>OZ001643.1:5000-2405000 GCA_963924145.1 Pyrausta purpuralis
ACCTTTACGTAAGTCGTATTATACTGTATTATATAGACTTTGCCATGCCTATTGCTCGCTCGCCGCCTCCCAAGGCGGAGCGACTAGCCACCCGATCTGGAGGACGGAGGCTTGGTGCTGGGGGTTTGAGCCCCGTGGATGGGGGTCGGAGCTCGGCAGCCTCGGACCCTATCAATACTAACAGCAGCTCAGACCGGTGCCCGGCACCCCGGGACTCCACTGACCCGTGCCCAGCACCCCTAGGCTCCATGGACTTGAACCGCAGCTCAGACCGGAGTCCGGCAATTTCAGACCCCGTTGCCATAAACAGCAGCGTAGATGTGAGCCCACTCCCAACACACCCCACTGACACGAATAGTGGCCTAGCCCCGAGCCCGGCACTTCCAGACTCCAGGGACATGAACAGCAGCTTGGACCCGAGCCCGGCACTGTCAGACCCCACTGATATAAACACCAGCTTAGACACTGCCATTGGCACCCCACCTTTTATCATGTCACCCGACGTTCAGCCCTTACATCAGGCCGCGCAGCCCGAACAGCCTTCACCGGCGCTGCTCTGTGAGACAGATAGGGAGGTGTCAACTGTTATTGAGGAAATACGCACTCTCATTGCCGCAATACCACCACTCCTCACTGACGGGAGAAGCGTCAAGAGGGAAAATAAGAAGGCAATTATTGACAACTCCACAAAGGCGGAGCTCCTTTGTCAAAGACTCACCAAGCTGGTTGCGTCACAACAACAACAAAAGCACGATCAAATCGAGAGTAGTTCGAAGATGTCACCTAGCGCGGCCGCCGCGAAACCTTGCTGCGCAGCCCAGCTGCCTGCTATGGTCAGAGAGGCGGTGACACAGGCTATGCGCAGCGAGCTTGGACGAGCCAGAGCCACACCCACTCTCGAAACACAGATAGGGGGGAACAATTCATACGCACAAGCTGCCGCGATGCCACCGTCTCCTTCTAGCGGCCTACGCCCGGCCCCACGCCGTCCAGCAATCGTCTTGTCTCTTAAAACTGACGGGCACCCGGTGGAGCAAGCATACAAAGCCCTCGACAAAGTCATCAACTACAACGAAACTGGTTATACCGCAGCAAGAGTCGCCAATTTGTCTCGAGGTAAGGTGAGGGTAGAGTTCGAGTCGGAGAACGATGCCGCTGATGCGCTGGAGCGGTTTCGCAGGGCCAGCGCCGGGGACTCGGGGGCGGACGTGGGGGCTGAAAGGGAGAAGAGGGTGAGCCCCATGATCATTCTAAAGGGCGTTCCTAAGGACACCCCTCAAGACACCCTCACTGACGCAGTCCTAAAGCACAACGCCGAGCTCTTCCACTGCAGGAAAGAGGACCTGAGACTTAAGTTCGTGCGAAAGAACCGCAGTGACAAACTCTATAACGCTGTCCTTGAGGTCAACCCAGCATGCTGGCAATATGTCACGGACCTCACCCACCTGCGTGTGGGTCACCACAGAATCCATACACAAGAATTCTCCCCCTTCCGACAGTGCCGTAAGTGCTTGCAGTTCGGGCACACACAGGGCCGCTGCCGGAATCAACCAATTTGTTCTCACTGCAGTGAGACGGGACACAGTGCCGATACCTGCAAGAAGTCCGCCGCTGCTCCGACCTGCTTTAATTGCGCCACCCACGGCGCCAAATTTAAACCAAATCCTAACACTAGCACTGACATAAAACACTCCGCTATCTCGAACCAATGCCCAAGAATTAAATACATGCAATTAAGAATCAGTTACAAAATAGATTATGGCAACTAACAATCCAAGCACACGAGATTCTGTTATCAAATTTCTGCAATGTAACCTAGACAAGTCATATGCTAGTAACATCGAATTTTGCAACTATTTCGCCCAGAGTCAGCATCAGGCGGCCTTCATTTCGGAGCCTTACGTTGGCTCTGGGCACTTTGCTAAAAGCTCTACCGGACTCGACATCTTCCAATCTACCTCACTGGACAAACCAGTTCGAGCCGCCATTTTTCTCAAGCGGGAATTCTCAACCAGGCACGGCGCCATACTTATGTCACAATACTCAACCCCGGACGTTGCAACAGTCAAAATAAACTTGGCCGGCAGCTCTGTCGTCCTGGTCTCCGTTTATCTGCAGCCAGCCATCGACCCCGACCCAATTCTTAACATCCTCTCCAGCATCTTGGACCACAACTCTAGCTGCAGGTGTATTCTGGCGGGGGACTTTAACGGTTGGCACCCTGAGTGGGATCGCCTCGGCCGCAGCAACGACAGGGGGGACGCAGTCTACGAGTTTCTATCCACCTATGGACTGGTCTGCTGCAACTCGGGTGATCACACATTTGAAACGACCACGCACGGCGGCCTTAGAACAAGTGCCATTGACTTAACGCTGGCCACCGAGGATCTAGCCAATAGGATGGTGGGATGGAGGACGGCGAGAAGTTTTCTAGCCACGACCCAACACATCCCCATCGAGTTTGCCCTGTCCCACTCAGCCATCACGGCCCGTCCGGCCCGGCAATCCACTAGACGGTACAGGATAGACGACCATGCCAACTGGTCTGGATTCAAGGAGCGCTTGGATGAGGCATTCCAGCAGTGGGGGTTGCTACGGGCTGACCCTCTGACGCTCTCTGAGCCAGAACTGGAAGAGCACATAAGGCAAGTCACTGCAGCCATCAACAGTGCAGCGGAGGCAACCTTTCCCATCATCACTGGCGATTGCAGACCCCACAAGCCCCCGTTCTGGAGTGAAAACCTTGCAACACTAAAACACAGCCTATTACAAGCCAGGAGAAGGTACAGGCGGGCGAGGAGAAGAGGAGAACCTCCGGCTGCTATGGAGGCCTTGGCGACGCAGGTGCAGGAAGCTCATGCTAACTATGTCAGGGATATACGAACAGAATCGGCAAAGAATTTTCGGGACTTCTGCGAAGCACAAGGAGTAGATATGGTGTGGACAGTGACCAACCCGGTTCTGCGTGGTGGTCAGCCTAGAACCCCACCAACTACTGTTGCGACATCAACGTCACACACAACCACTGGTGAGGACACGGCCGAGGCTCTGTTGGCACATTATTACCCTGCAGACCCCGAGGCACTTGACTCACCAGGACAAGCAGAAGTAAGAGCCAGATGCAGGAACCCACCAGACACTCCAGACGATCCACCGTTCGTGGCCGGTGAGGTGTTGGAGGCAGCCAGGTCGATCTCACACAAGAAGGCCCCAGGAATAGACGGACTCACATCGGACATCTGCCTGGCTGTCATTACCAGGTACCCGGAGCTGTTCACAAATATATATAACCGATGCCTGGCTCTGGGATACTTCCCTAAGCTATGGATGAACACAGTTCTCCGAATTATCCCCAAGCCCGGGGGAGGAGGATCCTCAGAATTAAAGTCCCAGAGACCCATTGGGCTGGTACCGGTATTTGGCAAGATCTTGGAGAAGCTGTTTACCGGAAGGATGCTACACTGTATGGCTACCGGAAACATGCTCAATCCCAAACAATTTGGATTTCGCCGAGGCTCCTCTACCACGTCCGCCCTCCTTGAAGCAGTCGATAAGATCCAAGACGGGATAAGGAAAAAGCTCCTCACGGTGGCGATATCTCTCGACATTCAGTCGGCCTTCGACCGAGCTTGGTGGCCTGCCATTCTCTCGAGACTTAGAGCGGTTGGCTGCCCAAAAAATGTATTCAGGATCATTAGCAATTACCTCAACAGCCGTTCGATATTTCTAACACATGCCGGACACAGCGGGACCGCAAGAACGCAGAGAGGCTGTATCCAGGGCTCTGCCTGTGGCCCGGCGTTTTGGAATCTGCTCCTCGACGACCTGCTGGACCGGCCGCTCCCTGAGGGCTGCCATCTGCAGGCATATGCGGACGACGTATTCCTGGTTGTAGCGGCCGGGGATCGTCAGAGCGTAGAGAGGCTAGCCAGCGAGGCCCTGGATGGCATTGCGGCCTGGGGAGACAGGATGAAGCTAGTGTTTGCACCGAGTAAAACTAAGGCTCTGGCCTTCTCGCCAAAAGCGGCCAAGGCAAAGATCACCATGTCAGGAACGCACATTCCCTTCTCGCCAAACCTGACGCTGCTAGGTGTTGTCATCGACGACAAGCTCAGGTTCAGCCAACATTTGGACCGCCAGACCAGCAAGGCGAAAAAGCTTTTCACAAGGTTATGCCTCTTCACCAGACCCTCGTGGGGATTGCAGCCAGCCAACGTTGAAGCCATCTACAAATATGTGGTGGCACCGACCGTTACCTACGCGGCTGGGGTGTGGGGAGATATAACTAAACGCAAGTATGCAAAAGATAAACTTGCCTCGCTACAGAGGGGCTTCGCTATCAGGGCCACCAGGGCCTACAAAACCACATCAACTGTCGCTGCCTTAGCACTGGCCCGTTTTCCGCCACTGGATCTACAAATACAGCATGTTGCCAGGATGGAAAGGACGAGAGTGAGGGGCATTACCAGCTACTTACCAACGGACATCGGTTTAGAGAAACCAGCGAATACCTCCGACCTATTACACCCTGCCGATCGCGTGACGGTAGACTTCGACTTAGCACTCAACCAGGAGAACATAGATCAGCTGTGCACTGAAGCTACCGTCCAACTATATACTGATGGCAGCAAGCAGGAGGACGGCACCGTCGGAGCTGCTATGGTCTGTGTTGACCCGGACCGCGGCACAGCCGCTGTCACAATAAAAAGGTATAAGCTACACAACTCCTGCTCTGTCTTTCAGGCGGAGCTATATGCCATCAGGGAAGCATGTGCACTGGCAGCAGCAAGACAATACCCAGATGCGCTGGTCCTGTCCGACTCCCTTTCAGCTCTTAAGGCGATGGGCGATCGGAGCAGCCTAAACCCGCTGGTGGTTGAGGTACACAAGATCATTTATCACGACGGGGGGCGGATCCGATTCGCGTGGGTTAAGGCTCATTGCGGCATTGCCGGTAATGAGCTGGCGGATGGGGAAGCGGGCAGGGCCTGCGCCTTGCATAAAACCCCTGACTACTCACTCTTTCCACTATCCTTTTCTAAGAAGAAATCGAAAGAACAACTCCTGGACGCCTGGGAGGAAAGGTACCGCACGGCCAGTCAGGGTTCACAGACTAGAGCACTTCTACCCACGGTGCAGAGTATTCGAGAATTATTCACCTTCTGTGAACCATCCTTCCGCCTGACACAATACCTTACTGGACACGGCGCACACTTGACATACCTAAAAAGATTCAAAATCAAAAGCTCTGACAATTGCCCGTGTGGTGACGGAATTCAGGATCCTGAACACTTAATCAGACACTGTGCAAGATTTGCTCGCCGAAGGATGGAGTTCTTAGCCCAGGTAGACGAAACTCCAACCCTCGGCGCAGTCATTGGACCCCCGACGGATCCTTTCGACCTAGTCCGCTTGGCCATAAAGCCCAAGAGGATTAAAGCATTCGTCGCGTTCGTGGAGCATATATACGAAAACCTTAGGAACTTCAACGACCCATCTGATACCTAAGCCGTTGATTCCGTCTGTACCTGTACCGAACCGTGGTGGTAAATCATCATTTTTCATATATAGCTCATTCCAAAACAGTTCATATAATGTCTTGGATCCCTTGGGTGCCACTTTTATTGCTTCTAATAACTCCAATCTTCCAATTTTATTAAATTTTTGCGTTTTGCACCTATAAATAACTAAACTAATCGGTCCTCGGTCCCCGGTCCGCGGTGAGGATTTTTCTAAGCCTTTGCCGCGGTCGGTCCTCGGTCCTCGGTCCTCGGACCCCGGTGAAAATTTTACAAGTCCCTGGCCATCGGTCCTCGGTCCTCGGTCCTCGGTCCCCGGTGAAAATTTTCTATCTCCAGTCATCGGCCATCGGTCCTCGGTCCTCGGTGAAAATTTTCTTAGTCTCTGGCCATCGGTCCTCGGTCCTCGGTCCCCGGTGGAAATTTTCAAAATTTTCTAAGTCTTTGGCCATCGGTCCTCGGTCCTCGGTCCTCGGTCCCCGGTCCCCGGTCCCCGGTCCCCGGTCCCCGGTCCCCGGTCCTCGGTCCCCGGTGAAAATTTTCTAAGCCTCCGGCCATCGGTCCTCGGTCCTTGGTTCTCGGTCCTCGGTCCCCGGTCCTCGGTCCTCGGTCCTCGGTCCTCGGTCCTCGGTCCTCGGTCCTCGGTCCTCGGTCCTCGGTCCTCGGTCCTCGGTCCTCGGTCCTCGGTCCTCGGTCCTCGGTCCTCGGTCCTCGGTCCTCGGTCCTCGGTCCTCGGTCCCCGGCGAAAATTCTCTAACTCTCCTGCCATCGGTCCTCGGTCCTCGGTCCCCGGTGAAAACTTTCTAAGTCTCTGGCCATCGGTCCTCGGTCCTCGGTCCTCGGTCCCCGGCGAAAATTTTCTAACTCTCCTGCCATCGGTCCTCGGTCCTCGGTCCCCGGGGAAAAATTTTCTAAGTCTCTGGCCATCGGTCCTCGGTACTCGGTCCTCGGTCCCCGGTCCCCGGTCCCCGGTGAAAATTTTCTAAGCCTCCGGCCATCGGTCCTCGGTCCTTGGTTCTCGGTCCTCGGTCCCCGGTCCTCGGTCCTCGGTCCTCGGTCCTCAGTCCTCGGTCCTCGGTCCTCGGTCCTCGGTCCCCGGCGAAAATTCTCTAACTCTCCTGCCATCGGTCCTCGGTCCTCGGTCCCCGGTGAAAATTTTCTAAGTCTCTGGCCATCGGTCCTCGGTCCTCGGTCCTCGGTCCCCGACGAAAATTTTCTAACTCTCCTGCCATCGGTCCTCGGTCCTCGGTCCCCGGTGAAAATTTTCTAAGTCTCTGGCCATCGGTCCTCGGTCCTCGGTCCTCGGTCCTCGGTCCCCGGTCCTCGGTCCTCGGTCCTCGGTCCTCGGTCCTCGGTCCTCGGTCCCTGGTGAAAAATTTTTAAGTCTCCGGCCATCGGTCCTTGGTCCTTGGTCCTCGGTCCTCGGTCCTCGGTCCCCGGTCCTCGGTCCTCGGTCCTCGGTCCCCGGTGAAAATTTTCTAAGTCTCTGGCCATCGGTCCTCGGTCCCCGGTCCTCGGTCCCCGGTCCTCGGTCCTCGGTCCTCGGTCCTCGGTCCTCGGTCCTCGGTCCCCGGTGAAAATTTTCTAACTCTCCTGCCATCGGTCCTCGGTCCCCGGTCCTCGGTCCCCGGTCCTCGGTCCTCGGTCCTCGGTCCTCGGTCCTCGGTCCTCGGTCCTCGGTCCTCGGTCCCCGGTGAAAATTTTCTAACTCTCCTGCCATCGGTCCTCGGTCCTCGGTCCCCGGTCCCCGGTCCCCGGTCCGCGGTGAGGATTTTTCTAAGTCCTTGCCGCGGTCGGTCCTCGGTCCTCGGTCCTCGGTCCCCGGTCCCCGGTGGTAACTTTCTAAGTCTCCGGCCATCGGTCCCCGCTCAAAATTAATGTGTTATTATTAAGGTTGAAAAATATAAGAATCTAATTAAATGGATTTAGGTCATATTATAACTATGATTACTAATTTGAAGCTGTGTGTGTATAATTAATGTAACGTACACACTAACATTGTACATATATGGAAATAAGTTTAATGTAAAAGTTTGTGTATAATCTAGGTTTAAGCATGCAAGCCTAGCACGTAAATATATTTAGTGTAAATATATATGCACAAAAAATATATATATAAAAAAAAAAAAAAAAAAAAAAAAAAAAAAAAAAAAAAAAAAAAAAAAAAAACTGACTAAGGCTACAAAATTTTGATGTTTAGCTGATTTGTTATTAATGTTACACGATCACTAGCATAAATTGTAAATTTTACATATATATTAATAAGTTTAAGCATGTTATAACAAATGTTTAAGTACAGCACAATAAGACATTGTCAGCGGCGGACCGGCGGCCTTTCGTCTCCGACCCCTGTCTTATCAATCATATAAGTTGAACTGAAGTTTAACTAAGCTGTAACTATTTTAACGTAGTAAGACAGTTAGTTAGATTAAGGCTATAGTTAATTATTAACGAAACGTTACGTATATTTGTATGTACATAATTGTAGTTATAGCGAATGTAAAGTTATATAATAAGATTGACTGATTTAGATTTAGATTAACCATATCAGCACTCCCTCACTCACCGTAATTGTAATGAAGGTGTTAATTAATGTAAAATTGTTTAATCACTGTAAGTAATTGAAATGAGCAAAATACATTAAAAAAAAAAAAAAAAAAAAAAAAAAAAAAAAAAAAAAAAAAAAAAAAAAAAAAAAAAAACAACATATACATATAAACACATACATAACAATACTAATAATAATAATTTATATAAAAAAAAAAAAAAAAATAAAAAAAAAAAAAAAAAAAAGTTTAGCTGATTTGCTATTAATGTTACACGATCACTAGCATAAATTGTAAATTTTACATACATATTAATAAATTTAAGCATGTTATAACAAATGTTTAAGTACAGCGCAATAAGACTGATTGTTAGCGGCGGACCGGCGGCTTTTCGTCTCCGATCCCTGTACTTATTAATCATATAAGTTGAACTGAAGATTAACTAAGCTGTAACTATTGTTGAGATTAACGTAGTAAGATCGTTATTTAGATTAAGCCTATAGTTAATTATTAATGAAACGTTACGTATATTTATATAATACATAATTTTAGTTATAGCGAACGTAACATGGATGATACACAAGTAAGTTTAAGTATGTAACGTAGGTTTAAGTATAACATAATAAGATTGACTGCCAGTGGCTGTAGTAGCAGCAGGCTATTCTCATAAGATTTAGATTTAGATCAACCATATTAGGACTCCCTAACTCACTGTAATTGTAATGTAGACGTTAATTAATGTAAAATTGTTAAATCACTGTAAGTTATTGAAATAAGCCAATACATTTAAAAAAAAAAAAAAAAAAAAAAGTATAAATATAATTAAAAAAAAAAAATAATAAAAAAAAAAAAAAAAAGATTTTAACAAAAAGAAAAAACTATAAACATAACAATACAAAAAAAAAATATGTATATATATAGTAAAAAAAAAAAAAAAAAAAAAAAAAAAAAAAAAAAAAAAAAAAAACACCACAACAACAACAACACAACACCACATGTATCACAGTATAGCAGCAGTGCAGCAGCAATCACCCGTCGAAGCATCCCGAGTCAAGGTTACCCATACAGCTCCAATCATGGCGGCCCGGCCCCCGGCCCTCGGCCATACAGTCCACTGTGTTGATCAACTTATCCCTTGTTCGCAACGCCCTAGTCTATTTGACGGTGCGTCCCTGATGCGACCTGGTTCCTGGTTCCGAGCCCATTACACCAATGTGAAGTCTACTTGTGTGCCACCCCGCTGAGCAAAGGAAATCAAATCCATGATTACACGGGAGCCCGCTCTATCGGCTTGCGAGAACACGACCGATCTGCCGTTGCAGACCTGCAATCGGCCCAAGCGACCACAACCCATGAGTCACGGCTGGTCCAGCACAATAGATATCATTATCTCAGTGAACAAGGAACCTTTAACTCAACAAGACTTTAGAAGCTGGATAAGCTGGGTCGAGGCTGGGGTATTCGGGCCAAAGGACGGAGTTGGATGGAATCCTGCTCACGCTGCAAATCGATACATTCGAACAAAGAAAAACAGAACCAGACCAAGATACCCATGAAAACACTGAAGACGAAGGATAAGAATAAACAAACCCCAAGAACGTATCAAGTTAACTTTAATCAAATTTCATGTAATATTAATTAATAGTAGAATGATTGTATATCCTCAACTTTCCTTTCCACAACCTGTCCTCCTTATCAATCTTCCTTCCTTACTATCCCTTATTACTTTTATGTTCTATCCCCCAGTCCCCCCTGGAAGTCCTCAAATTGACGCCTCGGGGGGCGTAAAGTGGAAAAGAGGTGGACCAATTCTCGGTCCCCCTCTTTATCCCCACCCCATGTAAAACCACCCTACCAATAAAAATTGTAACATTGCCAACCACTAATAGTAACCCAAACGAAATAAATAAAGATTAAAAAAAAAAAAAAAAAAAAAACCTAACCTAACCTAACCTAACCTAACCTAACCTAACCTAACCTAACCTAACCTAACCTAACCTAACCTAACCTAACCTAACCTAACCTAACCTAACCTAACCTAACCTAACCTAACCTAACCTAACCTAACCTAACCTAACCTAACCTAACCTAACCTAACCTAACCTAACCTAACCTAACCTAACCTAACCTAACCTAACCTAACCTAACCTAACCTAACCTAACCTAACCTAACCTAACCTAACCTTTTTTTTTTTTTTTTTTTTGTCCCGGTGGGAAAAATGCATTAAATTGCATACCCGCCGCCGTGGTCAAGCGACGGGTTATGTGGGGCTCTCCCCGCCAGAAGGGCGAGGCCTACCCACTAAAAAACCACCATTGAGCCACCTCCATCACGATTTGGGAAGTAAGCGGTGTAGCAGAGCCTTCCCCGCTGTTCCCAGAACGCGATTTGCCAGCTTGCGCAGGCCCGCCATGCGACCACTCCAGCTCAGTAGGGAGACCGCCAAAAGAGCAAGCCCCCCTACAGGACTATTTACAAAATGTATAAATATAAATCATAAAAATATATATATACAAAAGCCTGTGCACAATAGCTGCACAGGTGTAAATAGATTACTCTCAGTGTATAAATAATAATAAATTCATAAATAACCTAAAACTATATATACACATGCTCGCCAAACGTGGGTGTAAAAGGCCCAACGTCTGGCGCCTTAACCTACCAAGACTAGAATAAAATGACTAGTTGCGGAGTTGACGGGCAAAAGCCCGTCGCCTCCGCCCGGCTCTCCTGCGGCGTTGGGGATCTGCGAGGGGGTCGTCCTCCCGCACCCGTTCCGCCTCCTCTTTTTTGTTCAGCACCTCTTCACAGAAAGTGCTGAACGCCTCCCACTTTTCGTCCCCACTCAGGACGGCTCGCACGATAGCGGGCATAAAAAGATTTGTACCAATAGCAGCTACCAAATCCGCCCGCTCCCTCGCCCATTCCGGGCACTCTTGCAGCGTATGCTCCGCCGTGTCACTGGCGTGCCCACACTGATGGCAGACAGGGGTGCTCTCCCTACCGATTCTGTGCAGATACTTACCGAAGCACCCGTGCCCGGTAAGCATCTGCACCATCCTGTAGGAGAGCGAACCCCCCCGCCTCTCTATCCACTCCCTGAGCACCGGCTGGATCGCGGCTACCGTACGGTGGCCCGCTTCCGGCTCCTCCAGGCGGTTCGACCACGTGTCGATAGCCACGTTGCGAGCCTCATCCCGCCAGCGCTCAACCTCCTCGTGCGAGGGTTGTGTGCCCTCAAGCTTGGCTGCTGCAGACTTACGGTAGACAGCCGCGAGCACCTTCGCCTCCAGCTCCCATGGCAGAGCCCCCGCAAGCACGCAAGCCGCTTCCCCTGACACCGTGCAAAAGGCGCGAACGGTGCGGTTGGCAACTGCGCGCTGGGATCGGCGGAGCACTGCCCGGGTTTCCCGTTTAAGGGCGTCCGCCCAAATAGGGGCGCCATAGAGGGCCATCGACTTCAGTACGGTGGCGAAAAGGCGCCTACACCCCGCACTAGGACCCCCCAGATTCGGCATAAGGCGACTGAGGGCCCCTGCCGTCCTTACGAGCTTGGGAGCCAAGTACTCGAAGTGGGCCTTAAAGTTCCACCGGCTGTCGAGGACCAATCCTAGGTACTTCATGGAACTCCCGACACCGATGGAGACGCCACCCACAACAAGCTCAGCCCCCGCTGGCGGTGCGTGCCGAGGCCCGTGAAAACACAAAGCCTCGGACTTGTGCAATGCAACCGTCAGCCCCAGTCGCCTTATGCGGTCCACTACATGGGCAACACTTGCCGTCGCCAGGATGGCGGCTTCCCGGTACGTTTTGCCCTTCGCGGTGACCAGCGTGTCGTCCGCGTAACATACCACGCTGGCTCCTCGCAGCGTCGCACCCCGGATCGCCCAGTCGTACCCGATGTTCCACAGGAGCGGCCCTAAGACCGATCCCTGTGGAACACCGCACGACACTCCCCTGCTGCCCCAGCCCTCGTTTGTTGGGAAAATGATTTCCCTGTCAGCAAGATAGCTGGCGACTATCTGCTGCAGGTACTTGGGCACGTTGTGGTGCTTCAGAGCCTCCGTTATGCATACGTGCGGGATGGAGTTGAAGGCATTGGCGATGTCCAAAGACACCGCCACGACCACACCGCCTCTCCGCACTTCGTCCTCCGCGAGTTTTTTGACTCGGTCGATGGCATCGATGGTCGACCTTCCCCGCCTAAAACCAAATTGGTTATCGGCGAGGTCGGGACCGATCTCTTCGAGATGACGCACCAACCGATGGGCCAACACTCTCTCAAACAGTTTCGCCCCTTCATCCAAAAGGACGATTGGCCTGTACGCAGAAGGAGAGTCTGCTGGGCGGCCATCCTTTTTGAGAAGCACCAGTTTACCCCTTTTCCACGCCTGTGGGAAATGTCTTTCCCGCAGGCAGGTCGAGAGGAGGGAACGGAATCTGGGCTCCAGACCGTCCTTCATCGCCAGTACCCAGGCCTTACCCGGGACTCCGTCTGGACCGGGGGCGGTGTTTTTGCCCTTCAGGCGTAAAATTGCGGCCCCGAGTTCTCCCTCGGATATTTCCGGAGCCTCTTCATTGTCCTCACCGTCCGATTGTAAAAGGATCGGCGGCGTGAACTCCGAACTCTCCGGAAACAGGGCCTCTATTACCCTCTGTAGGAGGCCAGCATCTAACGTTGCAGTTAGTGGGGGGGCATACGGACGCAATTTACTCATGACGAGTCTGTATGGCCTTCCCCACGGGTCCTCATTTAGGGAGGAGAGGAGCTCCTCCCAAGCGGCATTCTTGGCCTCTGTGATCGCGACCCGAAGGGCCTTTTTGGCCGTCTGGTACTCGCTGTAGAGTGGCGAGTCTAGGGCCTCATCTCTCCTTCGCCTGCGGCGGTGCCGGGAGTATCGCCTCCTCGCCTCTACACAGCCCTCCCTTAGTCGAGCAAGTTCCGGAGACCACCAGTACACGGCTGTGCGTGGCGGCAATGCCCTAACACGGGGCATTGCCGCATCGCACACGTGCGACATGGCCTCCCGGAACCACTCAACCTCTCTGCTGGGAACAACGCTCTCCGGCCAGGGCGACCAGCTCTCGACCAGGGTCGCCACCTCGAAGGTGTCCCGGTCGAGGCGTTTCAAGGCCCATCTGGGGCCAAGGTCCGACGTGGGACGGCCTGAACTGCTCGGGGAAGGCTGGAGGGGGGAGAAGTCCCAACGCACATACCTGTGGTCTGACAATGTCTCAACCCCCACCAACACCTCCCAGTTCTGGACACGGCGCGCCAGGGCAGGGCTTGCGAACGTTATGTCCACGACGGATCCGCCCTGCATCCGCACGCACGTATCCACCGTCCCTCGGTTGACAACGACGAGGCCGTGACCCGTGAGCCAATCCTCAACGAGCTCGCCTCTGTCGTCGGTGAGGCGAGAGCCCCAGGATACAGATTTGGCGTTTAGGTCGCCGGCCACCACCACCTGGTCGGTGCGGCCCCACCCAGCTAAGAGGACATCAAGCTGCGCCAGAAAATTTTCGAAATCGGCGATGGAGCGGTTGGGGGAAAAGTAAACCCCCATCACTAACACGTCGCCGACTTTCACCACCACACAGCCGTTTCCCTTCCGGACGCCAGAGAACTGAGGCGAGCCAGCCCCTGTGTTGGTGGCTATGGCCACCATCTCGCCCGTGTCGGCCACCCAATTGTCACGGGCCGCAACGAAGTACGGCTCCGTGACGACGCAAATGTGCGTCGACCACTGTGCCAGGCTCTGATGTAAAAGGTCCTGAGCTCTGGCACAGTGATTGACATTCGCCAATAAAAATGACTGGGTCATATTTAATCGGCCGATATTTCTCCCGTCTCTTGCCCTTGTGTTGGACGGGAAGGTTCTTGCTGGCTTGGAGCCGTGACCTTCGGGGCCTTCTTCTCGTTGCTGGGGGGTGCTTTGCAAGCACCACTGCCCAACCTATGACCAGCCTCCCTGCCCGCCTGTGAGCATAAGGGGCAGTGGGGGGCGTTTCTGCACATGCTGGAGACGTGTCCCAGCTGGCCGCACCGGTAACATTGGCGGCTCCTGTCCACCTCTGATCGGCATTGGGCGCGCACGTGGCCAGGCTCTAAGCACCGGAAGCATCTCAGGCTTCTGCGGGGTAGAGCCTTAACCTTGGCGACGACCCAGCCAATCAAGAGGCGGCCCTCTAACACTCTCTTCGCGGCCGCAATAGGGCACCGTACCCACGCCGCGTACAGGCCCGTGTGGTCACGGGAGGGAGAACCCACCTTTATTTGTTCTGCAGGGCACCCTCCGAGTTTGGAGACTCCCTGCTGAATCTCTTCCGTCGTCACGGAGTCGTCCAGCCCAGAGACCCTGATCTCTGCCGTTCGAGTGGGTCTGGACACCCGTATGTCCTGTTCGTTATATAACTCCCTGAGCTTTTCTGCTAGGGAGTCCGCCTTGTCCCCACTAGTGGCACCAGGTACCTCAATAATTGTCGCCCCCGTCAACGCTCGGCGGAAGCGCACGCCATCTATGCCAAGCTCAGCTATGTCAATGCGCTGTTTGGCTTCTGCCACCGCTGTAGCGTACGTCACTCCCCGTTCTGCTGCGCCTTCTTGAACGGTGATGACCACCGCCGCTGACTTGGGAGGGCGTGCCTTAATCTTCCTCGCCTGTGCCGCTTTCGCCTGCTGCGTGGCGGCTACCTTTTTATTATTGCCATTGCTTTTGCCCCTCTTGGCCACCGTAGTCCACCTTTCGTCGGTAGAGAGCGGTGCAGGGGGAAGTGGCCGTTTGGGCTGTGATGCCGAAGGCGTAGTTGCATTAACTCCCTTACCCTTTTGTGGCCTCCTCCTTTTTCTCTTTGCAGATGCACTTGTTGGCTCTACCAGAGGCCCTCGAGCGCTAGTCGCCTTGATAACTCTGAGAGCTCTAGGAGGCGCCTGCTTTTTGTTATTTTCCGGCAAGGACGTCGCCGCTGCAGGGGCCGTCTCCTCCACGGGTGTTACGCTGCTTCGTCTTTCAAATCCCAGCGGCGGCCGAAGACGTGGCTCCGGATTCAGCCGTGGCTCTAAGCCCTCCACTGTGGCATTGATACGAGCCGTTGTAAGGCTCATGATTTTAGCCGCCCATTCCTCCATGGTGACTGAGGACGGCTTTCCTACAGTGGGGGCGGACGCCTCTTTGTTTTGGAGACTGGTCTTGAGCTCGGCCAGTTCCCTTTTCACCTCTGCTAGTTCCGAAACCAAGCGGCCATTCTGGGCTCTCAGGGCTTGAACCTCCTCGGAGACGGTTCTGATGGCGAGTGCTTCCGATGCCTCTCGAATCATGTCGCTTGCCGTGTTTAAGGCCGCCTGCATCGTCCCCTTTAGTTTGCCCGACTTGGTTTTGACTTCCTGGATCATCGTCAGGCCCTTCGCTATTTGCGATTTGAGCGACATTGTTGTCGCTTCCTCGTCCCTGTGTCCGCTGTTGGACAGCATTTCCCTTGTTCTGTCTCGCATTTGACGGGCTTCGACGGTAACATCGAGCATTTCTTTCTCAGCCTGAAGCTCCAGCTCTTGTTGCTGGAGCTTCAGGAACTCGCGTTTCTTTTCTGCGAGACCGACGTACTCCCCTGTAGTGGGAGGCCGGCCGCGTCCTCTTCGCGATGTCGTCGTGAATGTTGCCGGTAGTTTAGGGGATCGGGACCGGTCCGTTTCTGAATCCGACTCGCTGCCCTGATGGGCAAACGGTCGCTTGTGACCCCTCCAAAACTTTTGTCTCGATTCAGCAGGCACCGTAGTGCCCGCCGAAGAGTCCGATCTGCTTTCTTTGTCCGTGTCGATACGGGTAAGAGACACTCGCAGCTCGCGAGATCCCGACCCGGTTAACGCTTTGGCGCTGTCTACTTTTCTGTTAGGGCGGGGCGATGGGAACCCACCGCGCCGCACTCTCCCTTCTGCTCCACCAATCTCCTCACTCTCCACTTCCACCACCTCTACCACACTCGGCTCGCACCGAGGAACAATTGTTGCCCCCCCCGTATACGTGGGGCAGCCCGCCCTGAGAAGGGCGGGGAGGGATTCCCCAGCTGAGCTGGGACCCTCTCGGGGAATATTAGTCTTTTCACAATTGTCCATTTTTTGTATCTGCTTACGGGCGCAGCTGCCCCTCCTCACCTCGTGACGGGGTAGGGACCGACGTATCCCCGCCGGCCATTCAGTGCATCGGCCCCCGCCAAACCTTGCACTTAGGGGATTTTAAAGACTTGTCTGTCGCGGTCCTGACTTCAGTAGCCAGGACCCCCGTCCCCCTCAATGGGGATTACGGGTACGCCCGGGTGGGCCGCCACTCGATCGCCGAGTATAGGCGACCACATCCCGCGCGCCTGTCACGTTAGCCGGCTGGTGGATGGAACACCAGCCGTTGCCCAGGGTACACCACGAGGAGGTCTGACAGATGGTACCCCAACCTAACCTAACCTAACCTAACCTAACCTAACCTAACCTAACCTAACCTAACCTAACCTAACCTAACCTAACCTAACCTTTTTTTTTTTTTTTTTTTTTTTTTTTTTTTTTTTTTTAACGTTGGAAAATGCATTACGCATACTCGCCGCCTGGGGGAGGCGGCGAGTTATGTGGGACTCGAGCTCAGAACGCCCATACCCACTAAAAACCAACGACACTCCGTCAGTCACCTGGCCGCTCAAAAGTCGCCTCAAGCCAGTCGTCGTCGTCCGAGAAATCGGACGGCGACGACTCGCTCGACGACTCGTGAGCGGCGGACGGGGCTGCGGGAAGCCGGTCGGATACTACCGCTGCCCCGTCGATGACTGCCCGCCGTAGCAGGCCCGGCAAGCCCAACCCATGAGGGGGGGCAACGGGAATGGCCCGGAGTGTGCGGTCATTCCCGTCAGGCGGCGGTGGAAGCGCGTGCAATGCCGGCGCGGGTACCCCCGTACCCGACGCCGGCTGACCTCCACCAGGGGGGATCAGGCGGTTATAACGCCGCCTTCTCCGCCCCGTTCGTCGCCTTCGGATCGGGGCGGCAAGAGGATCCTCCTCCCGCACCCTCTCCGCTGCCTCCTTCTGTGAGATAACGTCCTCGCAGAAGGAGGTGACGGCATTCCAGGCTCTGTCGCTCCCGAGCATGGCCTCCACCACGCTGGGGAGGGAGAGGTCCTGGCCGATCTCCGCGACCAGAGTGCGGCGCTGCGACTCCCACGCTGGGCACGACACAAGGGTGTGCTGAGCCGTGTCTTCCGCAGCGCCGCACTCGTGACACGCGGCGGTCTCCTCCCTTCCGATCCGGTGCAGATAGGCGCCGAAGCATCCGTGTCCGGTAAGGACCTGCACCAGACGGTAGGTGAGAAAGCCGTGCCGTCTCTCTAGCCATCGGGTCAGGACCGGGGTCAGGGCGTCGAGGGTGGCTCGACCCGACTCCGAGGAGTTTAGGACCCCGGTCCAGGCCCGAATCAGCAGCTCTCGGGTCTGGCGCTCAAAGGCGCGCTCCTCCTCTAGGGAGCCGCGCTCTCCCCGAGAACGCTGCTCCGACCGTCGTGCGTATGTCCAGGCTAGGACTCGGGCCTCGAGCTCCCAAGGCGGAGTCCCAGCCAGGACACACGCCACTGCACCCGCCACTGTGGAGTAGCAGCGGGCCGCCCTCTGCGCGATGACTCGCTGGGGCCGCCTGAGATGAGACACGTTGTCCCGACTCAGACGGTCCGCCCAGATGGGGGCACCGTATAGCGCCATGCTCTTCAAAATGCCGGCGTATAGACGTCGGCAATGAGCGCTTGGCCCACCCAAGTTAGGAAGCAGCCACCCCAGCGAGTCCGCCGTCTTTAATAGCCGGGGTGACAGTTCGGCGAAGTGACGGCCGAACCGCCACCGGCTGTCGATGATAAGTCCCAGATATTTCATCTGGGGCTTAACGTCGATGGCCACGCCGCCGACCATCAGGCTGATGTTCGGTGGGTGGCGTTGTCTCGGGCCGTCGAACAAGACGGCCTCCGACTTCTCCAGAGCGACCCTGAGGCCCAACAGGCGAATCCGTTGGACCACAAGGTCGCACGCCGCGGTGGCAAACCTAACCTAACCTAATTTTCATGAAACCTAACCTAACCTAACCTAACCTAACCTAACCTAACCTAACCTAACCTAACCTAACCTAACCTAACCTAACCTAACCTAACCTAACCTAACCTAACCTAACCTAACCTAACCTAACCTAACCTAACCTAACCTAACCTAACCTAACCTAACCTAACCTAACCTAACCTAACCTAACCTAACCTAACCTAACCCAAGTAAAGAAGAACCCACCAAAACGTTCAAAAACCTTGTAAATAAAATAATTCATAGTCTAAAGATTATAAACAACACATAAAATACTTATAGTTTTATTTTGTGATACTGTACATAATTAATATTATAATTAAGCCTTAAGCTACAAGAAAAAGTTTTCATAGAAAAACGCAAAAAAAAAAAAAAAAAAAAAAAAAAAAAAAAAAAAAACCACTATCACTGTAATATACTCCATCACTCATTAAGACTTCATTGTACACCCTAACCCTATAAAAGTGCTCACCATTTAGCCTACATGCTATTAATATTGTATATAATCTTTAATTTTTGTGTAACAAACTAAATATACGCGCCATATTATAAACTTTCTCGTCCGGAACCTGTATCCATTAGCAGGACCGAACCTGAAAACAACTAAGAAACATAATATTCCAATAATGCACCCATAAGTAAATAAAATAATAATGTACAATGTACATTGTTATGATAACAACTTCAAAATATCGATAAAAGCTCTACCATATAAAAAAAAAAAAAAAAAAAAAAAAAACCTAACCTAACCTAACCTAACCTAACCTAACCGAGTCGCAAGCCGCCCGCCGCCGAGAGCGTCACGATTTTGACTCGCTCCGCGCCTAAAAAATCAAAGTTGTGGGTTTTTTAACGCGAAAATACCGGTGTGATATACCAAAAGACGCGTCTAATTGAGGCGCATCGCCCCGTGTAATTTTCAAGAAAATCAGACTGAAAACAGCTGAGTTATTGTGAAAAAAGTGAATTTTTAGAACTTCAAAGTGCAACGCCGCCGAATTGAAAGCGGTGACATATACTTTCTTAAGTGCAGTTCGAAGCGCCTTCGCAATATCTACACAGTGACACCAAATTTGGATTTTTCCGGACAAGGGTTCCGGAATAAACATCAAAAAAACAAGTTACCACGTGGCACGTGGTACCACTTCCGGAGGAGAGCGGCCATTTTTGGACCAAGAATCCGAAAGCAATTCAGACGAGGAGCCGGGGGACACTTCGAAACTGAAAATCGGACAATTAGAGGTGCCAAAAATTAAGACTTTAATTTTAGGATAAGTTTGGACAGCCCTAGTTTTTTATTTAGATCGGTAACCCTAGTATTTTAAGTTTTCAAAAAATAGTGTTAATAGTATTCTTTAAGTGTCCCAAATTCCAACCAAATCGGTTTATAAACAAGGGAGCTATTCATATTTAAAGTTTTTAAAAATTAAGGGTTGCTACCCCCAACCCCTAAAAAAGTTTAAAATTAATTATTTAATTAGCTTTTATTCATATCTTTAGAATACTGTAGGGTTAATCACTATTGATTATTGAATTCATATATTATAAGGGCTTTATTGTGTTAGAATTAAGATAGAAATAAGAGTGTATCTCCAAACTTTATAAAATTTCACCCCTTAAGGGTCGTGTTAAAAATAAGAAACTTATATAGTTTTAAAGGGCTCTTTACACCCTATTTAGTAATAAAAGTTAAATCCATGCGCATTCATAAATAAAGCTGTAATTCATTAGCAAAGTCACCAAACTTGAAAAAATTGAGTGCTATTGAGATAAAATACCTACTTTAGCCCCCCTTGCTCCCTTAAATCAAATTACAAAAAACTTAATTTAAGTATAACTGTAAATAGGTAATTTTAATTTCACACATTTGTAATTTTAAAATCATAATATATACCATAAAAATAGCTATTCATCTATATAGGTAAAATTTACTCCAAATTTCAACCCCCCATTTTACCCCCCTATTATTAATCCTTATCCCTCAAAAACTTATATTTTATACCCATTTGTGTAGGCTACAGGAAAACATAAAAATCGCATCTTAGAAAAGACTGGTTAATTAATAATTTGGAAAATATATCAAAAATTTCATAAAATTTCACTACCCCACGTACAAAATCCCCTTTTTTAGACCGAAAAATAAATCGTAAAATCAAAATTCTTTTTTCACCGGATAGCCTATATCATCAGCTATCCGAATATATAACGCAAATCCACGCGAAACAAAAGGAAAAACCTGTAGAGCCTTGCGAAAGTGCCGCCAAAGTCACGCGGAATCTTTCATCCTTTCGTTTATCGTATTCATCCTTTTATTCAGCTTTTTTCGATTCGGTTACTAAAATTAGCTGAAAGAGTGATTAATACGAATTTTTAAGTAGTAAATATACACGTAAAATTTTAAACTTTATATTACTAGATAGGAAATTTAACGTAGATTCAGGATATATATCGCAACCCCACGCGCACCCCAAGGGTTACGAGAATAAAGGGGATAATTAGGAAGAGGGAGGGAAAATAAAAGGTAAACAAAGAACTTTTAACATAAAAATAGGATTATTAAATTAAATAAGTATACTAAAATTATAAATAGAACAGTAAATAATAGCTTTCAATTAGTTACGTCAAATTAGCAATACAGAAAAAAATATTAAATTAAATTAAGTTGAAAAATAGTAACATCTGTATAATCAGACAAAATTTTTCTAAGTCCCGCTTCGAGTGCATCAAAAACTCAAAAAATTAAAGAAATTCAATAACTTCAAAACTATCCACGCGATTTGAACGGGGTTTGGACTAACATTCATAAAATTAGGATAAGCACAAAATATAAAAATAGTGACGCTCTAGGTAGAGTCCTAGAGATTTTGGTTTCGTAGAGCAAAAACTACCTTGAAAAGTAGGAAAACTGTAAAATAAATTAAGTACCCCACCAAATTTCGACTTCATTTTTAGTGTTCTTTACAATTAAAATATAGTTTTAAAAATTTTGGTAAAATAATATTTTTCATTTTGGCAAAATTTTCTAAGTCCCAGTCCCCACTAAAATTGGTAAAAATTAATTAAATTCAATAACTTCAGAACGAAACGGCGTAGCGGGACCGGACAAAGACCTTTATACTCGGAATAGGTAGAGGTACCCTGCAGTAAACTTGGAGAGCTCTATCTAGAGCCCCAGAGATTTTGGCTCTACGGACAAAAAGTACCCAAAAAAAGCGGCAAAGACAAATCGAAATTTTACTTCGTTAACGAATATTGACATTTCCCCCCATTGCATCTTCATATTTAGTGTTAAAATATAAATTTTTTCAAAATTAAATTTTTATAACTTTTAAAAAATTTTTCTAAGTCCCAACTATAGCAAAAACTAGAAAAACAGTTTAAAATCTATAACTCGGGCACAAATAGTCGGATTTGGGCCTGACAGGGACCAATATACGTAGCATAAAACCGAGCACCTGACAAGATAGAGTCGGGAGCTCTAGGTAGAGTATTTGGGTTTTTCACTCTACAAAAGTAGAGTTTTGACGCTAGCTTTGCGGGGGGTAAAGACAGAGTCGCAGGGCACATCGTTTTGGTAGAGCCCCACTCTACGTTGACGTAGTGAGCTCCTACACTAATTTTAATTAGTATTTATAATTTAACTTACTTTTTGACCCGATTACCGTGTCTTTTGACCGGTAATCCTAGGATAAGTTTGTGTTAGGTTCTTCTGAACAAGCAACTTTATACACTTTTATAAATAAGACAAAGCTCTGCCCATAAAAATGGCTACGACACGCACCCCAGCAAAGAAAACTGTAGGGACAAACTCTCCCATCTCACCGGTAGTCATCATTGACGAGAGGGCCGGCCCCTCGCAAACCACACCGCCTCAGGCCTCTAGGGTGAGGCGTAGCATTGGAGAGTGGGAGAGCGCTATGATAGAGCCCACGCCCTGCACCGTGGCAGCGCACGGCCACGATCGCTCACCGGCGAAGCCTGCCCCGGTGCCGGCGGCGCCGCTGAAGTCCAGGACGAAGGCAGCGCACCATGTAGAGCCGAAAGCTGCGGCACGCAGAGCCTCGACCGAGGCAGCAGCGGTGTCGCCGGGACCGAGGCCGGAAACAGTCAAGTCCACCGACCGGGTGACCCAGGCCAGGAGGCTGCTGGCGAAGGCGAAAACTCACATAAGTGAGTCTCGCAATCTCCGGTCAGACCTTAAGGTCGGGATCACCCAGGCGCTGGACGGCCTATTCGCCATCGTGAAAGAAATAGCAGCAGCAACGGGATCTGTAACAGAAAAAACAGCCTGTGAGAAGGTAGAAGTAGGAGAAAGAGAAAGGGGAGTAGCTCGTGAGGGTTTAGGATCGGAAGGGAAGGAGCTATTTAAAATGATGCGGGAACAGGGGGATAAAATAGACAAAACAAACAGAGAACTAGAAAGATTAAGGGAAGCCATCACTTCGCAGCAAGAACAGACAGCGAAGACACTGACATATGCAGGCGCCACAGCAGCAGCGCCACTCAGCAGAGCACCCACGAGGAAGAGCGCGCTGCACTCCATTGTGGTAGAGTCTAAGGACGAAGCCGCAACTGGAGATGACGTCATGCAGCAGGTTAGAGATGCTGTCAATGCGAAGGACGGATGGGTTACCGTTGAGAGAGTGAGAAAAGTAAAAGATAAGAAAGTTATTTTGGGCTGCAAGACACTTGAAGAACGCGACAGAGTCAAAGAACGCCTCCAGAGCGCAGCCAATCACCTTCGCTTTGAGGAGATGAAGAACCAAGACCCTATGGTCATTCTCAGGGATGTTATATCCAGTCACACCGACTCGGATATACTTATGGCCCTGAGAAACCAGAACGGGGCGGTATTTCATGGCCTCGAAGCGAAGGACAGCCGCATGGAGGTAAAGTTCAGGCGCAAGGCTAGGAACCACCTCATGAACCATGTAGTCCTGAAGGTCTCACCGCATATTTACAACAGGCTGCTAGACAGACAAGCCGTTCATATCGACATCCAGAGGGTGCGGGTTGCAGACCAATCACCACTCGTGCAGTGCTCCATGTGCCTGGCGTATGGACACGGTAGGAGATTCTGCAAGGAGACTACACCCCGTTGCACACATTGTGGGGGACCGCATATGAGGACTGAATGCGCGGATGTTTTAGCTTCCATAGCACCGACGTGCTGCAATTGTGTGGCCGCCAAACTTGATAGTAGTGAGCACAATGCGTTTAGCTCGGAGTGTCCGGTGCGGAGGAGGTGGGAGGCACTGGCCCGGGCTAAAGTGCAATATCATTGCTAAGGTGGTTCCATCGCGTTCAGGGGCAGGCGCCCCAACCAGATGCTATACAGTGGCCCAGGCGAACCTACAGCGCAAACAACTAGCAACGACCGAGCTCATGGCGGAGGCCAGCAAACGCAAATATGCGTTTGCGCTCGTCCAGGAGCCTTACGTGGGCGGGGTGAGAAGAATGAAGGACTACCGTGGGGCGAGAGTCTTCCAGAACACTGCAGTAGGAGATGGGACTGTAAAGGCGGCTATAGTCGTCTTTGATGACGACCTTGACGTCATACAGTACCCGAAACTCACTAGCGACAACATAGTCGCAGTGAGGATCCGAACCAGTGCCTGGGAAATCGCGGCGGTATCCTTTTACTTCGAACCAGAGCCGGAACCCATAGGGCCACACCTGGAGCGGCTGAGGGAGGTCGTAGAGGAGCTGGGCCCAAGACTACTGTTGATAGGCGGCGACTGTAACGCCAAGAGTACCTGGTGGGGCAGCACGGAAGAAGACCACAGGGGAGCAGAGGTGTCTGGGACCCTGGAAGAGTCAGCATTGCAGGTACTGAATAGAGGTGACACGCCTACTTTTTGCACTGTTAGGGGTACCAGGGTGCTTACCAGCCACATTGACATCACAGCCTGCTCCGAGGACCTCCTCGAACTGGTTGAAAACTGGAGGGTAGATCAGGAAATGGTGAGCTCGGACCACAACGCTATAACCTTCGACATAAGCCTCCGCAGGAGTAAAGGCATGAAAGTCCAACGCACCACGAGGTTATATAACACCAAGAAAGCAGACTGGGATCTTTTTAACTCGACATTAGCAGAGGCCAAATCCAACAAAAACCTGAACTCAGACAGCATCAACAACATTAATAGCAAAAAACATCTAGAGCAATTAGTGAAACATTATGAAGACGCTATAACAACTGCATGCAAGGCGAGTATGCCTGCAAAAAAGAGTTCAGAGGTGTTAAAGATCCCATGGTGGAATGATGAGCTCACCAGGCTGAAAAAGGTAGCCACTACTTATAGGCGTAAGATTAGAAATGCGGCACCACACCGCAGAGAGATTGTAGTCACCGAGTACCTGCAAAAGAAAGAGATATACGAGTGCCAAGCCAAGAAAGCCCAAATCGACAGCTGGAAGGAGTTTTGCAGCAAGCAAGATCGAGAAGGCCTATGGGAAGGTATCTACAGGGTAATAGGCCGGACCACCAGGAGAGAAGAAGATAAGACCTTAACCAAAGACGGTGCACACTTGAACCCCAAAGAATCGGCGAATCTGCTAGCGGAGACCTTCTACCCACAGGACCTAGAAGAGGCCGATACCGAACACCACCGCTCGATCAGACTATCGGCGGAAAGGGTAAACGAGTGGAAGCATAATGAACAACATGACCCGCCGTTTACACACCTGGAGCTAAAGATCGCGGTGGGGAACTTCAACCCAAAGAAGGCCCCAGGGGCGGATGGCTTCACGGCGGATATCTGCACCCGAGCTATCACCCAAGACCCGGACGCATTCCTTGCCCTGTTCAATAAGTGTCTATCCATTGGACACTTCCCGGTCACCTGGAAAGAGGCCACAGTCGTGGTACTCAGAAAACCGGGCAAGGAAGACTATACGAACCCCAAGGCATATCGACCAATTGGTCTACTGCCGGTCTTGGGGAAGGTCTTGGAAAAGGTGACGGTAGCAAGGATAAAATGGCATCTAGTACCGCGGATTAGTACTCGCCAGTACGGATTCATGCCCCAGCGCAGCACCGAGGACGCCCTCTATAATCTAGTACACCGAATCAAGGGTAAGATTGAGCTGAAAAAGCTGGTAACCCTAGTGTCACTGGATATAGAGGGGGCCTTCGACAGCGCCTGGTGGCCAGCAATACGAGTCCGTCTGGCTGAGGAAAAGTGCCCGGTAAACATCAGGAGGCTACTGGATAGTTATCTGGAGTGCAGAAGCGTCAGAGTCAGATTCGCCGGGGAGGAAGTTAAGCGGAGCACGAACAAAGGATGTGTGCAAGGGTCCATTGGTGGTCCAATACTTTGGAACCTTTTACTTGACTCACTACTGCGGGAGCTGGAGAGTAGGGGACATTACGTCCAGGCTTTTGCCGACGACGTTGTACTAGTTTTTGACGGCAACACCGCGACAGACGTGGCCAGAGAGGCAAACGAAGCCCTTGACTTTATTTCGTTATGGGGGGAACAAAATAAACTGAAATTTGCGCCACAAAAGACAAACGCAATGATCCTGACTCGTAAACTAAAATTTGACACGCCCCGACTCAGGATGGGTAATATCGAAATAAAAATGACTAGGGAAATTAAAATTCTAGGGCTCACCATAGACGACAAATTAACTTTTAATACTCACGTCGCAAATCAAACCAAAAAAGCTTTAGAAATTTTTAAACAGCTATCGCGAGCCGCAAAGGTGAATTGGGGTCTGCACCCGGAAGTGATCAGACTTATATATACTGCTTGTGTCGAACCTGTCATCTTATATGCAGCAGCCGTATGGGCTCCAGCAGCAGAGAAAATCGGGACGCAAAAGTTGCTAAACGCGGTACAAAGGGGTTTCGCCCAGAAGCTCTGTAAATCATATCGGACAGTCTCTCTACACTCGGCACTGACTCTGGCTGGGATACTTCCTCTCGACCTCAGGATACAGGAGGCAGCCGCCCTGTATGAGACGAAGAGAGGGTCGCCCCTGCTGGAGTTAGGAGACAGAGAGACCGAGAGTCTGGTCAGGTTTGCAGAGACTCCTCACCCAGCTACGTGTATGGCCATAGAGTTCGAACGCCTGGAAGACCAAAGTCAAGTTGATAGGCACAACGTGCAGGCGGTGCGAATTTTCACCGACGGCAGCAAAATTGAGGGGAAGGTCGGAGCCGCCCTTTCCTTGTGGAAAGGCGAAGCCGAGATCCGGAACCAAAAGTTTTGTCTGTCCGCGTACTGCACAGTCTATCAGGCGGAACTATTGGCCATATGCAAGGCAACGGGCGTGATCCTCAAGGGGAGGGAGACGAGCTATGGTCTGTATAGCGATTCGATGGCCGCTTTGGAGACGATCGTTAACCATGGCTCCCTCCACCCCCTTGCCGTGCAAACGCGGGAGAACCTGCGAGAAGCTTTTATCCAGGGTAAAGATGTTTCTTTATTCTGGATAAAAGCACATGCAGGCCTGCTGGGCAATGAACGCGCCGATGATCTCGCTAAGGAAGCTGCCCTAGCGTCAAAACGGAAGCCAGACTACGACCGGTGTCCGATCTCTTACGCTAAAAGAGTTATACGCGCCCGTTCCATTTTGAAATGGGACGACAGATATAAAGCAGGTTCCACCGCGTCTACAACAAAATTATTCTTCCCGGACGCTAGCGTCGCCCATAAACTTGTAAGAAAAATACAGCCATCAGGGTTATTAACGCAGATTCTGACAGGGCACGGCGGATTCTCCCACTACTTGCACCGATTCAAGTGTAGGGACAGTCCATCGTGCATCTGTGACCCCAATACTGACCAAACCGTCCCCCACCTCCTTATCTCCTGCCCAGCCTATGACAAAGTACGTTTTGAATTTGAGCAAAAAACGGGGGTGAAAATAGATCATACAAACTTGCACGAAGTAATTAGTTTTAAAGATGTAAGAGAAAGTTTCATCTCTTATTGTGAAACAATATGCCTATCAGTAAATAATAAAAATAAAACATAGTTAATAAATTTGTTATATATTATTATATTGATAATAAGAAATATAGCAATTATGTAAATTAGATATAAATTAAATAAGATAGACTCTAAGAGATAAAAACATTGTATAGATAATAGAAAATTTGTATTAGATATAAGAAAGTTTGTTGAATTGTAAAAGGCACCATAGTAATTAAGATGAACCCTTGTTTAGAATAAACTGCACGATATATAAACTTTTTCATGTGTTAGAATAGTAAAACTTATTTTATTGTTGGAATCATATAGATAAATAAAAAGTAGTATTATAAGATGTATTTAATTAAGCATAGTAGTTGTAAAGTTAATAAAGTAAATTGCGAGTTTTGATGACGCAGAAAACAAAAGTCCCGCTAGCAATGAATCCCTAAATATACGAGAATCCAATCCTGGAACTCCATATTCGGGTACAGAGCAGCTAAAAAAAAAAAAAAAAAAAAAAAAAAAAAAAAAAAAAACCTAACCTAACCTAACCTAACCTAACCTGTTGGATCCACTACTAAAAGAACTTGAACGCAGAGGCGACTACTGCCAAGCCTTTGCGGATGACGTCGTCCTGGTTTTCTCCGGGGAAACCGCTCTGGACGTTCAAAGACAGGCAAATGAAGCCCTCGCCCATGTCCGGGAGTGGGGTGTCGTTAATAAACTCAAGTTCGCGCCTCATAAAACCAAGGCCATGGTGATTACGAACAAATTAAAACACGACACACCACAATTACGGATGGGAGGGGAGGACATTGCCATGTCTAAAGAAATCAAAGTTCTGGGCCTGACGATTGATAATAAGCTTACTTTCAACACCCACGTGGCTAATGTCTGTCGAAAGGCCCTGAACATTTACAAACAGCTGGCCAGAGCGGCAAAAGTGCAGTGGGGTCTGTCCCCGGAGATAATCAGGACGATTTACGTAGCAGTCATAGAGCCTATCATCATGTACGCAGCAAGTGCGTGGGCTCCGGCGTCCGAAAAGATAGGCGTTAAGAAATTTCTTAACGAGGTGCAGCGGGGTTTTGCGCAAAAGTTGGTCAAGGCTTACAGAACCACTTCTCTCAACTCGGTTCTACTACTTTCCGGACTGCTTCCTCTGGACCTTAGGATCCAGGAAGCAGCCTCCCTTTATGAGGTAAAGCGAGGACACTCCCGAAGAGTGGTAGAAGACCGAAGCGTTGAAGCCCCGACGCGATACACTGACACGCCACACCCAGCGACGCAGGCGAGGCTCGAATTCGATCTAATAACATGCAGCGCAGAGCTGCTCCAGTCTGAGCATAATGGCCCGAAAATCTACACTGATGGTAGTAAAATAGAGGGTAAGGTCGGCGCCGCAGTATCCATGTGGGATAATGGGGCGGAGACAAAAACCAAGAAACTCAGGTTGGAGCAGTTCTGCACTGTTTATCAAGCTGAACTTTTGGCTCTTACAAAGGCTGTTGAGATCGCAGAAAATAGTAAGACCGGGCTCGTCTTCAGCATTTACAGTGACTCCCGAGCCGCGCTCGAAACGCTAACAAGCGGCCATTCCCTCCATCCCCTAGCTGTAAAGACCAGGCAACTCATCCACAATATGGCGCTTAATGGTAAGACCATAAAACTCTATTGGATAAAAGCCCATGCAGGTTTGGAGGGAAACGAACGAGCTGACGTTCTGGCTAAGGAGGCTGCCCTGAGGCTGAAGACGAGACCGGATTACGACCGGTGTCCGGTGTCATTTGTCAGGCGAATCATACGCCAAGATACGCTTGAGAAATGGGAACGGCGCTATACGAGCGAACAAACAGCGGGAGTCACCAAGATGTTCTTCCCGACCGCTGTTGGGGCATACAAACTGGTCCAAAAGATAGATCTTGATCCGCTTTTGGTGCAGGTGTTGACGGGGCATGGTGGATTCTCCGGGTACTTGAACCGCTTCAAGTGCAAGGAGAGCCCATCTTGCAGCTGTGACCCTGAAAAAGAAGAAAGCGTTGAACATATTTTGACGGAATGCCCCATCTTCGGGAAAGAAAGACATGAAATTGAAAACGAGATAAATGAAGTAATTAAAATTAAAAATATTCCGGCCATTATAAGTAATTGTAAAATCCGACAAAAATTCCTCGAATACTGCAGACGAGTAGCAAAAACGATAGTTAATAAAAATAAAACATAGCATATAAACAGTGAAACTTGTGTATATAATTAATTATATACAACAAGTTCACAAAAATAAAAATAGTTAATAAAAATAAGTATAGTCAATGTAGTATTAAAATAAGATAATATTATAGTAATAAGCAAAAAGTTAAATGAAAAAGGCACATAGAAATAAGTAATATAATAATTAGAAGATAAGGTAAATATAAAACAACATTAAAAGTACAATAGTTAATAATAAAAAATGAACAATATATGAAAACCATTAACAACAAAGGTCACTGGTCCCCCATGCCAGTGGGAACTAGAATTATTAAAAAAAAAAAAAAAAAAAAAAAAAAAAAAAACCTAACCTAACCTAACCTAACCTAACCTAAACCTCGTAAAAAACTGGAAAGTCAACCTGACAGCTTGCCCCAGCTCAGATCACAATGGTATCGAGTTCTCCATAATTGTGCCAGGGAAACCAGCAAAACACAAGTCAACCACAACATTCAGGTACAATACCAAACGAGCAAATTGGGACGAGTTCCGTGCCGCGCTGCACGCTGCAATCCAAGACAGCAATCTACTCACGCGCTCTATAGAGGACTTGGATCAAGCTGGCATCGACTGCTTTGTCGAACTTTTAACTACAGTCGTACAGTCGGCTTGCCGTGCGGTCTTCCGCAAGAGACCTCCGGCCGCTGACTTCAACCCTTGGTGGAGTGACGAGCTGGAGACCCTAAAAAAGAAATTAATTAAAGCGCATCATAAATTACACGACCTAAAAATAGCCAACAGACCCATGGAGGAAGCGATCAAAACACATAAAGACTTAAAAGACGAATATGCAAAAGCTCTATCAAAGGCCTCCACAGACCACTTCAGGGAGTTTTGCTCGATACAGGATAAAGAGAACGTGTGGAGCCTCACCAATCGTCTCATAAAAGAAGGCGCTAAGCGGCGCCCACCACAGACGCTCAAAGCTGGGGCTCATTATACAGACAGCTTCTCGAACACCGCTCAAGCCTTACTCGACCATTTTTACCCCGATGACGACCTCGTTGACACATCACGCAGACAAAGTGATCTCCGGAGTGACCTCAATGTGCCGGTTGATACGGATGACGATTTCCCATTCCAAAGGGACGAGATTCGGGATTGCTTAAAGAACATGAACCCCAACAAAGCACCTGGAATGGACAATCTCACATCCGACATCTGTCTCAACACATTTGACGTCATTCCAGAAATCATTACCGACCTCATGAACAGGTGTTTAACCTTAAATCATTTCCCTACACCTTGGAAAAAGGCCTACGTCAAAATCCTGCCAAAACAAAATAAACCGGATGCCAACGACCTGTCGTCCTTCAGGCCAATCGGGCTTCTTCCCGTCTTCGGCAAGCTGCTGGAGAAGTTGTTGTCGAGGAGAATGTCCTACCACCTAGAGCACACCCAAAAATATAACAAGAAACAGTACGGTTTTAAAGAGCAGACCTCGACCACCGACGCCCTACAGAGTGCAATAAACGAAATTACTGATGCCAAAGCCGCAGGCCTACAAGTCATCGCTGTGTCTCTGGACATTAGGGCAGCGTTTGACAATGCCTGGTGGCCATTGCTTCTCCATCGCCTACGCAAGCTGGACTGCCCAAACAACCTTTACCAATTAACAAAAAGCTACTTGAAGGACAGGACTGCTGTGCTGGACTTTGGCGACGCAACCTCCGCAAAGACCCTGACAAAAGGATGCATCCAGGGCTCTGTATGCGGGCCCATGTTCTGGAATATAATTCTCGACGACCTTTTGGAAACGGAATTACCACATGGTGTCCGCATGCAGGCTTTTGCTGACGATGTGCTTCTCATTGTAACGGCAAAAACAGTTGGCCAATTGCAAAACACCACCAACGAGGCTCTCAGCACCATTTACGACTGGGGCAAGGAGGCCAAGTTAAACTTTGGTCCAGCCAAGACACAGGTGATCGCGTTTACGGCACCATCTAAATCCGTGAAAATACAGATGAACCAACAGCCTATCACGCTCAACTCTGAAATCAAACTTCTGGGTGTCATATTAGACACCAGACTTACCTTCATTCCACACTCGAAATACATATTAAGTAAAGCATCGAAAATTTTCAAAAAACTCACTATGTTTGTACGGCCGACTTGGGGAGCACATCCTGAAAATATTTCTATTATATATCGTCAAGTAATACAGCCCATGATTACATACGCAGCTGGCATCTGGGGAGGAGCGACCAAGTATTACTGTGTTCGAAAATCCCTCCGAACTTTTCAAAGACAATTCGCAATTAAAGCTACTAGAGCATTCCGTACAGTGTCAGCAGCCGCAGCAATAGCCCTAGCACAATTTATGCCGCTTCATCTGGCCATCGATGCAGCGAGAGAAATCCACGAGGTCAAAGAAACTGGAACTCTTAAGGACATCCCAGCAGACATCACCCTCCGCCACAAGGTGCCGGTAAAAGACCAACTCCACCCCGCTGACAGGATTTCCATAGATTATGACCAGGCAAATACGCAAGAAGAAATCGATCGCATCACATCCGAAATACCTATCAAAATGTACACGGATGGCAGTAAATTGGAGAGCGGAGAGGTCGGCTCAGCTGTAGTCATATACCTCCCAAATGGGTCCAAACCAAAAGTAAAGAAGAAACTCGGGAGAACCACCTCTGTCTTCGTGGCTGAGCTGACAGCCATCGAAGCTGGACTCAAGTGGCTTCTGAACTCTGGCTGGAAATCAAACGCAATCATCATTACGGACAGCCTATCGGCATTAAAAGCTCTGCAGGATCGAAATAATTCAGACCCCACTATCGTTTCAATCCATGGCATGCTCCTTGAAATAAGGAAGAACCACGGCTTCCGAGTGAGCTTCACCTGGGTCAGGGCGCATGTCGGGATTGAAGGAAATGAACTGGCAGACCAAGCCGCCAAGGAAGCCGCAGTCCAACGAACCGCGACATGCGTGAACGAGTTTCCGATTTCCTTCGCTAAATACACCCTAAGACAGCAATCACTGGATAAATGGCAGGAGGAATACGCAGCCGAGACCCAAAACTCAGAGATTGCCAGGTGGTTCGGCTCTGTAAAGGAGATAAGGGAGTTTCAAAAACAGGTCCCAATTTCATTCGAGCTAACACAGGTCTTCACTGGGCACGGGTACCACAAGAGTTACCTCTGTCGATTTAAGATCACAAACGACGACCTGTGCCCATGTGATGACACCAGCGCTCAAACCATTGAACATATCTTACAGAATTGCCCAATCTTTAATTCGCATAGATATGAGCACGAACAAACTTGCAGGAACCTTAGAATCGAGCCGTATAAAACTAATCAATTATCAAGTAAAGAAGAACCTACCAAAACGTTCAAAAACCTTGTAAATAAAATAATTCATAGTCTTAAGATTATAAACAACACGTAAAATATTTATAATTTTATTTTGTGATACTGTACATATTCAATATTATAATTAAGCCTTCAGCTACAAGTTAAAAGTTTTCATAGAAAAAAAAAAAAAAAAAAAAAATAAAATAAAAAAAAAAACACGCTCACTCTGTAATATACCCCATCACTCATTAAAACATCATCGTTCACCCAAACCCTATAAAAGTGCTCACCATTTAGCCTACATGCTATTAATATTTAATATAATCTACCATGTTTGTATAACAAACTCAATATACGCGCAATATTATAAACTTTCTCGTCCGGAACCTGTATCCATTAGCAGGACCGAACCTGAAAACAACAAAGAAACATAATGTTCCAATAATGCACCCATAAGTAATTAAAATAATAATGTTCATTATTATGATAACAACTTCAAAATATCGATAAAAGCTCTACCATATTAAAAAAAAAAAAAAAAAAACCTAACCTAACCTAACCTAACCTAACCTAACCTAACCTAACCTTTTTTTTTTTTTTTTTTTTTTTTTTTTTTTTTTACGTTGGAAAATGCGTTACGCATACTCGCCGCCCGGGGGAGACGGCGAGTTATGTGGGACTCGAACTCAAACGCCCATACCCACTAAAAACCAACGACACTCCGTCAGTCACCTGGCCGTTCAAAAGTCGTCTCAAGCCAGCCTTCGTCGTCCGAGAAATCGGACGGCGACGACTCGCTCGACGACTCGTGAGTGGCGGACGGAGCTGCGGGAAGCCGGTCGGATACTACCGCTGCCCCGTCGGTGATTGCCCGCCGTAGCAGACCCGGCAAGCCCACCCCATGAGGGGGGGCAACGGGAATGGCCCGGAGTGTGCGGACATTCCCGTCAGGCGGCGGTGGAAGCGCGTGCAATGCCGGCGCGGGTACCCCCGTACCCGACGCTGGCTGGCCTCCACCGGGGGGGATCAGGCGGTTATAACGCCGCCGTCTCCGCCCCGTTCGTCGCCTTCGGATCGGGGCGGCAAGAGGATCCTCCTCCCGCACCCTCTCCGCTGCCTCCTTCTGTGAGATAACGTCCTCGCAGAAAGAGGTGACGGCCTTCCAAGCTCTGTCACCCCCGAGCATGGCCTCCACCACGCTGGGGAGGGAGAGGTCCTGGCCGATCTCCGCGACCAGAGTGCGGCGCTGCGACTCCCACGCTGGGCACGACACAAGGGTGTGCTGAGCCGTGTCCTCCGCAGCACCGCACTCGTGACACGCGGCGGTCTCCTCCCGTCCGATCCGGTGCAGATAGGCGCCGAAGCATCCGTGTCCGGTAAGGACCTGCACCAGACGGTAGGTGAGGGAGCCGTGCCGTCTCTCTAGCCATCGGGTCAGGACCGGGGTCAGGGCGTCGAGGGTGGCTCGACCCGACTCTGAAGAGTTTAGGACCCCGGTCCAGGCCCGAATCAGCAGCTCTCGGGTCTGGCGCTCGAAGGCGCGCTCCTCCTCTAGGGAGCTGCGCTCTCCCCGAGAACGCTGCTCCGACCGTCGTGCGTATGTCCAGGCTAGGACTCGGGCCTCGAGCTCCCAAGGCGGAGTCCCAGCCAGGACACACGCCACTGCACCCGCCACTGTGGAGTAGCAGCGGGCCGCCCTCTGCGCGATGACTCGCTGGGGCCGCCTGAGCTGAGACACGTTGTCCCGACTCAGACGGTCCGCCCAGATGGGGGCACCGTATAGCGCCATGCTCTTGAGTATGCCGGCATAGAGACGCCGGCAGTGAGCGCTTGGCCCACCCAAATTCGGGAGCAGCCACCCCAGCGAGTCCGCCGTCTTTAGCAGCCGGGGTGACAGTTCGGCGAAGTGTCGGCCGAACCGCCACCGGCTGTCGATGATTAGTCCCAGATATTTCATCTGGGGCTTAACGTCGATGGCCACGCCGTCGACCATCAGGCTGATGTTCGGCGGGTGGCGTTGCCTCGGGCCGTCAAACAAGACGGCCTCCGACTTCTCCAGAGCGACCCTGAGGCCCAACAGGCGAATCCGTTGGACCACAAGGTCGCACGCCGCGGAAGCCAACTGGAGGACCCGCGCTACATCCCAGGCCCGGGCAAGCACGAGAGTGTCGTCCGCGTAGCAGATGACCCTCACGCCCGGGGGGAGTGCGCCCTTCAACATCCAGTCGAATCCGATATTCCACAGGCATGGTCCGAGGACTGATCCCTGTGGAACACCGGACTCCACGCGGTGACTCCTCAGCGAGCCGCTCTGGTCCACGTACGTTACCATCCTGTCTCGGAGGTAATCAGACAGGAGGCGGACCAAGTAGGGCGGCACACCGTGGGCGCGCAGGGCTTCGATGATGGTGGTGTGGGGAATGCTGTTGAATGCATTGGCGATATCGAGGGATATCGCCAACAGCCTTTCCCCACTTTCGGCAGCACCCTTCACCATTTCCCCCAAAAAGCCCAGCGCGTCCAGGGTCGAGCGGCCAGCTCGGAAGCCAAACTGGGCCTCCGCCAGGTCAGGGCCGGTAGTGGTTAAGTGTCGGACGATGCGGGTTGCGAGAATCCTCTCGAAGAGTTTTCCCGCCTCGTCCAGCAACACAATCGGCCGATAGGCCGAAGGAGAGTCCATCGGCCGGCCTGGCTTGGCGAGAAGGCAGAGGGCGCCTTCCTTCCACACCTTCGGGAACCTTCCGACAGAAAGACAGCTGTCGAAAAGTTCCCGAAGTTTCTCCTCCAGGTAGCCCGCCGCGATGAACAACACCCGAGCGGGCACACCGTCCGGTCCTGGTGCCGTCTTTTTACCCCGGAGGCACAGTGCAGCTGCTTGCACCTCCGCCCCCGAGACTGGTGGAAAGGAGTCAGCCGAGTCCCCAACAGGACCCGGCCGAGTCATCGGCGGTGGCGCGAAGTCCGGGTCAGAACCGGGGAACAACGCACCGACCACCGCTTCCACCATCGCCGGCTCGAGAGTCTGGGTGAGTGGAGGACCATGGGCGCGCAGCTTGTTGCGCGCAGCCCGATACGGTCTCCCCCACGGGTCCCTGTCCAGACTCTCCAGCATCGTCACCCGGGCTTCCTCCTTTGCGACGGCGATCGCTACCTGGAGGCGTTTCTTTGCCTCCAGGTACCCAGCGTACAGCACGTCTTCCCTCTCCTCATCGCGGATTCTGCGTCTCCGGCTCCTAGTATACGCCCGCCGTGCAGCAGTGCAGGCGGAACGCATGTCGGCAATTTCTGCCGACCACCAGAAGACGGTGTTGCGACGAGGAGGGGGAAGAGATCTCGGCATCGACGCGTCGCACACCTCCGTCAAAACTTGGCGGAGCTGGGAGGCGGAGCCGTCTACGTCCGCGCTGGTCAAGGAGGGACAAAACCAGTCCTGGACCAGCGCGGATTCGTGAGCCATGTCTCGGTCAAGCCGGGTCAGCGCCCAGCGCGGTCTCGACTGAGACACGGTAGCCGACGAAGGGCGATGGGTGGAGACTGAATCCAACTCGAACCGGATATACCGGTGGTCGGATCCAGTCTCCACCAACAGGACGCGCCAGTTGTTCGCGCGAACTGCGACGGCGGGAGAGGCAAACGTGATGTCCACCACTGACCCGCCCCGCCGTCGCACGCACGTGTGCCTCCTGCCCCTATTGAGTAGGGTAAGGCCTGTCGCCATCGCCATGGCCTCCAAGGCTCGGCCTCGGCAGTCCGTCACACGGCCACCCCATGCAACAGACTTGGCGTTGAAGTCCCCCATCAAAATAATCTGACGAGGAGCAGCACGCCGTAACGCAGCCGACAGCACCTGTAGGAAGGCCTCGAACTCGTGAAGTGGGCGATTAGGGGAGAAATATATTCCAAAAATCGCTAATCCACCCCACGAGGCCGCCACAAACTCGGCACCCCTCTCAAGAAGTGAGAGAGGTAGGCCGCCGGAGGAGGTTATCGCCGCAAGGCCGTCCCGACTCCCCAACCAGTTTGGTCGGTCTGGAATCAGATAAGGCTCTGAGACGACAGCAACGTCGATTTGATACTCCGCCAAAGCCTGGGAGAAAAGGTCCTGGGCTCTGGCGGATCTCATGAGGTTCGCCTGGAGTAAGGATTTAGACCCCAAAGCCATCAATCTGACATTACCTCCTCCGGCACACCTGCTTCCCGGCCAGTGCTGGGAGTACCAGGCGTAGGCCTTGATGCCGCCTTGCCCCTCGTTGGGGGAGGATTGCATTTCTTGCCCCCCATCACATGGCCGGCGGGTCTACCGGCCGACGTGCAGACGGCACATCTTGGTTCCGCTGTGCAGGAAGCCCGATCATGGCCCTTCCTGCCACAGCGGAAGCACAAATCCTCGCGGATCACCTCAGAAGGGCAAAGCGGTTTGGTATGACCGATTCCCAGGCACCGGAAGCACCTCATCGGGCGGGGCTCAATCACACGAACGTGGCAGGAGCTCCAGCCGACAATGATGCGTCCGGCATCCGCCAGTGCCTTGGCCGCTACGACGGGACAGTGCACTACGGTGCATCCCGCACCACCAGGGCCGCGACGAATGGTACCGGCGCGGACATGCTCGGCGCTGCACCCCGCCTTCGCGGCAACGGCGGCGGCGACTTCCTGTGGCGTGATGGAATCGTCCAGCCCTGTTATCCGGAGTTCGGATTTTTTGACAGGGCGGACGACTGTCGCCGCTTCCGCCACCACCTCCTTCAGTTTGGCCGCAAAGAGGTCGGCCTTTTCGCTGTTTTGGAGGCCCTCGAATTCGAACATGCGGGCTCCCGCTGCCGTCTGCCTTGAACGCACCGACGGGATGCCGAGCTCGGCAGGGTTGATAACGCCACGGGCCATCTCTATGAGAGACCCGTAGGTAACACCCTTCTTTTCCGATTCAGAGGAGAGAGTGAGAACCACCGCCGAAGTTTTTGGGGCCACCAGCTTACGCGGCTTCTTCGCCACGGTTTTGCTAGGTGCCTTCTTTGGTGCCGAGGGAGGGGCGGCCGTGGGAGAGGCCGTTTTCTTTTTACCTCGTTTCGCTACTGTTACCCACGATTCCTTTGCCGGCACTGTTGACGGAGGCTCTCCTTTCCGGCTTGATTGTGGCGGCATCGGCGCCGAAGACGGCCCAGCGATGGGCGCTGCCGTGGCAGCGGCAGAAGGGGGGGCGGACTTCTTCCCCTTCCCTTTTCCCTTGCTGGGTTTTGCAGCTGCTATGGGCGCCGGTGTGGTCGACTTCTTGTCGGCGGCCAAAGGTGGCCGCAGAGATTTGGCCGGCAGGAGGCGGTCTTCGAGGCCCTCGAGGCGGGCGTTCAAAATGGCGCCCACCTCCAACACTATGGAGCGTCGGAACTCCGTCAGGGCTGGGTCCTCCACATTATGGCCCCTCTGTTGTGAGGGGCCCGCTCTGGTGGATGAAAACGGAGTCGCATCCATATGTGCCGGATTACGTTTCTCCGCCTCCATCTCCCGACGTAGTTCAGCCATCTGCTGTCGCATTTGCGCCAGCTCACGCCGGATGGCGGAGTTCTCCTGCTGGAGCAGCCTCGTCTCATCAGAGATGGAGTGTCTCAAAGCAAGATCGGTCAAGTTTTGGAGGGCACTGGCCGCGTCTTTCAGTGCCTTTTGGAATGTGCCCTTGAGGTTTTTCGACCTCTTGGCCACCTCCAAGATTACCTCCAGGTGCTTGTTCGCCGCTACTTGGAGGCCCTCCGCCGTCATTTCTGGACCTTCCGGCATCGGAGCAGCGCCAACAGCCGTACTGGCGGCGCACGCCTCTTTTGAAAGCGCCGCTATCCGCTCCTCCTCCTCGGGTTGCAGCGCTTCTGTAGCTAGTGATAAGGCTAGGTCATCAAGACCAGCCTCTGCCGAGGCAGATTGTAAGGTCTTCCCCTTTCCTTTCTTCCGCTTTTTCTCCCTCTTTTCGGGCTCGACCGCCGAGCGAGGCGTCCGCAAAAACTGCAGGCGCGTCGACCGGCGGGATCCCGCCGACATAGTGGAGGCATCAGAGTCCTCCTCCAGGTTACTGCGGGAGCGCTCCTCGTCAAGGCCAATGGCCTCCAGAGAGGTGCAGCTCCCCGACACACTAAGGGCGCGCTTTTTCCTCGGAGGCGCCAACTCCAGTTTTCCGTCCACGGGCAGCCTTGCGACTGCTACTCGGACCTCCATCAAATTGCGCGATAGGCGCACGACAGGTGACCAAGCACGGTCGCAGCTCATGGTGGCTGTTGCTTCTGTCCCCTCTGGTTTTGAGCCATTTTCACGACCGGGCTCACGGTCGGGTTTTAGGTTTTGTGATTTATTCGACATAATTGGTCCCACGAGTATGGGGGAAATAAGGGTCCTTGCCGGGCGGTGCCCCCTGCACCCGACAAAGCCTTGGGGTTGATAACCCAACGGGAGGTCGGCAGGTATCCCGCTGGAGTAAGCTCTAGCGACTGATCACCCATCAGCCACGCATCCCCTCGCGGAGCTACCACGCTTGGGATTGGGGTAATTTTTTATAGAGGTTTTCTTCCTCGCGGTCCGGGCGGTTAAGCCAAGACCCTCGTTCCACACAGAGCCGCGAGACGTGATCCACGACACTCCGTTGATGTGGTTTACGATATCAGGCGATCCACGCCCGACGGCAGGGTAAGTGCACGCCGGGCTCGCCAAGAGGACCAAGGTCCTATCGACATCCCCTGCCTCCTCTGCTAAATCAGAGGGGTGCTGGGAGTCCTACCAACATTCAGTGAGCCGCCGCTCGATGCGAGACAGACGCGACTCACCAGTGCTGCTGCCGCCCGATACGGGAACAGACGCAGCGGCACTCTCCACAGAGCATCTTGGCTTCACCTGCCGCTGGATTGCGACAGGCTACTGAGCCCCCTCGCCACGACAAGGCGTGCTCCATTCGAGGGGGAACCTAACCTAACCTAACCTAACCTTTTTTTTTTTTTTGTTTTCGCTGGAAAATGCTTTACGCATACCTGCCGCCCTCGGGGGAAGGCAGCAGGTTATGTGGGACTCTCCCCGATCGGGGCATACCCACTAAAAACCAGCGGCGTTCTCGGGAGCCATGAGTTCGGGGCCACGAGTCAGCGCCATAAGCACACATCCGCGGCCCCTCACTGACTAGACCGACACACGGTCTCACCCGATCTGAAGAGGGCAAAAGCCCCTGCCTTCAGCGCCGAAGGAGGTTATCCTTCGGCTTGATGTCCCGACGATGCGTAGAACGCATTACACACCATCGCGCCTCTTAGTGGGAAGCGGACGCCCCCGCGTCCACGACCCGAGGCACAGGGAGGGGCATGTGCAGGTGGTGGAGGTTCCTCCTGCGCCCAGTACGCCTTCGGCGCATAAGGAGTGCGTCAGCCGCAGCCTCTCGCTCTCGCTCCGCGCTCTCCTTTTCGGCGATCACCCGCTCGCAAAATGCGGCCATGGCTCGCCAAGCCTCCCTGTCTTCGACCATACGCCGGACTATAGAGCCCAGGCTAAGGTCGGTCCCCACGTGTGCTCGGAGGGCACGGCGGTCAGCGACCCACGCCAGGCACACCTCGAGGGTGTGCTGTGCCGTATCCTCCGGAGCATCGCAGTGCCAGCATCGGGTTGTGGGTTCCCTGCCGATGCGGCAGAGGTATGACCCAAAGCACCCGTGGCCTGTAAACACCTGCGACATCCGGTATGTCACTTGGCCGTGTGGTCGCTCGACCCATTCTTTGAGAACGGGGAGTACGGCTTCAGTGACCCGGACGCCAAAGTGGCTACTGGCCAATCTACGGCGCCACTGCTCGTGGGCTAGCTCTGTGAGCTGTGTCCTTTCCGATTCCACCTCCGTCGGTGCGGGCCTATTGCCCTGAGATCTTTGGTCTCCCCGCCACTGGTATAACGCGGCGAGGACCAGGGAGTCGAGATCCCAGGGGAGGCTGCCGGCCAGGACCAGCGCAGCATCGGTGGAGGTGGTGCGGTAGGCTCGCGCTAAACGCAGGGCTAACACCCTTTGAGCCTTCCGCAAAACTGTCACATTCTCGGACGAGAGGGCGTCATGCCACACCGGGGCACCGTAAAGTGCCATCGAGCGGACCACCCCTAGGTACAGTCGTCGAGGAGCCGTCGACGGACCACCCAGGTTTGGCAGTAACCGGCTCAAAGCACCCGCGGTCGCATTGAGTTTGGTAGCGAGCTGACGGAAATGGGCCTTGAACCGCCACCTTCCGTCAAGCACAAGCCCAAGGTACCGGATGGTGGATGAAACCGGGATCAGAACCCCATCCACCATCAACCCAGTGCCCGCAGGCGGCGCACGTCGTCGGCCGTGAAAACACAGCGCCTCAGACTTATCCAGCGCCACCCGCAGCCCCAAAAGGCGGATTCGGTGTACCATTAAAGCGACCCCAGCAGTCGCACGACGTGCAGCATCGGCAAAAGAGTCACCGCGAGCTGTCAGCAGGGTATCGTCGGCGTAACAAGTCACGCCAACCCCCGCGACGAACTGGCCGCGGAGAGCCCAGTCGAACCCGATGTTCCACAAGAGTGGCCCTAGAACCGACCCCTGTGGAACGCCGCATCCGGCCAAGTGCCGCAAACGACCGTCCACCGAATCACACGCAACCTCTCGTCCTTCCAGGTACGATGCAATGGTGTCCTGCAGGTAAACAGGCACTCCGTGGAATCGGAGCGCCTGCTTTATCGTGGTCCACGGCAGCGTGTTGAACGCGTTGGCAATGTCGATAGACACGGCCAACAGCACACCGCCGCTCTCCACCGCTTCGCTGGCGAGCGATTTTACCCGCAGGATAGCATCGATCGTAGAGCGCTCTCTCCTGAAGCCATACTGAACATCCGACAAATTCGGCCCATCCGTATCCAGGTGCCGAACGAGGCGGTTTGCAACGACTCTTTCAAAGAGCTTGCCCACCTCATCCAGCAACACGATCGGACGGTATGCCGAAGGGGAGTCGGTCGGACGTCCGTCCTTCTTCAGAAGCACGAGCCTCCCTTCTTTCCATAGCGCCGGGAAGCGCCCCTGCTCTAGGCAAGCGGTAAGGAGCCTGCGAAGGCGGTCACCCAGTATATCCGATACGAGGACCCAGATTTTACCTGGGATCCCGTCAGGACCCGGGGCCACGTTCTTGGCCTTCAACCGCTCTAATGCCGCGCCGAACTCGCCCTCGGACACGGGGTCAGGGGACTCTCTGGAGGCCACGGGGTGTGGCAACATCGAAGGCGGGGTGCTTTTGCGCTTCTATAAAATTCTATTTGCACGATTCTATTTATTTACGTTGAAAGAAGCGATAAAAAGCGTACATTTACATTTATTTTTGACATTTTTTACATATTTTGGACTTTTTCATACAAAATTATATCAAAAAATTTCTAAGTCTTTTTCGGTTAACAGATTTTCAAAATTTTTTGTTTCTAATTTGTAGTATCCGTTATTTAAAGCACGTCCACGTTGTTTTCAGCGCGCTGCGACGTATAGTTTTGGAGTTATAAAATTTTAAAGGTACATTTCATAGTCAAATTTCGGTTTTTCAGCCCTACTGAAAACTTTTGTTCGACAACCCTGTGTGCTTTGTTCGTAGATATTGTGCGCCTATACGAGACCTATCCGCTGACACCCCGTTTGCGCCCCTAACACCAACCGTAGGCCAAAAATTTGCAAAACATACGTTTTTCTTATACCGTACCGAGGTATAAAGGTGGGTCACGGTTTTCATACAAAGTATACATTTTCACATCTGAAAACTGAAATATTGACAACTTTTGCGCTTCTATAAAATTCTATTTGCACGATTCTATTTATTTACGTTGAAAGAAGCGATAAAAAGCGTACATTTACATTTATTTTTGACATTTTTTACATATTTTGGACTTTTTCATACAAAATTATATCAAAAAATTTCTAAGTCTTTTTCGGTTAACAGATTTTCAAAATTTTTTGTTTCTAATTTGTAGTATCCGTTATTTAAAGCACGTCCACGTTGTTTTCAGCGCGCTGCGACGTATAGTTTTGGAGTTATAAAATTTTAAAGGTACATTTCATAGTCAAATTTCGGTTTTTCAGCCCTACTGAAAACTTTTGTTCGACAACCCTGTGTGCTTTGTTCGTAGATATTGTGCGCCTATACGAGACCTATCCGCTGACACCCCGTTTGCGCCCCTAACACCAACCGTAGGCCAAAAATTTGCAAAACATACGTTTTTCTTATACCGTACCCAGGTATAAAGGTGGGTCACGGTTTTCATACAAAGTATACATTTTCACATCTGAAAACTGAAATATTGACAACTTTTGCGCTTCTATAAAATTCTATTTGCACGATTCTATTTATTTACGTTGAAAGAAGCGATAAAAAGCGTACATTTACATTTATTTTTGACATTTTTTACATATTTTGGACTTTTTCATACAAAATTATATCAAAAAATTTCTAAGTCTTTTTCGGTTAACAGATTTTCAAAATTTTTTGTTTCTAATTTGTAGTATCCGTTATTTAAAGCACGTCCACGTTGTTTTCAGCGCGCTGCGACGTATAGTTTTGGAGTTATAAAATTTTAAAGGTACATTTCATAGTCAAATTTCGGTTTTTCAGCCCTACTGAAAACTTTTGTTCGACAACCCTGTGTGCTTTGTTCGTAGATATTGTGCGCCTATACGAGACCTATCCGCTGACACCCCGTTTGCGCCCCTAACACCAACCGTAGGCCAAAAATTTGCAAAACATACGTTTTTCTTATACCGTACCGAGGTATAAAGGTGGGTCACGGTTTTCATACAAAGTATACATTTTCACATCTGAAAACTGAAATATTGACAACTTTTGCGCTTCTATAAAATTCTATTTGCACGATTCTATTTATTTACGTTGAAAGAAGCGATAAAAAGCGTACATTTACATTTATTTTTGACATTTTTTACATATTTTGGACTTTTTCATACAAAATTATATCAAAAAATTTCTAAGTCTTTTTCGGTTAACAGATTTTCAAAATTTTTTGTTTCTAATTTGTAGTATCCGTTATTTAAAGCACGTCCACGTTGTTTTCAGCGCGCTGCGACGTATAGTTTTGGAGTTATAAAATTTTAAAGGTACATTTCATAGTCAAATTTCGGTTTTTCAGCCCTACTGAAAACTTTTGTTCGACAACCCTGTGTGCTTTGTTCGTAGATATTGTGCGCCTATACGAGACCTATCCGCTGACACCCCGTTTGCGCCCCTAACACCAACCGTAGGCCAAAAATTTGCAAAACATACGTTTTTCTTATACCGTACCGAGGTATAAAGGTGGGTCACGGTTTTCATACAAAGTATACATTTTCACATCTGAAAACTGAAATATTGACAACTTTTGCGCTTCTATAAAATTCTATTTGCACGATTCTATTTATTTACGTTGAAAGAAGCGATAAAAAGCGTACATTTACATTTATTTTTGACATTTTTTACATATTTTGGACTTTTTCATACAAAATTATATCAAAAAATTTCTAAGTCTTTTTCGGTTAACAGATTTTCAAAATTTTTTGTTTCTAATTTGTAGTATCCGTTATTTAAAGCACGTCCACGTTGTTTTCAGCGCGCTGCGACGTATAGTTTTGGAGTTATAAAATTTTAAAGGTACATTTCATAGTCAAATTTCGGTTTTTCAGCCCTACTGAAAACTTTTGTTCGACAACCCTGTGTGCTTTGTTCGTAGATATTGTGCGCCTATACGAGACCTATCCGCTGACACCCCGTTTGCGCCCCTAACACCAACCGTAGGCCAAAAATTTGCAAAACATACGTTTTTCTTATACCGTACCGAGGTATAAAGGTGGGTCACGGTTTTCATACAAAGTATACATTTTCACATCTGAAAACTGAAATATTGACAACTTTTGCGCTTCTATAAAATTCTATTTGCACGATTCTATTTATTTACGTTGAAAGAAGCGATAAAAAGCGTACATTTACATTTATTTTTGACATTTTTTACATATTTTGGACTTTTTCATACAAAATTATATCAAAAAATTTCTAAGTCTTTTTCGGTTAACAGATTTTCAAAATTTTTTGTTTCTAATTTGTAGTATCCGTTATTTAAAGCACGTCCACGTTGTTTTCAGCGCGCTGCGACGTATAGTTTTGGAGTTATAAAATTTTAAAGGTACATTTCATAGTCAAATTTCGGTTTTTCAGCCCTACTGAAAACTTTTGTTCGACAACCCTGTGTGCTTTGTTCGTAGATATTGTGCGCCTATACGAGACCTATCCGCTGACACCCCGTTTGCGCCCCTAACACCAACCGTAGGCCAAAAATTTGCAAAACATACGTTTTTCTTATACCGTACCGAGGTATAAAGGTGGGTCACGGTTTTCATACAAAGTATACATTTTCACATCTGAAAACTGAAATATTGACAACTTTTGCGCTTCTATAAAATTCTATTTGCACGATTCTATTTATTTACGTTGAAAGAAGCGATAAAAAGCGTACATTTACATTTATTTTTGACATTTTTTACATATTTTGGACTTTTTCATACAAAATTATATCAAAAAATTTCTAAGTCTTTTTCGGTTAACAGATTTTCAAAATTTTTTGTTTCTAATTTGTAGTATCCGTTATTTAAAGCACGTCCACGTTGTTTTCAGCGCGCTGCGACGTATAGTTTTGGAGTTATAAAATTTTAAAGGTACATTTCATAGTCAAATTTCGGTTTTTCAGCCCTACTGAAAACTTTTGTTCGACAACCCTGTGTGCTTTGTTCGTAGATATTGTGCGCCTATACGAGACCTATCCGCTGACACCCCGTTTGCGCCCCTAACACCAACCGTAGGCCAAAAATTTGCAAAACATACGTTTTTCTTATACCGTACCGAGGTATAAAGGTGGGTCACGGTTTTCATACAAAGTATACATTTTCACATCTGAAAACTGAAATATTGACAACTTTTGCGCTTCTATAAAATTCTATTTGCACGATTCTATTTATTTACGTTGAAAGAAGCGATAAAAAGCGTACATTTACATTTATTTTTGACATTTTTTACATATTTTGGACTTTTTCATACAAAATTATATCAAAAAATTTCTAAGTCTTTTTCGGTTAACAGATTTTCAAAATTTTTTGTTTCTAATTTGTAGTATCCGTTATTTAAAGCACGTCCACGTTGTTTTCAGCGCGCTGCGACGTATAGTTTTGGAGTTATAAAATTTTAAAGGTACATTTCATAGTCAAATTTCGGTTTTTCAGCCCTACTGAAAACTTTTGTTCGACAACCCTGTGTGCTTTGTTCGTAGATATTGTGCGCCTATACGAGACCTATCCGCTGACACCCCGTTTGCGCCCCTAACACCAACCGTAGGCCAAAAATTTGCAAAACATACGTTTTTCTTATACCGTACCGAGGTATAAAGGTGGGTCACGGTTTTCATACAAAGTATACATTTTCACATCTGAAAACTGAAATATTGACAACTTTTGCGCTTCTATAAAATTCTATTTGCACGATTCTATTTATTTACGTTGAAAGAAGCGATAAAAAGCGTACATTTACATTTATTTTTGACATTTTTTACATATTTTGGACTTTTTCATACAAAATTATATCAAAAAATTTCTAAGTCTTTTTCGGTTAACAGATTTTCAAAATTTTTTGTTTCTAATTTGTAGTATCCGTTATTTAAAGCACGTCCACGTTGTTTTCAGCGCGCTGCGACGTATAGTTTTGGAGTTATAAAATTTTAAAGGTACATTTCATAGTCAAATTTCGGTTTTTCAGCCCTACTGAAAACTTTTGTTCGACAACCCTGTGTGCTTTGTTCGTAGATATTGTGCGCCTATACGAGACCTATCCGCTGACACCCCGTTTGCGCCCCTAACACCAACCGTAGGCCAAAAATTTGCAAAACATACGTTTTTCTTATACCGTACCGAGGTATAAAGGTGGGTCACGGTTTTCATACAAAGTATACATTTTCACATCTGAAAACTGAAATATTGACAACTTTTGCGCTTCTATAAAATTCTATTTGCACGATTCTATTTATTTACGTTGAAAGAAGCGATAAAAAGCGTACATTTACATTTATTTTTGACATTTTTTACATATTTTGGACTTTTTCATACAAAATTATATCAAAAAATTTCTAAGTCTTTTTCGGTTAACAGATTTTCAAAATTTTTTGTTTCTAATTTGTAGTATCCGTTATTTAAAGCACGTCCACGTTGTTTTCAGCGCGCTGCGACGTATAGTTTTGGAGTTATAAAATTTTAAAGGTACATTTCATAGTCAAATTTCGGTTTTTCAGCCCTACTGAAAACTTTTGTTCGACAACCCTGTGTGCTTTGTTCGTAGATATTGTGCGCCTATACGAGACCTATCCGCTGACACCCCGTTTGCGCCCCTAACACTAACCGTAGGCCAAAAATTTGCAAAACATACGTTTTTCTTATACCGTACCGAGGTATAAAGGTGGGTCACGGTTTTCATACAAAGTATACATTTTCACATCTGAAAACTGAAATATTGACAACTTTTGCGCTTCTATAAAATTCTATTTGCACGATTCTATTTATTTACGTTGAAAGAAGCGATAAAAAGCGTACATTTACATTTATTTTTGACATTTTTTACATATTTTGGACTTTTTCATACAAAATTATATCAAAAAATTTCTAAGTCTTTTTCGGTTAACAGATTTTCAAAATTTTTTGTTTCTAATTTGTAGTATCCGTTATTTAAAGCACGTCCACGTTGTTTTCAGCGCGCTGCGACGTATAGTTTTGGAGTTATAAAATTTTAAAGGTACATTTCATAGTCAAATTTCGGTTTTTCAGCCTACTGAAAACTTTTGTTCGACAACCCTGTGTGCTTTGTTCGTAGATATTGTGCGCCTATACGAGACCTATCCGCTGACACCCCGTTTGCGCCCCTAACACCAACCGTAGGCCAAAAATTTGCAAAACATACGTTTTTCTTATACCGTACCGAGGTATAAAGGTGGGTCACGGTTTTCATACAAAGTATACATTTTCACATCTGAAAACTGAAATATTGACAACTTTTGCGCTTCTATAAAATTCTATTTGCACGATTCTATTTATTTACGTTGAAAGAAGCGATAAAAAGCGTACATTTACATTTATTTTTGACATTTTTTACATATTTTGGACTTTTTCATACAAAATTATATCAAAAAATTTCTAAGTCTTTTTCGGTTAACAGATTTTCAAAATTTTTTGTTTCTAATTTGTAGTATCCGTTATTTAAAGCACGTCCACGTTGTTTTCAGCGCGCTGCGACGTATAGTTTTGGAGTTATAAAATTTTAAAGGTACATTTCATAGTCAAATTTCGGTTTTTCAGCCCTACTGAAAACTTTTGTTCGACAACCCTGTGTGCTTTGTTCGTAGATATTGTGCGCCTATACGAGACCTATCCGCTGACACCCCGTTTGCGCCCCTAACACCAACCGTAGGCCAAAAATTTGCAAAACATACGTTTTTCTTATACCGTACCGAGGTATAAAGGTGGGTCACGGTTTTCATACAAAGTATACATTTTCACATCTGAAAACTGAAATATTGACAACTTTTGCGCTTCTATAAAATTCTATTTGCACGATTCTATTTATTTACGTTGAAAGAAGCGATAAAAAGCGTACATTTACATTTATTTTTGACATTTTTTACATATTTTGGACTTTTTCATACAAAATTATATCAAAAAATTTCTAAGTCTTTTTCGGTTAACAGATTTTCAAAATTTTTTGTTTCTAATTTGTAGTATCCGTTATTTAAAGCACGTCCACGTTGTTTTCAGCGCGCTGCGACGTATAGTTTTGGAGTTATAAAATTTTAAAGGTACATTTCATAGTCAAATTTCGGTTTTTCAGCCCTACTGAAAACTTTTGTTCGACAACCCTGTGTGCTTTGTTCGTAGATATTGTGCGCCTATACGAGACCTATCCGCTGACACCCCGTTTGCGCCCCTAACACCAACCGTAGGCCAAAAATTTGCAAAACATACGTTTTTCTTATACCGTACCGAGGTATAAAGGTGGGTCACGGTTTTCATACAAAGTATACATTTTCACATCTGAAAACTGAAATATTGACAACTTTTGCGCTTCTATAAAATTCTATTTGCACGATTCTATTTATTTACGTTGAAAGAAGCGATAAAAAGCGTACATTTACATTTATTTTTGACATTTTTTACATATTTTGGACTTTTTCATACAAAATTATATCAAAAAATTTCTAAGTCTTTTTCGGTTAACAGATTTTCAAAATTTTTTGTTTCTAATTTGTAGTATCCGTTATTTAAAGCACGTCCACGTTGTTTTCAGCGCGCTGCGACGTATAGTTTTGGAGTTATAAAATTTTAAAGGTACATTTCATAGTCAAATTTCGGTTTTTTCAGCCCTACTGAAAACTTTTGTTCGACAACCCTGTGTGCTTTGTTCGTAGATATTGTGCGCCTATACGAGACCTATCCGCTGACACCCCGTTTGCGCCCCTAACACCAACCGTAGGCCAAAAATTTGCAAAACATACGTTTTTCTTATACCGTACCGAGGTATAAAGGTGGGTCACGGTTTTCATACAAAGTATACATTTTCACATCTGAAAACTGAAATATTGACAACTTTTGCGCTTCTATAAAATTCTATTTGCACGATTCTATTTATTTACGTTGAAAGAAGCGATAAAAAGCGTACATTTACATTTATTTTTGACATTTTTTACATATTTTGGACTTTTTCATACAAAATTATATCAAAAAATTTCTAAGTCTTTTTCGGTTAACAGATTTTCAAAATTTTTTGTTTCTAATTTGTAGTATCCGTTATTTAAAGCACGTCCACGTTGTTTTCAGCGCGCTGCGACGTATAGTTTTGGAGTTATAAAATTTTTAAAGGTACATTTCATAGTCAAATTTCGGTTTTTCAGCCCTACTGAAAACTTTTGTTCGACAACCCTGTGTGCTTTGTTCGTAGATATTGTGCGCCTATACGAGACCTATCCGCTGACACCCCGTTTGCGCCCCTAACACCAACCGTAGGCCAAAAATTTGCAAAACATACGTTTTTCTTATACCGTACCGAGGTATAAAGGTGGGTCACGGTTTTCATACAAAGTATACATTTTCACATCTGAAAACTGAAATATTGACAACTTTTGCGCTTCTATAAATTCTATTTGCACGATTCTATTTATTTACGTTGAAAGAAGCGATAAAAAGCGTACATTTACATTTATTTTGACATTTTTTACATATTTTGGACTTTTTCATACAAAATTATATCAAAAAATTTCTAAGTCTTTTTCGGTTAACAGATTTTCAAAATTTTTTGTTTCTAATTTGTAGTATCCGTTATTTAAAGCACGTCCACGTTGTTTTCAGCGCGCTGCGACGTATAGTTTTGGAGTTATAAAATTTTAAAGGTACATTTCATAGTCAAATTTCGGTTTTTCAGCCCTACTGAAAACTTTTGTTCGACAACCCTGTGTGCTTTGTTCGTAGATATTGTGCGCCTATACGAGACCTATCCGCTGACACCCCGTTTGCGCCCCTAACACCAACCGTAGGCCAAAAATTTGCAAAACATACGTTTTTCTTATACCGTACCGAGGTATAAAGGTGGGTCACGGTTTTCATACAAAGTATACATTTTCACATCTGAAAACTGAAATATTGACAACTTTTGCGCTTCTATAAAATTCTATTTGCACGATTCTATTTATTTACGTTGAAAGAAGCGATAAAAAGCGTACATTTACATTTATTTTTGACATTTTTTACATATTTTGGACTTTTTCATACAAAATTATATCAAAAAATTTCTAAGTCTTTTTCGGTTAACAGATTTTCAAAATTTTTTGTTTCTAATTTGTAGTATCCGTTATTTAAAGCACGTCCACGTTGTTTTCAGCGCGCTGCGACGTATAGTTTTGGAGTTATAAAATTTTAAAGGTACATTTCATAGTCAAATTTCGGTTTTTCAGCCCTACTGAAAACTTTTGTTCGACAACCCTGTGTGCTTTGTTCGTAGATATTGTGCGCCTATACGAGACCTATCCGCTGACACCCCGTTTGCGCCCCTAACACCAACCGTAGGCCAAAAATTTGCAAAACATACGTTTTTCTTATACCGTACCGAGGTATAAAGGTGGGTCACGGTTTTCATACAAAGTATACATTTTCACATCTGAAAACTGAAATATTGACAACTTTTGCGCTTCTATAAAATTCTATTTGCACGATTCTATTTATTTACGTTGAAAGAAGCGATAAAAAGCGTACATTTACATTTATTTTTGACATTTTTTACATATTTTGGACTTTTTCATACAAAATTATATCAAAAAATTTCTAAGTCTTTTTCGGTTAACAGATTTTCAAAATTTTTTGTTTCTAATTTGTAGTATCCGTTATTTAAAGCACGTCCACGTTGTTTTCAGCGCGCTGCGACGTATAGTTTTGGAGTTATAAAATTTTAAAGGTACATTTCATAGTCAAATTTCGGTTTTTCAGCCCTACTGAAAACTTTTGTTCGACAACCCTGTGTGCTTTGTTCGTAGATATTGTGCGCCTATACGAGACCTATCCGCTGACACCCCGTTTGCGCCCCTAACACCAACCGTAGGCCAAAAATTTGCAAAACATACGTTTTTCTTATACCGTACCGAGGTATAAAGGTGGGTCACGGTTTTCATACAAAGTATACATTTTCACATCTGAAAACTGAAATATTGACAACTTTTGCGCTTCTATAAAATTCTATTTGCACGATTCTATTTATTTACGTTGAAAGAAGCGATAAAAAGCGTACATTTACATTTATTTTTGACATTTTTTACATATTTTGGACTTTTTCATACAAAATTATATCAAAAAATTTCTAAGTCTTTTTCGGTTAACAGATTTTCAAAATTTTTTGTTTCTAATTTGTAGTATCCGTTATTTAAAGCACGTCCACGTTGTTTTCAGCGCGCTGCGACGTATAGTTTTGGAGTTATAAAATTTTAAAGGTACATTTCATAGTCAAATTTCGGTTTTTCAGCCCTACTGAAAACTTTTGTTCGACAACCCTGTGTGCTTTGTTCGTAGATATTGTGCGCCTATACGAGACCTATCCGCTGACACCCCGTTTGCGCCCCTAACACCAACCGTAGGCCAAAAATTTGCAAAACATACGTTTTTCTTATACCGTACCGAGGTATAAAGGTGGGTCACGGTTTTCATACAAAGTATACATTTTCACATCTGAAAACTGAAATATTGACAACTTTTGCGCTTCTATAAAATTCTATTTGCACGATTCTATTTATTTACGTTGAAAGAAGCGATAAAAAGCGTACATTTACATTTATTTTTGACATTTTTTACATATTTTGGACTTTTTCATACAAAATTATATCAAAAAATTTCTAAGTCTTTTTCGGTTAACAGATTTTCAAAATTTTTTGTTTCTAATTTGTAGTATCCGTTATTTAAAGCACGTCCACGTTGTTTTCAGCGCGCTGCGACGTATAGTTTTGGAGTTATAAAATTTTAAAGGTACATTTCATAGTCAAATTTCGGTTTTTCAGCCCTACTGAAAACTTTTGTTCGACAACCCTGTGTGCTTTGTTCGTAGATATTGTGCGCCTATACGAGACCTATCCGCTGACACCCCGTTTGCGCCCCTAACACTAACCGTAGGCCAAAAATTTGCAAAACATACGTTTTTCTTATACCGTACCGAGGTATAAAGGTGGGTCACGGTTTTCATACAAAGTATACATTTTCACATCTGAAAACTGAAATATTGACAACTTTTGCGCTTCTATAAAATTCTATTTGCACGATTCTATTTATTTACGTTGAAAGAAGCGATAAAAAGCGTACATTTACATTTATTTTTGACATTTTTTACATATTTTGGACTTTTTCATACAAAATTATATCAAAAAATTTCTAAGTCTTTTTCGGTTAACAGATTTTCAAAATTTTTTGTTTCTAATTTGTAGTATCCGTTATTTAAAGCACGTCCACGTTGTTTTCAGCGCGCTGCGACGTATAGTTTTGGAGTTATAAAATTTTAAAGGTACATTTCATAGTCAAATTTCGGTTTTTCAGCCCTACTGAAAACTTTTGTTCGACAACCCTGTGTGCTTTGTTCGTAGATATTGTGCGCCTATACGAGACCTATCCGCTGACACCCCGTTTGCGCCCCTAACACCAACCGTAGGCCAAAAATTTGCAAAACATACGTTTTTCTTATACCGTACCGAGGTATAAAGGTGGGTCACGGTTTTCATACAAAGTATACATTTTCACATCTGAAAACTGAAATATTGACAACTTTTGCGCTTCTATAAAATTCTATTTGCACGATTCTATTTATTTACGTTGAAAGAAGCGATAAAAAGCGTACATTTACATTTATTTTTGACATTTTTTACATATTTTGGACTTTTTCATACAAAATTATATCAAAAAATTTCTAAGTCTTTTTCGGTTAACAGATTTTCAAAATTTTTTGTTTCTAATTTGTAGTATCCGTTATTTAAAGCACGTCCACGTTGTTTTCAGCGCGCTGCGACGTATAGTTTTGGAGTTATAAAATTTTAAAGGTACATTTCATAGTCAAATTTCGGTTTTTCAGCCCTACTGAAAACTTTTGTTCGACAACCCTGTGTGCTTTGTTCGTAGATATTGTGCGCCTATACGAGACCTATCCGCTGACACCCCGTTTGCGCCCCTAACACCAACCGTAGGCCAAAAATTTGCAAAACATACGTTTTTCTTATACCGTACCGAGGTATAAAGGTGGGTCACGGTTTTCATACAAAGTATACATTTTCACATCTGAAAACTGAAATATTGACAACTTTTGCGCTTCTATAAAATTCTATTTGCACGATTCTATTTATTTACGTTGAAAGAAGCGATAAAAAGCGTACATTTACATTTATTTTTGACATTTTTTACATATTTTGGACTTTTTCATACAAAATTATATCAAAAAATTTCTAAGTCTTTTTCGGTTAACAGATTTTCAAAATTTTTTGTTTCTAATTTGTAGTATCCGTTATTTAAAGCACGTCCACGTTGTTTTCAGCGCGCTGCGACGTATAGTTTTGGAGTTATAAAATTTTAAAGGTACATTTCATAGTCAAATTTCGGTTTTTCAGCCCTACTGAAAACTTTTGTTCGACAACCCTGTGTGCTTTGTTCGTAGATATTGTGCGCCTATACGAGACCTATCCGCTGACACCCCGTTTGCGCCCCTAACACCAACCGTAGGCCAAAAATTTGCAAAACATACGTTTTTCTTATACCGTACCGAGGTATAAAGGTGGGTCACGGTTTTCATACAAAGTATACATTTTCACATCTGAAAACTGAAATATTGACAACTTTTGCGCTTCTATAAAATTCTATTTGCACGATTCTATTTATTTACGTTGAAAGAAGCGATAAAAAGCGTACATTTACATTTATTTTTGACATTTTTTACATATTTTGGACTTTTTCATACAAAATTATATCAAAAAATTTCTAAGTCTTTTTCGGTTAACAGATTTTCAAAATTTTTTGTTTCTAATTTGTAGTATCCGTTATTTAAAGCACGTCCACGTTGTTTTCAGCGCGCTGCGACGTATAGTTTTGGAGTTATAAAATTTTAAAGGTACATTTCATAGTCAAATTTCGGTTTTTCAGCCCTACTGAAAACTTTTGTTCGACAACCCTGTGTGCTTTGTTCGTAGATATTGTGCGCCTATACGAGACCTATCCGCTGACACCCCGTTTGCGCCCCTAACACCAACCGTAGGCCAAAAATTTGCAAAACATACGTTTTTCTTATACCGTACCGAGGTATAAAGGTGGGTCACGGTTTTCATACAAAGTATACATTTTCACATCTGAAAACTGAAATATTGACAACTTTTGCGCTTCTATAAAATTCTATTTGCACGATTCTATTTATTTACGTTGAAAGAAGCGATAAAAAGCGTACATTTACATTTATTTTTGACATTTTTTACATATTTTGGACTTTTTCATACAAAATTATATCAAAAAATTTCTAAGTCTTTTTCGGTTAACAGATTTTCAAAATTTTTTGTTTCTAATTTGTAGTATCCGTTATTTAAAGCACGTCCACGTTGTTTTCAGCGCGCTGCGACGTATAGTTTTGGAGTTATAAAATTTTAAAGGTACATTTCATAGTCAAATTTCGGTTTTTCAGCCCTACTGAAAACTTTTGTTCGACAACCCTGTGTGCTTTGTTCGTAGATATTGTGCGCCTATACGAGACCTATCCGCTGACACCCCGTTTGCGCCCCTAACACCAACCGTAGGCCAAAAATTTGCAAAACATACGTTTTTCTTATACCGTACCGAGGTATAAAGGTGGGTCACGGTTTTCATACAAAGTATACATTTTCACATCTGAAAACTGAAATATTGACAACTTTTGCGCTTCTATAAAATTCTATTTGCACGATTCTATTTATTTACGTTGAAAGAAGCGATAAAAAGCGTACATTTACATTTATTTTTGACATTTTTTACATATTTTGGACTTTTTCATACAAAATTATATCAAAAAATTTCTAAGTCTTTTTCGGTTAACAGATTTTCAAAATTTTTTGTTTCTAATTTGTAGTATCCGTTATTTAAAGCACGTCCACGTTGTTTTCAGCGCGCTGCGACGTATAGTTTTGGAGTTATAAAATTTTAAAGGTACATTTCATAGTCAAATTTCGGTTTTTCAGCCCTACTGAAAACTTTTGTTCGACAACCCTGTGTGCTTTGTTCGTAGATATTGTGCGCCTATACGAGACCTATCCGCTGACACCCCGTTTGCGCCCCTAACACCAACCGTAGGCCAAAAATTTGCAAAACATACGTTTTTCTTATACCGTACCGAGGTATAAAGGTGGGTCACGGTTTTCATACAAAGTATACATTTTCACATCTGAAAACTGAAATATTGACAACTTTTGCGCTTCTATAAAATTCTATTTGCACGATTCTATTTATTTACGTTGAAAGAAGCGATAAAAAGCGTACATTTACATTTATTTTTGACATTTTTTACATATTTTGGACTTTTTCATACAAAATTATATCAAAAAATTTCTAAGTCTTTTTCGGTTAACAGATTTTCAAAATTTTTTGTTTCTAATTTGTAGTATCCGTTATTTAAAGCACGTCCACGTTGTTTTCAGCGCGCTGCGACGTATAGTTTTGGAGTTATAAAATTTTAAAGGTACATTTCATAGTCAAATTTCGGTTTTTCAGCCCTACTGAAAACTTTTGTTCGACAACCCTGTGTGCTTTGTTCGTAGATATTGTGCGCCTATACGAGACCTATCCGCTGACACCCCGTTTGCGCCCCTAACACTAACCGTAGGCCAAAAATTTGCAAAACATACGTTTTTCTTATACCGTACCGAGGTATAAAGGTGGGTCACGGTTTTCATACAAAGTATACATTTTCACATCTGAAAACTGAAATATTGACAACTTTTGCGCTTCTATAAAATTCTATTTGCACGATTCTATTTATTTACGTTGAAAGAAGCGATAAAAAGCGTACATTTACATTTATTTTTGACATTTTTTAAATATTTTGGACTTTTTCATACAAAATTATATCAAAAAATTTCTAAGTCTTTTTCGGTTAACAGATTTTCAAAATTTTTTGTTTCTAATTTGTAGTATCCGTTATTTAAAGCACGTCCACGTTGTTTTCAGCGCGCTGCGACGTATAGTTTTGGAGTTATAAAATTTTAAAGGTACATTTCATAGTCAAATTTCGGTTTTTCAGCCCTACTGAAAACTTTTGTTCGACAACCCTGTGTGCTTTGTTCGTAGATATTGTGCGCCTATACGAGACCTATCCGCTGACACCCCGTTTGCGCCCCTAACACCAACCGTAGGCCAAAAATTTGCAAAACATACGTTTTTCTTATACCGTACCGAGGTATAAAGGTGGGTCACGGTTTTCATACAAAGTATACATTTTCACATCTGAAAACTGAAATATTGACAACTTTTGCGCTTCTATAAAATTCTATTTGCACGATTCTATTTATTTACGTTGAAAGAAGCGATAAAAAGCGTACATTTACATTTATTTTTGACATTTTTTACATATTTTGGACTTTTTCATACAAAATTATATCAAAAAATTTCTAAGTCTTTTTCGGTTAACAGATTTTCAAAATTTTTTGTTTCTAATTTGTAGTATCCGTTATTTAAAGCACGTCCACGTTGTTTTCAGCGCGCTGCGACGTATAGTTTTGGAGTTATAAAATTTTAAAGGTACATTTCATAGTCAAATTTCGGTTTTTCAGCCCTACTGAAAACTTTTGTTCGACAACCCTGTGTGCTTTGTTCGTAGATATTGTGCGCCTATACGAGACCTATCCGCTGACACCCCGTTTGCGCCCCTAACACCAACCGTAGGCCAAAAATTTGCAAAACATACGTTTTTCTTATACCGTACCGAGGTATAAAGGTGGGTCACGGTTTTCATACAAAGTATACATTTTCACATCTGAAAACTGAAATATTGACAACTTTTGCGCTTCTATAAAATTCTATTTGCACGATTCTATTTATTTACGTTGAAAGAAGCGATAAAAAGCGTACATTTACATTTATTTTTGACATTTTTTACATATTTTGGACTTTTTCATACAAAATTATATCAAAAAATTTCTAAGTCTTTTTCGGTTAACAGATTTTCAAAATTTTTTGTTTCTAATTTGTAGTATCCGTTATTTAAAGCACGTCCACGTTGTTTTCAGCGCGCTGCGACGTATAGTTTTGGAGTTATAAAATTTTAAAGGTACATTTCATAGTCAAATTTCGGTTTTTCAGCCCTACTGAAAACTTTTGTTCGACAACCCTGTGTGCTTTGTTCGTAGATATTGTGCGCCTATACGAGACCTATCCGCTGACACCCCGTTTGCGCCCCTAACACCAACCGTAGGCCAAAAATTTGCAAAACATACGTTTTTCTTATACCGTACCGAGGTATAAAGGTGGGTCACGGTTTTCATACAAAGTATACATTTTCACATCTGAAAACTGAAATATTGACAACTTTTGCGCTTCTATAAAATTCTATTTGCACGATTCTATTTATTTACGTTGAAAGAAGCGATAAAAAGCGTACATTTACATTTATTTTTGACATTTTTTAAATATTTTGGACTTTTTCATACAAAATTATATCAAAAAATTTCTAAGTCTTTTTCGGTTAACAGATTTTCAAAATTTTTTGTTTCTAATTTGTAGTATCCGTTATTTAAAGCACGTCCACGTTGTTTTCAGCGCGCTGCGACGTATAGTTTTGGAGTTATAAAATTTTAAAGGTACATTTCATAGTCAAATTTCGGTTTTTCAGCCCTACTGAAAACTTTTGTTCGACAACCCTGTGTGCTTTGTTCGTAGATATTGTGCGCCTATACGAGACCTATCCGCTGACACCCCGTTTGCGCCCCTAACACCAACCGTAGGCCAAAAATTTGCAAAACATACGTTTTTCTTATACCGTACCGAGGTATAAAGGTGGGTCACGGTTTTCATACAAAGTATACATTTTCACATCTGAAAACTGAAATATTGACAACTTTTGCGCTTCTATAAAATTCTATTTGCACGATTCTATTTATTTACGTTGAAAGAAGCGATAAAAAGCGTACATTTACATTTATTTTTGACATTTTTTACATATTTTGGACTTTTTCATACAAAATTATATCAAAAAATTTCTAAGTCTTTTTCGGTTAACAGATTTTCAAAATTTTTTGTTTCTAATTTGTAGTATCCGTTATTTAAAGCACGTCCACGTTGTTTTCAGCGCGCTGCGACGTATAGTTTTGGAGTTATAAAATTTTAAAGGTACATTTCATAGTCAAATTTCGGTTTTTCAGCCCTACTGAAAACTTTTGTTCGACAACCCTGTGTGCTTTGTTCGTAGATATTGTGCGCCTATACGAGACCTATCCGCTGACACCCCGTTTGCGCCCCTAACACCAACCGTAGGCCAAAAATTTGCAAAACATACGTTTTTCTTATACCGTACCGAGGTATAAAGGTGGGTCACGGTTTTCATACAAAGTATACATTTTCACATCTGAAAACTGAAATATTGACAACTTTTGCGCTTCTATAAAATTCTATTTGCACGATTCTATTTATTTACGTTGAAAGAAGCGATAAAAAGCGTACATTTACATTTATTTTTGACATTTTTTACATATTTTGGACTTTTTCATACAAAATTATATCAAAAAATTTCTAAGTCTTTTTCGGTTAACAGATTTTCAAAATTTTTTGTTTCTAATTTGTAGTATCCGTTATTTAAAGCACGTCCACGTTGTTTTCAGCGCGCTGCGACGTATAGTTTTGGAGTTATAAAATTTTAAAGGTACATTTCATAGTCAAATTTCGGTTTTTCAGCCCTACTGAAAACTTTTGTTCGACAACCCTGTGTGCTTTGTTCGTAGATATTGTGCGCCTATACGAGACCTATCCGCTGACACCCCGTTTGCGCCCCTAACACCAACCGTAGGCCAAAAATTTGCAAAACATACGTTTTTCTTATACCGTACCGAGGTATAAAGGTGGGTCACGGTTTTCATACAAAGTATACATTTTCACATCTGAAAACTGAAATATTGACAACTTTTGCGCTTCTATAAAATTCTATTTGCACGATTCTATTTATTTACGTTGAAAGAAGCGATAAAAAGCGTACATTTACATTTATTTTTGACATTTTTTACATATTTTGGACTTTTTCATACAAAATTATATCAAAAAATTTCTAAGTCTTTTTCGGTTAACAGATTTTCAAAATTTTTTGTTTCTAATTTGTAGTATCCGTTATTTAAAGCACGTCCACGTTGTTTTCAGCGCGCTGCGACGTATAGTTTTGGAGTTATAAAATTTTAAAGGTACATTTCATAGTCAAATTTCGGTTTTTCAGCCCTACTGAAAACTTTTGTTCGACAACCCTGTGTGCTTTGTTCGTAGATATTGTGCGCCTATACGAGACCTATCCGCTGACACCCCGTTTGCGCCCCTAACACCAACCGTAGGCCAAAAATTTGCAAAACATACGTTTTTCTTATACCGTACCGAGGTATAAAGGTGGGTCACGGTTTTCATACAAAGTATACATTTTCACATCTGAAAACTGAAATATTGACAACTTTTGCGCTTCTATAAAATTCTATTTGCACGATTCTATTTATTTACGTTGAAAGAAGCGATAAAAAGCGTACATTTACATTTATTTTTGACATTTTTTACATATTTTGGACTTTTTCATACAAAATTATATCAAAAAATTTCTAAGTCTTTTTCGGTTAACAGATTTTCAAAATTTTTTGTTTCTAATTTGTAGTATCCGTTATTTAAAGCACGTCCACGTTGTTTTCAGCGCGCTGCGACGTATAGTTTTGGAGTTATAAAATTTTAAAGGTACATTTCATAGTCAAATTTCGGTTTTTCAGCCCTACTGAAAACTTTTGTTCGACAACCCTGTGTGCTTTGTTCGTAGATATTGTGCGCCTATACGAGACCTATCCGCTGACACCCCGTTTGCGCCCCTAACACCAACCGTAGGCCAAAAATTTGCAAAACATACGTTTTTCTTATACCGTACCGAGGTATAAAGGTGGGTCACGGTTTTCATACAAAGTATACATTTTCACATCTGAAAACTGAAATATTGACAACTTTTGCGCTTCTATAAAATTCTATTTGCACGATTCTATTTATTTACGTTGAAAGAAGCGATAAAAAGCGTACATTTACATTTATTTTTGACATTTTTTACATATTTTGGACTTTTTCATACAAAATTATATCAAAAAATTTCTAAGTCTTTTTCGGTTAACAGATTTTCAAAATTTTTTGTTTCTAATTTGTAGTATCCGTTATTTAAAGCACGTCCACGTTGTTTTCAGCGCGCTGCGACGTATAGTTTTGGAGTTATAAAATTTTAAAGGTACATTTCATAGTCAAATTTCGGTTTTTCAGCCCTACTGAAAACTTTTGTTCGACAACCCTGTGTGCTTTGTTCGTAGATATTGTGCGCCTATACGAGACCTATCCGCTGACACCCCGTTTGCGCCCCTAACACCAACCGTAGGCCAAAAATTTGCAAAACATACGTTTTTCTTATACCGTACCGAGGTATAAAGGTGGGTCACGGTTTTCATACAAAGTATACATTTTCACATCTGAAAACTGAAATATTGACAACTTTTGCGCTTCTATAAAATTCTATTTGCACGATTCTATTTATTTACGTTGAAAGAAGCGATAAAAAGCGTACATTTACATTTATTTTTGACATTTTTTACATATTTTGGACTTTTTCATACAAAATTATATCAAAAAATTTCTAAGTCTTTTTCGGTTAACAGATTTTCAAAATTTTTTGTTTCTAATTTGTAGTATCCGTTATTTAAAGCACGTCCACGTTGTTTTCAGCGCGCTGCGACGTATAGTTTTGGAGTTATAAAATTTTAAAGGTACATTTCATAGTCAAATTTCGGTTTTTCAGCCCTACTGAAAACTTTTGTTCGACAACCCTGTGTGCTTTGTTCGTAGATATTGTGCGCCTATACGAGACCTATCCGCTGACACCCCGTTTGCGCCCCTAACACCAACCGTAGGCCAAAAATTTGCAAAACATACGTTTTTCTTATACCGTACCGAGGTATAAAGGTGGGTCACGGTTTTCATACAAAGTATACATTTTCACATCTGAAAACTGAAATATTGACAACTTTTGCGCTTCTATAAAATTCTATTTGCACGATTCTATTTATTTACGTTGAAAGAAGCGATAAAAAGCGTACATTTACATTTATTTTTGACATTTTTTACATATTTTGGACTTTTTCATACAAAATTATATCAAAAAATTTCTAAGTCTTTTTCGGTTAACAGATTTTCAAAATTTTTTGTTTCTAATTTGTAGTATCCGTTATTTAAAGCACGTCCACGTTGTTTTCAGCGCGCTGCGACGTATAGTTTTGGAGTTATAAAATTTTAAAGGTACATTTCATAGTCAAATTTCGGTTTTTCAGCCCTACTGAAAACTTTTGTTCGACAACCCTGTGTGCTTTGTTCGTAGATATTGTGCGCCTATACGAGACCTATCCGCTGACACCCCGTTTGCGCCCCTAACACCAACCGTAGGCCAAAAATTTGCAAAACATACGTTTTTCTTATACCGTACCGAGGTATAAAGGTGGGTCACGGTTTTCATACAAAGTATACATTTTCACATCTGAAAACTGAAATATTGACAACTTTTGCGCTTCTATAAAATTCTATTTGCACGATTCTATTTATTTACGTTGAAAGAAGCGATAAAAAGCGTACATTTACATTTATTTTTGACATTTTTTAAATATTTTGGACTTTTTCATACAAAATTATATCAAAAAATTTCTAAGTCTTTTTCGGTTAACAGATTTTCAAAATTTTTTGTTTCTAATTTGTAGTATCCGTTATTTAAAGCACGTCCACGTTGTTTTCAGCGCGCTGCGACGTATAGTTTTGGAGTTATAAAATTTTAAAGGTACATTTCATAGTCAAATTTCGGTTTTTCAGCCCTACTGAAAACTTTTGTTCGACAACCCTGTGTGCTTTGTTCGTAGATATTGTGCGCCTATACGAGACCTATCCGCTGACACCCCGTTTGCGCCCCTAACACCAACCGTAGGCCAAAAATTTGCAAAACATACGTTTTTCTTATACCGTACCGAGGTATAAAGGTGGGTCACGGTTTTCATACAAAGTATACATTTTCACATCTGAAAACTGAAATATTGACAACTTTTGCGCTTCTATAAAATTCTATTTGCACGATTCTATTTATTTACGTTGAAAGAAGCGATAAAAAGCGTACATTTACATTTATTTTTGACATTTTTTACATATTTTGGACTTTTTCATACAAAATTATATCAAAAAATTTCTAAGTCTTTTTCGGTTAACAGTTTTTAAAAAATTTTTGTTTCTAATTTGTAGTATCCGTTATTTAAAGCACGTCCACGTTGTTTTCAGCGCGCTGCGACGTATAGTTTTGGAGTTATAAAATTTTAAAGGTACATTTCATAGTCAAATTTCGGTTTTTCAGCCCTACTGAAAACTTTTGTTCGACAACCCTGTGTGCTTTGTTCGTAGATATTGTGCGCCTATACGAGACCTATCCGCTGACACCCCGTTTGCGCCCCTAACACCAACCGTAGGCCAAAAATTTGCAAAACATACGTTTTTCTTATACCGTACCGAGGTATAAAGGTGGGTCACGGTTTTCATACAAAGTATACATTTTCACATCTGAAAACTGAAATATTGACAACTTTTGCGCTTCTATAAAATTCTATTTGCACGATTCTATTTATTTACGTTGAAAGAAGCGATAAAAAGCGTACATTTACATTTATTTTTGACATTTTTTACATATTTTGGACTTTTTCATACAAAATTATATCAAAAAATTTCTAAGTCTTTTTCGGTTAACAGATTTTCAAAATTTTTTGTTTCTAATTTGTAGTATCCGTTATTTAAAGCACGTCCACGTTGTTTTCAGCGCGCTGCGACGTATAGTTTTGGAGTTATAAAATTTTAAAGGTACATTTCATAGTCAAATTTCGGTTTTTCAGCCCTACTGAAAACTTTTGTTCGACAACCCTGTGTGCTTTGTTCGTAGATATTGTGCGCCTATACGAGACCTATCCGCTGACACCCCGTTTGCGCCCCTAACACCAACCGTAGGCCAAAAATTTGCAAAACATACGTTTTTCTTATACCGTACCGAGGTATAAAGGTGGGTCACGGTTTTCATACAAAGTATACATTTTCACATCTGAAAACTGAAATATTGACAACTTTTGCGCTTCTATAAAATTCTATTTGCACGATTCTATTTATTTACGTTGAAAGAAGCGATAAAAAGCGTACATTTACATTTATTTTTGACATTTTTTAAATATTTTGGACTTTTTCATACAAAATTATATCAAAAAATTTCTAAGTCTTTTTCGGTTAACAGATTTTCAAAATTTTTTGTTTCTAATTTGTAGTATCCGTTATTTAAAGCACGTCCACGTTGTTTTCAGCGCGCTGCGACGTATAGTTTTGGAGTTATAAAATTTTAAAGGTACATTTCATAGTCAAATTTCGGTTTTTCAGCCCTACTGAAAACTTTTGTTCGACAACCCTGTGTGCTTTGTTCGTAGATATTGTGCGCCTATACGAGACCTATCCGCTGACACCCCGTTTGCGCCCCTAACACCAACCGTAGGCCAAAAATTTGCAAAACATACGTTTTTCTTATACCGTACCGAGGTATAAAGGTGGGTCACGGTTTTCATACAAAGTATACATTTTCACATCTGAAAACTGAAATATTGACAACTTTTGCGCTTCTATAAAATTCTATTTGCACGATTCTATTTATTTACGTTGAAAGAAGCGATAAAAAGCGTACATTTACATTTATTTTTGACATTTTTTACATATTTTGGACTTTTTCATACAAAATTATATCAAAAAATTTCTAAGTCTTTTTCGGTTAACAGTTTTTAAAAAAATTTTGTTTCTAATTTGTAGTATCCGTTATTTAAAGCACGTCCACGTTGTTTTCAGCGCGCTGCGACGTATAGTTTTGGAGTTATAAAATTTTAAAGGTACATTTCATAGTCAAATTTCGGTTTTTCAGCCCTACTGAAAACTTTTGTTCGACAACCCTGTGTGCTTTGTTCGTAGATATTGTGCGCCTATACGAGACCTATCCGCTGACACCCCGTTTGCGCCCCTAACACCAACCGTAGGCCAAAAATTTGCAAAACATACGTTTTTCTTATACCGTACCGAGGTATAAAGGTGGGTCACGGTTTTCATACAAAGTATACATTTTCACATCTGAAAACTGAAATATTGACAACTTTTGCGCTTCTATAAAATTCTATTTGCACGATTCTATTTATTTACGTTGAAAGAAGCGATAAAAAGCGTACATTTACATTTATTTTTGACATTTTTTACATATTTTGGACTTTTTCATACAAAATTATATCAAAAAATTTCTAAGTCTTTTTCGGTTAACAGATTTTCAAAATTTTTTGTTTCTAATTTGTAGTATCCGTTATTTAAAGCACGTCCACGTTGTTTTCAGCGCGCTGCGACGTATAGTTTTGGAGTTATAAAATTTTAAAGGTACATTTCATAGTCAAATTTCGGTTTTTCAGCCCTACTGAAAACTTTTGTTCGACAACCCTGTGTGCTTTGTTCGTAGATATTGTGCGCCTATACGAGACCTATCCGCTGACACCCCGTTTGCGCCCCTAACACCAACCGTAGGCCAAAAATTTGCAAAACATACGTTTTTCTTATACCGTACCGAGGTATAAAGGTGGGTCACGGTTTTCATACAAAGTATACATTTTCACATCTGAAAACTGAAATATTGACAACTTTTGCGCTTCTATAAAATTCTATTTGCACGATTCTATTTATTTACGTTGAAAGAAGCGATAAAAAGCGTACATTTACATTTATTTTTGACATTTTTTAAATATTTTGGACTTTTTCATACAAAATTATATCAAAAAATTTCTAAGTCTTTTTCGGTTAACAGATTTTCAAAATTTTTTGTTTCTAATTTGTAGTATCCGTTATTTAAAGCACGTCCACGTTGTTTTCAGCGCGCTGCGACGTATAGTTTTGGAGTTATAAAATTTTAAAGGTACATTTCATAGTCAAATTTCGGTTTTTCAGCCCTACTGAAAACTTTTGTTCGACAACCCTGTGTGCTTTGTTCGTAGATATTGTGCGCCTATACGAGACCTATCCGCTGACACCCCGTTTGCGCCCCTAACACCAACCGTAGGCCAAAAATTTGCAAAACATACGTTTTTCTTATACCGTACCGAGGTATAAAGGTGGGTCACGGTTTTCATACAAAGTATACATTTTCACATCTGAAAACTGAAATATTGACAACTTTTGCGCTTCTATAAAACTCTATTTGCACGATTCTATTTATTTACGTTGAAAGAAGCGATAAAAAGCGTACATTTACATTTATTTTTGACATTTTTTACATATTTTGGACTTTTTCATACAAAATTATATCAAAAAATTTCTAAGTCTTTTTCGGTTAACAGATTTTCAAAATTTTTTGTTTCTAATTTGTAGTATCCGTTATTTAAAGCACGTCCACGTTGTTTTCAGCGCGCTGCGACGTATAGTTTTGGAGTTCTAAAATTTTAAAGGTACATTTCATAGTCAAATTTCGGTTTTTCAGCCCTACTGAAAACTTTTGTTCGACAACCCTGTGTGCTTTGTTCGTAGATATTGTGCGCCTATACGAGACCTATCCGCTGACACCCCGTTTGCGCCCCTAACACCAACCGTAGGCCAAAAATTTGCAAAACATACGTTTTTCTTATACCGTACCGAGGTATAAAGGTGGGTCACGGTTTTCATACAAAGTATACATTTTCACATCTGAAAACTGAAATATTGACAACTTTTGCGCTTCTATAAAATTCTATTTGCACGATTCTATTTATTTACGTTGAAAGAAGCGATAAAAAGCGTACATTTACATTTATTTTTGACATTTTTTACATATTTTGGACTTTTTCATACAAAATTATATCAAAAAATTTCTAAGTCTTTTTCGGTTAACAGATTTTCAAAATTTTTTGTTTCTAATTTGTAGTATCCGTTATTTAAAGCACGTCCACGTTGTTTTCAGCGCGCTGCGACGTATAGTTTTGGAGTTATAAAATTTTAAAGGTACATTTCATAGTCAAATTTCGGTTTTTCAGCCCTACTGAAAACTTTTGTTCGACAACCCTGTGTGCTTTGTTCGTAGATATTGTGCGCCTATACGAGACCTATCCGCTGACACCCCGTTTGCGCCCCTAACACCAACCGTAGGCCAAAAATTTGCAAAACATACGTTTTTCTTATACCGTACCGAGGTATAAAGGTGGGTCACGGTTTTCATACAAAGTATACATTTTCACATCTGAAAACTGAAATATTGACAACTTTTGCGCTTCTATAAAATTCTATTTGCACGATTCTATTTATTTACGTTGAAAGAAGCGATAAAAAGCGTACATTTACATTTATTTTTGACATTTTTTACATATTTTGGACTTTTTCATACAAAATTATATCAAAAAATTTCTAAGTCTTTTTCGGTTAACAGATTTTCAAAATTTTTTGTTTCTAATTTGTAGTATCCGTTATTTAAAGCACGTCCACGTTGTTTTCAGCGCGCTGCGACGTATAGTTTTGGAGTTATAAAATTTTAAAGGTACATTTCATAGTCAAATTTCGGTTTTTCAGCCCTACTGAAAACTTTTGTTCGACAACCCTGTGTGCTTTGTTCGTAGATATTGTGCGCCTATACGAGACCTATCCGCTGACACCCCGTTTGCGCCCCTAACACCAACCGTAGGCCAAAAATTTGCAAAACATACGTTTTTCTTATACCGTACCGAGGTATAAAGGTGGGTCACGGTTTTCATACAAAGTATACATTTTCACATCTGAAAACTGAAATATTGACAACTTTTGCGCTTCTATAAAATTCTATTTGCACGATTCTATTTATTTACGTTGAAAGAAGCGATAAAAAGCGTACATTTACATTTATTTTTGACATTTTTTAAATATTTTGGACTTTTTCATACAAAATTATATCAAAAAATTTCTAAGTCTTTTTCGGTTAACAGATTTTCAAAATTTTTTGTTTCTAATTTGTAGTATCCGTTATTTAAAGCACGTCCACGTTGTTTTCAGCGCGCTGCGACGTATAGTTTTGGAGTTATAAAATTTTAAAGGTACATTTCATAGTCAAATTTCGGTTTTTCAGCCCTACTGAAAACTTTTGTTCGACAACCCTGTGTGCTTTGTTCGTAGATATTGTGCGCCTATACGAGACCTATCCGCTGACACCCCGTTTGCGCCCCTAACACCAACCGTAGGCCAAAAATTTGCAAAACATACGTTTTTCTTATACCGTACCGAGGTATAAAGGTGGGTCACGGTTTTCATACAAAGTATACATTTTCACATCTGAAAACTGAAATATTGACAACTTTTGCGCTTCTATAAAATTCTATTTGCACGATTCTATTTATTTACGTTGAAAGAAGCGATAAAAAGCGTACATTTACATTTATTTTTGACATTTTTTACATATTTTGGACTTTTTCATACAAAATTATATCAAAAAATTTCTAAGTCTTTTTCGGTTAACAGATTTTCAAAATTTTTTGTTTCTAATTTGTAGTATCCGTTATTTAAAGCACGTCCACGTTGTTTTCAGCGCGCTGCGACGTATAGTTTTGGAGTTATAAAATTTTAAAGGTACATTTCATAGTCAAATTTCGGTTTTTCAGCCCTACTGAAAACTTTTGTTCGACAACCCTGTGTGCTTTGTTCGTAGATATTGTGCGCCTATACGAGACCTATCCGCTGACACCCCGTTTGCGCCCCTAACACCAACCGTAGGCCAAAAATTTGCAAAACATACGTTTTTCTTATACCGTACCGAGGTATAAAGGTGGGTCACGGTTTTCATACAAAGTATACATTTTCACATCTGAAAACTGAAATATTGACAACTTTTGCGCTTCTATAAAATTCTATTTGCACGATTCTATTTATTTACGTTGAAAGAAGCGATAAAAAGCGTACATTTACATTTATTTTTGACATTTTTTACATATTTTGGACTTTTTCATACAAAATTATATCAAAAAATTTCTAAGTCTTTTTCGGTTAACAGATTTTCAAAATTTTTTGTTTCTAATTTGTAGTATCCGTTATTTAAAGCACGTCCACGTTGTTTTCAGCGCGCTGCGACGTATAGTTTTGGAGTTATAAAATTTTAAAGGTACATTTCATAGTCAAATTTCGGTTTTTCAGCCCTACTGAAAACTTTTGTTCGACAACCCTGTGTGCTTTGTTCGTAGATATTGTGCGCCTATACGAGACCTATCCGCTGACACCCCGTTTGCGCCCCTAACACCAACCGTAGGCCAAAAATTTGCAAAACATACGTTTTTCTTATACCGTACCGAGGTATAAAGGTGGGTCACGGTTTTCATACAAAGTATACATTTTCACATCTGAAAACTGAAATATTGACAACTTTTGCGCTTCTATAAAATTCTATTTGCACGATTCTATTTATTTACGTTGAAAGAAGCGATAAAAAGCGTACATTTACATTTATTTTTGACATTTTTTAAATATTTTGGACTTTTTCATACAAAATTATATCAAAAAATTTCTAAGTCTTTTTCGGTTAACAGATTTTCAAAATTTTTTGTTTCTAATTTGTAGTATCCGTTATTTAAAGCACGTCCACGTTGTTTTCAGCGCGCTGCGACGTATAGTTTTGGAGTTATAAAATTTTAAAGGTACATTTCATAGTCAAATTTCGGTTTTTCAGCCCTACTGAAAACTTTTGTTCGACAACCCTGTGTGCTTTGTTCGTAGATATTGTGCGCCTATACGAGACCTATCCGCTGACACCCCGTTTGCGCCCCTAACACCAACCGTAGGCCAAAAATTTGCAAAACATACGTTTTTCTTATACCGTACCGAGGTATAAAGGTGGGTCACGGTTTTCATACAAAGTATACATTTTCACATCTGAAAACTGAAATATTGACAACTTTTGCGCTTCTATAAAATTCTATTTGCACGATTCTATTTATTTACGTTGAAAGAAGCGATAAAAAGCGTACATTTACATTTATTTTTGACATTTTTTACATATTTTGGACTTTTTCATACAAAATTATATCAAAAAATTTCTAAGTCTTTTTCGGTTAACAGTTTTTAAAAAATTTTTGTTTCTAATTTGTAGTATCCGTTATTTAAAGCACGTCCACGTTGTTTTCAGCGCGCTGCGACGTATAGTTTTGGAGTTATAAAATTTTAAAGGTACATTTCATAGTCAAATTTCGGTTTTTCAGCCCTACTGAAAACTTTTGTTCGACAACCCTGTGTGCTTTGTTCGTAGATATTGTGCGCCTATACGAGACCTATCCGCTGACACCCCGTTTGCGCCCCTAACACCAACCGTAGGCCAAAAATTTGCAAAACATACGTTTTTCTTATACCGTACCGAGGTATAAAGGTGGGTCACGGTTTTCATACAAAGTATACATTTTCACATCTGAAAACTGAAATATTGACAACTTTTGCGCTTCTATAAAATTCTATTTGCACGATTCTATTTATTTACGTTGAAAGAAGCGATAAAAAGCGTACATTTACATTTATTTTTGACATTTTTTACATATTTTGGACTTTTTCATACAAAATTATATCAAAAAATTTCTAAGTCTTTTTCGGTTAACAGATTTTCAAAATTTTTTGTTTCTAATTTGTAGTATCCGTTATTTAAAGCACGTCCACGTTGTTTTCAGCGCGCTGCGACGTATAGTTTTGGAGTTATAAAATTTTAAAGGTACATTTCATAGTCAAATTTCGGTTTTTCAGCCCTACTGAAAACTTTTGTTCGACAACCCTGTGTGCTTTGTTCGTAGATATTGTGCGCCTATACGAGACCTATCCGCTGACACCCCGTTTGCGCCCCTAACACCAACCGTAGGCCAAAAATTTGCAAAACATACGTTTTTCTTATACCGTACCGAGGTATAAAGGTGGGTCACGGTTTTCATACAAAGTATACATTTTCACATCTGAAAACTGAAATATTGACAACTTTTGCGCTTCTATAAAATTCTATTTGCACGATTCTATTTATTTACGTTGAAAGAAGCGATAAAAAGCGTACATTTACATTTATTTTTGACATTTTTTAAATATTTTGGACTTTTTCATACAAAATTATATCAAAAAATTTCTAAGTCTTTTTCGGTTAACAGATTTTCAAAATTTTTTGTTTCTAATTTGTAGTATCCGTTATTTAAAGCACGTCCACGTTGTTTTCAGCGCGCTGCGACGTATAGTTTTGGAGTTATAAAATTTTAAAGGTACATTTCATAGTCAAATTTCGGTTTTTCAGCCCTACTGAAAACTTTTGTTCGACAACCCTGTGTGCTTTGTTCGTAGATATTGTGCGCCTATACGAGACCTATCCGCTGACACCCCGTTTGCGCCCCTAACACCAACCGTAGGCCAAAAATTTGCAAAACATACGTTTTTCTTATACCGTACCGAGGTATAAAGGTGGGTCACGGTTTTCATACAAAGTATACATTTTCACATCTGAAAACTGAAATATTGACAACTTTTGCGCTTCTATAAAATTCTATTTGCACGATTCTATTTATTTACGTTGAAAGAAGCGATAAAAAGCGTACATTTACATTTATTTTTGACATTTTTTACATATTTTGGACTTTTTCATACAAAATTATATCAAAAAATTTCTAAGTCTTTTTCGGTTAACAGTTTTTAAAAAAATTTTGTTTCTAATTTGTAGTATCCGTTATTTAAAGCACGTCCACGTTGTTTTCAGCGCGCTGCGACGTATAGTTTTGGAGTTATAAAATTTTAAAGGTACATTTCATAGTCAAATTTCGGTTTTTCAGCCCTACTGAAAACTTTTGTTCGACAACCCTGTGTGCTTTGTTCGTAGATATTGTGCGCCTATACGAGACCTATCCGCTGACACCCCGTTTGCGCCCCTAACACCAACCGTAGGCCAAAAATTTGCAAAACATACGTTTTTCTTATACCGTACCGAGGTATAAAGGTGGGTCACGGTTTTCATACAAAGTATACATTTTCACATCTGAAAACTGAAATATTGACAACTTTTGCGCTTCTATAAAATTCTATTTGCACGATTCTATTTATTTACGTTGAAAGAAGCGATAAAAAGCGTACATTTACATTTATTTTTGACATTTTTTACATATTTTGGACTTTTTCATACAAAATTATATCAAAAAATTTCTAAGTCTTTTTCGGTTAACAGATTTTCAAAATTTTTTGTTTCTAATTTGTAGTATCCGTTATTTAAAGCACGTCCACGTTGTTTTCAGCGCGCTGCGACGTATAGTTTTGGAGTTATAAAATTTTAAAGGTACATTTCATAGTCAAATTTCGGTTTTTCAGCCCTACTGAAAACTTTTGTTCGACAACCCTGTGTGCTTTGTTCGTAGATATTGTGCGCCTATACGAGACCTATCCGCTGACACCCCGTTTGCGCCCCTAACACCAACCGTAGGCCAAAAATTTGCAAAACATACGTTTTTCTTATACCGTACCGAGGTATAAAGGTGGGTCACGGTTTTCATACAAAGTATACATTTTCACATCTGAAAACTGAAATATTGACAACTTTTGCGCTTCTATAAAATTCTATTTGCACGATTCTATTTATTTACGTTGAAAGAAGCGATAAAAAGCGTACATTTACATTTATTTTTGACATTTTTTAAATATTTTGGACTTTTTCATACAAAATTATATCAAAAAATTTCTAAGTCTTTTTCGGTTAACAGATTTTCAAAATTTTTTGTTTCTAATTTGTAGTATCCGTTATTTAAAGCACGTCCACGTTGTTTTCAGCGCGCTGCGACGTATAGTTTTGGAGTTATAAAATTTTAAAGGTACATTTCATAGTCAAATTTCGGTTTTTCAGCCCTACTGAAAACTTTTGTTCGACAACCCTGTGTGCTTTGTTCGTAGATATTGTGCGCCTATACGAGACCTATCCGCTGACACCCCGTTTGCGCCCCTAACACCAACCGTAGGCCAAAAATTTGCAAAACATACGTTTTTCTTATACCGTACCGAGGTATAAAGGTGGGTCACGGTTTTCATACAAAGTATACATTTTCACATCTGAAAACTGAAATATTGACAACTTTTGCGCTTCTATAAAACTCTATTTGCACGATTCTATTTATTTACGTTGAAAGAAGCGATAAAAAGCGTACATTTACATTTATTTTTGACATTTTTTACATATTTTGGACTTTTTCATACAAAATTATATCAAAAAATTTCTAAGTCTTTTTCGGTTAACAGATTTTCAAAATTTTTTGTTTCTAATTTGTAGTATCCGTTATTTAAAGCACGTCCACGTTGTTTTCAGCGCGCTGCGACGTATAGTTTTGGAGTTCTAAAATTTTAAAGGTACATTTCATAGTCAAATTTCGGTTTTTCAGCCCTACTGAAAACTTTTGTTCGACAACCCTGTGTGCTTTGTTCGTAGATATTGTGCGCCTATACGAGACCTATCCGCTGACACCCCGTTTGCGCCCCTAACACCAACCGTAGGCCAAAAATTTGCAAAACATACGTTTTTCTTATACCGTACCGAGGTATAAAGGTGGGTCACGGTTTTCATACAAAGTATACATTTTCACATCTGAAAACTGAAATATTGACAACTTTTGCGCTTCTATAAAATTCTATTTGCACGATTCTATTTATTTACGTTGAAAGAAGCGATAAAAAGCGTACATTTACATTTATTTTTGACATTTTTTACATATTTTGGACTTTTTCATACAAAATTATATCAAAAAATTTCTAAGTCTTTTTCGGTTAACAGATTTTCAAAATTTTTTGTTTCTAATTTGTAGTATCCGTTATTTAAAGCACGTCCACGTTGTTTTCAGCGCGCTGCGACGTATAGTTTTGGAGTTATAAAATTTTAAAGGTACATTTCATAGTCAAATTTCGGTTTTTCAGCCCTACTGAAAACTTTTGTTCGACAACCCTGTGTGCTTTGTTCGTAGATATTGTGCGCCTATACGAGACCTATCCGCTGACACCCCGTTTGCGCCCCTAACACCAACCGTAGGCCAAAAATTTGCAAAACATACGTTTTTCTTATACCGTACCGAGGTATAAAGGTGGGTCACGGTTTTCATACAAAGTATACATTTTCACATCTGAAAACTGAAATATTGACAACTTTTGCGCTTCTATAAAATTCTATTTGCACGATTCTATTTATTTACGTTGAAAGAAGCGATAAAAAGCGTACATTTACATTTATTTTTGACATTTTTTACATATTTTGGACTTTTTCATACAAAATTATATCAAAAAATTTCTAAGTCTTTTTCGGTTAACAGATTTTCAAAATTTTTTGTTTCTAATTTGTAGTATCCGTTATTTAAAGCACGTCCACGTTGTTTTCAGCGCGCTGCGACGTATAGTTTTGGAGTTATAAAATTTTAAAGGTACATTTCATAGTCAAATTTCGGTTTTTCAGCCCTACTGAAAACTTTTGTTCGACAACCCTGTGTGCTTTGTTCGTAGATATTGTGCGCCTATACGAGACCTATCCGCTGACACCCCGTTTGCGCCCCTAACACCAACCGTAGGCCAAAAATTTGCAAAACATACGTTTTTCTTATACCGTACCGAGGTATAAAGGTGGGTCACGGTTTTCATACAAAGTATACATTTTCACATCTGAAAACTGAAATATTGACAACTTTTGCGCTTCTATAAAATTCTATTTGCACGATTCTATTTATTTACGTTGAAAGAAGCGATAAAAAGCGTACATTTACATTTATTTTTGACATTTTTTAAATATTTTGGACTTTTTCATACAAAATTATATCAAAAAATTTCTAAGTCTTTTTCGGTTAACAGATTTTCAAAATTTTTTGTTTCTAATTTGTAGTATCCGTTATTTAAAGCACGTCCACGTTGTTTTCAGCGCGCTGCGACGTATAGTTTTGGAGTTATAAAATTTTAAAGGTACATTTCATAGTCAAATTTCGGTTTTTCAGCCCTACTGAAAACTTTTGTTCGACAACCCTGTGTGCTTTGTTCGTAGATATTGTGCGCCTATACGAGACCTATCCGCTGACACCCCGTTTGCGCCCCTAACACCAACCGTAGGCCAAAAATTTGCAAAACATACGTTTTTCTTATACCGTACCGAGGTATAAAGGTGGGTCACGGTTTTCATACAAAGTATACATTTTCACATCTGAAAACTGAAATATTGACAACTTTTGCGCTTCTATAAAATTCTATTTGCACGATTCTATTTATTTACGTTGAAAGAAGCGATAAAAAGCGTACATTTACATTTATTTTTGACATTTTTTACATATTTTGGACTTTTTCATACAAAATTATATCAAAAAATTTCTAAGTCTTTTTCGGTTAACAGATTTTCAAAATTTTTTGTTTCTAATTTGTAGTATCCGTTATTTAAAGCACGTCCACGTTGTTTTCAGCGCGCTGCGACGTATAGTTTTGGAGTTATAAAATTTTAAAGGTACATTTCATAGTCAAATTTCGGTTTTTCAGCCCTACTGAAAACTTTTGTTCGACAACCCTGTGTGCTTTGTTCGTAGATATTGTGCGCCTATACGAGACCTATCCGCTGACACCCCGTTTGCGCCCCTAACACCAACCGTAGGCCAAAAATTTGCAAAACATACGTTTTTCTTATACCGTACCGAGGTATAAAGGTGGGTCACGGTTTTCATACAAAGTATACATTTTCACATCTGAAAACTGAAATATTGACAACTTTTGCGCTTCTATAAAATTCTATTTGCACGATTCTATTTATTTACGTTGAAAGAAGCGATAAAAAGCGTACATTTACATTTATTTTTGACATTTTTTACATATTTTGGACTTTTTCATACAAAATTATATCAAAAAATTTCTAAGTCTTTTTCGGTTAACAGATTTTCAAAATTTTTTGTTTCTAATTTGTAGTATCCGTTATTTAAAGCACGTCCACGTTGTTTTCAGCGCGCTGCGACGTATAGTTTTGGAGTTATAAAATTTTAAAGGTACATTTCATAGTCAAATTTCGGTTTTTCAGCCCTACTGAAAACTTTTGTTCGACAACCCTGTGTGCTTTGTTCGTAGATATTGTGCGCCTATACGAGACCTATCCGCTGACACCCCGTTTGCGCCCCTAACACCAACCGTAGGCCAAAAATTTGCAAAACATACGTTTTTCTTATACCGTACCGAGGTATAAAGGTGGGTCACGGTTTTCATACAAAGTATACATTTTCACATCTGAAAACTGAAATATTGACAACTTTTGCGCTTCTATAAAATTCTATTTGCACGATTCTATTTATTTACGTTGAAAGAAGCGATAAAAAGCGTACATTTACATTTATTTTTGACATTTTTTACATATTTTGGACTTTTTCATACAAAATTATATCAAAAAATTTCTAAGTCTTTTTCGGTTAACAGATTTTCAAAATTTTTTGTTTCTAATTTGTAGTATCCGTTATTTAAAGCACGTCCACGTTGTTTTCAGCGCGCTGCGACGTATAGTTTTGGAGTTATAAAATTTTAAAGGTACATTTCATAGTCAAATTTCGGTTTTTCAGCCCTACTGAAAACTTTTGTTCGACAACCCTGTGTGCTTTGTTCGTAGATATTGTGCGCCTATACGAGACCTATCCGCTGACACCCCGTTTGCGCCCCTAACACCAACCGTAGGCCAAAAATTTGCAAAACATACGTTTTTCTTATACCGTACCGAGGTATAAAGGTGGGTCACGGTTTTCATACAAAGTATACATTTTCACATCTGAAAACTGAAATATTGACAACTTTTGCGCTTCTATAAAATTCTATTTGCACGATTCTATTTATTTACGTTGAAAGAAGCGATAAAAAGCGTACATTTACATTTATTTTTGACATTTTTTACATATTTTGGACTTTTTCATACAAAATTATATCAAAAAATTTCTAAGTCTTTTTCGGTTAACAGATTTTCAAAATTTTTTGTTTCTAATTTGTAGTATCCGTTATTTAAAGCACGTCCACGTTGTTTTCAGCGCGCTGCGACGTATAGTTTTGGAGTTATAAAATTTTAAAGGTACATTTCATAGTCAAATTTCGGTTTTTCAGCCCTACTGAAAACTTTTGTTCGACAACCCTGTGTGCTTTGTTCGTAGATATTGTGCGCCTATACGAGACCTATCCGCTGACACCCCGTTTGCGCCCCTAACACCAACCGTAGGCCAAAAATTTGCAAAACATACGTTTTTCTTATACCGTACCGAGGTATAAAGGTGGGTCACGGTTTTCATACAAAGTATACATTTTCACATCTGAAAACTGAAATATTGACAACTTTTGCGCTTCTATAAAATTCTATTTGCACGATTCTATTTATTTACGTTGAAAGAAGCGATAAAAAGCGTACATTTACATTTATTTTTGACATTTTTTACATATTTTGGACTTTTTCATACAAAATTATATCAAAAAATTTCTAAGTCTTTTTCGGTTAACAGATTTTCAAAATTTTTTGTTTCTAATTTGTAGTATCCGTTATTTAAAGCACGTCCACGTTGTTTTCAGCGCGCTGCGACGTATAGTTTTGGAGTTATAAAATTTTAAAGGTACATTTCATAGTCAAATTTCGGTTTTTCAGCCCTACTGAAAACTTTTGTTCGACAACCCTGTGTGCTTTGTTCGTAGATATTGTGCGCCTATACGAGACCTATCCGCTGACACCCCGTTTGCGCCCCTAACACCAACCGTAGGCCAAAAATTTGCAAAACATACGTTTTTCTTATACCGTACCGAGGTATAAAGGTGGGTCACGGTTTTCATACAAAGTATACATTTTCACATCTGAAAACTGAAATATTGACAACTTTTGCGCTTCTATAAAATTCTATTTGCACGATTCTATTTATTTACGTTGAAAGAAGCGATAAAAAGCGTACATTTACATTTATTTTTGACATTTTTTACATATTTTGGACTTTTTCATACAAAATTATATCAAAAAATTTCTAAGTCTTTTTCGGTTAACAGATTTTCAAAATTTTTTGTTTCTAATTTGTAGTATCCGTTATTTAAAGCACGTCCACGTTGTTTTCAGCGCGCTGCGACGTATAGTTTTGGAGTTATAAAATTTTAAAGGTACATTTCATTGTCAAATTTCGGTTTTTCAGCCCTACTGAAAACTTTTGTTCGACAACCCTGTGTGCTTTGTTCGTAGATATTGTGCGCCTATACGAGACCTATCCGCTGACACCCCGTTTGCGCCCCTAACACCAACCGTAGGCCAAAAATTTGCAAAACATACGTTTTTCTTATACCGTACCGAGGTATAAAGGTGGGTCACGGTTTTCATACAAAGTATACATTTTCACATCTGAAAACTGAAATATTGACAACTTTTGCGCTTCTATAAAATTCTATTTGCACGATTCTATTTATTTACGTTGAAAGAAGCGATAAAAAGCGTACATTTACATTTATTTTTGACATTTTTTACATATTTTGGACTTTTTCATACAAAATTATATCAAAAAATTTCTAAGTCTTTTTCGGTTAACAGATTTTCAAAATTTTTTGTTTCTAATTTGTAGTATCCGTTATTTAAAGCACGTCCACGTTGTTTTCAGCGCGCTGCGACGTATAGTTTTGGAGTTATAAAATTTTAAAGGTACATTTCATAGTCAAATTTCGGTTTTTCAGCCCTACTGAAAACTTTTGTTCGACAACCCTGTGTGCTTTGTTCGTAGATATTGTGCGCCTATACGAGACCTATCCGCTGACACCCCGTTTGCGCCCCTAACACCAACCGTAGGCCAAAAATTTGCAAAACATACGTTTTTCTTATACCGTACCGAGGTATAAAGGTGGGTCACGGTTTTCATACAAAGTATACATTTTCACATCTGAAAACTGAAATATTGACAACTTTTGCGCTTCTATAAAATTCTATTTGCACGATTCTATTTATTTACGTTGAAAGAAGCGATAAAAAGCGTACATTTACATTTATTTTTGACATTTTTTACATATTTTGGACTTTTTCATACAAAATTATATCAAAAAATTTCTAAGTCTTTTTCGGTTAACAGATTTTCAAAATTTTTTGTTTCTAATTTGTAGTATCCGTTATTTAAAGCACGTCCACGTTGTTTTCAGCGCGCTGCGACGTATAGTTTTGGAGTTATAAAATTTTAAAGGTACATTTCATTGTCAAATTTCGGTTTTTCAGCCCTACTGAAAACTTTTGTTCGACAACCCTGTGTGCTTTGTTCGTAGATATTGTGCGCCTATACGAGACCTATCCGCTGACACCCCGTTTGCGCCCCTAACACCAACCGTAGGCCAAAAATTTGCAAAACATACGTTTTTCTTATACCGTACCGAGGTATAAAGGTGGGTCACGGTTTTCATACAAAGTATACATTTTCACATCTGAAAACTGAAATATTGACAACTTTTGCGCTTCTATAAAATTCTATTTGCACGATTCTATTTATTTACGTTGAAAGAAGCGATAAAAAGCGTACATTTACATTTATTTTTGACATTTTTTACATATTTTGGACTTTTTCATACAAAATTATATCAAAAAATTTCTAAGTCTTTTTCGGTTAACAGATTTTCAAAATTTTTTGTTTCTAATTTGTAGTATCCGTTATTTAAAGCACGTCCACGTTGTTTTCAGCGCGCTGCGACGTATAGTTTTGGAGTTATAAAATTTTAAAGGTACATTTCATAGTCAAATTTCGGTTTTTCAGCCCTACTGAAAACTTTTGTTCGACAACCCTGTGTGCTTTGTTCGTAGATATTGTGCGCCTATACGAGACCTATCCGCTGACACCCCGTTTGCGCCCCTAACACCAACCGTAGGCCAAAAATTTGCAAAACATACGTTTTTCTTATACCGTACCGAGGTATAAAGGTGGGTCACGGTTTTCATACAAAGTATACATTTTCACATCTGAAAACTGAAATATTGACAACTTTTGCGCTTCTATAAAATTCTATTTGCACGATTCTATTTATTTACGTTGAAAGAAGCGATAAAAAGCGTACAATTACATTTATTTTTGACATTTTTTACATATTTTGGACTTTTTCATACAAAATTATATCAAAAAATTTCTAAGTCTTTTTCGGTTAACAGATTTTCAAAATTTTTTGTTTCTAATTTGTAGTATCCGTTATTTAAAGCACGTCCACGTTGTTTTCAGCGCGCTGCGACGTATAGTTTTGGAGTTATAAAATTTTAAAGGTACATTTCATTGTCAAATTTCGGTTTTTCAGCCCTACTGAAAACTTTTGTTCGACAACCCTGTGTGCTTTGTTCGTAGATATTGTGCGCCTATACGAGACCTATCCGCTGACACCCCGTTTGCGCCCCTAACACCAACCGTAGGCCAAAAATTTGCAAAACATACGTTTTTCTTATACCGTACCGAGGTATAAAGGTGGGTCACGGTTTTCATACAAAGTATACATTTTCACATCTGAAAACTGAAATATTGACAACTTTTGCGCTTCTATAAAATTCTATTTGCACGATTCTATTTATTTACGTTGAAAGAAGCGATAAAAAGCGTACATTTACATTTATTTTTGACATTTTTTACATATTTTGGACTTTTTCATACAAAATTATATCAAAAAATTTCTAAGTCTTTTTCGGTTAACAGATTTTCAAAATTTTTTGTTTCTAATTTGTAGTATCCGTTATTTAAAGCACGTCCACGTTGTTTTCAGCGCGCTGCGACGTATAGTTTTGGAGTTATAAAATTTTAAAGGTACATTTCATTGTCAAATTTCGGTTTTTCAGCCCTACTGAAAACTTTTGTTCGACAACCCTGTGTGCTTTGTTCGTAGATATTGTGCGCCTATACGAGACCTATCCGCTGACACCCCGTTTGCGCCCCTAACACCAACCGTAGGCCAAAAATTTGCAAAACATACGTTTTTCTTATACCGTACCGAGGTATAAAGGTGGGTCACGGTTTTCATACAAAGTATACATTTTCACATCTGAAAACTGAAATATTGACAACTTTTGCGCTTCTATAAAATTCTATTTGCACGATTCTATTTATTTACGTTGAAAGAAGCGATAAAAAGCGTACATTTACATTTATTTTTGACATTTTTTACATATTTTGGACTTTTTCATACAAAATTATATCAAAAAATTTCTAAGTCTTTTTCGGTTAACAGATTTTCAAAATTTTTTGTTTCTAATTTGTAGTATCCGTTATTTAAAGCACGTCCACGTTGTTTTCAGCGCGCTGCGACGTATAGTTTTGGAGTTATAAAATTTTAAAGGTACATTTCATAGTCAAATTTCGGTTTTTCAGCCCTACTGAAAACTTTTGTTCGACAACCCTGTGTGCTTTGTTCGTAGATATTGTGCGCCTATACGAGACCTATCCGCTGACACCCCGTTTGCGCCCCTAACACCAACCGTAGGCCAAAAATTTGCAAAACATACGTTTTTCTTATACCGTACCGAGGTATAAAGGTGGGTCACGGTTTTCATACAAAGTATACATTTTCACATCTGAAAACTGAAATATTGACAACTTTTGCGCTTCTATAAAATTCTATTTGCACGATTCTATTTATTTACGTTGAAAGAAGCGATAAAAAGCGTACATTTACATTTATTTTTGACATTTTTTACATATTTTGGACTTTTTCATACAAAATTATATCAAAAAATTTCTAAGTCTTTTTCGGTTAACAGATTTTCAAAATTTTTTGTTTCTAATTTGTAGTATCCGTTATTTAAAGCACGTCCACGTTGTTTTCAGCGCGCTGCGACGTATAGTTTTGGAGTTATAAAATTTTAAAGGTACATTTCATAGTCAAATTTCGGTTTTTCAGCCCTACTGAAAACTTTTGTTCGACAACCCTGTGTGCTTTGTTCGTAGATATTGTGCGCCTATACGAGACCTATCCGCTGACACCCCGTTTGCGCCCCTAACACCAACCGTAGGCCAAAAATTTGCAAAACATACGTTTTTCTTATACCGTACCGAGGTATAAAGGTGGGTCACGGTTTTCATACAAAGTATACATTTTCACATCTGAAAACTGAAATATTGACAACTTTTGCGCTTCTATAAAATTCTATTTGCACGATTCTATTTATTTACGTTGAAAGAAGCGATAAAAAGCGTACATTTACATTTATTTTTGACATTTTTTACATATTTTGGACTTTTTCATACAAAATTATATCAAAAAATTTCTAAGTCTTTTTCGGTTAACAGATTTTCAAAATTTTTTGTTTCTAATTTGTAGTATCCGTTATTTAAAGCACGTCCACGTTGTTTTCAGCGCGCTGCGACGTATAGTTTTGGAGTTATAAAATTTTAAAGGTACATTTCATAGTCAAATTTCGGTTTTTCAGCCCTACTGAAAACTTTTGTTCGACAACCCTGTGTGCTTTGTTCGTAGATATTGTGCGCCTATACGAGACCTATCCGCTGACACCCCGTTTGCGCCCCTAACACCAACCGTAGGCCAAAAATTTGCAAAACATACGTTTTTCTTATACCGTACCGAGGTATAAAGGTGGGTCACGGTTTTCATACAAAGTATACATTTTCACATCTGAAAACTGAAATATTGACAACTTTTGCGCTTCTATAAAATTCTATTTGCACGATTCTATTTATTTACGTTGAAAGAAGCGATAAAAAGCGTACATTTACATTTATTTTTGACATTTTTTACATATTTTGGACTTTTTCATACAAAATTATATCAAAAAATTTCTAAGTCTTTTTCGGTTAACAGATTTTCAAAATTTTTTGTTTCTAATTTGTAGTATCCGTTATTTAAAGCACGTCCACGTTGTTTTCAGCGCGCTGCGACGTATAGTTTTGGAGTTATAAAATTTTAAAGGTACATTTCATAGTCAAATTTCGGTTTTTCAGCCCTACTGAAAACTTTTGTTCGACAACCCTGTGTGCTTTGTTCGTAGATATTGTGCGCCTATACGAGACCTATCCGCTGACACCCCGTTTGCGCCCCGAACACCAACCGTAGGCCAAAAATTTGCAAAACATACGTTTTTCTTATACCGTACCGAGGTATAAAGGTGGGTCACGGTTTTCATACAAAGTATACATTTTCACATCTGAAAACTGAAATATTGACAACTTTTGCGCTTCTATAAAATTCTATTTGCACGATTCTATTTATTTACGTTGAAAGAAGCGATAAAAAGCGTACATTTACATTTATTTTTGACATTTTTTACATATTTTGGACTTTTTCATACAAAATTATATCAAAAAATTTCTAAGTCTTTTTCGGTTAACAGATTTTCAAAATTTTTTGTTTCTAATTTGTAGTATCCGTTATTTAAAGCACGTCCACGTTGTTTTCAGCGCGCTGCGACGTATAGTTTTGGAGTTATAAAATTTTAAAGGTACATTTCATAGTCAAATTTCGGTTTTTCAGCCCTACTGAAAACTTTTGTTCGACAACCCTGTGTGCTTTGTTCGTAGATATTGTGCGCCTATACGAGACCTATCCGCTGACACCCCGTTTGCGCCCCTAACACCAACCGTAGGCCAAAAATTTGCAAAACATACGTTTTTCTTATACCGTACCGAGGTATAAAGGTGGGTCACGGTTTTCATACAAAGTATACATTTTCACATCTGAAAACTGAAATATTGACAACTTTTGCGCTTCTATAAAATTCTATTTGCACGATTCTATTTATTTACGTTGAAAGAAGCGATAAAAAGCGTACATTTACATTTATTTTTGACATTTTTTACATATTTTGGACTTTTTCATACAAAATTATATCAAAAAATTTCTAAGTCTTTTTCGGTTAACAGATTTTCAAAATTTTTTGTTTCTAATTTGTAGTATCCGTTATTTAAAGCACGTCCACGTTGTTTTCAGCGCGCTGCGACGTATAGTTTTGGAGTTATAAAATTTTAAAGGTACATTTCATAGTCAAATTTCGGTTTTTCAGCCCTACTGAAAACTTTTGTTCGACAACCCTGTGTGCTTTGTTCGTAGATATTGTGCGCCTATACGAGACCTATCCGCTGACACCCCGTTTGCGCCCCTAACACCAACCGTAGGCCAAAAATTTGCAAAACATACGTTTTTCTTATACCGTACCGAGGTATAAAGGTGGGTCACGGTTTTCATACAAAGTATACATTTTCACATCTGAAAACTGAAATATTGACAACTTTTGCGCTTCTATAAAATTCTATTTGCACGATTCTATTTATTTACGTTGAAAGAAGCGATAAAAAGCGTACATTTACATTTATTTTTGACATTTTTTACATATTTTGGACTTTTTCATACAAAATTATATCAAAAAATTTCTAAGTCTTTTTCGGTTAACAGATTTTCAAAATTTTTTGTTTCTAATTTGTAGTATCCGTTATTTAAAGCACGTCCACGTTGTTTTCAGCGCGCTGCGACGTATAGTTTTGGAGTTATAAAATTTTAAAGGTACATTTCATAGTCAAATTTCGGTTTTTCAGCCCTACTGAAAACTTTTGTTCGACAACCCTGTGTGCTTTGTTCGTAGATATTGTGCGCCTATACGAGACCTATCCGCTGACACCCCGTTTGCGCCCCTAACACCAACCGTAGGCCAAAAATTTGCAAAACATACGTTTTTCTTATACCGTACCGAGGTATAAAGGTGGGTCACGGTTTTCATACAAAGTATACATTTTCACATCTGAAAACTGAAATATTGACAACTTTTGCGCTTCTATAAAATTCTATTTGCACGATTCTATTTATTTACGTTGAAAGAAGCGATAAAAAGCGTACATTTACATTTATTTTTGACATTTTTTACATATTTTGGACTTTTTCATACAAAATTATATCAAAAAATTTCTAAGTCTTTTTCGGTTAACAGATTTTCAAAATTTTTTGTTTCTAATTTGTAGTATCCGTTATTTAAAGCACGTCCACGTTGTTTTCAGCGCGCTGCGACGTATAGTTTTGGAGTTATAAAATTTTAAAGGTACATTTCATAGTCAAATTTCGGTTTTTCAGCCCTACTGAAAACTTTTGTTCGACAACCCTGTGTGCTTTGTTCGTAGATATTGTGCGCCTATACGAGACCTATCCGCTGACACCCCGTTTGCGCCCCTAACACCAACCGTAGGCCAAAAATTTGCAAAACATACGTTTTTCTTATACCGTACCGAGGTATAAAGGTGGGTCACGGTTTTCATACAAAGTATACATTTTCACATCTGAAAACTGAAATATTGACAACTTTTGCGCTTCTATAAAATTCTATTTGCACGATTCTATTTATTTACGTTGAAAGAAGCGATAAAAAGCGTACATTTACATTTATTTTTGACATTTTTTACATATTTTGGACTTTTTCATACAAAATTATATCAAAAAATTTCTAAGTCTTTTTCGGTTAACAGATTTTCAAAATTTTTTGTTTCTAATTTGTAGTATCCGTTATTTAAAGCACGTCCACGTTGTTTTCAGCGCGCTGCGACGTATAGTTTTGGAGTTATAAAATTTTAAAGGTACATTTCATAGTCAAATTTCGGTTTTTCAGCCCTACTGAAAACTTTTGTTCGACAACCCTGTGTGCTTTGTTCGTAGATATTGTGCGCCTATACGAGACCTATCCGCTGACACCCCGTTTGCGCCCCTAACACCAACCGTAGGCCAAAAATTTGCAAAACATACGTTTTTCTTATACCGTACCGAGGTATAAAGGTGGGTCACGGTTTTCATACAAAGTATACATTTTCACATCTGAAAACTGAAATATTGACAACTTTTGCGCTTCTATAAAATTCTATTTGCACGATTCTATTTATTTACGTTGAAAGAAGCGATAAAAAGCGTACATTTACATTTATTTTTGACATTTTTTACATATTTTGGACTTTTTCATACAAAATTATATCAAAAAATTTCTAAGTCTTTTTCGGTTAACAGATTTTCAAAATTTTTTGTTTCTAATTTGTAGTATCCGTTATTTAAAGCACGTCCACGTTGTTTTCAGCGCGCTGCGACGTATAGTTTTGGAGTTATAAAATTTTAAAGGTACATTTCATAGTCAAATTTCGGTTTTTCAGCCCTACTGAAAACTTTTGTTCGACAACCCTGTGTGCTTTGTTCGTAGATATTGTGCGCCTATACGAGACCTATCCGCTGACACCCCGTTTGCGCCCCTAACACCAACCGTAGGCCAAAAATTTGCAAAACATACGTTTTTCTTATACCGTACCGAGGTATAAAGGTGGGTCACGGTTTTCATACAAAGTATACATTTTCACATCTGAAAACTGAAATATTGACAACTTTTGCGCTTCTATAAAATTCTATTTGCACGATTCTATTTATTTACGTTGAAAGAAGCGATAAAAAGCGTACATTTACATTTATTTTTGACATTTTTTACATATTTTGGACTTTTTCATACAAAATTATATCAAAAAATTTCTAAGTCTTTTTCGGTTAACAGATTTTCAAAATTTTTTGTTTCTAATTTGTAGTATCCGTTATTTAAAGCACGTCCACGTTGTTTTCAGCGCGCTGCGACGTATAGTTTTGGAGTTATAAAATTTTAAAGGTACATTTCATAGTCAAATTTCGGTTTTTCAGCCCTACTGAAAACTTTTGTTCGACAACCCTGTGTGCTTTGTTCGTAGATATTGTGCGCCTATACGAGACCTATCCGCTGACACCCCGTTTGCGCCCCTAACACCAACCGTAGGCCAAAAATTTGCAAAACATACGTTTTTCTTATACCGTACCGAGGTATAAAGGTGGGTCACGGTTTTCATACAAAGTATACATTTTCACATCTGAAAACTGAAATATTGACAACTTTTGCGCTTCTATAAAATTCTATTTGCACGATTCTATTTATTTACGTTGAAAGAAGCGATAAAAAGCGTACATTTACATTTATTTTTGACATTTTTTACATATTTTGGACTTTTTCATACAAAATTATATCAAAAAATTTCTAAGTCTTTTTCGGTTAACAGATTTTCAAAATTTTTTGTTTCTAATTTGTAGTATCCGTTATTTAAAGCACGTCCACGTTGTTTTCAGCGCGCTGCGACGTATAGTTTTGGAGTTATAAAATTTTAAAGGTACATTTCATAGTCAAATTTCGGTTTTTCAGCCCTACTGAAAACTTTTGTTCGACAACCCTGTGTGCTTTGTTCGTAGATATTGTGCGCCTATACGAGACCTATCCGCTGACACCCCGTTTGCGCCCCTAACACCAACCGTAGGCCAAAAATTCGCCCGCCCACCCGCCCACCCGCCCACCCGCCCTTAGCTCATTTATTACCAAGGCTCGGGTCGAATGTAGGGGTAATTGAAGGTTTTATTTTATCAATTTTATTAGGGCACAGGGTACAGGTTCGAGCGCAGGGTTTATTGACCCCCATTCGCACCTTCTTAATACTTGGTCGAGGTAGTTCTGGGTGAATCTGTATATATTTTATTAGGTTTAGTGACGATAGCGACATTATTGTGTCTCTATTATTAGGTTAAGACTTGGGTATACTTTATCGTACGCAATTTTATTTTGTTTTAGTATTTAGTTATTAGATTGTGTTTCAATCTCTTTTGAGTCATTTTATTATATAATTTTATTTTAATCATTGTATTTTATTTTATTTATTTTGACAATTATACTCTATTGAGTCATTTTGATTTTAAATATTATAGGCAATTTTACTTCCTGACTTACACACGCTTCCGCAATGCTTGGCATACACACGCCTGTGAAAAAGACGTCCGGTGGACAGCGAAGGGTGGGCACCACCAGCCCGCATGAGGCCGAACAGAGAGCAGGCCCTTCGAATGCGCCGGCAACGACAATGCAGGACTCAATGGTCCGACGGCTCTCCGGCGAATGGGAGGCAGGGAAGGTGGACGGACCATCTAAATCCCCAAACTCACCTAAAATGGTGGCCCCTGCTGCCCGGCCGGCTAAGGCTAAGGCCTTGTCACAGCCGACGGCTACCCGCAGGGTGTCAACAGAGGCACTTAGTGTCTCCCCGCGAGCCGAGACAAAATATATAAATAGGACCAGCGAGGCCAAAGCTATGTTAACAAAAGCAAAGCTGCACCTCAAAAACTCTAAAAATATAAAAACCGACATAAAGGTAGAAGTCACGCATGCACTCGACAGACTCTACCAGTTGGTAAAAGAAGCGGAGTCGGAAAGGAAAGAAGTAGGGAAAGTCACTGAAATGGTCACCGAATTGATAGCACCGGAAAGAGTAAGCCGAGTGGATGTGGAGATGGACAAGGAATTTAATGGTTTAGGAAAGGAGCTAATGGAGAAAATGGTACAGCACAGCAAACAACTAGAAGAGAATAGAAAGGAGATGGAGATACTGAAAGAAGTGTTATTAAAGAGTCAGGATAGTGCAAGCAGAGGGACGTACGCGGATGTGGCCGCGGCGTCTCCGAGGAAACCATCCTCAGAGCATGCAGCGGTGCACTCGGTCGTCATACAATCCACCGACGAGACTCAGACCGGTGACCAAGTCCTGGACAAAGTGAGGGGAGTAGTGAGGGCCAGAGAAGAAGGATTTCAGATCCATAGAATCCGCAAAGCTAGGGACAGCAAAATCATCCTAGGATGTAGAACGAAGGCCGAAGTAGAGAGGGTGAAAGAAAAAATTAGGAAAGACGGAAATAATTTAAAAGTGGAAGAAATAGTAAACAAGGACCCCATGGTCATCCTTCGAGACGTCCTCGCCTATAATAAGGACGAGGACGTGCTTCACGGCCTCCGCGCCCAAAATAAGGCCCTGTTTGAAGGTGTGAAAGGAGAGGACCGAATGGAGGTGAAATTCCGAAAAAGGACAAGGAACCCGCTCACATCACACGTGGTGGTTAAAGTCTCCCCTATGCTGTGGTCTAGACTGACCGAGGCGGGTGTCGTCCATATTGACCTGCAGCGAGTCCGGGTGCTCGATCAGTCTCCCCTGATCCAGTGCTCCCGGTGTCTGGGCTACGGCCACGGCAAGCGGTTCTGTCGCGAAACCGTGGACGTGTGCAGTCACTGTGGTGGCCCACACCTGGGAGCGGAGTGCGCTGAGCGAGCGTCCGGAAAACTGCCGAGCTGCATAAATTGCCAGAGCGCCAAGATGGACCGGGCCGACCATAACGCTTTCAGTAGCGATTGCCCGGTCCGAAAAAGGTGGGAAACCCTGGCACGGTCGGCAGTGCAATACTGCTAAGGTGGTCACCGGCGCGACAAACGTCCAAACAGCAGAAAGCACAGGCCAAGTAAAGCAATATCACGTAGTTCAGGCCAATCTCCAGCGGAGTAGGGCTGCCACGGACGAGCTCATCGTCGAGGCGGCGAGGAGGAAGATTGCCATCGCGTTGGTCCAGGAGCCCTACATTGGAGCGACAGGCGACCTGAAAAACTACCCAGGCGTGCGAATCTTCCAATGTGGCAAGACCGCGGACCAACCGACCAAGGCGGCGATTATCCTCTTCGACGACACAATCGATGTCACCCAATGTCCCACGCTCACCACTAGGAATATGGTTGCTGTAAAGCTGAGAACCGAAGCGTGGGAGATAGGGGTGATATCGGTCTATCTCGAGGGTGACAAGCCCATAGAGCTGGACGTGGAGCGGCTGAAGGAGGTGGTCGCTGGATTTGGCCTGAAAAACGTGATATTGGGAGGGGACGTCAATGCGTGGAGCATTTGGTGGGGAAGTAGGGAGACGAACGCTAGAGGGGAGGAAGTCCAAGGCATGGTGGACGAACTTGGATTCCACATACTCAACTGTGGATCTGAGCCCACGTTCGATACAATCAGAGGCGGTAAAAGGTACTCTAGCAATGTGGATATTACGGTGTGCTCCTCAGACATTTTCGGGCGGATCGAAGGGTGGAGGATAGATGACAGTTTGACCTGCTCGGACCACAGGGCAATTCTATTTGAAATTAAAATTAAGAACTCATTAGGCACAGATATCAAAAGGACTACTCGAAAATTCAACACAAGAAAGGCAAACTGGAGTCAATTTCGTGAGAAATTGACACAGCTATGCGAAATAGAAAACTTAAACAAAACCGAAATTGATAAGATAGATACGAAAGAAAAATTAGATGAAGAAATTAATAAATATTCAAAAATTATAGAAAACAGTTGCAAAAATAATATTCCGGAACTAAAAACTAAAAAACAAGTAGGATTGCCCTGGTGGAACGATAGGCTCGCTGAAATGAAGAAGGAAGTAATAAGTAAGAAGAGGAGAATAAGGTGTGCATCATCGGTCCGTCGAGAATGGGTCGTGGAGCAATATACCACGGCTAAATCTGAGTACCTAAAGGAGGTAGTGATGGCTCAGACCGCAAGCTGGAAGGCTTTTTGTGGTAGACAGGATCGAGAGTCAATGTGTGACAGCATTTACAGGGTTATTGGGCGCACAACAGATAGAAGAGAAGACCTGCCCCTTGTCCAAAACGGACAGGAGCTAGTGGGTGCAGAATCAGCCGAACTTCTGGTGGGGACCTTCTACCCGGAAGATACAAAGGAGGACGACAACGCGGACCATAAGGCGGTGAGAGAGTTAGCCAATAAAGTGAACAAGAGGGAACATGATGAGTCATGTGACCCTCCCTTCACGGCGGAGGAGCTAAAATGGTCCGCGTCGAGTTTCAACCCGAAGAAGGCCCCAGGCCTAGACGGCTTTACAGCCGATATTTGTTGTGCGGCAATAACCCTGAACCCCGATCTCGTCCTGTCTATCATGAATAAGTGCTTGGCGCTCTCCCACTTCCCCACCAAGTGGAAGGAGGCCGTGGTGGTGATCCTGCGAAAGCCGGGGAAGGCAGACTACACTCTTCCCAAGTCATACAGGCCGATTGGTCTTTTGCCTGTACTTGGGAAGATTCTCGAAAAAATGCTCATCAGGCGAATTAGATGGCACATCCTGCCCAACATGTCTGCCAGGCAATATGGCTTTACGCCCCAGCGCAGCACCGAGGACTCCCTCTATGCCTTGATACAATATATTAGAAACAAACTGGACGACAAAAAATTTATGGTGGTAGTATCATTAGACATAGAGGGAGCCTTCGATAGCGCATGGTGGCCCGCCATAAAATGCCGGCTCGCCGAATCAGGTTGCCCATCAAACCTGCGGCGAATGGTAGACAGCTACCTCGAGGGCAGGTGTGTTCGCCTGAGGTATGCAGGAGCGGAGTGTTGCAGGGACACCACAAAAGGGTGTGTGCAGGGGTCGATCGGAGGTCCAACTTTCTGGAACCTCCTGCTGGACCCACTGCTCAAAGAAATCGAAGGAGAGGACGTGTTGTGTCAGGCGTTCGCGGATGACGTGGTGCTGGTTATCTCAGGCGACAATGGACAGAAGGTGCAGGAGCGGGCCAATGCTATCCTCGATCATGTCCAGCGTTGGGGCATCAAAAATAAGCTAAAGTTTGCACCTCACAAAACAAGCGCGATGGTGGTAACGAGGAAGCTGAAGTTTGATGCACCAAGGTTGGCCATGGGCGGGGTACGCATTGATCTGTCGAAGGAGATGAAGGTGTTGGGCTTGACAATTGACGATGGACTGACCTTCAACACGCATGTTGCTAATGTGTGCAGAAAGGCTCTTGGCCTCTATCGTCAATTGTCAAGGGCAGCGAAGGTGCAGTGGGGGTTGTCGCCTGAGGTGATCAGGACTATTTATGTCGCGGTGGTCGAGCCAGTAATAATGTACGCAGCGAGTGCATGGGCACCGGCGGTTAAAAAACTCGGGGTGCGGAAGCAGTTCGACACTGTTCAGCGGGGTTTTGTGCAGAAACTGGTCAAGGCGTACCGGACAGTTTCCCTAAACTCGGCCCTACTACTCGCTGGATTGCTCCCCCTGGATCTGAGGATCCAAGAGGCTGCCGATCTTTACGAAGTAAAGAGAGGCCATTCCCAGCGCGTAGTAGGGGACCGGGAGGTTGAGGTTCCGGTACCAGTTGTCAGCACGCCACATCCCGCTGAACAGTGTGGATATGCTTTTGGCAGCGTGGTGGACGGTGCAGAAGTGGCTCATGGGGACGATTCCGTCTGTAATATTTTTACAGACGGAAGTAAAATTGACGGAAAAGTTGGGGCCGCGCTGTCCCTCTGGAGGAACAACGTGGAAGTTACTTGTAAAAAATTTAAGCTGGAGTCCTTCTGCACTGTATTCCAGGCGGAGTTACTGGCCCTAAAAATGGCAACAGAACTGGTCCTCAAGCACAAGGCCAAGGTGTTTAATGTGTACTGCGACTCTAGGTCGGCTCTTGAGTCTGTCGCCAGTGGCACTTCCCTTCATCCCATTGCGTTCGAAATTCGTAAAAATTTAAATAACATCAAAAATTTTGGCAAAATATTGAATTTATTTTGGATTAAAGCTCACGCGGGGTTGGAGGGAAACGAAAGGGCTGACGTTCTAGCCAAAGAGGCCGCGGTGGGCATTAAGCGCCGGCCCGACTACGATTTGTGTCCTGTTTCATTCGTCAAGCGCCAGATCCGTCTGGATACGATTGACGAATGGAATAGGAGATACCAAAGTGCCGACACAGGCGCCGTGACACGAATGTTCTTTCCCGATGCCAAAGCAGCGTTCTGCGTAGTGAGAAAGTTAGAGTTATGCCCTCTTTTGACGCAGGTGTTCACGGGGCATGGCGGACTCTCTGAGTATTTGAATCGCTTCAAGTGCAAGGAGAGTCCGGCGTGCGTCTGTGACCCTCAGCACGTAGAGAACGTGGAGCACATATTGTTCGACTGCCCACGTTTCTCACTAGACAGGTTAGGTTAAGAGTATAAATTAGATAAGACATTTAAAAAAGCTATATTACCAGAATTAATAAAAAACAAAATTACAAGGAATCTATTGATTATATTTGCAATTAAAATTATGAAAGTAGTGGTTAGTCAAAACAAAATTTAGGCCGACTGTTCGGGGTGAACCGAAGCAAATTTGATAAATGATAAAACTTGATTACTATAAAATTTACGTATATTTGGACTAAAACTCGGTACAAAGGAAAATTATGATAAAATGAATGAGTACGCGCGGCGCTCTTGATGGCTATATGCGAACTGACTTGGTTGAGTGAAAAATGATGAATACAGGTAAATGAGGTCAACGCAAAATTGATGACTTTACTGAAACTGTACGTTGCTTGCTCGTACATATTCCCGGGCGGGAGAAAGTGTGAGATTGTTAGTTGAGATGAAGTTAAGCATGATCTTATGATTAACAAGGTGATAAAACAATATTTTTTATTCTAACATGCAAGATGATTTTTGTTAGTACCACGAATAACAAGGTGATTCAACAATTCATCTTATCTCTAGTCACTTGAGTCTTGAATTGAAAACACTGATCGGAGCACGGGCGATGTGCTTTTATTATGCTTTAACACACGCGCACACTTTTTTGGAAACTCACTTGATTCACTTATTTCGTTTACACTACACTTCACTGCACTAACACTGGCACGGGTAGCAGGCTGCGGACCCGCAGGTCCCTCGGCCGCCGGCGCTGCCACCGCGGCTGCTGCAGACGCCCGCCTACAGCGCCACCACGCGAAGGCTACGACAGCCCCCGCCACGATCACGAAGAGCACGTATATGGCCACATAGTGGTGGACATCATGATATGATAAATTCTCTACGATGGGTTCACTGCTCTTCATAAGATCTAGTTGCTGTCTGATCTGTTGTAACTGGCGATAATGGGTCACGTTATCAGTTTCATCGTTCGGTATAGGTTGTTCTGGTACAGATATATTGAAAATATGGTTTATGGGCGAAATTTCCGGAGCTCGTATCTTGGAACTTATGCTAAGTTTGTTCATCTCTTGCTTGTGTGAATAAACGAAGAAATCAGCTGTTTTGATAATGCAACCTTGGTCGATAGTAAACAGGCCAGCGGCGGTCAATTGCACTACGGTAACTTGATCTTCGCATAGCAACTTTAACTGACACTGCTCGCAACAGAAATAAAAATATGTGTTTATTTTATGTACTTCGCTCCATTTATTAAAGCAAGAACTGATAGTTGTTCGACAATTCCTTGAATTGGGAAATGTCTCACAAAGACTCTGATCATCTTGAATGTGATAAATAGGCATCCTTAGGTGACAAAGAATGGTTGCATAATTATGATTCAAACATAAGTCGAAATCTCTTCTTGATAGTGGCACGAACGCATCTTTGCTCAGGCTTATAGCCACATACTCTGATATAGGTACGACATTTTGTTGATTAAGGTTCCCAATCAAATGAGGAATAGGTATAGGTCGTAAAACTTCATACATGTCTCGGCTGATCAGCGGAATCTTGATCTCGAATATGATATAATTGTATGTAATTCGAGTCCGCACTTGTAGCAAATTATATATGTCAGAAAAGTCATTATTGTCGACTGGTAGAGATAAATCTTTAGGGAGTTGACCTGCTATAACGTTTAGCTCTTGTCTGATCTGGTCTGGCGTCAACAGGTGAAAATTGAACTTGCCATTATAAATGTTTGTGATCGTATCTAGTAACATTTGTTGGATATTTCTGAGGCTGTTTAGGAGATTGTTTGCCATCATGGCTGTACCGAGAAATTCGGTTATGATAGAAATGTTGTGAACAGCAATGCTAGCTTCATAGATTGTGTTTTCGAATCGGAGAATTTTATTTAAGATGGTCTTGTGATGTGAGTTCATGATATCCTCGGTGCGCTTAAGAAGGTTGAACTCTGCTTCTATAACTGAAGTCTGGTTTTTCCACAAGGAAGCCAGGTGTTTTTGATTTTCATTGATAAGAGTTATATCTTTCTCGTACTTTTCGGCGAAGCGTTCATCTAATACGCCGAAAAGACTATTAGCAATATATCCGACACCGTCTATAAGACCGCGGCGGCGACGCGAGCGCGTATCGGATTTCTGATGCATTAAAATGTTGTTATGATATTGTAGTTCCGCGAACTCGTGCTGCATCTGAGTCATTATCTCGCGGCAGTGGGATTGTTGTTTAATACTCGAGCACAGTACATTGAGGTACTTTAGATATTTGCTTATGGTGGCGTTCCCTTCTTGATAAGGACGAGTATCGTAGTAGACGACTAGACGCCAGTCGTCTCTAATTAAATGCATGTTCGTAATGCTATCGAAATAAAGGCTGTTATTTTGCAACGGCGTTATGTTGTACATGCTTTGTACTGGCGATATAATTGTAATGAAAAATAATAACAATGCTGTAGCTAGTGATACAAAACTATAACTTTTTCTCTTGCGGGTTGATTTTTTGGATTTTGGTGACTGATTTTCTTGGTCTTTATATAGGTTTTGATTGATTTCCTCGTTGTCACTAACCGGTAAAACGGAGAGCTTTACAATTGGTCGCTGCATGAACCCGTTCTTAGTTTTGAGCGTAACAACTCTGACGTAACCATCGCTGCCGGGATGAAGTTGTACCACGCGCCCTAAGGGCCATTTACCCGGAGGCGTGTTGTCGTCTCTGATTACCACGACATCGTTTTCCTTGATGTTACGTTGTGGTTTTCTCCATTTACTCCTTGCTGCTAACAGAGTAAGGTACTCATTTGACCAGCGATCCCAGATATCTTTATATATCTTTTGAGTTAGGTGCCACCTGGTTCGTAAATCGGTTTCTGTTTCGTAAATGGTCAACGTCGGTCCACTTGCCAGGAAGTGTGCTGGAGTGATGGCGTCTAAGTCATTGGGATCTTCTGTCATTGAGCACAGTGGCCTTGAATTTAGACATCCCTCTAGCTGACAAAGGATGGTGCTATATTCTTCAAACGTAAGTGTCTGCTCACCTATAACTCTTTTGATGTGGTATTTTAGGCTTTTGACGGCGCTCTCCCATATCCCCCCCGCTGATGGCCATGATGGGGCGTTGAAATGCCATTTAATGCCCATGCTTGCTATCTCTCCTAGAATATCTTGATCGCTGGTAGTATTTATTATTAGTTCTAGTTCTTCTTGTAGTACTTTGTCGGCCCCGACAAAGTTTCGGCCTTGATCGCTATAGATATGGCCGGGCACACCTCTTCTAGCGGCCATTCGTCGCAAGGCTGACAAAAATGCTGAAGCCGTCAGATCGGAAACGAGCTCCAGATGTACTGCTTTAGTAGACATACATACAAACACGGCCACATATCCCTTTGTGGTTTTGATACCGCGGCCTTTGTTAGCTTTGATTAGGACGTGGCCGGTGTAATCCACTCCTGTGTGATAAAAAGGGCGAGATGGATTAGATCGGGCCGGCGGCAAGTCCCCCATTAGTTGTTTCTGTTTATCTGGATTATGTTTTCGACATTTCACACACAGGCGAAGCCGTTTTTTAGCGGCTCTTATCCCACCAACGAGCCAATATTTTTGTCTCAGGAACGCAGTGGTTAGACGCGCCCCGCCGTGATATGTTAGCTCGTGTGCTTCGTCGATCAATAAATCTGATAATCTGGTGTTACTTGGAATAATAGCAGGGTGTTTTGTTTCGTGATCTATGTTGGCGTGTCTAAGTCTACCACCAACACGTAGAATTCCGGCCTCATCTAGAAAAGGATTGAATTCTAGTAACTTGCTCTTGTTATTGATGGCCTTGTTTGCCTTCAGGCTTGCAACCTCTTCAGTAAATTCTTGGAGTTGAATTGCTTTAATGATCATTTGTCTTGATTTGCGCAGCTCTTCACATGATAAATGCTGATCTTTATTATTTCGCTTTATAAATCTCATGATCCATCCAATAATTCTAATAGTTTTGATCAAAGTGCTGTTTTTGGCTAATAAATTTGTTATAATTCTGTCCTCTTTTTCTGATTGGGTAACATTTACTATCAGTTTCTTTTTCGCTTCTTCATTAGTTGTGTACTGCATTGTATTTTGCTCGTTTATAGGCTGATAAGAGGATAGCCACTCGGGGCCTTGCCACCAAAGCTGATGTTGTTTAAGTTCTGTTGCTGTTGTTCCTCTACTGGCGCAGTCAGCGGGGTTTTCCTTTGATTTAACATAACGCCAACAATTTGATGGCATTATGGATATCACTTGGTTTACTCGATTGGCGACGAATGGTTTCCACCGATCAGCGTCACCGTGGAGCCATCCTAACACCGCCATTGAGTCCACCCAGCCATAGATCTTGATTACATGGCCGTTGAGACACGACTTGACTTTGTCCATTAGTTTGGATAACAACACCGCCCCACACAGTTCGAGCCGAGGTAGTGATATTGTTTTGTTTAGCGGAGCAAGTTTAGCTTTTCCTGCCACGAGTGTTATTGATTGTCTGTCTTGACAGTTGATTCGACAGTAAATGACACACGCAAAGGCCTTTGGGCTTGCATCACAAAACCCATGGAGCTCTATGCAATCTTGATCGATTGTGCCTAGCCATCTTGGCACAACACAGTCACGGATAGTATCTATATCTGCTCTGATTTTAATCCATTCTTTGCAAATGTCCGCAGGAACTTGCTCGTCCCACTGAATATTAGTTTTCCAGATGTCTTGAAATATGATTTTTAATTTGGTTGTGATAGGGGCGAGCCAGCCCAATGGGTCAAACAGTTTGGATATATCTGATAAAAGTAATCTTTTAGTCGGTCTCGTTGTGTTGTTGTTCATTGTAGGTTGAAATGTAAAATGATCCTCTTTGGTATTCCACCCAAGCCCTAAGGTCTTCGTTGACTCAGCCTGTTTGAAGTCGAAAATGTCTTGATTATTTTCCTCAGCGCTGCAGTCGAGCAACTCGGATGCATTGGCTTTCCATTTCCTAAGATTAAATCCGCCTGATTTTAAAAGTTTGCTTAAATCTTGTTTTAATTGAATCGCAGCTTCTAGGCAGTGTTCGCCATGAATCAAATCGTCCATATAGAAGCATTGTTCTAGGACACTGGGCGCCGAACTGTCTTGATAGTTCGCCTTTTCATCATACGCCAATTGCTTGAGCGTCTTCATTGCCAAGAAAGGTGCCGATTTTGTTCCGTATGTTACTGTAGTCAGCTGGTAGACTTTTAATTTGTTTGTTTCATGATCTCTCCAAAAGATTTTTTGTAACGGTTGATCTTGCTCGTCTAGCCATATTTGCCTAAACATTTTTTCTATGTCGGCAGTAAAGGCGAATTTGTATTGTCTCCACTTGATTATGAGACTTTGCAGATCTTGTTGCAAGTTAGGGCCCCGACACATTACGTCATTTAAACTAGAACCACTTGAAGTTTTTGCTGACGCATTAAAAACTACACGAAGTTTCGTCGTCGATGAATCTAGTCGCGTGACGCAATGGTGCGGTAAATAGCATTGTGGTGTCAAGTCGCTGACGACAATGGCAGGTTTCATATGACCGAGCTCGATGTATTCACTAATAAATTTCTTATAATCTTGCGCAATTTCCGTCTGTTTATTAAGTTTTTGTTCCAATGAATAAAATTGACCGATTGCTTTGTGTTTTGATTCGCCCAAATTTTCTTGATAATTTGGTTTCAAGGGCAATCTGACGACATATTTGCCATCTTCATGCCTGGTCGTGGTAGCTTCATAATAGTCAATGCATCGCTGGTCTTCAGATGATACGGTAGATGGTTCTGAAATATCCTCAATCTCCCAAAACCGTTGAATGTCGTCGAGATTGTGTAATACTATATTGCATTGAAATGATTTAACATTGCCACTCAGTATCCAACCCAAGCGCGTTTGTTGGGCGGTTGGCAAGGTTGAATTTACTCTACAAATGCCGTCTAATAAAATGATAGAATATACGTCAGCGCCTAATAAGATGTCTATAGGGCGATTGACGTAGAATTCTGGATCTGCTAACTTGATGTTATCGAGATATGACCAATCTGGTTTTGAAAATGAACAGCTAGGTAAGTTTTTGATGAGGCTTTTCATGATCAACACGTCAGTTTCGAACGTGAAATCGCTGATAGCTGACATGCACTTTATATTCATCATCCCTTTGCAGCTGCTCTCTTTATCACCGACACCAGAAATGACTCCCATGCATCTTTTTCTTGGTAACTGCAATAACTGTGCGGCGTGTTCAGTGATTAAAGAGACTTGGGATCCCTGATCTAGAAGAGCTCGCATAGTATGATAAGAGCCGTCCGCCGATTGTATCTTGATAATAGCGGTTGGCAACAATATTTCAATTGGTTCGTTCGGCAGCGACACGTGGGAGCTACTTTTTACCTGTTTTCCTGAGTTTGCATTCGTGGTAGCTGCACTCCCCGCGCCCGCGGCCGCCGCCGCTTCCGTTGTCATGTTACATGATTGCGTAAATGCCTCGTGCAATAAACTATTGTGAGTTTCATTGCATTTTCGGCATCGATGATCTGATAGGCATGATTTCCCAGGATGATAATTGAGACAATTTTGGCACAGATTAAATTTAGTGACGGTTTTACGTTTGTTGAACGCCGTCATTTCTAAGAACTTTTGACAAAAATATATCCCATGGTCCATGCTTTTACAAATTGAACACCTGTATCTAACTGATGCTGGCCCTGCCTTGTTGCTGGGGGGTTGTGTAGGAGGTTGTGCATTCACACTTGAAGAAAATGCATTTTTATTGAACGTAGGTTTATGATACTGATTATTATGCTTGATGTTACCTTGATATTTTGGCGTAGAGTTGTCTTGTTTTCTACGTGATGATGACTCAAGAGTTGTAAACTTTGTCTCTAAAAAGTCTAGAAACTCTTTTAACACTGGTAGCTCTCTAGGTTGTTTTACTGATTCAACGTAGTCCGTGAATGACTCCGTATCTAGCTTCTGCGACAGAATGTGCACAATCAAGGGGTCCCATGAAGTAATGTCGACTCCAAGGTTCTTGATAGCATTGAGACATTCTATAGTTGTGTCGTGCATGCGCTTGATATGATTTAATGATTGAGTTTGGACAGTCGGGAGGTTAAGTAATGTGCTAATTTGTGAAGTAAACAGCATCTTTTTGTTGTTATACCTTTGATTTAGAATTTCCCAGCAGGTAGAGTAGTTGTCGGAGCTTACAGATAAATGATGAATTAACCTTTCAGCTTCGCCTCTGACCTTTGTTTTAAGATACTGCATCTTCTGTGCACTGGACATCGATGAGTTACTATGAATAATTTCAGTGAAAAGGTCCTTGAATGAAATCCAGGTGTTGTAATTTCCACTGAACGTAGGTATCTCCATTTGAGGAGTGGCTTTTTCCCTGTGCGCCATAGACCACATTTTCTTGTTGATTTCTTTTTTGATCCTTATATACTCCCTTTCGTAACTTGAAAATGCTTCTTCGTACTTCTTATTTGATTCGTCCAATTCGCTGTCCAGCTCCCAGTGCAGAGCATCAATAGTCGCCCAACGAGCCTGGAGAGTGCGAAGGATGTCGTCAAACTCCCACTTTTCTGACATGGTTTCTAGGTCTATGGTTGATACGCAGCGATGGAAAGCCTTGAAATTGCTTTGTTGTTTTTTCAGCATGTCTTCTGTTCTGCTGGCCGTTGCTCTTGATGACGGCGATGGTTGATAAGTATCGGCTGACCTTGGTATCGCCGACGGTTGCTTATGATCGGTTGTGGTTGGCTTAAATGTTGCCGGTTTCAACACCGTAGGGCCATGCCTTTCTTCACCAGCCACGGGTTGCTTATGATCTAATATACTTGCCCTGATTGAACGATATCTCTCCCTTACTCTTTCGTAATCGTTGTGTTCGAAATATGGAGAATCTATACCGAACTCTGATAACCTTGAATGATTGTTTTCAAAATCGACCCAGTATGTATCTAACACTTCTACACGACGTTGTAAATACTCTGGCGTCTTTCTCTCTGAACCATCTTTCTTGAAGTTGGTCCAGACTTGCTCAATGCCTGAAGCCAGCTGTTGTTGATTGGCCATGAGGTCTTCAAAAGTTGACATGGTAATGAAGAATAAAAAGGACTGGTCTTACTTGATAATAATGGTCTGGTGAAGGTCTTGATACTCCAGGTGTTGTTGCTTACAGCTGATGCAGGACGGGACAGCTCGTGGTCGCGCCCAGGCACCGGCTAGCAGCTGATGACCCAAAACCTTGGTGTTTTAGGTGCTAGGTGTGCTTCTTGATTGCACAACTCCGTTGATCTGGATGTGTGACGCGTCGCCGTGCCTTGGTTGCACAGCAGCACTATCACCACGTGGTGTACACTACACGTGCACTTTCCTTCCGATAGGTTCAGCGGAACCGACGACACGTGTGCAGGTCACATGTAAGTCCACAAACGCGTTATGATCCCGCCTTTTACGGAAGGCTCGAAGGACCAATGTTCGGGGTGAACCGAAGCAAATTTGATAAATGATAAAACTTGATTACTATAAAATTTACGTATATTTGGACTAAAACTCGGTACAAAGGAAAATTATGATAAAATGAATGAGTACGCGCGGCGCTCTTGATGGCTATATGCGAACTGACTTGGTTGAGTGAAAAATGATGAATACAGGTAAATGAGGTCAACGCAAAATTGATGACTTTACTGAAACTGTACGTTGCTTGCTCGTACACCGACGAAGATCCGGATACCAGCGAGTATGGTTAAGCATACTCGCTGGTGAGGATACAAAATTTTTATATAATTGTATTAAAATTCAAGCTTGAAAATTACACATGTTAAAAGGTCTCCGCTTTAACCACGGCGGAGGATGGGAGGAGGGAGGATAAAAAAAAAAAAAAAAAAAAACCTAACCTAACATAACCTTTTTTTTTTTTTTTTTTTGGTTTCGCTGGAAAATGCTTTACGCATACCTGCCGCCCTCGGGGGAAGGCAGCAGGTTATGTGGGACTCTCCCCGATTGGGGCATACCCACTAAAAACCAGCGGCGTTCTCGGGAGCCATGAGTTCGGGGCCACGAGTCAGCGCCATAAGCACACATCCGCGGCCCCTCACCGACTAGACCGACACACGGTCTCACCCGATCTGAAGAGGGCAAGTGCCCCTGCCTCCAGCGCCGAAGGAGGTTATCCTCCGGCTTGATGTCCCGACGATGCGTAGAACGCATTACACACCATCGCGCCTCTTAGTGGGAAGCGGACGCCCCCGCGTCCACGACCCGAGGCACAGGGAGGGGCATGTGCAGGTGGTGGAGGTTCCTCCTGCGCCCAGTACGCCTTCGGCGCATAAGGAGTGCGTCAGCCGCAGCCTCTCGCTCTCGCTCCGCGCTCTCCTTTTCGGCGATCACCCGCTCGCAAAATGCGGCCATGGCTCGCCATGCCTCCCTGTCGTCGACCATACGCCGGACTATAGAGCCCAGGCTGAGGTCGGTCCCCACGTGTGCTCGGAGGGCACGGCGGTCAGCGACCCACGCCGGGCACACCTCGAGGGTGTGCTGTGCCGTATCCTCCGGAGCATCGCAGTGCCAGCATCGGGTTGTGGGTTCCCTGCCAATGCGGCAGAGGTATGACCCAAAGCACCCGTGGCCTGTAAACACCTGCGACATCCGGTATGTCACTTGGCCGTGTGGTCGCTCGACCCATTCTTTGAGAACGGGGAGTACGGCTTCAATGACCCGGACGCCAAAGTGGCTACTGGCCAATCTACGGCGCCACTGCTCGTGGGCTAGCTCTGTGAGCTGTGTCCTTTCCGATTCCACCTCCGTCGGTGCGGGCCTATTGCCCTGAGATCTTTGGTCTCCCCGCCACTGGTATAACGCGGCGAGGACCAGGGAGTCGAGATCCCAGGGGAGGCTGCCGGCCAGGACCAGCGCAGCATCGGTGGAGGTGGTGCGGTAGGCTCGCGCTAAACGCAGGGCTAACACCCTTTGAGCCTTCCGCAAGACTGTCACGTTCTCAGACGAGAGGGCGTCATGCCACACTGGGGCACCGTAAAGTGCCATCGAGCGGACCACCCCTAGGTACAGTCGTCGAGGAGCCGTCGACGGACCACCCAGGTTTGGCAGTAACCGGCTCAAAGCACCCGCGGTCGCATTGAGTTTGGTAGCGAGCTGACGGAAATGGGCCTTGAACCGCCACCTTCCGTCAAGCACAAGCCCAAGGTACCGGATGGTGGATGAAACCGGGATCAGAACCCCATCCACCATCAACCCAGTGCCCGCAGGCGGCGCACGTCGTCGGCCGTGAAAACACAGCGCCTCAGACTTCTCCAGCGCCACCCGCAGCCCCAAAAGGCGGATTCGGTGTACCATTACAGCGACCCCAGCAGTCGCACGACGTGCAGCATCGGCAAAAAAGTCACCGCGAGCTGTCAGCAGGGTATCGTCAGCGTAACAAGTCACGCCAACCCCCGCGACGAACTGGCCGCGGAGAGCCCAATCGAATCCGATGTTCCACAAGAGTGGCCCTAAGACCGACCCCTGCGGAACGCCGCATCCGGCCAAGTGCCGCAAACGACCGTCCACCGAATCACACGCAACCTCTCGTCCTTCTAGGTACGATGCGATGGTATCCTGCAGGTAAACAGGCACTCCGTGGAATCGGAGCGCCTGCTTTATCGTGGTCCACGGCAGCGTGTTGAACGCGTTGGCAATGTCGATAGACACGGCCAACAGCACACCGCCGCTCTCCACCGCTTCGCTGGCGAGCGATTTTACCCGCAGGATAGCATCGATCGTAGAGCGCTCTCTCCTGAAGCCATACTGTACATCCGACAAATTCGGCCCATCCGTATCCAGGTGCCGAACGAGGCGGTTTGCAACGACTCTTTCAAAGAGCTTGCCCACCTCATCCAGCAACACGATCGGACGGTATGCCGAAGGGGAGTCGGTCGGACGTCCGTCTTTCTTCAGAAGCACGAGCCTCCCTTCCTTCCATAGCGCCGGGAAGCGCCCCTGTTCTAGGCAAGCGGTAAGGAGCCTACGAAGGCGGTCACCCAGTATATCCGATACGAGGACCCAGATTTTACCTGGGATCCCGTCAGGACCCGGGGCCACGTTCTTGGCCTTCAACCGCTCTAATGCCGCGCCGAACTCGCCCTCGGACACGGGGTCAGGGGACTCTCTGGAGGCCACGGGGTGTGGCAACATCGAAGGCGGGGTGTGTTCCACCTGAGCTGGGAACAAGGTGGACACGACTCTTCGGAGGAACTCGGGCTCTAGCCTTTCCGTGACCGGGGGCGCCCATGGGCGGAGTTTCCCCCGCACCGTGCGGTACGGGCGTCCCCACGGATCGGCATCGAGCGATGCAAGGAGCTCCTCCCTCGCCTTGAGTTTCGCCTCCAGGATGGCGATCTTGAGCGCCTGCTTCGCCTCTCTGTAGGCCTGGTAAAGCGGCTCGTCCAGCGCCGGATCACGGCGTCTGCGTCTTCGATGTCTGGCTGAGGCGCGACGCGCCGCGATACACACGCGGCGCAGCTCCGCAACCTCATCCGTCCACCAATAGACGTTCCGCCGGGGAAGGGAAGGTCCGGACCGAGGCATGGACGCGTCACACACGTCCGTAACGGCCTCCCGGAACCATTTCGCTTCCGCATCCACTTGGACGGGCTCGGGACCTACAGGCAGCCAGGCCTTGACGACCGCAGCTTCCCGCGCTGTGTCTCTGTCCAGGCAACTGAGCCTCCATCGGGGGTATGTCGGGTGGGGTGTACCGCTCGGAGGGATCACGGGACCGGAGGCGGAGATGTCAAACCGGATGTACCGGTGATCCGACAATTCTTCCGCCTCTGTGACCACTCTCCAGCCACTTATTCGAGCTGCAACCGCGGGGGTCGCGAACGTTATGTCCACGACGGACTCCCCCTGCGGTCGCACGCAAGTGGGTTCGGTCCCCACATTGACAATAACTAGTCCGTTGGACACCGCCCAGTCCAGCAGACTCTCCCCTTTGGGGTCAGTTTGACGTGAGCCCCAGGCTATATTCTTGGCGTTGAAGTCGCCGCCAACGATCACCGGCAAGGTGGACTGACGAAGGACCGACCCGAAACGGTCCAGGTCGGCCTCGAACTCGCTCCTGGTTCGGCTGGGGGGGCAATAGACCCCCACCAGCAGAAACTCCCTGCACTTGGCGGCGACAAAACCGCTCTGCCGGGCTACAACGTCGATGGGATGCGCCCCGGACACCATAATGGCCGACAGGCCGCTCACATCCCCGACCCAGTTCTCCCGGTCAGCCGGTATGAAGTAGGGTTCGGAGACGAGGACGGCGTCTATGGACCACTCCGCCGCGTGCTGCAAGAGGATATCCTGCGCAGTGGCAGAGTGGTTCACATTCGCCTGCAGAACACTGAAGGCCATCTTATCCCGCTGTTATTTCTGCCTCCATGGATGTGGGCCTTTCGGCCGCGGACGGTGCGGCTGGAGTCCTGGCCACTGTCTTCCCCGCTCGATTGCCACGCTTGGGCGGTTTGCAGCTCTTGCTGCCCACCCGGTGCTTAGCTGGCAACCCTGCGTCCGCGCACAGAGGGCAGTGCGGAGGGGCAGTGCATCCCCTGGCTGCGTGTCCCGGCTTACCACAGCGGTAGCACAGGCTACTACGGTCGATTGTTGAAGGACAGTTCTCGCGGGCGTGTCCCACCTCCAGGCACCGGAAGCACTTAAGTGGCTTCGGGTCCATAAGCCTGGTCTGGGCGGAGACCCAGCCCACCAAAACTCGCCCCTTTATCACCTTCTGGGCTGCAGCAATCGGCACTTTCACAATACAGGCCCCTGTGCCCTGAAATGATCGACCAATCGACCCCACCTGGATCGATTTGGGATCACAGCCACCTGCCTTGGCGACAGCTTCGGCGACTTCGACCTTGGTCACAGAGTCGTCGAGTCCCGAGATCCGGACATCGACGCTCTTGGTCGGCCTGGTCACCTTCGCTATCGTCTCAGGGATGACCTCCCGCATCTTGGCTGCCAGGGTGTCAGCCTTCGCGTCACTATCGGCACCGGTGATCTCCAGGACCTTGCCGCCAGTTTTGGCGACCCTGAAGCGGATCCCGGAGATCCCCAACGCACCGATATCTATTGCCTGCTTGGCACGGCCCATCACTGACTCGTATGAGTGCTCCTTGGCCTCCAGCACTCCCGGTTGCATCGCCACCAGGATGGCGGCGGTCCTCGGCGGGCGGAGGTTCGGAGTCTTCTTCACGGGGGCAGTTGGCCTCTTGGGTTGGACCGAAGGCTGCTGCTGCGGGGTGGAAGCCAATGACGGCTTTTTCTTACGCCTAACTACCTCTGTCCACGAATCGGCTCCAGGGCCAGCTGCGGACTGGGTTGTTGGGCGGGAACTCCCAGCTTGGGAGACGTAAGCGGGCGTGGACTCGGGGGCTTGACGGGCCTTCTTCCGCTTGTTCCGCTTTCGCCTCTTCTTCTCCCCAGCGGGGACTGCACCGGCAGTCGAGGTTGTGGCCACAGGGGCGGACACCTCGGACGGCGCTTTTCCCGTCTGGGGAGAGTCGGCTTTCTTGGGCGGTGCTGCGGTTGGCGGCTGCTTCTTCGCCTTGGCTGCGACGGCAGAAGGGCGCTCAACCTGAGCCTTGCGGGCGTCCGCGGCAAGTGGCGGGCGCAGGCGAGGCTCAGGGAGCAGCCGATCTTGGATGGACGCCAATTTGGCATCCATCATGCCTCCGAACTGGCGCATGAGGCGCTGCTCGAACTCCTCCCCAAAGGGGGTGGAGGTTGCAGGACGCATGTCCGCGAGCCTTTCAGCCCGGAGCTCCTGGACGACGCGCTTCAGGTCCGCGACGTCCTGCTCCAGGCGCTTGTTCGCGGCTTGCAGCCGCCGCGTCTCCTCGTCAGTAGTCCTCGCACTGAGGATGTCGACCACACGCGTGATGGAGGTGGCAGCCTCCTTCAGGGCACGCTGAAAGCTGCCCTTCAGGTTTCCGGACTTGGCCACGCAGAACAAAATTGTGTCCGTGGCAGCCCGGATCTGGCCAGTCAACTCCTCTGCGGTGGGATCCCCCACTGCGAAGTCACTTTTATTGCGCCGGTGCGCAAGCCCGTCTGCTAGGCGAGAAGCCTCCTCCTCCGCTTCTACCAACGCTGCACGCCGTTTCTCGTCCCGGAGTTGTTCGCGGGCTCTGCCAACACCTACGTACTCCCCATGCGTAGGTGGGCGGCCTCGTCCCCTGCGGGCAGCAGTTATTTTGTCAGCCGGAACTTTGGCAGGAGAGAGGTCTGAGGAGGCCTCATCCGCCCGCCGTTTGCCGGCTCTTGCTGTCTTGCCGCTGGTGCGAGTTCCAGACGGCGACCGAGATGTAATGCCCGAAGATGCGGACTCGTAGGAGTCCACTATCTCCAGGCTGTCGTTCCGGTTGTGGTAGTCAAATCCAGGTGAGGGGGAAACACAAAGTGACGTCCCCTCTTTGTCATGTCCAGTAGGGGTGACTTCGTCCTCTGACTCGGAGAAATCCCCGGGCCTGAAGAAACGGCCACCCGACGGTCCAGCCAATGGTGTATCACACCTTTCCAAGCGGACAACGGGCGTCCTGAAAAGGACGTCGCCGTCACCCACTGCTTTTTTCTCAGTTTGAGCGCCTCGCGCTCGGGGATTGGTCGCAATTTTAATTTCAATATCCTTTTTCGAGCAAGCCATTGTCCGTTGTTGTATCAATTCAGTCGGTGGTGACCCCACCCACCACGGAGCCCCATCTGGGGAGGTGCCACTGACACCCCAGGGTTTCCCACCGACCATAGCAGGGACGCCACTTCCCTTTCGGGCAGACTAGTACGGGATCTTTGACGAGACGGTTGGGGCAAGGTGAGCACGCGTCGACCAGAACGCGCAACATCACCGGGCCCGCCGCCTGCCCTGCCCCCCGTACCCCCCGCGTCACCGTTGGACGAGGGTTAAGCCGCTCGCCCGCAGCCGAATAACCCGTGGACCGGCTACTCCACGGGCCCCCCGTGTGCCCGGAATCCGAGGCCAAAGACAGCGTGTTGCCTGGGTGGTCTGCCTCAGGCTCAACGTCCAGGACCCTCTTCTCCCAGGATTACGGGACCCAGCGCACGGCACAAATGCGCTGCCCGGGTTGTTGTGATGACAGGCCACAACCCGGGAAAAACCCACGGATCCGGGCAAATGCCCCGACGACCCAATGCCCTTCGACCCGGACAAACGCCCCGCCGGTCTAGGCACCCCTATCTACGCCTCAGGTACTCAAGCCGCTCTGGTCCATTCCTTCGAGGAGGAGCAGGCAGAGCGGCGAATACAAGAGGACTTGAGCCATAAGGCCTTCCCTTCTGGCCCGACAGGTCCGCCGAGTTGACAAAACCTGCCGCGCTCTGGTTTTGGTTCGCGCCGGCCGAAGCCGGTACCCCCCATATCTGGGAGGCGTTCCCCTATCCACCACCTGGGGACGCGCCCGATGCGGGACCAGTAACCCGACACGGGAACCTAACATAACCTTTTTTTTTTTTTTTTTAACGTCAGGAAATGCCAATTACGCACCGTACCTCTCCGTCGGGGAACGGAGGGGCGTGTGTGGGGCTCCCCCGGATTCGCTCCCGGGTATACCCACTAAAACCTGACGACGCCCGCCGCGTTTGGTGGCTTTGACAGCAGGGGCCGCGGTGTCTCAACAGTCCCGCGACCCTTGCCAGCGCAACCTCCACCCTCCATCAGGAGGGCGGATCTCCATGGAGTGGGGCGATCCCACTCCAGTCGGCACATTGGCGCCTCAGGAGGATCCCTGGTGATTGGACAGAGGTGTCCCCACACCGTCTGTCCGAGACCCTCCCGACGAGGCGATCCACGCCCGGCGGCAAACGCACGCCGAGCTCGCCCAGAGGACCGAAGTCCTGGGACATCCCCTGCCTCCTCTGCTTAACCAGAGGGGTGCCGGGAGTCCAACGACTGTTAGTGAGCCGCCGCTCGATGCGAGACAGACGCGACTCACTATGGCCGCTGCCGCCCGATACGGGAACAGACGCAGCGGCACTCTCCACGGAGCATCTTGGCTTCACCTGCCGCTGGATTGCGACAGGCTACTGAGCCCCCTCGCCACGACAAGGCGTGCTCCATTCGAGGGGGAACCTAACATAACCTTTTTTTTTTTTTTTTTTTTTTTTTTTTTTTTTTTCGCAGGAAAACCCGTTTATGAGCCTTAGCCTTGGCCGGGGGACCTTGGCCGTGTGTGGGACTCCCAGCGCCCTAAGAAGGACACAGCTCCACTCCCTACGGAGTGGGGAATACCCACCAAAAACCTGCGGCTTCCCTTCCCTGCCTAGGAGCGAACATGGGAACCAGCCGTAGCCTTGGCAACCATGTCCACTGTTGGCAGCTCGCTCGCCTACACGGCGGGCACTTCTGTCCTACCCCCCGCGTAATCGGGGGGGATAAAGGGAATAGCCGGGGAAGCGGAACTATTCCCTTCCGATGAAGGTGGCCTGTTCAATGCAGGTGGAGGCACCCCCGTGCCACCCACCCGCAGGCCATCCGTAGGGGTGTTGGACCGACGTCTCCGTCTCCTACCTCTCCTCCGTCTGAGCTGGTTGCGGTTCCTCCCACTAATCTCTCTCTCCCGCTCCGCAGCCTCTTTCTGCGCAATCACTTCTTCGCAGAAAGAGGCCGCTGCCTTCCAGGCCGCTTCATTGTCTAGCATAGTGTTTACCATGCTAGGCAATGAGAGATCCTGGCCGACCACCCGCACCAGGACTCGGCGCTGCTCCTCCCATTCTGGACACACCGCCAGGGTATGCTCCGCTGAGTCCTCCTCTGCACCGCAGTGATGGCACAGCGGGAGCTCCTCCCTTCCGATCCGACACAGATATTTACCGAAGCATCCATGCCCGGTAAGTACCTGCGTCAGCCGGAAGGAGAGGAAACCGTGGGGCCTGTTCAACCACCGATCTATAACTGGCCCGATCGCGTCTAGCGTGCGTCGTCCAAAAGGAGCACGAGTCAAGTCCTCCTGCCAGCGGGTGATCATGGCCTCGTGCGCCTCTCGCTTCATTGCGCATCGTTCCTCTAAGGATGGACGGACGCCAAGGGCTTTTTGACCTGCCATCCAGTGGTAAACGATGGCCAGAACTTGGGCATCTAATTCCCATGGCGGAGTGCCCGCTAGGGCACATGCAACTGCGCCGCCAACAGTCCGGTAGGCCCTCGCAATCCGCTGAGCAATGGCTCGTTGAGGCCTGCGGAGGAGAGCCGCGTTCTCACTCTTATGGAGAGAGTCCGCCCAGATAGGTGCGCCGTACAGTGCCATGCTGCGCAGAACGCCGGCGTAAAGACGTCGGCACGTCGTCTTTGGCCCTCCAAGGTTCGGGAGAAGCCAGTTGAAGGCATTTGCGGCCTTAAGAAGCCGCGCCGACAGCCCCGTGAAGTGGGGGCCAAAATGCCACCGACCGTCGAGGGTAAGACCCAGATATTTCATCTGGGCACTAACTTTAACACGAATGCCACCAACGATGATGTGGGCGTCCGGAGGCGGGCGTTGTCGGGGTCCGGGGAAAAAGAGAGCCTCGGTCTTCTCCAGCGCCACCTTGAGTCCCAATCGGCGTATCCTCTCTGCGATTAGGGTGCCACCGACAGAGGCCAGTTGTGCCGCCGCCTTGTACGTGCCCCCGCGAGCTGTGACAAGAGTGTCGTCTGCGTAGCTGCGTGCTCCTGCATGTTCATGCCATGCAGGAGCACACCCCGGAGTAGCCAGTTGTAGCCGAGGTTCCACAGCAGAGGGCCAAGCACCGACCCCTGTGGAACTCCGGTCTCCACTTTTCGTCGCCGTAGACGGTTGTCCCTATCAACATATAGAACCTCCCGATCTGAGAGGTAGTCCGTCAGGAGAGCCCGCAGGTACGGAGGCACCCCATGATATCGGAGTGCCTCTAGAATCGTAGAGTGGGGGATGGAGTTGAACGCGTTAGCTATATCAAATGATATAGCTAATACTCCCTGCCCCATCTCTGCGGCCTCTGTCGTAAGGGACTTGAGCTGCTGCAGGGCGTCAATTGTCGACCGGCCAGTCCGGAACCCAAACTGGGCGTTGGACAGATCCGGTCCGGTCTCCGATAGATGTTTAATTAGGCGGGCCGCTATCAGACGCTCAAAGAGCTTGCCAGCTTCATCTAGTAGGACTATTGGGCGGTATCCTGACGGTGAGTCCGCTGGCCGCCCCTCTTTTCGTAGAAGGCATAATTGTCCTTTCTTCCAAGTTTTCGGGAACCTTCCGACCTCGAAACAACGGTCGAAGAGCTCCCGAAACCGCTGCTCCATTAAAGAGGTGGCAATCTCCAGCACTCGTGCCGGGACGCCGTCTGGACCCGGGGCAGTCTTTTTTCCGTGGAGGCAAAGCGCTGCTGCTTCGAATTCCTCCGCAGTCACTGAGTCGAACCCCACTGCAAGAGGGCCGCTCCCGACTGAAGGATCCATTTTTAGAGGGGTGTGATTTAATCGGTCCGGAAAAAGAGCCCTGACCACCCCATCCAAAAGATCCGGATGGAGGGTCTCGGTTAGTGGGGGACCGATGGGGCGCATTTTGTTGCGTACCATTTTGTATGGTCTTCCCCATGGATCATTATTAAGGCCCTCAAGCATTTCCTCCCTGGCCCGGTCTTTGGCAGATCCAATTGCCGCTTTAAGAGCGCGCCTTGCCTCCTGATAGCAGGCATATAAGCGGGCCTCATTTGCCTCGTCTCTGTTTCGACGACGACGGCTCCGAGTGTATGATCTCCGGGCTGCAACACAAGCGGCCCGGAGCTCACCGATTTCAGCCGACCACCAATAGACGGCATGTCTTGGGGAGGCTCGGCGAGATCGAGGCATGGAAGCGTTACACACTTCAGTTAAGGCGCTTTTCAGATCTTGAGCGGCGTCGTCAACGTCATAACTTGTAGGAGGCCGGAACCAGTCCTGGACGAAGGCCGCTTCCCTCGCCATCTCCCGGTCAAGGCGAGTGAGTGCCCACCGGGGGAAGTGCGATTGCCTTTGTTCGGGACCAACCTGAGGACGTTGGGTGGGAAGCTCGATCCGGATGTACCGATGGTCAGACAAAGTCTCCACCAGGTCGACCTCCCATTTCAGTACCCGCGCAGCCAGGGCTGGAGTGGCGAACGACAAGTCCACCACCGATCCTCCCTGCTGTCTCACGCACGTTTGGGTAGTCCCCCTATTGAGAAGGGACAGACCGACAGACGCCGCCCACAACTCCAGGACTCGTCCTCGCACGTCGGTGGTTGGGTTTCCCCAGGCTGTTGATTTGGCGTTCAGGTCACCAAGAACAGCGACCTGCCTCGGTGACATTCGGCTGACCGCCGCCGCCAAGACGTCAAGGAAGGTCTCAAACTCTGCCAGGGGGCGATTAGGGGAGAAGTAAACGCCAATAATGGCGATATCTCCCCATGCACCGGCCACATAACCGGCTCCTCTCTCGATGAGCGAGAGGGGAGGTGAGTCCACGATGGGTCGCGTTACCATCGCCACCAGGTCGTCTTGGTCGGCCAGCCAAGTGGGCTGAATCGAGTATGGCTCGGCGACGACGGCCAAACCAGCTGTCCATTCGGCCATGACCTGTGCCATGAGGTCCTGGGCCCGCCTGCAGTGGTTCAGATTACCCTGAAGAATGGTGTGGTGTCTTACTACCATTATTCAGACATCGTACCGTTCCCTTCAACCAGCTCAGGACGGGCATCAACAGCAGCAGTCACTGGTACAGGTGTAGCAGGGGTTTGTAGCTTGCCTTTCATTTGAGGGGGGTTGCATTTCAACCCGCCCATCACATGGCCGGCAGGCAAAGCGCATGCCGTGCACACTGCGCATTTGAACTGTGCCTTACAGGCGTTTATCTTGTGGTCGGCTGACCCGCAGCGGAGGCACAACTGCGACCTGTCTACAGAAGGACATAGTGCCCGGGTGTGTCCAATTCCATAGCACCTGAAGCAGCGCATTGGCAGTGGCTCCAGAGCCCGGACCACTCCCGAGCTTAGACCCAGGGGGATCCGCTTCTTGCCCACTAGGACATTAGCTGCCGCTATGGGGACCTGAATAAGTATACTCAGGCCACCACGGCCACGCCGGATTTCGCCAGATTTAATGTAATCTTCAGCGCAGCCACCAATTCTGGCCGCCGTGGTGATCACCTCGTCCTTGGAGACGGAATCATCTATCTCAGTGATCCGCAGAGGAGCTAGTTTCTGTGGAAGTGCCACTTTCGCCACATCTGCTATCGCTTCCCTGAGTTTGGTGGCAAAGAGCTCCGCGTGGCCATTACGCTCAGCACCGGGAAACTCAAAGAGGCGACCGCCAGTTTGTGTCTGCCTACATTTAACGTTTGCTAACCCAAGCTCAGTGGGGTTAACTGTACGACGTGCCTTCTCTAGGACTGACTCATATGTCGCTCCTCGCTTCGCGGCCTCCGGCGTGATCGTGACCACCACAGCCGCTGTTTTGGGAGGAGTAAGCCTCTTAGTCTTCCTCCCATTCTTTCCCTTGGCTTTTTTCTTTACCCTCTCGTCAGACGTCTTGGTTGTCGCTGCTTTGGAAGCTGATGGGGCCGAGGTGGCCTTAGTCTTCTTCTTTTTTTCCTTCTTCTTCTTCTTTTCCACTGTTTTCCATACGTTGGCGGGAGTGGATGAAGGAAGAAGTCAGTCTTCTTGTTGAGGTGTTAGCTCCACCGGGGTCGAAGACGGTCCCGGTTTTGGGGAGGAAGAGCGTGTAAGTGGAGCTGCCTCCTTAGGTACCACTGAAGGTTTCTCTGCCTCCATGGACTTTTTGCCCTTTCCCTTTCCTTTGGAGGGCTTTGAAGCATCGGACCGAGATGACTCAGTCATGGCGCTTGTTGCCTCCGTCACCTTCTTTCGATCTGCAGCTAATGGAGGTCGCGTGGTTTTTGCCGGCAGGAGCCGGTCTTCGATGCCAGCGAAGCAGGCTCTTATAAAATTCCTTTCCTCCAAGACAACCCTTCGAATGGTTTCTTCTACGCTACCTGGGGTGGGAGGAGGTGGGTCCTGTGGGACCGCGTCCATTGCTGCTGAGATCGTTTCTGCTGCCGAAGAGCTGTTACAAGTGCACTTTGTCCTAGTCTGTTCTTTTGCCCGCAGTTGGGCAACTTCTTTGGACAATCGATTGATTGTTGCCTGCATGCGCTGTGTCTCTTCGGAGATTGTTCTTTTAAGAAGTTCTCCCATGACGCTGCGCACGCTGGCTGCCCGATTTTTTAGGGCTTTTTGCAGCGTTCCTTTTAGGTTAGACGACTTGGAGGCGATCTCAACAATCTCCCCTACGTCGTCATCAACTAGTTTTTCAAGTTCGGGTATGGTCTTCCCTTCCAAGTCGAACAGGTCGGAGCCGTACCCGTGTTTTGCCCGGGCTTCTCGGATCTTCCGCTCTTTTGCGGCCACCTTTTCTTCCAGATCCTTCTGGAGCTCCTGCCTTTTTAAGGCGTTTAACTGGCGTTGTGCCTCTGACAGACCAGCATAGTGGCCGGTCGTCGGAACTGACGCGTTTTTTGTCTCTGTCTTCTGATTAGGCCGTTTCTTCGAGCTCCTGGCTATCTTTAGGGATGGAGTGTCTGAGCTTGACTCTCCACATTCCTTTTCGTTCTTTTTATATAGGCGTTTACGTTTGTGCGTCGAAGTGTCAACCAAGGCGTCTGCCGACATTACCGATGACGCATCTGTTAGAGTGCTGTCATCCTCAGGTGCAGGGATACAACCAGACCTAAAGAAACGGCTCCCTTCTAATGCCGAGCCAACGTTTAGCGTATCAGTGGGCGACGTACTACGGCTGCGCGTGGACGTATCTCGCCTAGGTATCTTGGTGACGTCGATACGCGACAGGCGCACGACGGGCGACCAAGCCAAGTCACAGCTCATGGTGGCTGTTGGTACTATCCTCTCTGATTTTGAGCCATTTTCACGACCGGGCTCACGGTCGGGTTTGTGATTTATATTTGGTTCGTCCATAATTGATCCCACGAGTATGGGGGAAGTAAGGGTCCTTGCCGGGCGGTGCCCCCTGCACCCGACAAAGCCTTAGGGTTGATAACCCAACGGGAGGTCGGCAGGTATCCCGCTGGAGTAAGCTCTAGCGACTGATCACCCATCAGCCACGCATCCCATCGCGGAGCTACCACGCTTGGGATTGGGGTAATTTTTTATAGAGGTTTTCTTCCTCGCGGTCCGGGCGGTTAAGCCAAGACCCTCGTTCCACACAGAGCCGCGAGACGTGATCCACGACACTCCGTTGATGTGGATTACGATATAGGGCGATCCACGCCCGACGGCAGGGTAAGTGCACGCCGGGCTCGCCAAGAGGACAAAAGTCCTAACGACGTCCCCTGCCTCCTCTGCTAAATCAGAGGGGTGCTGGGAGTCATACCAACATTCAGTGAGCCGCCGCTCGATCCGAGACAGACGCGACTCACCTGTGCCGCTGCCGCCCGATACGGGAACAGACGCAGCGGCACCCGTCACAGAGCATCTTGGCTTCACCTGCCGCTGGATTGCGACAGGCTACTGAGCCCCCTCGCCACGACAAGGCGTGCTCCATTCGAGGGGGAACCTAACATTACCTAACCTTTTTTTTTTTTTTTTTTGGTTTCGCTGGAAAATGCTTTACGCATACCTGCCGCCCTCGGGGGAAGGCAGCGGGTTATGTGGGACTCTCCCCGATTGGGGCATACCCACTAAAAACCAGCGGCGTTCTCGGGAGCCATGAGTTCGGGGCCACGAGTCAGCGCCATAAGCACACATCCGCGGCCCCTCACTGACTAGACCGACACACGGTCTCACCCGATCTGAAGAGGGCAAGTGCCCCTGCCTCCAGCGCCGAAGGAGGTTATCCTCCGGCTTGATGTCCCGACGATGCGTAGAACGCATTACACACCATCGCGCCTCTTAGTGGGAAGCGGACGCCCCCGCGTCCACGACCCGAGGCACAGGGAGGGGCATGTGCAGGTGGTGGAGGTTCCTCCTGCGCCCAGTACGCCTTCGGCGCATAAGGAGTGCGTCAGCCGCAGCCTCTCGCTCTCGCTCCGCGCTCTCCTTTTCGGCGATCACCCGCTCGCAAAATGCGGCCATGGCTCGCCATGCCTCCCTGTCGTCGACCATACGCCGGACTATAGAGCCCAGGCTGAGGTCGGTCCCCACGTGTGCTCGGAGGGCACGGCGGTCAGCGACCCACGCCGGGCACACCTCGAGGGTGTGCTGTGCCGTATCCTCCGGAGCATCGCAGTGCCAGCATCGGGTTGTGGGTTCCCTGCCAATGCGGCAGAGGTATGACCCAAAGCACCCGTGGCCTGTAAACACCTGCGACATCCGGTATGTCACTTGGCCGTGTGGTCGCTCGACCCATTCTTTGAGAACGGGGAGTACGGCTTCAATGACCCGGACGCCAAAGTGGCTACTGGCCAATCTACGGCGCCACTGCTCGTGGGCTAGCTCTGTGAGCTGTGTCCTTTCCGATTCCACCTCCGTCGGTGCGGGCCTATTGCCCTGAGATCTTTGGTCTCCCCGCCACTGGTATAACGCGGCGAGGACCAGGGAGTCGAGATCCCAGGGGAGGCTGCCGGCCAGGACCAGCGCAGCATCGGTGGAGGTGGTGCGGTAGGCTCGCGCTAAACGCAGGGCTAACACCCTTTGAGCCTTCCGCAAGACAGTCACGTTCTCGGACGAGAGGGCGTCATGCCACACCGGGGCACCGTAAAGTGCCATCGAGCGGACCACCCCTAGGTACAGTCGTCGAGGAGCCGTCGACGGACCACCCAGGTTTGGCAGTAACCGGCTCAAAGCACCCGCGGTCGCATTGAGCTTGGTAGCGAGCTGACGGAAATGGGCCTTGAACCGCCACCTTCCGTCAAGCACAAGCCCAAGGTACCGGATGGTGGATGAAACCGGGATCAGAACCCCATCCACCATCAACCCAGTGCCCGCAGGCGGCGCACGTCGTCGGCCGTGATAACACAGCGCCTCAGACTTCTCCAGCGCCACCCGCAGCCCCAAAAGGCGGATTCGGTGTACCATCACAGCGACCCCAGCAGTCGCACGACGTGCAGCATCGGCAAAAGAGTCCCCGCGAGCTGTCAGCAGGGTATCGTCGGCGTAACAAGTCACGCCAACCCCCGCGACGAACTGGCCGCGGAGAGCCCAATCGAACCCGATGTTCCACAAGAGTGGCCCTAAGACCGACCCCTGTGGAACGCCGCATCCGGCCAAGTGCCGCAAACGACCGTCCACCGAATCACACGCAACCTCTCGTCCTTCCAGGTACGATGCGATGGTGTCCTGCAGGTAAACAGGCACTCCGTGGAATCGGAGCGCCTGCTTTATCGTGGTCCACGGCAGCGTGTTGAACGCGTTGGCAATGTCGATAGACACGGCCAACAGCACACCGCCGCTCTCCACCGCTTCGCTGGCGAGCGATTTTACCCGCAGGATAGCATCGATCGTAGAGCGCTCTCTCCTGAAGCCATACTGCACATCCGACAAATTCGGCCCATCCGTATCCAGGTGCCGAACGAGGCGGTTTGCAACGACTCTTTCAAAGAGCTTGCCCACCTCATCCAGCAACACGATCGGACGGTATGCCGAAGGAGAGTCGGTCGGACGTCCGTCTTTCTTCAGAAGCACGAGCCTCCCTTCCTTCCATAGCGCCGGGAAGCGCCCCTGTTCTAGGCAAGCGGTAAGGAGCCTACGAAGGCGGTCACCCAGTATATCCGATACGAGAACCCAGATTTTACCTGGAATCCCGTCAGGACCCGGGGCCACATTCTTGGCCTTCAACCGCTCTATTGCCGCGCCGAACTCGCCCTCGGACACGGGGTCAAGGGGCTCTCTGGAGGCCACGGGGTGTGGCAACATCGAAGGCGGGGTGTGTTCCACCTGAGCTGGGAACAAGGTGGACACGACTCTTCGGAGGAACTCGGGCTCTAGCCTTTCCGTGACCGGGGGTGCCCATGGGCGGAGTTTCCCCCGCACCGTGCGGTACGGGCGTCCCCACGGATCGGCATCGAGCGATGCAAGGAGCTCCTCCCTCGCCTTGAGTTTCGCCTCCAGGATGGCGATCTTGAGCGCCTGCTTCGCTTCTCTGTAGGCCTGATAAAGCGGCTCGTCCAGCGCCGGATCACGGCGTCTGCGTCTTCGGTGTCTGGCTGAGGCGCGACGCGCCGCGATACACACGCGGCGCAGCTCCGCAACCTCATCCGTCCACCAATAGACGTTCCGCCGGGGAAGGGAAGGTCCGGACCGAGGCATGGACGCGTCACACACGTCCGTAACGGCCTCCCGGAACCATTCCGCTTCCGCATCCACTTGGACGGGCTCGGGACCTACAGGCAGCCAGGCCTTGACGACCGCAGCTTCCCGCGCTGTGTCTCTGTCCAGGCAACTGAGCCTCCATCGGGGGTATGTCGGGTGGGGTGTACCGCTCGGAGGGATCACGGGACCGGAGGCGGAGATGTCAAACCGGATGTACCGGTGATCCGACAATTCTTCCGCCTCTGTGACCACTCTCCAGCCACTGATTCGGGCTGCAACCGCGGGGGTCGCGAACGTTATGTCCACGACGGACTCCCCCTGCGGTCGCACGCAAGTGGGTTCGGTCCCCACATTGACAATAACAAGTCCGTTGGACACCGCCCAGTCCAGCAGAATCTCCCCTTTTGGGTCAGTGTGACGTGACCCCCAGGCTATATTCTTGGCGTTGAAGTCGCCGCCAACAATCACCGGCAAGGTGGACTGACGGAGAACCGACCCGAAACGGTCCAGGTCGGCCTCGAACTCGCTCCTGGTTCGGCTGGGGGGGCAATAGACCCCTACCAGCTGAAACTCCCTGCACTTGGCGGCGACGAATCCGCTCTGCCTGGCTACCACGTCGATTGGATGCACTCCTGATACCATGATGGCCGACAGGCCGCTCACGTCCCCGACCCAGTTCTCCCGGTCAGCCGGTATGAAGTAGGGTTCGGAGACGAGGACGGCGTCTATGGACCACTCCGCCACGTGCTGCAAGAGGATATCCTGCGCAGCGGCAGAGTGGTTCACATTCGCCTGCAGAACACTGAAGGCCATCTTATCCCGCTGTTATTTCTGCCTCCATGGATGTGGGCCTTTCGGCCGCGGACGGTGCGGCTGGAGTCCTGGCCACTGTCTTCCCCGCTCGATTGCCACGCTTGGGCGGTTTGCAGCTCTTGCTGCCCACCCGGTGCTTAGCTGGCAACCCTGCGTCCGCGCACAGAGGGCAGTGCGGAGGGGCAGTGCATCCCCTGGCTGCGTGTCCCGGCTTACCACAGCGGTAGCACAGGCTACTACGGTCGATTGTTGAAGGACAGTTCTCGCGGGCGTGTCCCACCTCCAGGCACCGGAAGCACTTAAGTGGCAACCGGTCCATCAGCCTGGTCTGGGCGGAGACCCATCCCACTAAAACCCTCCCCTTGACAACCTTTTGGGCTGCAGCTATCGGCACCTTAACAACGCAGGCGCCTGTGCCCTGGAAAGAGCGACCAATAGACCCCACCTGGACAGATTTGGGATCACAGCCCCCCACCTTGGCGACAGCTTCCGCGACTTCTACCTTAGTAGCAGAGTCGTCGAGTCCCGAAATCCGGACATCGACGCACTTCGTCGGCCGAGTCACTTTCGCGATCGCCTCGGGGATGACTTCTCGCATCTTGGCTGCCAGTGTGTCAGCTTTCCTCTCGCTGTCGGGGCCGGTGATCTCCAGGACCTTACCGCCAGTCTTGGCGACCCTGAAACGGATCCCGGAGATCCCCAACGCCCCGATATCAATGGCCTGCTTAGCCCGGCCCATAACTGATTCGTAGGAATGCTCCTTTGCCTCCAGCACTCCCGGTTGCATCGCCACCAGAATGGCGGCGGTCCTCGGCGGGCGGAGGTTCGGAGTCTTCCTCGGGGCAGTTGTATTCTTCAACTGGGCCGGAGGTGGCTGCCTCGGGGTGGAACTAGTGGCCGCTTTTTTCCCCCGCCGAACTACCACTGTCCACGACTCGGCTCCAGGGCCTGCTGCGGACTGAGTTGTCGGGGGGGTACTGCCAGCTTGGGAGGCAGAAGCGGGCGCGGACTGCTGGCCCTGGTTACGGGCCTTCTTCCGCTTGCTTCGCTTTCGCCTTCTATTCTCCCCTACGGGGACTGCGCCGGCAGTCGAGGTCGTGGCCACAGGGGCGGACACCTCGGACGGCGCTTTGCCCGTCTGGGGAGAAGCGGCTCTCCTGGGCGGTGCTGTGGTCGGCGGCTGCTTCTTCAACTTGTCGGCGGCAGCAGAACGGCGCTCAACCTGAGCCTTGCGGGCGTCCGCAGCAAGTGGCGGGCGCAGGCGAGGCTCAGGGAGCAGCCGATCTTGTATGGACGCCAATTTGGCATCCATCATGCCTCCGAACTGGCGCATGAGGCGCTGTTCAAACTCCTCCCCAAAGGGGGCGGAGTGAGGTTGGGTTCCGCTTGGAGCTGCAGGGCGGATATCCGCAAGCCTCTCAGCCCGGAGCTCCTGGACGACGCGTTTAAGGTCCGCGACCTCCTCCTCCAGGCGTTTGTTCGCGGCTTTCAGCCGCCGCGTCTCCTCATCGGTTGTCCTCGAGCTGAGGATTTCGACCGCTCGTGTTATAAAGGTGGCGGCCTCCTTCAGGGCACGCTGGAAGCTGCCCTTCAGGTTTCCGGACTTCGCCACGCAGAACAATACTGTGTCCGTGGCAGCCCGGATCTGGCCACTCAGCTCTTCGGCGGTTGCATCTCTCACCGAGAACTCGCTCCTATTCCGTCCGTGCAAAAGCCTTTCTGCGAGGCGCGAAGCCTCCTCTTCAGCCTCCACGATTGCTGCACGACGCTTCTCGTCGAGCAGCTGCTCGCGGGCTCTGCCTACACCTACGCACTCCCCATGGGTAGGAGGGCGGCCCCGGCCTCTGCGGGCCGCAGTGCTTTTGTCTGCCGGGACTTTGGCAGGCGAGAGATCTGAAGAGACCTCATCTGCGCGCCGTTTGCCGGCTCTCGTGGTCCTGCCGCTGGTGCGTGAAACCGACGGCGATCTCGACAAAATGCCCGAAGATGCAGACTCATAAGAATCCGCAATCTCCAGGCTGTTGTCCAATCCCTGTTTTTTACATCCGGTAAGGGTGACCTCGTCCTCAGATTCGGAGAAATCCCCGAGCCTAAAAAACTGGCTACCCGACTGTCCCGCCTGTGGTGTAATACATCGTTCGAGCCGAACGACTGGCATCCTGAAAAGGACGTCACCATCACCCTCTCTTTTTCCTTCTTTGTGAGCGCCTTGCGCTCGGGGATTGGTCGCTAAATTACAAGATTTATTGTTTGAGCAAGCCATCTTCAATTTCCTTCTATATTCAGTCGGTGGTGACCCCACCCACCACGGAGCCCCATCTGGGGAGGTGCCACTGACACCCCAGGGTTTCCCACCGACCATAGCAGGGACGCCACTTCCCTTTCGGGCAGACTAGCACGGGATCTTTGACGAGACGGTTGGGGCAAGGTGAGCACGCGTCGACCAGAACGCGCAACATCACCGAGCCCGCCGCCTGCCCTGCCCCCCGTACCCCCCGCGTCACCGTTGGACGAGGGTTAAGCCGCTCGCCCGCAGCCGAATAACCCGTGGACCGGCTACTCCACGAGCCCCCCGTGTGCCCGGAATCCGAGGCCAAAGACAGCGTGTTGCCTGGGTGGTCTGCCTCAGGCTCAACGTCCAGGACCCTCTTCTCCCAGGATTACGGGACCCAGCGCACGGCACAAATGCGCTGCCCGGGTTGTTGTGATGACAGGCCACAACCCGGGAAAAACCCACGGATCCGGGCAAATGCCCCGACGACCCCAAAGCCCTACGACCCGGGCAAACGCCCCGCCGGTCTAGGCACCCCTATCTACGCCTCAGGTACTCAAGCCGCTCCGGTCCATTCCTTCGAGGAGGAGCAGGCGGAACAGCGAATACGAGAGGTCTTGAGCCATAAGGCCTTCCCCTCTGGCCCGACAGGCCCGTCGAGTTGACAAGACCTGCCGCGCTCTGGTTTTGGTTCGCGCCGGCCGAAGCCGGTACCCCCCATATCTGGGAGGCGTTCCCCTATCCACCACCTGGGGACGCGCCCGATGCGGGACCAGTAACCCGACACGGGAACATAACCTTTTTTTTTTTTTTTTTTTTTTTCCCGGTGGTAAAAAATGCATTGAGCTGCATACCCGCCGCCGTGGTCAAGCGACGGGTTATGTGGGGCTCTCCTCGCCAGAAGGGCGAGGCCTACCCACTAAAAAATCCACCATGAGCCACCTCAGACACGTTCCGGAAAAGTTGACGGTGTAGCCAGGCCTTACCCGTCTTTCCCGGTTCGCGCGCTGTCCGCTTGAGCAGACCCGCCATGCGACCACTCCGGCTCAGTAAGAAGGCTGCCAAAAGAGCGAGCCTCCCTACGTGGGAAATTCATTCACAATTTGTATAAATATAAGTCATAAAGAATATAAAATATAAAAATACAAAAGCCTGTACACAAAAGATGCACAGGTGTAAATGAAATAATCTCAGCGTATAAATAATAAATAAACAAAACTATCTATACACAGAACGCCAGGTGAGGGGGGTGTAAGGAGCCCACCTCCTGGCGTCTTAACCTAACCTATGACTAGAATCAACTAGTTACGGAGTTGATGGGCAAAAACCCGTCTCCTCCGTCCGGCTCTTCTTCGGCGTTGGGGATCAGCGAGAGGATCGTCTTCGCGTTCCCGTTCCGCCTCTTCCTTTTTGTTCAGCACCTCTTCACAGAAGGTGCTGAATGCCTCCCAGTGGGTGTCCTTCGCTAAAATAGCTCTGACGACTGCAGGCAGCGAAAGATCCGAACCTATTTCAGCGACTAGCGCCGCTCGTTCCCTAGCCCATTCCGGGCACTCTTGCACTGTGTGCTCGGCCGTATCTACGGCATGCCCGCACTGATGGCAGACAGAGGTTCTCTCCCTACCGATCCTGTGCAGGTACTTCCCAAAGCAGCCATGCCCGGTCAGTACCTGCACCATCCTGTAGGAGAGAGAACCTGTGCGCCTCTCTACCCATTCTCTCAGTACTGGCTGGATAGCAGCTATCGTTCGGTGGCCCGCTTCCGGCTCCAATAAGCGGTTCGACCACAAGTCGATAGCCGTATTGCGAGACTCCTCCCGCCAGCGCTCAACCTCCTCTTTCGTAGGTGGCGTGCCTTCAAACTTGGCTGCCGCAGTTTTAGAGTATACTTCCGCCAGTACCCTTGCCTCCAACTCCCATGGTAGCGTTCCAGATAATGCGCAACCCGCTTTCCCTGACACCGTGCAGTAAGCTCGCACTATGCGATTGGCTACTGCACGCTGGGGTCGTTGGAGCACGGTGAGGTTCTCCCTTTTTAGGGCATCAACCCATATTGGGGCACCGTATAATGCCATTGATTTGATCACGGTGGCGAATAAACGTCTACATCCCGTATAGGGGCCACCTAAATTTGGCATAAGGCGACTGAGAGCGCCGGCCGTCCTTATGAGCTTTGGAGCCAAGTATCTGAAGTGGGCCTTAAAGTTCCAACGGCTATCGAGGACCAATCCGAGGTACTTCATGGTACTCCCGACGCCGATGGAGACGCCACCCACAACGATTTCGGCTCCCACCGGTGGTGCATTCCGAGGCCCGTGAAAGCACAGGGCCTCAGATTTATGCAACGCAACCGTGAGCCCCAGACGCCTTATCCTATCCACCACTTGTGCCACACTGGCCGTCGCCAGAATAGCGGCTTGCCTGTACGTCTCACCTTTCGCGGTGACCAGCGTATCGTCCGCATAACATATTACACTGGCTCCCCTTAGTGTTGCACCTCGAATAGCCCAGTCGTAACCGATGTTCCACAGGAGTGGCCCTAAGACCGATCCCTGTGGAACACCGCATGATACCCTTCTGCTTGCCCAGCCCTCACTTGATGGAACGTTATTTCCCTGTCAGCTAGATAGTTTGCTACTATCCGCTGCAGGTAATTCGGAACATTGTGGTGCTTCAGCGCCTCTTTGATGCAGCCGTGAGGGAGGGAATTAAAGGCATTAGCGATGTCTAACGACACCGCCACGACAACTCCGCCTTTGTCGACCTCATCTTTGGCAATCTTCTTTACCCGGGCGATTGCATCTATCGTGGACCTTCCCCGCCGAAAACCAAACTGGTTGTCGGCTAGGTCAGGTCCTATCGTCTCCAGGTGGCGCACCAGGCGGTTGGCCAACACCCTCTCATACAGCTTCGCTGCTTCGTCCAGCAAGACAATGGGCCTGTAAGCTGATGGTGAGTCAGCAGGCCGGCCATCTTTTTTTAGGAGGACTAGTTTTCCCCTCTTCCAAGCTAGCGGAAAATGACCTTCCCGCAAGCAGGTCGAGAGGAGGGCGCGAAATCTAGGCTCGAGGCCGTCCTTCATTGCCATGACCCATGCTTTCCCGGGAACACCGTCCAGACCGGGGGCGGTGTTCTTGGCCTGGAGGCGTTGGACCGCGGCTCCCAGCTCTCCCTCAGTTATTTCAGGGACCTCCTCGTTGTCGTCTTCCACAGACGGATATCGGATTGGCGGCGTAAATTCGGATCCTTCTGGGAAGAGGGCTTCCACTACATTTTGCAGCAGGCCAGTATCCAAGGTGGTGGTAAGTGGGGGGGCCCACGGACGCAGTTTGCTCATCACGAGCCGGTACGGTCGACCCCACGGATCTTGATTCAGGGTGGAGAGGAGCTCCTCCCAAGCGGCGTTTTTAGCCGCTCCAATCGCACCCCGAAGAGCCTTTTTGGCCTGCTGGTAGTCGCCGTATAGCGAGGAGTCTAGAGCCTCATCTCTAACTCGCCTACGTCGATGCCGGGAATAGCGCCTTCTGGCCTCAACGCACACCTCCCTCAGCCGAGCGAGTTCCGGAGACCACCAGTACACGGCCGTGCGTGGCGGTAACGCTCTCACACGGGGCATCGCCGCGTCGCACACGTGCGACATGGCCTCACGAAACCACTCGACTTCCCTGCTCGGATCTACGTGCTCAGGCCAGGGCGACCAACTCTCGACCAGGACTGCCACCTCAAAGGTGTCCCGGTCCAATCGCTTTAAGGCCCATCTTGGGCCGAGGTCCGTCGTGGGACGGTTAGAACTGCTCGGGGAAAGCTGGAGGGGGGAGATGTCCCAACGCACATACCTGTGGTCTGACAGCGTCTCGACCCCCACCAGCACCTCCCAGTTCAGGACACGGGGCGCCAGGGCAGGGCTCGCGAATGTGATATCCACGACCGATCCGCCCTGCATCCGCACGCACGTGTCGACCGTCCCTTGGTTGACTATGACGAGACCGTGGTTTGTGAGCCAGTCCTCGACAAGTTCACCCCTGTCATCTGTGTGACGAGAGCCCCAGTTCACCGACTTGGCGTTGAGGTCACCGGCTACAACTACCTGATCCGGTCGACCCCATCCCGTGAACAACACATCGAGTTCCGCCAGAAACCGCTCAAACTCTGCGATCGATCGGTTGGGGGAGAAATACACTCCGACAACCAACAAATCGTCTAACTGTGCCACCACACACCCATTTCCCTTGCGTGCCCTTAAGAAGGAAGGCGAGTTAGCACTTATGTTAGTGGCTATCGCCACGGTCTCATTTGTATCTGCCACCCAATTGTCACGGTCTGTGACATAATATGGCTCCGTGACGATACATATGTGTGTCGACCACTGCGCCATGCTCTGATGTAGAAGGTCTTGAGCCCTGGCACAGTGGTTGACATTCGCCATGAGAAATTTCAGGGCCATACTTTTAGTCTCCTGCCATTTCCTCCTCCTCTGTCCCTTGCGTCGGGCGAGAAGGTTCCGGCTGGCTACGAGCACTTGCCGTTCCTTTCTTGGTCTTCTTGTTGGAAGGGGCCTTGCAGGCACCACTTCCCAGACGGTGCCCTGCCTCCATACCTGCCTGCGAGCAAAGTGGTTAGTGCGGGTCATTACTACACAAGCTAGAAATGTGCCCCAGCTGGCCGCACCTGTAGCATTGGCGGCTCCTATCGACTTCCGCATTGCACTGGGCACGCACGTGGCCAGGCTCTAGGCACCGGAAGCATCGAAGGCTTCTGCGGGGTAGAACCTTGACCTTGGCGACAACCCAGCCAATGAGCAAGCGGCCCTCTACCACTTTTTTTGCGGCCATAATAGGGCACCGCACCCAGGCGGCATACAGACCCGTATGGTCGCGCGAGGAAGAGCCCACCTTTATTTGATCCGCAGGGCATCCTCCAAGTGTGGAGATTCCCTGCTGGATTTCCTCAGTGGTAACAGAGTCGTCCAGCCCTGAGACCCTGATCTCGACGGTTCTTGTTGGTCTGGACACCCGTATATCCTGCTCATTATAAATCCCCCTGAGCTTCTCTGCCAGAGAGTCCGCTTTCTCCCCACTAGTGGTGCCAGGCACCTCTATAATGGTTGCCCCCGTCAACGCTCTGCGGAAGCGCACGCCATCTATGCCAAGCTCAGCTATATTGATTCGCTGCTTGGCCTCAGCCACCGCTGTGGCATACGTCACACCTCGTTGTTCTGCGCCCTCTTGAACAGTTATGACTATCGCCGCGGACTTAGGAGGGCGCGCCTTGATCTTGGCCACCTGTGCCGCTTTCGCCTGCGGTTTGGCGGCGACCTTCTTGTTAGTGCCATTTGTTTTGCCCCTCTTGGCCACCGTCGTCCACCCTTCGTCGGTGGAGAGCGGTGCAGGGGGAAGTGGTCGCTGGGGCTGTGATGCCGCCGGCGCAGGAGCATTCGCTCTTTTGCCTTTTTGCGACCGCTTCTTTGTCCTCTTGGAAGATGCGCTTGTTGGCTCTACCAGGGGCCCTCGAGCGCTAGTCGCCTTGATCACTCTAGGAGGCACCTGCTTTTTGGAATTTTCCGGCGATGGCCTCGCCGCTGCAGTTGTCGTGTCCTTCACTGTTGGTACGCTGCTTCGTCTTTCAAATGACAGCGGCGGACGGAGACGTGGCTCCGGATTCAGCCGCGGCTCTAAGCCCTCCACCGTAGCATTGATGCGCGCTGTTGTAAGGCTCATTATTTTTGCCGCCCATTCCTCCATGGTGACGGAGGACGGATTCCCACCTGTGGAGGCGTTAGCCTCTTTGGTTTTGAGACTTGCCTTGAGTTCGGTCAGTTCCCTCTTGAACGACTCCAGTTCGGCAGCCAAACGGCTGTTCTGGGCCCTATGGGCCTGCACTTCCTCGGAGACGGTCCTACTGGCAAGCGCTTCGGATGCTTCTCTGATCATCTCGCTCGCCGTGTTAAGGGCTGCCTGCATTGTCCCCTTCAGCTTTCCTGACTTAGTTTTGACCTCATTGATCATATTCAGGCCCGTCATTATCTGTTGTTTCAGCGAAATCGTGGTCGTTTCCTCGTCCGAGTGCCCGCTCGTGGACAACATTTTCCTCGTCCTTTGTCTCATTTTTCGGGCCTCAACGGTGACGTCGAGAATCTCCTTCTCTGCCTGAAGCTCTAGCTCTTGTTGCTGGAGCTTAAGAAACTCTCTTTTCTTTTCCGCAAGGCCGACGTATTCCCCTGTAGTGGGAGGCCGGCCGCGTCCTCTTCGCGAGGCTGTCTTGTTTGTAGCCGGTATTTTGGGGGATCGGGAGCGATCCTCTTCGGTATCCGATCCGCTGTCCTGCTGGACAAGAGGCCGCTTATGCCCTCTCCAAAACTTGTCCCTCGATCCGGCAGACACTATGGTGCTTGCCGACGAGTCCGACCTGTTGTCTCTGTCCGAGTCAATCCGGGTAAGAGACACCCGCAGCTCGCGGGGTCCCGGCCCGGGTAGCGCTTTCGCACTGTCCACCTTTCTGTTAGGTCGGGGCGATGGGAACCCACCACGCCGCACACTCCCTTCTGCTCCACCAATCTCCGCCTCATCACTCTCCATATCATCTACCTCTACCACACTCGGCTCGCACCGAGGAACAATTGTTGCCCCCCCCGTATACGTGGGGCAGCCCGCCCTGAGAAGGGCGGGGAGGGATTCCCCAGCTGAGCTGGGACCCTCTCGGGGAATATTATCGTTTTTACAATTGTCCATGTTTTTGAAACTGCTTACGGGCGCAGCTGCCCCTCCTCACCTCGTGACGGGGTAGGGACCGACGTATCCCCGCCGGCCATTCAGTGCATCGGCCCCCGCCAAACCTTGCACTTAGGGGATTTTAAAGACTTGTCTGTCGCGGTCCTGACTTCAGTAGCCAGGACCACCGTCCCCCTCAATGGGGATTACGGGTGCGCCCGGGTGGGCCGCCACTCGATCGCCGAGTATAGGCGACCACATCCCGCGCGCCTGTCACGTTAGCCGGCTGGTGGATGGATCACCAGCCGTTGCCCAGGGTACACCACGAGGAGGTCTGACAGATGGTACCCCACGGGAACATAACCTTTTTTCCCGGTGGTAAAAAATGCATTGAGCTGCATACCCGCCGCCGTGGTCAAGCGACGGGTTATGTGGGGCTCTCCTCGCCAGAAGGGCGAGGCCTACCCACTAAAAAATCCACCATGAGCCACCTCAGACACGTTCCGGAAAAGTTGACGGTGTAGCCAGGCCTTACCCGTCTTTCCCGGTTCGCGCGCTGTCCGCTTGAGCAGACCCACCATGCGACCACTCCGGCTCAGTAAGAAGACTGCCAAAAGAGCAAGCCTCCCTACGTGGGAAATTCATTCACTATTTGTATAAATATAAGTCATAAAGAATATAAAATATAAATATACAAAAGCCTGTACACAAAAGATGCACAGGTGTAAATGAAATAATCGCAGTGTATAAATAATAATGATTTAACTAAAACTATCTATACACGAAACGCCAGGTGAGGGTGTAAAGAGCCCATCTCCTGGCGCCTTAACCTTACCTATGACTAGAAACAACTAGCTACGGAGTTGATGGGCAAAAACCCGTCGCCTCCGTCCGGCTCTTCTTCGGCGTTGAGAATCAGCGAGAGGATCATCTTCACGCTCCCTTTCAGCTTCTTCCTTTTTGTTCAGCACCTCTTCACAGAAGGTGTTGAATGCCTCTCAGTGAGTGTCCTTCGCTAAAATAGCTCTGACGACTGCGGTCAGCGAAAGATCCGGACCTATTTCAGCGACTAGCGCCGCTCGTTCCCTAGCCCATTCCGGGCACTCTTGCACTGTGTGCTCGGCCGTATCCACGGCATACCCGCACTGATGGCAGACAGAGGTTCTCTCCCTACCGATCCTGTGCAGATACTTCCCAAAGCAGCCATGCCCGGTCAGTACCTGCACCATCCTGTAGGAGAGAGAACCTGTGCGCCTCTCAATCCAGTCCCTTAGCACTGGCTGGATAGCAGCTATCGTTCGATGGCCCGCTCCCGGCTCTTCCAAGCGGTTCGACCACATATCGATAGCCGCATTGCGAGACTCATCCCGCCAGCGCTCGACTTCTTCCTTCGAAGGTGGTGTGCCTTCAAGTTTTGTTGCCGCTGACTTTGAGTATACCTCCGCGAGCACCCTTGCCTCCAAATCCCAGGGTAGGGTTCCAGCCAATGCGCAAGCCGCTTCCCCTGACACCGTACAGAATGCCCGCACGATGCGGTTGGCAACAGCGCGCTGGGGTCGCCGAAGCACGGCGAGGTTCTCCCTCTTGATGGCATCCACCCATATGGGGGCGCCATATAGAGCCATGGACTTTATCACCGTGGCGAATAAGCGCCGACATCCTGTTTGGGGGCCCCCTAGGTTCGGCAGAAGGCGACTGAGGGCTGCGGCCGTCTTAGCGAGCTTCGGAGCTAAGTAACCGAAGTGAGCCTTAAAGTTCCACCGACTGTCGAGGACCAATCCTAGGTACTTCATGGTACTCCCGACGCCGATGGAGACGCCACCCACAACGATTTCGGCTCCCGCTGGTGGTGCATTTCGAGGCCCGTGAAAGCACAGGGCCTCTGATTTATGTAACGCTACCGTGAGCCCCAGTCTCCTTATCCTGTCCACCACTTGGGCCACGCTGGCAGTTGCCAGGATGGCGGCTTGCCGGTACGTCTCACCCTTCGCGGTGACCAGCGTATCGTCCGCGTAACATATTACGCTGGCTCCCCTTAGTGTGGCACCTCGAATCGCCCAGTCGTAACCGATGTTCCACAGGAGCGGCCCTAGGACTGACCCCTGTGGAACACCGCACGACACCCTTCTGCTGGCCCAACCCTCATTCGTCGGAAACGTGATTTCTCTGTCAGCGAGATAGTCGGCCACTATTCGCTGCAGGTACTGCGGCACACTGTGATGTTTCAGCGCCTCCGTGATGCAGACATGTGGGAGAGAGTTGAAGGCATTGACGATGTCTAAAGACACCGCCACCACGACTCCGCCTTTTTCGACCTCATCCTTGGCGATCTTCTTCACCCGGGCGATTGCATCTATCGTAGACCTTCCCCGCCGAAATCCAAACTGGTTGTCGGCTAGGTCAGGTCCTGTCGTCTCCAGGTGGCGCACCAGGCGGTTGGCCAATACCCTCTCGAACAGTTTCGCTGATTCATCAAGCAAGACAATGGGCCTATAAGCTGATGGTGAGTCAGCAGGCCGGCCATCTTTTTTCAGAAGGACTAGCTTTCCCCTCTTCCATGCAAGCGGGAAATGCCCTTCCTTGACGCAGGCTGAGAGAAGGGCGCGAAACCTAGACTCGAGGCCGTCCTTCATGGCCAGGACCCATGCCTTACCAGGCACGCCATCTGGACCGGGGGCGGTATTTTTAGCCTGCAGGCGTTGGATCGCGGCTCCCAGCTCTCCCTCAGTTATTTCTGGGGCCTCCTCGTTGTCATCCCCCTCTGAATGAAATCTGATCGGTGGCGTGAATTGTGAGCCCTCCGGGAAAAGGGCCTCTACTACATTTTGCAGCAGGTCAGCATCTAGGGTGGTGGTGAGTGGGGGTGCATACGGACGCAGTTTGCTCATCACGAGCCGGTACGGTCTCCCCCACGGATCTTGGTTCAGGGTGGAGAGGAGCTCCTCCCAAGCGGCGTTTTTAGCCGCTCCAATCGCACCCCGAAGAGTCTTCTTTGCCTGCTGGTATTCCCCATATAGCGAGGAGTCTAGGGCCTCATCCCTGTTTCTCCTACGTCGGTGCCGGGAGTAGCGCCTCCTGGCGTCTACACAAACTTCCCTCAGCCGAGCGAGTTCCGGAGACCACCAGTACACGGCCGTGCGTGGCGGCAACGCTCTCACACGGGGCATCGCCGCATCGCACACGTGCGACATGGCCTCGCGGAACCATTCGACTTCCCTGCTGATATCTACGCGCTCCGGCCAGGGCGACCAACTCTCAACCAGTGCTGCCACTTCAAAGGTGTCCCGATCCAAGCGTTTCAGAGCCCATCTTGGGCCGAGGTCCGTCGTGGGACGGTTTGAACTGCTCGGGGAAAGCTGGAGAGGGGAGATGTCCCAACGCACATACCTGTGGTCTGACAGCGTCTCGACCCCCACCAGCACCTCCCAGTTTTGGACACGGTGCGCCAGAGCAGGGCTCGCAAACGTAACGTCCACGACAGATCCGCCCTGCATCCGCACACACGTGTCGACCGTCCCTTGGTTGACTATGACGAGACCATGGTTCGTGAGCCAGTCCTCGACAAGCTCACCCCTGTCATCTGTGTTGCGGGAGCCCCAAGTTACCGATTTGGCATTTAGGTCACCGGCCACAAGAACCTGATCCGGTCGACCCCAACCCGACAACAGCACATCGAGTTCTGCAAGAAACCGCTCGAACTCTGCGATGGAGCGATTGGGGGAGAAATATACCCCGATCACCAACAAATCCTCGACCTGTGCCAGCACACACCCATTTCCCATGCGAGCACGTGAAAAGGGAGGCGATTTAGCCCCTATGTTTGTGGTTATCGCCACTGTCTTATTAGTGTCTGCCACCCAATTGTCACGGTCTGTTACATAGTATGGTTCCGTGACGATACCTATGTGTGTCGACCACTGTGCCATGCTCTGATGTAAAAGGTCTTGAGCCCTGGCACAGTGGTTGATATTCGCCATTAGAAATTTCAGGTTCATACTTTTTAGTCCCCTGCCATTTCCTCCACCTCTAGCCCTTGCATCGGACGGGAAGGTTCCGGCTGGCTACGAGCACTTGCCGTTACCTTCTTGGCCTTCTTGCTGGTAGGAGGGAAAACAAACAGCGCTTACAACAAGAAGGTGTCTGGCAAGCCGCAGGTGAAAGCGGCACAGGTGACCAAAATCAAGGCTCGCCCTCCTAAGTCTGCGGCGGTAGTCATCACCGTTCAAGAGGGCGCAGCAGAACGAGGCGTTACGTATGCCGCAGCGGTAGCAGATGCCAAGCAGCGAATCGATATAGCTGAGCTTGGCATAGACGGCGTGCGCTTCCGCAGAGCGATGACGGGGGCAACCATAATAGAGGTGCCTGGCGCCACTAGTGGAGAAAAGGCGGACTCCTTGGCACAGAAGCTCAGGGAGATTTTTAACGAGCAGGATATACGGGTGTCCAGACCAACTAGAACCAAGTTGAGATCAGGGTCTCAGGGCTGGACGACTCTGTTACCACCGAGGAAATTCAGCAGGGTGTCTCCAAACTTGGCGGGTGCCCTGCTGACCAAATTAAGGTGGGCTCTCCATCGCGCGACCACACGGGCTTATATGCAGCCTGGGTGCGGTGCCCCATTATGGCCGCGAAAAAAGTGGTAGAGGGCCGCTTGCTCATTGGCTGGGTTGTCGCCAAGGTCAAGGTTCTACCCCGCAGAAGCCTTCGGTGCTTCCGGTGCCTAGAGCCTGGCCACGTGCGTGCCCATTGCAATGCGGAGGTTGATAGGAGCCGCCAATGCTACAGGTGCGGCCAGCTGGGGCACATATCCAGCTTGTGTAGCAATGACCCGCACTGCCCACTATGCTCGCAGGTGGGTAAGGAGGCAGGGCACCGTCTGGGAAGTGGTGCCTGCAAAGCTCCTACCAGCAAGAAGGCCAAGAAGGTAGGAGGTAGTTGTAGGTAGGTTTTTTTTTTTTTTTTTTTTTTGTTTTCGCTGGAAAATGCTTTACGCATACCAAAATAAATAAATAAATAAATAAATGGAAAAATAAATAATAAAAAATAAATAATAAATGGAGTTAGGCCGACTGAAGGCATCCCCGGGGTTGGAAGGTGCAGTCGTTGGAGCGGATCCGCGGATTGGAGAGGTCGCTGACAAAATAGCAGGAGCCTCTCAAGCAATTATATCAATGCAGTCGCAAATTCGAGAGCTCAGTCTTGATGTAAACAAATGTCGAACTGAGACAATTGAACAGATTAGGAATCAGCGCGAATTCACTCCCCCTCCGTCGGCTGGGTCTCCAGCGGCTGCGGTAACAGCGGGCCTCAATGAGGCTGATTTGGCAAAGATAGAAGAGGGTACCCGAAGGGTGATGGCTCAAACGCACGCCACACCGGAGGTTACAAGGGAGACCCTCACAGAGGAGCTGCGCGCCGCGACAGGCCCTATCGTAGGTGAATTACGCACAATCAAATCAGAGCTGTGTGAATTGGCCGATGGAATCAGCGTGATCGCTGGTCCGCAAGAAGTCACGCAGGGCCTGGGAATCGAGATGGCTTTGGGTGAGGCGAAGGAGCGTATTGGTGAACTCCTGGAGCCAATAGCCAGTACAGTAGCCCGAATGGAGACAGCGCTCCGCAAAGGGGTGGTTTTGACTGAACCTAAATCAACCACCCAAAAGAAACGCGAAGTTTCGTCATCTAGTAGTCAGCGAAAGAGTTTTGCGGAGGTGGCCAGCACCCCAAGATTCCCGGTATTTGTGGAGTCCCGGGATCCACGTGCCACCAGCCAGGACGTCATTAAGACCCTCAAGGAAAAGGTGGACGTGGTAAGCCTGGGAGTGGGGATTAGCGGAGTCCACCCTCTCCGTAAGCAGAGAGTCGCGGTGAACTAAGACTCCGAGGAGAGCCAGGGACGATTGCGAGAAGCCGTTAAAGAGACCGGAATTGAGCTCACCGCCACCTCTAGGCCCCCAAGAAACCCACTGGTGCGACTTATCGGGGTTGCTGGGGACCTAGACGACGTGAAACTAGTGGACGCTCTAAGGCGACAGAATAATAACCTCCTAGGCGAGGTACCTGCGAGTGCTCCAGTAAAGGTGCAGCGAAGGACCAAGGGTAGGACTGCGCAGCTGACTAACGTCATCTTAGAGGTTCACCCCTCTGTCTGGTCAGCACTCTGTAATAATAAAGTTACCAGACAGTTATGGCTGTGGATCAGTCCCCGGTGGTCCAGTGTTACAGGTGCCTGACTTACGGTCACCTCGCCCGAGATTGCAATGGTAAGGAGATCTGCGGTTACTGCGCCGGTGGGCACGATACTCGAAACTGCCCAAATCGCGAAGGCACACCAATGTGCCGGAACTGCGCTGAGACCCCGGGCGGCCCACAAGCAGATCACCCAGCCTACAGCCACGAATGCCCCCAGTGGCAACGCTGGGACGTGGTGGCTCGTAGAGCAGTGAGGTATTGCTAAGGGCGTGTTTAAGTTCATCTAGGCAAACCTAGGACGAGGCTTTGCCGCGACAAAGGAATGCCTGGAAGATGCAGCAAAACAAAAGGCCACTGCAGGTCCTCATACAGGAGTAGCACGGGGCAACTGGCATCGAGCCACAAGGTAATACAGGCTTCCAATCCCGCGAAATCGGCTGTAGTCGTCACCGATCCTAATGTCGTAACTTTGGTTAACCAGAGCTGTATAAGTAAAAGCATAACTTCAGCAGTATTAGCAATAAATTCAAAACGCATTTGTATAATAAGTGTTTATTTTGTAGGCACGAACAATATAGAGGAGGATTTGACAGAGTTGGATTCGGTCCTTCAAAACATCGAGGCTGACGGTGTCATCGTTGGTGGAGATTTCAACGCATCTAGTCCGTGGTGGGGTTGCGAGGTGGAGGACGACAGGGGAGCGGCCGTGACCGATTTCCTTGCCCAGCATGACCTTAATGTAATAAATGAAGGCTCTATACCTACTTTCAGTGCCTTTAGAGGGGGCAAAGAAGCAACAAGCATCCCTGATGTTACGACATGCTCCTCGTCTCTCGTCCACAAAATCCGGGACTGGAGAGTATACATCGACGGAGCGGGACTCTCTGACCACCGTCCGATTACTTTTTCGATTGAACTGGAGCAGGGTCCAGTCGCAGCTGAGATGGGAAACTCCACGTGGCGATTTAACACGGCCAAGGCTAAGTGGGCCCTTTTCCCACAGGCTCTCGAGGAGAGCCTCTCGCGGAGAGGGGTTTCCGACACTGCCATCATTCAAGCAACTACAGAGAAGGAGATTAATACACTGGCATCGGAGTATACGGGAGCGGTGATTGATGCGGCGCTGGTAACAATTCCTGAGATAGACAAAACCAGGAAAAATCGCCCGTGTCCATGGTGGACAGAACAATTAACAGCATTGAAAAAACATTCCATTACCATGGGCCGCAGACTCAGAAGAGCTGATGAAGGTCGCAGGCAATACGTTTTGAAACAGTACCTAGAGGCAAAAAAGGAGTACAGGGATGCCATTCAGAGCGCTATAACTTATAGTTGGAAGCAATTTTGCTCTCGTCAAGAAAAGGAAGACGTTTGGAAATGTGCCTATAGGATTATAAAAAAGACATCAAAACCATCTGTTGGCGAAGAAAAACTCCTGAAACACCCTCAGACTGGAGTAATGCTGTCGCCAATGGATTCCGCAATATTGCTGGCGAACACCTTTTATCCCGCGGACGACGCATCGTTAGATGAGGATTGCCATAAACAAGTTAGGGAGGAGGTGGAGAGTCGAATGGCGGCCCTCGAATATGGGGAGGAGAGTGCCACACTACCTTTTACCGAAAATGAGTTAGCCATGGTTCTCTCAGGCATGAGCCCAAAAAAGGCTCCAGGCGAGGATGGCCTAACGGCAGATATTTGCGCAGCGGCGTCAAGAGCCAGCCCGTTGCTATTGACATTATACAACCGGTGCAGACAGTTGGGCTACTTTCCCGAGCCCTGGAAGCGAGCCACAATCAAGATCATCCCGAAACCTGGAAAGACTGATTACTCGGTCCCAAAGGCTTACCGGCCGATAGGCTTGCTTCCGATCCTTGGGAAGGTCCTGGAGAAGCTCGTAGTCACCCGACTCTCGTGGGACTTACTAAACCGTAAACGACTCAGCCCACGTCAATACGGGTTCTTACCACAGAGAAGCACCGAGGATGCACTTTATGACGTCATGGAGTTGGTGAGGACGGGGGTTTCCGAGGGGAAGTTGGTGGCGCTGGTGTCCCTGGACATCGAAGGGGCGTTCGATAATAGATGGTGAAATATACATGCTTACATTCATTCATCAATCTTTCGTACGTAAACCGAACATACCGCCCACCAAAACATAATTTTCCAAATTGCAACAACAGTAGATACATAAATTTTTACATCACATTCAGCAGGTACATAATAATCAGTTTGTATTCTAGTCTATCATGCATACAAAATAAACATGCTTAAGTGTACATTATATGGGTTTCAAATTATACCAAATACAAAGTAACTTAGAATAAGAATAACTGAGATAGAGGGCGCTAGTCGCCATGTAAATGAGATAGAGGGCGCTAGTCGCCATGTAAACATTAGCCCCGCAAAAAAATCGTGCAAAACTGTCTAAAAAGTGATTAACTTTCCAATTGAATACGTACCACGTAAAAGTGCAATTATAATTGTTATATGGAAGTGTTATCTGCCGGTGAATTTGTGTTTGTTCGACAAAAACCAATACTGAACTTTGTTATAAATAAACGTCAAATCGGCCTAAAATACTACAGCGGAACTTTGAACAAACGAAATACTGTATTGCAAAAGTGTGCTTGTTTACATTATTTAATCCAAACATCACTACACCAAAGGTACGAACATTCATAATAAATTATAACCTCCAATCAATAGTTACCAAAATAAATAGTCATGGACCAACAGCAAGCCTCATCTACTACGCACTAGATGGCGCGCTTTATAGCGCCATCTACCTGAACCCGTATAAAACTGTAAATAGAATTCTTCACTACTACTCGCAAGATGGCATTAGTATGCTCGGGCTGCCGTAATAAAATAATTGACCGAAGATTTTTAACCTGTTTGACATGCCAAGGGAATTATGATCTAGAATGCGCAAACGTTTCTGAGCAGCGCTTCTATAACACAATGTCTAAGGAGCACAAAAAATCATGGAAATGCGACTATTGCCGATCAAATGAACCTAAGACTGATAACACCAATACACCACTCCGGCCACTACAAAATCTTGATTCTTTTCATTGTGATCGGAAGCAAACTGATTCACAGACTTCGGAAACAGACTTTAATGTCACTATAAGAAAGAAAAACCCCTATTACAACGAGATTTTATCGTCCAGCGATGACGAACCGACTCCTTCACCGCAAGGAAATACACCAGCACCACTTTCGTACACATCAACTAACCAAAACGAGTTCTACAGTAAAGATAAACCTGAAGGTGACGAGCGAATTACAATGCAGAAATTGACATCAATACTGCAGGAAAATAATAAGCACATGCTATCTTCAATACAGGCCTCCTTTCGAAAAGAAATAGAACACGCATTGTTAGATATTAAACTAAATTTTGAGCTAAGTTTTGAGAAAATATCTACTGAACAGCAACGTTTGCAGAAGGAAGTGACTATCTTAAATACAAAAATAAAGCAACTAGAAGAGAATTATACTAAAGTACAGGAGGAAAACCAAATACTACAAAATAAGTAACACAGCCTAAACCTAAATACGATTCAACCCACCGTACAAACAAACTATGAAGATAGAGAAAAAACATTGGTTCTTCACGGACTGACGGAGAATTATTGGGAAACAAATGAAGAAGTTATTGAAAGAATTGTTTACATATTTCATGATGTACTGAATATAAACCTATCCGGCTATATAGAAGAAGCAACATTTATAGGAAAAAAGGGGCGAAGAAGACCACTTAAAATAGAATTAATCAGTAAAAGAATGAAGAAACACATACTAGATAACTCAATATATTTCAGAGAGACAGGCCTCAGTGTCACTGATTATCTTAGCCCAACAGCACTGCAACAGAGGAAAAAACTTCAACAAGCTCTAGTATCAGCGCGTCGAGCTGGCCACCACGCTATCATCAGAAATAACAATTTAATTATAAACGGAAAAGTCACAATGATATCTGAAAGTGAAGCATATAGCTCCCAAATACAAAAGAACAAAGGTGACCAAGAAGCAACAGAAATACCTCCTTCTAGTACACAGCCGACCGCAGTCTCAACCTCTCCCTCCCTCTCCTATCGAACTTTAAATACGAAACAAACTGATCTTAATAAAGAAAGAGAATTGCCTACAAATTCTACAAATTCTCGTAAATATACATTTCGAAAATGATTTCACTGTACTGTTTCAGAATATGCAAAGTATATGTAACAAAACACACCTACTTAATGCTTTAATAGATGAGAAGTCCAATCTAGATGTATTGTGTATATCTGAATCTTGGTTAAGTAAGGAAAAGATGGATTTGCTTAATATTGAAAATTTTACTATGTGTTCAAGTTTCTGCCGGAAAATGCATGATGGTGGTGGGGTATGCTTACTAATAAAAGACACATTGGAATGTTACGAACGTCTAGATATATCAACACTCTCTGTAGAGATGATTTTTGAGGTCTGTGCTGCTGAATTACCCAAACAAAATTTGTTAATTATAAACCTCTACTGGCCCGATAGTAAAAGAGGAATCGAAATTTTCTTTGCGCATCTGGAAAAGCTCCTAAGCCTCGTCTCTACTAGAGACTTAACAAGAAATATTGTTCTTGGAGGTGACTTCAACGTAGACTTTCTGAGTAATAGCAAAGAGCTTAAAAGATTATCTAACTTAATGCTAAGCTACAATTTTCACCAAAAAATTAAAGAACCAACTAGAATAACAAAAAACACCCCTAGATGCATTGATTTACTATTTACTAATTTTAACTCAAAGTATATGAAAATGACCGTGCAAGAATTAGGTTTCTCGGATCATCGCGGATTATTACTTTCGGTACCACATGTCTTCAAACAACCAAAACAATTCTCAAAATACAAAAGAACATACAATACTTTAAATATAAATAAATTTAAACACGAACTTTCAAAATTAGATTGGAAAAACATACTTAAATACAATAATGATATTAATAGGAATTACAATTCATTTATTACAATTATGACGGATATGTTGGATAAATGCATACCAAAAAAAATAATTAAACTTAATACCAATTGTAAAGTAAAATATTTAACATCAGGACTAAAGACTTCATGCCACTATAAAAGATTTCTTAAAATACTCATATCAAAATCCAAAAATAAAAACTTAAAACAATACTATAAGAAATATTGCAAAACACTAAGAAAAGCCATAAATACATCTAAAAAAATCGATAATGTGCGTAAATTCGAAAAATCACATAATAAAACTAAGTCTATGTGGCAAATCATTCATAAAGAAACCAATAAAAATCAACGCATACATAAAAATATACGACTCAAAACAAATGACAAAGACCTAATTTCAGATCCCCATATAATAGCCAATACATTTAATAACTTTTTCGCCACTATAGGAAACTCACAACAGAACACGGATGCTTCAGATAGTCCATTAACTGATAATATAATCGAAAATACGTTTTTTCTGAGCCCTGTTGATTCTAAAGAAACATACAACATACTACGGAATCTAAAAAACAAAACATCCTTTGGTATCGATGAAATACCTCCCACATTAGTGAAAGCTTGTGCTGACTTGTTAACTGAACCGTATACAATGTTGATTAATCAATCTTTTTCCGAAGGTATATTCCCAGATGCCCTAAAAATATCAGTCATAAAACCACTCCATAAGAAAAGAGAAACCACCGTCGTAAACAATTACCGACCCATAGCACTGCTACCCACGTCAGCAAAAATATTTGAAACCGCGATGATTAGGCGTCTATATGTTTTTTATGAGAAATATAACATCCTCCATAAAGACCAAAATGGTTTTAGGAAAAACCATTCCACAGCACTAGCGGTATATAAATTTGTAAAAAATATCTTGGATGTAATCAACAACAAAAAGTATGCCGTTGGCCTCTTACTCGATATGAGTAAAGCCTACGATAGAGTCAAATACGAAATCTTGCTTAAAAAACTTTATCAAACAGGCATAAGAGGAATAGCTTTTACTTGGTTCAAATCATATCTCAAAAGTCGCTATCAGTATGTAGAAATTGAGAACACAAATTTCGAAACCGGAAAAATCACGCGCGTCAGATCCGATAAAGTCAGAGTTACTGGCTCTATCCCCCAAGGTAGCGTTCTGGGATGTCTTTTGTTTCTCGTCTATATAAATAATCTGCCTCAAGTATTAACCGATCACTGTGTGCTATTTGCTGACGACGTCTCAGTTTTGATTTCATGCTCCGAAGTCACTGAATTACAAACAAAACTTAATTGTACATTGGAAAAAATCGTAAATTGGCTTAAAATACATAATCTTCAACTCAACTTAAACAAAACTAAGATCATTCAATTTAAACCATACCAAAAAAAAGCACTACCAATATCATACAACTTTAAAGATACACAGTTAGAAACCGTAAGCACTGCCACCTTATTAGGAATAGACTTAGATAGCAATTTAAATTGGAAGCAGCACATCCAAAAATTATCAAACAAAATGACTTCCTTTATATACGCCCTACAACATCTCAAAAGAGTGTCCGATTTTAAAACTGCTCTCACGGCTTACTATGCATACGCGCACTCACGACTCTCGTATGGTATTGTAATATGGGGTAATTCTTGCGACGTTGACAAAGTCTTTATATTGCAAAAGAAATGCATAAGAATTTTAGTAAATGTGGACCAGATGGATTCATGTAGACCTTACTTCTTAAAACATAACATTCTAACTCTCACTTCTATCTACATATTTGAATGCAGCAAATTTGTTAGGAAACACTTTAATTTATATTCTCCAGTTAAAGATTTTAAAAGAAATAATAGATATCAAAACAAGCTCAAAATTCCCTTTTCCAAATTAAAACTATTTTCATCTGGGCCTCACAGTATGTTAATTAAAATTTATAACCACTTGCCTAATGTCATTAAAAACTCTGAAACACCGATGCTTTTTAACAATAGCCTAAAGAAAATGCTAATACATAAATGTTATTACAATTTAAAGGAATTCTTTGATGACACGGATAAATAAAACTTCATAATTTAATCTTTTAATTTAAGTTAATTAAGATAATTATTAAATTTAATTTTAAGCGACTAGCGTTCATTGTTGTCATGCCCTTGCAGGGCGTCACATGTATACCTTTCTTGACATGTACCAGCTTAAAATGTAATGTGACTATGAGCAATAAATGATTTGATTGATTGATCTTCAAAAAAAAAAAAAAAGTATGTAACGTACATAATACACAATATGTCCAATATTACCATTTACATTTACTTTTACAAATAAAAGGATGAAATAGTAAAAACAATAATAGACTAAGTAAATCATTCAGGTTACCTACTAAATAATACTCGTAGTAAGAATTTAGGTACGAGGATCACTAGTACTACTGTTAATCGGAAGTTTCCACAATTTTGAAATTGACCTCATTATAACTTTACCGCCACATCTCAGACTATAAACTCTGCAAATATTATCTTGACCGCAATGTTTGAGAACGATCCGACCCAATGCCCATTTACCAGGAGGAAGATTGTCTTCTTTTACGAGAACGATTTCTCCTATCTCAAATTCTTCATTCCTTTTAAGCCACTTGGGTCGTTGCTGTAATCTCGACAGATACTCTGTTTGCCATCGCCTCCAAAAATCTTGAACTAACCTTTGTGCATATTGCCATCGTGACAATCTGTTTGTGTTTATGTCCAGAAGACTTGGTTCAGGAACTGAAAGCAGAGTGCCTCCTATGAGACAGTGGCCTGGTGTTAGCACATTAATATTTTCGACTTCAGAACTATCTAATGGGCACAAGGGCCTTGAATTTAAACAGGCTTCGATCTGGCACAGTGTGATGGACATCTCCTCATATGTCAGGTTGGTATTCAAAATCCTTTTCAGGTGATATTTGACGGATTTTACACCTGCCTCCCATAAACCGCCGAAATTAGGACTATAAGGAGGTGAGGTGATGTCACTAAGTTCACCTGGTATCTCTAAACCAGCTTGATGCCACAGTTCGTTTAACTCTTTATTTGCACCTACAAAATTAGTACCTCGATCACTCCAAAAAATGAAAACTGCATTTTCCTCTACGAGACACAAATCTTCGGAAAGCGGCTAAAAATGTACTTGTTGTCATGTCTTCTACCAATTCTAGGTGCAGGGCCTTTGTAGCCATACAGATGAAAATACAAATGTACCCCTTCTCGCACCTTACACCTCTACCTCGTGAACTTAGTATCGAGAATGGGCCCGCATAGTCCACGCCAGAATGTAGAAATGGGCGAGTTGGTGTAACACGCACTGAAGGTAAATCACACATTATTTGTGTTCGATCGCTTGCTCTTTGGCGTGCGCATACTAGACATTTGTGTATGTGTGCAGTAACTAAGTTCTTGACACGAATAATCCAGAACCTGTCTCGTATGTAATTCATCATTAACTGTACGCCTCCGTGCAAGGTTCTTTTGTGAGCATCTGCGATGATTAGAGGTACCAATCCATTGTTGTGATCTAATAGAATAGGATGTTTCCTATTGATTTCTAACGCTGAATGTCTAAGACGACCGCCCACCCTGAGGAGCTGTTTCTCATCAAGGTAAGGACATAAGTTTCTTATTTTACTTGTTTTACTCAATTCTTTATTATCCTTTAGGTTCTTTATTTCATCTTTAAATTCATGTTTCTGTATTATTCTTACACATTTCTCCAAAGCTTCATTCAATTCCTCTGTGGTAATCTTTGATGTTCTATCTGTATTCAGTTTATTCTTTTTGTAATTTAGAAATTTAACACATACTACAATTGTTCTTAATAGCTCATTCAATGTACTGTAATCATCAAATTGTATCATTGTCTTTTCTTCCTTTGTCACTCCTAGGTTCGCTGAAATTTTCAGTTTCCTTTCTAGCGAAATATCTGTGTCACTTATATTGGGTTTTGTGTAATTTATACTTTCTGTTTTCAGCCAGTACGGTCCGTGCCACCATAAATCAAAGTTCTTCAGATCATTTAATAGCATTCCCCTGGACGCGATATCTGCAGGGTTGTCATTAGATTGGACATGATACCACTTAGTTCCAATGTTGTCTAGTTTAGTCACCACTCTATTGCGTACAAAAGTCTGCCACCTCCCTGGGTCTCCCTGCAACCATGACAAAACAATCATTGAGTCCGTCCATGCGAATACTTGACTTCGGGGAAAACGCGTGGCATCGCATATTTGTTTCAGGAGTTCTGACAGCAGAAGAGCTCCGCACAGTTCGAGCGGCGGCAAGGTAACTGGTTTGATGGGTGCAACGCGTGTTCGAGCTGCGATTATAGAAACCTTGAATCTTCCTTCAGCGGTGCGGACTCTCAGGTAAGCAACTGCTCCATATGCTTTATTGGAAGCATCACAATAACCATGAATCGTGGCATTTTGTAGGTTTTCAGAAGTAGTATTTAACCATCTAATTAGTTTTATTTCCTTTATGTCATTCAAACTTGTTCTTATACCTAACCATTCCTTTTTTGTTTCAGGTTCAACTTCATCGTCCCAGCTGATGCCTTGGAGCCATAATTTTTGTATGATTAATTTTGCAGCTAGCAGCGCAGGAGCCAACCAGCCGAGAGGATCGAACAGTCTTTGTATTTCAGCTAATATAGTTCTCTTTGTGATAACTTCTGGCTGCGGGGGTAAGTTGAAGCTGTACTCTAATGTGTCTCGTTCAGTGTTCCAAAATAAGCCCAGTGTTCGAATAGTCTCATTATCATCAATGTTTAGTTTCACAATTACCTTGTGATCATTAGGTTTAAATCTTCTCATGAAGTCTTTGCTGTTTGATGCCCATTTCTGAAGCTTAAATCCTCCTTTCCTAAGGATTTCTGTAATTTGTTCAGCAACCTCTATCGCCGTTTGAGTTGTATCTTGAGCTGACATAAAATCGTCCATGAAAAAGTCCCTTTTTATCGTTTCAGCTGCAACAGGATAGGCTTCTCCTTCATCTTCAGCGACCTGCTGCAAAGTCTTAACAGCTAAATACGGCGCAGATGCAGTACCAAAGGTAAGTCGTAGTAGTCGCAAATCCTTTACTGGTTCGGTTGGATGTTCACGCCAGAATATTCTTTGGAAGTCTGAGTCCTCTTGTGTTGCCCTTGGTCGATTCTTGAGTACTTGTTTTGAAGGGTAGTTTCACAACATATCTTCCCTCTTCGTTTCTCGTATGTGTTTCTCTGTAAATCTTCTCACACAATTCTTCATCACTGGTAAATTTCTTCTTACCATCTGTGTCTATTTCCCACAATGTGTGTAGCATATCATCCATATTGACATTGTGGTGCAGGACTATTATTTCTTCTGAAGAAAGGTTGCTTAAAATATCTCCAAAAAGAATTCATCCAAAGCTTGTATTTTGAGCACATGGTGAGCCAAGTGGACCCTTGAGCACATCTTCCTTCAAAACTCTCGCATACACGTTGACACCTAACAACATATCGACCCTACCTGGTTTGTGAAAACTTGGGTCGGCTAGAGGCAGGCCCTCTAAGTGAAACCAAGTGTGTGCAGAGTTTGTAATAGTCTGAGATGGTAAGTCGGTAGTTAAACGCGTAGCTATAACAAATGCTTGAACTAGAAGCTGAAATTGACTATCATAACTTGAATGAAGTTCTAGTTGTACTACGTGGTTTACTGACGTTTGTGTTGTTCCTACTCCAGTGATTGTCCCTTTGATAGGTGTTCTCTTTACGTTCAACAATTGTGCTGCTCGTTCGCTAATGAAGTTTGCTTGTGACCCTGGGTCAATTAAGGCGCGCAATATGGTCAAGTTTCCACGTTCGTCTTTCCCAGGTATAAGGGCAGTAGCAAGCAAAGCCGTGGATTTTCTGGTCGCTAGGTGCGATGATATTGCTACGTCTGTATTATGGTCTTCATTCTGTACTTCATTATTCTCCTGTTTATTGTCAACCTGTGTATGATGCGCTTGTACATTGTCTGATTGTACTACGCTCCTATTTTGATGCAATATCGTATGATGACGTCGCCTACACACTCTGCAGGACATACGGAGACGGCACTTAAAACTTGCATGCCCTGGTATCAGACAATTGTAGCATAAATTCTTATTTCTCGCAAACTCAACTCTTTCTGCAGGTTGTAACTTCGCAAAGTCCTTACAATGACATAGCGAGTGTTCTTCTTGGCACATACTACAACATCTCTTAGTAGTAGTCGGTGAGGCGGTTGAAGCATGGAACGTTTTTTCTCTTATTATTCTTGTTTCTTTTGCAGGATGCACAGCACTAGATACCGATGGAATTAATTCCAGAGTGCGGTATTTCGATTCCAAGAACTTTCTGAGATCTTCCCAAGTAGGTAATACTTCTGAGTCATCGTTATAGATATGTTCTTCCCATGTCTTATGTGTGTCATGATCTAATTTCTGCACCACCAAGTAGATTATCAACGGGTCCCACGAATCAATCGTAATATTCAGGTTTTTGATGTTATGTAAACACTCAGTCGTTGTATCCAATAAGTACTTAATTTGATTCGCCGTAGGAGCACTAATCTTTCGTTGTGTATACAATCTTTTGAGTAGGGAGTTTACTATAATCCTTTTGTTACCATAACGATGTTTCAGCATGTTCCATGCCTCATCGTAGTTGTTCTCAGTTACGTTCACATGTCTCAAAAGAGTTTCAGCCTCGCCACCAACACTAGACTTCAAATAATGCAACTTCTGAACCTTGCTTAACGTGGAGTTTGTATGTACCAACGAGGAAAACAAATCGTGAAAAGTCAGCCATTCTTCGTAGTTACCGGTAAAAGTAGGTAAATGTATTCTCGGTAACTTTAACAAATCTCGCTGTCTCGGTAACTAAACTCGATTCAGATTGAATTCTCGATTGACTTTCTTGATTTCCATACATCATGTCCTTTAAATCGGTCAACATGCATAAATATAATTCCTCGATTGCATAATAATCCTCTTTTGAAAAGTATTCCAACTCTCGACGTACTTCCTTCGGCGTGATTTGTACTAGATGTCTGTGTGCATTCTTGAAAGCTTCCCAGTATTCGTCAATGTATCTGATACGGGTTTCGATATAGCCTCGAGTTAATCGCTGTTTAGGGCATTTCCTCAAATTAATCTGTGTTTTCTTTAATAAACTAGCATTATCTTCCAATAAACTCAGCAATTGCTCCGCCGTAACACTCATAATGACAGTTTGTAATGTTCATGTACACTGATGAAGTCCAAAAATAGCTTAATTATTTCATTAATCTTTCACTAGCACTTGTTTACGTCGTTTTATGCACACTTTATTCATAAACGCCTATTGAATGCAGTCCGCTATTGTTCTCGCACGGTCGGGTCCGCTACCTGCGGCTCGGAGTTATCGCTGTGTATCCGGCTCGGTGTCGGCCTTAGGGCAGCGGAATAGGGTTCAGAGTTGCTTGTATATGTGTAGTAAGGAGAAACGCGTGTTATTCCTTCGATATTTTATTGCGAACTAACTCGACACAAACAAATCTTAAGTTAATAGATGGTGAAATATACATGCTTACATTCATTCATCAATCTTTCGTACGTAAACCGAACAGGCTCACTCCCCTCACCACAGTACCTTTTCCGCAGTTCAAACGGACGCTGGGAAGCCCCGGATCCCTCGACTATAATATTTCGGGATCTAGTTTCGCCGAAGATCCCTCGTCGATATCTCGGGAACGGAAGGTCGTAGAAGATCGCGGTTTCCACTGTTGCCTTTTGCGTCTAAATAGCTCTGATTGCACTACCTTTGGTGTCTCTACCATCGACTCTATTTTTCGAGTTTGTAGAGTTGAGCACAAAAAGGCCATTTTGGGCGTGTGAAGTAGCGAAACCGACACCCGTGATTGAAAAAGTGGGATTAGAGAGCGGTAGAGCGAGTAGATATTAAATTTTTAGAGCAGTTTTATTTTACATCAATTTTATTTTTTCATTACTATTTTAAAACCTCATTTTAACATTTTAATAATAGAATCAGTTTTTACATTTTACTTTATACAATATATACCCATTTTACCTTATTAACATTTTAATTACTATATTTAATTTGTGCCTCCAAATTATTTCCTATTGGATCATAACTTTACCTGTACATATTACCTTACTGTCGTTGGCGCTTCTATAAATAGTTCTACACAATGCCTTAAGCCAACTCTACCAAGAGCGCACCGGCTGGCATAACCAAAAAACAACACGTAAAGACAACCCTCAGAAAAGAGGCGACCCTGCGGGCGGCTGGTGCCGCGTACGCATCGCCGCGCTCGGACTTGCGTTCATTGGTAACCATTGACACCAAGAATCCTGCGGCGATCACTGCACCACCGTCAATTGGTGGGGCCTCCGTGAGGCCTGGCACCTCTCAGCAAGAGCCAATAGGGCTGACGGTCGCCGCACAGGTGGAACGGATGGAGCCGCTAAACCAGGGGCACACTGATACACGGAGCGATGCGGGATCCATTCTAGAGTCCATGGAGCACGGAATCCTGAAACAGGCTGATGGGCCGGAGACTGGCCCTGCTCTCGAAGAGCAGCAGCGGGGCACCGAGCTCCACTCATTAACTCCCCCACAAAGTATATCCCGGATGATTCACCTGGCGCCGGTGAATCATCCGGGATACCGGGGCACCTCACGAAGTGACTCAGGGGCTGGGCCTGGAGATGGCAATAGGAGACACTAAAGAACGTATTGGTGAGCTTCTAGAACCAGTGACGAAAACTATGGCAAGAGTGGAGACAGCCCTGCGAGAGGGTTTGACCCGAGCTCCCCAGCAGAAAACTTCACCAAAACGCCAGGAGATGAGCCCAGGGGCACAACAGGGCAGCTCCGGTCCACAGCCAAATCCCCGGAAGTCTTTTGCGGAAGTGGCAAGAGAGCCGAGGTTCCCAGTTTTTGTTGAGTCTCGAGACCCGAGGGCGACGAGCCAGGACGTCATAGGCATGCTCAATACGAAAGTTGATGTAGTGTCACTGGGCGTCGGGGTGAGCAGCGTACACCCTCTGAAGAGACAGCGTGTTGCAGTGACCTGTGATACAGAAGACAGCCAGACGCGCCTTCGGGAGGCCGTCAAGGAGTCGGCGTCGGACCTAACAGCCACGTCAAAGCCCCCAAGAAATCCACTGGTTAGTCTGATCGGGGTTGCCAATGACTTGGACGACTCCAGACTGGTGGATGCTTTAAGGCGCCAGAACGTTGGGCTACTGCCAGTAGAAGACCCCAGAACCCTGGTAAAGGTTCAGCGACGAACTCGAGGTAGGACCGCGCAGATGACAAATGTCATACTAGAAGTTGATCCTGCGACTTGAGCAGCCATCTGCAACAAGAGAGTAAGAATAGGATACCAGACTGTGGTGGCCGTGGATCAGTCACCTATTGTACAATGCTATAGGTGCCTGACCTACGGTCACCTGGCTAGGGACTGCAAGGAAAAAGAGACGTGCGGGTATTGCATGGGGCCCCATGACACACGCAAGTGTCCCAACCGCGAGGGCCGCCCCCGATGCAAAAATTGTGCAGAAGCTTCTGGTGCCCAACCAGCGGATCACCCTGCCTATAGCCACGAATGTCCCCAGTGGCAGCGCTGGGACGCTGTGGCTCGAAGAGCAGTAAGATATTGCTAAGGGTGTCCTCAGGTTTATACAGGCAAACCTCGGTCGCGGCTTTGCTGCGACAAAAGAGTGTCTAGAACTCTCTACACCCGCTGCACTCGCAGCGGGTGACAAAATTGCGGCGGTACTAGTCCAAGAACCGTACATTGGAGCCCTGGGTCGACTGTCCTCGCGATTTAAAGTTATTCAAGCTAATGGAGCTTGCAAAGAACACCCCGCGAAATCGGCCGTAGTTGTCACTGATCCTAATTTATTTACCATCGTAGACCAATTATGTATAACCTTTAATATTGTCCCTGTAACTATTACCGTAAACGCATTTAGATTATGTATAATAAGTATATATTTCGTTGGAACGGACAGCATAACGGAATGTCTGAGAGACCTCTCATCCGCAATCAACCGAATTGAAGCAGATGGAATCATCGTAGGAGGCGACTTCAATGCGTCGAGCCCCTGGTGAGGATGTTAGGTGAAGGATGACAAGGGGGGCTGTGGCTGATTTCTTTGCACAGCACGACCTACATGTACTCAACGAAAGGTCTGTCCCTACATTCAGCACTTTTAGAGGGGGCAAAGAGGTGAAAGGCATTCCAGACGTCACGGCGTGCTCATCATCGGTTCTGGCCAAAACAAGAGACTGGAAAGTGATCACGGATGGCGCTGGCCTGTCAGACCACTGTCCAATTACCTTGTGCGCGGACTTTACACGGAATGCTGCCACAACTGAGCAATTCCAGACAACGTGGCGCTTTAACACATTAAAGGCTAGATGGGCCCAACTCCCTCAGGCTCTGCAGGAGAGCCTTGAGAGGAGGGGGGTATCTAACACCACCATCCTGGCGGCATCCACACACAAGGACCTCGACGAGCTAACCGTAAATTACACCGCTGCGTTGATAGAGGCTGCAGAGGCTATCATTCTAGAGAGTAGTAAGCACAGGACCAACAGGGAGTGTCCGTGGTGGACAGAAGAACTAACTTCACTGAAACACCGAACTGCCACCCTTGGAAGACGAGTAAAGCGAGCAAACGCAGTTAGAAGACCTCAAGCTGGAAGGACTTCTGTTATGTGGAGGATATGTGGAGATGCGCATACCGCATAATTAAAAGGACTGCAAAACCAGCACTTGGCGAGGAACGCCTACTTAAAGACCCCCAATCAGGCGTAACTCTGTCTCCGATCGACTCGGCCACGCTGCTTGCGGACACTTTTTATCCCCCGGACGATCAGGAAACTGATGAAGAACACCATAAAACAGTCAGGGAGGAGGTGGCGTACAAACTGGCAGCCCTCGGGGACACGGGGGAGAATGCCACACCGCCCTTCACCGAGAACGAGCTGGCCTCAGTCTTATCGAGCATGAGCTCTAAGAAGGCGCCAGGTGAAGATGGCCTCAGGGCAGACATTTGCGCCGCGGCGTCTAAGGCCAACTCGGTACTCCTGACATTGTACAACCGGTGACGACAGTTGGGCTGCTTTCCCAGGCCCTGGAAGCGGGCTATTATCAAGATTATCCCGAAGCCTGGAAAGACCGATTATTCGGTCCCAAAGGCTTACCGGCCGATAGGTCTGCTTCCGATACTCGGGAAAGTATACGAGAAGCTCATAGTCACCAGACTTTCGTGGGATCTCCTGAGCCGTAATCGACTCAGCCCGCGTCAGTATAGTATTGTTCCTCAGCGAAGCACCGAGGACGCGCTTTACGATGCCATGGAGCTGGTGAGGAGTGGTGTTGCAAGTAAGAAGATGGTCGCTCTTGTATCCTTAGACATCGAGGGTGTGTCAGGTAGTTTACTTTTACCAATACTTATTAATGTAAGATCACCCTCGCATGTCATTGAAAATAAAGAGTCAGTCATTGCCACGCACTGTGTTTAAATGAGCGCGTCCCATATACTTTTACATGGCGCAGCCGAGATTAAGAAAATGGAAACCGTGTTAACTCCACCGTCGCCCTTCAAGTACGATGAAAATTGCATACGAGTAGACACGACAGGAAGAAATGCAGATTGGGTTCGATGGAAAAAGGGATTTGAGATTTACTACAAAGCGTGCCAGTTAAAAGAAAAGAGTGCGGAGATTCAGATCAATATATTGTTACATATTATTGGTGAGCAATGTCGTGAAGTTGTGGACCAATCAAAACAGCCGTGTGCTAGTTTGTCGCTAGTGATTGAGATCCTACCAACACTTGGAAACGTGGAAAGGCACAAATTTTTCACCAGAGGGCAGTTGGAAAACGAATCAATAGATCAATATATTTATGAATTACGAAAGTTAGCTCAGTCGTGCGAGTTCAAAGAACTTAATGAAGATTTGATTAAAGACAGATTAGTTTGTGGTGTACAAGATTCCGGATTAAGAGAAAGGCTATTACGTGAAGAAAAATTAACACTAGAAAAGGCACAAGAGATTTGTCGAATAGCTTTAGTATCAAAGATGTACTGCGAGAATATAAAACAAGAAACTGTTTACGAGATAAATAATAAAGGTGATTACGGCAAAACAATACAGTCGCAGGAAGGACGCGGGAATGCAGATAAGCAGGTGGTGAATAAGATAACACGACGCGGTAGCCGAGCTCCGGGCCGTGCCTATCAACGGACAGCGGCGCAGGTACCAGTAGCCGGTCCGTCGACATCTCGAGCGTTTTCCCGTCCTCAGTCTAGTCGAAAAGTGAATTGCACACGTTGTGGTAATATACATGGACAGCAATGTCCAGCGTATGGAAAACAGTGTTTACGTTGTCTAAAGATGAATCATTTTGCCCGTGTCTGTGGAAAAAGGTCGTCTACTGTGTATTGTGTTCAGGAGTCCGAAGAACAGGTAATCAATAAAAATATAGATTATTGGAGTGCTAATTTAAAAGTCTACAACAAAATTGTGTGTTTTAAATTAGATTCAGGTGCAGACAGGTGCGTAAACGTCTTGCCCTTAAATTATCTATCGCAAATAGGGCTCACAAAAAGTCAGTTACTTGAAATTAAGACAAGGCTTAGTTCTTACTCAGGTGAAAACTTAAAAGTGGTAGGAAAAATAAATTTAAGAGTGTACTATAAACAACATATGTATGTATTAGAGTTTAAAGTGGCCGATGTTCAGTCTTGCCCAATTTAAGGTAAGCACAGTTGTCTTGAACTAAATTTGTTAAAGCGTGTCATGTCGATTAGTGCAACTAATTCTCAAAATTTGCCAGTGTTTATAGACTCGTTTCAAGATGTGTTCAAAGGGATAGGATGTTTGCCAGGTAAGTACGAGTACAGAATTAACTTAAAAGATAACGCGGAACCGGTAATACATGCACCACGAAAATTACCTTTTGCAATTAAAGATGATGTGAGAAGAAAGTTGCAAGAAATGGAATCTCAAAACATCATAGAGAAAGTCGAAGGGCCTTCCGAGTGGGTAAGTAGCATTACAGTAGTGAAGAAAGCAAACGGTGACTTGCGAATATGCCTAGACCCTAAGGAGTTAAACAATGCGATAAGGCGCGAGCACTTTAGGCTTCCCACACTTGACGAAATAGTAAGTAACTTATCTGGTGCTAAGTATTTCAGTACGCTGGACGCTTATTCTGGGTTTTGGCAGGTTGCCTTAGATGAGAGTAGCTCATTGTGTACTTTTAACACGCCTTTTGGCAGGTATAAATTTTTAAGAATGCCTTACGGAATTCAGAAGTGTTTCATAAAAAGATTTATGAACATTTTGATGATCTGGAAGGTGTTTGCATGTATATTGATGATCTGTTAGTTTTTGTTAATACTAAAGCCCAGCATGATGAGCGGCTAAAGCAAGTTCTAGAGAGGTGTCGTAAAATTAATCTTAAATTGAACAAAGACAAATGTAAATTTGGATTAGAAGAAATAAAATACTTAGGTCACCGTATTTCCAAAAATGGTTTACATCCAGATGATTCGCATCTTTCAGCAATAAAAAACATGCCAAATCCTAATAATAAGAAAGACGTAGAGAGGTTCCTTGGTTTTGTAACGTATGTAGGTAGCTTTATACCGAACTTATCGGATAAGACGTTGCCCTTAAGAGAATTGCTTAAAAAAGAAACAGAATGGCATTGGAATGAAACTCATGACAAGTGTGTAGAAAACATAAAGGCATGTCTTTTGACACGCTGTTACATAGTAAAAATTGAACCTTTCTTTTAACTTACCTCCTGCGATAGTTTAGGGTTTTTATTGCATTCTTTCGTCTCATTCCTGCACTGCAATTCGTTTTATCATTAAATAGATTAATTTATTTACTACATTAATTAGATTATTTCATTAATCTTGAGATTGATTTGTAGCTAGCTTCCAAAACAAATATTTCATCAAGTTTGACACTGGCGTTGACAGCTTAGAAGTATTATTTTCCCGTTGCCACAGATTATGTAGCGATTCGGTTTGTTGAGCTCGTTAGCTCAGCAATTTCATCTTTCCAATTATTTTTGTTTTGATTCTTAATTTGTTTAATTTGCTTCCAATTAATTCAGAGTACAAATATTATCCCTTTTAAATATTTATTTAAAATTCAATTAGATTGTAATAGTTTTTATTCTACGTGTCTATGGTCGTTTGGTCAAATCAGTGACAGTGACAGTTGTTGATATAAAAGTACTGGTCAGCAGATTCTGGGTCTTTTTTCTTGGATTTTGCGTCGTGAAGTTCACATCAACCTTTCCACCGCCCAACAGTGCCACCAGCTTCATAGATCAGTCCCCGAGACCGTTACTCAATTTCAAATCTTTTATTGTAGGTATTCTCGCATTTTGTGCGATTTTCCAATTCACTTTGAGTTCGTTGAGGTTGTGTTGTTTCGAAAACTAACTTTTTGTGGTATTTCCTTCGTCCTCGCAGAATTCTTGGAGGTCACAGGAGACGGCGTGGCAGGCGTGATACAGCAGTCGACTCGGCGCTGAAATCCGTCATTCCAACCCCTTTTGAGGTAAATTTTTCATTTTTATTCTTGCTGGAGGGTAGATGAAAAGGTCGCGCCCTATTGTTACAAATTTAGGTTTTCCATTCCAAATTCACTTTATTTAATATTTCCCATAGCATTATTGAAGTAAATTTACATTTGAAAAGCCTTTATTTGAGATAATTTTCCCCCTTTTTGAATATTTTTAGTACTGGTTGTGACAAATCATAAAATAGGTCTTTTGTCACTTTCCAGGGGTTTTTTTTTGGTTTTGCTTTGATTGTATTACCTCATCTTCGGGTGCCTTCGGGATCTACGTTTGCGGAGAACCCCGGCCTGCCAAATCCGCTCCAGGGTCTCCGATTTCTCCCCGGCCCGAGGCATCTACCCCGGTAACCCGTATAGGGATCTTTACTCTTTCTTATAATATGGTGCTGCACCCAGCAGTGCCTGGCGCCCACACCTTCATTTTTTATTTAATTTTTACATTACTCAAAGTTAACATTGTGATTGCTCCCTAAATCATTTCATACGTATCGGCTCCGGTCTCACCCCAAAGTCTACCCACAACTCCCTTTGTGTTCTGCCATAGGCAAGACCGGCTCTTTTTTAATATTGTTAAGTTTAGCTATTTAATTGATTGTTTAAGTAATTTTGTAATTTAAATTTAAATTATCTATTTAATAAATCAGATATCAAAGAACTATTTTTTTTATTATTTAACAACGCCCAGTGCTTCAGTACTATTCTCTAAAAACTCCAATTGTAATATCAGTTGACGCCAGCAAAACCGGATTAGGCGCATGCTTAATGCAAAACAAGTTACCGGTATGCTACGCGTCAAAATCACTAACACACACAGAACAAAGGTACGCTCAGATTGAAAAGGAGTTGTATGCCTGTGTATTTGCCTGTGAGCGATTTCATGCCTACATATATGGACGCGTAGATATTACGGTTGAAACAGATCATAAACCTTTAATAAGCATATTTAAAAAACCCATAATAGACGCACCCTTGCGCTTACAAAGAATGCTATTAAGATTACAACGTTATACGTTTAGGTTGGTATACAAGCCAGGTAAGTTTTTATACATAGCAGATGCATTATCGCGGGCGCACGAGCCGAGTACAGTAGTGAGTCATCAGTCAGCCACGAGCGGTTGCGAGCTCGATGCGGTGTGTTTGGTGCGCGAACTAGCCCGCGCTGCATCACATCACATCTCGGACGTACAATTCATAAATATTCAAAAACATACAGCAAATGATGAGGAATTAATTCAGCTAAAAAAGTATATTTTGCAGGGTTGGCCTACAGATAAGAAAAATGTGGCAGAAGTGACTAGGCCATACTGGACATACAAGGAAAGCTTATCAGTAGCGTATGGGCTGATCTGGAAGGACGATCGAGGCGTCATTCCTAGACTCTTACGAAAAGAAATGCTAAACAAAATAAATTTAGGTCATATGAGAATTGAAAAATGCAAGTTGCGGGCTCGGGAAGCTGTATTTTGGCCATTCATAAATCAAGATCTAAGCAATCTTATATCTAGGTGCGATGTGTGTCTATCATTCAAGAAAGATAATCAAAAAGAGGAATAACAGCAGCATGAAATTCCTGATAGACCGTGGGCTAAGGTAGGTGTTGACCTATTTTACCTGAAAGGGAAAGATTATTTATTACTCGTGGACTATTACAGTAAGTTTATTGAGATAGATGAGTTGAGGTGCACCACAGCTCAGTGTGTAATTGAATCATTGATAAATATTTTTAGTCGTCAGGGCATACCCAAAATTGTAATATCAGATTGTGGCCCACAATTCTCATCTATAAAGTTCAAGGAATTCGCCAAACAATGGCAATTCTCCCATGTTACTTCTTCTCCATACCATCCGCAGTCAAATGGGCAAATCGAACGAACAATGTATTGTTCGTTCGACGGTAAAAAATATAATGTTAAAGTGTAGTGAAGATCGTACCAGTTATCGCTTAGCATTGTTAGAATTAGAAATACTCCACTTGATAACAATTTAGCTTCACCTGCAGAACTATTACAAAGTAGGAAACTGCGGGGCATCGTTCCCATTAGTCACAAGTTATTGAAACCTAGATTACAAAGAAATGTAGAGGAACATTTATTAAAAAGACAATTAAACCAAAAGAAATATTACGATAAAACATTTAAAAACCTAAATAAGTTGTCAATTGGTCAGCGAGTAAAATATTTAGATTTAATAAAAAAACGATAACGATATCGGGTATACTAAATGATCGATCATATGAAATTACAAATTTAAAAGGAAATATCATTAAAAGAAATCGTAAACACATTAGACTTGATTTGCCGGATCGACATGACACGTTACAAAACAAAAAGTTTAACTTCGCATATGATGACATATCCATACCCATGTCCACTACCTGCTCCTCGGGTAACATAGACACAGATAATGTCAATATACCTACTAATTACGTAACTCGCTTCGGCAGGACAGTGAGGAAACCGAGTAGATGGGGGTACCTGATGTGAAACCAACAATTGTGCGACATGGTGAAAAACAATTTGTAGCATCCTAAAATATTTTAAATATATATATTATGTAACCTTATTGTTGAACTAATAATAATAATGAATTGTATATTAAATTACTATATTATGATTGTTTATGATTCAACTTTCAAATTCATGTAAGTTTACTAAAAAGTAAATAGGAAATAAGTATGTAGTAAAAAATAATAATAATAAAAAATAAAATAAAAAGTGAAGTTAGTTAATACCTATGTTGTTATAAATTATCAATTCGAAAATTATCCAATGTCGAGAAAAAATCATAATAATCTATCTTGGCTACTGTTATTTTCCACGATAGCAAATAGCTAAAACTATTATTATCAATGTTAAATAAGTTTACACCTAATGATTAAATTATAAACATCTTATGTTGTTCAACTCATTTCATGTAATATTATGTTCTTGGAATTACAATATTGCATGTTCTTATTATACTATGCATGTAACTTATAGTGATCACAGTTTCTGTCACTTTGTACTTATCTACAAAACAACTTTATCTTTTCTTTGGAAGGATGATGTCAGGTAATTTTACTTTTACCAATACTTATTAATGTAAGATCACCCTCGCATGTCATTGAAAATAAAGAGTCAGTCATTGCCACGCACTGTGTTTGATTAAGCGCGTCCCATATACTTTTACAGGTGCATTCGACAACACCTGGTGGCCGGCTGTCATTCGGGAGCTCCTAGATATGGGGGTTGATACCCAGACCATTAAGGTGCTCTCGAATTACCTACAAGACAGATCGGTAACGGTTAGATACCTGGGACAGAGGGTCCCTAAGACCACCACCAAGGGCTGCGTGCAAGGGTCGATCGGCGGACCCCTTTTGTGGAATGTGCAGCTGGACCCCCTCCTTAGGGAGGCGGAGAGTCTGGAGGCTCACATCCAGGCATTTGCCGATGACATAGTCATCATTGCCGTAGCCCGGGATACCAGAGAACTAGAGAGAAAAATCAACAATGCCCTGGAGTTTGTACTGTTGTACATGTTTTATGTGTAATAAATTGAGTACCTTAATATATGTAGTATTCATCGGATCCACATTTACATTTTCATCACAATATCTTTGTTTTTCCATGCTTTCATTTCCTTTTTCCATCCAAAGATTGCTGGTTCATTTGCTGTAAACACGAACATAGAGTTAATCATAGATTCTATCTACCATAACGCAGTTCGTATTTTCTCCCTAAAAAGTCGTACTGTAGACATTAAACTATAGGCATTACCTGCCTTTCTACTCTTCTTATACTATTACTCTGTATTTTTGGATTATTGATGTTTTCTAATCCTTTTTGAACAATATTTATTGTGAATCTAAAAATGTCAAACTTTCGAAGCTCTGTTATTCTACTTTTCTTTACATAATACTGTAAAAATAGTTGTGTTTTACCTTTGTTTGCAATTTTCCTTTAATTTGCATTGGGTGATGATTCGTTTTCCTGTATTTTCGTAATTTGCTTGATTTTTGACAGTATTTTTATCTTTATTGACATGGTTGTTATGACAATATCTTTCAAAGTCTGACAACTTCTATCAAAGTTTATTACTTTTTCGGGTTTAATCCTCTGTAAACCACCAGTATTCATGTTCTATTTTTGAACCTACCTCGATCTAAATTTGAACGGCCCCGGCCCCCTATATAAGCCTTTATTTTTTTCATTCTATTCATTCGATTCCGAGTTCTAAGCTCGAACAGTTCTATTATACTTCAAGAAATAAACACTCTACATCTTCCCTCAAGAAGTCTTGAAGAACCGCCGGTGACTACTGAAACACCTCCTCACGCTAGGGGAGGGACCGGACACCGGAGGAGAATCCGAGCCCATTGACTGCAGTAACACCTCCTCGCTCTAGGGGAGGGACCTGTCTCCTTCTCGGAAGAGGATCCGAGACCAAGTACTTCTGGCACTCCAACTGATCATAACATTTTCTATATAGTACCCGTTACCCTCATTACTGCTGTGAGTCACTCCCTCACGGCGCCTGTCACCGCTGCACATCGGCGTCGCTGCTCTTCACGGCGCCTGTCACCTCTGCACATCGGCGTCACTGCTCTTCACGGCGCCTGTCACCGCTGCACATCGGCGTCGCTGCTACCTCCGCTGTGTCGGCCCTGCACTCCGACGCCGCCCTTTGCTACCTCCAGGACAATACTTATTGAAGATTCATTTATATATTCATTTATTTGCCAACTAAGTGTTACATACATATAGCAGGTCTTATGCTAGACAATTGCACTTATGACTTAGTAACCCTTTCAGTTTGGGTATTGCAAAATTATTTGAGGGCTATATTAAATTATGTTATAATTATCTTATAATAATAATAATAAAACTTAAAAGTATTACATTTTGGACTTATAATTACAGTGACTACTTAAAGTTTTGACTATATCAGAGCAACTTTAGCAAAAGAAATAAATAAACAGTTGGTTATTTATTATTTATATGTTTGTATTTTTTTTTTATAATTTATGTCTTTGTTTTTATCTATTTGAGTGTCAAGTTTTATGTATGTCTTAATTTTTGTTTTATTATTTGGGTATCAATTTATTTTATGTTATCATTGTGTATTTTTTGTTTAATGTTCACATATGTTATTATAACATTTATCTATCATGAGTTGTTTTTTTTTAAAATTAATTTATTTATTAAATATCTTGTATTTTTCAAATTTAAGTAAACATTTGGTACGTTATTTGTTGTATTTTTTATTATTATTTATATATTATTTTTTAATATTTATATTTGGGTATCAGTAAATATTACATCATTGTGTATTGTCTGTTAAATATTCACCTAAATTATAATAACATTTATTTATAAGGAATTCTTTAAGCTTTTTATTAAATGTTTTGTATTTTTGTTCACTTTTTAAATATTGAGGTAATTTATTAAAGACTCTTAAAGCCATGTAATGTGGGCTGTCATGCAGCATTTTGATTCTAGATGGTGGAATGAACAAATTTTCCCTATTACGGGTATTTTTGTTATGGAGAATATTATTAGTAAGATTTGAAGATACTTACTCACGCCCACTGCACTTTACTTACATTCATACAGACATCACCTCATTTCATATTTCGGTACTGTATTTTTTTGTTTTAATATAAATTCTATTCCCTCTTCTACCTCTTTCTTTTACCTTCTTCTACTTCTCCACATTTGTCGCTTCACGACAAGTTGGTGGCAGTATGGGGCCGCCGACAAAAATGCGATTCGCCCCCGCTAAGACCCAGGCAATGTTGATCACCAAGAAGCTGAAATATAACATCCCCAGATTCGTGCTCCTGGATACACAGCTTGTGCTGTCGGACACAATTCGGCTTCTTGGTGTGACCATCGATCGCCACCTCAACTTCATCGCGCATCTAGACAAAGTTACAGTTAAGGCCATCAACCTGTACAAGGCAATTAGCAGAGCCGCAAGAGCCCAATGGGGCCTAAATCCTGAAATCTTAGGGACGCTATACATATCAGTAATCGAGCCCACTGTATTATATGCTGCTAGCGCCTGGGCTAATATCGTTACGAAAACATATGCTCGCAAGCGTCTAGATCGCCTAACACGTATATTCGGGATACAGCTAGCCAAGACACATTCAACTGTCTCCCAGACTGCGGCAGCTCTTTTGGCGAGGATTATCCCTCTGGACCTCAGGGCTTTGGAGCAGTTAGAATTGTACCAGGTCAAGAGAGGTAAGCCGTTGAAGGGCCTCCCTGGAAGGAGACTCCAGAAGAGGTTACACCCCACTCAGCTTCCGCACCCGGCGTGTAGGATTAATTTGGATTTCTCCATTATCACCAACCAGGAAGAAGCTAATAAAATACCCATTGAAGATGTGGCAATGTACACCGACGGTAGTAAGATCGAGGGCAGAGTCGGGGCGGCAATCTCTTGCATAAGGGGAGGCCGCGAGACCCGTACCGTCAAGATCCGACTGGAAGACTACTGCTCGGTGTACCAAGCGGAGATGACTGCAATAGTGAAAGCAACTAACATTGCTACAGCGTTCCCCTCCAACTCACTCATCCACATAATAAGTGACTCTAGATCTTCACTGGAGACGCTGAGAGATCCGAATTCTCTAAACCTACTTGCGGCCGAAATACGCGACAGTGTAGCCTTACTTCAGCGAGCGGGAATTGACGTACATTTCCACTGGATAAAGGCCCACGCAGGTATTCAAGGAAACGAAAGAGCGGATGAATTGGCCAAAGAAGCAGCCTTGAAACTTAAAACAAGACCAGCCTATGACCGCTTCCCTTTGTCCTTTGCCAAGCGAACCATCAGAGGCGCCACACTTGACGCATGGCAATTGAGATTCTGCTCATCATCTTCGAGAGCCATCACGAGGATCTTCTTCAAGGACGTCCGAACAGCGCACCGAGTACTCAGAGGGGTCCGTCAGACTAATATGCTGTCTCAACTTTTAACGGGTCATGGGGGAATCAGGGCATACCTACACAGGTTTAAACTCTCCACTACCGAGACCTGCACTTGCGACAACTCGACGCCCGAAACTATCGAGCATATACTAGTCAACTGTCCAAAATATGCCTTGGCTCGATTGGACTGCGAGTTCAGGTCTGGGTGGAAAATTGAGATTGAAAAAATAGTTGAATTGATCAGTGACAACTCCAGCCGGGACCATTTCCTCGCCTTCGCACTTGGCGTTATGCGCCAAGCTGCCAAGGCAAATAATAATAATAATAATAATAATAATCAATTTATTTCAGATAATTTAGATCCATACAATAATATTAGTAACAAGTTTAACTTATTCTAGTGTTAGTAACAAAATAAAATGAAATTAAAATTAAACTAGAAAGCCATGAAATTAAAATTAAAATTATAATTAGGAAGAGAGCTCCCGCTTGACCCCGTGTTACACGTAGCCTACGCTGAAAGCCGGGGTATGTAGCTGTAACCAGTGGCGTATCAGTGGGGAGTCCCAACGGTCATTGTGCCATGATATGTTAAGTAATTTTATTTCATTATATTTTAATTTCGCTATTGCGTCATTGCTCTAAATGCCAATTATAGTGTTTCTAACTGTAAAATTCTATTCCATTTTATTTCAAATTATATCCGATATGCCTCATGACCAACAAAGGTATTAGAAGTAATCGATTCTCCTGTACATTTAATATCATTGTATTGTTAAATCAATTTTGCCGTATTTTGGAATTTTATTCTGTAACTGTGTATTATTGTATGTTTTATTTATCAATTTTAATTTATTAATTGTATAAATGCGATCCTTCTAACTCATTTTATTATATGCTGACTTCTGTTACATTATATTACGGTTATGTCAATGATAGATCTTTACTATTAATAATGTATTTAAATTTTGATGATTTTGCATGTTTGTGAAAACCAGTCAATTATTATTGTATCTAAGTTAGGTTAGCTAAGTTTGTTAAGATAAATGACAGCGCGCAACTTTCATAGTCATTTCAAGCCTAATGAAAAGAAAGTAAAAATATTGCAAAAAGAAAATATAAAAGAGCAAAAGAAAAAAAGAAAAAAAGATAAAAGAAATGAAACTTTAGGGAACTGAAGTCAAAAGGGATAGAATACAAGTTTTATTGGGTTAGGGCGCATGTGGGGATCAGCGGGAATGAGAGAGCCGATGAGCTTGCTAAAGATGCTGCGCTAAAGCTTAAAACGGGAGCGGCCTACGACTGCTTTCCACTGTCCTTCGCTAAACGAACCACCAGGGCCGCAACCATCGAGAAATGGCAGGAACGATACATAACCACTCAGACCGGCTCTACCATCAAGAACTTCTTCCCCGAAGTCAGCGCCGCTTATCGAATAATTGGGAAGCTAACTTTGTCAAATCTTTTAACTCAGCTTCTCACTGGCCATGGTGGAATTCGATCCTACTAATTTAGGTTTAACCTTTCCGCCGTGGAAACCTGCACTTGCGACGACACTACCCCTGAGACAATTATACACATCCTGACAGCATTTCCAAAATATGCTGCCAAGAAGTACGATTGCGAGTGCAGGGTTGGACGTGCGGTGGTTGACACAAATATTAGTACTTTAATCGGTGATGACTCCAGCCGGGCCCATTTCTTGGCCTTCGCACTTGATGCTATGCGACAAGCTGCCAAGGCAAATGGTGCCAAAATGTAAAATTAAAGTAAAGTAATAGTACAATGTAATAGGAGCTGCTTCCCTATTTTAGAATTTCACTTACAAGTCTACGGCTAATGCCTCATCGTTATGTATTAATTCATTTTATTGTTTCCCTATTTTTGCATAATTAGATTATAGAATATGACTTTATCAAATTATTATATGGCTCTTGCCTCATTTCATTATATAATTTTTTGATTAAGCCGATTTTAGAATATGATTTTATTAAATTATTATATGGCTCTTGCCTCATTTAATTTGTATAAATTGAATTAAGCCCATTTTAAATATTAACTTTATTCAATTTTAATTTAACTTTAGAAGTCTTAACTATTTGATAAAATTAATTTTAATCTTAAGCTGTACTTTAACCTCTAGCTTTATAGTGTAATATTCAGTCACATTAATAGTATTATCAAATTTTTATTTTTATTTTTCTGTATCTTGTACGCACGAATTTAAATTGGCGCGCAACGCATGCAGTACATTTTATATAAAGTTTAATAAACAAAAGACAATATTGTAACGAAAATAATTTAAAAAAAAAGTAAACTTAAGAAGAGCGAAAGAAAAAAAAGAAAAAAGAAAAACATAAAAGAAAAGAATATTAAAAAAAAAAGATCAACAGAATACATATAATAAAAAAAAGTCTAAATTGGAATAAAAAAGAAAGCTCCAATAATACGCGGGAGGAGGTGGGTTCAAAAAAAAAAAAAACCTAACCTAACCATACATTTTCACTACTGAAAGCTGAAATTATTGCACATATTATTTTAATTGCTAAATTCTATCTATTTATGTGAAAAGAAGCGATAAAAAGCATATATTTACATTTATTTTTGATATTTTTTACATATTTTGGACTTCTCCATACAAAATCGTATCGAAATTTTTCTAAGTGTTTTTGCGTGATCAGATTTTCAAATTTTTTTGTTTCTAAATTATAGTGTCCGTTATTTATAGTACACCTACGTTGTTTTCAGCGCGCGCTGACGTATAGTTTTTGAGTTAGAATTTTTTAAAAGTACATTTCATACAAAAAAATCAGTTTTTCAGGTCTACTGAAAACTTTTGTTCGACCACCGTGTGTGTTTTATTGTGCGTATTGTGCGCCTAGCCGAGACCTATCCGCTGACACCCCGTTTGCGCCCCTAACAACAACCGAAGGGCAAAAATTCCGCCCTTAGTTCATTTATTATCAAGGTTCGGGTCGAATAAAGGGGAAATCGAAGGTTTTATTTTATTTATTTCAGTAGCGCACAGGGTACAAGTTCGAGTGCAGGGTTTATTGGCCCCCATTCGCTCCCCCTTAATACTTGGTCGAGGTAGTTCTGGGTGAATCTGTATATTTTTAATTAGTTGTAGTGACGATAGCGACATTATTGTGTCGCTATTATTAGGTTAAAACTTGGGTATACTTTTTCATACCCAATTTTATTTAGTTTTAGTATTTAATTTAGCTTTGTGATTTTAATCTCTTTTGAGTCATGTTTTTTTTCTATTTTAATAATTGTATTTTATTTTAATTTATATTGACAATTATTGAGTCATTTTAATTTTAATATATTAGACAATTTTACTCCCTGACTTCGTAATGCTTGGCATACACACACCCGTGAAAAAGACGTCCGGTGGACAGCGAAGGGCGGGCACCACCAGCCCGCGTGATGCCGAACAGAGGGCAGGCCCTTCGCATGCGCCGGCAACGGCGGTGCACGACTCAATGGTCCGACGGCTCACCGGCGAAGGCAGGGAAGGTGGACGGACCATCTAAATCCCCAAACTCACCTAAAATGGTGGCCCCTGCTGCCCGGCCGGCTAAGGCTAAGGGCCCTGTCACAGCCGACGTCCACCCGCAGGGTATCAACAGAGGCACTTAATGTCTCCCCGCGGGCCGAGACAAAATACATGTCTGTGAACTTAGCAGAGCAAAGTCTGGCAGAGCATAAAAAAATTGGAGTTCTATTCGCATGCACATGAGTTCTATAGTTCCTGATACTTGTTAGAGATAGTTCTACCATTTAAACCCACTAAAAAGTATGTGGTTGAAATGCTCTGCTAACTTCCGGTAGCAGAGCACTTTGTTGAAAAATATAAAATAAATATGCCAGATTAGTTAAAAAAATATAAAAAAGAGTTCCTCATTCTCAAATTAAATAGTTCTGGTGTATAAAAGACACTATTTAAAAAAAACTTCTAATTTTTTTTTCGTTTAAAAATATATATATTACAATCAAACCGACGAAAATAAAACTAAAAGGAAGGAAAACCATAAAAAATAAAGATAAAATAACATAGCCCTGTGTATGAGCCATCTTAAAAAATTACACCTAGACCTGGAACTCTCACCAGCATATCAGCAGAGCATACAGTAAAAACAGAGGTGTACCGAAAAAACATTATTTTATTTTAAAAAATCACATCAATACAGGTAAACCATTAGAAAGCTGGAACTCCTCGAGATCAAACAGGATAAAACGTAAGCTATCTTAATGGTATTCATCTAGACCTGGAACTCTCAACAGCATATCAGCAGAGCATAGGTGAAGACAGGTAGGTAGCGAAATATCTTAATTTTCTTCAAAAAAATCTCATTAATTCAGGTAGACAAACAGAAAGCAAAAACTTCCTGGAATCCAAAAGGACAAGACGTGAGCTATCTAAACAGTATCCACCTAGACCTAGAACTTTCAACAGTATGTCAGCAGAGCATAGGTGAAGGCAGGTATGTAGTGAAATAACTAATTTTTCGTCAAAAAAATCTCATTTATTCAGATAGACCATAAAGAAGCTATAAATTCTCATAATACAACAGGTCAAGACGTAAGCTATCGAATTAGTAACAATTTAGACCTGGAACTCTCAACAGCATATCAGCAGAGCATAGGTGAAAACAGGTATGCAGCGAAAAAGATTAATTTTCTCCAAAAAAATCTCATTTATTCAGGTAGACAATCAGGAAGCTTGATCTTACCGAAATCCAAAAAGTCAAAACATAAGCTATCTAAGTAGTATCCATCTAGAACTAGAACTCTCAACAGCATATCAGCAGAGCATAGGTGAAGACAGGTATGTAGCGAAAAAGCTTATTTTTCTTCAAAATAATCTCATTTATTCAGGAAGACCATCAGGAAGCTTGACCTTACCGAAATCCAAAAGGTCAAGACGTAAACTATCGAGCTAGAAACAACTTAAACCTGGAACTCTCAACAGCATATTAGCAGAGCATAGTTAAAGACAGGTATATAGCGAAAAATATAATTTTTCGTCAAAAAAATCTCATTTATTCAGGTAGACCATCAGGAAGCTAGAACTCCACGGAGCCCAATAAATCAAGACGTTAGCTATCGGAAAAGTATCCACTTAGACCTGGAACTCTCAACAGCATATCAGCAGAGCATAGGTGAAGACAGGTATGTAGCGAAAAATCTTATTTTTCTTCAAAAAAATCTCATTTATTCAGATAGACCATCAGGAAGGTATAACTTTCCAGAATCCAACTGGTCTAGACGTAAACTATCTAGTTAGTATGAATCTAGACCTATTGATTTCAACAGCATATCAGCAGAGCATAGGTGAAGACAGGTATGTAGCGAAAAATCTTATTTTTCTTTAAAAAAATCGCATTTATTCAGGTAGACTATCAGGAAGCTAGAACTCCGTGGAATCCAACAGGTCAAGACGTAAACTATCGAGTTAGTAACAATTTCGACCTTAAACTCTCAACAGCATATCAGCAGAGCATAGGTGAAGACAGGTATGCAGCGAAAAAGATTATTTTTCTTTACAAAAATCTCATTTATTCAGGTAGACCATCAGGAAGCTTGACCTTACCGAAATCCAAAAGGTCAAAACATAAGCTATCTAAATAGTATCCATCTAGACCTAGAACTCTCAACAGCATATCAGCAGAGCATAGGTGAAGACAGGTATGTAGCGAAAAATCTTATTTTTCTTTAAAAAAATCGCATTTATTCTGGTAGACTATCAGGAAGCTAGAACTCCGCGGAATCCAACAGAACAAGACGTAAACTATCGAGTTAGTAACAATTCAAACCTATAACTCTCAACAGCATATTAGCAGAGCATAGGTGAAGACAGGTATGTAGCGAAAAATCTTATTTTTCTTCAAAATAATCTCATTTATTCAGGAAGACCATCAGGAAGCTTGACCTTACCGAAATCCAAAAGGTCAAGACGTAAACTATCGAGCTAGTAACAATTTAAACCTGGAACTCTCAATAGCATATTAGCAGAGCATAGGTGAATACAGGTATATAGCGAAAAATCTAATTTTTCGTCAAAAAAATCTCATTTATTCAGGTAGACCATCAGGAAGCTAAAACTCCGCGGAATCCAACAGGTCAAGACGTAAACTATCGAATTAGTAACAATTAAGACCTTGAACTCTCAACAGCATATCAGTAGAGCATAGGTAAAGACAGGTATGTAGCGAAAAATTTTATTTTTCTTCAAAAAAATCTCATTTATTCAGGTAGACCATCAGGAAGCTAGAACTCCGCGGAATCCAACAAGTCAAGACGTAAGCTATCGAGGTAGTATACACTTAGACCTGGAACTCTCAACAGTATATTAGCAGAGCATAGGTGAATACAGGTATATAACGAAAAAGCTAATTTTTCGTCAAAAAAAAACTCATTTATTCAGGTAGACCATCAGGAAGCTAGAACTCCGCGGAGCCCAATAAATCAAGACGTTAGCTATCGAGAAAGTATCCATCTAGACCTGGAACTCTCAACAGCATATCAGCAGAGCATAGGTGAAGACAGGTATATAGCGAAAAATCTAATTTTTCTTCAAAAATATCTCATTTATTCAGATAGACCATCAGGAAGCTATAACTTTCCAGAATCCAACAGGTCAAGACGTAAACTATCTAGTTTTTATGAATCTAGACCTATTAATTTCAACAACATATCAGCAGAGCATAGGTGAAAACAGGTATATAGCGAAATATCTAATTTTTCTTCGAAAAAATCTCATTTATTCAGGTAGACCATCAGGAAGCTAGAACTCCCCGGAATCTAACAGTTCAAAACGTAAGCTATCGAGGTAGTATCCATCTAGACCTGGAACTCTCATTACCATACCAGCAGAGCATAGGTGAAAACAGGTATGCAGCAAAAAAGATTAATTTTCTTCAAAAAAATCTCATTTATTCAGGTAGACCATCAGGAAGCTTGATCTTGCCGAAATACAAAAGTTCAAGACATAAGCTATCTAAGTTGTATCCATCTAGACCTAGAACTCTCAATAGCATATCAGCAGAGCATAGGTGAAGACAGGTATGTAGCGAAAAATCTTATTTTTCTTCAAAAAAATCTCATTTATTCAGGTAGACCATCAGGAAGCTGAAATTGCTGGAATCCACCAGTTGAAGACGTTAGCTACCTAGAATATATTCATCTTTACCTGTGTCGCAGTCACTCCCGGCTAGTGTGGACAAAGGGTGTTTAAAAGGTACTAATATTCGAATGAAATAAAGAAATCCGGGTATAGCATTTGGCAACAAAAGTTTATTCAAATTTGCTATTACACATCTACCTTTTAACACCTTCAAAAAAATCAAATACAAAACTTAATAGCTCAGAATACAGTAGAGACTAGGTTAGGTTCTAATTTAGTTATCAATATCTATACTATTACAATTCTTAATGTTCACAAATTTCTAATTAAATAAAGATAAACCACCAATTTAAGTGTTTAATTACCTAAATAAATTCCAAAATTTATCCTCAAAGGGATTCCTAAATTATGCCTAAATTAATAGCTAAATTATCCCACTTTCACTAAAGTTAAAGTAAATACAAGGAAAACCAACCTTGGATTTCAATGGAGGTTACCATTTCAAATCTTTGTTGCATCAAACTACAAACAATTCTGCAACATTACCCCAAAACTTCACCGATACCGATCCATCCTCAAAACAGCAGACAAGAAGCAAATCAATCCATAAGGAAGTTCTGACTTCAAAAATTAATCCAAATGAGGTCTAAGTAAGGTCTTAGTAAGGTCTAAGTAAGGTCACTGAAAAGAATTTACAAAAGGTTAGTTCAACGCACAAACCAAAGTAAAAGTTAAAAAACACTAACTTTTCATAATAAATATTTACCTGAGGTTACAACATGATCACCAAATTGTGACTGTTCAACTTACAGACACATATCAAAAGCGAAACCTAGAAATAAAAGAAAGTTCTAGTTAACAACCAATTTTTTTTTTTAAGTGAGGGTGGTTATATTTTTCATCACCCTATTTATGAAATCTATAATAAACCAATTTAATACCTGCAAAAGCTGGCTCGCCATATAATTTCTGAATTAATTACTAAACATTTATGCTAATTTTTCTATTTGAGACCTGAAATGATAAAAATTACAACTCTCAATACAATATGCCCAGATGTAGGTAGGCTACATTTTCTTTACAAGGATTTCCAAAGGAGTTTCCCCGAAATACTTACCATTTTCCAGTCATTTATATCAAATCATTTTTGAAATTAATTCATCCAAATTGACATGTTGGCGGCGTCTGAAACGATAAAAAGAACCATGTGCTCAGACTCTAAGAAATGTCTAGCAACAAACAAAATCAACGCAAACCTTTCTGCAGATACTTACCAGGAATAACTATCAAACTACAAAATAATTTGGGGCGTGCCCCATTAAATTTTTCACTTCTAATACATTATTATAACAAACGTTCCACTCCGACGCACGACTAACAGTGCGGAACCGGAAAAACGGCAGCTGTCACACTTGACAAATGTCAGTGTCAGCATCCATTATGTCTATGCCAAAATATGGACTGGAGTCCTACATCCATTTAGCTTTTCGTTTCACGCGAACTTCGACAAAAATATACAACGTTACAATACCCCCCTCCCAAAGAAAAGAGGTTCACTACCGTTCACTACAGTGAACCGAAAGCTGTCCCCAGCTTCCGTAACTGTAAAAATATGTACTGTTACCAAATGCCAAAATAAAATCAAAATAATTTCCTTCCACTATCCAACAAGTCCTAACTGACACTAAAAGGCAAACAATTTCACAAGAAGGATTCAAACTATTACTGTAGATCAAAAGTATATACAAAAAAAAAAATATGTCCCAAAGGACCTCAAAAAAGCCAACCCTATGTTATTTAAAGGTGCTCTGCTAAAATTATTCAAAAGACCTTAAAATAAACTCAAAATCAACGCTATTCAAGAATATTCTATTCCAAAATATCGACAATACGACAAAAAAAAATCTTAACTCAAAACTATTTAAGATTTTCTGTTCAAAATATCCAAAATACCTAAAAAAAAACTCAAAACGCCGTTTAAAAATATTCCAACTAAAACATCTCAAAATACCTAAAGATCTCAACGTCAACGCCATTGAAGATTGTTCTGTTCAAAATAATCCAAAAGCTCATAAAAAAAACAAATTAACTACCTACATTGAATGTTCTGTTCAAAATTATCCAAAAGCCCTCATAATAAATTCTACAAAACAAAGTATATTTCTTTTTCTCAATTTACTCTTAAAATTAATAAAGTCAAAAATCGGGCAACAAACACATTCAAATAATTCCAAAACGACCTCATGCTAGACAACAATTCAAAACCATAAGTTTCAAGCGACTTAACTTAAGGGTTTCCGCTAAAACATACCCACAAACAAATTAATTTCATTCTTCCACAAGCAAACCATCTTATCAACCTCGCCTTTCATACTTCATCATACAAAAACTAAACAGTTTTATTTCTCAATCTAAATAAAACTGAACCCTTTCACTTTTGTGTTTAGAATTTTCATCAATTTAAACACAACCAAAGAAACTCTAGTCGAATCAAAACTTATGTCTTAATAACCTCAATATGCCACGAATCGAGTGAACGACCATCCAAAGCCTCCAACTCGTAAACAAAATGGTGAAAAATACCTCAGTGATCCCACACCAAACAAAAAACAAACAAACTGGTGCCAAATTGGGCATCACTTGAGTGTAGCTGGACTCCCAAACTACATCACCAACCAAAAATCAAAACGCATTTCTGCGCCCTAAAACAACAAAATTTGTGGCATGTCTAGCACGGACACTAAAAACTTCCAAAAAAAAATCCTTTAAACAACCGAACTCACCGACATACTCCTTAGGCATAGTTACTGCGTACTCCGTCGCGGTATCCCTGTAAAATTATGTTTAGGAATGTTGTAACAAACCAGTGCCTCCCTGAATCACGATCCCATAATATGTGTCCAATTAACCACAATCACGGTTTCATTAACTCATGAATCACTATAAATGGTTTCTAAAATTTTTGGCAACATCCGTACCAGTAGCACGCCTAATAGGAAACAACAGAGTCGATTTACCAAAACAATGCGTTACACCGAGAAAGTTGTAACTGATTTCTTGGTTTATATACAAAACAGATGCAAGAAACATAATTTAATTCGTTTTCAGAACAACTCCAATAACGCTGACACGTAACCACAATGACCCTACTATTACTTCATAACTCATTTATCAATGTAACCACAACAAAAGCAATAATTAAAATTCAAAATTAATTCAATTAATTCACAACTCAAACTTATATAAATTACTGTTCTATCACTGTTAAATCAAATTATTTACTATTTCTTTTGGTGGTTTATATTTTTACAAGTTTTCATACAAAACATTACAAAGTGAGTCCAAAATATTACAACCAAAACAACTCAAAATATATCACAATACTTAAACAGGTTTAGAGTAATTTATTAATGCTAAGTAAAAGCAAACAAAAGGTTTTGGGATTTCACAAAATAAGGTTTACACCGTAACAATAACTTTTATTCGGTTAGTAAATACAAATTGTTTGATGCAACATTAAACTTGTGGGATAATTCCTAACCAGTTAGTAACACAGGCAAAATTAAACCTAAGCTAAATAATATGGTGGTTAATTAGCATTCCAAAAAAAATTCTAACAACAAAGTGCTCAAAATTGTACTAATAACTAATTCTAAAGTTGGGCGCCATTTGTCGCAGTCACTCCCGGCTAGTGTGGACAAAGGGTGTTTAAAAGGTACTAATATTCGAATGAAATAAAGAAATCCGGGTATAGCATTTGGCAACAAAAGTTTATTCAAATTTGCTATTACACATCTACCTTTTAACACCTTCAAAAAAATCAAATACAAAACTTAATAGCTCAGAATACAGTAGAGACTAGGTTAGGTTCTAATTTAGTTATCAATATCTATACTATTACAATTCTTAATGTTCACAAATTTCTAATTAAATAAAGATAAACCACCAATTTAAGTGTTTAATTACCTAAATAAATTCCAAAATTTATCCTCAAAGGGATTCCTAAATTATGCCTAAATTAATAGCTAAATTATCCCACTTTCACTAAAGTTAAAGTAAATACAAGGAAAACCAACCTTGGATTTCAATGGAGGTTACCATTTCAAATCTTTGTTGCATCAAACTACAAACAATTCTGCAACATTACCCCAAAACTTCACCGATACCGATCCATCCTCAAAACAGCAGACAAGAAGCAAATCAATCCATAAGGAAGTTCTGACTTCAAAAATTAATCCAAATGAGGTCTAAGTAAGGTCTTAGTAAGGTCTAAGTAAGGTCACTGAAAAGAATTTACAAAAGGTTAGTTCAACGCACAAACCAAAGTAAAAGTTAAAAAACACTAACTTTTCATAATAAATATTTACCTGAGGTTACAACATGATCACCAAATTGTGACTGTTCAACTTACAGACACATATCAAAAGCGAAACCTAGAAATAAAAGAAAGTTCTAGTTAACAACCAATTTTTTTTTTTAAGTGAGGGTGGTTATATTTTTCATCACCCTATTTATGAAATCTATAATAAACCAATTTAATACCTGCAAAAGCTGGCTCGCCATATAATTTCTGAATTAATTACTAAACATTTATGCTAATTTTTCTATTTGAGACCTGAAATGATAAAAATTACAACTCTCAATACAATATGCCCAGATGTAGGTAGGCTACATTTTCTTTACAAGGATTTCCAAAGGAGTTTCCCCGAAATACTTACCATTTTCCAGTCATTTATATCAAATCATTTTTGAAATTAATTCATCCAAATTGACATGTTGGCGGCGTCTGAAACGATAAAAAGAACCATGTGCTCAGACTCTAAGAAATGTCTAGCAACAAACAAAATCAACGCAAACCTTTCTGCAGATACTTACCAGGAATAACTATCAAACTACAAAATAATTTGGGGCGTGCCCCATTAAATTTTTCACTTCTAATACATTATTATAACAAACGTTCCACTCCGACGCACGACTAACAGTGCGGAACCGGAAAAACGGCAGCTGTCACACTTGACAAATGTCAGTGTCAGCATCCATTATGTCTATGCCAAAATATGGACTGGAGTCCTACATCCATTTAGCTTTTCGTTTCACGCGAACTTCGACAAAAATATACAACGTTACACCTGGAACTCCCAGCAGTATATCTGCAGAGCTTACGTGAATATTAAGAATTTATTTTACCGACGTCAGATAATCGATCGATTTTTAAATGTTATTTTCATGAATGATTGCTGTCAAAAGAGTGACGTTTTAAAATTAGGCGTTTGGGATACGAAAGGTGTAATATTGGACGAATATTCCTTATCTGACGTAGAGTAAATAGACTTTTACTCAGGTAGACTACCAGGAAGCTGTTACTCCTCGGACCCTGATAGGTAAGCATAATAGCATAGAAAAAACGGAATAGAGCCTTTTTTTCGAATTACCCACACATCTTCAATTCCATTATTCCATTCGGCGCATAGACCTTCAACTCTATTTAGTTTTAACAAATTTACCCACATACTCTACGTTATCGCATTTTCATGATCTCGAGGTAAGTATTACATTGATTTTTGAAAATAGTATTTCTTTCAAGAGCAAGACTGAGATAACTCCTTTCGAATGTCAACATGATATAACATAGGTTAACTTCAAATTCTTTGTGTAAGGAAAATTCATAGAAAAATTTATTTTGTATAATATTAAAAATCAAGACAATTCAGTCACGTAAAATATTTTATTTATTTTAACTTTTTTGCACTGTAAGTTGTTCAATTGGCGGACTTAATGCACTATGGCATTCTCTACTAGTTAACCACGTATAAATGCAGAGAGTTTAATCAGTGGCGGAATGTTAATAATAAGTGAGAAGTGTAGTACAAAAAAACCGGCCAAGTGCTAGTCGGACTCGCGCACTGAGGGTTCCGTGCCAACTTTAACTCAATTAAGGAATCCACATACTCCTACTTAGGGCTGCTTTTTCAATAGTCAGATAAAAATATACGTCTAACAAAATACTATATGGCTAATTTGAAGACGTCACCTTTGTCAGCAATCATACGTAGCTGATTTTTGAAGTGAAAACTTCTTTAGCGGCGTTGAGCACTTTTGTGGGATGGGGGAAAAATGTGAAACTCGCGTAAGGACACGTGACCTGATCGAAAAACCGTAAGACGGTTGGCGAAATTATGGATGTAAGTTGATTTTTCTGAGAGATAAACTTTTTAATGTAATTTAATATAATATAAATTGTAATGTTTGTGTACGATAGTGCAATAAATAAATATTGTATTCTATAAAAATATTATATTATTATTATTATTATTATTATTTTTGTATTCTATCACAAAAATGATAGTACTTTTATATTGATAATAACTATTCCAAAAAATCAAAAATGCACAACGTTGATATTCAAGTTTTCACTTCTGCCGGCACTCCCGGAGTGCTTTCACAGTTTTTTTTTTAAACCTGTCGCTTTATAATTTTTCAGTCTGTTAAGCTTTATCTAACGATTGAAAAATCGGCTCTTAGTAAAATACCACACTATTTTGTTGACAGCAAATATAACTTTGTTTTTCATAGTGTTTGTATAAAGAACAAAGTTATTTTGCGGTTGTTGAAAATGTGCTATATCTCAAAAACTTCTTGTTCAATCTCGTCCAAACTAATTTACGTTGAAAGTATTTCATAAGATCTACATTACCTATTTTTACAAAATTTACACTCGCTTAGTTTAGAAGTTAGATGTGGGGGACGCTCATTTTACCACTTTGGGAGCGTCTAGCTATAATACGTTAGACTTTTAGAGAAAATGATTTTTGAAATCTCTATGTCATTTTAAAAGACCTATCCATAGACACCCCACATGCATAGGTTTGATAAAAAAGATACTTTTAGTTACAGAATAAAGTGGCTGTGACATACGGACAGACAGACAGACAGACATACAGACAGACTTGACGAAACTATAAGAATTCCGTTTTTTGCTATTCGGTTACGGAACCCTAAAAAAGAATTAAAATGCAGTTACATAAACATACATACTAACATTACACAAATATACAATGGGATTAAGAAAAGGCTAATAAACATACATACAATACATATATGTTTAATGTAGTACTATTCAAAAATATGATTACACAATAAGATTTTTCCTTTCGGACTAGTCATTTCAGTATTGAGATAAGCGCGTTTAATCAAACAAATAAAGCCATTTTTATACTTATTTAAAATAAATTATCTATAATATATCCAACTATCTATAATCCTCATTTAACGACTGTAGTTTGTCTTGGTGCACCTACAATATGTACCAAAAATGCAGATTTACCGCAATTAATGTAATTTCATTTAATATTTTTGTACAATACTATCAGCTTATATGAAAGGAAAGGAAATGTTTTTTTTTAATAGGTAGGTAAATATTTTTTTTCCTTGTCTTAGTATTTTTTTGTTATTTGTAAAAAAAGTGATAAAGTCCCGCCTTATAATAATAACTTACGAGTTATTTATTTTTTTCTTAAAAAACAAGTAAACTTGTAGACAATCCAGGTGATTGATCTGACCTGAAGACCATGATTCAAAACGTTTATCCTAGAAGATAATTTTCGATTAGTTATATTTTCAAAGATTTTAATAGTTAGTGTTTTTCTTACGAATATTTGCGAGTAGTTTGAATTATATTTTTCGCTATATACCTGTCTTTAACTATGCTCTGCTAATATGCTGTTAAGATTTCCAGTTCTAGGTTGATACTACCTCGATAGCTTACGTCTTGACCTGTTGGATTCCGCGGAGTTCTAGCTTCCTGATAGTCTACCTGAATAAATGAGATTTTTTTGAAGAAAAATAAGATTTTTCGCTACATACCTGTCTTCACCTATGCTCTGCTGATATGCTGTTGAGAGTTCTAGGTCTAAATTGCTACTAACGCGATAGATTAAGTCTAAACCTGTAGGATCCCGCGAAGTTCTAGCTTCCTGATGGTCTACCTGAATAAATGAGATTTTTTTGACGAAAAATTAGATTTTTCGCTATATACCTGTCTTCACCTATGCTCTGCTAATATGCTGTTGAGAGTTCCAGGTTTAAATTGTTACTAGCTCGATAGTTTACGTCTTGACCTGTTGGATTCCGCGGAGTTCTAGCTTCCTGATAGTCTACCTAAATAAATGAGATTTTTTTAAAGAAAAATAAGATTTTTCGCTACATACCTGTCTTCACCTATGCTCTGTTGATATGCTGTTGAGAGTTCTAGGTCAAGATGGATACTACTTAGATAGCTTATGTTTTGACCTTTTGGATTTCGGTAAGGTCAAGCTTCCTGATGGTCTTCCTGAATAAATGAGATTATTTTGAAGAAAAATAAGCTTTTTCGCTACATACCTGTCTTCTCCTATGCTCTGCTGATATGCTTTTGAGAGTTCTAGGCCTAAGTTGCTACTAACGCGATAGATTAAGTCTAAACCTGTAGGATCCCGCGGAGTTCTAGCTTCCTGATGGTCTACCTGAATAAATGAGATTTTTTTGACGAAAAATTAGATTTTTCTCTATGTACCTGTTTTCACCTATGCTCTGCTAATATGCTGTTGAGAGTTCCAGGTTTAAATTGTTACTAGCTCGATAGTTTATGTCTTGACCTGTTGGATTCCGCGGAGTTCTAGCTTCCTGATAGTCTACCTGAATAAATGCGATTTTTTTAAAGAAAAATAAGATTTTTCGCTACATACCTGTCTTCACCTATGCTCTGCTGATATGCTGTTGAGAGTTCTAGGTCTAGATGGATACTATTTAGATAGCTTATGTTTTGACCTTTTGGATTTCGGTAAGATCAAGCTTCCTGATGGTCTACCTAAATAAATGAGATTTTTTTTAAGAAAATTAATCTTTTTCGCTGCATACCTGTCTTCACCTATGCTCTGCTGATATGCTGTTGAGAGTTTTAGGTCGAAATTGTTACTAACTCGATAGTTTACGTCTTGACCTGTTGGATTCCGCTGAGTTCTAGCTTCCTGATGGTCTACCTGAATAAATAAGATTTTTTTGACGAAAAATTATATTTTTCGCTATATACCTGTTTTCACCTATGCTCTGCTAATATGCTGTTGAGAGTTCCAGGTCTAGGTTGATACTACCTCGATAGCTTACGTCTCGACCTGTTGGAATCCGCGGAGTTCTAGCTTCCTGATGGTCTACCTAAATAAATGAGATTTTTTTTTCAGAAAATTAATCTTTTTCGCTGCATACCTGTCTTCACCTATGCTCTGCTGATATGCTGTTGAGAGTTCTAGGTCCAAATTGATACTACCTCGATAGCTTACGTTTTGACCTGTTGGATTCCGCGGAGTTCTAGCTTCCTGATAGTCTACCTTAATAAATGCGATTTTTTTAAAGAAAAATAAGATTTTTCGCTACATACCTGTCTTCACCTATGCTCTTCTAATATGCTGTTGAGAGTTCCAGGTTAGAATTGTTATTAGCTCGATAGCTTACGTCTTGACCTGTTGGATTCCGCGGAGTACTAGCTTCCTGATAGTCTACCTTAATAAATGCGATTTTTTTAAAGAAAAATAAGATTTTTCGCTACATACCTGTCTTCACCTATGCTCTGCTGATATGCTGTTGAGAGTTCTAGGTCTAGATGGATACTATTTAGATAGCTTATGTTTTGACTTTTTGGATTTCGGTAAGATCAAGCTTCCTAATGGTCTATCTGAATAAATGAGATTTTTTTGAAGAAAATTAATCTTTTTCGCTGCATACCTGTCTTCACCTATGCTCTGCTGATATGCTGTTGAGAGTTTTAGGTCGAAATTGTTACTAACTCGATAGTCTACGTCTTGACCTGTTGGATTCTGCGGAGTTCTAGCTTCCTGATGGTCTACCTGAATAAATGAGATTTTTTTGACGAAAAATTATATTTTTCGCTATATACCTGTCTTCACCTATGCTCTGCTAATATGCCGTTGAGAGTTCCAGGTCTAAGTTGATACTACTTCGATAGATTACGTCTTGACCTGTTGGATTCCTTGGAGTTCTAGCTTCCTGATAGTCTACCTGAATAAATGAGATTTTTTTTAGGAAAAATAAGATTTTTCGCTACATACCTGTTTTCACCTATGCTCTGCTGATATGCTTTTGAGAGTCCTAGGTCTAAATTGCTACTAAAGCAATAGATTAAGTCTAAACCTGTAGGATCCCGTGGAGTTCTAGCTTCCTGATAGTCTACCTGAATAAATGAGATTTTTTGGACGAAAAATTAGATTTTTCGCTATATACCTGTCTTCACCTATGCTCTGCTAATATGCTGTTGAGAGTTCCAGGTCTAGGTTGATACTACCTGGATAGTTTACGTCTTGCCCTGTTGGATTCCGCGAAGTTCTAGCTTTCTGATAGTCTACCTGAATAAATGAGATTTTTTTGAAGAAAAATAAGATTTTTCGCTACATACCTGTCTTCACCTATGCTCTGCTGATATGCTTTTGAGAGTTCTAGGTCTAAATTGCTACTAACGCGATAGATTAAGTCTAAACCTGTAGGATCTCGCGGAGTTCTAGCTTCCTGATGGTCTACCTGAATAAATGAGATTTTTTTGACGAAAAATTAGATTTTTCGCTATATACCTGTCTTCACCTATGCTCTTCTAATATGCTGTTGAGAGTTCTAGGTTTGAATTGTTATGAGCTCAATAGTTTACGTCTTGACCTGTTGGATTCCGCGGAGTTCTAGCTTCCTGATAGTCTACCTTAATAAATGCGATTTTTTTAAAGAAAAATAAGATTTTTCGCTACATACCTGTTTTCACCTATGCTCTGCTGATATGCTGTTGAGAGTTCTAGGTCTAGGTTGATACTACCTCGATAGCTTAGGTCTTGACCTGTTGGATTCCGTGGAGTTCTAGCTTCCTGATAGTCTACCTTAATAAATGCGATTTTTTTAAAGAAAAATAAGATTTTTCGCTACATACCTGTCTTCACCTATGATCTGCTGATATGCTTTTGAGAGTTCTAGGTCTTAATTGCTACTAACGCGATAGATTAAGACTTATCCTGTAGGATCCCGCGGAGTTCTAGCTTCCTGATGGTCTACCTGAATAAATGAGATTTTTTGGACGAAAAATTAGATTTTTCGCTATATACCTGTTTTCACCTATGCTCTGCTAATATGTTGTTGAGAGTTCCAGGTTTGAATTGTTACTAGCTCAATAGTTTACGTCTTGACCTGTTGGATTCCGTGGAGTTCTAGCTTCCTGATAGTCTTCCTGAATAAATGAGATTTTTTTGAATAAAAATAAGATTTTTCGCTACATACCTGTCTTTACCTATGCTCTACTGATATGCTGTTGAGAGTTCAAGGTCTAAATTGTTACTAATTCGATAGTTTACGTCTTGACCTGTTGGATTCCGCGGAGTTTTAGCTTCCTGATGGTCTACCTGAATAAATGAGATTTTTTTGACGAAAAATTAGATTTTTCGCTATATACCTGTCTTCACCTATGCTCTGCTAATATGCTGTTGAGAGTTCCAGGTTTAAATTGTTACTAGCTCGATAGTTTACGTCTTGACCTTTTGGATTTCGGTAAGGTCAAGCTTTCTGATGGTCTTCCTGAATAAATGAGATTATTTTGAAGAAAAATAAGATTTTTCGCTACATACCTGTCTTAACCTATGCTCTGCTGATATGCTTTTGAGAGTTCTAGGTCTAAATTGCTACTAACGCGATAGATTAAGTCTAAACCTGTAGGATCCCGCGGAGTTCTAGCTTCCTGATGGTCTACCTGAATAAATGAGACTTTTTTGACGAAAAATTAGATTTTTCGCTATATACCTGTCTTAACCTATGCTCTGCTAATATGCTGTTGAGAGTTCCAGGTTTGAATTGTTACTAGCTCAATAGTTTACGTCTTGACCTGTTGGATTCCGTGGAGTTCTAGCTTCCAGATAATCTACCTGAATAAATGAGATTTTTTTGAAGAAAAATAAGATTTTTCGCTACATACCTGTCTTCACCTATGCTCTGCTGATATGCTTTTGAGAGTTCTAGGTCTAAATTGCTACTAACGCGATAGATTTAGTCTAAACCTGTAGGATCCCGCGGAGTTCTAGCTTTCTGATGGTCTACCTGAATAAATGAGATTTTTTTGACGAAAAATTAGATTTTTCGCTATATACCTGTCTTCACCTATGCTCTTCTAATATGCTGTTGAGAGTTCCAGGTTAGAATTGTTATTAGCTCGATAGTTTACGTCTTGACCTGTTGGATTCCGCGGAGTTCTAGCTTCCTGATAGTCTACCTTAATAAATGCGATTTTTTTAAAGAAAAATAAGATTTTTCGCTACATACCTGTCTTCACCTATGCTCTGCTGATATGCTGTTGAGAGTTCTAGGTCTAGGTTGATACTACCTCGATAGCTTACGTTTTGACCTGTTGGATTCCGCGGAGTTCAAGCTTCCTGATAGTCTACCTTAATAAATGCGATTTTTTTAAAGAAAAATAAGATTTTTCGCTACATACCTGTCTTCACCTATGCTCTGCTGATATGCTTTTAAGAGTTCTAGGTCTAAATTGCTACTTTCGCGATAGACTAAGTCTAAACCTTTAGGATCCCGCGGAGTTCTAGCTTCCTGATGGTCTACCTGAATAAATGAGATTTTTTGGACGAAAAATTAGATTTTTCGCTATATACCTGTTTTCACCTATGCTCTGCTAACATGCTGTTGAGAGTTCCAGGTCTAGGTTGATACTACCTCGATAGCTTACGTCTTGACCTGTTGGATTTCACGGAGTTTTAGCTTCCTGATAGTCTTCCTGAATAAATGAGATTTTCTTGAAGAAAAATAAGATTTTTCGCTACATACCTGTCTTTACCTATGCTCTACTGATATGTTGTTGAGAGTTCAAGGTCTAAATTGTTACTAATTCGATAGTTTACGTCTTGACCTGTTGGATTCCGCGGAGTTCTAGCTTCCTGATGGTCTACCTGAATAAATGAGATTTTTTTGACGAAAAATTAGATTTTTCGCTATATACCTGTCTTCACCTATGCTCTGCTAATATGCTGTTGAGAGTTCCAGGTTTAAATTGTTACTAGCTCGATAGTTTACGTCTTGACCTTTTGGATTTTGGTAAGGTCAAGCTTCCTGATGGTCTTCCTGAATAAATGAGATTATTTTGAAGAAAAATAAGTTTTTTCGCTACATACCTGTCTTCACCTATGCTCTGCTGATATGCTTTTGAAAGTTCTAGGTCTAAATTGCTACTAACGCGATAGATTAAGTCTAAACCTGTAGGATCCCGCGGAGTTCTAGCTTCCTGATGGTCTACCTGAATAAATGAGATTTTTTTGACGAAAAATTAGATTTTTCGCTATATACCTGTCTTAACCTATGCTCTGCTAATATGCTGTTGAGAGTTCCAGGTTTGAATTGTTACTAGCTCAATAGTTTACGTCTTTACCTGTTGGATTCCGCGGAGTTCTAGCTTCCTGATAGTCTACCTGAATAAATGAGATTTTTTTGAAGAAAAATAAGATTTTTCGCTACATACCTGTCTTCACCTATGCTCTGCTGATATGCTTTTGAGAGTTCTAGGTCTAAATTGCTACTAACGCGATAGATTAAGTCTAAACCTATAGGATACCGTGGAGTTCTAGCTTCCTGATGGTCTACCTGAATAAATGAGATTTTTTTGACGAAAAATTAGATTTTTCGCTATATACCTGTCTTCACCTATGCTCTGCTAATATGCTGTTGAGAGTTCCAGGTTTAAATTGTTACTAGCTCGATAGTTTACGTCTTGACCTTTTGGATTTTGGTAAGGTCAAGCTTCCTGATGGTCTTCCTGAATAAATGAGATTATTTTGAAGAAAAATAAGTTTTTTCGCTACATACCTGTCTTCACCTATGCTCTGCTGATATGCTTTTGAAAGTTCTAGGTCTAAATTGCTACTAACGCGATAGATTAAGTCTAAACCTGTAGGATCCCGCGGAGTTCTAGCTTCCTGATGGTCTACCTGAATAAATGAGATTTTTTTGACGAAAAATTAGATTTTTCGCTATATACCTGTCTTAACCTATGCTCTGCTAATATGCTGTTGAGAGTTCCAGGTTTGAATTGTTACTAGCTCAATAGTTTACGTCTTTACCTGTTGGATTCCGCGGAGTTCTAGCTTCCTGATAGTCTACCTGAATAAATGAGATTTTTTTGAAGAAAAATAAGATTTTTCGCTACATACCTGTCTTCACCTATGCTCTGCTGATATGCTTTTGAGAGTTCTAGGTCTAAATTGCTACTAACGCGATAGATTAAGTCTAAACCTATAGGATACCGCGGAGTTCTAGCTTCCTGATGGTCTACCTGAATAAATGAGATTTTTGACGAAAAATTATATTTTTCGCTATATACCTGTCTTCACCTATGCTCTGCTAATATGCTGTTGAGAGTTCTAGGTCTAGTTTGATATTACCTCGATAGCTTACGTCTTGACCTGTTGGATTCCGCGGAGTTCTAGCTTCCTGATAGTCTACCTGAATAAATGAGATTTTTTTTGAAGAAAAATAAGATTTTTCGCTACATACCTGTCTTCACCTATGCTCTGCTGATATGTTTTTGAGAGTTCTAGATCTAATTTGATACTAACGCGATAGAGTAAGTCTAAACCTGTAGGATCCCGCGGAGTTCTAGCTTCCTGATGGTCTACCTGAATAAATGAGATTTTTTTGACGAAAAATTAGATTTTTCGCTATATACCTGTCTTAACCTATGCTCTGCTAATATGCTGTTGAGAGTTCCAGGTTTGAATTGTTACTAGCTCAATAGTTTACGTCTTGACCTGTTGGATTCCGTGGAGTTCTAGCTTCCTGATACTCTACCTGAATAAATGAGATTTTTTTGAAGAAAAATAAGATTTTTCGCTACATACCTGTCTTCACCTATGCTCTGCTAATATGCTGTTGAGAGTTCCAGGTCTAGGTGGATACTACCTCGATAGCTTACGTCTTGACTTGTTGGATTCCGCGGAGTTCTAGCTTCCTGATAGTCTACCTGAATAAATGAGATTTTTTTGAAGAAAAATAAGATTTTTCGCTACATACCTGTCTTCACCTATGCTCTGCTGATATGCTTTTGAGAGTTCTAGGTCCTAATTGCTACTAACGCGATAGATTAAGACTTATCCTGTAGGGTCCCGCGGAGTTCTAGCTTCCTGATGGTCTACCTGAATAAATGAGATTTTTTTGACGAAAAATTAGATTTTTCGCTATATACCTGTCTTCACCTATGCTCTGCTAATATGCTGTTGAGAGTTCTAGGTCTAGATGGATACTACTTAGATAGCTTTTGTTTAGACTTTTTGGATTTCGGTAAGATCAAGCTTCCTGATGGTCTACCTGAATAAATGAGATTTTTTTGAAGAAAATTAATCTTTTTCGCTGCATACCTGTCTTCACCTATGCTCTGCTGATATGCTGTTGAGAGTTCCAGGTCTAAATTGTTACTAATTCGATAGCTTACGTCTTGACCTGTTGTATTATGAGAACTTATAGCTTCTTTATGGTCTATCTGAATAAATGAGATTTTTTTGACGAAAAATAAGTTATTTCACTACATACCTGTCTTCACCTATGCTCTGCTGACATACTGTTGAGAGTTCTAGGTCTAGATGGATACTGTTTAGATAGCTCACGTCTTGTCCTTTTGGATTCCAGGAAGTTTTTGCTTCCTGTTTGTCTACCTGAATTAATGAGATTTTTTTGAAGAAAATTAAGATATTTCGCTACCTACCTGTCTTCACCTATGCTCTGCTGATATGCTGTTGAGAGTTCCAGGTCTAGATGAATACCATTAAGATAGCTTACGTTTTATCCTGTTTGATCTTCAGGAGTTCCAGCTTTCTTATGGTTTACCTGTATTGATGTGATTTTTTAAAATAAAATAAAGTTTTTTCGGTACACCTCTGTTTTTACTGTATGCTCTGCTGATATGCTGGTGAGAGTTCCAGGTCTAGGTGTAATTTTTTAAGATGGCTCATACACAGGGCTATGTTATTTTATCTTTATTTTTTATGGTTTTCCTTCCTTTTAGTTTTATTTTCGTCGGTTTGTTTGTAATATATATATTTTTGAACGAAAAAAAAATTAGAAGTTTTTTTTAAATAGTGTCTTTTATACACCAGAACTATTTAATTTGAGAATGAGGAACTCTTTTTTATATTTTTTTAACTAATCTGGCATATTTATTTTATATTTTTCAACAAAGTGCTCTGCTACCGGAAGTTAGCAGAGCATTTCAACCACATACTTTTTAGTGGGTTTAAATGGTAGAACTATCTCTAACAAGTATCAGGAACTATAGAACTCATGTGCATGCGAATAGAACTCCATTTTTTTTATGCTCTGCCAGACTTTGCTCTGCTAAGTTCACAGACCCACAAAATACATCAACAGGACCAGCGAGGCCAAAGCTATGTTAACAAAAGCCAAGCTGCACCTCAAAAACACGAAAAATATAAAAACTGACATAAAGGTAGAAGTCATGCATGCACTCGACAGACTCTACCAGTTGGTAAAGGAAGCGGAGTCGGAAAGGAAAGAAGTAGGGAAGGTCACTGAAGAGGTCACCGAATTGACAGCACCGGAAAGAGTAAGTCGAGTGGAGGTGGAGATGGACAAGGAGCGTACAGGTATAGGAAAGATGCTCATGGAGAAGATGGTACAACACAGCAAACAATTAGAAGAGAATAGAAAGGAGATGGTGTAACGTTGTATATTTTTGTCTAAGTTCGCGTGAAACAAAAAGCTAAATGGATGTAGGACTCCAGTCCATATTTTGGCATAGATATAATGGATGCTGACACTGACATTTGTCAAGTGTGACAGCTGCCGTTTTTCCGGTTCCGCACTGTTGGTTGTGCGTCGGAGTGGAACGTTTGTTGTTATAATTCTTATAATGTAAAAAATAATAATAACGGGGCACGTCCCAAATTATTTTGTAGTTTGATAGTTATTCCTGGTAAGTATCTGCAGAAAGGATTGCGTTGAATTTTGTTTGTTGCGAGACATTTCTTAGAGTCATGGTTCTTTTTATCGTTTCAGACGCCGCCAACATGTCAATTTGGATGAATTAATTTCGAAAATGATTTGATATAAATGACTGGAAAATGGTAAGTACTTTGAGAAACTCCTTTGGAAATCCTTGTAAAGAAAATGTAGCCTACCCACATCTGGGCATATTGTATTGAGAGTTGTAATTTTTATCATTTCAGGTCTCAAATAGAAAAATTAGCATAAATGTTTAGTAATTAATTCAGAAATTATATGGCGAGCCAGCTTTTGCAGGTATTAAATTGGTTTATTATAGATTTCATAAATAGGGTGATCAAAAGTATAACCACCCTCACATAGAAAAAAATATTAACACTGACAAAAACAATTAACACATTACACTCACACATACACCTACACACATACACACACACAAAAAACAAAAAAAAACACTATGTCGTCGCCATCGCAAACATTAAAAACCACCCCTTCAACATCTACAGATGAAGGGCATAATGTTTGTGGTTTGGCCACGGCCACCGGCAGCTCCTCCCCCCAGCGGCATACCCCCGCAAAGGAGATTGGGAAGAGACTGCAACCCTTTTTAACCACCCCCACAACATCTGGTTTGACAACAATAGGCACAAAAACAACACATACACAATCAAAATCAAAAAAGGTGCCATCACCACCGGCATACACATGCAGGCTGAGGAAGGCTGCCACACCCACTACCAAAAAACACAAAAGTGTATCCAAGGTTACGAAAAGGCAAACCTCGATTAACGTTCGAGGACCAGCGGACCTTGGTAAGACCATAGCAAAACAACACACACTTCAAAAAAAGACAATGTCAGGGGGCCTGCGTCGAGTGGCGTCGCTTAGAAACGCGCAAGCGGTGGCGAGGAAAGCAGCGATTGATGACGGGCGGAACCTAGCCGAAACATCACTCCTAGAGTCCTCCACCCTAGACATCAGCGTGATAAAGACACCAACACCCGACGAAACCTTGACACACGGCACGTCATCAAACCCCACCAAGGACACTCCAACTCGACCGGAGAGTAAACCCTCTGTAAAACCGCATAAACTGGAAACAGAAGGGTCAACCAAAGATGCCCACCACCGCTCAACGCCAGACCCAGAGCCGGAAGGTAATACAGAAACACCAAATCTAGCATCACAGGCAGAGGATGAACTAGTACCACAGACCACCTTCCCCTTAAAAGATCACTACAGCATAGTGATCTCATCTTCGGAAATTACACCTACAGCCGAAGAACAACAAGGGGAAGTCATCCCAGAGAACCCTGATCTATGGCAGGCTCTAGACCAAGAATTAGCCGAGCAGGGAGTCTGGGAAGACACAGGGAGTATAGCTTCATCCGACACCAATTGGACAGACGTCAACAGCGACTGCGGAAGGCCGAGTATGCTCCCACCCATGGGAGGTCATACAGGCGTCTGCAAAGATCTAGCGACGGACCGAGCTAGAGAGTACCTGCAAACGGGCAAACACGCACTGAAGAGCTCCAGAACCCTTAAAAGGGAACTGAGGCAAATCGCAGTGGAAAGCCTATCAAACCTATACGAGCTCGTGCTCTCCCTTGCCGACTCCAGAAACCGCCACAGGCTGAATCTGGAGACGGAGAGGACGAGGGCGGCCCGGGAAATGGTACGCATGGAGCGGGCACACAACAAGGCGCTTAAGGATCAGCACGATGAGTTTCAAAAGCGCCTGAAAGAGACTAAAGATGCATGGGAAAGCACCCACAAGGCAGTAGACGGCGTTCAAAAGTGGCTCAACTTTGAAGTCGAGGGTATCGTGAGAGGAGTAGTCTCTAATACCACCCCGAAAGAGGAAAAGCCTACTTCACAAACACCAATACACCACACAAATTCCCCCACCACAGTCTCTTGCCCGCACATGGACAACACGCCGGCTCTGGAGGACATTACATCAAAACTGCGACATCTGGCGACCGACCTTCACTATCTTAGACAGGATCTGGCCGAAGGGAGATTAATAAGCGAACGACAACGCTCAAAGTCTCCAGAAAGGGCTCTCCCAATAGCACAAGAGTGTCCTAAAGTGCTGGACGGCATAAACTCAATTAAAGAGGACATCGCCGCCATCAAGACGCTCCTAGCACGTCCAGCACCACCAACAAGAGAGGAGATAGGGGAGGACCTAACATCGGCCACGTCACCCATCATAACAAAAACGACGAGGATCCTAGAGGAGATTCAGGAGGTCAAGGATATCGCGTATACAAATGGAGTGGCAGGACCAACTGGAGCGACAGGGCTTGCGACGGAAATGGCCCTGACCGACACAGCAAACAGGATTGACGACCTAATAAACCCAATCCGAGAAGACGTGATGGAACTGGCCACTCAGTCGAGAGCCATCAACAAAACGCTCACATGGATCAACTCTTCCTTCAGGCAGCGCGCACCAACAGAGGTAAAACCACAGGGCCATATATCCTACGCGGTTGCAGCCAAACAAAAACCTACCCTTAAACCCAACCATGCACTGATAATCTCGTCAACAGACCCCACAAAAACCGGGGACAACGTAATAGAAACCATCAGAACTACACTAGACTTCAAAACAACAGGAGTCACGGTCGACAGGGTAAGAAAGGCTAAAAATCGCAAGGTTATCTTAAGCTGCGAAAGGGAGGAGGATGCCAAAACACGCGACAGGATTAGAACAAACACCACACTAACGATAAAAGAGGCTAAAACAGGTAACCCTCAAATTAAAATTAAAAATATAATGTCGTACCACACCGACGAGGATATAGTCTAACAGCTGAAGGCTCAGAACAAAAAGTTCTTCATAGACCTGAAAGCCGAAGATCGATTCCTTAAGGTGAGGTACAGGAAACGAGCAAGGAACGCGCTACAGTGCCATCCGGTACTAGAAGTATCGCCTAAACTGTACAAAAGAATGTTGGAGGAGGGAGCTGTCCACATAGGGCTTGAGAAGAGACCTGTGGAGGACCAGTCACCACTCGTCCAATGCGCCAAATGCCTTGGATTTGGGCACACAAAAACTCTGTGCCGGGAGACGGACCAATACTGCAATTACTGCGGAGAGAAACACTCCTGGCAAGACTGCTCAACAAGACAAAACGGTGGCGCCCCTAGCTGTAAGAACTGTGCTAGGACAAAGGCTGATACTAAAGAAAACCCACATATGGCATTCAGCCCATCGTGCCCGCAATGGCAGACATGGGATGGAATAGCGCGTTCCAAAATAGCATATTGCTAAGGTTCGCCCACAAGACAACGGTTCAGTTTCCACCGTAAGTACAGGCTCTTCAACAACTATATACATCATTCAGGCTTATCTGCGAAAATCAAAGCAGGCCACGAATGAACTGCTCCTGGCCGCGGAGAAGAGAGGTGCGGAAATCGCCCTGGTGCAAGAACCCTACGTTGGATCCACAGGGATAGTCAAACAATACCCCGGCACTAGGGTAATCCAATGCACCATTAATAGGCAAAAACCGATAAAGGCTGCGATTCTCGTCTTCGGTGACCTGTTAAAAGTCATCCATGACCCCCAACTGGTCACCGAGACAGAGTGCGCAGTCCTATTGGAGGCCGGATCTCTGCGACTGGGAGTGGTATCCCTGTACTACGAAGGAGACCAACCTATAGAGCCGTACATTGAGCGTACCAAAGCAGTATGCTTAAAACTAAACACCCAAAATCTATTAATAGGAGGAGACGTAAATGCCTGGAGCCAATGGTGGGGCAGCTCATCTGAGAACGAACGAGGTGCAACATACAGCTCATTCCTTAACGATATGGACTTCCACATTCTAAACGTTAGAGATACACCTACCTTTGAGGAGTATCGCAGAGGGAAACTATGCACAAGCATCGTTGATGTTACTGCATGCAGTACCCAACTTCTAGGTAAAATAGAGGAGTGGAAAGTTGACCGAAGCCTTACCACATCAGACCACAACGCCATAACGTACAACCTACACGTAGGCGAAAAACTACATAAAGTAGAACGCCCTACTACAAGGAAGTACAATACCAACAAGGCAAACTGGTTGAGCTTCGATAGACAATTACACAAGTCCCTAGAAGCGCGACAAATAACTCCAGACAACATCAAAAAGGCAACCAACGGAGAAGAGCTGGAGTCCATAACTGAAGCCTACACAGCAGCAATCGAAGAAGCGTGCGAAAGCGCGATTAGGCAGCAAAGGAAGAACGGTTGTGCCACCTTGGTGGAATCAGAACCTACAGGAGCTCAAAAAAGACGTCCTTAGAAAAAAGAGACGTATTAAAAATGCAGCCCCACCAAGAATAGAAACCGTACTGAAAGAGTACCGTGACGCCAAAGAGCTGTACGCTCTCAAAACACAGGAGGCTCAGACAGAGAGTTGGAAGGAATTCTGCTCCAAACAAGACAGAGAGAGCATGTGGGACGGGATATATAGAATCATTCGAAGAACGGCGAGAACCCAGGAAGACACACTACTTCGCGACTCGAGTGGGCAAACGCTGAACCCAAATAAGTCAGCAGAACTTCTTGCCGAAACCTTATATCCAAAGGACTATATCAACAGATGATCCGTCACATGCTCATATCAGACACATTACAAGGAGCGGAACACCAGAGGAGACAAGCAAACTGTCGCCGGATGACCCTCCGTTCACGCGGGCCGAAGTGGAAGCCGTGCTTAAAGCGCAGAATCCAAAGAAAGCCCCGGGAGCGGATGGTTTTACGGCAGACATATGCGGAAGGGCAATCCGAGCTGCAGAAGAGGTGTTTATGGCGATCGCTAACCAGTGTCTCGCCATATCATACTTCCCAAAAATCTGGAAGTCTGCCCATGTAGTCATCCTCAAAAAACCTGGTAAGGATGACTATACCCACCCGAAATCTTACCGCCCTATAGGACTTTTATCGGTACTAGGGAAAACGGTAGAAAAACTTCTAGTGGGTCGACTCCAATGGCATCTCCTTAAAACTCTCAGTCCAAAACAGTACGGTTTCTTGCCGCAACGTGGAACCGAGGACGCCCTCTATGACCTGACGAGTTATATAGCCAAAGAACGGGCCGACAAGAAGTCGATAATTGTAATCTCGCTGGACATAGAGGGTGCCTTTGATAACACGTGGTGGCCGGCTCTAAAATACCAACTTTTACAAAGACACTGCCCAAGGAACCTCTACAAAGCAGTGGAATCTTATCTGGAAGACAGAAGCGTAGAAGTCCATTACGCAGGATCTACCTGCAAAAGAGAAACCAACAAGGGTTGTGTGCAGGGATCCATAGGAGGCCCAACCTTTTGGAATCTCATTTTGGACCCACTGCTCCACCTTCTGTACAAAGAGAAGGTACACTGCCAGGCGTTCGCCGATGATGTGGTCTTAGTCTTCTCTGCCAAAACAGTGTCAGAGATGGAGGAACCCATCAACGAGGTGTTAAACATGACATTAGAATGGGGAAAGCAAAACAAACTGAACTTCGCGGCGCATAAGACCAATGCCATGCTTATCACCCGAAGATTAAAATTTACCCCTCCTAAACTTATAATGTCAGGAGTACAACTCCCCCTCGTTGATGAGATCAAACTTCTCGGACTCATACTAGACAAACGACTCAACTTCAACTCACACGTATCCGCCATCTGCAAAAAGTCAGCGGACATATATAAACAGCTAGCGTGTGCAGCGAGGGTCACATGGGGTCTAAACGGCGAGATAGTACGGACCATATACGTGGCGGTAATAGAACCCATCGTCACATACGTCGCGGCAGCCTGGGCAGTGGCAACTCAGCTCCAAATGAACAAAAAGCGCCTGGAGGCGGTACAGAGGGGCTTTGCGCAGAAAATATGTAAGGCTTATAGAACCACTTCATTAACCTCTGTGCAGATTCTCTCTGGGACCCTACCTCTAGACCTACGCATCCAGGAAACAGCAACCCTGTACGAGGCAAAGAGAGGATACGCAGCCGATTTCTTACCCCCTGGCAGGAACCTGGAAAATAAAGTTAAATTTACAGAATTTCCACATCCATCCAACACCACTGCCTTGGGGTATGAACTCCTCGAGGATATGAACCCAGAAACCCAAAAACGCCACGACATCTCAGGTCCACAGGTTTATACCGATGGAAGCAAGATAGAGGGTAGAGTAGGAGCAGCCCTCACGTGGTGGGAAAACGGTAAGGAGACAGGCAGCGAAACCTTCAGCTTACACCCAACCTGCACAGTCTTCCAATCGGAACTATATGCTCTCCATAGGGCAGTGCTAAGGGCAAAAGAGAGCGGAACGGACACAGTGAACATATTAAGTGACTCACGATCTTCACTGGAACTACTGTCTAACCCCGCTCTCCTACACCCACTGGCAAAGACCATTAAGGAGAACATATCAGCCATGAATGCAGAAGGGAGACAGGTGAGGCTGTTTTGGCTAAGAGCACACGTTGGAACAGCGGGAAATGAAAGAGCTGACGAGCTAGCAAAAACAGCCGCTACAACAGAAAAGTCAGAGCCAGACTACGCAGAAGTCCCATTGTCTTATGTGAAGAAAAAGATCAGGGAGGAATCGGTCCAGAGATGGCAGGACAGATATGACGCCTCTGCAACGGAATCAGTTACCAAGGCCTTCTTCCCAGACGTACGCGAGGCGTACCGGCTGGTGAGAGCAGTAAAACTGACCCCGCTCTAGACCCAAATCTTCACAGGACATGGCGGTTTTGGGGAATACTTACATCGGTTTGAGCTTCGCAGCTCCCCCGGATGCGAGTGTGACCCGGACACAAGCGAAACAGTCTGGCATATACTATTAGATTGCCCGCGGTTCCAACTGAGCAAGCACAACCTGGAATGCGACATTCAGATGGAGCTGACCAAAAATACTATGACAAAGGTCCTAAAAAGTGCGAAGTTAAGAACCACTTTCTTAAACTATGTAGAATCAGTCGCCAAAATAACAACAAGGCGGAATAGCGCAATACCAAATTGCACACCCACGACACAGGACACAAAACAACAAATACAACAACTTACCACACAGAAACCCTCACAAAGTCAACCTAAACCCTACAATCTGCTGGCATCCGGTGAACCGGGAGAGCCTGGAATAAGGCTGCGGGGAGTCGCGCTGTTCATGGACAACAACTGGGAGCGGCTAGGAATCGCATTCTGTAACGCCATGGTACGAAACACGGTCTATATTTCACCCGGTCTCGGCGCACTTATCAACGGAAGTACCTTTAAAACATCAATGAGACGAAAGGTCTAAAACGAATTACCAATTGTAACAATAGAGCAGCAAGAGTGTAGAATAGTGCGAAAGAAAAACAAGACTATCGCACTATTCTCCAACGAACTGCATGTTACGGAATTCGAACAGGCATGCAAGGTACTATAAGTGTAAGTAAGGTAAGGTAAGGTAGGTTACGAAGATAAGTGAGCGAGGGGAGAAAGGAACATCGAGACCGGTTAAGATCAGTCTGGATGCAATGGTCGTAAGCTACCAAAAAGGCAAAACCGAGGACTACCTTGGGGCCGTGGCAGCTTCTAAATATCACGAGGTCGTGGTCTATGAGGACAGAGGCCAAAACCTCAGCTTCCTTAAACCACGACCAGCAGACCAAAACGCACCACCACCACCCACTGATTGCTGGGACCACCCTATAGTCAGAACTGACATCAGTGGGTCCGAGCGATTGGAACTCAGGGTGAGAAGCGAAAAGTGCCAGACGAAACGGAGTGCGAAAGAGCTGAGCGTCGACGAGAAAGAGAAAACTCAAGACACACTCTCCACTATGACAGCAGCACTCAGCAGTGTTTTCAAGGCGATCCCGGAGATGATCACCAGAAAAATAACGAGGATGAGGAGTATAACAGCGATCGAGAAAGCAGTCGAAAAGTTTACCTCACCACCACCAGAGGAGGAAACAAACCAAAGAGTGGAACGCACCAGGGCAGACATGGGACAAGTAGCTCCACCGACTCTCAGACCAGCCTGTCAACCACAGGAGCACATGCTAAATGCCTTTATCGAGTTTGTAGCGGTAACTAAAGCCACTAGAAAAGTCAACGAACACACTTGCAATAGAGATGGTCGTTATAAACCATAAACAGTTACTGAAACTATGTATTGGTTAAATAACCAAAAACTATTTATCGGTTTGCACAGAAACTGTTTATCGGTAGAAACACGTTATTGCAATCGACCCGTATCGTTTTATTTTAATACACCTTATGCCTATGACAATAACGCTTCTTTCCTCCTTTCGCTTTAGCGTATCTCGCTCGGGTCCGTTCGGTAAGCGCGATCGCGACCGAAGGAAGTAACAGGGACAGAAATAGGCAAGTGACGCGATGTGACGCACCATTTGCAAATTGACTATTGAAAGATTTTGATCTTTATCTCTTTGTAATATGTATTTGTATTAAGTCCTTGACTTAACAATAACTGTTCTTAGAATGTAAGTCCGTTTTTTCCCGATACATAGTTTCAGAAAATAAATAGTTTTAAAAACCGTTATCAAATACCGATAACTAGTTTCGGTTCAATATGCGAGGATAGCGTTATTACAAATCTTTAACTTGCAAGGGCATCATGCAAGCGTACAATCTTGACAATCTGGGACTGCTGCGAGCTAAATTAAGGGACGCAGAGGCCGCAATATACGATAGCGAACAATCCAAGATTATCCATGGACAAATGTCGGGGTCGTATATGGCGGCATACAGCAACGCGTGTGGCTTCGTGGGACAGGACGAACAACTGAGTAACTTAGAGGAGGGAAAACTTGTCTTCAAAACACCGTCCGAAGACCCCATAGTCGTAGTCGCAAAGTGTACGAAGGTCATGCTCGACGACAGAATAATCGAAATGGCTAACACCATATCGGGAGATCTGTCGAAAGGTAAGGTCCCGGAACACTGGACTATACCGACAATTATATGGGTCAATGGAGTCCCTGGTTGTGGCAAAACCACGTGGGTAATGTCCCAAATAAACCCCGAACAGGACATAATAATCACAACCACGACTGAAGCAGCAAAGGACCTCCGAGAGAAACTGGCAACGAGAATAGGGGAAGAGAGGGCGAAAAGGAGAGTCAGAACAATGGCATCTCTACTTGTAAATGGTATGAGTGAGGGAGAATCGTGCACACGCCTCATGGTGGATGAAGCCCTCATGAACCATTTTGGATCCATTGTACTGGCTATCCAAATAGCGAAAGCCAGAGAGGTGACTTTGTTAGGAGATAATAACCAACTCCCATACATAGATCGCTGTAATCTCTTCACTTTGGAATACAACAGACCTAATAAAACCACAGAGGTTACTAAGGAGTTACTGTGCACCTATCGAAACCCCCAGGATGTATCGTATGCTGATATATTAAAGGACAATAATAATACAACCGACCTGCTTAGCATACTTCGAAGCTATAATTTTCAGGCTCATATTGAATTGCCTACACGTTTGAATTCCTGTCTGGATCAGATAGCAACCAATATTAAGAATGTCCAATCCATAGTACTCAACTCTGGCTTATCTGACCATGAAACTGCTCAAATGATCACTTTGGCTATTAAAAAGCAAAGATCTTATTGTTCCTGGTTTGAATATAAGCGCGATTATAGTCTGGAAAATGTGAACAAGTTCTGTGAATGCTTGAGCTGTCTGTCGTTTTCGGATGTATTTAATTCGAACCATTTTGAGGACTCCTTTGAAATGTTTTATAGTACGTTGATACTGTTTTATAATTTGTGTTTTCCCTCTATAAAAGCAAAAATTACTAATAAGCCGGCCAAGCTCAACTGGATAACTAAAGGTATCAGAACATCTTGTAAAACGAAACGTTCCTTATACCTTAAGTATAAGAAAACTGGAAGTAACAAACTAATAAATAAATCAAAATTTAAAAAATATGACGCAATTCTGAAGAAGTGCATACAGAAATCCCAAAAAATAGTTAATTTAAGGCGTATTCGAATGAGCAATAATAAGGCAAAGGCAATTTGGAGTGCTGTCACATCTTCTTTGAGTGACCGTTTATACCAAAATGACATTGAATCTATTAACTTTAATAACATGACATACACTAACCCATCTGACATTGGCAATATTATGAATAATTATTTTACAAGTTTAACATTTAATCAGTCTTTATTAAATAATTGTGATATCGGCAATAATTCAAATAATTTTAATAATCCGAATACAATTTTTATTAATCCAGTTAATGCCCAAGAAATATTTACAATAATAATGTCACTAAGCAACAGTAAAACAAGTGGTTATGACGAAGTTAATACGCGCATTCTAAAGGCCTGCGCCAAATGGATATGTTTTCCACTTGCACACATAATTAATTTATCATTCTTGGAGGGTTCATTCCCGGTAAAACTTAAATTGTCCATCATAAAACCACTTTTTAAGTCAGGAGATAAGACAGATCCCAGCAATTACAGGCCTATTACGATAGTTCCAATCTTATCGAAAGTCTTTGAAAAGGCTATGCTCGTCAGACTGAATAGTTTTTTTGACAAACATGGTATCTTGCATCAGGATCAATTTGGTTTTCGCAAGGGATTCTCAACTTCATTAGCGGGTTTCAATTTGATAAAGACTACAACCGAATACATAAATGATGGGAACAGCCCTGTTTTGTCCTTGTTCATGGACCTTAGCAAAGCATTCGACTTTGTTGATCACGCTATACTTCTGCGTAAATTATATAACTGTGGCATTCGTGACAAAGCACTGGACTGGTTAGATAGTTATCTTCATAACAGAAAACAGTGTACTGAGGTTACCAGAGTTATTCAAGATGCTAAGAAGAACTTAGTTAAACGTAATTTTAGATCTGAAGAGATTATGAATGACTCTGGAGTCCCACAAGGTAGCATATTCGGCCCCTTATTGTTCTTGTTATTTATTAATGACTTGCCGAGACACATGACACATAAATGCATACTTTTTGCTGATGATACCACACTTCTAATCAAAGTTACAAACAAAGACCTTGCCCAACAAACTTTAGACAGAGCACTGGTAGATATAACTAATTGGACAGATAACAATAAATTACGTATAAATATAAACAAAACAAAAATAATGCAATTTAATTCATACAATACCGAACCGCTTCAACTTAACATTGAATATAAAAATGATAGAGTGTGTGAGGTAGCTTGTTTTAAATTCCTAGGGATAAATAGTGGACAATCATTTGAACTGGAAGGAGCATGTTAATTTGGTATGCCAAAAACTAAGTCGATATGTATTTGCGCTCCGAAAAATACGCCAAACTATATCTTTTGATGCGGCTATCGCTTCGTATCATGCCTATGTGTCATCGGTGTTGGGGTATGGCTTGTTGTTATGGGGTAACTCTATAGATGCCGACAGAGCCTTTAGAATGCAAAAAAGATGCTTACGAGTTATAAATGCCGCGTGGTATCTGGATAGTTGTAAACCACTATTTAGAAAATGTAAGGTTCTACCTCTGGCTTGCATGTATATAAGAGACGTCTGTGTTTTTGTCAAAGCCCACCCGGTTTACTTCAAAAAACGCAGTGAGGTAATATCCCGTCAAAAGAGGGAAAAGTTTATAAATTTACTTTATCAACCCCGTTGTAATAAAGTAATATATAAGAAAAATATTTGTAATATGTGTATAGTTATATATAACAACTTACCCGAGGAACTAAAAAAACTTGAAGGAAATGTATTTAAGCAAAAGTTGACTGACTGGTTATTACAAGAGAATTTTTATAGTGTACAAGATTATTTTAATAATTTTAATAAATAATGTTTTATAGTTTAATATCTTTTATAAATATATATATACATATAATGTTACATTTAATGACTTAACATTCATGACATTGTTAATTAAATTTTTATGACATCTTTATTACAATTTTGACATTATTTGATAAATCAATATAAACGGACTTATTTGTTAATTTGTTAAAATGATTATTAATATTTGCACGCCTGCATGCAGGCTGAATACAATTACTGCCTATTTTTAAGATCTGCAGTTTGTAACTTGCATACTTTCGTGTATTCTGGCAAATAAATGATTGATTTGATTTGATTTGATTTGCCCTTAGTGAAATCTACAGCGGCATATACTCAGCCAATACTCAAGTACAGTCCCTTTACCTCAAGCGCTTCTCAGGTGCAGTGATCCCAAAATCGGAAAGAACCCTATACCTCACTCACACCCAAGCTGAAAAGGCAAGCCTAATCAGCCAAGGATACGGGAAAGACGAAGGATCACGCACACTTACCATACATGAAGCACAGGGGCAGACTTTTGAGTCAGTGGTGATAGTGCGCACAGTATCAAAAAAATCCCATCTCCTAAAGAGTGTTCCCCACGCTGTTGTGGCCATCTCTAGACACACAAAGTCTTGTGTTTATTACACAGACAATGCTACCGACGACGCCACAGCTCGTCTGATAATCCGGGCAGAGAAGGCCACACCAACAATAATCCGGGACTACAACCTGCGGATGGCCATGCGCAGGGGCGACGAGCAAGTCCGAAACAAGATATTGGCCAATCCACTAACATAACTAACTCCATCAACCAAGTCACTAAGAACATCTTAGTACCTAAAGGCGACGACGTAGAGGGATTACTTTACTCCCTAAACACAAACACAATCACTAACACAAACTAGAATAAGAGCAATATTGTTTAATATTGTATAGCAAAATCACAAGGATAATAGAATTCCAAAACCTTATAGAATAATACAAATATGTAATAATAATAATAAAAAAAACAATACAACAAAAATATATGCACATGTACAAATAAATATAGAAAAAGAAAATAGCAACTATAACAACAACACGACAAGCAACTATAACAAAAATATCAATTTATCTTAAGTAGAAAACGGACCAAAGAGTCTGTGGACTGTAGTTTTATTAATAAAAAAAAAAAAAACATAGAATTCGCAAAGCGAGGGATAGCAAAATCATCCTAGGATGTAGAATGAAGGCCGAAGTAGAAAGGGTGAAAGAAAAAATCAGGAAAGACGGAAATAATCTTAAAGTTGAAGTAATAGTTAACAAGGACCCCATGGTCATCCTTCGAGACGTACTCGCCTATAATAAGGACGAAGATGTGCTGCACGGCCTTCGCGCCCAAAATAAGGCCCTGTTTGAAGGTGTGAGAGGAGAAGACCGAATGGAGGTAAAGTTTCAAAAAAGGACAAGAAACCCGCTCACATCACACGTAGTGATCAAAGTCTCCCCTGTACTGTGGTCAAGAGTGACCGAGGCGGGAGTCGTCCATATTGACTTGCAGCGAGTCCGGGTGCTCGATCAGTCGCCTTTGATCCAGTGCTCCCGGTGTTTGGGCTATGGCCACGGCAAGCGGTTCTGCCGTGAAACCGTGGACGTGTGCAGTCACTGCGGGGGCCCACACCTGGGAGCGGAGTGCGCTGAGCGAGCGTCCGGAAAACTGCCGACCTGCATAAACTGCCAGAGCGCCAAGATGGACCGGGCCGACCATAACGCTTTCAGTAGCGATTGCCCAGTTCGCAAAAGGTGGGAAACCCTGGCACGATCGGCAGTGCAATACTGCTAAGGTTAGCTAAAGAAAGCACAGGCCTAGCAAAGCAGTATCACGTAGTTCAGGCCAATCTTCAGAGGAGTAGGGCCGCCACGGACGAACTCATCGTCGAGGCGGCGAGGAGGAAGATTGTCATCGCGTTGGTCCAGGAGCCCTACATTGGAGCGACAGGCGACCTGAAAAACTACCCAGGCGCGCGAATCCTCCAATGTAGCAAGAGCACGGACCATCCGACTAAGGCGGCGATTATCCTCTTCGACGACACGATCGATATCACCCAATGTCCCACGCTCACGACAAGGAATATGGTTGCTGCAAAACTGAGAACCGAAGCGTGGGAGATAGGGGTGATATCGGTCTATCTCGAGGGCGACAAGCCCATAGAGCCGGACGTGGAGCGGCCGAAGGAGGTGGTCGCTGGACTTGGCCTGAAAAACGTGATACTGGGAGGGGACGTGAATGCGTGGAACATCTGGTGGGGAAGTAGAGAGACGAACGATCGAGGGGAGGAAGTCCAGGGGATGGTGGATGAATTGGGATACCACATACTAAACCGTGGATCTGAGCCCACTTTCAATACTATAAGAGGCAGCAAAAGGTACTCCAGCAACGTGGACATCACGGTGTGCTCCTCAGACATTCTTGGGCGGATCGAAGGGTGGAGAGTGGACGATAGCGTCACCTGTTCGGATCACAAGGCAATCCTGTTTGAAATCAAAATTGAAAATTCATTTGGCATAGACATCAAAAGAACAACTAGAAAATTCAATACCTACAAAAAAGGCAAACTGGAGTCAATTTCGTGAGAAATTGGCCCAGTTGTGCGAAATAGAAAATATTACAAAAGTAGACATTGACAAAATAGAAAGTAAAGAAAAGTTAGATAAAACAATCAATAAATGTTTAGAATTAATAGAAAAAAGCAGTAGCGTAAGCATTCCGGAAGTAAAAACTGAAAATAAAACAGGATTGCCTTGGTGGAGCGAAAGGCTTGCGGAAATGAAAAGGGACGTCACAAGGAAAAAAAGGAGAATAAAGTATGCAGCACCGGTCCGCCGAGAATGGGTAGTGGAGAAATACATCACGGCAAAAACGGAGTACCTGAAAGAGGTTCATATTGCCCAGACCACCAGCTGGAAGGAGTTTTGTGGTAGACAGGATCGGGAATCAATGTGGGACAGCATTTACAGGGTTATTGGCCGCACAACGGACAGACGGGAAGACCTGCCCCTTGTCCAAAATGACAGGGAGCTAGAAGGAGCGGAATCGGCCGAACTCTTGGCGGAAACCTTCTACCCGGAAGATAATCAGGAGGACGACAACGCGGACCATAAGGCGATGAGAGTGGTAGCCAATAATGTGAACAAGGGGGATCATGATGATTCATGTGACCCTCCCTTCACTTCTCCATAGGGCAGTGCTAAGGGCAAAAGAGAGCGGAACGGACACAGTGAACATATTAAGTGACTCACGATCTTCACTGGAACTACTGTCTAACCCCGCTCTCCTACACCCACTGGCAAAGACCATTTAGGAGAACATATCAGCCATGAATGCAGAAGGGAGACAGGTGAGGCTGTTTTGGCTAAGAGCACACGTTGGAACAGCGGGAAATGAAAGAGCTGACGAGCTAGCAAAAACAGCCGCTACAACAGAAAAGTCAGAGCCAGACTACGCAGAAGTCCCATTGTCTTATGTGAAGAAAAAGATCAGGGAGGAATCGGTCCAGAGATGGCAGGACAGATATGACGCCTCTGCAACGGAATCAGTTACCAAGGCCTTCTTCCCAGACGTACGCGAGGCGTACCGGCTGGTGAGAGCAGTAAAACTGACCCCGCTCTAGACCCAAATCTTCACAGGACATGGCGGTTTTGGGGAATACTTACATCGGTTTGAGCTTCGCAGCTCCCCCGGATGCGAGTGTGACCCGGACACAAGCGAAACAGTCTGGCATATACTATTAGATTGCCCGCGGTTCCAACTGAGCAAGCACAACCTGGAATGCGACATTCAGATGGAGCTGACCAAAAATACTATGACAAAGGTCCTAAAAAGTGCGAAGTTAAGAACCACTTTCTTAAACTATGTAGAATCAGTCGCCAAAATAACAACAAGGCGGAATAGCGCAATACCAAATTGCACACCCACGACACAGGACACAAAACAACAAATACAACAACTTACCACACAGAAACCCTCACAAAGTCAACCTAAACCCTACAATCTGCTGGCATCCGGTGAACCGGGAGAGCCTGGAATAAGGCTGCGGGGAGTCGCGCTGTTCATGGACAACAACTGGGAGCGGCTAGGAATCGCATTCTGTAACGCCATGGTACGAAACACGGTCTATATTTCACCCGGTCTCGGCGCACTTATCAACGGAAGTACCTTTAAAACATCAATGAGACGAAAGGTCTAAAACGAATTACCAATTGTAACAATAGAGCAGCAAGAGTGTAGAATAGTGCGAAAGAAAAACAAGACTATCGCACTATTCTCCAACGAACTGCATGTTACGGAATTCGAACAGGCATGCAAGGTACTATAAGTGTAAGTAAGGTAAGGTAAGGTAGGTTACGAAGATAAGTGAGCGAGGGGAGAAAGGAACATCGAGACCGGTTAAGATCAGTCTGGATGCAATGGTCGTAAGCTACCAAAAAGGCAAAACCGAGGACTACCTTGGGGCCGTGGCAGCTTCTAAATATCACGAGGTCGTGGTCTATGAGGACAGAGGCCAAAACCTCAGCTTCCTTAAACCACGACCAGCAGACCAAAACGCACCACCACCACCCACTGATTGCTGGGACCACCCTATAGTCAGAACTGACATCAGTGGGTCCGAGCGATTGGAACTCAGGGTGAGAAGCGAAAAGTGCCAGACGAAACGGAGTGCGAAAGAGCTGAGCGTCGACGAGAAAGAGAAAACTCAAGACACACTCTCTACTATGACAGCAGCACTCAGCAGTGTTTTCAAGGCGATCCCGGAGATGATCACCAGAAAAATAACGAGGATGAGGAGTATAACAGCGATCGAGAAAGCAGTCGAAAAGTTTACCTCACCACCACCAGAGGAGGAAACAAACCAAAGAGTGGAACGCACCAGGGCAGACATGGGACAAGTAGCTCCACCGACTCTCAGACCAGCCTGTCAACCACAGGAGCACATGCTAAATGCCTTTATCGAGTTTGTAGCGGTAACTAAAGCCACTAGAAAAGTCAACGAACACACTTGCAATAGAGATGGTCGTTATAAACCATAAACAGTTACTGAAACTATGTATTGGTTAAATAACCAAAAACTATTTATCGGTTTGCACAGAAACTATTTATCGGTAGAAACACGTTATTGCAATCGACCCGTATCGTTTTATTTTAATACACCTTATGCCTATGACAATAACGCTTCTTTCCTCCTTTCGCTTTAGCGTATCTCGCTCGGGTCCGTTCGGTAAGCGCGATCGCGACCGAAGGAAGTAACAGGGACAGAAATAGGCAAGTGACGCGATGTGACGCACCATTTGCAAATTGACTATTGAAAGATTTTGATCTTTATCTCTTTGTAATATGTATTTGTATTAAGTCCTTGACTTAACAATAACTGTTCTTAGAATGTAAGTCCGTTTTTTCCCGATACATAGTTTCAGAAAATAAATAGTTTTAAAAACCGTTATCAAATACCGATAACTAGTTTCGGTTCAATATGCGAGGATAGCGTTATTACAAATCTTTAACTTGCAAGGGCATCATGCAAGCGTACAATCTTGACAATCTGGGACTGCTGCGAGCTAAATTAAGGGACGCAGAGGCCGCAATATACGATAGCGAACAATCCAAGATTATCCATGGACAAATGTCGGGGTCGTATATGGCGGCATACAGCAACGCGTGTGGCTTCGTGGGACAGGACGAACAACTGAGTAACTTAGAGGAGGGAAAACTTGTCTTCAAAACACCGTCCGAAGACCCCATAGTCGTAGTCGCAAAGTGTACGAAGGTCATGCTCGACGACAGAATAATCGAAATGGCTAACACCATATCGGGAGATCTGTCGAAAGGTAAGGTCCCGGAACACTGGACTATACCGACAATTATATGGGTCAATGGAGTCCCTGGTTGTGGCAAAACCACGTGGGTAATGTCCCAAATAAACCCCGAACAGGACATAATAATCACAACCACGACTGAAGCAGCAAAGGACCTCCGAGAGAAACTGGCAACGAGAATAGGGGAAGAGAGGGCGAAAAGGAGAGTCAGAACAATGGCATCTCTACTTGTAAATGGTATGAGTGAGGGAGAATCGTGCACACGCCTCATGGTGGATGAAGCCCTCATGAACCATTTTGGATCCATTGTACTGGCTATCCAAATAGCGAAAGCCAGAGAGGTGACTTTGTTAGGAGATAATAACCAACTCCCATACATAGATCGCTGTAATCTCTTCACTTTGGAATACAACAGACCTAATAAAACCACAGAGGTTACTAAGGAGTTACTGTGCACCTATCGAAACCCCCAGGATGTATCGTATGCTGATATATTAAAGGACAATAATAATACAACCGACCTGCTTAGCATACTTCGAAGCTATAATTTTCAGGCTCATATTGAATTGCCTACACGTTTGAATTCCTGTCTGGATCAGATAGCAACCAATATTAAGAATGTCCAATCCATAGTACTCAACTCTGGCTTATCTGACCATGAAACTGCTCAAATGATCACTTTGGCTATTAAAAAGCAAAGATCTTATTGTTCCTGGTTTGAATATAAGCGCGATTATAGTCTGGAAAATGTGAACAAGTTCTGTGAATGCTTGAGCTGTCTGTCGTTTTCGGATGTATTTAATTCGAACTATTTTGAGGACTCCTTTGAAATGTTTTATAGTACGTTGATACTGTTTTATAATTTGTGTTTTCCCTCTATAAAAGCAAAAATTACTAATAAGCCGGCCAAGCTCAACTGGATAACTAAAGGTATCAGAACATCTTGTAAAACGAAACGTTCCTTATACCTTAAGTATAAGAAAACTGGAAGTAACAAACTAATAAATAAATCAAAATTTAAAAAATATGACGCAATTCTGAAGAAGTGCATACAGAAATCCCAAAAAATAGTTAATTTAAGGCGTATTCGAATGAGCAATAATAAGGCAAAGGCAATTTGGAGTGCTGTCACATCTTCTTTGAGTGACCGTTTATACCAAAATGACATTGAATCTATTAACTTTAATAACATGACATACACTAACCCATCTGACATTGGCAATATTATGAATAATTATTTTACAAGTTTAACATTTAATCAGTCTTTATTAAATAATTGTGATATCGGCAATAATTCAAATAATTTTAATAATCCGAATACAATTTTTATTAATCCAGTTAATGCCCAAGAAATATTTACAATAATAATGTCACTAAGCAACAGTAAAACAAGTGGTTATGACGAAGTTAATACGCGCATTCTAAAGGCCTGCGCCAAATGGATATGTTTTCCACTTGCACACATAATTAATTTATCATTCTTGGAGGGTTCATTCCCGGTAAAACTTAAATTGTCCATCATAAAACCACTTTTTAAGTCAGGAGATAAGACAGATCCCAGCAATTACAGGCCTATTACGATAGTTCCAATCTTATCGAAAGTCTTTGAAAAGGCTATGCTCGTCAGACTGAATAGTTTTTTTGACAAACATGGTATCTTGCATCAGGATCAATTTGGTTTTCGCAAGGGATTCTCAACTTCATTAGCGGGTTTCAATTTGATAAAGACTACAACCGAATACATAAATGATGGGAACAGCCCTGTTTTGTCCTTGTTCATGGACCTTAGCAAAGCATTCGACTTTGTTGATCACGCTATACTTCTGCGTAAATTATATAACTATGGCATTCGTGGCAAAGCACTGGACTGGTTAGATAGTTATCTTCATAACAGAAAACAGTGTACTGAGGTTACCAGAGTTATTCAAGATGCTAAGAAGAACTTAGTTAAACGTAATTTTAGATCTGAAGAGATTATGAATGACTCTGGAGTCCCACAAGGTAGCATATTCGGCCCCTTATTGTTCTTGTTATTTATTAATGACTTGCCGAGACACATGACACATAAATGCATACTTTTTGCTGATGATACCACACTTCTAATCAAAGTTACAAACAAAGACCTTGCCCAACAAACTTTAGACAGAGCACTGGTAGATATAACTAATTGGACAGATAACAATAAATTACGTATAAATATAAACAAAACAAAAATAATGCAATTTAATTCATACAATACCGAACCGCTTCAACTTAACATTGAATATAAAAATGATAGAGTGTGTGAGGTAGCTTCTTTTAAATTCCTAGGGATAATAGTGGACAATCATTTGAACTGGAAGGAGCATGTTAATTTGGTATGCCAAAAACTAAGTCGATATGTATTTGCGCTCCGAAAAATACGCCAAACTATATCATGCCTATGTGTCATCGGTGTTGGGGTATGGCTTGTTGTTATGGGGTAACTCTATAGATGCCGACAGAGCCTTTAGAATGCAAAAAAGATGCTTACGAGTTATAAATGCCGCGTGGTATCTGGATAGTTGTAAACCACTATTTAGAAAATGTAAGGTTCTACCTCTGGCTTGCATGTATATAAGAGACGTCTGTGTTTTTGTCAAAGCCCACCCGGTTTACTTCAAAAAACGCAGTGAGGTAATATCCCGTCAAAAGAGGGAAAAGTTTATAAATTTACTTTATCAACCCCGTTGTAATAAAGTAATATATAAGAAAAATATTTGTAATATGTGTATAGTTATATATAACAACTTACCCGAGGAACTAAAAAAACTTGAAGGAAATGTATTTAAGCAAAAGTTGACTGACTGGTTATTACAAGAGAATTTTTATAGTGTACAAGATTATTTTAATAATTTTAATAAATAATGTTTTATAGTTTAATATCTTTTATAAATATATATATATAATGTTACATTTAATGACTTAACATTCATGACATTGTTAATTAAATTTTTATGACATCTTTATTACAATTTTGACATTATTTGATAAATCAATATAAACGGACTTATTTGTTAATTTGTTAAAATGATTATTAATATTTGCACGCCTGCATGCAGGCTGAATACAATTACTGCCTATTTTTAAGATCTGCAGTTTGTAACTTGCATACTTTCGTGTATTCTGGCAAATAAATGATTGATTTGATTTGATTTGATTTGCCCTTAGTGAAATCTACAGCGGCATATACTCAGCCAATACTCAAGTACAGTCCCTTTACCTCAAGCGCTTCTCAGGTGCAGTGATCCCAAAATCGGAAAGAACCCTATACCTCACTCACACCCAAGCTGAAAAGGCAAGCCTAATCAGCCAAGGATACGGGAAAGACGAAGGATCACGCACACTTACCATACATGAAGCACAGGGGCAGACTTTTGAGTCAGTGGTGATAGTGCGCACAGTATCAAAAAAATCCCATCTCCTAAAGAGTGTTCCCCACGCTGTTGTGGCCATCTCTAGACACACAAAGTCTTGTGTTTATTACACAGACAATGCCACCGACGACGCCACAGCTCGTCTGATAATCCGGGCAGAGAAGGCCACACCAACAATAATCCGGGACTACAACCTGCGGATGGCCATGCGCAGGGGCGACGAGCAAGTCCGAAACAAGATATTGGCCAATCCACTAACATAACTAACTCCATCAACCAAGTCACTAAGAACATCTTAGTACCTAAAGGCGACGACGTAGAGGGATTACTTTACTCCCTAAACACAAACACAATCACTAACACAAACTAGAATAAGAGCAATATTGTTTAATATTGTATAGCAAAATCACAAGGATAATAGAATTCCAAAACCTTATAGAATAATACAAATATGTAATAATAATAAAAAAAAAACAATACAACAAAAATATATGCACATGTACAAATAAATATAGAAAAAGAAAATAGCAACTATAACAACAACTCGACAAGCAACTATAACAAAAATATCAATTTATCTTAAGTAGAAAACGGACCAAAGAGTCTGTGGACTGTAGTTTTATTAATAAAAAAAAAAAAAAAAATAGAATTCGCAAAGCGAGGGATAGCAAAATCATCCTAGGATGTAGAATGAAGGCCGAAGTAGAAAGGGTGAAAGAAAAAATCAGGAAATACGGAAATAATCTTAAAGTTGAAGTAATAGTTAACAAGGACCCCATGGTCATCCTTCGAGACGTATTCGCCTATAATAAGGACGAAGATGTGCTGCACGGCCTTCGCGCCCAAAATAAGGCCCTGTTTGAAGGTGTGAGAGGAGAAGACCGAATGGAGGTAAAGTTTCAAAAAAGGACAAGAAACCCGCTCACATCACACGTAGTGATCAAAGTCTCCCCTGTACTGTGGTCAAGAGTGACCGAGGCGGGAGTCGTCCATATTGACTTGCAGCGAGTCCGGGTGCTCGATCAGTCGCCTTTGATCCAGTGCTCCCGGTGTTTGGGCTATGGCCACGGCAAGCGGTTCTGCCGTGAAACCGTGGACGTGTGCAGTCACTGCGGGGGCCCACACCTGGGAGCGGAGTGCGCTGAGCGAGCGTCCGGAAAACTGCCGACCTGCATAAACTGCCAGAGCGCCAAGATGGACCGGGCCGACCATAACGCTTTCAGTAGCGATTGCCCAGTTCGCAAAAGGTGGGAAACCCTGGCACGATCGGCAGTGCAATACTGCTAAGGTTAGCTAAAGAAAGCACAGGCCTAGCAAAGCAGTATCACGTAGTTCAGGCCAATCTTCAGAGGAGTAGGGCCGCCACGGACGAACTCATCGTCGAGGCGGCGAGGAGGAAGATTGTCATCGCGTTGGTCCAGGAGCCCTACATTGGAGCGACAGGCGACCTGAAAAACTACCCAGGCGCGCGAATCCTCCAATGTAGCAAGAGCACGGACCATCCGACTAAGGCGGCGATTATCCTCTTCGACGACACGATCGATATCACCCAATGTCCCACACTCACGACAAGGAATATGGTTGCTGCAAAACTGAGAACCGAAGCGTGGGAGATAGGGGTGATATCGGTCTATCTCGAGGGCGACAAGCCCATAGAGCCGGACGTGGAGCGGCCGAAGGAGGTGGTCGCTGGACTTGGCCTGAAAAACGTGATACTGGGAGGGGACGTGAATGCGTGGAACATCTGGTGGGGAAGTAGAGAGACGAACGATCGAGGGGAGGAAGTCCAGGGGATGGTGGATGAATTGGGATACCACATACTAAACCGTGGATCTGAGCCCACTTTCAATACTATAAGAGGCAGCAAAAGGTACTCCAGCAACGTGGACATCACGGTGTGCTCCTCAGACATTCTTGGGCGGATCGAAGGGTGGAGAGTGGACGATAGCGTCACCTGTTCGGATCACAAGGCAATCCTGTTTGAAATCAAAATTGAAAATTCATTTGGCATAGACATCAAAAGAACAACTAGAAAATTCAATACCTACAAAAAAGGCAAACTGGAGTCAATTTCGTGAGAAATTGGCCCAGTTGTGCGAAATAGAAAATATTACAAAAGTAGACATTGACAAAATAGAAAGTAAAGAAAAGTTAGATAAAACAATCAATAAATGTTTAGAATTAATAGAAAAAAGCAGTAGCGTAAGCATTCCGGAAGTAAAAACTGAAAATAAAACAGGATTGCCTTGGTGGAGCGAAAGGCTTGCGGAAATGAAAAGGGACGTCACAAGGAAAAAAAGGAGAATAAAGTATGCAGCACCGGTCCGCCGAGAATGGGTAGTGGAGAAATACATCACGGCAAAAACGGAGTACCTGAAAGAGGTTCATATTGCCCAGACCACCAGCTGGAAGGAGTTTTGTGGTAGACAGGATCGGGAATCAATGTGGGACAGCATTTACAGGGTTATTGGCCGCACAACCGACAGACGGGAAGACCTGCCCCTTGTCCAAAATGACAGGGAGCTAGAAGGAGCGGAATCGGCCGAACTCTTGGCGGAAACCTTCTACCCGGAAGATAATCAGGAGGACGACAACGCGGACCATAAGGCGATGAGAGTGGTAGCCAATAATGTGAACAAGGGGGATCATGATGATTCATGTGACCCTCCCTTCACGGCGGAGGAGCTGAAATGGTCCGCGTCGAGTTTCAACCCGAAGAAGGCCCCAGGCCTGGATGGTTTCACGGCGGATATTTGTTGTGCGGCAATAACCCTAGACCCAGAACTCGTCCTGTCTATGATGAATAAGTGCCTGGCACTTTCCCATTTCCCCACCAAGTGGAAAGAGGCCATAGTGGTGATTCTGTGGAAGCCCGGGAAAACAGATTGCACCCTTCCCAAGTCTTACAGGCCGATTGGTCTTTTGCCTGTACTTGGGAAGATCCTCGAAAAAATGATAATCAGGAGAATCAGATGGCACATCCTGGCCAAAATGTCCACTAGGCAGACTCCCGGACTCCCTTTATGCCATGATACAGCATATTCGGAAAAAAATGGAAGATAAAAAAATGATGGTGGTAGTATCACTAGAAATAGAGGGAGTCGGCATTTTATGGCGGGCCACCATGCGCTATCGAAGCGCATGGTGGCCCGCCATAAAATGCCGACTCGCCGATACAGGTTGCCCATCAAACCTGCGGCGAATGGTGGACAGCTACTTCGAGGACAGATGCGTCCGATTAAGATACGCTGGAGCGGAGTGTCGCAGAGTTACTACAAAAGGTTGCGTGCAGGGATCAATAGGGGGTCCAACTTTTTGGAATCTGCTGGACCCACTTCTCCAGGACATTGAGGGAGAGGACGTGCGATGCCAGGCGTTCGCAGATGACGTGGTGCTGATTATTTCACGGACAGGAGGTACAGGAGCGGGCGAATGCGGTCCTTGATCGTGTTCAGCGTTGGGGCGTCAAAAATAAGCTGAAGTTTGCACCTCACAAAACAAACGCGATGGTTGTAACGAGGAAGCTGAAATTTGACGCACCAAGGCTGACCATGGGTGGGGTCCGTATTGACCTGTCGAGAAAGATGAAGGTGCTGGGCTTGACAATTGACGATGGGCTGACCTTCAACACGCATGTTGGCAATGTGTGCAGGAAGGCTCTTGGCCTCTATCGTCAGTTGTCAAGGGCAGCGAAGGTGCAGTGGGGTTGTCACCTGAAGTAATCAGGACTATCTATACGGCACGGAATTCGTAATAAAGTATAAGTACTTAATGTTCTCATGTAAGTGACACAATGTCTTTTTAAGAATAAAAATTTCTATAAACCTATCTATGTCGCGGTGGTAGAGCCGGTCATTACGTATGCCGCGAGTTCATGGGCACCGGCGGCCAAGAAACTCGGGGTGCGAAAGCAGCTCGATACTGTTCAGCGGGGTTTTGTGCAGAAACTGGTCCAGGCGTACCGGACAGTCTGCCTAAACTCGGCTCTACTACTCGCTGGGCTGCTCCCTCTGGACCTGAGGATCCAGAAGGCTGCCGGTCTTTACGAAGTAAAGAGAGGCCATTCCCAGCGGGTAGTAGGGGACCGGGAGGTTGAGGTTCTGGTACCAGTTGTCAGCACGCCACATCCCGCTAACAGTGTGGATACGCTTTTGGAAGCGTGGTAGACGGTGCAGAAGTTGCAAATGGGGACGATTCCGTCTGTAATATTTTTACAGACGGAAGTAAAATTGACGGAAAGGTCGGAGCCGCGCTGACTCTGTGGAGGAATGGCGTTGAGGTGACCTCCAAAAAATTTAAACTTGAGTCCTTCTGCACCGTATACCAGGCGGAGCTACTGGCCCTAAAAATGGCATCGGAAATGGCCCTAAAGCACAAGGCGAAGACGTTTAACGTCTACTGCGACTCCAGATCAGCTCTCGAAACAGTCGCCAGTGGCACTTCTCTCCACCCAATCGCGTTCGAAATTCAGGAAAATTTGAAAAACATCAAAAAACTTGGCAAAATAATGAACATATTTTGGATTAAAGCACACGCGGGGTTGGAGGGAAATGAGAGAGCTGACATCCTAGCCAAAGAGGCCGCGGTAGGCGTTAAGCATCGTCCTGACTACGATGTGTGCCCTGTTTCATTCGTCAAGCGCCAGATTCGTCTGGATACGATTGACGAATGGAACAGGAGATACCAAACTGCAAACACAGGCGCCGTTACTCGCATGTTCTTCCCAGATGCCAAAGCGGCGTTTGGCATAGTAAAGAAAATAGAAATGAATTCGCATTTGACGCAGGTGTTCACGGGGCATGGCGGACTATCTGAGTACTTGAATCGATTCAAGTCAAGTGCAAGGATAGTCCGGCATGCATCTGCGACCCACAGAAAATAGAGAACGTGGAGCACATTCTTTTTGATTGCCCACGTTCCTCACTCGATATGTTAGGATTGGAGTTTGAATTAGACCAAAAATGTTCAAAAGATTTATTACCAGCATTAATTTCAGACAAAATTACTCGAAAGTTATTCATTATATTTGTAACAAAAATTATCAAAGTAGTGGTTAGTAGTAACAAAATTTAGGCCGACGAAGATCCGGACACCAGCGAGTATGATAAAGCATACTCGTCTGGTGAGGATGCGAAATTATTTTACCACCGTGTTAAAATTCAAGTTTTTAAATCAAAAATTGTAATAAAGTCTCCGCTTTAACCACGGCGGAGGATGGGAGGAGGGAGGATAAAAAAAAACTAACCTAACCTAATCTATCTGATTCTGGACTGCTGCTGGACTAATTCAAAAAGATCTTCTGGAAAGTTTTATGCAGATATCCAACAAAACATTCCATCAAAACTCCAAAATATAGTTTTAATAATCTATTCACTTCGCATAGGTCATTCTTGTCCACCTGTTTATCTGGCAAAGCTTCACATCAAATATAATTCCCTATGTGAGTGTGGCATTGAGGAAGGATCTACAAATCACATTCTTTTTAATTATCTCAAAACTGGTGCTTCATTATTATACGACTTACTTCCCAAAAGCATTCCCAGACCTACTTGCATTAAATGTCTATTAAATTCATTTACTCCTACAAATATTGAATCCCTTTCAAAATTTATAAGTTCTATAAATATGAACCTCTCGTTAACTTTGGCACATGATAAATTTGCTTCCTTTAGTAGTTTATTTTCCACGACCATTGCCGTGCCGTGACCAATGTCGCACCATGACTGTAAGAAATATTAAGTTCAATTATGATTTAAAAAAAAAACAAGAAAAACGCAACCATAACCTTGCCACAAAACTACCATAGATTGTTAAATTCTTCGTCAAGGGTGTCGCAGTTTTACTAAGACTTTATAAATTAATGTCTACTTACCACATCACAAATATACCGGTATCTTTCGCAACTGTAAAGGAATGGAATTTCGTCGATCTTTTAGCTGTATATGTAAAACGTTAGCCTTGCCTTGTTCAAAAAAAACAAACTACCAATGACAATATTGTCAACACAACAATAAATTAAGGGACTTTGTATTGTCAATAAATTAAAGAAAGTAAGAATAATTAAAACACTTTATTCAGTACTAACATCAATTAGAAAAATATTTTTACAAAATTTGGCACTTAGTTCTAAATATTTTGAATTGGTAACACTTCGAGTGCCGAAGCCTGTAAAGTCAGATAGGGCCAACCAACAGCCTTCGCACAATAGTCCTCTTGCTTCCGTTTCATTTTTCGGAAATATATTCAGATGTATTCAACGACCTATATGTTATACAAGACATGCTGTTCAGGGCAAATTTTGTGGTACAGAAATAAGTGGAGACCAAATGGAGCATCTTTTAAAAGCGATGCCATGGTTCTTGCCCTGTGTGTGCATATTTTTTCATTTTATAAAATGTGTCACAAAATGGGTTCACAACAGCATGTCATACATATAAGTGTATGGTTTTAGTACATACATAGTAAATTACTAGTTGTATTCTTAATGGCACAGTAGAGAAACGTAAAAGATTTTTACAAGCTTTAAACTTTCTCTTACAATTAGTCGTCTTAAAACCTTGTCTAACATTTAATATTAAATTATAGAACAATAAATTTATTTCGAGTACATTATCTGGATTAACATCAGTCTAAGTAAATGAGTTATGAAGTGTTGCGAGTTTAAAAGCTAGTTTATACTTATTACCAAGAAGGAAAAAAAGATTTTAAAACTTGATATACTTACATAGTTTATCACAGCTTTTTTTAATTCGAGAGTTTGGACTTTAAGCCAATTGTTGTATAAATAAATACAAAACATAAATATAGGCAAAACAAGTTACTTGAATTAAATTCAAGAACATATTAGGTCCTTACCTATGAAATTGAAGTTTCGAACTTTGAACTTGGATGCCTATTAATTGGTTTGGTTGTGAATATTCTTATTGGTTTTAATTTAAAGCTCATTTAAGCCCATTTCGAAATAAGTCTTTTATTTATTTACTAATTCTCTTGATTTTGTAAAAAAGCATTACCAAAGACAAAAAAACCTGATTGATTGATTGGTTGACTAGCGGTCGCCGGCGTAAATATCTATTTCCGGTTAAAAATTTTCATGCAAAATACATATTGTCATTGGATACTGAGGGCAGAAACCATAGCGGTTAGAACAAGCGCTCGTTGTACTTAATAAAGTTACGCGCATTACTTTGATGCGGAGAATAATAACAGTGTTATATTAACAAATATAGAATTTATAAATATTTTTCTTCGAATATCATCATTATTTTTATGGTTCTGTAGCCGAATGGCAAAGAAACGGAAACCTTATAGTTTTGTCAAGTCTGTCTGTCTGTCTGCCTGTCCCAGCCCTTTTATTCTGTAACTATAAGCATCACACTTTTGAAAATTCTGTAGGAAGATGTATCCTGTTAACCGCTTTACGATTCTTATAGAAAAAATAATGATATTTATTAGCTAACTATAAGCATCACACTGTTAAAATTTGGTAGGAAGATGTATCCTGTTAACCGTTCTACGACTCTGTACCAAAAAAAGGAAAAATAATGATATTTATATCCCATACATGAAAATAAAACCGGTTTTTTTGTTTAGTCAAACCTATGCGTATGGGGGTGTATATGGATAGGTGTATTAAAATGACACTGACCATTTTCTTTTAAAGTCTAACGTTTCACAGCTAGTCGCTACCAAAGTGGTAAAATGGGCGTCCCCCCCAACTAACTTATCAACTAAGCGAGTGTAAATTTTGAAAAAAATATGTAATGTAGATCTTAACAAGTACTTTCAACGAAAATTGGTTTGGACAGGATCGCACGAGAAGTTTTTGAGATATACTTTGTTCTTCATACAAACATTATGAAAAACAAAGTTATATTTGCTGTCAACAAAATTCCTTAATTCAGTTAACATTGGCACGACACCTTCAGTGCGCGAGTCCGACTCGCACTTGGCCGGTTTTTGTTAATCATTCTGTAAACAGCAAAAAGTGCGTCATTTGAACACTGAAAACTATGACACGATAGTTTCAAACGGCCATAGTGAACGTATGTAAGAGTAGCGTTTCGACGTATGTGAACGATCGGTGGTTACCGTTGGTGCGGGGCGGGCTCCCTGGGGTCGGGCAGCGCGTACCGCAGGCGCGGCCAGAAGGCGGGCGCGCCCCAGCGCAGCGCGGCGCTCGCGGCGAGCACGGCGCGCAGCTCGGCGTCGAGCTCGTCGGCGCGCACGCCGCGCAGCAGCAGCAGCACGCGCGACGTGCGCTCGCGCAGCGCCGCCGCGTGCGCCGCCAGCAGCGACGCGCGCGCCCACCGCGACGAGAGGAACGCCGGCGTCACCTGACACGCAACATAACATAATCAGTTACTGTATCCAAACTGTGTGCAGTACTTGTTAAAAATAAAATTATGTTTCAACAGTTTACCCATTTCAATAATAACTTAATGGCGACCCGCAACAACACACCTTACAAATAAAAAAATATTTTTCAATACACTTGCACAAAACGAAGTTTTTATTCCACCGATTTTTGGCTCATACTCCTACATAATAAAGACACATGCTTTTTCAGTATATTATTGTACTAGTGCCTTTAGTTTATTAACTCGACCAATTTACATTTATACCCAAGTAGTAAGTAAGAAGAAGAAGCGATTAAATTTAATCGGTTATCGGACTATAACTTTTATTTGAACAACTTCTTCGTCTTCTTCTTCTTTTTTAACGGCTAATCAATGTTTTCACTTTCGCCAATGTCAAGTGAACATTTTTTTAAATAGTACATTATAATACAAGTGTACTAAGTTGACCATTATATACAAGGCGATATTGTATGCACACTAGCAAAAGCGAGTGCGCCATAAGAAAACCGCGTACATTATGGTCACAAGCACAGGTGTTTCATACGACGTTTTTCAACACACTAGCGAAAAAAAAACAAGACTCCAATTATTTAAGAAAAATGGTGCGTTGTTTTTTTTTCTTGCCACGATACCGATGCGCGCGGCTAAGACGCGAACTAAATCGGCCAACAGCCAAGATTAAAAATGTAATAAACGTCCTTAAAACACAAATAACAAAAGGTTTTAAATTAATTTGAGTTATTTTTAAGAAATAAAGCTGGATTTACCGTTTATTGAAATAAATGTGTACATACTGTTATTTTTCGCATAAATACTGTTTGTTGCTAAAATAAAATTTATAACCCGACTAAATTATACCGCTTCTTCTTCTTCTTACTTACTATTTGGTACAAGGATACAAATATAAATTGGTCGAGTTAATACACTAAAGGCAATAATCTACTGAAAGAGCACGCGTGCTTAATATCTAGGATTATGAACAAAAAACCAGTGAAATAATAACGTCGTTTTGAGCAGGTGTATTGAAAAATAATTTATTTTTCAAAAGTTGATTATACAATCATGTTACACATCGGTCCCCGTACTAGGCTATGAAGCCTGCATCACGGGTGGCCATTAAGATTTTACAATTGAGTATTTAATATAGGTACGAACTAACGGGCGGAACACAGTTAAGCGTACGAAAGGTCGAATGTTTTGCAATAATTGCAATCGTTCAAAAATAATAGAATAGAAAGTAAAGCCTGTAACGTCCCTCTGCTGGGCAAGGTCCTCACCTCAAGCATGATGCAGTACGAGCCCTAATCCACCACGCGGGCTCAGTGCGGATCGGTGGAGGGGTGTTTGCAAGGCAAGCGACTTACCCTGCTGTCAGATGTTATCGAGCCGCCCATTAGGCTTCTGACTAGGCCTAACGGCTGATATTGACCGATAATAGCCGGGTCGGTACCGGCTCAACGTGCCTTCCGAAGCACAGAGATGCTTGTAATATACGTCATTTATATCGGGTGTAACAAAAGGCTTAACGAAGCCGAAGACCACGTATTCTACCCATTTGTACGATCATTTTTTTCCTTGACACCATACCTGGGAAATGCCTGGTTAATGAGATATTGAAGGTCAAAGTGAAAATTTTTTTTTCGAGATTTCTGCATGAAAACCTTCTGTTTGTTATTACTAATCTTTTTCCCGAAGAAACATGTTGTAAATTTTTTGAACTTTATTAATTAAATCGATTTAAAGATAGCAATCCGCAATGAACCGCGCACATCACACAACAATAATGTCTTAGTGTGCGTACCCTCGCTGCGTAGCAACGCACTCGTCAAGCGAGGTCGACGAACGCTTACAGCTGATCGCGCGCGCCCGATCAGCTGGTAGCTGTGTGTGGTTTATTGAAAAGTTGGCTTGCTGACTTTATTTATTACAACTTAATTTATTGGTTCTTACCCTTAATCAACTAAATAAACCACCACCAGTTATTGTCAGAGTAAGTTAGTAGGTAGGTTGGTAGCTCTTACTTTGTTTGCGTTGCCCGCCCAGGATTCGAACTCCAAACCTTAGGTTCAAAAGCCTACACTTTAATCAACCATTTGAAGGCATGCAACGCAGTTTCTTACGACATGACTACAAAATTTCATAAATTGCAAATTGCTAACTTTCTCGGATAATTGAGGTGGATTAAAACGAAACAACCTATCAAGGTATCGAAACAATCTTAAAGACTTAAGCTGTATCACATGTCTTAAGACTAATTTGTTTTAAAAAGGTGATAAGTTACGTAAAATCAAGCCCTGTTGATAAAGGCGCCTAGAAAAAGGGAACAGCAACATCAGACCCCATAAAACAACCAATTGATTAGTTTGGATTTTAATTATCTTAAGTCAAGCTCTTTAAATCCAACAACAATAATTTCTAATTTAATTTTTGAATAATTACGTTCAGCGACAAAATAATTGCAATTTAGAATTTGATCGATTAATTAAATAAGCAATTTATTAATTTATTCGCACAAATAAGCATACCATTAAAATTAAAGTCTTTTTCGCTTCACCAAAAGTAGATACTTACATAATTTATAAGTTATTGAAAATGGGATTCTTAAAGTATGCCTACCTACAACGTACGCCTAGATAAAAAGAATAGCAACATCCCTGAATTGCTAAACCGACCAAATGGTTCAGGTTTCTAGTTTCTACTTTCGTAAATTAAGCTTTTAATAACTAAAAACATAATGAAGGATAATTTCATTTTATTACCTTTTTAAAAACTACAGCTTGCAACAAAATACTGCATACTTTAAGATAACAAAATCGTAAGTTGCAAATGTAGTTTTCGAATTATTTGCTCGACTAAATGTTACTTACATTTATCAAAAAAAAACAGGCTCTAAGGCAGTAATGGTACCGCCGTTTGACTGAATTGCTTCTGTTTTCAGTTCTTAATAAGACTTACAAATGATAACACGAACTGAAATTTTGGTATCCTTAAAGGCTTTAGCAATCCATGTCCTTTTAATAAAAACCCTTAGCAAAAAGGCAAAGCAAATTCACAACGCTGACTTTACAACCGATCGAGCTTGGAAGGGCCAAATACATGGGCCGCTTGCCAGCGAAGAAGTTGACAACATGACACATCTTCTACTCATTGTTCTCTTACTCGTTGTATTCTTCCCTTCACATTTCGCTTCACCACCAAGCGATACGGAGGTCTTAATTTTACCTTCAATCACCATAAAATGATCTCACACTTGTTTATCTTACAATAACAAAACCTTCACTGATTTTACACAATTCAATTTGTACAAAAGGTAGACTTATTATTACGATGTGGAATTTTCTACCAGTCATACTTGACGGTTAACCAGAAATTGTTGATTGCCTACTTCATTTCAATTTGAAATCTTCGCGCGGATCGCGTTCATCGCATGCATTCGGCTTTTCCCGCCCCCGCCGGCCAATAGCAAAAGACACGTTCGGCGCCACAGAACACAGTTCGGCGCGGCCGCGGCCGGCTTTGACGACGAAATCAAAGGCAGGCAAATACCTACCTTCTGAACGAACATTTAGTTCCGTTTGTCACGTCATCGAATGCGTTTGTAAATTGCAAGTATTCTGTTTTCGCGCACGGTTTTCTTTTTAAGGTTATTGTTAAGTGTTCTTTGTGATAGTGAAAGTTATTAAAGATGCCTTGGTATCAGTACAGTGCTCGTGAGTTGGTGAACATGGTCTGTTGTTTTGGGATGGCTCATGGCAATGCGTCCGAAGCATTGTGTCTTTACGGAGCGGAATACCCTAACGCACATCAGCCTATAACGTGTGGGCTGGCATAGTACGAATCCAAATCCTGGGGCCAGTTTTTTTACCAGCGCGTATGGAAGGGGCAGCCTACCTAGGCATGATAAATAACGTCCTGGTAGAGGCTCTGGACGACATGCCACTAGCCTAGCTCCGAGACTCTTGGTTCCAGCATGATGGTGCACCGCCTCACATCGTGAGACCTGTGCGTGAGCGCTTAACGGAGTTGTTCGGAGACCACTGGATCGGCAGGTATGGGCCTCATGCGTGGCCAGCCAGATCGCCCGATTTAACCCCGCTGGACGTTTTTTTTGTGGGGCTACGTAAAGGACAGAGTGTTTGACCGGTCATGCACATCTAGTGATGAAATGCGTCAAAAAATAATTGACGTATTTGACGAATTTAAACGACGATCGGGGCGCGAAGGCATACTGGAATGATTGCATGAGAACACGCGCTACCGAGCGCGTATTTGTTTGGCGATGGTCGCCAGTTCAAGCCGCAGCTGGTTCGGCTTGAGAGACCTGACCTGGACGATTCGTATGGAGAGTAGGTAAGTACTTTTGTTTTACAGTTTGTTTTGCCGAGTGTAATTTTCGTAACGACGCGCGCGTAGGTACAGCGAACCGCGGCGCGTTGGTCTCCCGCCTCGCCCTGCTTGTCCCCACGCACACGTTGAAATACACGCACACAAACCCAATCTGTAGCGCTTCGTGCGCGCAGTGCGCTATACATTGCCGGCAATAAATGCATGATTTATTTTAATGCCTAAAAATTAAAGTCGTTTCCCAGCGATAATTTTTGTTACATACGATTCAGTACAATGTACCTAATGCGAGGTTTAAGGCTTCGTTAAGCCTTTTGTTACACCCTGTATGGTCGGAATGGTTAGCCATCCAAACACGACCGTGATTTACTTCAATTTCATTACCAAAGCGCTGCTTCCACTGCGTTACGACCTCCTCGAGAATATTATATGCAAAAAGAATAGAATAACCGTTTATATAATATACCAAATATGTCGGTTTCTCGGTTATTATAACAAAAAATCGTAGGATTGCCAGGTGTAGCTTTCGGCGTGCTTCCATTTTTTTAATAAATAATTTTGCAGCATTGACATAGGGCGTTACATGAGTCCGTGATGGAATGTGACCGAAAACAGAACCTAGCATAGGCATTTTGCACCCGCTGGGTTAGCCTCGCTGACCTCGCTTGTAAACATGGACCATAAAAAATATTCGGCTACCCGCCATAGTGCCATGTGCATTGCAACCGAACACTTTTACGACGCACACGCCGGTAATTCGGCCGTTTACCGCGGCCGTCATTTAAGTGTCTTTTACTATAAATATACACAAAAATATGCACAGTTCTATTATGTATTATTATTAGAATTTATTTATTATTTATTTTTAATTTAACAATATCAATTTAACTTAATTGACTCGCAAACCACTTTCGTGGTTGACTGCGAGTATATCGCTCAGATGCGCTCAAACCACCATAACTCATTCGTCATCCTAATTTATGAATTTCTTACTTTCAATATACTAACGCATGCACCGTAGTACAGGCACGAACAAATGGTCCTTCGAGCCTCACGCGCGTGTCGTGAAACGTGATAAGAAGTGAAAGAACTCAGTGGTGAACAGCGTGAGCTTGGATTTGTGGACAATCAACAACAGTATCCAGTGGGCACCGACAGAAAGGTACCTAACTACAACGCAACTCGATGAAAAACAGCAGGGCAACGCAGCAATCAATCGTTCTAACAGCAGCAGGACGAGTTGACTAAGATTAAGTTTGGAAAATTGAACACGGCAATAGGGCCGCAGCGGCGCGCGCGGCGCCTCCAGCCGCGGCATAGTACGTCTAGTCGGACACGACACAAGGCGACTCACAACAGCCAGCGTCCGGCGCGAGTACCGGACAGAGGCGTCGATCTGCGCGGGGATCCAGGCGCCGGCGGGCCAGTCGCGGTAGTGCAGGCAGAGGCGGTGCGGCCGCAGCGGCGCGCGCGGCGCCTCCAGCCGCGGCATAGTACGTCTAGTCGGACACGACACAAGGCGACTCACAACAGCCAGCGTCCGGCGAGAGTACCGGACAGAGGCGTCGATCTGCGCGGGGATCCAGGCGCCGGCGGGCCAGTCGCGGTAGTGCAGGCAGAGGCGGTGCGGCCGCAGCGGCGCGCGCGGCGCCTCCAGCCGCGGCATAGTACGTCTAGTCGGACACGACACAAGGCGACTCACAACAGCCAGCGTCCGGCGAGAGTACCGGACAGAGGCGTCGATCTGCGCGGGGATCCAGGCGCCGGCGGGCCAGTCGCGGTAGTGCAGGCAGAGGCGGTGCGGCCGCAGCGGCGCGCGCGGCGCCTCCAGCCGCGGCATAGTACGTCTAGTCGGACACGACACAAGGCGACTCACAACAGCCAGCGTCCGGCGAGAGTACCGGACAGAGGCGTCGATCTGCGCGGGGATCCAGGCGCCGGCGGGCCAGTCGCGGTAGTGCAGGCAGAGGCGGTGCGGCCGCAGCGGCGCGCGCGGCGCCTCCAGCCGCGGCATAGTACGTCTAGTCGGACACGACACAAGGCGACTCACAACAGCCAGCGTCCGGCGAGAGTACCGGACAGAGGCGTCGATCTGCGCGGGGATCCAGGCGCCGGCGGGCCAGTCGCGGTAGTGCAGGCAGAGGCGGTGCGGCCGCAGCGGCGCGCGCGGCGCCTCCAGCCGCGGCATAGTACGTCTAGTCGGACACGACACAAGGCGACTCACAACAGCCAGCGTCCGGCGAGAGTACCGGACAGAGGCGTCGATCTGCGCGGGGATCCAGGCGCCGGCGGGCCAGTCGCGGTAGTGCAGGCAGAGGCGGTGCGGCCGCAGCGGCGCGCGCGGCGCCTCCAGCCGCGGCATAGTACGTCTAGTCGGACACGACACAAGGCGACTCACAACAGCCAGCGTCCGGCGAGAGTACCGGACAGAGGCGTCGATCTGCGCGGGGATCCAGGCGCCGGCGGGCCAGTCGCGGTAGTGCAGGCAGAGGCGGTGCGGCCGCAGCGGCGCGCGCGGCGCCTCCAGCCGCGGCATAGTACGTCTAGTCGGACACGACACAAGGCGACTCACAACAGCCAGCGTCCGGCGAGAGTACCGGACAGAGGCGTCGATCTGCGCGGGGATCCAGGCGCCGGCGGGCCAGTCGCGGTAGTGCAGGCAGAGGCGGTGCGGCCGCAGCGGCGCGCGCGGCGCCTCCAGCCGCGGCGCGAGCGTCTCGGCCACGAAGCGCGCGTCCGCGGCGGCGTGCACCACGAACACGTCGTAGGGCCGGTCGGCGTCGGCCGGCTCCAGGCGCCGCGCCAGCCAGCGCGCGCGCACGCCGCGGGAATGCAGGAACGCCTGGAACACCACAAGCGCGATGTATACACCTATGGTTGACCGGTAGAGAATGCTTTTAACATTTTGTCCGCAATATGTACCTTTTGTTTGTGCATGAAGTGTTTTAAATAAAAATAAAAATGGATAGAACTCATGATAGATAAATGTTATAATAAAATATGTTATAATTAAACAATAATACACAATGGTAGAATAAAATAAACTGATAGCCAAATAATAAAAAAATTAAGACATAAAAACTTGACACTCAAACAGATAAAAACAAAGACATAAATGATAACAAAATACAAACATATAAATAACAAATAATAAACACCGGCACCAGTTACACCAGTGGTCTATGGACCAGTTTCACGCAGAGGGCCTACAATGCTCTCAGTCTACGAGTGCAGTATAATAACATCCTTAGGGCCCTGTTGGGGCTCCCGCGATACTGTAGTGCTTCGGGTATGTTTGCTGGAGCCAGTGTGGATGACTTCCACACCATTATGCGAAAAAAGACTGCCGCTGTTGTATTGCATACCCGCGGGAGCGCCAACAGGATCCTAAGGTTGATAGAGGGTAGAATGGATTCTGTATTTCTCAATAGGTTCACCGAGTCGCATGTTACTAAGTGTGCAAATCGGTGAACCTATCTTGCCTGGCCTTAATTAATTAAAAAAAATGAACTACCTCACTAACATAGTTCTTAAGTATTTGTTGTTACTAACCCATATGGACACTGTTGGTCTGAAATAATAAAAGTTTTTTTTTTAATAAATAATTTTGCAATACCCAAACTAAAAGGGTTACTAAGTCATAAGTGCAATTGTCTAGCATAAGACCTGCTATATGTATGTATGTAACACTAAGTTGTCAAATAAACGAATATGAATATGAATAAATAAATAAATGTACAGTTGGCCGCGGGAGACGGAAAAACAAAGAATAGCGCCCATTATGGGTTAATTAAGACATGTTATCACACTAATTGAAGACTTGTACAGCGTGGGGCCGGAATAGGAGCAAAACTTTTAAATGTTGGCCCTTTCCAGCCGATTCCGCTATAGACGATCCATGACTTAAGAACATGAAATTATTAGTTTTTTTTATAAGTCATGCAAAGATTAATGTCTAAATTTACTTTTCAACCAAAGTTTATTTGATTTAACTCCATATTGCTATTTTGGCGCGCTTGAAAATATTGACCTGCGAAAAGTCGGTACAAACTGTAAATTCATGTGTTTTGTTTACAGAACGCTAACCTTTAAAATTCGGGAATCGTTTGTTACCTTCATATTTTGTTTAACTCTTTATTTCACAGCTTTATTTCACTTAAAATTTCAAACATGAAAAAAAAATGCGTGATTAATTCAGAGTTCGCGGTATTGCCGCCGTATTTGTTTGGTGGAACTGCTGCGCTGAAAATTACTGAACTAAAACTAATTTAGCTTAATCAATATCAGTCGTTGTTGTTCAATGCGCTAACTTTCGATACGCCAAGCCGTTAAACGTTAAAGTGTTTCTAGTCGAAGTTATCATCCGCCTAGCCATTTAATTGGATGCCGGCGTTTAATAAACTGCCTAGGCATCCAATGAACTGGCTGATTTAATCAAATAGCTGCGACAATTATACCTTGAGCCGAAGCCGTGTCTCTGGGCGCACGAACAGCGCCGCAGTGATCGCGGCGGCGAACGCGACGCAGCACAGCGTCAGCAGCAGCGCCAGCGCCCACGGCCGCAGCGCGCCGCAGCGCAGCAGCTCCGTCGCCGCGCCGAGCGGCCGCCCGTCCGAGCACGTCGTGTTGGCGTAGTCTAGAACCTGGTATTGACAGGAATCAAAATTACTACCCGGTTGTTATAAGAACGGACCTGTCAAACGTCACATTCCTCTCCCGCTTCCCCGCTATTCCACCCGCGTTTGTCCGTTTCGTGTCAAGACACTTTTTTGCACCATTTTTAGGGTTCCGTAGCCGAATGGCAAAAAACGGAACCCTTAAATAGTTTCGTCAACTCTGTCTGTCTGTCCGTCCGTATGTCACAGCCACTTTATTCTGTAACTAAAATCATCACACATCATAACTAACCACTTAACAATTCTTATACAAATAATAAAAAATAATTATATTTAAGGGCTCCCATACATGAAACTAAAACCGAATTATATTTTTTTTGTCAAACGTATGCGTGTGGGGTGTCTATCGATAGGTCTCTTAAAATGACATAGAGGTTCCTAAAACTATTTTCTTTTAAAGTCTAACGTTTCATAGCTATAAGCTTCCAAAGTGGTAATATTAGTTTTTTTTAGTTTAAGTTTTTACACAAGTGGCATACAGCGCGCTGCGCGTCCTTTATAATATGTTTCGGGTGCGCTGGTGGGATTGCTGAGATATTGCAGCGCGTCTGGCATGTTTGCTGACGCTCAAGTAGACTGATTTTATGTTTTAATTAGGAAAAAATTAATTCCATCCAAAAAAAATAATGCTCGGGCCTACTAACAGCATTTTAATGGTTTTGGTGGGGAGATGAGATAATGCCCTGATGAAGCACTGGATCAATGCTCTAATTTGGAAAGTGTTATTCATAAAGATGAAATAAGAAACCAAAAATTTGCGCACGGGCGGGACTTGAACCAGCAACCTTTTGGCAAACCGGGCCAAACGTTCTTACCAATTGAGCTACCGTGCTGTTAGTCCGACCCTGCGAAATTTGTAGTTTCTTATGAAAACGTCAATTGCGTGACGCTTAGCGCCATCTAGCCGTCTGTTTATGAAACAGATGGCCCAAGCAGTTATTCTTTACAGAATAAATTCAACTTGGAAATTGATGTCGCTTCGCTATCTATGCTTTAGAATGTTCTTAACACTCACAGTGTCATATTTTATATTCATAAAGATGAAATAAGAAACCAAAAATTTGCGCACGGGCGGGACTTGAACCAGCAACCTTTTGGCTGACCGGGCCAAACGCTCTTACCAATTGAGCTACCGTAATTTGTTCAGCGGGTCCTCCAAACACAGGCATTTTTTGCTTAAATGGAGGCTCCAATGTACTAGTTTTAAGGCATTACCTTTGTTAATGAAATAAACTTATTTTATTTTATTTATTTATTTTTATTTATTATCATCGATAATATTTGCATAACCATTTTGGGCTGTCAGGTGTTATTCTTGTGCGTGACTGTGATCTCGAGCGGCTTCGATTGCTAATATCGAAGTGTCCCTCTTTTTCCATCGACTGAGTGTGGCGAACATTTCTCACCGAACACTACAAAATGCAATTAGTTTGACAATCGGAATTACGATTGAGCGTCGTACCTCCGAATACGTCGGAAAGTAAAATCAGCCGCGGAACTTCGGTCGTGTAGCTCCGGCAAAGTGTGTCAGGCGCTAATTATAATAGGATTGTGAAGTACATGTACTCGTACTATGTACTATTAGGAAAAAATCATTGATGTGACCGAGAACGAACTATTCAGTTCTGGTCTTTCAAATCGATCTTTAGTACCTACTGTTAAGATATGCAAATCTTGTATGGCTATGGTTCAGATCGGCTCGCGAGAGCAGAGTAAGAACGTATTATTACGAGTGTCAGAGCAGAGCGAGTTGAAAGATTACAAACGCGTGTGCGTGAGCGTGATGAAAGATGTACTAGTTAATCGGGAACGAGACACGCGGGTGTGCTTGAGCGCGATAAAAGATGTACTAGATTGAACGACACGGAAGAATTTTATTCACGGTACTGCGGGTACGCTGCAGAGTTACACAATATTAAGAACTAGATTTGATTGTTTTTGCAATCACACAATATGTGGATAAAGTTGTTGGTTGTGCAATAATACTAAATATTTTTATTAAGATTATTTATTAAGAGGATTGTACAATTGTTTTTTGTCCTAAATAAAATAAAAATAAAGTGCGACCAAATTCTCTGTGTACGACTGGACGACTTATGCTCGAGTAATCGGGAACTATTGAACTAATAGTACTAGAAGACCGAACTAGTTCCTTTCAACGATTGTACCAGTTCAGAGCGCTCTTTTCAGCGTCCGAATAAGAACAAGACTAAAACATAAGGTGGGGGTTTTTGCGCGGGAAACGAAAAGGGAAGGACGGATCTTTTTTCTCCGTTTTAGTAATTGTTTTTTTCGGGTCAATTATTGTGATTGTGTGGTGGAATTGTCATGATAATTTGTGCTTTTGAAGAAAACAATGCAATTAAATTGGGGAATCAAGTGAAGCGAGCTCTGATCGCGCCGTCTTACCCGGATCGCTGTTCCTGCGCTGAGATTCCTTGTTGAACATTGAAATGCGAACCACCTCGCATTTCAATGGGTTAGGTTAGGAATAGGTTAGGCTAGGGTATAGGTAGGCTAGTTTAGTGTTAGTTTTAGTTTTAAGTGTTAAAAAACTGAAAATTCACTTAAGTATTGTCTGTATGGCCTAGAGCCTAAGACGTTAAACATGTAAATTCAAAAAAAAACATAAGGTGATTCATAAAGATGAAATAAGAAACCAAAAATTTGCGCATGGGCGGGACTTGAACCAGCAACCTTTTGGCTAACCGGGCCAAATGCTCTTACCAATTGAGCTACCGTGCTGTCAGTCCGACCCTGCGAAATTTGTGGTCTCTTATGAAAACGTCAATTGCGTGACGCTTAGCGCCATCTAGCCGTTTGTTTATGAAACAGATGGCCCAAGCAGTTATTCTTTACAGAATAAATTCAACTTGGAAATTGATGCACAGCGCGGTAGCTCAATTGGTAAGAGCGTTTGGCCCGGTTAGCCAAAAGATTGCTGGTTCAAGTCCCGCCCGTGCGCAAATTTTTGGTTTCTTATTTCATCTTTATGAATATATAATATGACACTGTGAGTGTTAAAAACATTGTAAAGCATTACATAAGGTGAGTTCTCACCAGCGAGTGGTGCTGGTGCAGCGCGGCGGGCAGCGCGCGATGCTCGCAGTCGCAGCGCAGCGGGTTGCGCGCGAGGCCCACGCGCGCGCCGTGCGCGAACAGCGCCGCGGCCTCCTCTGCTGTGGCACTCTCGATGTGCCCGTCGCTCAGGTCCAGCCGCTGTTTATTTATTTTATTTTATTCTACGAGATCAGACAACACAGGTCCATTTTGTAAGTAAAATAATCTTACAAGCTATATTAGTACTCGCGCACTGAAAACGCCAACTGCCAACGTTAACTGAATAAGGGAATCCACTTACTTCCCCTTAGTAAAATACCACAGTATTTTGTTGATAGCTAACATAACTTTGTTTTTCATAGTGTTTGTAAAAATAACAAAGTTATGTTTGCGGTTGTTGAAAATGTACTATATCTCAAAAAATTCTCGTTCGATCCCGTCCAAACCAATTTTCGTTAAAAGTATTTGTTATGATATACATTATGTTGTGGCCTGAACTACGGTGGATGCGTTAGTTTAGAGTAAAAGAGAGAGTTTATGTTTAAAAGAGTTATATTGAAAGGTAAAACTTAAGAGTTAGGATGACAAATGAGTTATGATGTGTTTGAGCGCATCCGAGCGATGGAGCGTCTAAATATGCACTAAATATAAGAAGACAATTAAATTGTCGGCCGCGGTAAACGACCTAATTACCGGCGCGTGCGTCATAAGGTGTTCGGTTGCAATGCAACGAACACATTATATTTTTTTTTCAAAGTTTACACTCGCTTAATTTAGAAGTAAGATAAGGGAGGGGGGGGGGGGGCATATTACCACTTCGGAAGCGTCTAGCTAAGAAACGTTAGACTTTAAAGGAAATGATTTGAAAAACCTCTGTCATTTTAAAAGACCTATCCATAGACACCCGATTTTTCGAATTCAGTCTCATGTATGAAACCCTCTTTAGAATCCCCCCCCATCCCTTTTTATTTTTTTGTACTAGCGGTCCCCCGCGACTTCGTCCGCGCGTTTTGGGTTTGCTCCCTCCCCTCCCGTCGCAGCGTCATGTTTTTTATCCTAAAGCCTTTCTCGATAAATAAGCTATCCAACACAGAAATATTTTTTCAAATCGGTCCAGCAGTTCCAGAGATAAGCGCGTTCAAACAAACAAACTCTTCAGCTTTATAATATATTAGCGAAAGCGCACGTTGTACTTAAGCTGCGAACATTATTTTGGTGCGGAGTTATGTTAAAACTGTGATAGCTCCTAAGATATTTATTGAAATCAATTGATATAAAGGGCAACTTGGTTCTAAATGAAATGCTCGTGATGATGAATGTATTTATTTTGATAAGAATAAATACCTGTGTGTATAATACACCTCTAAAAATAATGCATTATTTTTTACAAATTTACTAACATAAAAAAGGTTGTAGTAAGTCAACCATAACAGATTGACATATGCTGTCGCGGACTTTATTATAGAACTCTTAATGCTGAACAATCCTGTCATACATGATTTTTGTGTAACTTAAGCGGTTTCCGCAGCGTATGCAGCGGAAGCTCTCAAAAGAAATATCTTTCTCCCGTTTTCGCAACATTTTTCATTTCTGCTGTGGTCTTATGAGTCGTATCTTTATGTTATATAGCCTAAAGCCTTCCTCGATAAATGGACTATCCAACGTAAAAAAAATTTTTCAAATCGGGCCAGTAGTTTTTGAAATTAGCGCGTTCAAACAAACAAACAAACAAACAAACTCTTCAGCTTTATAATATTAGTATAGATTAGAATCGTAAAGCGGTTAACAGGATACCTCTTCCTACCAAATTTCAACAATGTGATGCTTATAGTTACAGAATAAATTGGCTGTGACATACGGACGGACAGACAGAAAGGCTGACTAGACGAAACTATAAGGGTTCCGTTTTTTCCCATTCGGCTACGTACCCTAAAAAATCAGTACACAACAGCGAGATACCACACATAGCCGCGGCGAGTCAATCGGTATTTATTTGACCAACACCCTGGCAAGGTGGTGAGTTATAGGGGAGTCATATATTCCCGCAATGGTCCTAAGAATGGAGTTGGAGCTGGCTGTGGAGATTACATTTGTTTTAAGCCCGGTCATTGTATTGAAGAGAAGAGGGTTCGTTGAAATGAAGACAAACGATCAGCTTCGAGTAAATATTTGTTGTAAGCTTTGTCTTCTAACTACAATCTTTATATAATCTTATTCTAATGCTATACTACAGTATTTAGCCTTTTCCGTCTTATACTTTATTTTATGGTAGCTAGAAAATTTGATAAGGGCTCTTGCTCGTACAAGATCCAAGAATTGTGTAAACTTTAAGTCAGAATGCCCTCTAGTCAGAGCCTTTCGTTGCCACTTTTTGCACTCAACTTAAAAGCATTTATTATTTCTCGGTTTTCCTATAATAACTCGAATCGCTTACATTTTAGAGCTGCTAATCAGGGGCAATACTATTCTGCAGGCCTAACACTGCGCCTATTTATAATTTGTAACGGCAATCGATAAATTTCCAACGTCATTTGAAACCATATTTAAACAAGTTTTCTACTAACTTTAATGTATTCATTTGTTTTTAAAAGCAAAAAGGATTCCCTTACCAAAGAAAACAAAGGGGAAAACATGTTGTTTAGGAAATGTAATTATTCTATCGAGGCGTGTATGTTAGGCTAACAGATGGATAGTATTTACCCAGATTAGAAACAACATACCAAAAATGCAAGTTTATCACAATTATTACAACCTATACGTAAATTATTGTTGAATATGACTGGACTACATGTCATCATCATCGCATGTCATCTTGATAACGATTAAGTATTTAAATTATAACCAATGTATTTTTTTGCACTCAAAGGAATAAATCTACGGAAGATTTGTTACTTTTTCTGCATAACTGGAATGTTTGCTGAAGCTAAAGCTGAAGCTTCCTTCGGGTGTCTGTCATTGCACTGGTGTCACATACTGATCTCTTCTTGTTGAAAAATCGGCTTTTAAACCACAAGATCGATATAATACTGAAAATCTTATCCAAAAATACATCCCTAATTTTACCCCGATTAGGTTAGATTAAAAATAGCGACGTTTTACCTGAAAATAAAACGTTTATTAAACATACCTTATTCGAAGCCTATATTATGAGAGTAGCATTTCCGTTTCCGTGTTGTGTACTAGCCATGACGTACGTTCTGCCCACGTGACCAGCTGTTTCCACTCCCCACCGCCGCCGTCATGCGACACTAGCGCCGCCTATGGCAGTTCGATCCGAGGTTCGATATTTTTGACATTGGATGTTTTATGATATGACACCAGGTAGGGTTAAAAGTAGGCTTCGAATAAGGTAAGTATGTTTAATAAACGTTTTATTTTCAGGTAAAACGTCGCTATTAAACAGTACTGTACCGTTATTCGAAGCCTATATTATGAGAGTCGTGTTTATTATCGCCTGGTGGCGCTGTGTAGTCGCCAATGTGATCAAATAAGGAAAAACAAAAATTACACAGTTAACTAATGTGCAACACAATTTATTTATCATACACTCTTAATGATATGAACAAAGTCTCAGATTAACAAAAGGTACCGAAAGGTAATCAACAGATATAACAGATTTATCAATCAATTATTAATCATTTGCAGGGGTAAATAAGCGCGTTACGGATCTAGTGATTGCTGGTGTGGGTGCAATTTCACGTCTGTAGTATTTCATGAATGTGTTAGAAGATCTCCAGTTTGCTCTGGACATTATGTCATCTAATTGAAAATTCTCAATCCAGCTTTTTGATGCGACAGCAGATCTGATACTACTGGGCGTAGCATCTACACTTGCTTCCTCGAGCATCTTCTTTACCCAGCCGCCTATGATCGTACGGGTGGCGGGTTTTGGTTTTCCAGTCAGGGTAATGAAAAGGCAGTCAGATTTAGCTTGTCGACGTCTCTCTTGCAATAGTAGACATAATTTCTTAGTCCAGTGAACAGGGCACACGGATTTATTACTTTCATGTGCTAACAGTTTCCAGTTAGACTGTCTGTGGTCACAAGAGTCGGTTTTAGACCCGAACACAGGTCTTAGGATTATATGGTCGTCACAGACTGAGTAATGTTCTGAAGATACTCTCAGAAGAGTAAGGTCGTGTACTCGTCTACCCGAGCAGAGTAATAGTATAGTCGCAGTGCATTTACAAATTTCGAATAAGTTACAAGTATTTGGGTCCTTGTTACTTAGGCAGCGTATCAATATGTCTGTATCCCAGATAGGTGGCTTGATGGGATTTGGTTTAGCCAATCTAATGGCTTTAAGGATCTGTTTAACTAAATAATGTGAGCTTAGTCTTTCATGGCAATCGGGATTAGTAAATGTGGATACCACAGATTTGTGCACCAAGATAGTACTCAAAGAGAGCTTTTCTTTCTGGTGAAGGTCGGCAAGAAAACGAGCTAAGTCCGATCCACTTGGTTTCAGGATGTCTGTATTGTTAGCTGCTGCCCATGATGTCCATCTTTTCCATGCTGGACGATAAGTGTTTAAAGAAGACTTCCGCCAACTAGACGATAGCAGAACTCTTTGTTCTTCCGTCCAATTCGTTAAGGATTCATCCCACCATGACACTTCCAAATTTCTATTGTCATTTCCGACACCTTGGGTGGGGGGTGTCCCGTTGTCACGTCCACTAGCACTTGGTCTAGCTCCCGAATTGTGAATGGCGGGGCAAGCGACCGACGTTTCAGGTCGGGTCTCCAAAATGCGTTTTTCCAACGTGGGACCACTATTAGGAAAGTCCCCTTGGCGTTGTTCAAATGTGCTAGTACTCTCGGTATGAGGTGAGGTGGTGGAAACACCCAAGCGAGGTGAAAGTCCCAATTCAAGCTGAATGCGTCGTAATAAATCGCAGTGTGGTCTTTCAAGTCGAGTGTGCAGTATGTTTGAACTACGTGAGCATTGCGTGATGCAAATAGGTCGATGACCGGGCTTCCCCATTTGTTGAACACCTTGTGAGTGATTTTCGGCTGGAGATGCCATTCTGGTGATGGCTTTTTTCTGGAAAGCCGGTCTGCGTCGCAATTGTAATTGCCACGGATATGCTGAACAGTCATGTGAATGTGAAACCGGTCTAGTATGTGTAAGGCTTTTTGAACGAGTTTCGTCAGAGCATCGGATTTCGTTCCTCCCTCGTTGCGGAGGTAGGACACAACAGTTCGGTTGTCGCATTGAATGAGCAAAGACTCTGAGGTTAGGTGCTGAGCTTGATCTTCTAGGACGTTTATGATGGCCATCATTTCCTTGTAGTTGCAATGGAGGTGTTGTTGATCTATGGGCCACGTTCCCGCCCAGTCTAGATTGTCCAGTTTCGCACCCCATCCAACGTCGCTGGCGTCCGTTGTCAAGTAGTGAGATGGTGGTGGAAAATGAATTTTTGAGCATGTTTTGCAATGGGTAGCCCACCATCCAAGTTCTTGTCTTGTTTCCTCTGGTAGGGTAACAAGTTTCACTGTCTGTGACCTTAACGCTTTGTTGCACACGGTCTGTAAGGCCCGGTAGTGCAAGCGTCCCCTCATTATCACAAAACTCGCGAAATTCAGCAGTCCGATTAAAGCCTGGAGTTCCTTTATTTTTGCTTTTCTTTTTTCCAATAAGGTCTCTGTTTGGTATTTTATTTTGGAAGAGAGTCTGTCCGGTAGATATTTGATATTCCGCCAAGGGTCCCACATGACGCCTAGGAATTCTATGGCCTGTTCGGGCCTGAGGGTCGACTTCCCTATGTTTATTGTCCAGCCTAGATGCTGTAATAGCTTTAAGGTGTGATGTATCTGGTTCTGTAATACGGCTGGGTTCTGATTGACCAGAAGGAAGTCGTCCAAGTAAACGAGGGTCCGAATACCGTGATCTCTGAGCAGCCGAGCAACCCAGTTCGTCAGAGAGGCGAATGTTTTCGGAGCTGAACTGAGCCCGAAGGGTAAGCAGGTCATTTGCAACAGTTGGTCGCCATAGATTAGCCTCAGGAATCGCCTGTGTGTTTGGCATACTGGCAGATGGAAGTAGGCTTGGTGAAAATCGATTTTTGCCAGCCAGTCGTTTGGTTGTAGAAACTGTGGGACCCGTTGCACATTTATCAGTCTGAATTTGCCTTGGTAGACGAATTCGTTTAGATTTTTCAGATTGAATATCGGCCGTGACGTGCCGTCGCCTTTTGGACGAAGAAACATCGTCGAGATGAAGCTGGGAGTGTTCTCCGCTGCTTCTAACACACCTTGTGACAGCATATCTTTGATCACACTCGAGAGTTCTTCTGAGTGAGGTGTTTGATGTTGAAAGTTGGGCGCGCAAAGCGGCGGTTTGGTGTCGAATGGGATTCGATATCCTTTTAACATTTTGAGGATGTGGGGCGGTGCCCCCATGTCCTCCCAGTGCGAATAAAATAGGCGAAGTTGTCCGGCACGAAATGACCGAGTCCAGTCAGTTTCTTTTTGAGTGATCTCTCCTATCCCGGAGGGATGAGGGAGAGTAGGCTCTAGCTCCTTTGTTCTTGTCATCGCGGCCTTTATAGGACTTTCCTTTTCCACGAAAAGAAGCTGGTTGCCTTGATCGTGTTGATACGTCATTTCGTTTCTGGGCGGGCTTACTTTGAAATTTTTTCGGAGCCTGGGTATGGGACGAGGACCCTAGATCGTTCTGCGGAGCAGAGTTGCGATCTTTGTTTTTCTGCCAAAAGACTTTTCGGACACCGCCTGCTTTTTCCAATATGGAACTGAATTTTTCTGCATCAAACAGGTTCGTAGCTGACGGGGGAATCTTACGGAGAGCAGTCTTATGGACGGGGTCCTTGACCGCGGAAAGGATACTCTCCCGTCTTTGTTGGATGAGCTCAGCTCTATGTCCACATACTAGCTGCATAGTGTCATCAGCCGCATTGCTATAATCGCCTTTAGTAAAAATGTCGTTTAGCCTGTTATAAATGTCTGGATAAGCTAAGGACTCATTGTCGCTAACCCACGATAGAAAGCCGTTCAATTCGGTTTGTAAAGCTTCGCGTTGCTTTAACAGCGCGTATGTAAGACTAGCGAAAGCTTTTTCCGTATTAGCTGTAAACTTAGCACTGTCAAACTGCTTAACTTCGTCATTCGACTCCAAATTGGTAAAGCCAGGGAAAAATAAACAACGTTTCTGTACATCTGCATAACGTACGTTATTCCAATCAGCAAGTTGGAAGCGTTGAAGCTCCGTTAGTTTTTGAAGCATAGTGTCAGGTGTGTTAGGTATCTTAGGCTCTTTGGTCTTCGTATTGAAACCAAGACTAAGTTTGGCATTGCTGGTAGATGGCAAAGTAACACTGACAGGTGCCTCATTACACTCGTACAAATCGCCACTGACATTCGGGTCGACGTAATCGTTTTCATAGCTTTGTGGTGTGGACGAAGCCACTCGGTGTTTCAGCTCATTAACATCACTGATTAATTGTTTAAGTAAACTTGTACTTACTGTTTTATCCTTGCGGATCTTACGTCTCTTTCGTCTTTTGTGGTGGTCACTTGATGAGCCCGAGCTCGACGAGGTGCTGGTATCCGACTCGGAGCTTGTCGACCTCGTGCGCTTTCTTTTCCTTTTTGTTGCCTCCTTGATCGCGTTTTCCACTATGTCCTCTTCACACGCGGGCATATTCTCACTGTTCATTCTGAAAACGTCACACGTCTAACGGAAAAACCGTTAGAATCTAACGTTAATTTAAAGATACAACAATATTTTTCTTTTATAAGTGAGGTAGATTGAAAATAATCTAACTCCGAACGGTAACACCGTTTGAAGAATGAACATTAATATTCGAACTAAATGAAACGGCAATCGCTAAAGATCACAGCGATCGCCGATATTTTTGAAATATTTCTACTAATTTTTAATTATTTAGAGGTACTTACGTCTGTTGGTGATAATATTTTACCAAATTTTTACCAATGTGTTCACTACGAATCACACAGTTCACGACTAGTACAGATGAGGCGGTCTAAAATGAACGAAGCTGATTTTGTGACCGTCTCGGTCGGGAACTAAAACGCCAATGTCAAAAATATCGAACCTCGGATCGAACTGCCATAGGCGGCGCTAGTGTCGCATGACGGCGGCGGTGGGGAGTGGAAACAGCTGGTCACGTGGGCAGAACGTACGTCATGGCTAGTACACAACACGGAAACGGAAATGCTACTCTCATAATATAGGCTTCGAATAACGGTACAGTACTGTTTAATATCAAAACTTTTTAGAGAAATCATGAAAAAAATACCGACCTCTAACGAAGCGGGTATGAATCCAGGCAATCTCGTCAACCCCGTGGCGGTGACGACCTTAATGGGAGCAGGCACCGACGTCAGATTGTCGAGTCGCAGTTCATTGACCCCCTCGCACGTCGCCTCGACCCCGCCGAGCTCCGGCGACACCACGCACGTACAGTTCTCCGCGCACGCGGAGGGGGGTACCGAGCACACGAGAGCGGAGAGAGGCACGTTGCGCAGTGGCACGTTGTACATGGACCTGGAAATAATCAATAAAAGAATAAATTATGAGTGTAACACTTTGTGAGATGAGTGCTAGGGTCGATTGAAAGGGTAAGTTAAAGTACGAAACAAACCAAAAAAAAAGTTGTTCCAGTACTGATTTATTCAAGGTAATCTACGTAAATATAATATCGATGCATAAGCAGACATACGGAAGTTATTTATGTGTGCGTAATTACCTTAGCGGTCGCGAGTGTACTTAGTGTACTTACATATAAATTCTGTAATTGACATTATGCATTATTGTGCGGTTATCCGTACATACGCGCCAGACAACAAACCAATCGTATCGTCTTGTTATTTTAGGCACAAATGTTCAAAGTCAAAGTCAAAAATAATTTGTTAAATTTTGGACACAAAATGTCACTTATGAACGTCAATAATTAGTTCATCATCATCATTACTAGCTCATTGGGCCCTACTAGCTCTTCGAGACGAGACACAGACAATCTGGCAGAAGAAACGCCAGAACAAACTCAGTCACCACTAGCTGCCACAAAACTGATACAAAACAAAATGAACAGTTAGGTACATCAGTTTGGTGCAGGCTGGACTGTCCATACATTCTCGTCATTAAGATCATTTTTTTGCGTACGTTTAAGATATTATCAAACACGTGTAGAGAACTGACAGTGAGGATGTTAATTTATTTAAAGAATTACCTCTGGTATTCGCGGGGACAAAATTTGTAATTGGCACAAATGGCTCTTTTCTGTAAAATAAAGCTGGGATCGATGTCCGCAGCAGAACCCAGTTCGTGCTCATAACACAACATTTGCCCCTTGCGGGATTCGAACCCGCGACCGCTGGTTCAGTAGTCGGGACAATGAGAATTTACTACTGTAAAAGTAATTCCAATCGTAGTATCAACAACCGATTTTCAAGTTATAAAAAAAAAAAAACTGAATCCATTCTTGCAACATTATTTACACTAACTTTGAAAAAAGTAAAAACGGTAAAGTACTTTTCTATGTTAACTTCATTTGTTATTTTTAGTGATTATGACTCTGTTCTTTAAGAAGCTATCTGAAGTTCTGTCATTATATTCGCCGACTGGTCTTTCTCCTCCGTGCTTTCTAGAAAGGCTGCTTCACCGATCGGCGCTTTCTTCGTGCTCCCTATAAGTGTTTGCTACCTATCCCCTTAGATTTTACCTCTCCCTCTTCTGATGCGTGAACACCCAGTCGAATTGATAACCTCCTCCGTTCTTGAAGTCGTTTTAGACCTATGGTTGACTGGTAGAGAATGCTTTGAGCATTTATTCCGCCATATGTACCTTTTGTTTGTGCAAGAAATGTTTTAAAAAAAAAGTGGTTTAAAGTAGGTTACCTGTCGCTGGGCTCGGGCCGGCAGCGCGGCTCGAAGGCGACGCGCAGGCGGCCGGCGCGCAGCGCGCGCGCCAGGTAGTACGCCTCGCACGAGCACTCCAGCAGCGAGTCCAGCACCACGCGCGCCGTCTGCGGGACGGAGCGGGACGATCAGACGAAGGTAGAGGGAAAGATCGTTTCTTTATTCAAAGCAAAAAAAAAATTCTCAAGATCTCAAGACAGACCTGGTCAACACGAAGCTCATTTACAACGAGTGCCTTCGTGGTTACGACCAAAATCCAACTCCTATTACAAACGCGAAAATTTGTGAGGATGGATGTATGTTTGTTACTTCTTCACGCAAAAACTACTTGATGGATTTAGATGAAACTATACAGTAATATAGCTCATACATCGGAATGGCACATGTTAGCTATGAGAAACCGCTAAAAACAATATATTAAGGTAGGAAATGGTATGTGGTATAAATGAATTTAATTATAAAATATAATTTACCATACAAAATTACATGTTAATTAAATTTACCGGGAACCCATCACTTAATCGCAATTTTCTTCATCGATTTTCATTCCCCATAAAACGATTCGCAGATGTTTCAAAATAATATTCAACAAATATTAGAATCTTGTTAAATCACAATTTCATTTCGTCGAATGCTTATTATCTACAAACTTACTTCATCGTTACTTCTTTTCATTAATTACGTATTTCATCGAAGTAACGTTAGCATTCTATTTTGTTACCCATAATTTTATTTCCACGTAAGTTTCAATATGCAGAATTCTTGAAACATCGAATTTTACTTCACTAAAGTCCGTATTTCCAAACGAATTTGTTACTAATATTATATTGCATACTTTATTAATAGACAATTTAAAGCATAACTTATATAAATATTGATCAAATAAATAAACTCCGTTATCCCGACGCGCCGTGATCTCCTCGCCGTGATCTCCTCGCCGTGATACTAGTCTGCCCGATACTAGAGTGTAATTCAAAAGCCGGAGGCGCGGAGGGAGAGCAGCCGCCGCCCGCTGTACGAGTGTCAAACTGAAAGTTCTTAGAACTGGCCACTTATAAACAATATAATAAAAAAAATTTTCTAAAATTTGAAAATAGAACTCTTTGCCAATATTACTGAGTATATATTTCATTCATTTGTCATTTGTTTTACGATTTGGCGGCAAATTGAAAATTGTCTGTGTCACGTCAACATGAATTTAACACGTGAAAATTTTCGTGCAATGATTTTTTATGACTTTCGATGTCATTTAAGTCAACAAGAAAGTTATGATAGACTACGATTGGCCTTTCACGATGAAGCCCCATCTCGTGCGACTGTTTACAACTGGTTTAATGAGTTTAAACGTGGTCGCACTAATCTCACTGATGATGTACGTGAGGGACGGCCTTCTACGGCGACGACTGAAAATAACATCTGTGTTGTGCGGCGTATGATAGAGACTGACAAAAGAGTGACCTATCAGCAGATTCGGACAAGCTTAGGCATCGGTATGAGTCAAGTGCACAAAATCCTCCACGAACATTTAGGGGTCAGGAAGCTTTGCGCCCGGTGGATACCTCATAATTTGACTAAGGCTCAAAAACTCCATCGTGTGGATTGGTGCCGTAAAATGATTGAAAGATTTAACGGAGGTGACTCAAATGCTGTGTTCGACATACTAACAGGTGACGAAAGCTGGATTTACTGTTATGATCCTGAAACCAAAAGACAATCTGCTCAGTGGGTGTTTCCTTTCGAGGAGTTGCCAACTAAAGTGAAGAGAGATCGAAGTGCGGGAAAAAAAATGGTGGCTTCGTTCTTTGGAAGGATAGGTCATTTCGCAACAATTGTGTTAGAGGATCAAAAAACAGTTTCTGCAGAATGGTACACTACCAATTGTTTGCCACTTGTCTTGGAAAAAGTTCGAGAGAAACGACCTCGCAGTAGGATCCTCCTTCACCACGACAACGCCTCGTCACACACCGCCAAGCGAACGATCGACTATTTGGCGACATCAAACGTTGAATTACTGGGTCACCTGCCGTATAGCCCCGACCTCGCGCCTTGTGATTTTTATTTATTTCCAAAAATTAAAGAAAAACTTAAAGGAAAGCGGTTTATGAATGCTGAAGAAGCGGTGGCTGCGTATCGCGATGCCATTGAAGAGACCCCTAAGGACGAGTGGGCAAAGTGCTTTTCCCAGTGGTTCCATCGCATGCAGCGGTGTATTGACGTCAGTGGACAATATTTTGAAAAGATATAATAAAACTAATAACTGGCTAATGTAATCAGTTTTTGATTTTCTAAGAACTTTCAGTTTGACCCTCGTAACAAGGTGTAGGCACCCGCGCGAGCCGGAGCGGCTGAGGCTGGCAGCAAGCCGAAGCTGCGTAGGCGAGCGTGGGTGACTGCGCCGCGTTACGCAAGGGCGACGAGGCTGCTATTCCCGCAGCGCCGGAGACGAGGAAATCCTAATGCATGCTGCTTGATTGCATGCCTGCTTGCTTGCTGCATGCATGCCTCTATGCTTGCATGCATGCATTATTGCATGCCTGCTTGCTTACTTGCATGCATTAATGCATGCATGTATGCCTTCTTACTTGCATGCGTATGCAGGCGCATGCCTTTTTACTTGCATGCGTATGCATGCATGTGCTTACTTGCATTAAAAGTTATTTGAGGAAAAAAAAATGGGAACCGTTACACATTGGAACAAGTTTTTATGAAAGGTTATATCGATAACTTAATAATTCTATGAAACGTTCGTTTGATATATCGTTATTCTGCTTAACAAAACAGTTGCGAATCATTTTTTTGGTGAACTGTTATTCGATGTTATGAAACGACGATTATTAACTATTCGATTAATCAAGAATAAAAGATATTAACATTCATTGAATAGTTTTCTGTGAAATGAAATTCGATATCAAAAAAATCTGTGTAATGATAGATACCCAAATTTACCAATACCGTGGCAACTCAGACCTCTCTAAAAAGGAGATAGACGGTGCCGCCTACAAAAAACAATAATTAGCATTATTAATTTCCTTGCTGTAAAGTTGCTTTTTACAGATACAATTTGGGTACAATAAATGATTATGTTTTTGTTTTTATAGTGTTTTGTCACTATACAAACTTAATAATATAAAATGCACTTGAAAAAGCAACTGTTCTAGATATGTCAACCGACCACCGACAAATCGGCAAGGTTGTTAAATATTTGTAAAAATATTTCCTCCGAATATTGTGAGAGCATTCTCACAACATTGATGAGGTCACACAGTCTACGCGTCAAAGAAAGCAATTGCAAAATTCAACAGGCTTGCCAATGTGTCGATGGCCGAGTGGCATAGGCATACGCCCGGATAGCGTAAGACACGGGGTTCGATTCCTCGTCTCAGACAGTTGCTTTTTTCAAGTGCATTTTATACAATAAATGAGTTACAAAACAAACATGGAAAATTATAAAACCTATTATTAATGTTCGTTGGTTTTGTTGGCAATAGTTTATCCTAATCTTTCCAAAATACGGGTGCTTGACTAAGAGCTTGCCTGCATAAAGGTATGCACCCACTTCATCGTATCGTACCATGACCGTGCTTGGAGCGGACACGAAGAGCAACATGATGCGCTGTACCTCTACGACTCCCACTGAACGGATCCACGGCGTTCCTGTATACATCCTAATGCAACTAATAAGAAGTCAGCTAGCCAGTAAGAAATCAAGTATGCAACCCGTTTGTTACACGTACGTGAATTATACCAGATTCAACTAAACAAATATCTTCTCGCTATGACATTACTTTTTCGAGAAACCTTGAGACAAACATACATACACTTACGATTTTTTTCAAACCTAGGCCTAACCTTAATAGAACAACATACTAAAATGTCATCCAAATTTGGCCATATCACATATATTCAGTTCAAATTGAATACCTTCTTCTTTAACAAAGTCTGTAAAAGTAAAAGTACGATCGCAGCTGTAATTTTGGTGTTTTACGATTAAAAATGAGAGATAGAAGCCACCGACCTGCGGGGGTATGGCGTCTTCAGCGGCGCGCTCGAAGTCCTCTCTCGTACAGCGCACGGCGCGCAGCGGGTTGCCGCTTAAATCCACGTCAGATGGCGATACTTCACGCTGGATCTTCAGGTCGGAGAACTGGAATATTGAGGTCAAACTTTGTAGCCAAATACCCTCGGACATAAAAAATAGTGATGGGTACAACATGTTCAAAAGACGACTGGCAAATCATATCAAAGGTCACGAGAGTGATCAACGTACCTAGTTGGTATTTTAATATTAGAAAGGAGGATTGTGTTAAGGACTGTTGTTTGTGAGTTTGTGCGCGTTTTATAACTTAACTATTGATGAAAATGACATTGAATGTAATGCTACAACGACTGCAATCATGTATTTAATTTAAGTTCGCATGTAAGTGGCTTAATGTTAGTCTTAATGAGAATAAATGTCTTTGAACCTACACCTAGCAAACGCACCGAGAGGTCATAGACCCTTTACACACTGCGACTTTTAGCATCGATGCTAACGTGCGTTAGCATCGATACAGTCGCGACGCAGAGGCTGGAAATCGTAAAATTATGTACTAAATTCAGGCGACTGCATCGATGCAAAATAAAATCTGTTCATTGGGTAAGTCACGATGCGAAAGCGCGTTTTCAAAACGCACGACTGCATCGATGCTAAAAGTCGCAGTGTGTAAGGGGTCATAGACCCTTTATAATTCGTTTACATGCCACCTTAATATTTCTATCCAATAAACTTAAAGTATAACTGCAAACGATTATATCTTGATATATTCAGTTCATTAGATACTTACAGCCTAACCACAAATAATTGAACTAGTTTTGAGCTGCTGCTGAAATATAATGTGGCTAGTTTAAAATCAACGGGTACGACGCGCCGGAAGCGTCCCTCGTCACCGCGCGCGTCCCTTACCTGCAGCTCCTCGATGGTCCCTCGTCACCGCGCGCGTCCCTTCCCTGCAGCTCCTCGATGGTCCCTCGTCACCGCGCGTCCCTTACCTGCAGCTCCTCGATGGTCCCTCGTCACCGCGCGTCCCTTACCTGCAGCTCCTCGATGGTCCCTCGTCACCGCGCGTCCCTTACCTGCAGCTCCTCGATGGTCCCTCGTCACCGCGCGTCCCTTACCTGCAGCTCCTCGATGAGGTTGTACGTGAGGTCGAGGCGGCGCAGCAGCGGCATGTGTCGCGTCCAGTCGACGCAGAGGCGCGTCTGTTGCGCGCGCGACAGCACGAGCTGCTCCAGCCGCCGCAGCGCCGACAGGTACGAAACGCCTGCAGCCACCACACAAACGGTTACTACAAGTATATATACTCAATACTAAAACTCGCGGCGGTCGGCGCCATTAATCACTTTTCATATATTAAATTAAATTAAATTAAAATTAAATTAAATTATTCTTTATTTCAGATCATAGATCCATAGTATGTTAGTAGATATGCACTTATTCTAATGTTAGTATAAATTGAATTTACAACAAGCACTAGCGGCACTGGGAAATCACATGACTATGCCGTCACTATGCGATTGCAGTGCCTGAAGAATGGGCTGTCAAATTTGTCAGACAACGTCTTCAAGATGGTGTTGGCACTTGCTCGCAGTCTGCTCTGTAGTGACGCAGTCTTTTTTCGTAAACATGCTCGAAAACTGTCCGTTCGAGCTTCGGCGAACATACCAGAGGCACTACAAAAGCGAGGAAGTCCCAACATCATCCTAAAGGCGTTGTTATACTGAACACGAATAGCACTGATAGATTTTTGAGCATACACTGACCAGAGGCTGTATAAAGTCTGGCAGAAAGCCTTAAATAATGATATTTTTACATCATGTGAGCTACGTGAAAATCTTCTAGTCAGCGTATTAGCTCTCACCGTCAGTGCTCTTCTCTCCCTTTCGATATCAAGATCATCACAGAGCGTATCGCTTACAACATGTCCCAAGTATTTAAATTGGTTAACTATTTTTAATCGAATTCCTTTTAACAAGATAGGTGGTACAACATATTCTATTTTAGTGCCCTTTGGTGTAAATACCATAACCTCGCTCTTTTTAACATTGTAACACAGTCCATGGTCATCTGCAAATTTTTCACATATTTCTATGAGCTTTCTTAAGGCACTGACAGATGGTGCCAGCAGCACCATATCGTCAGCGTAGCTGATGTTATTGATGGGAGTCCCATCAATGTAACATCCTATTGGCTGTCTGCTGAGACCATCTATCAGTTCGTTTACATAAAGGTTAAAGAGGCCAGGAGAAGACACACCCCCCTGTCTCACCCCGCACTTCAAATCATAGGATTCAGAAAGCCATCCAGACCATCTTACATGATTAACTTGTCTCGAATACCAGTACTCAAAAACTGAAACTAACTCTATGGGAAGTGAAGTGTCGCGAAGCTTTCGCCACAGCACATCATAAGAGACTGTATCAAAGGCTCGCGACAGATCTAAAAAGCAGGCATATACTGGTTTCTTTCTATCCAAATAGTACCTAACTGTTTCTTTGAAGCTAAGTATCACACTCTCAGTGGACAGGCCAGGCCTAAATCCGAACTGAGCGTCGTGGAGATGCAAGTGCTTGGTTAGATGTTTATCCAGTATCCGGTCTAGTACTTTAGCCATTATAGTAGCTAGCGATATTGGCCTATAGTTGTTTATGTCGGAAATATCACCGGTTTTGTTTTTGACTACTGGCACGACGATAGTTTTAATCAGGTCCTTGGGCAGATATGAGTGACTAATGCAAAGTGAAAAGAGCATAGATAGAACCCTAGCCATGTGAGGCCCTGCATGCTGCAGGTGCTCGATGCTGAGACCATCATGCCCGGGGGATTTACCCCTGCTCATACTTGTAATAACCTCTCTCACCTCCTTAGCAGAGATTGTGATATTACATTCCCGGCCATGACCGCCTTCAGCATCGATCACCCGCCCCGGAGATTTCAATGTGGGTTCCATACAAAAATGAGACTTAAATAAGTTCGCTATCGCCTCTGGATCTGAGATACCAGCCACAGTGGCAGGGAGACCAGCTCGAGGATTCAGCCCGCGAACAGCTTTCCAGAATTGTGGAAAATGTTTTGCATCTCTTTTACTTGCTATAAAATCCATTTTAATTTTATCCTGATTATTTTGACACCATTTAATTTTGGCCTTAAATTTTTTCCTACTATTACACATTTCATCATAACTTTTTCCATCCAGTTACGTATTTGCGCCTTTTATTCTTAGGGACATGTGTCCTCTCTGCGCACTCAGAGATAATATTAATGATTTGTAAATATAATTGTTCTATTGCCAACCTGTGGTTAGGATCGTTACACAATCTATCCGCACATAGCGAAAAATCTTGTGGGAAATCAATTAACCTTAATCTATCATTACAAAGTACTGAATATTCACTTATTTGAGACTTTTGGCGTTCGCCCCATATAACTGACTTATTGATTGTACTCGTGTCCTTGAGTATTTTATTGCGTATAAGCTTTAAATCACAAAAAACTTCTAAAGGATGATGATCAGACCACATTACATCATAACGTACCTTAATGTCCTTAACGATGTCCAATGCTGATTGTGTCACAACGCAATGGTCAAGCCACCGCCTTGATCCATGTACATCGCTAACAAACGTATATTCACTAGATAACACACCAAACCTGAGAATATCCGCGCAGACCCAAGATTGATCGACACAAAAACGCGATAACTCAGACTCAAACAATTCATTTGGGTGTGCGTTAAAATCACCCATCACAAACACTGATTCAACATCGCAACTGTCTAGTATTGCACTTATTTCACTCAAGCACTCAGTGAACTCTGGCAAGTTATCAATTGACTGCGTAGGCATATACACGCTGAACACGATAAAAAACCTGTTTGCTGTTTCGAATCGCACCGCTGCAATGCGATCACTCGCGCAGTTAATTATCGTTGTCGAGGTAAATACATTTTTTCGCCACAGTATAGCCGTTCCTCCATACGGCCTACCTCGAAGTAAGTTGGCTGATACGTCAACTGCCGATTTACCTGTGTACTCAAAATCCTGATGTATACTTCCGAGGAAAGGTATATTGGACGGAAGTAGCCACGTTTCTTGTAATGCAACGATAGTCGCCGAATCGCATAACTGCTTTATACACATGGCTGATCTTTTTACACTTTTGCAGTTAAATGTTACTATCTTACACTCACTCATACTTTATTATTTGTGCTTGCCTTTTTATTTTCGGCTGTTCGAAACGAGCCCACAACAAAACGCCGATATGTTATTCCTTTAGGCCACAACTCAGCATTTAAAAAGATCGGTAGTTTACTTTTTGGAATCGTCATTTTATAGGCATCATATTCTCGTGGCATTTTAGGAACAATTTTTTCTAGGCGTACCTCAACATTGGTTTTTTCCAGGACATATTTTGATATGTCTTCAGCCGACGTAGCTTTATCCACATTGTTTATAAAGAGTGGGATCTTAACATCCGCTGCTTTAAATTTTACGTCTGGAGCAATTATTGCTTCACCCATTGCTGTCTCTAATCTGTTCCTTAACCTTTTCCTCTGAACTATTTTCCACTCTTCGGTTGGGCCTTTATCTTTCCATTCTCCTTCTTTATTGACAAGCTGAGCGAACGTCTTTCTATGTGCATTCTGTCGATGTGAAGTAGGTGGAGTGACAGCCTCTGGGGCTGATCCAGTTGATGTTGTCGGTTTTGACAGAGCCTCACTAGTAGGTGACATTTGTTTCTGTTTGATATTTATAGATTTGAAGTCCTTATTAGTTCTAACGGTATGCGACATCGTCGTTTCATTGTCATCACTTTTTGTATACGGTGACGACTGCAATCCAATATCGTTTCCCGACGTGGCTAGTTTATGATCTGATATTTGTGTATCTGGAATGTGGAGTAAACCCATTGGCCCACTATCATACGAGTTCATTATGTCCGTTATGTTTGACCCTCCACGGCGTAACGTATTATTATTACCCTTTTCAAAATTGTTCACAATAGATGTAGTTTTTAGGTTGTCCATGTCACATTTTAATACATTAAGTTGTTCGTTAGTTGCATAGTTTTGTTTAACGAACGTTAAATCGCTTTGCAATCGCAATAAATCCTTTAGAAGCTTAGTTACGTCTATGTGATCGAAGTGTATTGGGGGTAGTTTGTTTATGTTCTGCACGACAAAAATAGGAAACTCCTTAGGGTCCAGCTCTCGAAACACTCCTATTATATCTTCGAAATCTCTCTGCGCCTTCCCGTCCCTCTTACGTTGCGATTTCTTCTTAGTAGAAATGCAATCGTACAAAAGGTTCTTTGCAGTTATAATCTCCTCCGATGAAAAAGCACTTGAGCATATTTGCATCAAACTGACTTGATCCATAACATCTAGCTTATTTTGTATGAAAGCCAGCACTTCACTTATAACTATATTACAACTGTTGCACTTTGATAATGCCATTTTGCATTTATGCACCAATTACACATGATATATGGTTGCACAGGCGCATAATGCATACAAAACCCTATTTTCGCTAACTCTTTGCACGTTTTATTGCTCCGACTTTCTCGAGAGTCTCGGCATCAACCTGGGGTATTCGGTACCGGGCGTTGAGGGTCCTGTATACAGGTACCTTCGTCGCCTGCGTCACATACGCAGCTGCGGTTTGGTGGCGGCGAACGTCGGTGTTTGTCGCGCGGCGGGCGCTCTTGCGCACGCAGAGACCGGCTCTGACATCGCTCACCAAGGCATACAGAACCGTGAGCACAACGGCTCTGCCAGTGCTGGCGGCGCTGTTGCCGGCTGACTTCGAGGTTGTACGGGCGGGACGGGTCGGGCAGGAGTGCCCAGAGGGCGCCACAGGCAGGGAGCGCAGGACCTTGCGGAGTAAGATCACGGAAGAGGTGATTTCCCAATGGCAGGACCGATGGTCTTCCAGCGAGCAGGGACGGGAGTTGTACGTCTTCTTCCCGGAGGTGGCGGAGAGGATCAGGGCGCGCTGGGTGGAACCCGATCACCAGGTTTCGCAGATCCTGACCGGGCACGGGAAGTTCGCGAGGAGGCTAAACTCCCTGGGACTTGCGGATTCGGCGAAGTGTTTGTGCGGAGCGGCTGAGGAGAGTAGGGACCACGTACTGTGAGAGTGTGAGCTCTACGAGGTGCAGCGCAGCGAGATGCTAGACGGTTGGAACAGATCAACGTGCGACCCCGCTCACTACCATACCAACTTGGTGGACACGGCGGAGGGATTTCGACGACTGCGGAGATTCGCGCACGGATGGTTTCGGACCAGAACGGCAGCACAAGACCAGACGCGTTGACGAGCGTGAGCTGTATATGTTTACGCCACGCCCCAGAAAGGGGAGGAGTGGCAGAGGGACAAGGAACAGATAAATAACTTGTAGGGACCCAGAAGCAAGCGCCGATCGGTGAAGCAGCCTGACTTTAAAGTACTCAGGAGAAAGTCCGGTCGGCGTCTCCCGCGATTAGGGTCGTATGCCAAGACGGCAGGTAGACTCATGGGCGGAGGTGGGATTGCTCCGACTTTCTCGAGTTTTAGAAAACACAAAGGCGTTTTCTATAGATACAACAAAAGGGCTAGCGAAAACCTGACGTAGCGCAAGCATGAGGACCAACTTAAATTTTGCTTTTATATCGTGTTTTGTCACTATCCAAAATTAATATTGTAAATTGCACTCGTTAAAATAACTGTACAAGGCGAGGAACACGCTCTTCCTTGCCTGACATAATTGCTATTTAAAGCAGCTAAGGCGCGCGCTCGCGAGCTATAGCTGAGCTTTTAGTATAAGTAGAAATGTTCATGCTTATTTGACAAACATGTGCCGCTTGCGGGGTTCGAACCCGCGACTGTCGGCAAATTAATCAGGAGCGCTAACCACTACACCAAACGCGTCGTCAGAATAGTTTATTATACGGTCAAATTTTCGCTAACGATCACATCCACAGGCTAGGTATTTGCCTGTGTATTTGCATAGGGATAGTAGATAGTAGGAGAAAATTTATCTCTGCAAATAGCTAGAAGCCTCTGTTTCAATCGACTTTTATCAGTTAAAAGGATTAAATGCCTTCCTGTTTTTTTTGCACACATAGGCACTGCACAAATCTGTGACATTTAAAAAAAATAGTACTCTTTTTGCAACTATTGTATGAATAAATAAATAATAAATAATATCAGTAAACACAACTGATGTATGTGTTTTGACAGGTGGTTGGACCTGACGCCTAAGTGCTGCCACCTGGTGGGCGTCATTTTTGATAACCCTCATTAAACAGTAATTTAGTTTCTTTGCTCACTCGTTCACTGTCATCGAATACGGATCAGTCTGTAGTCCAGTCTTTAAGTAGCTCATTGAGAAAGAGCTTACAGTAGTTACTGAGCGAGAGCGAGACAGATGCACGGCTCAGCTCACATGAGTTTAGCGCCCAATTAATGTTAAGATTTTAGATAGCGCAAGCAGAAATGTTCTATAACGTTTTTGGAATAAGACTTAGTATTTAGTATTGTTAAATAGATTGATGTCTGAGGTGATTTTCAGAGTAATGTTTGTTTATTTATGTTGAAATTGCAAGTTGTAATTTTGACAGGACAGCTGTTCTATATTCGTAATTCTAAGTTGCTGAAATCTTGAGTATTTATTTTGTAGTCATAAGAATAGATCCGTACACGTAACTTTAAAAATTGAGCCGAATGAATGTGAAGTAGTGAGTGATATTGTGATAGTAGTAGATCTACTGATCTAAATAAACTAAATGAACTAGATGAGGGGTACATATCTTCAGCTTCTGCTGAGCTATATCACTCATTTCACTTCAGTGAACGATTTTGCGTATGTTGAATTGACACATAAAATATATAAAAAAAAACTATCCGACCCAAAAGGGTCATAAAGTTGCTTTAATAACATAACTAAAACAAGTAATAAAATTACGTAATTCATTAAAACTTTTTTATCGCTTTAAATAACTCCACAAGTTCATCACCGATTTACCCTAAAACGGGGAACTTCCAAAATGCGTTATCACTTCCGGCAACCCCCCTTCGGGTAACAAGTAGGGCTTTTATTAGAGAAGTGTTTTTTTCCTTGAGATTTTTTTTCGAATATTTTATTATAATTATTACGCAAATAGAACCTAATCTAACCTAATAACCCTTAATGTATCGGACAGGGCTTTTTACACACTGCAGATACTCACTCCGAGCCAGTATGTGGGCGCTGGTCGCGGGGCACAGATCGCCGAGCGGGTTGTGCGACAGGTTGAGCACGCGCAGCGCGACGAGCGGCGACACGGCGAGCGCGTCCGCCGCCGCGAGACGGTTGCGCGACAGCGACAGCGAGCGCAGCGACTCCGCGACCGGCGCGAATATGTCCCTGCGATGGCAGCACGTTTAAAATAATTTAGGTACTCTTAGTAATACGTCTAGTAACTTAAAAGCTGCACTTTGTAATTAAAGTAAGCCGCCGGTCACTTTGACCGAGTTCGTTCCGGCGTTTCTTCTCAGCACTTGCCAAATTGTCTGTGTCTTGTCTCTAAGCGCTAGTAGGGCCCAAAAGATAAAGAGACATGTTCTAGCCCCATATGGGCCTAATTATTTATTCTCAATAGAATATAATAAATTATTTTTGACTTTGACTTTGTACAGTGATAGTAAGGATCAAAATCAGCGATTTCACTTGCAACAGTCACAATTTTATCCCATAGAAACAAACATACAAAAGGTAAAAAAAAGAAAAAAAATGGCGCAACTTTTCTAACACACATTTCAAAAATCTACAAGTCAAACCACGAAATTTTGATAAGATAAGATAAGATAATCATTTATTGTCTCAAAACTGAGTACAATAGTTGTTAAAAATAAAATGTTCAACACATTCCGGGCATACAATAATAATAAAGATGCAGTCCATATTGATAAAATTTAATAATAACATAATTTTATTCAGAAAGAATAATTGTATAGAATAGTCAATTTATGAACAAAGAATTAATAAAATAATATTAATTATTATAATAATTAATGAATTATAGAAATATTCGTCCAATGTGTAAAAACATTTTAGAAGTAACCATTCTTTTAGTTTTCTCTTGAAAAGAGGATTTTCCAGGGATTTAATGCTAAGTGGTAAATGATTAAATACCCGTAATTCTGTTGTTACCGTGCTCTTTTTGCCGATATAGCTTGAGGACTTCACAACAAACACATTATGAGCATACTGAGACCGGTCATTCTGTCTTATTGCACTTTTCACACAAAAGTGATCCTTATTATTTTTATAAAAACACAGATTTCTAATATATAAATACATGTCAATGTCAGGAATTGAAAATTGTCTAAAAACATTTCTCAAAGTCTCTAATTTATCCATATTAAAGGGGCCGTCCATTAATCACGTGAGGGTCAAAAGGGGGGGGGGGGAGGGGGTACGGAAAACATCACGAGGGGGAGGGGGGGGGGGGTCTCGTTAGACATCACGTGTATTAATTTTATTAATTTTTTGGCAAAAAGCGCTATTTCTGAACCGAAATTTTGAACGGCGCGAAAATTTGAACGATTTGTTGTCACAAACCTCTTTGCCAATAACAACTGCCAGTGAAGAAGAAGCTTTACCAGTTGTAACCTTAAATGAAGGTCTTGCAACTCCGTGGGACGAAGACAACATTAATTAATTATTCATTAATTTTATTGCAAATACATATAAATGTTTTTCGAATAACCATTTTTTTTAATTTTTTTTTCAGTCAAAAATAGCCTTTACATAGACTTCCAAAAAAATACACGAGATCCAGAGGGGAGGAGGGGAGGGGGGAGAGGGGGGTCAAAAATTGAGAAAAACGACCTTACGTGATTAATGGACGGCCCCAAACATTATTCGAAGGAATTTGTGAAAGTTTTGTTTTTTTTGATGTAAGAGGTATCTCATAAAAAATAATTACATTATCTATTATGGAAAAACATTGACAAAATAGTACCTTCTAAGAATGCAATTTTTTTTTGGTTAAAGAAAAAAAATTCGTAATTTTTTCCTTTTTTTATAATAAAATAAATCATTTTTCATTGATTCATACGTTGGCCCGCAGATTTGCTAAATGTTCGGTTGTTCATTTTATAGATGCAGGTTGTGGGGTAATTTTACGCGGAGGACATACAGTGATCTTCGTATACAGTACAAAAACGCGTTCCGGGTATCTGTAGCGCCGCGTTTTTGTAACGCCACTGCTATGTTTGCAGAAGCTCATGTGCATGGTTTTGTTGCTTTAATGCGCAAACGATGCGCTTTACACTTTAGACGTATGCGCGACGGCCCCAACAGTATCCTGGACGTTGGCAGGCCGGTGGTATTCACCGAAGCTAGATCGATGGATACAGCTACACGCAGACTAGTAGACATCTTGCTGGCAGGGAAGGTAGCTACATCTGTTATACATGAGTTCGTCTTTTTTGGTGTATTTTGTTTTTTGTTGAATATTACTAATTTTAGTTTTAAGGACATTTGTCTCTAACCCAACTATATGGATCAAGATGTCTGAAAAAGTCATAAGTTTATGCAAATAGGCCCATTGAGGACACTTTTACACGTTCCAATATAAACCCTACCGCAGCTTCGGGACAATTTTGGGCCAGTGCTGAAAAAAAACTGCGCAACAAACTCAGTCACTATTGTCAATGCCTCTTTTCAAAAGGTTTACAATGTTTGTAGTGATCATTCAAGTCCATATTTTACTATCTTTTAAATAATCATCTATTTATAATACCCTTTCATCATTAGGTTTTGACCGGTAAGTTTACAATGTGTTCTGGTAGTTTATTGAAAAAATTTATACATTTCCCCATGAAAGAATAACCACCCTTTCGAAGCCTAAATTGTGGAATAGCAAGCTTATCCTTATTCTAGTATTATAATTGTGTATATCATTTTTTTTTTGTGAATGAATGTAACTTTTTGCGTACATACATTAAAATTTCAAAAATATACTAAGAGGCTACAGTTGAAATTCTAATTTCTAAAAATAAACATTTATTTATTTATTATAACCAAATTAGCTATATGCGCTCGGTCCCACTCACCTGGGAAGAGACTCGAGCTGGTTGTTGGAGAGGTCAATGTCCTTGAGCTGCGGCGAGTACTCGAACAGGTCCGCGGGCAGCGCGCGCAGCGGCCAGTTCGCCGCTTTGAACCACTTCAGGGCGCTCGCGTTGCGGAGGAACCCCTCTGGTATCTCTGCTGCCTGTTATCACATAAATATATAATTTAATTTAATGTATTTGACGGCGGGAGCAGAGGCTAAGCGGAAGGTAGCTCGTCCGTCACTGCCGTCTCGTAGTAGGGCGTCTATGATGGTTCAAGCAAGAAAAACGCAGGTTACAAAGATACGATGTAATACCAACTCTAAAATCACAATATGCCATATGAATGCCGAGAACGTGACATGTTCGATGAGCTAAGCTGTCTTCTGCGGCGGTCGTCCTTCTCGACCAAAAACGATACTAGCGCGACCACACTGAGTTTAATGCTCTTTACAAAATAAACCAACCATCAAATTAACGATCTAGGTAGTCAAATTCTAGTAAAATCAATAACCACTTTACAAATGATAAACCAATCAAATGAAAGAACCCGTACTTCGTAGTCAAATCAGTAACAATCGAATTAAACATTCGGTACTAGGAAAATCATTACAGTAACTTTAATTTCTTGCCAGTATACATGCGCGACGACCTATTTATAATCTAAAAAGATAATTGCTGTGCCCTTACGGAGAGTGCCTTTGTGTTTAAGGGGCTACCCGGATTTTTAGCGCGCTCACTAGCGCCACTTTAGTAGAAAAATCATAACTCGTTAAATTAAAGACCAATCAAAAATCTGGTAGATACGATTGTAGTACAGGTTCTATAGTTTATTTAGTACGTTTAAATTGTTTCTAAAGTAGTTTACTGTAGTTAGAGTTAGAAAAACTGCTTAATATGGCCACTTTTAGCATTTTTGCTAACTGTAACTGCATATAGCTCTGTTTAATTGAACTTAAATATTGTGTCTAAACCACATAATCAGAGCTACAATCGCATCTACCAGATTTTTGATTGGTCTTTCATTTACCGAGTTATATTTTTTCTAGTAAAGTGGCGCTAGTGTGCGCGGTAAAAATCCGGGTAGCGCCTTAAAAGACCTTGTCGCCAATTTCTTCTGTGTACGCAACACAATGTAGTGGACATTAAAGCAGCATCTGAATCTAATTTCGTCATTACAAACATTTTACAGTTTCATCGTACATACCTGAAGGAAGTAGAGGAAACTCGCCTTAGCTAGTATACTTTTTTATATTAGCAGACTTTTAACTAATTCCCTCTATAGCACTCCCACAAACTCGGCATACGTCTCCCTTGATTATCACTCATGAAACATTGACCACTCACACTTTCTTTCCTTTCAAACGATCTTCACCTTTCGGTTGTCATCTCTTACTTCTTACGTATCGTTTCACGTCCATATTCTACATACTGTACTGTTGCCATGAGTTTTCGGCGGTTTAACACGCTAGGGACGACGTAAAATAACCGGCTAAGTGCGAGACGGACTCGCCCACTGAGGGTTCCGTGCCAACTTTAACTGAATTAGGGATCACTTACTTACACTAAGCCAAAATACACTAATAGCACTGCCTACCGGCGAATTACAGTCTCTTGTTTATCTACTGTTAAAAATATATTTATGTAATATTTTGCTACAATAATGTTAAAATCTTAAAACTTACAATGCAGATTGACGGTGAAAATGTTATTTCATAGTGACTTTCAGTATTAGTGAGAAAAAACATCATTGTAACATCGAGTGAACAAGGTTGTTTTTGTGACATACTGTTTCGTGCCCAGTGAATAACCACAAGACAATTACGGGGAAAACTGTGCAACAAAATAACCTGAGTGTTTTAAGACTTCTTTGTAACGCTATTAAACATTGAAAATTTAATAACCTCAAAATAAAAGCAATCATTTAATAAGTACCAAAAAAGCTGCGCCATCTAACGGAATCATCCCTAACCACCTTACCTAGATAGCAAGGAGCTGCGATACGACAGATAAATTGCTTTTTACCAAAAAACAAATTTAATTGAGCAGTTCGCTGACTATTCGCAAGATGGCGTTGTGTGCAGGATGTAAACAAATAATACCAACAAGACACTTTTTAATTTGTTCTCTCTGCAAGGATCATTATGACCTAGATTGTGCAAATGTAACCGAAAAGCGTTTTTTTAATACCATGACAATAAAGTATAGAAACAAATGGAAATGCCAAGCTTGCATTTGTAAAATGCCTAAAAACAATCATCCGGACACCCCAGTAAGGCCACATTCTTTAAACGATATTCTAGACGACTCCGATCTGAATATCACATATGGGCGAAAACCTGAACGACCCAAAACTATTACATTAGCGGATGATAGTTTAACAATGCAAGATGTAGACGATATTACAGGAAATACACAAATAAATGAACCTCGGGATAACTCAAATGAAGAACAAATCTCATTAAACAAATTCACTCAACTTTTGGATACGAAACTAGAAAAAATAAAGAAATCTATTTTAGAAGAAATTAGAGATACTATACAAACAGAATTAAATAACGCTATCAAGAAAATCCAAAAAGACACCACAGATATTCCAGAATATTTAATGAAAGATCAAGAAGAAATTAAAGAAAAAGTAAAAACCATAGACAACAAAATAAAAAACATTGAACGCCAACTAGAAAACCTTGATATCGAAAAAAAGAAAATCGTTCTATATGGATTACCAGAATTTCAACATGAAAATAACTACAACCTATACGATAATGTCAATAAAGTATTTGCCGATATTTTGGATATTAACACCAATCCATATATTGAAGAAATAAAACGCATAGGAAAGAAAGGGAACTGCAGGCCTCTAGAAATAGAATTTATTAGCAAAAGATTCACAAAATACATATTGGAAAACTCGAAATACTTTAAGAATACTGGACTAGCTGTTGGACAAGTCATAACCGGCGAAAAACTAAAGGAAAGAAATTCCTTGAGACGAAAACTGCGAGAGGCCAGACAAAAGGGACTCAATGCCACAATAAAAAATAACACCTTGTGGATAAATGGACAACCAATCAAGAACTCTTTGGAACAACAAACCAACATCGAAGCTGAAAAAATTGAAAACGACGTACAACCAAGATTGACACCGTCTGCGTCATCGATTCCTCAGAAAGAAGAACCACCAAAACAGGAAAACCATCCCTTTCGTTAATACCCTTACAATAACATTTCAAAACATACAAAGTATAGGGAATAAGCTACATTTAATTGAGCAATTATTGCTGCATAATCCTCATTTAGATATTATTTCCTTTTCTGAAGTTAGTAAAAATAAAGATTTTTGTGATACGATTGTACTACCCGGATATAAAATAGCATCTTTATTCTGTAGAGAAAAACATAAACTTGGTGGAGTATGTATAGCAGTTAAGGAATTTTTAGATTGTGTTACTAGAGATGATATTGTTAATTTTTCTAAAGAGTTTATAATAGAATTTAGTGCAATAGATCTACCTCAAATAAATACCATTGTGATAGGTTTATATAGAGCAGACCGTAATATACATGTATTCTATAAACAAATGACTAAACTTCTTACTAAACTAAACCACCAAGACAAAAATAAATATGTAATCATTGGTGGGGACTTTAACATAGACGTACTTAGGAAAAATAATAGAGATAAAAAGAAAATCCAAAAGTTTATCGATTTCATGCGTTCATTTAATCTACAACAACTTATTAAAGAACACACCCGTGTTACAAATAAAACAGCAACTTCTATAGATCTAATATTTACAAACTACAAACCCTTTGTCAACAAAACCTACGTAGAGGATCACGGTCTTTCCGACCACAAATCAGTAAATATACAATTACGTCTAGAAAATACACTACAACATAATAATAAACCGTGTATGGTAAAAAAAGGATATTTACAAATAATAAAATACAGTGTATAAAAAAATCATTAAGTAAAATTGACTGGAAAATTATTACTAACAACTCCAAAGATATAAATACTAACTATACATCATTCCATTCGATAATTCAAAAGCTTCTGAATAAATATATCCCAGAAGAAAATATTAAAAAAAAAAGTAAAAACCGACTTCAAAACCAAAATGCACTAAAAAGTCTTAAATAAACTCTTCACCATTGAAAGGAAAGGAATCCGTTTTAGGCAAAGAATTTCTTTTTGGAGTCGGTGCTGTGATAGTTGATGCTTGATGGTCAAAGTGATGGCACCGACTCCAAAATGAAATTCTTTGCCTAAAACGGATTCCTTTCCTTTCAATGGTGAAGAGTTTATTTAAGACTTTTTAGTGCATTTTGGTTTTGAAGTCGGTTTTTACTTTTTTTAAAGTTTATTTTATTTCTTTATTTTTAGTGATTACATAATAGGGGGGGGGGGGAGTTGCACCTTATGATTCTATTTTTTACGAAGCTACAAATTACCTATCATAAGTTTCGTCATTATAATTACTGAACTCCTAGGCGTTAAGGAGTTCCACCATCAGCTCAGCCCCACAAAATGTTGACTATCAGACGTAACAACCCGTCAACATTAAGATTCTAGTAAAGAAACACTATACGTGCCTTTAAAATTTGAGGGTTTCCCTCGAATACACCAAGATCCCATCATCAGATCCCAAAATGGTAAAAATGGGACCAACTAGAAGGTATACCCTCTAAGTAGGTGAAAAAATTTTTCGATTCGGTCGACAAACGACTGAGATATGAGGTAACATACATACAAAAAAAAATAATGATAAAAAAAAACATACAGTCGAATTGATAACCTCCTCCTTTTTTGAAGTCGGTTAATAAGAAACAGACCTTACAAAGGATGGCTCACTAAGTCTCTGAAAATATCTTGCAAACATAAAAGGGTTCTGAGAATATTATTAAATGAATCGAATTGTAATATACTAAGAAATTATTACAAACAGTATAGCAAAATACTAAAAAAGTGTATTAAAACATCAAAAAAACTCCAATATAGCAAACAGATAAATAAATCAGGCAACAAATATAAAACTATGTGGAAAATAATAAATACTAAGACTGGTAAAATTAATAACAAACCATACAAAAACATAAAATTAAAAGTAAATAACCAAATAATTGAATGCCCAAAAACAGTATGTAAAATATTTAATGACACATTTTCAAATACAGGAAAATATAAAAGTAGTAATCTAAATACCCACCACCATAAGGTTATAAATTCTCCTATTTGCTCTATGCATTTATATCCCGTAAACCAAAAAGAAGTAATAAAAATAATTAAATCTATCAAAAATAAAAACAGTAGTGGTGTGGACGATATCCCACCCACATTTGTCAAAAAATGTGCAGAAGAATTGACCGAACCACTAACACATCTGATAAATCAAAGTTTTCATGAAGGTGCCTTTCCAGATTTATTAAAAATATCATTAATTAAGCCCATACATAAAAAAGAAGACACCACTTCACCAAACAATTATAGGCCCATAGCACTACTACCCAGTTTTTCAAAAATATTCGAAAAAGCCATGTGCAACAGACTTTATGCGTTTCTAGAGAAGTATGATATACTTGATGAAAATCAAAATGGTTTTAGAAAAACTAAGTCTACAACAATAGCCGTGTACAAATATATACAAACAGCACTACAACATATAAACAACAAAAACTATGGGGTAGGCTTATTACTTGATATGTCAAAAGCATACGAAAATGTTGATTATAACATATTACTGACAAAATTATATGGATCAGGTATACGGGGCCCAAGTTACTATTGGTTTAAATCCTATCTAGAAAACAGAAAACAACAAGTACAATTACAAGGCTATGACATTCGAAATAACGAAATTCTAACTACAAAATCCGATTTTAAATATCTTACTTGCTCAATACCCCAAGGAAGCGTCTTGGGCTGCGTACTCTTTCTTTTATATATAAACGATCTTCCTAAAATTATCCAGAACGAAACAATCTTACCAGTTCTTTTTGCAGACGATATATCCATTCTAATAGAATCCGATAACTCTAACACCGCTAATACCAGACTAAACGACACCATAACGAAACTAATTAATTGGCTCCAAGACCATAACCTTTTTATAAATTTCAAAAAATCAAAAATAATACAATTTAGAACTTACAAAAAACCCCCACTGACCATTACACTGACTCTCACTTAAACTGGAAAAACCATATAGAACATGTTAAATCAAAATTATCAAAATTTACATACGCACTCTTCGAAATAGTACACAGTACCAACATTGAAGCAGCCTTAGCAGCCTATTATGCCTATGCATATTCACAACTGAAATATGGCATAATACTTTGGGGCAATAGTACAGACATAGATGAACTTTTTAAAAAACAGAAAAAATGCGTTAGGATAATAGCAAAAATTGACAACTCTCAATCATGTAAGCCTTCCTTTATAAAATTTAATTTACTGACCTTGCCATCTATTTACATTTACGATATATGCCTCTTCACTTATAAAAATATTGAAAAATTATTTACAAAAGTTAAAGATACACATAACATCAACACTCGACATAAAAATAGACTTTACTTACCCCCTTCTAGAATTAAAATGTTGAATACAAGCCCATATTATATGGCAATAAAAATATTCAATAAACTGCCACTTCATATCAAAAGAGAGACAAAGTTAAAATCATTCTCACAAACTCTACGATCATACTTAATATCAAACTGCTTTTATTCATTGGATGAATATTTTAATAACTAAATATTAAGATATTTTAAAACTGTTCTGCTCTATATCTACTTATAACATAATATCTTTATTTTGTAATATTAGACCTACTACTTTACTTACATTGAGCTGCCCTCAAATTTGCCATACCTTCTGGGTAACTAGGTCATAAGTTCACAAATTGTATTATATATTTTATCCTTATAATGTATACACCTAGTACGCAAATGTGAATAAATAAATAATAATAAATAATACCTCAATATTTTGTTGACAGCAAACATAACTTTGTTTTTCATAGTGTTTGTATAAAGAACAAAGTTATGTTTGCGGTTGTTGAAAATGTACTATATCTCAAAATTTCCGTCGAAAATCTTTCTCCTGACAAAATTGTATGAACGTTATACAATCCAAAATGAACAAACATTCATTGACGTATACTTACGTTATATTGAATGTATTCAACTTGATTTGTAAAGTTATCCATTACAATTCTACTTTCACAAACCTACATCTGCATAGGCCCGCATGAAAGCAAGGCTTGCATCCGGGCCAAATATCGGCTATTACCGACTTCAAAAAGAGTGGTAACTCATTCGGCCTGTATGTATATGATATTGTTAAAATTTGATGATCTAGTTCAGCTTCCACTTACATTTGCGTCATTCCGCAAGTTACGTAAGTGTATGTACATAGTCTGGTCAAAAAGTATCGCGACTTTTGAATTCCCGAGGGCTAATATTAGATTTTTGAACTTTTAGTAATGATAAGACATTAGTGATAATAATGACAAGTTTAGTTAATTTCAATGTTAATTGTTTTTTTACAGCAATTTTGCTTATGCGGAGACTTTGATTTTCTTTTAATCTCGAGAAAATGTATCACAGAATATGAATGTCTTTTTCATTTCTTCTGGTCGGAAAATTTAACTTTCATGTGAAGATAGACGCGTGGAAAATAGCTTTTCCATTCCTAGGGTGGAAAATAATTTAATTTTAATTGCTACGATTAGACATGGAGTTAAAGATAATTGAGTCACATCATATTATTAAAACAAAAAGCTTTCCATATTTTTATGATTAGTTAAACATTAAAAGCGTGTTTAATGTGGTCACTGATTTTAAAAATTTACAATTGCTCTAATTTTTCACAATTTAAAATCTACAAATGTAATATTCGGTCGCTCGCCATACACAGTGACATATTTTTTTTTCATTTTAAATAGTCACATTTTGACAATGTAAGCATTCTTTGACAATGTATGTATTTTTTAGTTCGGGCGATTATTGCACAGATTATTAAGCAGGCGGAGGCGACTTGCTGCGATTTTGTTGTTCATTAATCTTCTTACTCACTCCCACCTTTAGCTGTCACTCATAGCACTATCTCATGAGGCAAAATTGAACCTGGAATTTGACATAACCTGTAGTAGTTTTGGTGACAAGGTTACGGTTGCGTTCTTCTACTATTATTATTGTATGTGAGAAAAAATCGATCGATATTTTTAACAATGATTTGAAATATTCGATATCGTTCGCGTTTTATGTACTCTGTTGTCTTCCGTGCCGTAACTGTCCTTCTAATCGTGTGTTTTATTATAACGTCAGTAAACAAACTAATATGTGTAGAAAAACTTGAGGTTTCATCTCTCGCCACACAACATGATATCTCATCATCGCAACACAATCACACAGCTAAATTTATTTATGTTTCCTCACAGTCGAAATGAAAAAAAGTATGTTTCACTCGGGTGAAAGGACCCATTTCACTCTCGAAGTATTAGCGCTCTCACTCTGTTCGAGCGCCAAAACATCTCGAGTGAAATGGGTCACTTTCTCCCCTTGTATAACAATCTACTATTTTCATCTCTTCAGTTCGGAAAATTGAACTTTCATGTGAAGAAAGACGGGTGGAAAATAGCTTTTCCATCCCTAGGGTGGAAAGTTATTTAGTTTTAATTGCTACGATCAGACGCAGAAATAACAATATTTGAGTCACATCGTAATATTAAAATGAAAAAACTTTCCATGTTTTTAAGATAAGCGTGTTGATTATGGTCACTGAAAAAAATACAATTGGTCTAAATCTTAACAATTTCAAATCTACAAATATAATTTTCGGTTGCCCGCCACACGTAGTGACACATTTTTCTTTTTTAATTGTCACATTTTGTTTGTCTTTGACAATACATTTTTTTAAGTTTGGTCGATATTGCACAGATTATTAAGCAGGCGGAGGCGAATTGACGCGATTTTGTTGTTCATTTATCTTCTTGTCACTCCCACCTTTATTTGTCACTCATAGCGCTATCTCTCAGACGTCCAAACACAACAAAACGTAGATAAAGTGTACAAGATACCCGGGTGGAATACTCGTTTAGTTTTTCCATACCTAGCGTGGAAAGTAATTTAGTTTAAATTGATACGATCAGACATGGCGTTAAAGATAATTGAGAAATAAATGTTATTAAAATAAAACAATTTTTCGCTAAGCTAAACATTACAAAACGAATATTATGTTCGTTGATTAAAAAATGTACAATTAGTCAAATTTTTTACAGTCAAAATCTACAACTAAAATATTCGGGTGCATGCCATACATAGTGTCACTTTTTATTCATTTTAAATTGTCAATTTTTCTTTTTTTTGCCTTTGACAATTTTTTTTTTGTTTGATCGATTATTGCACAGACTAGTAAGCAGGCGGAGGCGACTCGCCACGACTTTGGTGTTCACTAAAAAAATTTCTTACTCACTCCCACCTTTAGCTGTCACTCAAAGCGCTATCTCATAAAGTATAATTGAATCTAGAATTTGACATAACCTGTGGTAGTTTTGGTGTAAGGTTAAGGTTACGTTCTTCTACTACTATTATTGTCTGTTGATATCGTCAGCTTTTCATGTACTCTGATTTCTTTAGTGCCGTTACTGTCCTTTTAATCGTGTGTTATATGTATAAGGAAAGTTTAACTGATATATTGTGCAAAAATTTGAGGTTTAATCTCTCGCCAAACAAAATAATACCATCATCACATCTATAATTACACAGCTAATTTTTTTTTTCTTACAGTCGAAATGAAAAATAGTATGTTAAACTCGGGTGAAAGCACCCATTTCACTCTTGAATTATTGGCGCTCTCACTCCATTCGAGCACCAAAAACATCTCGAGTGAAAGGGGTCACTTTCTCCCCTTGTATAATAGTCTACTATTCCATATCGTCAAGCAACTAATAGTGTGATCGCTGAGGACTTGAATTTTCGTTTGGTACATACCGTTCTATTTTTACCAAAGATTTGGGTACGAGACGGATCACCGCAAAATTCATCCCAAAATTGCGCAAATTCGATTTTTGCACCAAGACCAAGAAATCTAATGATCTCTTCTCATCACTCTTATTATATCTAAGTACCTATTATTAGGCGGGGCTAGGGCTCAGTGACTTATTGTCATGGGGTAATGGACGCGTACTAGGAAGTTATTTTCCTTCTTAACCGTTTATCAGACTATGACGGACAGAACTTCTTCTCGCCTGTACATACAGTCAAGTCGCGCCACAGCCCCGGCGCAGGGTCCTGCAAGGGGGGCACTGACCTGCATGAGCTGCAGCTCGAGCGTGTGCAGGCGCGGGCAAGCGGCCACGAAGCCGGCGGGCAAGCTCAGAGCCGCGGCTTGCGACAGCGACAGCAGCTCGAGCTGCGAGCAGTCGCGCCACGGCCCCGGGCGCAGGGTCCTGCAAGGGGGGCACTGACCTGCATGAGCTGCAGCTCGAGCGTGTGCAGGCGCGGGCAGGCGGCCACGAAGCAGGCGGGCAAGCTCAGAGCCGCGGCTTGCGACAGCGACAGCAGCTCGAGCTGCGAGCAGTCGCGCCACGGTCCCGGCGCAGGGTCCTGCAAGGGGGGCACTGACCTGCATAAGCTGCAGCTCGAGCGTGTGCAGGCGCGGGCAGGCGGCCACGAAGCCGGCGGGCAGGCTCCGAGCTGCGGCTTGCGACAGCGACAGCAGCTCGAGCTGCGAGCAATCGCGCCACGGCTCCGGTGAAGGGTCCTAGAACGGGTGACAATCAGGCATCAATTATTTTTACAGAACTAGCGTTTCCTCGAGGCGTCGCGCGCGTAAATGTCGGATTACATAACATATCACAATGAATTATGGCATATTTATTTTACTTTATAGGACTTACTTATTACTGGATTAGTTATTTTGAAGTATTAGTATCAAATGGAAAAAGTACAGCGTAAGGGTGAAGTCACAAAGCGCCAGGTAACCGGTACCGACATGTACCGAGTAACTTTAGTGATGTGCCAAGTAGTCTCGTTTGTTATTTAATACGATAGATAGAGCTTCAAACGCACGTTTTTTTATGTTGCAAGCCTAGTTTTAATTTTGTAAATATTTGGTAATACTCTGATGTCATGCTAATAAACTATTGCACCACACAAATTATGATATTATCATTTAAATAAAAATATGAATAAAAATGTAATTGTTTGATTATTTAAGAACAACCCTATTTTTAAATTACGAAAAAGTGGCATCTCTCCACAAATGACACTTTGATCTATCCCGGTATCTGTCACCTGGTGCTTTATGTCTTCACCAATGATATTGTATGAAGAAGTAGATGACGCCTCGCGAACTAAAAGAGTACTCAAATATGGCACCGTCTGATTAATGGATGTCAATGGATTGACATCTATCACATCAGACTTCAGATTCGGAACTTAATATATTTTTGAAAGTAAGTAGCCTAAGTCCTCCAATTATAAAATCTCTTAGTAAATTTATTATTTCAAAAAATATTAAATCGTAATGTTTTGACAATCCATCTCTCGACCCTCCCTTCCCTCTTCACTAATAAACTCTCTCAAAGTGTAAATACCTGTATATAATGTTTTATATTATAGTGTTATGTATATAATATTTATTGTGTTGTTGCATATATGTCGTCTTATGTGTTGTCTAGCTTTGTTATAGATGTAATTAAGTTTGTAAATATTCTAAATTACGCTTTGTTCGTGTCCCTTGGTCGTGTAAAAGCTACGCACGTGTGCACGTGTCATTGGCGGAACAGTGAGCCATCGCTGGCAAGCTTACGTTCGCTCGCCATTCAAACGAAGAAGAGGAAGAAGAAGAAAGTAAGTAGGTACATTACAATAAACTCGTTGGCCTAATTTAAAAAATGAGTTTACACTTTAGCTCGGTAGCAAGGCTTGAAACCGGTTTTGTCGTAAAATTCCGTTCCGGAGCGGAACCAAACAAGAGCGATACTGTGAACCTAAATTTTTTTTTTTTCCTATGGGTGCATTTGCAATCAGTCCTCAGACTATGAACAAATGTTTTGAATGGTATGTTGTCGTGAGGAGTGTCTTCCCATTGGAAGCGTCTACTCATCCGTTGCCCAGTGCTACTGGCGGTCTTCTAGCTCTAGGATATGATGACGTTTTAGACGTCTCACATATTGGTCCATGGTGAGTTGGCGAGCAAGTTCGTTAGGATGGTGGACTAACCGCTCTTTGTACTTAGCTGCCAAACTACGAATTTCTTCCTTGATTGTTTTAACTTCAAGATGCTCATGAATTTCATTGTTGGTTATGTACCATGGCACCTTTGCAATGGATCTTAGGATCTTGTTCTGTTGGCGCTGGATAATATTTAAGTTTGAATTGCTCGCGCTGCCCCACAGTTGCAGACCATATGTCAAAATGGGCTTTAGGATGACTTTGTATATGAGAAGTTTGTTGTCAAGAGAAAGTCTTGAGTTCCTACCCAGCATCCAGTATAGGCTATTGTACTTTAGCTGTAGTTCCTGCTTTTTACAATCAATGTGGTGCCTCCAAGTTAGTCTACGATCCAAGTGCAAGCCAAGATATCGCACATGGTCACTGTGCGGCAGAGCACACTGGCCCAACCTTACAGGTGGGCAGTTGTCTTTTTTGAGAGTAAATGTCACATGAACTGACTTTGTAGCACTTGCTTTTATTTTCCATTTCTGGAGCCAGTCGTTTACATTGTTGAGTCCCTTCTGTAAGTTCTCTGACGCCACTCCTGGATCTTTATTACTTGCTAATATAGCGGTGTCGTCTGCAAATGTAGCCGTGGTTGTCCCTGGCGTAAGCGGTAAGTCAGCAGTGTACAACGTGTAGAGCATGGGGCCAAGTACAGAACCTTGTGGCACCCCGGCGTAAATTTCATAAAATTTGGAGTTGGCATCACCTTCTTTCACATAAAATATGCGATCCTCGAGGTATGATCTGAATATTGGATAGTATGAATGGGGAATATTCTGTTTGATTTTACAAAGTAAGCCCCGGTGCCAGACCTTGTCAAATGCCTGTTGAATATCTAGGAACGCTGACGAGCAGTATTCTCTCTGTTCTAGGGACTTTCTTATGGCATCACATACTCTGTGGGCTTGTTCCACTGTGCCATGACGTTCTCTAAAGCCGAATTGGTGGTCTGGTATCACTTTACGTTCCAGGAGACATGGCATGATTCTGCGGAGTATTATTTTCTCCAGTACCTTGGATAGAATAGGCAACAGGCTGATTGGACGATAAGATGTTTTTTCAGTATTAGGTTTTCCAGCCTTATAAATCATGATGATTTCAGAGACCTTCCATGCACTCGGGAAGTGACCTATTCGCAACATACTGTTGATGATAATAGTTATAAAGACAATGGCTTTTTTCGGTAATTCCAGAAGTAACTCTTTGGTTATCAGGTCATAACCCGGTGCCTTTTTACTGTCCAGCCGTTTAATAGTTTTTCTGACTTCCGCAGGCGACACGGGTCTAGGTGGTAAGTCCATTTAAAGGTCTTGTTTCAGAATCTGATCAACATATTCCTCCGATGAGTTGTCCAGAGTTTCATTCGGTTTAAAGACGCCTGATAGATGATCCGCAAACAAGTCCGCTTTATCCTGGCTTGTTCTTGCCCAATCGTTTTCCTTTTTTATTGGTGGTTTTGGTACGTTAGGTCTGTCACAAGCACGGGTGATTCTCCAGAGCGAATAGTTGCTGGCTTTAGTAGCAGTCAAAGACTCCAATCTTTCATGCATTGTTAATTCATTAGCAGTTTTTATAGCTTTCTTCAATTCTACAATAGCTCTATTAAAGGCGGCTTTATCTTGAGGATGTCGGCTACGCTGCCATACCCCGCGTAGTCTACGTTTTTCCTGGATCATGGTCTTAATTTCCAAAGGTACGTTTGTTCGCTGGTTCTTATGTTCCGAAACAGGCGTACTTCTCCACGCAGCAATTTGTACAAGGTTAGTAAAATGTAGTACCGCTTTTTCAATTTCCTCTGCCTCTTTGAGTCTTATTTTTAGGTTAAGGTTATCTTCTAAGTATACCCTGAATGAAGGCCAATCGGTATGCTGGTTGTACAAAATTGTGGATCTCTCAACTTCAATTATAGTTGAACTAACAGTGAGTAATACTGGAGTGTGATCAGACGATCCATCAAGACACGACTCAATCTTCATGTACTGCTTGGAGAGTCCTTTTGTTACGAAAAAGTCGATTATGTCAGGGATTCGATGCTGATCGCTAGGCCAGTTAGTGGGTTCAGATGGGGCAATTATATTAAGATGGTTTGTATCTATACTCAATTTTAGTTGCCTTCCCCTTGTTGTGATTAGTCTTGAGCCCCAGAGGATATGCTTGGAGTTCCAGTCACCACCTGCTATAAAGCGACTGCCTAGACTTGAGAAAAAGTGTGAGAATAAATCGGAGTTTATACGATGTTTTGGTGGACAGTAAACGGCTGAGACATTAAAGTATCCGTTTCTGTCTTGTACTGTGACTGTAGTCGCCTGTATTTGCTCGGTTTTATATTCAGGTAGTAGGTGATGTTTTACTTTGTTCCGAATAATTACAGCTGTTCCTGCGTGGCCAGTACCGTCTGGGTGGCATGTTATGTATGTTTGAAACCCTTTAATTTTGACGCTGGTTTTATTTGTGCAGTGTGCTTCGGAAATGAGGATTATGTCCAGTTTGTGCTCAATAATTAATATCTCGAGCTCATCTTTGTTGGGTGAAAGTCCATTAATGTTCCAAGTCGCCAGTCTTAGCCCAAGGCCTTTTAACCTTGTAGTTTGGTTATGAGTGTAGTTATGAGGCTCATAAGAGTGCTCATTTGTTGTAAGATTAAATCGAATTTTTCATTTTGTTTGGTGAGGAGTGTTTCTAATACTAATAAGTTTTGATGAACGTTACGAGTGTCATTTCTTGCACTCCCTTTGTCTGGCACGTTACTAATTGCATTTGCGTAAGATGATGGTTCATTTTCTTTATCAATGGGGGAAGATTGTTGGACAGCATTTCTGGGGGGGTTTGGATCCCTGGTCATGTTGTCTTTTGCAATAGGGCGTCTATCATATCTTCGATGACCATATTTGTTTATTTTTCTGGCAAGTATTTCTTTATACACTTCACAACCCTTGTAATTTGCCGGATGAGAACCTTGGCAAAGTGCACATTTGGCTGGTGTATTTCTATCACGCTTCGGGCAGTCTGATGTTTTATGTGCCTGTGCACATTTCACGCAGCGATAGGGTCTCATACAGTAATTTTTTGTGTGCCCGTATTGCTGACACCGTTGACACTGTACGATTGAGTTTTTCTTCTTGGGGTCCTCGATGATTATAGATTGGTGGTAAATGTATTTAATTTCTTTGGCTGCCTTATTATTCTCGCTAGGTAGAAGATTAACAAAGAAAGTTGAGGTGGGCTTTTTCTCTGGTCCATATCTGGAGTTAATAATTTCCCCGACAACAGTATTACCCGATTTTTCGATTTCTTTCCTTATCTCACTTTTTGGCGTTGTGTGGTGAAGGTTTCGAATTACAATACGGCAGGGTCGTTCTTCCTTTTTGTTAAAAGTATGACCGATCAAACCACTTTCACGAAATTTGGTAATTATTCTTTTGTAAGCCTCCGGATCTAGGGTGTTGATTCTAAGTTGGTTTTTGTTTACAGTCCGGTATGTGAATGAACTTTTGTCCGCAACAGTTTCTACAAGTTCAGTTAATTTGTTGACATCCTCGATTCCATACAATATAATGGGTGGAGGTTTGCTAGGCCTTTTTTCTACTGGTTTCTTAGACACAGTGTGTTCTTCTTCTGTTAGGTCAATTGGTAATTGACTAAACATGTTTTTGGTAGGTATATTCTCTGGGGAATCGCTGATTTTTTTCCTTTTTGCACTCCTAGAGCCTGGTACTCTCTGCCACGGTGGGGGGCATATAGTGCCTTGATGAGTTATCGTATTTTTTGTGGCTGTATCTCTCAGTGGTTCTACCACAGTTTGTAAACTTTCTCTAGGTTTACTTTCCAATGAGTTGCTTCTAGGCCTGGTGATGAAGAGACTGCGGTGGAAGGCCTGGTGTATAAATTTTTTGTTGCTGCCAGTAGTATTAACTGTAATGGAAGCCTGGTCGCCTACTTCCACTAAGTCTTCGGTAGCCAATTTCACACTCGCCGGCCCGGGTACCGGAGAGCGCCGGGGGTTAGCCGGATCGCATGACATACAATCACTCTCATTATCTGTGAACCTAAATAAACCGGTTAATTCGTAGCCGCTCGCGACGATCGCAACGCTACTTGTTTTTAGACCGAATATTCTTCAAAAGATGTTATACCAATTATCAGATTCTTGAGAAATGTTTTTTTTGCTATTGTATTTTTTAATATTATAATTAATATGTACAAAAATATTTTGAACAAATACCACTGTACGTATCTGATAGGATATATCAACAAAATACGTTTTATTAAATAAAACAAACGTCAGATGCGCTCATCGCTCGCAGATCTTAACGAAGTTCAGGGTGGTTGTCCTGCCTGAGCGAAAAGTTGAAACGGGTAATGCAAAATACCCATATTTTTCCAAACCGGTTTAAAGGAACATAACCTTTTTCAAAAGTACCACCTGTATTTTCCTCAAACCGGTTAAAAAAAATACCGGTTTCCAAGCCCTGCTTGGTAGTATATTAATCAACAAAAACATTTTATTTTCAAACTATTTAACATTTAAAATATTGAATAATTATCTAATAAATGCAATTAAAATGTATCACGTGAAACGCCATGGCGCCAATATCAGAGTCACGTTTACTGCTAGGCATTCACGATCACGTGACCACATGTATATTTTTTACAAATTAAATTAATTAAAATATTTACAGTCCTTATTTTAATAAATAAAAAAAATATTTATTAATAGACCATAGTCATCTAGCATCATGTAATCAGGATGATTCCTTCAAATAACACGCTAATAGTGAGCGTACATAGTTTTTTCTACAATCGTGAGGATCATCCCTCACAGATGTGTATATCAACAGTCTTTTGTTATACTTTTGTTAACGCGAGTGCCGGTGACCTTTGATCTGTAAGCGTCTACGCTGTTACTTTAAAAAAAATTGAAGGTGTAATTTATAGTTATATAACAGTCATATTAACATACATTTCCATAGACATAATAATAAAAATGCTTTTATTTATTATTATTATTATTATTACTATTATTTGCATAGACGTATTTGTTAGGGTCGTGCGGGCGGGGTTCGAACCCGCGACTGCTTATCTTTGTAGTCCGGAACGTAAACCACCACTCTGTGACGGTCGTTAAATTAATATTTAAAAATAGAGTACCAACCTACTCCATGTATAGCACTGTCTTAGAATATCGACCATGTTAGTCGGTGGGTTTGCTAAGAAACAAAACTCACTAATTTTATTGAAAATACTTCAATCATGAATGATAGGCATCATTAAATACAATTTACTTAACGAAAATATGATATTCGGACTGTTTTTTTTTTAGTTAGGTGTTTCTGCAGTTTTAAAGGCGCACTGAGGCATTAAGACACTGACGCCATCAATTTGAAGTGAGGTGTTGTTAAGCTGAGCCATCTTTTAGCCTCTCACCGGTGATCTAGTTCTTGATACAATATCATTGGTCTTCACCCTAATCCATCCAACAGATGTGTACCTGCCAACGCCACACAGCGGCTTGCTGCAGCGCCGGCGCGCGAGGGGGATCCTTCACCGGCGCCATCAGCGTGAGCGTCTGCAGACGCGGCGCCGGCCCGCCCAGCTCGAACAGCGTGTCTTCAGCAACCTGTCAAACATATCACTATGTTAAAAAACACCTAGCCCTGTCAAGATAGCAATGGATTCAAATAGGCCTGTACCAGAAGGTTGCCAAGAATATTAAGAGTCGATTTGACCAACGTCAGATAGGACTTGCCCAACTAAATAAGTATAAAACGACTGACATGAAATGACATTTACGTAAATGATTGCTGACAAATAGGTGACGTTTTGGAATTAGGCGTTTTGTATTGTATTCGACGAATATTAGTTATTGGTTTTTCAAGTACCCCAACCTCCCAAAAACTGTTCTTTGTACCATTTGCAGGCTACGTTTAGGACACTCTTGTACCCCTGTTCACCTCGCTAAAATAAAAGTCAAGGATAGCTTTCTGTGTGTATCTATGCGGCCTGGACGAAGTACCACCGAACATATATTTTTCGCTTGTCCAAAAATTGGTGCTTTACTATATGACCACCTCCCTAGCTCTGTATTCCGACCCTGTAACTTCGACTCCTTGCTCAGCTTAGTTAACTCGCCTTTTCTGGAAATATTGATTAAATTTATAATGCTTTGCATGCTTTCTCCACATACTACTTACTATCTATCAATCCTCTTTTGTGCATACGTCTCTGTGTTATAACTTCCCTCATCCAATATTTTTATTATTTATTTGAGTCATTAATAAGCCATTTAAAAGAAGAAGAATATTCATAATCTGGCGTTGGTCGAATCGACGGATTGCTTCATCCGTGTCAACGTCGAATCTCAAATAATATCACTATGAATTAAAGCCTCTGTGTTTTTTTTATGTATGAGCTATACTAGTGTAGAGTTTCATCCAAATCTCTCCAGTAGATTTTCGTAAAGGAATAACAAACATACATCCATTCTCACAAACATTCGCGTTTATAAAAGTAAATCTAATAAGATTACCACAACTCCACATTACTTAGAGCTTACTTCTATGAAATTATTAGTTACCGAAGTATCGGCATAGGCCAACAAAGTTTGCAGGCGATACACATAAGGAATAGCAAATCAGGACGTATCATCATCATAAAAACATGACGCGTACCGACTGCTTAACTTCAAAGGGCTCGTCATAGTTTCCAATAAAATACCGAGATGTAGTTACACCTTACAATGTAGTAGGCACAATAATGTAAGAGAGACCGGTAAGAAGAGGTCGGTGATCTGCGATCTAAACAACTTCGTGAACAGACAGACTTGTGCACAGACGACCTGACAGCAAGCCGGTCGATGTTGCCGGTCGACAAATTGCTTTGATCGAAGGGTCGCAATCTAGAACTTTTCAGATCAATGAGTCCCATTCACCAGGTCTTGCCACTACGTGCTCTGTCAATGGGCAGAGCACGTAGTGGCAAGACCTGGTGATAGGTCTAAGACCCCATACACACTACGACTTTTAGCATCGATGCACGCTTTTAGCATCGCGCGTTTCGAAAACGCGCTTCAGCAACGCGACTCACGCAACAAACAGATTTAATTTAGCATCAATACTAACGCGCGACTGCGTCGATGCTAACGCGCGTTAATAGGTATCGATGCAGTCGCCAAAATTCAGTAAATAATTCGTCAATGTCCAGCTTCTGCATCGCGACTGCATCGATGTTAACGCGCGTTATCATCGCGACTGTATCGATGCTAACAGTAGCAGTGTGTAAGGGGTCTAAGGAGGAAAGTCATATAAAAGGCTTACCTCCAGCGTTATAACGTTAAGAGCCTCGGGCGGCAGTGCGTCAAGGCCGGTGTTCCTCACGATCAGCCGGTCGAGGCGCGGTGGCAGTCGGCGCGGGCGCACGCCTACCAGTTCCAATGACTTCAGCTCTTCTAACGGCTCGAGTGCTCCTTCGCCGAGCGTCAAGGCGCCATTGCTCCAGTTGGTGGTCAGCTCCAGAGCTTTCAGGGAGGGAAAGCCGACGAACGAAGTGTTCGTGAGTTTGGCATCAGACGGCAGTCCTAGACACAATGGTTGACACTTTCATTAATGAAATTGAGGTCAAAACAGCATTAAATCATGCACATACATCCCTACCGTACTACTACGCTTTCGACAAGAGCTAAGCCTTATTGATGATGTAAGCTGGAAGTTAAATTAATAAATTTAAATTCCCGCCTGTGTTTAAATAACTTGACTCAAAGTTACCAGATAAATAGGCGAATCTATAATTTTCATTTATACAACGTTACTAAGTACGACGGTTTTAACAGGCTTTTTAAGGTTCCGTAGCCGAATGGCAAAAAACGGAACCCTTATAGTTTCGTCAAGTCTGTTTGTCTGTCTGTCTGTCCGTCCGAATGTCACAGCCATTTTATTCTGTAACTTTAAGCATCACACTGTTGAAATATAGTAGGAACATGTATCCTATTAACTGCTTTACGATTCTCATACAAATAATAAAAAATAATGACATTTAAGGGAGGGCTCCCATACATGAAACTAAAACAAACAAAAACATTTTTTGTCAAACCTATACGTGTGGGGTGTTTATGGATAGGTCTTTTAAAATGACATCGAGCTTTCTAAAACCATTTCCTTTTAAAGACTAACGTTTCACAGCCAGACGCTTCCAAAGTAGTAAAATGGGCGACACCCCCATCTAACTTCTAAACTAAGCGAGTGTAAATTTTGATAAAAAAAATTGCAGATCTCAACAAATATGTACTTTCAACGAAAATTAGTTCGGACGGGATCGAACAAGAAGTTTTTGAGATATAGCACATTTTCAACAACTGCAAACATAACTTTGTACTTCATACAAACACTATGAAAAACAAAGTTATATTTGCTGTCAACAAAATATTGTGGTATTTTACTAAGTGGAAGTAAGTGGATTCCCTTGTTCAGTTAAAATTGGCACGGAACCCTCAGTGCGCGAGTCCGACTCGCACTTGGCCGGTTTTTTTTTAGGTCGACCTGTATGTAATAGAATCTTTGGTAAATAATTTAACCTTCTTCCAACGTAAGGTCATAAAAATTATCGTATCTCTCATACGAAAACTCATATAAAAAGTACCTGTTGAATATGTCCTAAACGAAATTTTGCAAATTGTATCATCCGGCTGTTGTTATAGCGATAATGTCTTACCCGTCAGTGTGAGCCGCTCGAGTACAGTGACGTTGAGGGCGGCGAGAGCGTCGGCGTAGGAGGCCCCCAGCGGCGGTGCGCATCCTTCGAGTCTCACGCGTTTGAACCGCTTGAGCCGCTGGAACGCAGGCAGGGCTGCGTCGCCGAGCTTTGCTGCAGAGCACTTCGCTGTGTAGAACCCACCCACCGCAAAGCTGATACGGTGACTAACCCCTACATTAATATTTTATTAATATTATTTTATTTATGGCTAAGCAGACATTTGACCTTTATAGCGCCTGATGTCAGATATGGATGTGGTTTAGAGTGGTGCATATGCGAGTTTTGGACAATTTGTCACACTGACTGCAGCTTGCGGTCCAGTCTATACTAAAATATTCGGTAAAGTAGGTTCAGCCTGCAGACAGCTCATAGTGTGACAAACAGTTAATTTTGAGTGTAGCCCGCATACCATAAATACTTTTAAAAAATTACCTGGTTTTGAACTTTTATCTAGGTACAATTTAGCAATTAAAGATTGAGGCAAATTAAAATATAAAAATTAAAATAATTCTAGCCTTTCTTGTGTTTTTATAATAAACTAGCAACCCACCTTGGCTTTTCATTTGTGAAATGCTAATAATTTTGTCACAATATTTTTTTTGTTTAGGTTTTTTTGTTTACTCTTGAAATAGCAATATACAATTGGCTATGTGGAAAGCACTCAACTCAGTTCAGCTCAAATCTAAAACCCCGGCTCATCTATCCCAGAAGTGGCAGCAATACTCAGTATCAGTTAAAAAATGTGGGAAGGCGTTTTGTTTAGTAAATAACATTATTGACTCGATAAACAGCATCATGGCAAGCATTTACTTAGCAAACATATATACACAAGTTTATCATACAAAAACTACTGTTTTGATTAGGTATATACCTGCTGTCATACAAAACTGATTTAACAAATTGGCCCAAATTAAGTAATCAACCTGAAGTTTAGTTACAGTTTAAAAGCAACTGCATCAGATGAGGAATCAAGCCCCATGTCTTACGCTAACCAGGCATATGCCTATACCACTCTGCCACCGACACATTGGCATGCCAGTTGCATTTTACAATTGCATTCTTTAAAGCGTAGGCTTTGTAACTTCATCAAAACATATTGTGAGAGCAATCACACAATGCCCGGATAGTATAAGACACAGAGTTTGATTCCTTGTTTGACACAGTTGCTATTTTGAGTGCAATTTATATTATTTTATTAGTTTACTGACAAAACACTATAAAAACAAAAAAAGATTATATAACTCATAACAGTACCCTGTGGTTTCATTGATAAAGATATAGAGGATACTTTGCTGTGAATGAGAATATTTTGAGAGGACATAAAACTTTTTTAACAACAACCTCTTGATAATGTCGCTGGATTTGGCTGCCAGGTAGCGGAAGTATTTAGGTCACATTTTATAGTAAAAGTTGAAAATTATGTGTAAGATGAATTCATAATAAGGTAATAAAAACCATGGGCACAGAACAACAGTGGGATTTGTAGTAAAAGATTAGAAGTTTAGAACAGTAATTAACTGCTTTAAGTTACTACCTATGCATATGTATGTTGCAGTGAGTGTAAAACAAAAGAGCAGGTATGATCAGGACGCCTTACCATTAACAGTGTAAAAAAATTCATCCATGGCATAGTCTTCCTTTAGAACACAGCGGTCCCCTACAGAGGGGAGGCACTGTGGCCGGTCCGGGGCGACTCTGGCTTGGAACTCGGCACTGGCCAACACTAGCAGACCCCATAGCACCAACACTAACACGCTTAAAGCCATGACCACTTCACTAGAACCGCACTAAGCCACGCCATGCACTCGATACCAATTCGCACCGCAGGACGATTAACTATAACCAACTGCTATGTGGAAACTTGGAAATTCTTAGTGGTGAATCACCTTCCTTCAAATATAGCTTCTACATTGAAACAGTTTAGTTAGTAAACTTTGAAACACATAGTAAGTTTAGTTTACAAAGCATGAGCTCTTATTTATTACCTACTTCACTATCACTCATTATTACATTATTAACAACAGTCTGCATGGTACATAATTTGCACTATCGCTATCTAAACTACAAAACAAGTTTCGTAAGTACGAGTTTAAATGAGTATTTTCCTTAAAATTTGAATAACAAACAACAAGTAATCCAAGTTTTGACAGATGTCAAGCAAGCAAAGTTTTTTTTTTGTACATGTTTAACGTCTTCGGCTCTAGGCCATACAGACGATACTTAAGTGAATTTTCAGTTTTTCAACACTTAAAACTAACACTAAACTAGCCTACCTATATCCTAGCCTAACCTATCTTAACATAACCCATTGAAATGCGAGGTGGTTCGCATTTCAATGTTCAACAAGGAATCTCAGCGCAGGAACAGCGATCCGGGTAAGACAGCGCGATCACAGCTCGCTTCACTTAATTCCCCACTTTAATTGCATTGTTTTCTTCAAAAGCACAAATTATCATGACAACTCCACCACACAATCACAATAAATAATTGACCCGAAAAAAACAATTACTAAAACAGAGAAAAAAGATCTGTCCTTCCTTTTTCGTTTCCCGCGCAAAACCCCAGCAAGCAAAGTTTCTTCTCTAGTGCTGCCCACATAATAGTAGTCTTTGCACATAATAGTAGGTAATGAATGAATGTCAAATGGTCGCTAGTAGCGATGGGCGTTATTAACCGTAACTAGTTTTTTAAGTAGTTACGAGCCCAAACAGTGATCACTCGTTATCCTCCACAACAATAACACGTTACATTCATAACGCCATTATAACGATCGAAATAGGCATTCAATAACTGCTTCTTATCTCACAACGCTCAGAAGTCAAATTGAATTCACTCTTAAGTAAAAGACATAGCGTAGATGTTTGGGTGGCTTCAAGTAAGTAAGTAATACAAGTTGAAATCGACGGTTTACATTGACCATCCTACACAACGTTTTCTTAACATGAAGGAGTAAAACGAGAAATGGATACAAGCACCGTAAAAAGGGTCGTAACATAACGTGTGACAGCTTTGTCGCGTGAATGAATGAAACATCTTTTCTTTCATCTTTTCTTTGAACAAATTTAAGACAGTTGTCACAAAATTACTTCCAGAGAAGTCTTGTGTCATTGGTAAGCCTTTATTGTAGCTTTTTTTATCTTTAAGTTTAACCCTAATGAAATTGCAAATTTATAATTGACTAGCGGTCCCCCGCGACTTCGTCCGCGCGTTTTGAGTTTGCTCCCTCCCCTCCCGTCGCAGCGTGAAGTTTTATATCCTCAAATCGGTCCAGCAGTTCCTGAGATAAGCGCTTTCAAACAAACAAACTCTTCAGCTTTATAATATATTAGCGCAAGCGCACGTTGTACTTAGCTGCGAACATTATTTGGTGCGGAGTTATGTTTAAACTGTGATAGCTCCTAAGATATTTATTGAAATCAAATAATATAAAGGGCAACTTTGTTCTAAATGAAATGCTCGTGATGATGAATTTATTGTTTTTGATAAGAATAAATACCTGTGTGTATAATACACCTCTAAAAATAATGCATATTTTTTTCAACAAATTTATAACATATAAAAGGTTGTAGTAAGTCAACCATAAAAGATAGACATATGCTATCGCGGACTTTATTATAGAACTCTTAATGCTAAACAATCCTGTCATACATGATTTTTGAGTAACATAAGCGGTTTCCGCAGCGTACGCAGCGGAAGCTCTCAAAAGGAATATCTTTCTCCCGTTTTCGCAACATTTTTCATTGCTGCTGTGGTCTTATGAGTTGTATCTTTATGTTATATAGCCTAAAGCCTTCCTCGATAAATAGACTATCCAAAGTAAAAATATTTTTTCAAATCGGGGCAGTAGTTTCTGAGATTAGCGCGTTCAAACAAACAAACAAACAAACAAACAAACTCTTCAGCTTTATAATATTAGTATAGATTACTAATTTATAATGATTCAAATGGTTAACTTTTCTGTTGCATAGAGAATGAATTACATATTGTTTTAATTTAATTTAATTTACAATTTTATTTTATTGATTTATTTTTAATTTTAACTTGATTTCCAATGTTAACTTGATTTGCATGCTGTGTGCACTCGCCCTTGGAGCTGCAACAACTCATATTACAGTTTTGAATGAATACTTTTATTTTGTAATGGTTGTAACTCTGTTGTGTGTACCAAACAAATAAATAAATAAATAAAAAAACAACTTTAGTACGCAAACGTAAGTGTAAACGAAACAGGTATAGTAACACGTTTTATTTGGGACGTTGTAAAAATAGCTAGTAACAAAAATCACTAGTTATGAAACCGGTTATTTGGAATCACTTAACGGTTACGTTACGTTATCTCAAAATCCGATAACGACCCATCGCTAGACGACGGCGCGCAGCGTTTTATTAAGCCCGCTGTCCACTCGTTATTAGCCCAATATCAATAGATTCTTGGATTCTAAAACTTTCGATTTGTTTGTTAGATCAAGGTTTTTCGTTTTGACTGCATTCTACATTTTCTCAGTACATATGTACACACATATCATACGTAGGTACGTATGTTAAGTGTGTACATATGACACCTACATAAAAAATGGAGAAAATTTCAATTTTACAGACCTTGGGCTGACCAATTTTTTTTATGGAATACTGATGAAATGGTTATGGAAGCGATAAATGAAATCGATGGGCAAATTCCTTATCAGCTGTACGAAAATATTAAAAAAGTTAAAAGCGGAGAGTAAAATTTCTTGACATCGACAGATTAACTTTTTTTTTGCACGTTTGACATGATTTATAAGTTAAATAGACTTGGAGTTGTCAGGATTTTAAAAGTTTATAAAGTATTTTATTATTTCAATTAACTTAATATGATCAATTAAACAGGATTACATATTTTCCGTCTGATCACCTGTATATTTAGCTATGTTAAGAGACATTGTCTTGGCATTTTATGAACATCTGTGTTAAAAAATAATGCACTCTTTTTAGAGTTATACTTTACACACGAGTATTTATTTTTATCAAAATACATTCATCATCACGAGCATTTCATTTTCAACAAAGTTGCACTTTATATCATTTGACTTCAACAAATATCTTAGAAGCTAGCTAATGCTGCGCTAACTACTATGTTTCTGGTCACTTATTTACAATGAAAATAGTATTTTTTGAGGAGGAATTATAATAATTATTTGGTATCTGGATTAGAAAATTAATTGTATGCATAATTTACTTTATTAATAATCTTTAATTTAGCATACTGTAAATTATCGATAATATCCAATATAACACCAGCAACAACAACAACACTAAGTGTCAAAATGACAGCTGACAGCAAGCTTGTTTAGTTTTTCTGCATAATGATCTTCTTGCAAAGGCGTAACCTGTGAAATGCCTACTCCCATGTTTCACGAAACGTTTTTCAAATATTCATACATGATCAGTATTTTCATACCTAAAAAATGAAATGTTGTCAATTCCCTGATTTTGTCACTGACTGATGATCATCTAAAGTCGAATCTGAAAGAGTTGCTGAAGACCCAGAAAGCTGATATTTGGTATGCAAGCCAGTTGAGATATACAGACAAAGATAAAATTCGTAAACTTGGAATTTTACCCCTACTACCCCTTGCACACAAAAAAAACCATTTATCTGACTAGGTAACAGAAGTACCTAATCGTTAAATCGTTTGTAAAAATTTTAATATCGATTGGTGGTCTGAGAAGACAGGTGACTATCTGTGAGGCTTATGCGGTGGATCATGGGCTCAGGTATGTGTAATAATGCAATGAAAAGGCAGCTTATGATGTTCAAAACAACCTCAATCAACTACACCGATATTCCTAGAGTATCGCTCTGCGGTAGTCTCATGAACTGCTTAAGAAAATGTAAGTACCTGGGTCACTGGGTCACCGATGATCTCAAGGATAACCTTGATATTGAGAGGAAGCGGATGTCGCTGGCTGCAAGATGTAACATGCTGGCTCGAAGGTTTGCACGATGGACGAATGCAGTAAAGGTCTCTTTTCAAAGCTAACGGTCATTCCTTCTACACAACTTATACACTACACACACGGAGGTCGCTGTTTACCCATACAGCGACCTTCGTGTCCAATATTATAACGCACTTGGGATACTGCTGGGACTGTAGAGGCGTTGTATGTAGCGCATCGGAAATGTTCGCAGAGGCGCACATCGATGTCTTCTACGCCATTATACGAAAACGATCCCCGTCAATGCTTACTAGGCTCCGCTCCAACACTAGCGGCTCCTGAGTGTTCAAAGACTGGTGGGACACACCGCTGCTGTGTCACTGGATTATGCTCCATACCGGATAAAATTTTCTGTTTTTAATATTGTAATTTTCACGTTTTCTACTTACTTTTCTTTTTTTGCAAATATCGGGGCGGGCACTAATGTTACCACTGTCGGCCCCGATATCGCCTCACAGAAGGTGCCAGAGGTGCCTACTATGTGTCTCAAATAAAGTCAAGTACAATTTAGAATGGTAGTACGAACTAGAGATGGGCCGAGTACTCGGTTAGTACTCGGTACTCGGCGTACTTGGCGGGTTTTTTAATACTCGTACTCGGCCGAGTAACTCGGTTTTAATGCCGAGTATACTCGGTTTGAGTAAAGCAGTATATTTAGGAAGATTTCATCTAAACAACAGGGGAAATCTTTTACAACCAATTATAATAATGAATGAGTGGTAATGAGACAAAATTAGGAGCCCTAGTGAATGAAAATAAAATGTGAAATTTTATAAAGTAAAATTATAATGCTGGAACACAAAGATCACTGCACGTAACGGTAATGACGTATATTCCTTTTTTCTTCGTAGACGTCACCAGCCTCCGAAAGTAATCACCCTATGCACGGTGCTTGCAGATGCACATAGTTACACTCGTGCTAAACGTGCCAGTTCTGGATACCTTGTTTGGTGCCCTGCCCACCACTCGAAAGGAATTCTCTTTTGTCTGCTTATTCTAAAGTAATGGGTCTTTTAGGATCATCGCGCTCTAATGGCTAGATAAAGCTAATCTTGCGTGCACCTGTTTGTACTTGTTTTCACATCCGAAACAGAAGTTTGAGAGTAACCGAGTTACTCGGCCGAGTACTCGGTTGGGAAAAAAATGAACCAAGTAAAACTCGGTACTCGGTACTCGGCAAAAGTGCTACTCGGCGCATCTCTAGTACGAACTAACTCGGTGGGATCCGTGGGAACGACTGGCGATCGTCGCCGAGCGCTCCGCACACTGGTATAAAATGTTTATTCAGCAGAATGCATTACTACTATGTTATACACACTACTGTGTCCCTACACTAACAACAATGTGGTACCTAGCTTTCTAAAAATAAACAGATTGAATAGAATTGAACTGAAAAGTCTTATACAAAAAAATTTAGGGTTTTTAGGGTTCCGTACCTCAAAAGGAAAAAACGGAACCCTTATAGGATCACTTTGTTGTCCGTCTGTCCGTCCGTCTGTCAAGACCCTTTTTCTCAGGAACGCGTGAAGGTATAAAGCTGAAATTTATATCAATTACTCAGTTCTACTGTCCCTTGAAGCTGTGAAAAAATCAAACTTCTAAGCCAACGCAATCAAAAGATACAGCCGTTTATGCCGCAAATTTTCGACACTTGCAAGGGAATCAAAACCTACAGGGTGCTTCCCGTGAACTCAGAATCTTGAAATTTGGTACGAAGCAACGTCTTATAGCATAGATAAAGGAAAAATTACGAAAACCATAAATTTTTAGTTACATCACATAATATATATTTTTTTAATAATTTTAAACTTACTACCCATTTCCTCATAAACGCGTAGAGGTATTAAATTGAAATTCATACCAAATACTCAGGTCTATAATACCTTTAAACTGTAACAAAATCAAACTTCTATGTCAACGCAATCAAAAGAAACAGCAATTTAAGCTGCATATTTTGAAACTCGCAAGTACTCGCAAGGGAATCAAAACCTAAAGGGTACTTCCAGTCGACCTAGAATCTTGAAATTTGGCATGAAGCAACGTTTTATAGCACACATAAAGGAAAAATTCCGAAAACCTTAAATTTTTAGTTACATTACAAAATATATATTTTTTAATAATAAATATAAACTTATTACTTTTTTCCTCATGAACGCGTAGAGCTATCAAGTTGAAATTCATATCAAATACCTAGATCTAATTGCCTTTAACCCGTGAAAAAAAAAACTAAGTCAACGCAAAAACGCAAAACGTAAAAGTACAACCATTGATACCGATTGTCGTAATGAACGAACTTTGTAAACCTTGCAGGTTTGTACGGAACCCTCAGTGCGCGAGTCCGACTCGCACTTGGCCGGTTTTTTTTATCGCACGATACTTTTTTCCCTAGGTAGATAGGAAGATAGATATACTGTTAGGTATGAATAAAAGGGTGAACATGAATTGTTAACTTACAAAAAGGAATGAGATCGAATTCAAAATATTTTCATGTAAAATGTTGCCAAAGGTGAATATAAATCCCTCACTACACCTAAGACTTTCTATTATCTAAAACTATTAAAGTCCTCGCTGTCCTCGCTTCACTCGGGTCTCAATAATCGTCACGCTTCGCTCGTTATTCAAGGTAGCACCCGCGCCAAAATACACCACTTTGTGCCCTAGGTGAATAATCAACAACTTTTGCTTTGTATGTGGTGGGAAAAGCAAAAAAATAAGTATTATTTAGCTATTCTGCCGTCATAAGGAGAAGAGACGTATCTATCAATTTTTCCAAAATTGAGTTATGTACATATTTGAAATCAGTAAAAAAAGACGCATCTGTTAGTATTTTTAAAATTCTTTATTTGTGGCCGCAACCCTCAAATACTCGCTGTTAAAAAAAACGTATCTGCATTAAAACACAACATTGAGGAAGAAAAAAAGTCACTTGTGACGCACACTAGATAGAAAAAACGTATCTGAGTAGATGCGTCTTATTACTTTGAGAAATATTGGTCAATACATAAAATGAAAAGACGCGTCTACATGGTCGACAAGAAAAAAGGACGCTTCTGTGTAGCTGCGTCTTTTCATTTTAGTATTACAAAAAAATGCCAGGCGCAAGTGGCAGTAGCCTCTTTTCAACTTCGTATTCTTTGTTTGCGGGGTAAAGGAGGGGATTGCGGTGTGAGACTGTGCGTGCAATTGCAATGTGCATTCAGTTGTGCCGTGGCATTCAGAGGCTACATACGTGCGCAGAGCACGCATATTTTTTTTCGTTGTAAGGTACGTTAAAGCTACAATGTTTTTGGGGTAACGTAGCTAAAAATGTAATGAAGATGCGCCTTTTCATTGTAGTTTAACGATATAATCAGCCAGACACAAGTGGTAAAATCGTCTTTTCTATGTAGTATTTAAAGGCATTCGCCTAATTTAGGCGAGTGTCGTTTTAGTAGTACTTATTATTACTGAATCGAAAAAGGCAATCAATTTATTTTCTGTCAAAAGTTTATAGCTATTTTAAGAAATAACATAAAATAATTATAATATAAATTTAATAATAAAATGAAATTTAATTGAAATTTGAATTTAAATAATTATTGTTACTAACATTACTTTATAAGTAAATTATTGTTTAATAATTACTAAACAATATCAGCCGTGATTGCTTGAAATAAACAAATTTTAATTTAGTGTCGTTAAAGCTGTTTCAGCTGTGTTCGCATTAAACCCCCACCTCGTCCCTTGCGCGCCTACGCCCCCAAGGCACACCACCGTCATTATTATTGCTTGTTTTGTAATCAACTTTTACTCTATTGTTTAATTATATTGGTTGTAGTTCTTGAGACGTTCTGAAGATAACTAATATTATTATAACTAGGTATTATTTGCTGGTGATATTAAAATAGAAATGGTACTGATAAAATATCTATATTATTATTTTTATGTTAATTAGTATTTTGCTTATATGTCTTTATAATTATTTGTGTTATATAAGTTCACTCAGTCACTCACTCAGTTCTCGAAATTTACCTTTAAAAAGGCATTGCGAACACTATATAGAGACGAACTCACTGACCCGTCTCATTGACATTAATTTATCTATGTGTACCATATTATGTATATTTAAATGATGTGTATGTTTATATAAGAAATATATTATTTCATTATTTTTATATAATCGTATATAAGTAATCGGCAGTATGTATGTTTATCATCGTATTATAGTTATCTCTATCGCTATTCTCTTATCTTTTATTGCCTCTATAACTTTACTTGCACCGCCTGTATATATATTTTTCTCTGTCCTGACCTATGGTTGACTGGTAGAGAATGCTTTTGGCATTAAGTCCGCCATATGTACCTACAATTTTATGTTGTGTGCATGAAGTTTTTAAATAAATAAATAAGTATATTTGTTTATGTTAGTGCCTTTTACTTCTGTTTTTTGTACCACTCTTCTGACTTATAATTAAATTTCTCCCACTGATTAAACTCTGTGCATTACGAAGTTGCCTGGTAGAGAATACCATAAGGCATTAAGTACGCTAATTGTACATCTAACAGTGCAATAAAGTTTAAATAAAATAGTTATATGTACGAAGTGGCGGTTTCCAACATATTCAATAAGCATATTTATAAAATATAACTATTTTATGTTGGGGGCCGTCCATTAATCACGTGAGGTCGTTTTTCTCATTTTTTGACCCCCCCTCCCCCCTGGTGATATTTGGTGAGGTTTGGGACAACCCCCCCCCCCCCCCCCCACCTCCCCCTGGATCACGTGTATTTTTTGGAAGTCTATGTAAAGGCTATTTTTGACTGGAAAAAAATATTTAAAAAATGGTGATTTGAAAAACATTTATATGTATTTGCAATGAAATTAATGAATAATTAATTAATGTTGTCTTCGTCCCACGGAGTTGCAAGACTTTCATTTAAGGTTACAACTGGTAAAGCTTCTTCTTCACTGGCAGTTGTTATTGGCAAAGAAAGAGGTTTGTGACAACAAATCGTTCAAATTTTCGCGCCGTTCAAAAACGTACACAAGGGTAATACTGATCATAGAAAGAAGGGACGCTTCTGCGTAGGTACGTCTTTTCATCGTAGTATCATGAATTTATGTACATTTTATTTACTAAAAAGAAAAGGAAAATCACATTTATATATTACATAATATACATATAATACAAATTTATATATGTCAAAGAATAGTTTAAAGTATGACATAAAAGTTTGCACACAAAAATTTAAATGTTTTATCTTAATAATCGCACAGCAATTTTTTTTCGAAAAAAATTGCAAATTATTTTATTTCTCGGTTTGGAGGTTTAGGTAGATACGTCTTTTTTCCTTATGGCGGCAGTATTGGCTTGTCAGAAATAAAGGTGTCTTTATTCAGGCCACGCTTGAACACATTCAAATTCAATCCACTTCAAAAATATCTCACTGGCAGGCGTTCGGCAGCTTTTGCAAGTACCTACTACTTACTCATATACTTCATTATGTTGGTGATTAGATGAGGTTTTCGTCAAAGATGAGAGTTGAAGTGCTGAGGCAAGGAATCAAAATATCTTAGCTAATAGGTTTAAAATGGGTTCGCGAAATAAAATGGTTTTTGTTTAAATTAAAACAATTTTATTTACAGTGAAGTACAAAGTTATATTATATTCACTTAAATTTTTAACTTAACAATCTGTTTGAAAGATTTAAAAGGCACGTAGTCACGGTAAGACAAAAAATATATATTCTATCAGTATAACTACCTACAACTAACTATATTACAAGTCTTGTAGTTACGATGCGTACGTGCCTTTCTTCTGAGTTAAAGTTACAGTTACAGAGACAGGTTCTCTTAATTACATTTTACAATAGAGTGTAGATATTTACAAAAGGCTCTTACTTCTACGTATATGAAAGTACCTAGCGATTACAGACAAGCAGACAAGCAAAAATAGGTACTTAAAACATTTTAGAAGCATTAAAACGGTTTTAAGTGCTTACGATTCGGATTGCATTATGTGAAAAGTATAAGTAATTCATTCGGTAAATTAGAAACTACAAGTAAGTTTTTAATAGTGGCATATAAAACATTATTTTTACATTGATTTTACTATATGTGATGTAATGACCGAGTGATATTAGTCATATGTGGCGTTTATCGAGCGTTACATGACTCATATTTTGTTTGTTGATGTTAATAAATAACATGAGTAGTTATACAATACCCACATAAATCTGCACATGACACCGCGCAACAATTTTCCAGCCTTTTAAAAATATAACGATGCTCTATAAAACGCGGATTAACTTTGACGCTTTATTTTGTTGGTATGTACTATGACCATTCAGATATTAGGCGCGGACAGTAGTACAGAAATACGTTAGTAAGTGCATTGTTTGTAGTAAGTAATTGTACGCGAGCACAAAGTATTGCTTTCCTCCGTTTTTGAAGAGCTAGGGGTTCACACTGGCAAGTCGTTGTCGACGTCAAGCCGTCTGCGCACCCACTGCATCAGAGCTTCCTGAAAACAGACAACATTCATTTTACTGCTGTAGCGCAGAAGCGAGTACCTAAGTTTATAAACCATCATGGACCACCAACCAGCATTTTGTGATACCTAAGTATAATACGAAATACAATTAAAATGTACTCTCATTATTGTTAGTAAAAGGTTTATTTTCTTCTGTTCGGTCATTCTTGCATATATGAATTAGAATCGAATAATTATGTAACTCAATATTTGCATGCTATAATATATAGTTTGAAAAAGAACGAAACTGTGCCTTGAATTCCATACTAAAAATGTAACCTTTTTCTTACGCAAATAATAAACATTTCATTTCCAATACTCTTTCATATAGTAGTAAGGCACTTATACAAACATCAAAATAAGTTTGTGATCGATCACTAGCATATGACATTTTTTTTAAAATGTAACTGCATCAAGGAATAATTTTTGTTGTGTGTTTTCTTTAAATATAAAAGGTCTTTATCAATATAATAATAACAATTGTAAGAGACATACTCGTGATTATTATGTTTTTGTTATTCACTTACTATTAGTAAAGGTATCAGTTCTACTGACCACCACCAGTGTAAATTATCAAGAAGAAAAAAAAAGTTATGAGTAGTTAGATTAGGCATGCCGTGAAAATTTTTAGAAAATGGGTAGGTTAAACTTTTACGTGAACGATGTATGTATCTTAGGGGATTACTTTCAGTTACGTGAACCTCAAACAGGTAGAAACGATAACCAAGGAAGTGAACGTATGCACGTCGAGGTATCTGCGGTATCTTATGCGGTTGTGATAAGGGCCAGTTTTCAACAAAAATGTATAACCTGATGTGCTGGCGACTACCTAATGTTACTCGATTTTGCGTTTTAATTGGTACTGTAAATTTAACTTCAGTAGTTTTTTTTGTTATTTCACCTATGATAGGTAATTAAACCTATGGTACTGTCAATTTAACTTCAGTAGTTTTTTTGTTATTTCACCTGTGATAGGTAATTAAACCTACAATGTGAGACGAGTTTTTTTAAAGTCGAGCTTCTTTTTTAATCGTGCTTAAAATGTAATATTCTTAATTTTTCATTCTACTTTTGGTTCAAACGAATTTTTACATCAAAAGTAGAATTAATAAAAAACTGCCGTAGTTTCGCAACCACGCCACATACAAAGGAAAAAAAAAGGTAAGAAACCAAGAGTAGTGAGTAGTTGTAAGTGTAGTCAAAGTAATGTGTAAGCGAGAGCAAGAGCGTGCGATCAGTCGTGGTGGTGCGAGAGGTGCGCGTTGTCGGTGTAGTCGTCGTAATCCCGCGGTGCGTCGAGGTCGTCGTCGCGCGCGTCGTACTCGCCGTCGCCGTCGGCTTCGCCATCGGGCTCGCCGTCGTCCTCGTCGCTCGCGTCGCCCGTCGCCTCCTCGCGCGGCACCGCCGGCACAGACTCCTGCGCAGAAGCGCTTGCAACATGCCCACACCAACAACCAAAACTACTGAACTACCATGCAACAAATAAAGTAGGTACATACTACTGTCTATTAATTTTATTAGTTGTTCAAAATTATCAGTATTAAAATTGTAGCTTTTAGCGTTTCCATAGTATACTATGAAGCACCATTTTTAAGTGTGTTTTAAATTATTTTGTCAGGAGCTAAATAAAACTCATTGAGTTAGTGGACGAAGGTTAGCACTTATACCTACCCAAATTAAGCAATATTGAGACAAGCTACCTAATTCAAATAAATTTGAAGATTAATAAAGATTATAATTTATTAGATTAGATAAATAAAGATGAATATTAAGTAACATGTTGTTTGCCTTAGGTTTGATTTCCTCATTGATAGTAAAGGTTTAATAATAATGGTATAATCGTAATCTAGCCTAAGTCAGTGCATAGATTGTGTGTATGTTATATATAGAATTGGATCAAATTTAAGTATGTTTATATATTAAGGCTTCCAAACACGTGTGCAGAATTTCGTAAGTGTATGTATGTTTGCCTAAAATCGATCCGGTAGCTTTTAAAATATGAATAATAATCATGAATTAAAAAACCCTTAAAAAATTAAACCGCCGCATAAATGAAGTCCAAAACAATTAATTTTTCCTAAAAAGAAAAATAATGCATTATTTCAGGCTTTTAGGTCAATTTTCGGAAGGCGGTTTAATTTTTTAGTGTAGATGCCAGATGCAAAGGCCTTCGAAGTTTATTCACTGGTCTGACTAACTTTAGAATTAGTTAGGCTGAAAGCTTTCTCGTATCAACTACACATGTGTCAAAATCTTTTGTGCACCGTTACCTGGTACATACTATTTTCTGCTAGGCTCTATCACACGATGGATGTCGCGAGTTCGGGCTCACCTTAGTAGGTCTCCACCCGCATCCAGGCAGCGGCAGGCCGTCCGGGCCGAGAGGACAGGGAGCGTCGAGTCCCGGCACGCCTTGCTCGCCTTTGTCTCCCTTGTCGCCCTTGCGCCCGCGCTTGCCAACGGGACCCTGGATGCGCAGAAACATCTTTAAGGTGAAAGTCCGACATGGACCACAGACCGCTAACTGCGCGCATCACTACTGCTTTTATGGATCTCTATGAAATTGATTTCGAGGGCTGTGATGTTTTTGACTTAGGAATTGGTATTTGCGGCAATGTAGCTGCATTTTGCGTTCAGCGGTCCAGCTCGTTCTTATAACACGAGTACAGTCAACATATCGAACCACCCTCATTTGTCTTCTCTCATCTTTATAATGTCGGCGTACATAACGTCGTGATCAGTAATACTTTAAGACAGATTTGGGTCGGTCGAATTGTTGCCATACTCATCCGTTTGGTAACATTCAATACCATGATTTGATATTTTTCTTATGTTTTGTTTGAATCAATAATAATTTGTTGTGATTGAAAATTCAATTTTACTATATGAAATGATAATGTTATCTTTGGAAGGCACATGTTAGTTAGAAGCACATGCAAAACGAAATCAATGGTAGTGTTCCGTTGAGAGCATGCTTCAAGCATCCAGGATCAGTGTATGAGTTGAGTGTCTAACTTACAGGTTCTCCTTTATAGCCCTTGTCACCCTTAGGACCCTACCGAGTGAAAACAACATGTTAGAGCGCCACTAACGAATTTCAGATCAGACCGACGAGTTTCGTGCTAGGATATCAACTAACCTCTTGTCCGGGAATCCCGTCAGTCCCCTGAAAGTCGTGGGAAGCGCATTAGTGGTGTGTTTAGTACATTAGGAGATAAGTAAGCTGATGGGGGCACGCACCACGCCGCGGTTTATCTTGACACACACAATTACTGGCGTCATTATTAGCAAAAGGCATTCAGCACTCATATTCCGCACACCAAACCAAACGTATGCGAAATAAATAATCGCTGAGAAAATCATTGAACTTTGAATTTAGGCACTATATTATCGTCATTATCAGCAGCAGAACGGCCACAGTTGAACATTGACGTCACCAGTGGTTTTCCATTGCGAACAGTTAAAGCGTTCAAAATTGAAGTTATTCATGCGTTTTTTACAAGGTGTCTGATTTTTTTGGAAGAAGATGTCCTACGCTGCGTTTCTGATCAAAAGGTGTCAAATTTAGATCTTTTATGCTCAACATGGCCATAATTTTACGCGTTATGTGACCATTGTCACCTGAGCTTATTGATTCGCACATGAACGAAGTTATATGGTCTTTGGTTTCGTCAAGCCTTGCGTAGGTACATTTTTTAAACGGTTCTTTTGTGTTTTTTGAATATGGTAAAACGGCGAGGTGGTGGTGCCAAGCAAGCGATGTGTCACGTACGGGCAATCCGGGGTCCCCGCGCTCGCCCTTGGAGCCCGGCTCGCCTTGTGCGCCCTGTACCAACAACAGCTGTTAGCAATGCCCACTACGTGCGTCAACCAAGTGTGTTAGTAACATTGTGGTAACTACTGATAGTATGCTAGTTTTAAATACGAAGTCCTTAGACGAGATTTAAGGCTGGGATTTCCTACTTTGCACTTCATATTTTTAATTAAGCATTATTATTTTTTATACAAGTAAACATATATAAAGTAAAAAGTCTGCTCTAAAGTATAGTGGCATCAGAAACACCAAAATCACTTAGTGAATGTCAAAATCTTTGAATCATCTGATTATAAATGGGTATATTTTGGAGGGCATGTAGTAATAATATTCAAAACTTGTATTATTAATAAAAAAAGAATGGGCAAGCGAGATAATTAGCGAACGCGTCATGCGTCAGTTAATGGAAAATCCAACATCATAAGTATTGCCGGGAAATCCTGGCCTTAATTTTTGAAATGAGGCTTCGTAAGCGAAATCTTCGAGAGATGTGCGGCACCTAACTGATATCTGTGACGGTCAAACGGTAAAGTGATCTAATGGTTATGGCAAATTATGTGGTCGCCTTACTACTCACCTTCATGCCGTCCAGTCCGGGCGGGCCCTGCAACAACAAACAGATCAGCTGCACCCGCGCTGCGCGCTTGGCTACCAGAATCTTTGATCAAGCTTTTAAAAACTTACATATTTGATCATTGTTTATCAAGGTTACCTACCTAAACATAACCAAAATCCCTGTTTCGATAAGGTCCAATTGCGTGGCTCCGGGTAAGTAATCCTTGGGTAAAACCTAATTGTAATGCTGCCATTTTTTTGATGTAGACAATGAGTCAAGACCCCTTATAAACAGCGACTTTAAGCATCGATGCAGATAGCATCGCAACTTATTCAATGAACAGATTTAATAAGGTACCTAATACTAAAACAGTCGCCAATATACAGTACACAATTTTTCATTGGCCAGCTTCTGCATCGTGACTGCATTGCTGCTAAAAGTAGCAGTGTGCGCAGGGTCACACTGTTAACTCTGGACTGCGCAAATGGACCAAATGTAATAATAAAATAGTGATTCGATTAAACTATGAATTGTAATGTATAACAATGTTCTCTTTTCAGATCTGGTAGCCTGCGATGTTTTGTAGATGGCATGCTCAAAATGCTGTACTAGACGAGAACGTTCAAAGATTCTTTCTTAACCCTCAGAGAAAAGTAGGGTAGTACTGATCAGGTAGCATGCAGCAAGACCGCCAAGTTGACGAGGTACGTTCCGAAGTTCATTAGATAAAGAGCCCCGAAGAAGGTCAGAAAAAGAAACATCAAAATGCACAGCATGCAATTTATTTTCCTTCAAAATAATTTGTAAACAACAATATTTTATGCTCTCATGACGTATGGTACAAATGACAACTTTCGATTCTCATAAAAAAACTAAACCTTAACAATACACTTAGACGTAGGATAAGATACAGAGAGGGGAAGGGATACAGATTAGAGGAGTTTCGAAGAGAGTAGCGTCTTACAACTAGTCTGTAGGCCGGTGGGGCCTTCGATTTGCGGCTGAACCGCGACATGAGACATTTTGCTTTACATTACGTTCTGTTCTTGACAAAATACCTTTTGAGGGCAACTGTACCATTTTAAACCTTCAAATTTACGACGGGAACGCATTTTAATATTTCAATACTTTGATGGTGGGTTACAAGGATCGCTGTCATAGCTTTTATTAAGAACAGTAGCTCCATTCCTTATAAGACTTACGCTAAGAATCAATAATATATTTGTACATTTGTATTTAAATAAGTTGCTTATTAAAATGGCGAAGACGTCCATGGCAGTTTAGAATAGAACTTCATGGTCAATCTCAAAATTACACTTGACTTCCGCCACTGACGCCTACGTTGTCGTGAGCCGAATAATAATAATGTGTAGTATATAAAAGTTAGTGATAATATAATATACACGAAGAGAAGTGAAGGAGAGGGGCGGAGCGCCCCTCGGGACGGCAACACCCGGGTGCTCACGCGACCGGCGCCGGCGCACCGAACTTTACCAGTTTACTATCTGCATACAATTAAAACACGTTAACTGGCGCTAAATTTACAATATTTTATAGGCAGTTAAAAAAACTTTATAAAATTTTGGTGCACTTGTTTTACAGTTACTTGGCAAGTTTTTCAATCATACGAAACCGAATATAATTTAATAATATTAGATATTTACAATAAGGATATTTTGTAGTAGATAGTTTTCATAAGGCTCGGTGCATCGCAGCCTGTATCGCTACAGATATCACGAAGCCAGTGCAACTATGTATGAGTGTCACAGTACAGCGAAGATGCAGTTGCAGTAACTCAAGTAATAATAATTATTGCCCGTCAGTTTTCTGCCAACATCATCATTCCAAGTGCACGGGCTTCTGGTATCTTGTGTATTTACTTAATGTATTAAATACGTTACAAGGTAAGTTAAACTAGGTAATTTTACATAATTAAAGACAACTATGTTATAAACAGGCGTACAGATACAATTTTAAAGAATTAGGGCAAACATACCTTAATAAGAACGAGTACAATGTAGAGAGATATGATTAGAGACGCATTTAACATTATAAGGTAAACGACAGTACTTAACAAGCTAACGACACTAACGCATATCACATACTTATGTAGTAATGTCTTCGATAATACCTTACTTGATATACATACAATCTTACTGAGGTTAAGGTTTACTTACAGTAATTGGCACCGGTCTATTTGTTTGAGATTCCTTTGCCAAATATACAAATAATATGCTTTTAAAAATAGTTGCTCTGATCTTCCATACTTTGATTACTTATTAATTAATATTATACAGATTTTCTTATAATTATGTACCATAGGATGATAATCTTTACAAGTGGGCTGCAGATATAAATTGTATAACATCATAATGATTCAGAATGTTCAAAACATTGAATTAATCCGTCAATTCACACCGACAAATATACAGACATCTAACAGCTTGTACCAATTGATTGCATTAGCTTAAAACGTGGTAGTTAAACAAAAATGTTTAATTCAAGTACATTCCGTATGACTTTTTATTTGAAGATAATGTTATCGTAACATTTCGTGCAACATGGACTAGTCATTCGTATTTCATAGCACAACATAACAATCATTCCAGTTCTTATCCTCAACACAATCGAAACGAGAAATCTAAGATCAATAAATACCTTACCGTTAAACTTAGCGAAAAATAATATTATTTTACAATCGTTCAACACTTACATCTAGGTTCGGTAACGTGTCGTGTGATAATTACAAATATTACAATTTACAGAACAGTTGTGCGGGTCGCGCGGGCGGGCGCGGGGCGGGCGGCTACGGGGCGGGGGCGGCGCGCGCGCGGGTTCACTACGTGAACGCGAAGTCCGGCGGCCAGCGGTTCTCCTGCACCCAACACCGTGTTAGTAAGACACACGCCGCCGGCGACACACGAGCTGCGGTAAGTCTTTCAAAATCTTTATATTTTAGTCTACATTGAAGCTGAGTTGCTTTACCGTAGCTGCACTGTGACGCTGACGTTAACATGCTACAATTAAACTACAATTTTTGTTTAATTTCTCTCCTAGCAGTGTTAGTGGTTTAGTATTTGATATTGTTAATGGCTAGTGTGGCTCGACAAACGATTGACGTGTTAATTAATTTGAAATGGTGTTCTGAACATACTTACTCTGGGTCCGATGTCTCCCGGCCGCCCATCTTCACCGGGCAGACCGACCGGGCCCTGCAGAAAACAACTTTATTACATAGGGGTTTTTAAACAATAGTATTGATACACAATAGTAGTTGTCGAGTCTTTTAACTTAATTTAACTTCTATCTTTTAACAATGTTTTTATTGATATTAAAAGGAAACATACCGGTAGTCCCATGGGACCTGCGTCGCCCTTTTCTCCTCGTTCTCCCTGTAAAGGAAATACGTTCATACAATAAAGCTTCATTTTAAGTTTCATTTTAGGTCCACAAAGGATTGGTAGATTTATTCACTTTGACGCGAATGGTCCACTCTAATCTAAAACATTGACTTCTATAAATGCTGTGTGTGGTCGCACAAGTGTATCAGCATTTTATTTAGCTTATTGTTTCAAATTCATACAAACTAAACCGCCTTCTAAAAAACTGTCGAAAATGCTTACATATTTGTCTTCTATGTAGGAGAAACAAATTCATTTGGGGTCGGAGCAATATATCAAGCTTACGTACACCAACAGTCTACGCACATCATGCACCGACTCAGAAAGAATTTGTTCCTCCTAAAAAGAAGACACATGCGTTGTTTTAACCTTTTTAGTCAGTTTTTAAAGGCGGTTTTTCTTTGATATTTTTTATTATTATTTTAAGTTATTACCCATATCTTAAAAAACTACTGAATTGATTTTGAATAAACTTACACTTTACTGAGCCCTAAGTAAGAATATAAGTAATTCCAACATAGGGTACAGTGTATTTAAGTACAAAATATAAGCAATCACCTCGCTATGACGTCTCGTTTTCGAGAAATCCGTGGATAAACATACGTCCACTTACGAAACCTAGCACACGTGTTTGGAAAACTTACTAGATCAACATACTTCAATATTATAGAATTCCAACGATATCACGTACATATACATTGAATTGATTCCATTCTTTCTTAAATTCGTTAACAAATATACATGAAATGTCTTACCGCCTTGCCCCTGGCGCCTGGCTCGCCCTTGTCGCCCTTGATGCCAGGAGGCCCCGCCACGCCCGGGGGACCCGCGGGCCCCGGCGCCCCCGGTGGCCCCATCATCTGTGGACACAAACAAAAGCCTTATAATCCGCTTTACACCTACGCCTTAGTGCGTCCATGCTTTACGCGGATGACTATAGAAATATCAAACACTCGCTTCCTTTGCGGCCATGAATCATCCGAGCGCTACGGAGAGAGTCGTGCGCGCACGCACTTATCGATACCTGCCTGCATTCTTCCAGAAAATGTGCGCCGCGCGTAATAATTGTTGCTAACACCCAATGTATTACGTCTCGTTTTATGTAGTAATTGTTTTTCGTTTTTCGGTTTCCATAGATAATAATGTCTGATAATTAGAAATTTGAATTTACACTTATTTTTATCAAATTCAGTTTTTTGTAGTTGTACTAGTTCCGATACTAATAATAATAAAAATAAAATAGCTTTATTCAGAGAAAGTTTTTTACAAAGGATTACAATGGAGTCTTCCCATTAAGTATTTAAGAAAAAAATGTGTTGGTAATGACTCGCTACTTCCCGTTGGTTCCATTTAACCTTAACATTTATAAACAAAGTACAAAGTTTAGCTTATAAGCAAAGTACAAAGTAAACATGTGTGTGTGTGGTATTTGTGTGTGTGCGTGTGTGGCGCGTGTGTGTGTGAGTGTGTGTACCCACCGTTAAGTGATATTGTTTATAATAAAAGAAGTAATTACTGAATATTAATGTCAGTTATTCATTCCAAATACAGTTTTAATATCGACACTATACTGGCGCAACACTCCGACTCCTCATAAGGCGTATAAGTGTGAAAGAAAGAAAACTATCCGCTTATTATTGCCGCAGAAGAACCGAGTTTTTGATATCACAGCTTGAAGTCACTGCAGCATGGCCACAAATGGCCTTTTCATACTATGTTTGATATTGAGCACTATCTTCTCGCTGTCGCGCTAGGGTGCAGCGTGGCCGGGGCCTTAAGCGAATGAGGTGTTTGATTTGCATGGCAAAAAACAAAGTTGAAATGAAATAAGTTAATAAGAAAATGAATAAGAGTTTTATACACAAAATAAAAGTGTACGAGTCTTTAATGATGACTAATTTCAAAACATAAGCGATGATTTCCACTCTGCATCTGAAATAATTAGAACGATGATTACGTTGAGTTCCGGAATGACAACGGTATGAGGCGAATGAAATGTTTTTAGCACAATGATAGGCGTTAGTAAAGGTTATATAAAAAGCGTTTCTTACCATTTCATGCCCGTAGAGCTCGTATCCAGTGCCGTCTCCCTGCAAATTCAACAGTGGGCATAAAGATTAACAGTTCACAACATAGGGTCATAATAATGCGAATGAGCTTTTGAATAACAATAAATTGCAAGCGCAGAGTCAATAGATACCTGTCTTCTCCTCAGCTTTCTGTACTTCTGGTCGGCACCGCCGCGCGCCGCCACCGGAAACAGAAACATACCAGCGGCAAGTTACGATAAATTCTATTTATGCAGGTTACATTAATGAATGAATGATATATTTGACACATATATACATCAACTTGCTATTAAAAAAATAATATCTTGGTAAGTAGACCGTATTAGCATCATGTATTGAGTTGGTTACAATTAAACTTTGCCACTTTGTACACGAGCTCTAGGTAAGCCCAGGAGAAATAATTGTGTATTTTTGGGTCCCCCAGTAAAATTCTAGAAAAGGTAATTTGGTGCAAAAAGGCAGAAAGCGCTTTCTGCTGACCGAGTGTTGTTGGAACTGGATTGAAACACACTAGGTGTTTCATATAGTTAAACAATCTCGCGATGCAAAATTCGTTTGCGATATAAGATTGACAAACAGCACCGTAAGAGTTAAGTCCTATCGCTAGGCTATCAGCAGGCGACAGAAGCTGATGCCACTCCATATATTTTTGGAATTATAAAGCTTACAAATGTTACGAGCATTACATTACTCAGTAAGTGTGGATGTCACGGACTCACCGAGTCGCCCTTGTCACCCTTTTCGCCCTTGAGGCCGGGGTACCCCGGTGGGCCCGGCAGCCCCGGCGCGCCCAACATGCCAGGTGAGCCCATGTCACCATACTCGCCCTTCGAACCCTTTGGCCCCATCTCGCCCTGTAAAATAAAAATTAAACCTTACATACTTTTTTAAGGTGAACATTTCCACTTTTTTTTCATAAAATTACAGGAGTTCACTAATCTTTGTGTAACTAACTCAACATAAAAATATTAAATATAACATTTAAAAAATTTCGTCTGCAGAACTTTGTTACTAACTACACTTATATGGGTTCAGTGGAATGAATATATGATTATTATTATATTTTATATTGTTTTGCACCCTCGATTATCACACATAAGTTTTTATTTACGTTTAGACCCGTCATGTCTGCTACTCATTAAAATGTTTGTAGCAACTCTATATATTAAAAATCGAACGCTTGCGAAAATTGACCCTAGACCGGATCTCGTGTCACTCTAATAAGAAATACGCTCAGCTATTATTCCTTTCCCGATCCCGATCTGGTCATGTCGATCTGCCCTTTATCATCTTAGAAATTAAATTAGAGAGTTCACGACTATATTTTATTTACAATTGAGCACTCGACGAGTAATTATTTCGCACCGATGGCTGATTACTGTTGAGATTGGTCGCGATGCTCGATTATAAACGATTATGAGGACGTCACCTATACTTGGTAAATGTCATTATAACTAACCGGTTTTCCTGGTGGGCCTTGGACGCCAGGAGTTCCAGGCGAGCCATCAATGCCCGGTGGTCCTCGCGGTCCCATTTCGCCAGACTTGCCTGAAATAATAATTATTTTATTTATTTATTACAAAATCTATTGAAAACTAGTTTGTTGGCCGTTTTCTGAAACCAAAAAAAGGTTTTAAACATGTGTATGAATGGGATGTGTAAGCATTTTATGCAGGACTCCGGTTTTTATAAATATAAATATCCTTTGGACATTCCCACACATCGCCATCTAGTCCCAAAATTAGCTACTCAGAGCTTGTGTTATGGGTGCCAGACAACGGATATAATACTTAAATACTTTTTGTTTGTAAAAACATACATAATATACATAGAAAACACTCAGACCAATACAAACAGACATGTTCATGCACACAAATGTTTGTATTGTGCGGGGATAGAAGCCGCAACCGGCTGCGTAGTAGGCGATTTCTCGACCACTACTCCAGATGGGTCGTCGATTTTATATGTGGCTACATTATATTAGATAAAATGCCTCGAAAATAATTTGTTCAGGTTCGGGAACATTAGATTTAGATTGCTATTAAATTTCTTCAGGTTTTGCTTTCTTTTAACATAAATATTTTTCAAATTTAAATAAAAAGTGCGAAGAGCGTTAAATTTAGACCCTTTACACACTGCGACTTTTAGCAGCGATGCGATGCTAACGCGAGTAAGCATCGATGCAGTCGCAAAATGTCAACCTTTACACACTGAACTACTTTTAGCATCGATACAGTTGCGATGCAGAAGCTGATAATTGTCGATATATGTACTGTTTTTTTCCGACTGCATCGATGCTAAATTAAATTTGATCATTGCGTGAGTCGCGGTGTTGAAGCGCGTTTAAAAATGCGTGACTGTATCGATGGTTAAAGTCGCAGTGTGTAATGGGTCTAAAGCGTTTCATTTTGACTTACCTGTCACTACAGTGAGCGAAGCCGGTAGATTCCAAAACCACAAGGTGAAGCTCTACTAAAGTAAACACGCGGAGCGAGGTCGATTGTACCGTCACTGAATCTACAAGCTAACAAATTCGGCAATAGCCGGTTAATTCCATGCCAGGCATCCACAATCCCACATGCGTATACACATTCTATCATGCCGCCATAAGCAATCTTTAGATATACAAGTATGTACATAGAGTCGGGGCTCAAATATATACCATGAGACAGAATCCAGCTGGTAATCACTTGATAACGAAAATACTTAAGATTCAGGTAGAGACAAAGAAATATCAGGCCATAGGTCGAATATGCTTAGATATAGGATTGGTAACTATCCCAATTGAACATATTTGAAATTCGAAGAAATAAAGGCAGGAGACAATAACCTGACTGTCACTACAAACAAAGAAGGGTGCAGGACTAAAAGGTATTTTAGTGGACATTTCGAGACATCCTCATTTGCTCAGAATGCAATGAACAAGCATTTTGAGCGTTTTTTTAATTTAAGGACAGTCGAGCTAAAGTAGAGCTGGAAGTGGATAGGCAGTGGCGTGCGTTGCGGAGGCCCGCGTTACCCGCTTGCCGCGCTTGCCCCGCGTGCCCTTGTCGCCGGGGGGACCGGGGGGCCCCGCGGCGCCCGCCTCCCCGCGCTCCCCGCGCGCCCCCTCCGTCCCTTCAACCACCGGGATGTCCACTCGTTAGTTTCCGGACTATCAGTCTCGGTTACAATGATAAAAGTTCCACTTAACTTGGATCTGTTGATATGATGCTTAAACTTACAAGTCCTTTTAAGTAAAAACCTAAGCTACTTTACTTTTATAGCACCCAAATAAAAAAAGTGCTAATAATTCAATTGTTAAAGTATGTTAATGTGCAAAATAACTAAGTAAACCTTTGTTAGTTTGTAATTATTTTAATCTGTGCCTGCAGTAGCTTGTGATATTAACTACTCCTATTTCTACAAATTAAATCATTGAACTTGATTATGAGCTACAAAACCTTTCACATAACACACGAAAACAAAACTTCGCGTGCAATGAATACTTAAGGAATTCAATCAAAGTTTATGCCTTGTAAACTTTATCATTGCATTTTTTTTTTTTAGTCTTCTGAAATCTGTTTTGTTTGCGCGCTTGTGTGAATATTAAGGCAAGGACTGAACACCAAAGCATGCGATAGGGGCTAGTGAGGGTCTTACCGGGTGGGCCGGGTGGCCCAGGCGGGCCCTCTATGATGCCGGTGGGGAACGCATCGCCTTTCAGCGTCGTCGTAAAGCCCCGCTCGCCCTTGTCGCCTTTGTCACCCTGGAAACACAAAAATACATTTGATCACCAAACGCACGAGCACGTTTAATGTAAGAGATTTTGTAAACGTTCCGAAAAGTCAACTGTTATTATGCGTCGATACGCGACACAAAGATGATGGAATATTCCACTACAGTTTGCCGAATAAAATACTATTGTTATTAATCCTCATGCAAGAGCTCAGATTGATACTTTGACACTAACACTGCAGTATTGGATCATTTAAAATTACAAAGTAAATGTTTTAACAAACATCATAATCCAATAAAATTGATGGTTGATAACTGTTGAATTCAAAAGTTCTGAGAATACAAATACCTTATGTCCTGAAGGTCCAACAGGCCCACTTAAGCCAATAGGCCCCACTGGGCCGGGCGGGCCCGGCACGCCAGGGGGGCCGGAGGGCCCTGCAGGGCCCGCACGCCCGTCGTGCCCCGGCAACCCTTCAGGACCCTGTGGCCCGGGCGGCCCCGGCGGACCCGGTTCACCAGGCTCTCCCTAGTATTACAGAATATCATTTAATAAAACAGTTAGCTTCCACAATATGATGAAAACGATATTTTTGGATTGATTATACGAGCATTAGGAAGTTTCGAATGGTTAGAGCTGATTTTATAGTTTTGTAGCAGCTTATGGAAATAAATATGAAGATTTAGTAGAAATAGCTTAGCTAGGTAAGAATATTATTTATAGGTAATTTATTATCAGAAATAGTAAAATATGATTTAAATGAAAGGGCTTATCATTACCGTTTTTTTGTTAAAATTAAAATAAATTCAGGGTAGATAACAATTAAATAAATGCATATGTTTAACACTCAGAATATTACAGTAAGCTCATTTTAAAGTGGTAAAGCACGCATGCAGCAGTCTATGACGTGTAGCCATCAAAAGCGGTACCTTTAGCTGGATGATGGTTTGCGCGGAGATGTTGTGGCCGGCCGCCTGCAGTCCCTACATACGCAACCTACGTCAATACACGGACACACGGTAGCATGCGGCGCGCGAGCCTCCAACCACTTGGCTACGAACTATCCAGGTTCACACTATGCTACATATGGGAAGTTTGTTGAATGATGCCTGGAACGTATCTTTATGTTAAAGTGTCAAGAAGTTCGTAGCCAAGACGTTATAAGCCGCATCGCAGTCTGTTGATACAACATTGAGATGACATAAAATTTATTGGTATTCACAAACCTTCTTTTATAGTTATAAAATTAATATTTGCAGTGTTTTTCAGCTTTTGAAATACTTATAAATTTTTCGTGTATTTTTTTATGTCAACTGAACATTGTAAGCAAAACAAAACATTACACAATTAAACCTTTTAAAATAAACCCTTTTATACCGTTCACTATAAAGCGCAACACAATAATATCCTGGTACAAGCAGACTTAACCAACATCTGAGTACACCGATCTCTGTATAACGTAACGAATAAGCGCGTGCGCAACACCGATGTCTAACTACGAATGGGAGGAGTCCTCGCGACAGAAAATAGAGGATCCATAGAAATATGATTTCCTAGACATTTGTTTAACGGAATAATTCTATGGATATTCTATTGACGGCGCTTGAGTGTCCCGGGGTCGTGAGTACCTTCACTGCTATGATCTCCGCGGTCGTGTACGGACTAATCTTAAAGTTGTCCACTGATCTTTTCACACCCTGCAATTATGATTTTTACATGTAGCATAATCCCAATATCTTCTCCATCAAATCTATGCGTGTTACGCATGAAATTCGCCTTGAACGATTTTTAAGAAATTATTTTAAGTATTGTATTACATTGAACTATTATACTTCGTGCAAGGGCTTACCTTGACTGCAGAAAAGACGTCAAAGCCCGGGCTGCCGTGCTCGCCTTTCTGCCCCTTGTCTCCCGGCCGACCCTGAAATCAGCGATAAGTATCTTATATAATAAGTATTTATTTTTCGTAATGACTTTTGTATTTACTGACATTATTTGAACATGCCAGAAAATAAGAATTAGATTTACGTACCGGGTCACCTTTTGGTCCATCTAATCCTATTGGTCCCTGAAATTGAATGAAAAGGTTATATAACTTAATAAAGTTGAGCGAGAGCAAGATTTATTTTATTTTGATACTGAGAATTCAAAGGGATTTCGAAATAAATTTCAAGACTAATAGGTATATGGTGTTTCATTTATTTAAACCAAGTTCGTAAGAGCTCATTGACAAGTAAGAGATTGATCAATAGGATTTTTTTTTTCATAAAACTATTTAATGCTTGCTCATTAATATTGTGATCAAGTAATAAGTTGATAAGATAAATAAATTTAGGAAAATAGTATTATAGTAGTTTCATGGAAGAGCTAAGAGATATTAGTTATTTTATAGGACATGCATTGTGAGGGGATCCGATAGTTTCATTATTATTGTTATCTCAACACCCAGTGTTAAAATAAAGGTTAAAATATTATAGGATTCAGCACACAACGCTAACTACATGTTACATTGATGAATCGTTGATTAAAAGTCCAACTATTCAAGTTCTCTAAAATTATGTCACCAGGGAGAAATTTTGGTTTTACTTTGATTCCAGGACTCCCACCACAACTCTTTGACGTACCTGTTTAAATGGTAAAATTTATTCAACTTTCTATTTTCAAATGAGTTGAATATATGACACCAATTACATACATTGCTCTGATCCCAAAGTAAGTATTAGCTACTTACTTTGGGATCAGAGCACTTGTGTTATGGAAATCAAGAAATAGCAATTTCGAGACGTTAGGAGGTTCTGTGTTTGGCAAAGCACATTATCCAATGTGCTGAGCCTGATCTCTCTGCGACCAGTCTATGAGAGTAAAGGAACTGAGAGTACTATGTGTGTTTATCACTCATATGAGTATGAGTAATACAAAAAACATATTTTAGTCATTCGTCAAATAGGTTATAGTGAGAGTCCCGGAGGTTAGTGGCAGGTGGGGGAAGTACCCAGGGCGGCTACACAGGCACCTCTTACCATGAACCCTCGCTCACCCTTCTCGCCCTTGGTGCCCTGAAACGTCACACCCGTTTATACATCACCCCGCCACTGGCTCTAACATTGCCGTCATTTATTTAGCTTTCTTATTAACTGGGAGTTGCTTATAATATTTGATGCGGATTCCCCACGACATCAGTTTGTTATTAAATAAGAAAATCATGAGTATCCATTCACCAAATGATTGTATTGGAAATGAAAAGTGTATAATAGAACTGAGAAGAGTTTATGTCAGAGAATGCCAATGTGATGCCGAGGAGAAGAGCAATAGAAAATTGAAAATAACAGTTGGATGATTTGTTGGCAAAATATAATGAATGACTGTAAATTGAAAAAAAAAAGATATGAAACGGAAACAAAGAATAAACAAAAAATTAAGTACCGGGAATCCATTTTTGCCAGGCGCTCCCGTTAAACCCTGTGAACGAAACGAACTAAATAAAGCGACTACATATACGTATTAATAAGCGATAAGTGAACTAAATAACATTTTCACTACCTTTATCATGAGTTTACGACGCTTTTACTCACTAGTGACGACATTAAAAGTCTATAGAAAATTGCACAGCGCCTCTAGCGGTCACTGAAAGTACTAAAATTTTCCGTACAAAAAGTGACTTCGTCGCTAGGGAGTAAACTCATGGCAACGGTACTGAGGTAAGACGAGACGTTCAATATCTATGGCGAGCCCTTATTTTAAGCAGAGATTACGATGTAGCATCAGTTGGAGCATGCGTTGATGAGCGAACCTTTCGTTGTATCTCTTGATCAGTATGATTCTTATTTTTGAAACTGAAATGTATTAAATACATCGCAATGACACGGAACGTCTAGTAGGCCTCAAACCTCAATGAACTGCATTGGCAGTGGCGTCACTCACCGGAGGGCCCGGCTCCCCGGGGTCACCTTTCTTGCCCTTCTTGCCCCTCTTTCCGGGAGGCCCAGGTGGACCTGAAAATAAAGAAAATACATTGTCAAATAATACCGTAGGTATTGCGAAGGTTAAGCTGTACAACTATCGCATCAAACGTGAATCAAACTTTTTAAGGTAAAAAGTGCAAAACGTTGTTTGCTTAAAGTCCGGAGCGTTAGCGTAATGCAAGATATCTGATTTAAGTGCAAGTGTTGCGCTATCGCTTGATCACATTCGCAGGGCGGGCGGCGTCCGGCCCGGTGACCCAGTGACCGCGCGGTCGGAACTCGGAACTAAACACAAACGGCCGGCTGCACGCGACCGTAAGAGCGCTTTCACATTTAGGCGACTTTAGCAGCGCGACTTAAGCGCGACAGTCGCGCTGCCGATGCTTTTATACTTTACACGGCAGCAGCGCAGCAGCGGCGCGTATGTCGCGCGTGTCGGTCCCACTATACCCATTACCCATTGCAGTGGTAAGACCTATATCCGTATTCGCACTGAAATGGGTCATGGGTGTATAGGGACGACCGTGTCGCGCGACCGTCGCGCTGCTGATGTAAAGGCATCCGCTGCTGCCGCGCTGCTTACACTCTAATGTGCAAGTGCACTTACCGCACGACACGACGCGTCCGCGCCGCGCGCAAATCGCAAGCCATCAGTCTTGCTGACTTGTACAAATCAGTTTACGGTATTGTCTGTAGGTTAATGTTAGTGCTGAAAGGAATAGAGTATTCTTTGTAAATTTGGTCTGAAGCTTTTTCAAACTATCATAGAGATATTAATGTACGTTCTATGTAGATTGAGCATCGTACCTATTATTGATATAAAGCACTCTCGATGTAACGTAATCAGTGTAGCAACCTTTCGTTCTATCGATGCCATGAATTTACCCCGTATCAGATAGTAAATGATCGATAATGTAGATTCAATTAACGCACAATTGTAATTTATTCACAGCAAGAAGTCTCCGATTCCGTAAAATGATAACTTATCGCATGTTACTACCTATTAAGAGTTCTCACGGCAGACCACCCGCTTTTTCCGCTCCTTTCCGCAGATAGCAAAATAACTATGTCCGCCGGCGTCATCCGCGTCCGCTAATTGCTGGTCGCACTCGATCTCGCCTCATTATCCGCGGTAATGGCCTATCAATATCCATTTAGCGTAATCAACAGTAATGACGTGATAGTTAAGATTAAAACCAGGGTTGTACTCGGCAGAGGGGAGTGAGCGAGCTTACTGTATTATGTGAATCGAGGGTTGTTCGTTACTCTAAGTGTTGTGTTTAATGTAATACTCCTGTATTTTTGGGTATAGCGTAGCTTTTCAAAAGTCATTATTTCATCAGGCATAACACAGTAAAAATTATGTATTATATGTGCTACTAGTTGCTGTAAAATGTCCCTAAGTATTTAATAACACTATAAAAGTGTATTTTTGTAAACAACGTCTGATAGAGTGTCATTGCTATAGGTAGGTATGAACTTGTGACGTGTGGTGAAATACTACTATATAAATATTATGGTAGCAAGATCGAACGGGCTTCCCCGTACGTTTGGGCGATTCTCAATACACAATACGTTAGGTGAGACGAGAGAGACGCGTGCGCCGTGTGACGTAATGAGGAAATTGCCGGGAAATACCATCAGTGACGCATAACCGCATACCCACTTATAATAATTTTGTACGCGGAAATAATACAAATATACCATCTCAGATTACATTTGAGACAATCTGATTTATTTAGTTCGATATTCATTTCAGTTTAGTAGTAAGGTTTACTCGTATATGGAATAGAAGTGTAGGCAGGCACTTAATTATGTTAAATTTTAATGAATCTTATAGACACACTAAAACACACACACCCTAAAGCTTAGACATTAGGCTGTAATTGCAAATGTTTTGAAAGATCAAATATTTACGCGGGTGAAGTTGCGGGGAACCGCTAGTTATGAGAAGTACCACTTATACAAGTTGTGCGATAATATTATAGTTTATACAGGCAACTGCATGCGGCATCTGGCGTCATGCGGTGGAACTATAGCCGTCCTCTAGCACGCATCCTGTGAGTTGGAAATACATTGGCACATAGGAGTTCATACGTTAGTAATCTGCAACGTGTAGTAAATTATTTGTAAGTCACTTAAACAATTAAAGTAATAAAGACTACTCGTCCGCATGAAGCTAGCATAAACATTATTTATTGAACCTAAGAAGGATGTCAAAGATAAAATTAGAGCATTTCTCCATGTCTGTAAACACGAGTAGTGTTCAGTGACCTACTGTTACTTTTTTGGTTTCCAAGACGACACCAATAATTATCCTGATAGCGCGGTATTGATGATGTGGTGGTGTGATAAATTTCATCTAAGCATTCACTTTGTATGAAAAAAAAAACAAGAGATTAGAATTTATAATTGTCCACAGAAAAAAATATATCAATTTAATGGTCTGAATAACATGCCGAAGTTAATGTATAACCTCAGGAACACGGTGTGGCTATACTAGGTTTTCAAGGCTAGAAGTCGATCTAGCTCGATTTCGTTTTGAGAAAATTATTTTACTACCATGTTTTAGGCACTGCAGAATCCAAAAATGACAATTTTGCTACAGCTATGACTCGCGGTCCTAAATCCCGGATGTACGTGTTCTAATTTCGATGGGACCACACATATTTTTTTTTTAATGAAATACGGCGGTCTTCCAGATATTACTAAGTTAAGCCGCGTTGCGAGGAGTGTACTGTATTAAAACGCAGTCCTAATTTGCTTAGTTAACGTAGCTGACATGGACTCGTCCTTACAGAAGGAAGTTTTAACCCATTCGCGAATCCAAAACCTGCAAAAATTGCTTAAGAGGCATATGTTACTGAATGTGCATTCCGTGGTGCACAAATATATCAACTTCTTCCGGTTTTCATCCTACACTTATAACGAGAAGCAGCTTCAATCTTTATCACAAGTGATTTCCGATGTGGCAGGTGTCTGTGCGACAGCGATAATCGACGACAAACATCGCCTTATCAATATAAGCATACAGTACACATTAGCATGACAAACTGGTCAAGTGTGAGGGTGACCGAGAGCGCTCGACGCCTAACGCCGACTCTCAAATCAACGCTTAATTACGACACAAATGACTGACGAACGCCGCACAAATTAACGCGCTACCCGGATTACTAACGCGCACACTAGCGCCACTTTAGTAGAAAAATCATAACTCGTTAAATAAAAGACCAATCGAAAATCTGATTGATGCGATTGTAGCTCTGGTTATGTGGTTTAGATACAATGTTTAAGTTCGAAAAAATGCCTAAAGTGGCCATATTTAGCAGTTTTTCTAACTCTAACTACAGTAAACTACTTTAGAAACAATTTAAACGTACTGAATAAACTATAGAACCTGTACTACAATCGTGTCTACCAGATTTTTGATTGCTCTTTTATTTAACGAGTTATGATTTTTCTACTAAAGTGGCGCTAGTGTGCGCGTTAAAAATCCGGGTAGCCCCTTAAATGAGACGCGAATTATTCGGGGCACTACGGCTAAGCTGATTAGCTTCCTGCCTTTCACGCAGTGGAGTGTCAGATAATTCTCCACACAACATATTTACTAGCATAAAAAAACAGCAGCCATGCGTGAGAGCTTACGTAACTGTAACTGACATCTTTACTAGGTATCTTATTCACGGTAGCAATAATCAATTAAAGATGTATTTTCTCTGTTCAGACTTATGGTTGTCTGGTAGAGAATGCTATTGGCATTAGGTCGGCCAGTATGTACATCATTATGTTTTGGGCATAAAGTTTTAAAATAAAATCATGAGCAAATATATCCATTCTTTCTTTCTATCGATATGAGAGTCTACTAAATTGCTTTAAGTTAATAACTAGGTATTTTGAGTATTTCCGTCTTGATTTACGCCCATGTGTTGGTGTGCAGTAGAAACCGCAAACGCCGCTTGTCGCAAGACGCAGGGCGGCGCCCGCGAGGGTGGCCACTGAATTTGATTTGATTTGCGGACAAATTGAGTGTCAGGCGCGGGGGCGGGGGCGGGGGAGGGCGCGGGACGGAGGGCCATCAAACTGAATGGACACGGTCCCTACTCAGGTGACTAGAGGGGTCTGTCGATACCAGTCATTTGCATTAACGACACTACACAGGTTTACGTTTCTTAAATCTGATGTTTATTTTTTAGATCCTTTACACACTGCGACTTTAAGCATCGATGCAGTCGCGCGTTTTGAAAACGCGCTTCAGCATCGCGACTCACGCAATAAACAGATTTAATTTAGCATTGATGCAGTTGCGCGTTAGTATCGCTGTAGTCGCCAAAATTCAGTTCATAATTTGAGATTTTTCAGCTTCTGCGACTGTATCGATGCTAAAATAGCGCAGTGTGTAAAAGTTGATATTTTGCGATTGCATCGATGCTAACGCGCGTTAGCATCGCGACTGCATCGCTGCTAAAAGTTGCAGTGTGTAAAGGTAGTAAACATGCCAAATATTTGTTCTATAAAACTTTAAAAAAAAGTAAAAACCGACTTCAAAACCAAAATGCACTAAAAAGTCTTAAATAAACTCTTCACCATTGAAAGGAAAGGAATCCGTTTTAGGCAAACAATTTCTTTTTGGAGTCGGTGCTGCGATAGTTGATGCTTGATGGTCAAAGTGATGGCACCGACTCCAAAAAGAAATTGTTTGCCTAAAACGGATTCCTTTCCTTTCAATGGTGAAGAGTTTATTTAAGACTTTTTAGTGCATTTTGGTTTTGAAGTCGGTTTTTACTTTTTTTTAAAGTTTATTTTATTTCTTCATTTTTAGTGATTACATAAGAGGGGGGGGGGGGGGAGTTGCACCTTATGATTCAATTTTTTAAGAAGCTACAAATTACCCATCATAAGTTTCGTCATTACAATAACTGAACTCCTAAGCGTTAAGGAGTTCCACCATCAGCTCAGCCCCACAAGATGTTGACTATCAGACGTAACAACACGTCAACATTAAGATTCTAGTAAAGAAACACTATACGTGCCTTTAAAATTTGAAGGTTTCCCTCGATTACACCAAGATCCCATCATCAGATCCCAAAATGGAAAAAATGGGACCAACTAGAAAGTACACCCTCTAAGTAGGCGAAAAAATTTTTCGATTCGGTCGACAAACGACTGAGATATGAGGTAACATACATACAAAAAAAAAATAATGATAAAAAAAAAACATACAGTCGAATTGATAACCTCCTCCTTTTTTGAAGTCGGTTAAAAATAGGAACGGAATTAGTTATATTACCATTAAGTTAATCTACTTGCGGTATTTTTCCTAAGTATCTAATAATTTGGCGTTTCTTAAATATAAAATAAAGTTCATAATCTCTACGTAAGAAAACTAGCGGTTTGCCCGTATTGATTTTTTCCTTTTCCGTGAGTCAAAGCATGAGCCATTGTCGATAAATACGCTATCTAATAAGTAAGTGAAGTTTCCTGAAATTAGCGCATTTAACAAAAAAAATGCGTATCATACTCGTATAAGTATGGACATGTACACATTGTTTTGGATGAGTTTCAGAAAAGAACTGAGCATCACGTGCTAGAAATTACTTTTCAAAATGATCGCCAAGTAGAAGTATATCGTCGTTATTAGCAAAAATATGGCACACACAACCCACTCGAACGCCCGGGCTTAACGCCGTCGCCGTGCCTTTGTGCCGGTGGATTACGACCCTACTTTATTATCCCTATTGTTATTTTTCTCGTGAAATATGACTACTAAGGTTATCCGGAGAAAGATGACGGTTATATTAAGGAAAATTTAGAGAAAAACACTCGCGAGGCGCGCTAAAGCGTTTTGGGACGCGTCGTTTGCGCCAGTTTGCGCCAGCGGGCGCGGCCGCGGGCGCGTCTTTGAAATAAATTAAAACATCGTAAGAGTGGTCCGGAGCCCGGGGCGGCGGCTTTGATCTAAGCGCAATTCATTTCGCATTCAATTACGTCTGTAAACAGTTTTCATCTATCAGTGTGCGCGGTTCGCGCTGTCACGGCAAGTGCCGCCATTAGACAGACGTTTCGTTACGCATAAATATGCGTCAGACAACACACCAATTGTCTGGTTTCATAGTAAAGAAACCTCTCCTTGTGTTAATGACGGGGGCGTCTTCCATAAATACTCAAAACATAACATCATTGACTCAGGTACAAATGTTCGTGCTAATCACACATTGATTTCATCCTTTTCAATTGTGTAAGTTGCGCATTGTTTTTGTTTCGCAAAGAGTACAACGACCCGCATAATACACACTAATTCCATTTATTTTGTTCATCATCGTGATCTTCATTCAAGAAGACTGATTGATGACTGATGTGTATTGTTTTTACAATGTACGTGTGTGAATAACCAGCGTCACTCGCAGCCTTTCAGCAAATATGGGAGGGGTTGGTTTGGACCGTGTGACGCAAAAAGCGTCCCAATGCGTCGCAAGAACGCGTCAGCCGGCGCGGCGCCACGCGAAACCCGTGTCACGCGCGCTGTGGCCGACGCGGACAAATGCACATCAGGACATGGTAATCCTTGCTGAATTGCAGCACAGATACTAGAAATATAATGTATTTTTTTTCTACTTTGACACATTGTAGTAAGTCTCAGTTGGTACTCCTCATGATTCATTTACTCACGGCCGAACTTAGAGATGTCAATTAACCGTCCTTATGCGTATAATTTTCTTTAGCAACCATTAAGAAAGTATGAATGTCTCTGAGTACGAAGAAGAGAAAGAACATAACATAAATTATAAGGACCGATAAACGCATTCTGCTCAAATTGCTTTATCCTAATTTAGCTAACCTTTTCTAATTAGAAACAATTAACGTCGTCGATGAGACAGCATTTCCTTCTGCTCCAATTCTTAACTTTCGATAGGTTCCCATAAAATTTAATTGCATCCCGAAAAGCGGACGGGGGGAGCGGAGGGTCCCGATTTGGGATCTCCAAAAACGCGCTACTTTAATTAAATATCGAACATTCCTAACACATAGGCACTCACCAGCAAACCTTGGCCCGCGATTCAGCCGCGAAGCCTCCTTAGGTAGGCCCTTAGCTCTGGTCCTCTCGGACACTCCTCTCCGAAGATGTTAATTGGCCGTCGGCATCTCAAGCACATTTTTCAAAATTCCTAAATTACGAATTCGTTTATTGCGCTCATTAGTTATTCCGTATCTGCAAGTTTTATGATTCGAAATTCGCGAAGATATTTCGGCACAGGGACCATAATTTCTCCCCGTCTGTTTTATTTCATCTAATATTTCCAGCATGAATTATGTATCCACGGTCGGGTTTTGAGTAGAAACCGATTCTTTTCATAAATTTTGCGGTTCGTTTATTTTATTTGTTTTAGTCTTGTTATAAAAATACACAATGTTATATTTTGGAGGAAACGTTTTTGAAATTCAAGTGTTAAATAACATAAAGTAAGTAAAAAGTACAGTTAGCCTGTAACATTAGCTGCTGCTGGGCAAAGGCCTTATCTCAACTATGAGGTAGTTTGAGCCATACTCCACCACGCGGGATCAGTGCGGGTTGGTGGAGGGGTGTTTGCAAGAAAATCTACTAACCCTGCTGTTAGTTATTATCAAGCCGCCCATAAGTCCTCTGACTAGGCTTAACGACTAATATCAACCGATATTAGTCGGGACCAACGGCTTAACGTGCCTTCCGAAGCACGGAGATGCTCGTGATGTACGTCAATTATAAGGTCAGAATGGTCACCCATCCAAACACGACCGCTAAATACCGATAAATAGCATAGTAGATAATTATAAGAAAATCAGCTCAGATGCTCTTTCACAGTATTTCGTGTTACTTTTTTTATAGAAGACGGTTGATAAGTGTGCGTAGTACAGGCCGGTGCGATGGCGCCTGGCGCTTCACGCAGGTGCGCTGCTACAAATCACCACACCATTATTGGCCCATTACCACCCTCGCTGAATTCTGATAATCGAGTTAATCCACCGAGGGGCAAAAATATGGCTCCAGCCCTCCTGGCGAAAGGAATTGCGCGCAAATTGAGTTAGCCTTGTTTAAGCGTCGTTTCGCTTCAAACTTCAGAAAGTAATCTTGTATTTTTTGGAGGGTCGTCTTCAGGGGCGTAATGAAAATATTGTGTTCAGTAAAATCAAGATTATGGGTATTTGTCGCCTTAAAGTACAGTTCGTTGCCATAATCTCTGTTGAATTTTCAATTCAGGCTGTATCAATCACTTTTCTTTGCCCACCAACTTTCTAACATTATTTCTGACAATAAGAGCAGTCTGATCTATTTTCTCACCGTATAGCCTAATCCTTTAACAAGTTTGCCAGTGCAAGGAAACAGCGTTAGATGCGATAAAAGATGAAGTAGCTGTCGCTACCTGACGGCAGGCCGAGTTCGAACAAGCGTAATTTAATAAGGAGATTATCCTGGCTGAGACGCCGTGTAGAGCGCCGCTTACGTTGGTTGAACAATACACATATACAGTAAAACCCATTCAAACCGAGTCTTTCTGAAGCTCGAAAGTGCTGCTGATGGCTATTCAACTTAAGATTAACACACGCACTAAATTAACTTTGGAATGTTTTACTAGTAATATTAATTGCCACTAGCGGTCCCCCGCGACTTCGTCCGCGTGTTTTGAGTTTGCTCTTTTCCCTTCTGTCGCAGAGTCATGTACTATAGCTTAACTTTAAACCTTCCTGGATAAGTAAGCTATTCAACATAAAAATATTTTTTTAAATCGGTCTAGTAGTGCCTGGGATGAGTGAACGCGCTAGTTCAAACAAACAAACGAACAAACTCTTCAGCTTTATAATATTAGTATCAGATAGATTTCTCATCAGATTTTTAGATTGTTTAACAAATCAAATCAAATCAATTTTATTTGTGAAACACAGGTAATATACGATTTATAAACCAATAGTTTAATGACTCTTTCAAACCATTGAACTTTATGTTAGTTTAAAGCAGACCATGGGTTTGTCACGTCGATAAAGGGATTACTCTCTGCAGCCGCCGGACCCGTCTCCCGCCAAACCTGCGCCTCCACGAATAAAACATGCTAACGACCCAACTTGCCCTATTATTGTTGTTAAACGATTGTTTGTCGCGAACTCGCTTTCGTTAATATTCCGAAGACGCAGAGAATAGGGTTGTCGTCAGAGGTTGTATCACTCTTTCCGAGTTATTATTGCTTATAGCTCCCGAGAGTTTTCTTATGTGCGAAGTTTGAGACATTGCCGTGGCGCGTGACAGGATCTAGCTCGAGAGGTCAAGTTAAAACAAAAACAATATTCCGAACACATAAATACTGTTGGTCTGAAATAAAATATTTTTATTTTATTTTTTTATTTTATAAAGCAATTTTAGGTAGACAACCGTTGTTGATTTCAAATCACAATCGAAGAAAAGAATATCGACTCATTTTTCTGGATTTTATTTATTTACAGTATAATCCTACACTCGATTTAAAAAAGTGACTATGGCTCAAAGTTACATTTTCTTATTAAGATACAAGTATTGGGTATAAATTGAGTAATTATTAAACAGTTAACTTAATGGGGGGTAGCCCTTATACATTCTGAAGATGAGTCTCCCCACGTGAATGTTCTGCGAGTTATTACCCTATTATTAAGTTCGAGTTTGCTCCGTCGCCCTACAACACCGACACTACTAAAAACTAATTACCGACGCTTAATAACGCCGTAAAATCTAACACAATTACGATAACAGCCCCCAAATTTCCCTGTAATTCAGTCCCGAACAAAATTACATGTAATTTTCGTTTTTTACACTCTACTAAGAAACCCTTTAAATCACTTTTTTATTGTTAAATGTTTATTGAGACGAATAATTTCAACAGCCGGGTGCCGGGTTAATGACGATGTCTATACCCTGCGATTAGGGCGGGGCTTATGAATTTATCAATGAATAGTGTTGTTGCTGGCTGCTGGCGGGTGCTAGCCCTTATCGCAGGTATATGTGTGTGCGTGTAGTAGGTACATGTTAATCGCGATAGGACGTAATGAGGGTTGTCACCTCGGGCTATAATTCAAGTCGGAAGGCGGAGACGAATCGCTTCCTGCGTCGCGCATCGGGACAACGTTCTATTGTTGTAATAGTTTTTTGGCTCCCACTCGCGCGCAATCAGACGCGTTCCCACGACACCACCCGACACAATTACATTCAGATAAATTATGAACATTTGTGTTCTTTTCAAGTGTTTGTCTGATTAATCACCAACAATACACAGACCCCGAACGACAGTTTACCGTACATTACCGCGCCCGAGGAGCGTTTGAATGCGAGATAAATCTTTAAAGTTATGCGATACCGAGAAACATTGAGGAAGTTCCATCGGGCACTTCGTTTGAGAGTCAACTATGCGAAAACTTTGCTGTAGCTGTGACCTTTAAGAGTTAGAGAGTGTATATAAGGTCAAATAATTTTAAGTAAAAATATTTTAACTATCTTTGTATACATCACAGAAACGAGACAGTGTCATTATTTTTTAGAAAATCGAATTTTATTTTTTATAGAAATAAAATATCATTTTTTAAAACAGCACCCGCTTCATCAGCTCGCCTCTCCCATTTCAATACCCAGTCCTTATTTGATAACAAAACATAATCTAAAAGAAATCCTTAAGCTCTGATTTTCTCAAAAACTAGCGTATAAAATCCCAAAGTGTTTTTTACAAAAAAAAGAGACCTGAATCGGCTCTTTTAATATTGTAACTTAAAACCAGGTGAACTTTATATACTATTTAAGGCTGTTTTAGCATAATGCTGTCTAATTAATAATTTACTACTAATTGTACCCATCCGCCCATTACAACGCATTTGTGTTATGGAAAAGAGTGGGTTGCACTTAAATAAGATTTAATTATATTGTGGTTACCGTTCATTTTAAATTATCTGTACATTAAGTTAATAGAAAGTTACGGTGAAGTTATAGTTATAGCTAAATTTAGAATAAGTTATGACTATGTTACATATAAAGTTTAGTTACAATTATAGTTTTAAGTCTAAGCTGCCATAATTATAATTCTGCTAGGTTACTGTTTTAAGACGATCACGCACACACACACACACACACACACACACACATACACACACACACACACACACACACACACACACACACACACACACACACACACACACACACACACACACACACACACACACACACACACACCACATACACATCACACACCACATACACATCACACACGCGCACACAAACTCATCTACCATTCATAAACTGTGTAGGTACTTACCCTATATTTTTCATCATCACTTTTTATTGTCAGTTTCACGTTTTAATTTCTTTGTTTAATATAGACCTAGTATGCAAGTCTTGCAAAACATTGTGTGAAAATTTAAATTCAAGTGTTGAAAATACCACCGAGAGAAGAAGGTACACTTCTGATACAAGTTTTTTATATAAACTTAAAAGAAGTCGTACCAACCCAAATAATGTAATAACTTGTAAGTTGAATAAATATTAAACTTATCATTTTATCATTATCATTAAATTAGGTTGCTGCTAACCACTCTTACTACATAATAACAAACCCCAACTTTGATTAATATCTTAACGCTGATTTATAGTACTATAAAATTTTTGATTATTGAAGGATATGGATTGCAATTTTTACGCCCTCTTTACTCCACAATGGCAGTTTACACGGATACTGAAAAAAAGTGTTTTTCCACACTATGCGTAGATTAAACAACGCCATCCCGCAACCGTTTTAATTATAGCAAACAAATGTGGCCCTCAGTAAAAGTGTCGTAGTGTCACGGCTGACATCGCGACACTTGAGCTCGCAAGGACACTACAGCTAAGCTTTTTACGCTCGTGTGACGTTTTTAATCCACTGCCAAGACGAGTGTGTCTAAGGGTTGTTTATTTCACAATTCATTTATTACAAGGTCGTTTGAGCCTCAGATAAATTTTGATAAAGACTAGTATCTCATACGGTCAAGAAATTAGAGATAGAGTAATTAATTAAACACTGCCTTTTTTGGTTTCCATAACCGAATGGCAAAAAACGGGAGCCTTATAATTACACTTTTACTTTTATAGTTTTTTGTCACTATACAAACTTAATAATATAAATTGCACTTGTAAAGTGCAACTTTGGCTGTGACAGACGAGGAATCAAACCCCGTGTCTTACGCTATCCGGGCGTATGCCTATACCACTCGACCATCGTCACATTAGCAAACGTGTTGAATTTTGCAAGCGGTTATTTTAACGCGTAGGCTGCGTGACATCAACAATGTTGCGAGATTGCACAATATCCGAAGAAAATATTTTTACAAATATTTTAACAATCGGCTTAGTAGATGAAGGAAGCCAATTTACTACTTTAACTTCAAATTTAAGTGAGCTCAAATTTTGAAAAAATATAAATATAATGGAGATCTTAACAAATACTTTCAACGAAAATTGGTTTGGACGGGACCGAACTAGTAGTTTTTGAGATATATCACATTTTCAACAATCGCAAACATAACTCTGTTCTTCATACAAACACTATGGATATAGTTATTATATTTGATGTCAATGAAATATTGTGGTATTTTAGCAAAGTGGACGTAAGTGGATTCTCTAATTCAGTAAAAAATGGCACGGAACCCTCAGTGCGTGAGTCCAACTCGCACTTGGCCGGTTTTTTTTTATGGCGCATTAAAGTTTTAAAGGCTATAAAGTTAAATACTTATCAGATCTAATTATGTTTACTAGTTTAATGAAATTTATAGGCTTTTAATTTCACAAAAGATAAAGAACGTTTTCGCCAAGCCATTCATCGGTAATACTTACTATTAATAAAGATAACATAATAAATAATAATAACCCTTCAAGACTTCAATCTGCCTGATACTTAGGATCCTCTAATAAAATACACCTTTTAAACTACTACTGGAAGAGTCAGCGTGACCTTCGCATTTCAAGTACAACAAAGAATTGAAGAGATGTCTCAAATGTCTTTATCATTAAAAGAGGTGTGTAATTACAACAATTAAATTAAATCACCTCAACGCGTTCCGTTTACACTCGTGAATAGAATTCGTATGCTCATTCCCGTTTTTCATAAGAAATGCCGGCTGGCTGAATGTTTTGATACATGAGGAAGGCGTTGGAATGAAGGAGTTTTTAATTACAGCCGCGCGAGGAAACGGTCTGTAATTAGCGCGACTCGACAAATACGCCGTACATAGCATATCCAGTAATACAAAACAAAGAAATACTAGGACTGCTGCCAGAATCCTGACCTTTTCATGACGTATTTTTTTTATTGATTCTCACAATTTCAGGCTGAGAATTATTTGATTCTACAAACGGTTTAAGTGTATAAATGTTATCAAATAAAACAATTTAGTAAATATTTACTAACAACCAATACTTAAAAGACACGCAAGAGCTAGATTCGCGTTTTTTTTAATTTCTTATTTCATCTTGTCTAGTCATACAGAAAACTGGGATTGGTTTTACTATTCTAATATTAATTTACTAATTTTGTAATGACCTAAAGCATTTTCAGCAGCTACAAGCATTTTACACAATTTCGGGCTGACAATAATTTAATTCTACAAACGTTTTAATTGTATTAAATTTAATTATAACAATGCCTATCTAACTTTTCTGATTACAGTTTACCATTTATGGAATGATTGCATTTTCAGCAGTTATAAGAACGAGAATGTTTTTTTTTTTTTTAATTTTGAATGTTTAAGATAAGTTAATCTAGGACGTACAAAATTTCATGTAGAAAATATATAAACGTCCCTAAATAAAGAGGGGAAAAAAAGTTGTTTTTTATGTATATGTAGAAAGTAAGTTGTACGTGAGTTATGCATTAGTTATTTCGAATACACTACTACCTATTAAAAGTTCATCATTATCTATGTTACATAGCGTGCCTTCTTGTTAAGTTCCAATCTGACAGCAATACCATCCTGTAATCGATATGGCTGTAATTTGTAATCGATATATAACGTGGGGCTGTTAGTTCGGCTGTTCCCTGCAATTACAGTAGCTGCACTAGATTTAGGCTGCATAGGAAATTATTTAGAGGAATACTGTTAAACGGTTTGGGAATTAAATATGTTATTGTGAGAACTCACCTCAATTTATAGGCATTATTCAACAACAATATCCTAAAATTTCAGCTCATCGTTAAACCCGGTTTAAACTCGTAGGTACTCAATTGTAAACGTTTTTATAAATAGTCATTGTCATTCTATTAGTCCCTATATTTGTAAGAAAACAAAATGTCGTCTTGCGCTGTAATTACGTTTGCAGAAATCAACAAAAAAGCAAGCCCCGACTATTCATTCTTGTGTTTCACAAGTCGCACTTGTACAATTCCCCTAATGAACAAAAAGCAGCGAAGCAGCTACCAAGATGCAGCATCACCCCCGTCTCATTTCCCTCCGTCTACTCCGCTGTCCCCTTAACGTCCCGGCTCAGTAAGGCACTCATAATACTCGAAACAAACCTCTGTACCATAATCATGAGTTTACGGCGGTTTTTACTCGCTAGTGACGACGAAAAAAAGTCTTTGGAAAATTGTACAGCGTCTCTAGCGGTCACTTGCAGAACTAAAATTTTCCATATACCTTTTTTTTACGTCGTCGTTACTAAATACGCCGTAAACTCATGGTAAAAGTACTGAGCGAAGCTAACGCACAAACAAAGAAACCGCATTAAAACCAAAGGAGCAGCTTATGACAAAAACATCTTGCAATTATTACTGGTTGACTCTTCTTAGAAGATTGCTAACTTAAAGCAGAGATAATATTTTAAAGCTTATTTCATGTCCTCGCAGATTACTTAAAGTTCCAAACCAAAAGTTTTATCAGGTCGTTATCAACTTTACCTTTCGTTTGAACAAAATTTATGAATATCTAGGCATAGCGGCTTAGATGTCTTTTGTTTTCTCAGTCTAAATTGGATTTTGCAATTTCGTTGACAAACTAAAATTGAATGTGTTTACCAAGTTTAGGTAACAGCAGCCTTAAATACCAAGAAGCCTTATGGAAGTGAGCGGGCTTACGGGCTGTAAGTAAGCGGTAGTTAAAATAAGCCGCATCGGATTAGAGCCAAGTTTCAGCGCCCTCGGTTGACTTCTCATTTTAACTACTACGCCGATCCAACGAACTAAATATTCATTGAAGGTATCTATAATATCCATCATATCGGATGAGATGACATGAATCCTACAGTACAGAAAAGTTTTATATCGTGATTTGTGAGGTGCCAGGGACTATTTTACTACAAACCCAGATAATATAATACAAACCACCTACTTTTTTACATTTTAAAGAAATTAGCCAATCTCTATACATATTTATATATAAAAATGTATCAATTTTTCCCCTGGGTCACGACATCACGCGTGAACGGCTGAACCGAATTCACTGAGTATTTTTTTTGTGTTTGTTATGGTTAGGAGAAGGATTTTATGAAAGAAAAACTCAAGGAAATTGAGTGACTGGACCGATTTTCATGTTTGATTCGTCACCGTCCGGAATATGTAAATAACTGTTAAAAATATTGAGCCTGGGCGGGACGGGAGTCGGGTAAGAGGCATAACGGGACCGGGGGCGAAGCAAAGTTCGTTGGGACCGCTAGTAAAATAATAAATCTAAGTACAAGGATGAAAAGGAGATGACATATTACATGCAAGTGAGGTGAGTGAAAGTGTCATCGAAAGTGAGCGTCCCTCGGGGGAAAGGATTACTTCGACGCTTCTCGGTCACGGGTCAGCGGGCTTACTTTCTTATAATGTCCACTATGAACATACCAGATAGAATATATGAGTGAATGGGATGGCTAAAAAAACATAGATAGCCTTCGAGCAGTTAAGCACTGCGCGTCTGATCTTAACCTGTGAAACTACGGACCGACGAAGTCGTCCAATATATTATTGTTGTTTACGCATTTAGAACAGGCTGCCGTTATCACATATCTCACCTTCGATTTTAACGGATTTAGATCAGACGTAGTGCCGAATCGCTCTTGAGTAGGACCACAGCGGCAGAGTTCAGTGACCCTCACACAGTAAGCGGCAGAGATAATAGTTTTGCGGGTCGCTCAAACCGCCGCCAATCAAGCAAGCGACCCACTTGTCGGGGACGTTAAGAAAGGATGGCTTCGCTAAACAAAAAAGCTTCAAAAGTAAGACATAGTTTGTTATTGATTACTTCTACAATAAAAATATGAGCAAAGCAGATAAGTAATCTAAAATGCAGACGATTTCGGAGTGAAGTCTCCCGATAAGTCCTCGGAGAACGTTTGCATTGTGACAGTAACTCGGATATGAAAAAAGCAAGGCTCGCAGCTAATACCGGCTTGGACCTTCCAATTTTTCTCCGTGAATTATGTAGCGGGATGATCCCTCGGGATGAAAAGCGGAGACTCCGGGCTCAAACCCCGCACCCCACCCGGCGCCCCGAGATGGCGCAACGGGAAATATTTAGCATATTTTAAGACTTATAATAAATGCTCAATTTAACTCGAATCTAAATGCATTCGGCGAAATAAAACTTGGAATCTTTCGCTCCATCTGTTCGTTCTAAGCTTAACTTTTCGAATTTCAGAAAAGACTTAGAAAGAAGCAAAAATAAAGATTGGGTTTTGAGTTGATATTTTATCGCGATTATGGAATATGTTGCCGATCTTATAATCATGGGCACTTGTCATTGATGTAAACTGATGCGAAAGCCTAATAATAATCTAGCTAGACCACATGTTAGGGAAAGTTTTCGTTGACGTCGGTCCGTTGTGACCCTTTTCCGAGTTCGGATCTTGCGTTGCGTGAGTCGGAGTTTGAGCTGTTAGTGGGGCCGGTTGTGGGCGTTTGTTTGGCGACCGCGGCCGCAAAATTAATTGTTCACGCTAAAACTGGGGCCCACAATGACAAAGTTCGGAGCCCTTCGGCGAACTTTGCTTTCATAATGTTATTCTAGTGGAGTCGCGACGGGCGCAAGTCAGCGGGCGCGGGGTCTTCTTAATGCCGCGCCTTTGTCATTATGTTTCCTTGAAGAGGGTCTGTTCTGTTAGTTTACTTGAATTTAATCCCTGCATATATTTATAATTAAGTTTCGCAATAAGTGCTGAACAGCTTTATGTAAAAAGGTACATCGATGTAAAGTATTTCATAATGTATGTGATAATACTAAACTATCTGCTCGTGCGTAGACCACCGTCACTGTGTTTATCCATTGTTTATTTTCTCGTTTCCAACTTTAATTCATCATTATTTAAGTCTGCGAGTGCAGTAATGCTAGCCTGGGGCGGCCTGATGATAGCGGCCTTCATACAATGCATCAGCCGCCATGTTTGCTTGCTGCATGCTGCGGAAATTGCACAGAGCATGCTGCAAACACGCCTCCGGCTTTAAAGCTCTTATGCACTTACGAGTTTATTCTAAGATCTAGAGCTGGACCTATGATGGAAGAGCGATGTGTGAGGTTTACTTCATTGTTATGCATGAACGAGCGCGATTACTGCCATTAGACTTAAGTAAGACAGAAAACCCGCTGACCTTCAAGGCTATAACACAATAGGGTCATCTAGCTGTATTTCCAGCGAACCAACTACATACTAAGTACAGTAAGGCCAGAGCCTCGGTCGGGCGCTTAGAGGTAAACACACTTACCCGAGCTGAACGCGCCGAACTAAATGAATTTTAGAATTCTGTATATGAAATCTAATGGAACCTCGCACACTAATCCGCGTCGAATTGTCCGAATCTGGAAGAATCCCAGAAACCCTAGACGAATTCGGATGACGTCATCAGATTCGGCGCAGCTAATGCGGTCGACTCTGACGACTCGCCGGGTATTCAATTCTTACTCACTCCCACCTTAGATGTCGCTCATAGCGCTATCTCATGCTTTCTTCGACGCAGTCGATTCGTCCGATTCGGTCTATTCGGCCGAATCGGCTAAGTGTGCGAGGCCTGCTTGACTTCGATTCGTTCGGCGCGTTCGGCTCGGATAAATGTGCGTTCACCTTAGCTAACACATCGTGCGCGTAATCGCTCTCATCGCTCCGCCGTCGCTTCATTAGCTGTATCGAGCATCGCTCGCTCCGCTCCCCGCGATACCACGCCGCGACACGGCGCGAAAGACCGATACCATCGCTTACCGTACAGAATGCTAATTTTATTACACCATTCTACAATGGGAGGCAATTAAAATGCATAGATTGGAAATGAATAACACTGGCTGATAAAATAGAAAGATTAAACATTCTTGTGCAATGCTTGCGTGGTAATTTGGACTACCGACTCGTTTATTATTCTTATCACGACTATTATTGAACATATCGAATTTCATACGTAGGCGTTAAGCTATTTTGTGTTTACATTAAGAATAACATGGGTACATGTTTTATTCTGGTATATCTGCGTATTTTATTGTAATAGGAGGGTAGTCAATTTAAGCTGTATTGTCAGAATTGGATAAAGTTTTACTACGTTGATCTATAAAAGCTTCCTAACACGAGTGCACAATTTTGTAAGTGTATGTATGTTTGTCGCAGAATTTCTCAAAAACGGGAAGTAATAACGAGATAATTCTTTTTTAGTTTAATTAGGTATTGTTCAACTCAGGGTACAGTGTACGTTATATTAAAAGTGGTCTAATAGTTTTGAATATGAGTAAAAAACTAAAATCATCAAAAAATATATTATGTAGTGTACCTTAAAAAACCTAACTCAAATGCTTAAGTAACGCATTCGTCTTCTATTTAGGAGAAACAATTTTTTTGGAGACGGTGCATGATGTGGGTAGTGTAGACTGTTGGAGAAGGTTATCTTAACATCATACATCGAAAGAATTTGTTTCTCCTAAATAGAAGACAAATGCGTTTTTTTAAAGCTTTTTAGTCAATTTTTGTGCTTATATTTATTTGGGTCAAGTGTAAGTTTTGAGAAATACGCATCAAGTTCTCCGCTTTCGGTGACGACGTGGCGGTAACGAGACGTGGGCGGGAAGGGCGCAAGGGCGGGCGGCACGACTGTCGCGAGATAAACGCGTGTAATTTATGACCACGGGCCGCGGCGGTCACCTGACGTTCCCGGATTAGCAGCCCCTATCCCAGGATACAAGTACTGTCATGGTGTACTTAATCATTTTTGTCCTAATGCCCAGAAAAAAACATTAAGTATGCCTATTAGTTTTATTGCATTTTAATAAAACTAATAGGCATACGCAACAGAAGCATTCAGACACGCATATACAAAATCACTTTTTCCCACGTATTCGCAAATAACCCAATAGTTAACTTTCTATTGCACGTCCCAATTTATTTATCACGTAATATCTAAGTAACCAGGTACGGATATCACAAAGAATACTTTAATCACTTCCAGATTGGTCCAGTGCACTTGTCCCTTCGACATTCAAGTATCACAATCTTGGAAGCATCTAATAGATTGTCTTAGATTCTCTGCAAAACACTCAGATCACATCACAACCTGCAATATATTAAATATAGACCCGTCCATTATGTCTCAGATTATGTCTAAAGAATAGAAACAACTATCCCATAACATCTTTTCTAATTTCGTCAAACATATAGTAACCAAATCACTCCTTATTTATACTCGCGGAGCTATCCAATAGCTCTAATTTTTTTAACGACTAAAATAACACTAGTAGAATCAAACTCATTTTCAGACGGTGCATGTAGACTGCTGCTGTCTGATAAGGTTGACATCATGCACCGACTTCAAGTGAGTTTGTTTCTCCTATTAGCGTTATTTTAGTCCTTTGAGTGTTTGTTTTTGAAGGCGGTTCAATTATTCTGAGAACTATTTTTTTTTGCTTATGGTTATTGCGTAAGTTAAAATACGTTAACTAAAATAATTACAAAGCCTTCTCCTCCGTGTAACAAATACTTTAGTGCAAACCGCATTAGAATCGGTCCAGCCAAACGCGAGATATTTGCGGAAAAACATACAGAATCAATACGCCGCAGAGCCAATTTTAGGGCTAGTGAGTCGATACGAGGAGTATGTACCTTAGCTTCCCTGCGTGTTTACCTTGGGAGATGACAACAAATATTGTTCTGTTTTGAACGCTGCGTCCTGTATTATTGTTTGCTCATCGAACCGCACCGTCGCGGTTCCCGTTCCTCTAGAGAGCAAGTCAACTTCGTCGTTCGTTGTTTTTCAGTTGTAAAATTTTTTGACGTATTTCGGCATTTCGTCACATTTTTCGTTTTTAGGGTTCCATAGCCGAATGGCAAAAAACGGAACCCTTATAGTTTCGTCAAGTCTGTCTGTCCGTCCGTCAGTATGTCACAGTCATTTTATCCTGTAACTATAACCATCATACTGTTGAAATTTGGTAGGAAGATGTATCCTGTTAACCGCTTTACGATTCTTATACAAAAAATAAAAAATAATGATATTTAAGGGAGGGCTCCCATACATGAAACTAAAACCAAAAAATACCCTTACCCCCGTACCCCCCCCCCCCCCCCCCCCTTTAAATTCTAAACTAAGTGAGTGTAAATTTTGGAAAATATGTATAATGTAGATCTTAACAAATAATTTCAACGAAAATTAGTTTGGACGGGATCTAAGTAGTAGTTTATGAGATATAGCACATTTTCAACAACCGCAAACATAACTTTGTTTTTCATACAAACACTATGGAAAACAAAGTTATATTTGCTGTCAACAAAATATTGTGGTATTTTAGCTTAGTGTAAGTAAGTGGATTCCTAATTCAGTTAAAAGTTGGCACGGAACCCTCAGTGGGCGAGTCCGACTCGAACTTAGCTTTTTTTATGATGTGAACAGGTGAGCGGTCACACGGGTGGCCGTTTGTCTGTCGCTGTGTTTTGACAGAGCGGTTTCCCTGGCGGCCCCGACCCCGCCGCGATCCGTCCGATGACGAGACATTACCGCAATGAAACCTGTTGAGCCTCCCCTCTAATTCTGTACCTGGAACAAAGAATATAAAAAATGATTCATCATCGTCATTAATTTATAGGTAGCTGATCTGTAATCTCTATACATCTAAAAGGAACAAAATCTCTTTGTTTTGTTTAACGTAATAATACACCGACACGAAATTAATAAATGCAAAATTTTCTTCATATTTCAAATTATTTATACGTAAATCTTTGTCAATGATCAGCACAGAGGTAATATTTTTTATGGAATTCAGTTTACAAAGGTGAGTTAAATGTGAAAAGACCAAGCGACCACCAAAATACCAACTTTTGCATTACGTAACGATGAATAGGTAAATAAGTTACCAATCGCAATATCGTTAAAAGTTTTCCCATTGTAGGTCACATGTATTTTAAAGGCATTCGAATATCAGTATTTTTCTTTCTCAAGTAACAGTTCTGCAAGCAAGCGAACTGCCAACTTGCTCTCGCGAATGTGCTCTTGTAGAATCAACAACGGCTGTGTTTGCGGAGCGGCCGGCGTTTAATGGCCCGCATGCCGCGAGATGCAGTGATTCGGAGTGGAGCGGAGCGGGCCAAGACTAGCGGATAGTACCATAAGGGCTATGTTATAACTCCTAAGATAAGATTATTAAGAGCGCTTGTAAAATTCAACCGGCTTGCTGATGTGACAGTGGCCGAGTTGTATAGGCATACGTCCGGGTAGTGGACACTGGCTTCGATTCCTCGTCTGTCACAGCCAAAGTTGCTTTTTACAAGTGCAATTTATATTATAAGATAATTGTAAATAAGAATCTTCGAGAAGCTCAAGTAAGTAACGAGACGACTAAGAACTGAGCCGCCTGAAAACATCTGACACGGAGACCCATCTCCAAATAAAAGGGGAAAGGGCCAGGCATGGAAGAAGAAATTAATGAAGTTAAATTAGTTACTTTTTTGCAATTAAGATGGACTTATCAATAAAAACGATATCTTTCTGACAGCTTTTAACACTTTTCGGCGCGGTGAACGGCTAAAGCCGTAAAACAATAAAAAATATATTGTGTCTGTGATACCGCCCCGGAAAGAAAGTTATTTCAATATTTTTTTAAGAATAATTTTCATAATCATGTTACATTATCATTTTGCGTTCATGTTACGTCTTCATTATAATTACACTTTAGTATTGAAAAAAAAAACACTAGTGCGAATTTCTGATAACAAAACCAATGACTACAGTTCTTCACGACTATACTTCTACCAAACAGTAAATGCGGAATGTTTTACTCAGTTGCCAAATCATCATCATCATCATCATATGATGATGTATGATGATGTCTACACATTTTCATTTTCAAATTATTACATGATTTTGATGAAACGGTGCAGCAAAGGTGAGCGCAGCCCTATACAGAATACAGAATCACTGAAATGGTGTATTTCCTAGGAAGATGATTCATATTCTTCACAGCTCTACACAAAGTCGGCACATTTTATCCGTATCCGTGGGAGGGAGAGTTATGGCCATTAACACTCGCAAACATCTCAAGATGCAGTTCTAAGAATGATCTTACTTTGTACGCCGTAAGCTTAAACCTTTTGATCTTGACGTTCAAACTTAACATAGATAAAATTCAATTGTCTGTTGGCGATACTTGGTATTATGCTAAACATAACTATGGGAACACTCCATAGCATTACACAACACATATTAAAATATTATAAAAGTGTTTGGTTAAAGCGATTTCTGACCGATTAAGCAATCTGAGCGAAGTGCATGACGGATGAGTGGGAGCGCCAAGCGCCCGGAGGTAGTTTTGTGTCTCTATTTTATTTGTAAAGGGACAACAACAGCTTACAAAACATGATAATAAAATAGGAATACACATATAATACTTGTATAGCCAATTATAGTTGATCACAAGAGTATTAACATTGTTATGATAAGGCGATGGACAAATCATAAACGGTAAGCAGACCATAAAGTCGATTCGATATATAGCATTAAATGAGTAAACATAAAACATGACGTTATTCGTGCGTATATCGGTGGTAAGAATTGAATGACGTAGCACGGATACTATGAAACTATTGGAGTATAAGTAGTAGTGTCGCTACTAATAATTGAGTATACTAAGCGGTCCCGGTGCACTTCGTTTCCTCCCCCATGCCATATTTCGGACGAAGTAAAATAAAAAAAAACCGCCCAAGTGCGAGTCGGACTCGCGCACTGAGGGTTCCGTGCCAACTTAAACTGAATTGGGGAATCCACTTACTTCCACTTAGTTAAATCCACAATATTTTGTTGACAGCACATATAACTTTATTTTCAACACACTTGCTCATAACGACGTCTTTATTCCACCGATTTTTGGCTCATAATCATAGATATTAAACACGCGTGCTTTTTCATTATATTATTGCACTAGTGCCTTTAGTTTATTAACCCGACCAATTTAGGTTTGTACCCTAGTACCAAGTCTTAAGTAAGAAGAAGAAGCGATATAATTTAGTCGGGTTATACAATACTTTTATTTTAGCAACAAACAGTATTTATGCGAAAAATAACAGTATCTACATATTTATTTAAATAAATGGAAAATCCAGATTTATTACTAAAAAATAGCCCAAACTCGTTTAACATTTTCTGTGATTTGTGTTTTAAACACGAATTATTACATTTTTAATCTTGGCTTTTGGCCAATCTAGTTCGCGCCTAAGCCTTGCGCGAGCATCGGTATCGCGGCAAGAAAAAAAAACAATGCGCCATTTTTCGTAAATAATAATTGTCGGCTGTGACGAAGTTTGCATTATTTAAGAAGTTTAATATTAATGAAAATGCCTAATTCAAGTGAAGAAAATGAAAAAAACCTATTATTTACTCCGCCGGACATACGTAACGAGGCAAAAAACGCGTGCGAAAGTCTTTGCCATCAAAATCGAGTGAAATGTATTTTTACTAAATGTTTTAATAATTAAAAACTTAGTAAATGAAGAGTCTTGTTTTTTCCTCGCAAGTGTGTTGAAAAACGTCGTATGATACGCGTGTGCCTGTGACCATTATATACGCGGCTTTCTTATGGCGCACTCGCTTTCGCTCGTGCGCACACAATATCGCCTTGTATATAATGGTCAACTTAGCACACTTGTATCATAATGTACTATTTTCATAGTGTTTGTATGAAGTATAAAGTTATGTTTGCGGTTGTCAAAAATGTGCTTTATCTCAAAAACTTCTTGTTCGATTCCGTCCGAACCAATTTTTGTTGAAAATATTTGTTAAGATCTACATTATATAATTTTTTCAAAATTTACACTCACTTAGTTTAGAAGTTAGATGGGGGGGACGCCCATTTTACCACTTTGGAAGCGTCTAGCTATGAAACGTTAGACTTTAAAAGAAAATGGTTTTAGGAACCTTGGTGTCATTTTAAAAGACCTATCTATAGACACCCCACACGTATAGGTTTGGCTAAAAATTTTTTTTTGTTTTAGTTTCATGTCTGGGAGCCCCCCCTTAAATGACATATTTTTTTATTTTTTGTATGAGAATCGTAAAGCGGTTAACGGAATACATACTTCTACCAAATTTCAACAGTGTGATGCTTATAGTTACAGAATAAAATGGCTGTGACATACGGACGGACAGACAGACAGACAGACAGACAGACAGACTTGACGAAACTATAAGGGTTCCGATTTTTGCCATTCGGCTACGGAACCCTAAAAAGGGACATGCATCAAAGTAAAAAAAACATGAAAATTCGTCTAATCTTTTTCGAGTTATAAGTGGTGTAAATAATACCAATTTCATATATTAAAAAAGATAAAAGACGAAAAGATAAGATACAATAGATGTAACTAAACAAAAAGTTACGACCTCGCCGGCGGTGAGCGAACCGTTCAGTAATTTTCTATGCGTTTTCATTTAAAGAAGTACCGCGTGTTTATATCTTCACATATTACTCGCAGATGGTATTCGGGACTAGCCCGAGCATGAGGTTAGGTTCGCATTTACATTAGCATGACAACGACCGGGACGGTAGTCGCGAATCGAAATCTTCTGAATTCTGCACGACAATAGTGTTGCATCTTTTTCATACGCAATGTTCTGAATATCGTAAGAGCAGGATAGGCTATTGAAAACACGGGTCACGAATTGAGGGCTAGGTGTCACGAGATGACAGGGCGGTTTGAGACCGCGGTTATTGCTTCGCTCAAATTGAATCTCAATTCTCGGGTGGGTCATGGTAGCTCGAACTGTTGATTGTTGGTTTCATGTACATCTGTGTTGTGGGCAATCTCTGTTCAGATCTACTTGCTCTACTCACAATTGCTTGCTGTGTATTTAATTTAGTTTAACTCCACGGTAAATGTATCGGGTATTGGAAGTGCCTATTGTTGCAGCAGTTAGTTCTGGTGCATTAGGTGCGTGCATAAAATGCACACACGTTTACGAGAGTAATTGAAAATTTTATAAAAGCTTTTCAAATGTTGATCTGTTCCGAGTCAGCAGCTTGTGGGCACACGACAATACATCTTACGTGTACTTTATGGATGCGTAATGAGTTCGATTCGCAGGCAATTGTTGGGTGTCGTCCCTGTTACTGTCGTTGGTCACGGCTACTAGGCGCGTATTAAGGTGCAGTTTTTAATACGTAAGCGGCTTAAATTTACGGTCAAATTAGCAATGAGAATTGCGATTTCGCATGATATTTATAATATTATTACAATAACTAAACATAAATAATAATAGCGGACCCAGCGAACTTTGCTTCGCCCCTAGCACCGTCCCGCCCCGGCCCCGTCTCGTTAAGAAAAACACTAATTGATCAGTTATCGAGCGGGATGAAAAATGATCAAATTACTAAAATGTCTATAAAAAATATTGGTTGGTGATAAAAAAAGGAAAAATTTAGGGTTGTATGTATTTTTTAATGCCACATTATAAAAAAATAAAAACAATAAATTCGTCCAAAAATAAAAACATATATTTAAGGGTGAACAACCCTCATCACTTAGGGGTATGAAAAATAGATAGTAGCCGATTCTCAGACCTTTTAAATACGCATATAAAATTTGGTAAGAATCGGTAAAGCCGTTTCGGAGGAGTACGGGAACGAACATTGTGACACGAGAATTGATAATATTCGTTTACACTGACTCGAAATTGAGCTGCCTGGAAATTGTACGGCTATAGTTGGATCGCAAAACGCCCCCTGATCTCCATGAGACTGATCGGTCTTGAAACATAAATAGCGAGTGGTGACGCAGTGTATCTGAAGCGAATAGCCACTTACGGCCGCCTCCGACGTGAACATCTGTCACGAGCGCGGCAAAACGACGAAAAGGGAAAGTTTTGAACGCGCTGAGCTTTCGTTTATTTGACAGTCGACAAAGCAGGAATTGGAAAAACAAGCTAAAGTAACGGAGCTTAGACTATTTAAGAGGGTTAACAGTCGATTAAACGTGCAGATATAATTGATTGATTGCTGAATCAAGATTTATGATTCACAATTACGTCATAAAGAAATAAAGTCCTTAACATAACAAAAAAAACAGTTGCCATCCTGGAGATGATAGATTCGCTCTTCTCGAAGGAATGAATCGACGAATACACGAGGGGTAAAGATGAGAACTGATTTGAATGCACCGCATGTGTTTGACACATACATCAGTCAGTACCGGGAGACATATTATGTATGTCTATGTCGTGATTATCGGGAATCACGAAAATGTATTGATTTTATTCATCCATCATTTATATTCTCAAGTTTGAGTTACATACAATGGTTTTATAAAGTGTAGATACGCCAGAGACGTCACACTTGTTGTATAGGTATTCGCAGACTAAGGGTAAGATGTCCTCATTAGGATCTTTTCGTATCTTCATATTACGCGACCGGGTGGCAGATCTATTCTTTTTAAAATCATTGGTTACATATTATTATGTACATGATGAACGTGTATACCTGAACCGTAAAAAAAATGATTCAATCAGCTGACATAGCTAACAAGCAGATATATGCATATTAATTTGCTCGAAACGGAGGCACGGTGACTTTTAAGATAAACTCAAGACCGCCGACTTCGAGCCGAATTTATCATTAATTCGCCAAATCACTCACGAAATTCATAGGCACGTAGTTTGAAGATCCTCCTTCGATAAACAGCGGGTCTAATTTAGATGCAGCTTCAGTGAAGTTGCTGTGACGAGACGAATTCATCTTCGGGGAGCACGCTCCAGATGTTTAGAACTGACGAGAATGTACCAACATACGACGCTGTGGAACCCCGACACCTGCCTCCACACGGTTTCGGCTTAGATGAACTTTAAATTGTAGTATTCAGTCTACAGCCTACAAAGTAGTATTTATTTTGATTGTTTCTTGAAATATAAGAATAAAACAGCTGTTCAGTAATTACAAAACTTTGAAATGGTATCGTATTATAAATAAAAGCTTATTATTTACTAGCCGTTCCCCGCGAGTATGTACGCGCGTTTCGAGGTTTCTCCCTCCCGTCCCGTTGCAGCGTGATGTTTATACCCTAAAGCCTTCCTCGATAAATAAGCTATCCAACAAAAAAATATTTTTCAAATCAGTCCAGTAGTTTCTAAGATTAGCGCGTTCAAACTAACAAATAAACTCTTCAGCCTTATGATTATTAATTTAGATTATGAAATGTTACTCTCAAGTAAACATAGTAAGAGTGTTTTTGCTACATCTGCCCGTCGCTTGAGCTATTGATAGCAACAACCTCATTATAGAAACGAATTTTGTTAATAGCGTAAACGTTTGATACACGATACGACATACACCACAAAGTTGGAGATGATTAATTTTGTTTGCAAGAAATCAAACCGCGCTATAAAATGCAAATGATATGGTGCTGGTGCGTCTCAAGACTTAACTTATTCACCCCTTCCGTCTCCGCTGCGACAACAAACGCTTCTAATTTGAGCGATTGAGCTGAATGAGCGGGCTGAGCGGCGCGCGAGTGCGATCGACACATTCATCAACTTGCGACGGCGGCGGCGGCAAATGTTATTGCTAGACAACTTCGCATTTTAAAGTTTTCAAATTAAAATATTTTCACTATCGCACAGGACGATGACTCTCCAAACTGCGGTTTTCTTATCAAAAGTTAAGAGATTAGAATAGTTAGTTTTATTTGTTGGATTTCCAGTGATTAGCTTTCATGGAATATTACCTGGAATTTATTTAAAAATTTACTTTCGTTATTGATTTTTGTTGTCTATTAATCTGAGCTCATGTATAGCCACTGAAACCGATTCTGGTTATATAGGCTTTGGTCAGTGACATCCAAATTCTATGAGTCATACTTATTTAAAAAAAAAACTCCAAATTAAATGCAAGAAACCTTTTCATAACATTCTTTAAAAAATCAAAACGAATGGGAAACTCGCAACCTCACGCGTAGCTCGCGCGTATCCACAAAATACTACGCCGTAGCTAGTAAGCTACGAAGAGGCGACCTGTACCGTTACTATGAGTTTACAGTTTTACTCACTAGCGACGACGTAAATAAAGTCTATGGAAAATTGCACAGCGCTCCCAGCTGTGAACTAAAATTTTCCATACAAAAAGTTGTTCAAACGTCGTCGCTAGCGAGTAAAACCACCGTAAACTCATAGTAACGGTATTGGTGTTTGTAGTTTTAACTCGCTTGCTAGTCTCGCTGTGATGAATTCATTTTCTGGGTTTTTTACATTAAAGAAAAGTTTCAATATATATTTTGGCATCAGTATCGTTTGTACAACCAACCCTGAGTCGCTCTTCAATGAAAATAAAATATAAATTGACATTGTTAACTCTACCATAATTTTCATTGATAAGATGAGAGTTGTGACATGAAGAGCCGCGTCGCGGGCGGGCGGTAGGTGCGGCGGGCGGGCGCCACTGTCATGCTAATGTGTGATAACCACATGGTGCAGGGCTGTCGACTCAATGTTTATTACTTATTTATTGCTTCAATTTTCACTACTCCATATTCCCTTTCATCCGTCGTATTTGGTTAAGTAGAAAGTTAGAAACTGAATCAAGGATATGTAAACGTTTATTTATAAAGTACTAATTAAGACATTTCATCGATATTAGCCTAATATTAACTTATTTATTAACCCTCTTATTTTTTTGATATTAATAACTCAAACAATCTGATAAACCTATTAAAGCTATTACACTGATTTATAAATTGTCTGTCAAATGTTGACAGCGCCAAGAAAGAAAGAGACAAAACAGTGTAATAATTAAAACAGGTTTATTAGACTGTTTGCATTATTATGAATAAGGGGGTAAGACTTTCAACAATTGTTACATAACATGTTGGGCAATGAGGATAAGAATTTAAACTACTAAATGCACAGCATTATGTATATATGTTGGGCAACGATAGCTCTATAATACACATCTTATAACTTGTATACGTTTAAATTTTCTTTTCGATATTTTGTTTATAGTTACTTTTGTTTGAAATAGAGAGGAAAACAGAGTAAAGTATTTAGGTAAACAATAAGGTAACCATAGCTACAAATGCTACAATACTGGAATAAGTAAGGCTGGCGTAGGTTTTGTTCCTTAACCTTAATGAACAGCTCTTCTACTTTGCTACTGTTTGCTCTACTTTTGTTTCTGACAAGCTATCAGCTGGCAACAGTAAATCAGGCAGCCCTGACCGCAGTCGTTGGTGTTGATTAAAAAAGTTGTTTTGCGCAAATCAAGAAGGCGGCGAGGCGTTAACTCACGAACTTGCCGAACTGCCGATACTGAGAACATACTACGTTAATAAAAGACTGTGATTTCGTTTTTAGCGTTCACTTTCACTCGCACAGATGTAAATAGAGCGAGTAAAAAGGACGGCCAGAGCGTGAACATATGTAGGCTTTCAGAGTATCAGCTGTTCCGAACAACATTGAAACCACATGAAAGTCGTAAAACCTCGCTTACACACCGACCAATTAGAACTATTCATATTGTAACATAACGTTTATCATTACGTAAATAACATGTTTATGAATAGCTAGGAACGTCCTGATTTTGTGTGGTTGTTTATGAGACTGAAATAAATATTTCTTTGCAACGGTTGAAAGCAAAAATGTTCCCCTTGTCCTTATTACACCTTAGTTTTGTTTTTTGCCTGTAAAATACCTAGTTCCATTCAAATATAGTTCTAATAAACAGTATTATAATCCTTTTAAACGAACAACTTACATTACGTAGAGAAACTAATAAAACTGTATGAATGATGAACGTTCCAGCATCCGAAGAGCTCTCGCAGCGGGCAGCCAACAATAAAACCAGTGCATTTCGCTTAACTTCGGTCCACTTCAAAAATGCACTCGCCGCGAAAGTTTCCGCTGCAACCGCTAACATGCTACTATTGTCATAAACATGTATAAGACTCTTACAGCCAACAGCACTTTGAAAACTCTTATGTTTACGAAAGCAAATATTAGCCAACAGTGGGTATTTTGTATTGAACTTTAGCAACTTGAATCCTACCCCATACCAGATTCAAGTAATTTCGCGGTGGTGTTATTTGATTTTTACACCCGACGTCTCGTACACTTTACAGCGTTCGTGTTAATGTGTAGATTTTGAAGTTATATGGTCATTTAAGGAATTTAAAAGAGAACTACCATCACTCGTAAAAAAATAAATAAAAGCGTTTAGGATTTATAACTGGATACTTAAAGGGCCTTTAAACAGCCAGTTATGAATAAATAAATAATAAATATCCTTTGGACCGAGAGACCACACCTGTAAAAAAGTAACAAAGCCAAGAAGTGTCAAACAAAATTAAAACCTACCAATGCGAATTTTTAAGGCGCCTAGCTATCTTAAGTTTCAAATGTTATCTTGAGTCGAATAATACTTTTTAGACACTGCTTATCGCATACATAGAATGAGCTAGAATTTTTGCCGTTAACATTTCTAAGAATACTTACTTTCGTCTCATCCGGAAAATACAGAAAGAGCTTTCTTCTATCCCCACCTTACTTACAGCCTAATTTTTTCGTATTGTGCTTTCGGCAATACCGCCATTCTTGCTTTATCTCTCTAGTTTAGTAAGCTTGCAATCAGGGAAACTACGACATAATCGTTACAGTCCAACTTCCTCATACACGCATCATGAAGTTTCATATGTTGCGCTGCCCCGCAATTACTCCGAGCAAGGAGGTAGTATTTACTTTTTCCTCCTCACTCCTTTATCGTCCTCATTTAACGTTCAATGGCGCGGAAACTGTGACCTTGTTTGGTCTATGCGCAATAAAGGGATACTTTAACAAAGAGGATCCTTGTTATTGAAAACTACTTCCTACTCTTTTGATAAACTGTATTTATTTGGGCTCGGCGCTGAAATAGAGAAGCCGTACAGTTTAAATAGTGTTTTTCTATTTTACGTTTATATTGCTTTGAAATTGCTTTCACAAAGTCAAAACCTAGTTAATTCTCGGAAATAAATCGATAGTAGAAACATCAATTGCCTTGGCTTTCTGCGAATTTATGTCTATCGATGTTAAACGTCAGGATAAGCCATCAAAACAGATTTGAAAAGTCAATGGGTCGAAAGGATAACCTCAGATTTCGGCTAAACCAGAATGGGCGAACAAAACAAAGGGAGAGCCATAACAAATACTTCACTATAATCCAATCGAAATGCCGCAGAACAGATGGGCGATCTGCGATGGGCGATACGGTCGCGTTGGAAGGCTCGCCGGGCTCAGATACTACGCACTATCCTCAGTATCATTTATTTGGATCGGGCCAAGTGAGCGTCTTGGGCATAGGGCTGGTTGCTGCGAAACCATTTCTTTGGGCCGTTAGGTACACTTTTTCTTATCATTTATTGTTATTGGCTTTTGATAAAACACATTTCTTAGCATTAGAGATTTGTTGTCACTTCAATTAATCTTTATTCTTGTTGAGCTCATTTTATAGTTCTCAATAAAACCATTGGGTAAAAATGATTTTCAAAAACTACGTTACACGGAATAGCATCGCAATATCTAGGTAAAACCTTTTTATGCCTGTCACATTGACATATTTTTGGAAGACGTCTTTTTCATAAATCGCAAGTATTTCAAAGGCTGCGAATGTAGAGAGCATCTGGCGGCAACCTTCACGTCTCTGGAGTAAGGTCCCCTGGGATAACGAGTGGTAAATTTTATTCGCGTCCGATTTGATACCGACGAGTTATTTATGGATTCAAGCTGTTCTACCATCGATAACAATGCGGAATAATAAAAATATTTATTTCAGTGTAATATATAATCAAGTAAAATTAGTATGGGTACTTTTAGTTCGTGGTTAATTATTGCCTATTGGAGCGTAGGACGTCCACCGACAAGATGAACAGACGACCTTATTGAGATCGCAGGATCAAACAGCAAAATTAATTTAAGGTTAATCACCATCAATGATCCTGCGATCTTCACAAGGTCAGCTGTCCATCTTGACGATCAAAAACCTCAGATTTTTACTGATTAAACATGAGTGTTTTGTTATAATAAAAAGTCATAATCTCATATCAAAGAAATGAGTTACAGCGCATAGGGGTAGATCCTTGATATATTATTCTGATCAGCTATCAAGACCGTAAATAAACGCACCCCACTCACACATCGCGTCGGTATAACAACCCTTGCTGATAACGCACAGACGGGTACATGATGACACCGTATTTGCTGTCAAGTCCAGTTTGTTACTATTTATTACCATCAAATAATAAACGAGCATTAGTGGACATTTAGTACAGCAAAATGAGGAAACGTGGTTCGTTGCTTATAAATTATTTCAGTCTGAATATAAATAGCTCAAGTAAAGTATTTCTTAAGGACCCCATATAAATATTATGTACTTAGTAGTTTAAATTCTACACTAATCGCAAATCTGAATTAATTTATTCTTTAGGTTATAGTATATACGTATAACTAGGTGTGTGCTGCGTCACCGCACTGCGAGCGCCTTTATATAAACCGGTGCTAAACAAGTAGTCGTACGTTTCACTCTTCTCCGTAGATATACTAAGTTACAAATGTCGTATTCCTTATCCAAGTATTTCAAAACAGTCAACAAAAAAATAAAAGATAAACAATTGATCAATATATACGACGCTATATCTGCTAATAATAGTGTTATATCGCATTTTTAAGTTCATAATAAGTTGATGCGTGGGGCGCCCCGCGGAGCGAGGTTCCAGGTGCCACCCGCGGCGCCTGAGGTCTTACTCTAAAGTTTATATTTTCAGTGCCAGGCATCATATTTACTAAGATGTAGTGTGAGAAGGTGGAATAATTTAAAAAATGGACACTGTCTGCTAGAATAGACCCTCAAATGCTGGTCCCAAGACGCGCTATCTGATGCAGCTGACATCTCTGACGGACAGATACACGGCACAATACCGCAAACTACCATAACTCGAGTTTAAATATGTAATTCTGAGACTGCGATGCCGTGGGAAAAGATAGAAGGATGATTATCATTTTAAATAGGTGGAAAATATCTTGTTTATGTTTTATGCTGATGATATTGCTTACTCATTGCGCCATACCATATCTATAACGTAGAATATCTTAAAAATTTTGATTTTTCAGATTGCACGAAAAAAAATATTTTTTCATGCCAAATTGCATAAAGAGATTACTATGTAAGGCAAAAATAGAAACAATTTATCGATTTTAAAACGCTTCTAAAATGTCAAAATACATGTTTGCTATTTTTTATATAAATTGTACTTGTAAAAAGCACCTGTGTTAGACAAGGAATTAAACCTTGTGACTTACGTTATCAATTTATATTATTACGTTTATATAGCGACAGAATAATATAAAATACATTTTTAAATATCAAACATTACAAGCAGATGGGATTCATGGAGATCCAACGATTAGTAAAAGCAAGGTGTGTGATGTGGCGAATCTTGTTTCGTATTCAAGAAACAGATAATTTCGATATAATTAGACAGTTTGACACATTTCTAAGTCATCGCGGAAGGTCGGGTTCGGGGGCGGGTGGCGAATGACAAATTGGCTCGTGTCGGAAGCGCGCATAAGCCCGGTAAATCAGCTACTTCCGGCTATACGTCAGCGATTAGCGCAGGGAGAGCCGCGCGCGCAGCTTGTATCGCCGAAAATAAATCAGCCTTATCTGCGTTTGGGCGATCGGTGGCGGGGTGCGCTAGTCACCAGCTTTTGCTTGAAAAGTTGCCGATTATCAGAAATTAATTTGAGGAAATACTTTGCAATATCCGAAAACTCGACTACTTTCTAACTTTTATAAAATATACAACGTCATGAATCTGAAATCAATAGGAAAAAACCAACTGTTTTACCATGAAAATAAAATAAGCTTAGCATTTTATTTATTTACAAAGGTCAAGGCTATGCTCGCTGTATATCACGGAAAGGCTTTGAACCTTTGTGAAGCCGTCTATTTGCCTAGGATTTTACGCTTTGATAAATGTTAAATATTTTCTGGAAAGGGAAATTAACTGTGCGTAAAATACCCAGGCAAGATAATCTCCGTAAAATATTCGTACGATATGATATTCATGTGTGATAACAGCGAAGTAAATATGTAGGTTTGAGCCGTAAGGTTCGATCGATTTGGTCTTGCTCTATAAAACCTTCAAAACACACACCAGTTGTTTTGGATACGAAGGCTACGAAGACTCCCTCAGAGTTCCTCTCAGACTGTTCCTTTTAGGAGAAAAGTTATGGGCCAACTCACCTATCTCTAGATTGTGTAGGCAGTATAACCTACTGAGTTACTGCTCTGAAGGTTGACTTAAGTTCGATGTCTCGTCGTTAATTCCGCAAAAGTATATTTGCATTATTTTATTTTATATCTGTGGCACGTTTTTATGTATTTTTTGGTTTACAAGTCATTTATTTATTTAATGTAAGTTGCTTTTCCTTTATGCATTAAAGAGACTGTACTTTAAGCAAAAAAATAAATTGTTATTACATTAATTATGTACCAATATACTAGTTGTAGGTAAGCCTTTAAAATAAATAATATAAAAAAGTTAGCGCTTACTCATTATCTCATAGTGTGACAATAATTTTTGCATGTAGTCTTGATCGCGGCTGCGTCTGCGGCGATTAATTATCAGGGTAGTTATTGTAATTATGCGCAGTGGCCGCCGCGCTTGCATATTTCACTGACTTGTTTGTCGTTTTGGATATTTGCTACGAGTGATAACTCTGTTACGAGTATATAACAAATTAATTTACGGCGTATCATAATAATTTTGCGCGCTGACAGTAGTTGCGCGCTGCATCTATCTTGGAGACATTAATATGTATAATGGCCGAAGGTGGAATATCAATCTCTCTACGTTGATTTAATTATGAACGTTTCACAACAATAAATAATTTACTTAGCATCTGATTAGAATATAGTTACTACACTGATATACTATAATAAAGTTACTTGTGATTAATTTTACGTGATTCACGTTAAGAAACGTTTATTTGGTGCCTTTGCTATACTTAAAATTGACATATTACTATTGCTTTTCGTGTAAATTAAATATAGTGCAGAGGTTCTGCTGTCTAGATGTGCGCATCGCCCACGTTACATTACCTGAATTAATATACAAAATCTCAGATAATATTCCTATTGCACACTTTTTATGTTTATCGAATTTCAAATGACTACTTTTAATTTCTCGAGTTAAGAGTAACGTAAAGTCGTTCGTGGTAGTGTACAGGATGTCTCTTCATTCGTCTCAACGCGCGCCGACGGCGTCGCTCGGCCTCGCGTGCCACGTGCGAATCACAACACTCATTTGCACCCTGAGCCGGGTCATTAGTAACGTGACACTCGCATTTATATCCGGGGATATAACATGCTATTTAGGGACGCGAGTAAAGATCTTATCCTTATACAACGTTTGAGGTTTTTTGAGCTAGAAGACTCTAATGGTTTAGAATTTTTTAACACCCTCAGTGTCATATTTTATATTCTTAAATATGACATTCATAAGAAAACAAAAGTTGCGCACGGGTGGGACTCGAACCTGCAACTTCTGGCTAACCGGGACAAACGCTCTTCCAATTGAGCTACCGTGCTGTCGGTCAGACCGTGCGAAAGGACAATATTTTTTTTGTATGGGAGTTGGGCCTAAAATACAATTCTAACTAACAGAAACAAATGATACACCAAATGAAAGAATAAATTCATACAAACAAAAAACACACATTTTTGTTAATTTTTCGATATGGGTTTTGTTTTTATTTTCAATCTAAGTCTTTTGTTACTGGCATGTACAGCAGAGAGTTGCAACACTGTCCGCAGTTAGTTCGTTTTGTTTACAGTTATAGAAACATTTTATTTTGTTTATTTTTGAGAAAACGAATACAAAGATACTTAAATTACATTAAAAATCCAAAAAGAGAAAATTCCCACTTTACAATCAGCTTGATACTTATCCTAAAACAAAGATTTTTACTCTTTATTTTTTTTTAAATTCGACGAACAAAACGCTGGTTTGGTTCCATCCACTTCTTCATAAATATTGACATCTGTCATATGTCAGTGTCAGCAAATCAAATGTCAAAAGCGGAATAAATCAACGTTCTGTTCGACGCATTTTCAAGAATAACAAAATGTTTTCAAAAGGAAAACGGGCGTGTTAAAAAATCTAAAAATAATGTTAAATTAAAGTATTTAAGATTATAAGTAATCCACAACTAAATATGACCCTGTTAAATATTCACGTATTTTAGGCCCAAAAAAAATGATGTCCTTTCTAGTCTATGATAGATACTTCATTTTACGCGTAATTTCATGTTCAAGTTGCAGTTTTGAGTCCGCAAAATTTTAGTTACTTATTTCATCTTTCGAAGACTTGTTTAAAATCAATAGGCCTTATTAGACACTGCCTGTTTTGAAAACTCTTTTTAATCGATTTTTGAATCTTTTTAAGCATGCTTACAATAAAATTAGAAGACAATCCATATTGACCAATACATGATAAAATAACATTAGTAAGTAATCTGTATTCACCGATAGAGTCCATTTTGCTAAGACACAGACGGACTCTCCGTCTTTGCGTCTGAGAAACTTTCGCAGTGACTAACACACGCCTTCGAACTTTGTCTGTTATCCCATAAGTTACAACAACACGTATCTGGTACCAGTACTTGGTAAAGCTTGAGATATGTACTAAATAAATTGGGCCTAATCACAATGTAAGATTAAATATTCATTAGATATCAGAAATGTAGCGAAACTTTAGCCAAACCTTGATTATTCTATCAATGTTGTCAATCCCATGTTTTACCTGTAACAAATAAACATATCTCATGAATATCGAAAAAACAAAAACGGCGTTTGAAACAAGAAACCGTTTTGGTCAAATTAAAGTGATAGATCCCACGACTCGACGTAGGTATCTTAAACATGGAGACAATGTTTCGCCTTGAACTTTTCAATAACAGTAAATCGAAATCTATTATCGTCATTTGTCAGTGTAATCAAATACATAACGACGCGGTGTCGGGCGTCTATCGACTATTTTCTATTGTTCGTTTTATGGTTGTTCGTGTTTCATTGATGCGGCTCATTTTGTTGCGGCAATGAAACTTGAAGCAAAGGTCAAAGGGGATGTATTTGTTTTGGTGAAATAGAAGCCGCAAGCGCGGGCGTCATTCATTTACTAATCAGCATACGTTGTTTTTGGAATTGAACCTAAAGGACTCAGTAGTTGAATGATGTTTGTTTTTATAGGTTATAGAAATAGCTACATTTTTAGGGTTCCGTAGCCGAATAGCAAAAAACGGAACCCTTATAGTTTCGTCAAGTCTGTCTGTCTGTCTGTCTGTCTGTCCGTCCGTATGTCACAGCCAATTTATTCTGTAACTAACTATAAGCATCACACTGGTGAAATTTGGTAGGGAGATGTATCCTGTTAACCGCTTTACGATTCTTATACAATAAAAAAAATGATATTTAAGGGGGGTCCATACATGAAACTAAAAACGAAAAATTTTTTTGTAGTCAAACCTATGCGTGTGGGTGTATGGTGTGTCTTTGGATAGGTCTTTTAAAATGACATAGAGGTTCCTAAAACCATTTTCTTTTAAAGTCTAACGTTCCTTAGCTAGACGCTTCCAAAGTGGAAAAATGGGCGTCCTCCCCCCATCTAACTTCTAAACTAAGCTAGTGCAAATTTTGAAAAAAATAGTAATGTAGATCATAACAAATACTTTCAACGAAAATTGGTTTGGACGGAATCGAACGAGAAGTTTTTGAGATATAGCACATTTTCAACATCCGCAAACATAACTTTGTTCTTCATACAAACACTATAAAAAACAAAGTTATATTTGCAGTCAACAAAATATTGTGGTATTTTACTGAGTGGAAATGCGAACTTATAAATTCTTACACGAGAAAAAAACCAATAAGCGCTGGTGCGCGAAGCGTAGCTCTAACTCTAATCTAACTTGCTGATGTGCGTGAAGTGCGGGATATATCAATTGACTTTTGGATTTTTTATAATATATTTATTCACCAATTCTACATTTCAATTCAAGTGCTTTTGGCAATCACCTATGCCACTTGAAACGATTTAACTCTTTGTAAAGTTTGCACAACCAAGTATTTTGTTGACGCTGGTCAATATAGCTCTCAATAAAAGCCGTTGTTTTCTTGACAATTTATATTTCTTCATTATTTATACTAACACATTACTAGATAATCACTTTAATATCACTAATCAACCGGCTTACATCACTTAAACTTATTATCTCGCGACATTCACAATAAATAATAATTGATATTCCACTAATACAATTCTAACACACTCAAGGCTCGCATCCGAATGCCCTCAGGATTCGGCGTTTGCCGCCTATTCCCCTCCCGCGCCGCATGCCTAGGCGCATCAAATATCACAAATGCTTTATCATCACAAGGCTATTTTGCTGAATGCTAACAGTCGGCCGTCCTGATCACGGAATGTCCCCATTCCGTTCCGGCCATTCGAACGTCCTATGTATGTCTCTATACATACATATCTAATGAGTTACTTCAATTGTCATTAATTTAAATCTAACTGATAGACATCTAGTACATTCAATTATATAATATTAATGAGAACTTTCGATTTATCATTTACAAATCAGTTATTTACTAAGGTGACCAAAATTACCTTTTCTTTCCTTAAAAACAGACCTATTAAAACATTTCACTAGTCGATTAACTTCTATAGTAATAACATATTTTAATATGTTTTTATAATCTTAAGGATTTCAATTAAATCTTAAATAATCTTAATAGAAAAAAGATCTAAAACAAGATATAGTCATCATAAGTCGGTCTATGTACAATAGTACAATTTCGCAAACCAGGCAAAACAGATGTTACACCACGTTATCTCACTGCATCGATTCTGTTCTTGGTAATAATATGTAATACAATATAATATGTAACACTTTAAAGAATACTGACTTAAACAATTATTGAATTTAATAGTAAATTGTAAGCTCATAGATGTAAGTATAAGCTCGCATTACAAGGACCAGTGAAGCTCTTTTCTCCATCATATTTACATTCACTCGTGGATAGATTATTCACACTGCATTCATTTTACAAACTGCTCGACAGGGCCAGCTATTGCGCCGCTGGCAAATATACGTACAATAAAATGGCATCACTTTTAGAATAGGCAGTGTCTTTTCATTTTGCATTATACCTAATAGGTTAGTAGGTATTATTGGATTCAGTTGTAATGTGAATACATTCATCAAGGTAGTTAGAATCAATCTAATTTAAGTAAAAACAATGAAGATAAAATAAAATATTTTTATAAATGATAAATTCATTTATAAAATTATGCAAAAATACCGACGATACGATCTAATTTCGGTTTGGTGTGTCAGGCGATTTGTTATCAAAAAATCATGCATCATAGGAAATATGTAATATTCGACTAAATCAATTGAATCGAACCAATACTTAAAATGTACTTTTAAGATTCTTACATTAAGCAATAAATGATACATAATTAGTAGATTATAACTTCTGTGGCAAAGATAACTTCTAAATTTCTGAAGAATATAATCGTATACACACTTCTATTCTTCATCTACGACAAAATTAAAAACTATTAATTATTACAAATATCAGTCAACTTTCTTATTAAAACTTATTTTTTTTATTAAGTTCATCTAGTCATGAGTATAGTGAAGCATAATTACGAAACAAATCTGCCAATATTTATCTCAATAACATTCTTCCATTATCATTACCCTCGGATGTATTATTTTGTTTGGCAAACTGCTTTATCAAAATCTTTCATAGAATACTATATGTATCGTGAAAAAGAGAGTTTAATAATACATAGGTACACTACCCTTTACATCAAATAAATATTAGTATGTATTAAGTCCTATTGCGTAAATAAATAAATCAATATTGTACAAGTTTGCACAAAATTAATTTACGTCAAAACAAATCTTTGCTATTACGAGTATATTGTGTCTATTGAATCAGTTATTTAGCAAACATACTCGTACTTCTATATTGTAATGAATATATATTGTATACCTTGTGATCGTTCGAATTCTATTTAACATTATCAAACGTTGTTCGTATAATCAGTGCCTCGGGAATTTTTTAACATTAACAGTTAACACATTTAAATATTTTTTTCATTTCATTAACAAATAATATGCTATAAATTTGAAAAACTAGTACTTTAAAATACATTTTCTTATAATATTATCGCTTCTATCAGGAGCTACAAAAGAGTCAACTTAGATTTCCTCCTACTACATTCATTATTTACGGTTAGTGCATGTATTCAATTAGAAGCTGTCGTGCAATCACACCCAAATAAGGTAGCAATTCATTGTCAAAATTAAGGGTTCCTGACAATTTCTAAGTGTGATGTTTCTGAAACACAACTTCACAACTTACACAATTGTCTTCTTACTCAATTAGTTAGTACAATAGATATTTTCTTATTATGATAAGTATTATTATTGAACTTTAGACATTAGTCTCATGAGATAATACACACTGCGAAACTATCCTACTAGTGTAAGAATAATACCTATACACATTTCGTCAATATCAAAGCATCCATTCAACAGTCTTGTTCCTTTTGTCTTTCCGCATTTAAATAGTGGTAACTGGTCAGGCCTGTATTCTACGTGGTCTAATCGGTGTCGCATCTGGATGACTAATGTGGCCTCGACATTTCCGTGTTATTCAGCGACGGGCTCTATTAAGCTCGAAGCAGCCACATAAGCGAACCCATGGCTTGCTCATGTCAATCTGCTCAATCTGGTAGTTGTAGTTGAACTAAACGTCTAGCGCTTTAGCTGTAGTCCTCAACGGAAGTTAGCGACCATTCTCTATATGAAACAAAAGAACACCATTATTATCTATTTTATTTAAATTGGTTTTAACTATGCCCTTAAAGAATGTCATTGTAATTTTATGTGCATAGGATTACACTAACTAATAAGACTAAATTAACTTCATAAAATTATTAAACTGGAATCTATATAGCATATAGATATGGGCTCATAACGTCTGTTCATTTGAAATATTAAATTCTTTGAATTAAATTTCATAAAAGGTTATTAAACAAATCGTCCTTCGTTAGCAGATAATGAGGAAGACATAGATTTTATGAAAACAATGAATCATAAATAATTAAAAATCAACTTAGTTCGTTATGTTAAAAATACAAATATGAAAATAGCTTTTTAAGTAAACTATGGATTACAAATCATAAAAGATCAACTAATTTCGAAACAAAAATAATCAAATGAAATAAATCCTGTGCTTCGGCATGCCTTCCATTTATTCGGTCGGGGACCGTGTAGCACTACGGAATACCTGATACCACTCATATTTAGAATCTTGGATGTCACTGGGGCTAGTAGTGTTCCGTTCATCAATTACATGGCATTGTTAAGTACGCTGTAGGCATCTGCTTATTTTTTTATTTTTTATATATTCTTTATTGCACAAACAAAATGAAGTACAAATGGCGGACTTAATGCTTTAAAGCATTCTCTACCAGTCAACCATTCCTCGCTCGCTTTGCTTAATCCCGGTTATCATTCGCCATCTGTGGTCGAAGTCTGTCATCAAATATCCTCTTAACTTAAGTAGCTATATTTTTTAACAAATCTTAAAAAATATTTGTAACTTTGTAAGCTCCATTCATAAATTCTTCTCAATCAATAAATACACGAAATCACCTATTCTGTCGTAGCGTTTTTCGAGCGCCACCTGGTGGTTTTACAGGGAACTATGTCGATACTTCAGTACTGGTTGGGTTATTTTTATGGCAAGTCTGCTTCTCCTTCCACTCATCAAGATCGGGTCGAGCGCCGTGCGTCAGCATATTGTAAGTGCATCTGTTTCGTGTTCATAGATAGGTTCATAGTTGCGTATCGTAAGTAGGGAGAATCTCTGCTAATTGCTTTATCGGAGTCATTTTTAATATACTTTCTTTTCAACTTCCTGCCATTAGTATCATACTTTGAATAAATTGATATTTGGCTTTATTTTCTTCTTTCTAATTTTATATATTGTTTCACTGTATTTGAACTTCATCATCGTTATTAATTCGTTTCAATCATTATTCATGGCACATATTTCTTACATACGTGAAATCTTTCTGTAGTTACTTGTTAAAAGCACCACTAGTATTTCAGTCTCTTATACATAATAGGTATGTATCATATCCGCTTGTACTCTCGGTCACCAATCACGTCAAAACGTGAGCACCCCTAGTACTACGGTCTCTTATCTCATTGGGAATCCGCTTGCACTCTCGGTTACCAATCACGTCAAAACGTGAGCACCCCTAGTACTTCGGTCTCCTCATATTCATAGGTTAAATCCGCTTGCACTCTCGGTTACCAATCACGTCAAAACGTGAGCACCCCTAGTACTTCGGTCTCCTCATATTCATAGGTTAAATCCGCTTGCACTCTCGGTTACCAATCACGTCAAAACGTGAGCACCACTAGTACTTCGGTCTGCCCTTTAGAATATCAAACTCAATTCAACAACACATAAAATGCCGCGCATGCTTCGGCCTCACTGACACTCGTAAGTGCGCGCCGCTTGCACCACGGTAGATCTGTAAACATCTAAGAGCATCATCAAGTAGGATTCATATTTATTACCACTTCAAACTCAAAATCATCAGGTACCAAGTAGGTACTTATGTGAACCACTATGCTTTATTTCGATTTCAAAACCACTATTTAGCGGTAGACCAAGTTTTTTTTTTTTTTAAATCAAATGTCATACTATAGTTCATACATCTGTAAACATCATCAATTAGAATTCATATAAATTTATGATCACTTCAAGCTCGAAATCATCGGGCACCAAGGGGCTATTAAGGTGAATCATTATACTTTATTTCAATTGTAAAACCACGGTAAAGAGCAGTAGTCTATTACAGTAGTTTAGTTTTTCAATCAAATGTCATGTCAAACATTAATTTCCTACTAAAGTACATTACTCTGGGATCAATATTTCTCATTCTATTTCTATGTCAACTATTACTCTCAAATAACATCATTAATTCTACATTCACCAGCAAAATATCATGAGTATCATTTACTTTTTGCGTACCTAAGCAACTGTATTTCGCTCGACATCTATTATTCATCCCCAGCACTGCGAATCTTACTTAACTACACTTCAGGAAATCTCGGCTTTAGATTGGCGGCACAATATCTCATTGTCCACCTGCCGAATGACAAAGTTCGTTTCTTGGAAGGTTAGTTATGTTTAATAATCCAACGCTAAAAAACAATTTCATCTTTTTATTTCGTTATAGTACTGTGTCTCAGCACTTGGCACAAGTAAATCAACTAATTTATTTTAGAGCCAAGTTTGACCATCTTCAGTATATCAATAGCATAGGTATTATTCTATCTTTTTAGATTTAAAATAATAACTTGCCTTGACTGATTAACACTATTTAGGCACCTAAATGTATGTACGCATACTAGTTTAGGGTGTCATGTTATAAAACAATAGTTTTACAACTATTTACTCAAGTATTTATTTAAATACTTTTGTGTCGGTTATGTAAAAATCAATCAAAATACATAACTTGTCAGTTAATCACTTGTTGTCATTGAAAAAGTTTCAAATAATGAGATCCACGTCTTATTACTACACTGTCATGCTATATCTAAAATCTACTTCGCATGTCAATTAATGGCTCAAAAATTTAATAAATAAATAAACATGTGCCAGTCAACACACCTTTTGTTTTAGTTTTGAAGTCAGGGACTTTTTTTTCTGGTTTTACGAATATCATATTTATTAATTTTAAAAAACCTAAAACATCAATTTCGTGCTAATCGCAAAACATTTGCCCCTTACGAAGCTTGAACCCGCGACCGCCGGTATAGTGGTCCGGAGCGCTAACCACTACGCCAAACAAGTCGTCATCCATCTCAATTGTGTCTCATGTTCGTTCACGATTATATTATTGAAGGCAATTAAATACTTGCTTAAATCGTTCTGTATTATTATATCGTATTTTAGTTCGTATTGGATAACCTATTGTTCGTATCAATATCCTGTATCAATGATTTAAAACTCTTGACTTGTCTTTGTTTCCTGTTAATAGAGCAGTAGGTTCGAAATTCCATTTCATATTTGGTGATTTACAAGTGTAAATCATTCATATCATATCTTTCATCTTTTGTACCTTCTAATTGTTATTTGTGCATCATTTCTTTTTTTTAAATACCTATTTCTTAATTGTGATTATTAATTTATCTTTAACTTGTTTTGAGATTGATATCCAACTTCATGAAACATGAGTTCGAGCATGAATAACATAGTCATCAAAATAAAATCGTACATACATACAGCCAGATAAGGTCAGGCTTACATTTAATCTTTAAGCTCATAGTTGTTCTTTATTATTTTGTTCCTAATAAAAAATTGTGACTAGGTAATTTTACATTACGGAAACATTGAACCTCTTTCTACGAATAGTAATTTTCAAACATTTTTTTTTTTCTGTAGCCACATCTGATAATTCTTATGGTCATCTTTTGTTATTCATCCGTCACCTCAAAACAAATTAAAATTATTATTCACTAATCAGTGGTGATAAATGATAGTAATTTTAATATAAACTATTAATTATGCATCGCGTTCAAATATGTTTGTTGTTTACGACATGTAAGCCTTATCTTACTCTCTGGTTAAAATAACAACTTTGAGTATGCGGTACTCGTACCTTCACGAATTAGTTCGCACGAAAAGAAATATACGAGTATTTGAGAGTTTAATTGTCCATATACTGTTAGTATTCGTATTTAACTATTTCAGAATAAGTGTGATTCCTTATTATGTTTTTTTTATAGATTCGCAGTTCTCATTCATTCGTTTACGAAATGCTATGGTTCAAAATTAGGTTTCATTACTTTGTATTTGTACACCTAAGTAAACGTATATTCTATCTGGATTCAGCACAAGTATCATCATTATGTTAATGAAATGGATGGCTTCTCACTAGTTTTATATAATCTAATTACCTACATAGTAACAATGTTTTTTTCTTTTAATCAAAATAATGTAAGCAAAATGCTGCGTAAAAATGCGATTGAAATCGTGTTAGATTTTGTTATTCATTGCGATCACTTTTTATAGTAACTAAGTATTCTCACGAAACTTGTCCATCCATTGTCATAGTCACCCTACATGGCGACTTATCTTAATGGTGTTAATGTAAACACTATGCCTTGACCTTGTAGCGCGTTCCTGTGCGCGTTGTTGCACTCGAAAATCACTTCCTCATAGTCCATCATTATGAAAATACGTTGGTGCAATACACGATTTTTTTTACTTCTTCTGTTTATTACAACATGGTTTTGATTTACAAATCACAAATCAATAAAAATATAAACCTTCATTTTCTTACTACTAAAATTCTTGTGCAATGCTGTGATTATTTTTATTTCGTAGCTACTGTCAATAACTTTTGTTGTGCTGATCAAACGTTCTTTGTCTAAGAATGATCAAAATTTCTGTTTAATGTCATTTGTGTAAATATTTATCACACTAATCACAATGAGTAAATCGATTTAAGTTTGGTATCCAACTGTCCACGCTATCATAGGTATCAAAGAAAATTCTCAATGAAAGTAGTACCTAAGAAGGTATTGATATCACACCAATTCGAGTTCGAGTTCGAGTATCACAACAACTCATCATATTTAATCTATTAACTCAAAATCGTAATAAATAACTTCGCATCAATTCATCAGTTAATAAAAAGGAGTTCCTTTCACTTAAACATCATCATCATATTATCATCAGTTAAGGGGTGGTCTTTGCCTTGTCCAATCAAAAATTGTAATCAATGTATCACTCACAATCACATTAATTAACAAAATATGACATCGGTAAAAATCTCATTAATTTCAAGCTTTGTGATACAAAAAAATACATACCAATGACCGTTTAGTGGGTAAGTGGGTCTGTAATCCCACTTCTGATCTGTTGACGCTGGTCAATATAGCTCTCAATAAAAGCCGTTGTTTTCTTGACAATTTATATTTCTTCATTATTTATACTAACACATTACTAGATAATCACTTTAATATCACTAATCAACCGGCTTACATCACTTAAACTTATTATCTCGCGACATTCACAATAAATAATAATTGATATTCCACTAATACAATTCTAACACACTCAAGGCTCGCATCCGAATGCCCTCAGGATTCGGCGTTTGCCGCCTATTCCCCTCCCGCGCCGCATGCCTAGGCGCATCAAATATCACAAATGCTTTATCATCACAAGGCTATTTTGCTGAATGCTAACAGTTTTATGTCGATTATGTTGTATGTTGACACCAACAAATCTGTGGCATCAATGGTCGTTTTGGTGTTATCAACTGGCATGTTGGTTGGTAATCTACCCGCATGTCTGCCCACGCTACAGCCAGTATCGATAAACGATCAGTTAGTCGGTCGCGTCTTCATTTACATTTTATCTCGCGCTAGCCGCTAGCAGTGGGTGGCCGCAACTACGCCTTTGTATGTTTGGATTGTATAACATAAATGTTAATTTTCAAAACAAACATGTTATTGTTGTGAAACGACCTGTTTTAGAGTGGTTTGATTTCTGATTCGCAAGTATGTATATACAAAAAAAAACCTTCATAGGAACTTTATTTTATTTTATTTTTTCATTTACTTAGGAAATGAATGGCGATGGAATACAATGTGTAATGTTAAATGTGCAAATCCTCAGACACCTTAATAATGTTTTTTCTTATTAAAAAAAAAATAAGGTTTTATGTGATATTTTAGTTTTACTGGCACTTCTGATCTTTTCTTGCTCTGCGGACGACGCTCTGCAGAGAGAGGATTCAGAAAGTATTCACCGGACCACTGCGCCGCGCTGGCATTATTATTACTTTCTGCGCTCATACAGAACTAGGAAACCATTACTTGTTTACGTATTTTGGCGGGTTAGCGCAAGTGATGGCTTGTCTTATTAATAAATAGACAGAGCAACATTTTAATGACGTGTTCTCGAAATAAAAAGTGGTTCAATTGATTCTGCTCGTTATTCCAATCAAATCATTTTCTGGTCTTGCGTCTTTAATGTGTATAAAATTACATTGTGTTTTTTTAATGACGAATAGGTAAATATAGATTTCCATAAGTGTTTATACAACATTATGTTGAAGTTAGAAAGGTATATACGCGTAAATTTTAAACTAAATTTAGAACACTTTTGTTTTGTTGACTCACCTAAACTATAATTTACTCTGTAAAGCCAAAACAAACAATTTATTAAAGGCCTCACAAATTGTGAGTTAAAGTTAAATTGTTTACGCGGGTGTGTTGTGCTGATACGAAGTTTATTTGGAAGTCTCGCAAGTTGAGATAAGGAGTAGTGAATGAGTCATGTTCGGCTTATTAAGTTCGCGTTGTCGTGTTAACGCGAAGTTAGAACCTGGGACTGGGGTTCTACTATACTCCATATTCAATGCTTTTATTGCTTCATAATGTTGAGAAAGTGTAACAATTTTAGTAATGTGCGATCAAAGAACCCTTTCGGGCGATGCAAAATAGTAAAGTAATACAGAGTTTTAGTATACACAAGAAGAAATAAAATATTTTAAAATTACAAATACAATTAAAGTGTACAGTTTCTTTATTTAACTTTGCCTTCTAAATATTCAGTTGTGATAGCACTTTGGAATTAATAATTGTTTTAGTTCGGGTAGTTTACTATATATTTTTATTGACATATTAAATAAAGGTACTGGACGAAGTTAATTGAAGGCGGCAAGTTGGGATTGTTATTTTATTTTGGTTACGAAGAGAATATTGCTTGCATGTGAATTTGCATTTAGTGTAGAGGTCAGAGTTAAGACGGACAAATTTGCAAATTTCTAAAATATAATACATGTCAAAGTAAGAATTTGGTATTTTTTTAAAGAACGGTCTACAACTATCCGTTTGCTGAATGTTGGCTAGTATGCGAATAAGTTTCTTCTGTTTGGTAATAACGTCGGGGACATCGGTACTATTTCCCCATAAGATGATATCTATATGTTTTACTATCTTATGCTTTAAAATTTTTTGGCTGTAGCTATTATCTTTACTTAAACTGTTTTGCTGACCACGTGACAGAGACGGCTCAAGTCGAATATTTGAGCCATGACTTTCAGAATAGCGCCTCTATGACGAGCCCTACGCAAAGATTTGCGACGACGCGACGTTGGGACCGATAACGCTTTTGCTCGTCGCGATGAATACATAAAGCTGCCGTTTCGGCAGAGTTATTGACGTCCTACACTATAAATAGGCTGGGACTCGCCGGACCCTTAGCACAAGTCAACAGACTACTCATTTCGTGTGCGAACCCTCGACCACGGGTTTGAATACAAACATGCACATATTTGTTAGTCTGTTCTGTTTTAGTAATCTATACTTATACAATAAAGCTGAAGAGTTTGTTTGTTTGAAGGCGCTAATCTCAAGAACTCCTGGATTGTTTTTTTTTAAATGTATTGTATTGCTTATTTATCGAAGAAGGCTTCAGGTCATAAAGGGAGCAAACTCAAATCGCGCGGACGCAGTCGCGGGGGACTGCTAGTATACATAATACAGTCTCTGTTGCCATTTTGAACGATAATTTTATAATTCATCCGTAAAATAGTATCTGCACTGGGTTTATTCCGCATACTTGAATAACTATCAACATTCATATTTTACAAAAACACATCCTGTCATGTAGGTTATCAATCCAAATAGAGCATAAACCACTCCAGGCATCAATTTCGATTCGTGTACTTACAACAAACATACATCCAATCCCGGTGGTTGTATTATTTCGTTACTCGAACAAGAGACGATCCAGCATGAATAGAATCGGAGTCGTGAATCAGGCGCGGCGACCGATACATTCACATGAAGTTGTATCTCACTGGGAGCCACCAAACATGCTACCTTCGTGTGATGGACAATGGCTATACACACAATACACAGGGTGCAAGATTATCACGTCAAATAATTTATCTTTAGGATTGCACTAGATAGAAAATGAAAAAGAGATACATTGCAAAACAGACCCGTCGTGTCTATATTAAGTATCCTTAATATAATAAAGTGACACTCTCTCTCAAAACACAAAAATGTGACTTTAATTTCTAGAACTTTTATAGAACCAGTTTAACTTGTGTTTGTGTTTGTCACTGTATAAATTCTTTGTTGTACTAACCAAAATAATAATAAATAGATGATATAGTTTGTCGTTATGAAAAAAAATACTAACACACTAAGATTAACCGTCTTTCACTTTATTAAATTTGCCTACATGTTTAGAGTTATGGTCTCATTTTATACTTAAGATACTTAATATTATTGTAAATCATATTACTGTAACTTGTAAATAAATACAAAAGCTTTCAGCACACTTCTAGTTTTTAAATGAATCATGCGTGAAATAATTAGTTTTTAAATGTATATTTTCAGTTCCTATCACTCTCCCTTTCCTATTTAAGCTTATTATTTCTTTATTAAAACCGTCGGTTTAGCCACACACGAGAAAGTCCTAGACAAACATATTTACATACACCAACAAACAGTTCAAACTGAAAGCCTCTTTTTAGGGTTCCGTAGCCGAATGGCAAAAAACGGAACCCTTATAGTTTCGTCAAGTCTGTCTGTCTGTCTGCCTGTCTGTCCGTCCGTATGTCACAGCCATTTTATTCTGTAACTATAATCATTACACAGTTGAAATTTGGTAGGAAGATGTATCCTGTTAACCGCTTACCGATTCTCATACAAAAAATAAAAAATAATGTCATTTAAGGGGGGGCTCCCATACGTGAAACTAAAACCAAAATATATTTTTTTAGTCAAACCTATGCGTGTGGGGTGTCTATAGATAGGTCTTGTAAAATGATATTGAGGTTCCTAAAACTATTTTCTTTTAAAGTCTAACGTTTCATAGCTATCCGCTTCCAAAGTGGTAAAATGGGCGTCCCCCTCATCTAACTTCTAAACCAAGAGAGTGTAAATTTTGAAAAAAAAATATAATATAGATCGTAACAAATGCTTTCAACGAAAATTATTTTGGACGAGATCGAACGAATAGTTTTTAAGATACAGCATATTTTCACTGCCGCAAACATAACTTTGTACTTCATACAAACACTATGAAAAACAAAGTTACATGTGCAGTCAACAAATTTGTGGTATTTTACTAAGTAGAAGTAAGTGGATTCCCTTATTCAATTAAAGTTGGCACGGAACCCTCAGTGCGCGAGTCCGACTCGCACTTGGCCGGTTTTTTAGACTGGTAAATAGTTGAAATTATTAGTTACATACTGTACATTATACGTGCAGCCACCCCCGCCTTGGCGCGTGGGCGGGCGGCGTCGCGCGGCGTTCGCGGAAACATTACAATAGTATCGGACATCTGCGCCCGCGCCCGTGTCGCGTCCACCAACGTTAAGTGCTTGCTCCTTTGTGTGAAGATATAAATAAATAAATATCCTTTGGACATTCCCACACATCGCCATCTAGTCCCAAAGTAAGCTACTCAAAGCTTGTGTTATGGGTGCCAGACAACAGATATAATACCTAAACCTACCTTTGTTTGTAAATACATCTATACTAATATTATAAAGCTGAAGAGTTTGTTTGTTTGTTTGTTTGTTTGTTTGAACGCGCTAATCTCAAAAACTACTAGCCCGATTTGAAAAAATTTTTTTACGTTGGATAGTCCATTTATAGAGGAAGGCTTTAGGCTATATAACATAAAGATACGACTCATAAGACCACAGCAGAAATGAAAAATGTTGCGAAAACGGGAGAAAGATATTCCTTTTGAGAGCTTCCGCTGCATACGCTGCGAAAACCGCTTAAGTTACACAGAGAGCATATGTCTATCTTTTATGGTAGACTTAGTACAACCTTTTTTATGTTAATAAATTTGTAAAAAAATAATGCATTATTTTTAGAGGTGTATTATACACACAGGTATTTATTCTTATCAAAATAAATACATTCATCATCACAAGCATTTCATTTAGAACCAAGTTTCCCTTTACATCATTTGATTTCAATAAATATCTTAGGAGCTATCACAGTTTTAACATAACTCCGCACCAAAATAATGTTCGCAGCGTAAGTACAACGTGCGCTTCCGCTAATATATTATAAAGCTGAAGAGTTTGTTTGTTTGAACGCGCTTATCTCAGGAACTGCTGGACCGATTTGAAAAAATATTTCTGTGTGTGGATAGCTTATTTATCGAGAAAGGCTTTAGGATATAAAACATGACGCTGCGACGGGAGGGGAGGGAGCAAACTCAAAACGCGCGGACGAAGTCGCGGGGGACCGCTAGTACATGATATACATAGAAAACACCCAGACCAATACAAACAGACATGTTCATGCACACAAATGTTTGTATTGTGCGGGGATCGAACCCGCAACCCGCTGCGTAGTAGGCGATTTCTCGAGCACTACACCAGACGGGTCGTCAATAATATATTTGGTCTCTATTTATTAATATTTGCAAATGTTGCGTCTTTAGATCAAGTCTTTAATTTAGGTTGCTACTATTATGTCAAAACAACATAATGATATATTACGGGACACAAAAAATATAACAAAAGTGAAAAAGACTTGTGCCAAGTATATCATAAAGGTGTGCTAAAAGTAGTTATATAGTACCCAAGAAACGGAATGATTCCTATGTCTAGTCTCTGTAGTCCCAACAGTATTTTTATGGGTTTAGCGGGGAGATGGGATATATAGAACCCTAATGAAGAATTGGATCACTGCCCTAATTAATCCAAAGTCGGACCAAATTTATTATACAAATTAAATTTAATTGTTTTAATTATTATTATTATTTCATTATTTTAGTCTAATCGCATTTTTTACTAAAATTAGACCTAAGAACTCTGTTACTAACACTTATGGCTCTAATTTATCCAAAACAAAAAAATAGAATTGAATTGAAATGTGTATCTTTTTTCATAAGAAAACAATTTTATTTCATGTTATTTGACCTTAAAAATATGACTGGTCAACCAATTTCTTCACTTTTGCAAGAAATAAGAATCGCATCAAAATGATCGCAATCATAACGTTATTAGATTGTCTCTATGTAGCTGCGTCAGGTTTGCGGTCGACAGATCCGCCGATTGCTGGATGTACTAACTTTGCTGTAGTCACAGAACAGACGAAAGCGCCGTTCAATGCGGATGAAACTTACTTGATTTTATTGTTCTGTTAATTTATTTATTATAATTCATATCTCAAACTTTTGGATTAGGTATTCCTTTGTTAAAAGTTTCATGTTGCATTTACAATTATGATGCAATACAGCCGAAAAATCAAGCGTGTAGCATTTCTAATTCACATTGCATTGCCAAACCCAAATTCATTAGAGTCTAGTAATGTAGAGAGTTCATCAACAAACTATAACGTGAGCCCTAAAAGTATTTATGGATACTTATCCAGGCATTTGGTCGCAATCTCAACTGATTTTAAGTGTTGATGTGGCCGAAGCTTCATAATGTCCTCATTTAAATTTTAAGTCCAGTTACAGTTAATACCATTATTTACCTTTGGTGCATCGTCCCTTTGTCGTCTTTGCTGAGCACGATCTATCCAATTTCCTAACATCTCAGTATTTGTTTCATCTCCCCCGGCTAAGTCAGTCTTTCGCGTCAGCACTAGGCTTTATATACCAGGCTTCGGATTAACCCCACCATGCCAGGAGCTCGGCGTCGAGCTCAACGCTGAGTGAGCGTCGAGTCGGTGGGAGTGGAGGTGTGTCTAGTCTAGACACGTGTTCCCGGCGATAATGAAATTATACCGTTTGCACCCGAGTGCGGAAAGGGCATGTCGGCTTTATTTAGCATGAATAGAGCCTTACAAGTAGTGCTATATTTTTAGCATAGCTCCAACAGTAACAGGACTCTCAAAAGGGAAATATATACTTACATTTTTATTGTTAATTGTTTTTTTTTTTTTGCATTTACTATTTTTCTTTTGTGGAGAAAATAAAGAGATATATTACTTACTATTACTATTACTCTAATTTTAAGATGCTAGCGACTAAGCTGCTTTAACGAAATCTTTTATCATAATGAATTGCCATTCATATTGTTGGAATTTCTACTTTTCCAATAAAATTTAATTGTTTGCTATTAGTAAATAACTAAAATTCTCAATGAGTTTGAAAGCTTTTCTCGCAAGGTACTAAGTTTGAAAAATATCACTAAAGCTTTATTTAATTTTAATTTAAGTACAAAAAATATATTTTTCAACACACTTGCTCATAACGACGTCTTTATTCCACCGATTTTTGGCTCATAATCATAGATATTAAACACGCGTGCTTTTTCATTATATTATTGCACTAGTGCCTTTAGTTTATTAACCCGACCAATTTAGGTTTGTACCCTAGTACCAAGTCGTGAGTAAGAAGAAGAAGCGATATAATTTAGTCGGGTTATACAATACTTTTATTTTAGCAACAAACAGTATTTATGCGAAAAATAACAGTATCTACATATTTATTTAAATAAATGGAAAATCCAGATTTATTACTAAAAACTAGCTCAAACTCGTTTAACATTTTCTGTGATTTGTGTTTTAAACACGAATTATTACATTTTTAATCTTGGCTTTTTAGTCCATTGAATGAGTCCCTCCAAGGGGGGTCTAGAGTGCGTGAGTTAGTAACGTTAGATGTTTCTTCGGAAACATGTTGAGAGTCCCTAGGTAATAAACATACTAAAACCCCGGGACACTAGGAAGAGCCCCGGAGTGGGGGGAGGGGGGGAAAGGGTCCATTTTTTCATTTTTCGCTTAAATCTCCAAAACGGTACATGTTAGAGAAAAACTTTCAAGGAAAAGTTGAAAGGCCATAAAATTATCTACAAGTTGTACCTAAATCATTTTTTTCTATTAGCAGCCGTTTTCGAGCTACATCCCATGAAAGGTGAAAAATTCGAAAACATAAGCAAACTTTAGCATAAGCTTAACGAGGGCGGACCCCTTCCCATGCTACGTGTGAAACTTCATCGAAAAAATCCGAACAACGGATAATGTTGGGACATTGATGTCATATCATATGAGAGGCACTAGAAGAAAAAAAATAAAAAGTTCAAGTATCGTAACTACCCTAATAAAATTCAATTCCTCCTAAACGCCTCCATGGTGGAATCTGGTTTTTTTATCAATGATAGACCTAATTATGAGCAATCTATCGGTACTGGTCACAAGTTGCACTCTTGAGCTTTTTGGAAGAAAAAAATAAAAAAGATCAAGTTCAGTAACTCAAACTACCCTAACATATATTTTGACAATCGATTCCTCCTAAAGGCTTCCATGGAGGAATGTGTTTATTTTACCAATTATAGACCTAATTAAGAGCAATCTATCAGTACCGGTCACAAGTTGCACTTTTGAGGTTTTTGGAAGAAAAAAAATAAAAAGGTCAAGTTGCGTAACTACCCTAATATAATACTTTGACAATCAATTCCTCCTAAAGGCTTCCATGGAGGAATGTGTTTTTTTTACCAATGATAGACCTGATTAAGAGCAATCTATTAGTACCAATCACAAGTTGCACTTTTGAGCTTTTTGGAAGAAAAAAAATAAAAAATTCAAGTATCGTGACTACCCTAATAAAATTCAATTCCTCCTAAAGGCTTCCATGGTGGAATCTGGTTTTTTTATCAATGATAGACCTAATCATGAGCAATCTATCTTTACCGGTCACAAGTTGCACTTTTGAGTTTTTTGGAAGAAAAAAATAAAAAGATCAAGTTCAGTAACTCTAACTACCCTAATATAATATTTTGACAATCGATTCCTCCTAAAGGCTTCCATGGAGGAATGTGTTTATTTTACCAATTATAGACCTTATTAAGAGCAATCTATCAGTACCAGTCACAAGTTGCACATTTGAGTTTTTTGGAAGAAAGAAATATTTTTTGATCGATTGATGTGATAAACATGGGTATGTAGTATGGGGAAATTGTTTGACCCAAAATCATTTTTTACTGCGTGTAACTCAGAAATGGTAGGATATAGGAAAAAATGATTCAGGTACAACTTGTAGATAATTTTATGGCCTTTCAACTTTTCCTTGAAAGTTTTTCTCTAACATGTGCCGTTTTTGAGATTTAAGCGAAAAATGAAAAAAATGACCCTTTCCCCCCCTCCCCCCACTCCGGGGCTCCTCCTAGTGTCCCGGGGTTTTAGTATGTTTATTACCTAGGGACTCTTGACATGTTTCCGAAGAAACATCTTACGTTACTAACTCACGCACTCTAGAACTTTTTATTCAATGGACTATTTGGCCAATCTAGTTCGCGCCTAAGCCTTGCGCGAGCATCGGTATCGCGGCTAGAAAAAAAAAGCAATGTGCCATTTTTCGTAAATAATAATTGTCGGCTGTGACGAAGTTTGCATTATTTAAGAAGTTTAATATTAATGAAAATGCCTAATTCAAGTGAAGAAAATGAAGAAAACCTATTATTTACTCCGCCGGACATACGTAACGAGGCAAAAAACGCGTGCGAAAGTCTTTGCCATCAAAATCGAGTGAAATGTAATTTTACTAAATGTTTTAATAATTAAAAACTTAGTAAATGAAGAGTCTTGTTTTTTCCTCGCAAGTGTGTTGAAAAACGTCGTATGATACGCGTGTGCCTGTGACCATTATATACGCGGCTTTCTTATGGCGCACTCGCTTTCGCTCGTGCGCACACAATATCGCCTTGTATATAATGGTCAACTTAGCACACTTGTATCATAATGTACTATTAAGATTACACAAGTCGATTCGATAACTTGGAACTGATTGAACTTATGCGATGAAATGCTCTGACGTATCTCAAATGCCATTAGGCTACATAATGCTACCATTCTACAGAAATATTACCCCCCGATAACACAAAAATACTGTCAATTAAAGGATATATTGGTTTATAAAGTTATCTGACTGATTTAGTATCGATATTTATCATCGGTCAAGTTGAAGAGCCCGCAACATTATTCAAATAGGGTTTATGTTTGATGCACAGAGTCGATAGTCGCACACTCGATCCACTAGTGTATTACGTATTAACTTAGCTTTAATAGCTTTCGCATTGTATGGTTTAGAATGTTTTAAACTCTCAGTGTCATATTTTAATATTTTATATTCATAAAGGTAGAAACAGAAAATTATGCACGGGCGAGACTAGAACCAGCAACTTTCTGGCTAACCGAGTAGCCCAATTGGAAGAGCGTTTGGCCCGGTTAGCAAGTTGCTGGTTCGAGTCCCTCCCATGCGCAATTTTTGGTTTCTTATTTCATTTTTACGCATTGTATTTCTACATGCTACGAAAAAGCACTTATTAATAACCCGATTGATTGGATGAACACACTTGACGTTGCGTCTTATGAAATTTCCCTTAACAAGCAAGCGTATTTTACCACATACTGATAAAGATCGCATCAAAATCACTTCTACGTCACGTAATAACCCCGCCGCAGGACGCTTGCATATTGTATTTGGGCTATTCGGGCCCAGATTTACGCGTGGCGATGTTATTTGACTTTTGATTTAATATCACGCGCGTCAGCGGCCCGCTCCGGATTACAGAGGGTTTCATACGAATAGACGGGCGCCGGCGACCGAATGAACTCGTTCAGAAACACGCTGTGACAGGTATTTGGAATATCGTAGTGGGACTAGTAAACAAATCATATGTATATGAGTACTATTATGGAAACGTCAAACCTCTGTTACGTTGACTAAAAAGGGAGAACCAACCCATTTGATTATTACAACTTAAATAAAGCAATATATTATTTTGTATTACTGTTTGGGCCGCTATTTCAGTACTTATCAGCACAAAAGCTTAACTTCAGTTTATTTACAAAAAAAAAGTAAGTCAAGAATCATCTTATTAAATCTGTGTTTGAATTAGTGTCGATTTACAAACGTCAGATAATCATTTATGTAAACATCAATTTAAAATCTGTCGTTTCATACCTATTCAGTCGGATAAGTCTTATCTGTTGAAAATCGATACTCACAGTAAAATTATTGAATCAGAAAAAAGACACAAAATACGAGAAAGATAGTCAAACAGAATAAGGCTTAGGACTCTGTTATCTAAGACAGACGTAACCCAAAGCTCTCATGAATGAGGCTAATACAGGAAATAAGAAACTAAGCGCGGGTTCGGAATACTAACCAGCGGCGTAATGTATGGGCTTATCTGGATTCCGTACGTTCTAGGTGAAGGTCCTGGAGGAAGCTCTCGAGCGGCACGTCGCGGTGTTTAGTGCTCGCTTACTTGCCACATATTTTTATTTTATGTTGAGAGAACAAGATTTGAGTAGTTTGACATTTAAATTGCCTTTTCATTTGCCTTTAATCAAAAAAATATATTATGAAACTCAGCTTTCGAGCAGTTGTTTACTTGGTTTAGGTATATCTGTGTCTGGTCTGGGTGTTTTCTATGTATATCATGTATGTATTTACAAACAAAAAGTATATAAGTATTACATCCGTTGTCTGGTACCCATAACACAAGCTTTGAGTAGCTTACTTTGGGACTAGATGGCGATGTGTGGGAATGTCCCGAGGATATTTATTATTATTATATCACTTTTTATAATTAAATATTTACGGCGATGTCTTTTTCTGACGTCATTTTATATACAGCACTCGGACCCGAGTGCTTGGCCACCGGCATGCTGTGTGCCGGCCACTAGGGCCCAAGTGGAAAGTGCAAGAATTGCAAGTTTTTTTTTAAATAATAGTAAAAAAAAGGTTTTTCAATTAAATAACGCCTGAAATGTGGGTTGTTCTTTGTATTTTTCAAGGCATTCAAAGTGTTAAATCAAGGTAATTATCAATCAAGCATATAACACATGTGTGTTACTCAAGTAATAAAACTAAAGAGCTTTCAGACTTGTCGATGCAAAGATGTAGTCTGTTGGTCCCTGTATTTGCGCCGCACTCCAGACGCTTTGCTCAGCGGCGATGACTCCCGCGCTTACACCGGCCGCGCCGCGCGATCCCAGCGACTCTGCAACTCCAATATTAGCTCAGCAAACAGCTGCTACAATTGGGCGATGTTTTCTTTTAATTTCCTTTCGCAAATAAGAAGGAGAAATGAATACACAATTTTCATTTTGTCTCTGTTACCATCGCAACTTTAATATTAAATGTTGTGTTCATTTAGCCGCCTACTTTGCCTAGCGTAAGCTATTAGGGTATATTTATTTAAAAAATAGCTACAAAACTGAAAACCTATCAAGAAATTAAAAGTTTAGATAATAAATATTAATAAATAAATAAATATTGGACAGCAATCACATACATTGCTCTGATCCCAAAGTAAGTAGCCAATGCAATGAAAAATCAGACACAACGGTGGTACCACAACACCCAGACCCGACACAATACAGAAAATATCGTTTTCTACATTGACCCGACCAGGAATCGAACCGGGAACCTCACGAGATGGCGACGCTCGAAACCAGCGTGCTAGCCACTCGACCGCGGAGGTCGTCAAGACGTTATGTAAGAGACAAAAGTCGTGTGCGTTTGCTTCGGATCCGGGGTCGAATGGCCCCGGGTTGCGCGCGGGTCGAATACAAGCCGCCTCATTAGCCAGGTGCGCGACTCGGCTTTATACGCATATCAGCTGAACTTCCGAACGTTTTTATGTTTATTTAGGACTCTCAAGAAGGGTTCGGCTATCTTTCAGCAAATACTCGCTTAAAGTATGTCAGGGTTTCCCGATAAAAGGACATGCGTTGTATGCGCGGATGAGGAGCGGGACCGCGATGGCTGACAGTAAATAACTAAAACTTGCGTCAATGTAACATGTACGAGTATTTTCTCCTGCTCGTCTATAAAAACTTGATACATCGTTCGTAGTTTTCACAATAGCGGCGTAACACATTTCTTGTTGTAGCCCGTTTTAATGGATGTTCGTCGTCTATTGTAATCCATGGTCGGAATTATCGTTCCGAGAAAAACGGTTTTCTTCTGTGTTTGACAAAAAGCTCTTCTGCTTTTTGTTGCCATTTCATTTTCTTAAAGCGGTTTGTTTTACTGTACTCAGTTGTTATAGTCTCTAATGGATTTGCGAGATATAATTTTTTTGATGTTGATATCGTAGAGTATCATGTAATTGCTCTGATTTCTACCGTTGTCTCTAATTTCCATAACACAAGTGCATTAGCCACTTACTTTGGGCTCAAAGCAACGTATGTGGTTGGTGTCCAATATTTATTATTACTTGCTTCCTACTAGAAATAGTAGGTGCAGATTATCTTATCGAATCTTCAAGCATAAATCGGGGTTCATATAAAACCGATCAGTTCCGAAACTGGTGTAGACGGATATCCTATTGCAGTTACCGGATAAGTTTCAGGCGGCCGGCTGCGTGCGCCCACCGGCTTACCCAAACTTGGGCTCGCGTGACATGCTCTTGCGATAACTTTACGGTTGCTTAGTATGGATATACTTAGTAACCTTCTTAGGTACTTATATAGTTGCATAATAGTACATTATGATACAAGTGTGCTAAGTTGACCATTATATACAAGGCGATATTGTGTGCGCACGAGCAAAAGCGAGTGCGCCATAAGAAAGCCACGTATATAATGGTCACAGGCACACGCGTATCATACGACGTTTTTCAACACACTTGCGAGTTTTTAATTATTAAAACATTTACTCGTAGTAAAAATACATTTCACTCGACTTTGATGGCAAAAGACTATCGCACGCGTTTTTCGCCTCGTTACGTATGTCCGTTGTCCGTGTTACGTATGTCAGTTATTAATAGGTTTTCTTCATTTTCGTTATTATTAAACTTGACAATTAATCCAAACTTCATCACAGCCGACAATTACCTATTTACGAAAAATGGCGCATTGTTTTTTTTTCTTGCCGCGATACCGATGCGCGCGCAAGGCTAAGGGCGAACTAGATCGGCCAACAGCCAAGATTAAAAATCTATTAATTCGTGTTAAAACACAAATTACAGAAAAATTAAATGAAAAATTTGGATTTGCTATTAATTGAAATAAATACCTATGTAGAATACTGTTATTTTTCGCATAAATAATGTTTGTTGCTAAAATAAAGGTTATAACCCGACTAAATTACATCTCTTCTTCTTACTTACAACTTGGTAATAAGGTACAAACCTAAATTGGTTGGGTTAATAAACTAAAGGCACTAGTGCAACAATATAACGAAAAAGCACGCGTATTTAATATCTAGGATTATGTGCCAAAAATCGGTGGAATAAAAACGTCGTTTTGAGCAAGTGTGTTGAAAAAAAATATAAAAGTATTGGACACCAATCACATACATTGCTCTGATCCCAAAGTAAGTAGCTAATGCACTTGTGTTATGGAAATCAGACACAACGGTGGTATTACAACACCTAGACTCGAATCAATATAGAAAATTTTGATTTCCATATTGACCCGACCGGGAATCGAACCCGGGACCTCGGAACGGCGACGCCTGAAAACCAGCGGGCACTACACCGAGGAGGTCGTCAAGCATGGTTGTGTTGACTGTATAGATGTACCGTTGCCGGCAACATTCCCGTGAAAATATGAAAATAACATTGCTTAAGTTTCCAGCTACTTAAAAGCAATTTAAGGGACCACATTTTTTTTATCATTCTTTGTTGAACTTTGTAATGTTCCCCTCACAATGCCATATTTGTCGTTTGTTTAAGTTGTGTACTTTAATAATTGTTCTATGACATGGCAATTCCGGAAACGGTACATCTATAACTGTCTGACACTTGACAGAGTTATTGTAGTACATCACGGTTTGAAAGCAAAATGTAAATGAGCAATGTAATTTTAGCTGGTGTATAAAAACCCATTGTAAGGATTCGTTGTCACTTGGTAATACAAAGAAATTACTTTCAGCGAGAATTTGTCGTTTTTATTTTATGGCTTGATAATCCTAAAGACAATTTACGATAAACGATACTCAAGTGTAATTTGAGGGCGCTCGGCTCGAATGCTGGCTTTAGCGGTCGTAAATCCGAAATATTTCGCGAGAATTTCGTAAAGACGCTGCAAACGGGCCAGGCAAAGGTTCTACTATGTAAAACTCATCGTATTTTTAACTGCATCTGTCACTATTACTCATGTCAGCATGGCGGTGTAGATGAGAGGGACACATATATCCGAAAATACAGAAGTCTGTACGGTAGCGCTGTATTTAAACGATGATTGTGTCATGTGCCGGAAAGTTATCTCGCGATATGAGCTCGTCCTACATTTAGCAAGGATTTATCTTAATTATATGAACTGCACATGAAAAAGAGCTGTGCCAGACAAGGAATCGAACCCCGTGTCTCACGCTCTCCGGGCGTAATGCTATGCCACTTGGCCATCGGCATATTGGCAAGCCTGTTGAATTTTACAAGTGTGTTTATCCAGTGCTTTCTGTAACTCGTAGTCTGCGTTGCCTCATCAATGATTGTTCTCACATTTTGCGAGATTGCTCTCACAATAAAAAATAAAATAAATATTGGACACTAATCACATACATTGCTCTGATCCCAACGTAAGTAGCTAATGCACTTGTGTTATGGAAACCAGACACAACGGTGGTACTACGACACACAGACCTTAGACAATATAGAACATTTTGATTTCTATATTGACCCGACCGGGAATCGAACCCGGCACCTCGGAGCGGCGACGCGTTGAAACCAGCGTGCTTACTACACCACGAAGGTCGTCAAAAATATCCAAACGAAATATTTTTACAAATATTTAACAATTGGTTAACAATTAAACAAGCTTGCAAATGTATCAGTCGTCGACTGGCATCGGTACACATCCGGAGACCGTAAGACACGGGGTTTAATTCCTCGTCTGACACAGTTGACAGATTCAAGTTCAATTTATATTAGCATTGCAAGATTGTATAGTGGCAAAACACCTTTTCAAATATAATTCTAAAAGGATTGAAAAGCTACAAGATGTTACGATCTACCTAGGGATAAGGCCATTACTTCCTCTAGTTTCCCGTTTGAGAATGATCAGTGTTCTAGTTTTTGGTCCGCAGCTTATTGCCCCGCGGTAATCGCTTCATTACTTCTCATGCCCACTGCTAGCGTCGTGCAAACTCCCGCGAGCAAACACCCTCCCCGTTAAGCGATAACGCGCTAACACCTATAACTCAATTATACACACTGTTTATTTTTAAATTGCGTTCCTTAACTTATAATAGAGTTATTTAGTGATTGCCTCTTTGATTAGGAATTGCACAGAAAATTATATACTGCCTTGTTATTGCTTTGATTTTGAGATGAAATTCTTCAAAGTTTAGCTCTGTAAAGCTCATTACGAGCTTTGACGTAAAATAATTAGACGAAGTAATAATATTCTCTTGTATATTATTCCTTTCATGAGCATGCATGTAAAAAGTAAATTTACCAGTATGACCAAAAAAATATGCAACTTTGCAGCGTTAAGACCACTTTGAAAATGTCCCTGCCTTCTGCAGTATTAGGTGTTAGAAAAAATATAAAAAGTTAGTAAAAATATAAAAACTGGTCAAGTGCGAGTCAGACTCGCGCACTGAGGGTTCCGTGCCAATTTTAACTGAATTAGGGAATCTACTTACTTCCACTTAGCTTAAATACCTCAATATTTTGTTGACAGCAAATATAACTTTGTTTTTCATAGTGTTGCGTGTATGAAGAACAAAGTTATGTTTGCGGTTGTTGAAAATGTGCTAAATCTCAAAAACTACAAGTCTGTTCCCGTCATGCTTATTGTTCCAGAATGAAGTGACTGTGAAATACGGACGGACTGACAGACAGACTAGATGAAACTATAAGGGTTCGGTTTTCTACCATTTGGCTACGGAACCCTCAAAACATTTTTGTGGCCCTGGTTTGGCGAAACAAAGCAGTCAAGTTAGAATACTAAAGGATTGCAGTATCAATGGCTAACATACAATATTGAAAGTTGATCTGTGAATCTTACACTAAAATATGCAATGGTTGTAAACCGCAACCAAGATACATCTTTTTATTTACTTTAGTTATTGCCAAAGGCGACCAGAAGCAGACAGATTTTTGCTCATCTAAGTTTATGATAGTTTAGAAGTTCAGAAGCTGCGTCGCTTCTTGTTCGGAACGGCCATACTCGTAGGATATTGATTCGCCTTAGATTGCAAGACACCAATTTACCGAGAGCACTCGTAAGCAAGATTGCAAGCGAGAATGTGCTTAATAAACTAGCACTTGTTGAGAGCTTGAGTCCCTATCTGATAGTATAGTTATGTTAGTAATTTGTAAGCAGTTATATCAGAAAAAGTACCAATAATAATAAAAAAAATATATACCAACTTTTACAACAGTAAAATCGACTTCAAAACAAAAATGTATTAAAAAGTCTTAAATAAACTTTTGAACCTTTACACCAAGATCCCATCATCAGATCCCGTCTTGGCAACAATAAGACAAACTTTAAGGTATAACTTCTAGGTAGGTGTTTTTTTTTTTAAATCGGTCTTTAAATGACTGGGATATGAGGTAACACAGCCGCAAAAAAACATACAGATGAATGGATTACCTCCTTTTTTTAAGTCGGTCAAAAATAACTATTGTTTGTAGTTCTCAGAGCATTTTGTTAAAACATCAAGCAAGATGACAAAAGCAGTTTCATTGAACCATACAGGAAAACTTCCCCGTTTGCGATTAAATGGTGCAATGGGAGAAAACCTCAGCCTTCGGCACTCCGGAAATAAAACGTTAGTATCGCGCTCGTGTGCAAAGAGTCCACTTCACGCCTCTCGACGTATGTTGTGACAGCCTTGGGGCACTATTTTTGAAATCACTCGCATGACATTGTATTGGCGACTTGGCGCATACGAGTTGTAAAATTGGTCACATGCGCGAAGTCGATTTGGCAGTTTAAAAAACACAAAATGTTAGATGATATGTAATTTTGTTGAAAGATTATTCTATGGCTTTCTTCAAGGAGTTGATAAGGGGTACTCATTGTGGTCTCGTTATTCATTAATGGATGAGTAATACATCGTTCGTGTATATTCAAATGATTCAAAAATAAAGCTCCTGGCCGCATCGATCTGTCGTCATAGTGTGAGGACCGTAGAGTAAGGAAATAGAGATCAATTTACCACGTGTTTACATGCTGAAATTCAGGGTTGTAATTCACAAATATTTGTAAGATCAAAATAACTGAAACGTGGTAGTTCCATCAACTTGTTAAGAGTCTTGTAACGTATTTGATTCATTAAGTGTTTCTGACATTTATTTGTATGAAGAACCAAGTAATATTTGAGGTTGGTAAAAATGTGCTACATTTCAAAAACTATTAGTTCGATCACGTTCCAACCAAATCTTGTAAAAAGTATTTGTAAAGATGAACATTGTGTATTTTTCAGGGTTCCGTAGCCGAATGGCAAAAAACGGAACCATTATAATTTCGTCAAGTCTGTCTGTCTGTCTGTCTGTCCGTCCGTATGTCACAGCCATTTTATTCTGTAGCTATAAGCATTACACTGTTGAAATTTGGTAGGAAGTTGTATCTTGTTAACCGCTTACCGATTCTCATACAAAAAATAAAAAATAATGAGATTTAAGGGGCTCCCATACATGAAACTAAAACAAAAAAAAGTCAAACCTATGAGTGTGGGGTGTCTATAGATAGGTCTTTTAAAATGACATAGAGGTTCCTAAAACCATTTTTGTTTAAAGTCTAACGTTTCGTAGCTAGACGCTTCCAAAGTGGTGAAATGGGCGTCCCCCCCCATCTAACTTCTAAACCAAGCAAGTGTAAATTTTGAAAAAAATAAAAAATATACTGTAGATCGTAACATATTCTTTCAACGAAAATTGGTTCTGACGAGATCGAACAAGAAGTTTTTGAGATATAGCACATTCTCAACAACCGCAAACATAACTTTGTACTTCATACAAACACTATGAATACTATATTGTGGTACTTTACTAAGAAGAAGTAAGTGGATTGCCTAATGCAGTTAAAGTTGGCACGGAACCTTCAGTGCGCGAGTCGCCGTTTTTTAAAAATTGACACTATTTAAGTTCAACAGTTACACCCAACACACATACTCGTAGGTTTGAGCAAAAACTTTTTTTTTGTTTTAGTTTCATGTATGGTGACCTCAAATGTCATTATTTCTTGCATGGGAACCGTAAAGCGGTTAACAAGATTAACAAGACTTACCTAACGAGGCTCATCGGTGGAATGCTGTGATATACGGACGGACAGAGAGGCAGACTTGAAGAAACTATAAGGGTTCCGTTTTTGGCATTCGGCTACGTGACCCTAAAAAACTCATTCTGCAAGAACTATTTTGTAGCAAAATAAAATAAAAATTAAATAAACCAGGACTCGACAACCCTATGCAGTACGGGTACGAGTATGTGACAGCTGTGAGTTGCGAGCGCTTTGCATGCGGCGCAGAGAGTGCGGCCGCGAGTGGACGAGAGAGGACGTGACAGACTCCGCCGAATGCGGTCTTACTTAATTGCTTAGAATTATATTCTTATGTTAATAAATGTTCAGAAATTTTCAAGTAATTATAGCTATTCAATAGTTTGATATAAAGGCCAAGAAAATATGTTTTACAGAATTTAATAGCAAGTACGTTAAATAATTTACTGCATTTAATGCCTGTTGTTTAGGTTCGGAACCACCAAAAGCAAACAAATAAAGAAAGTGAAGTTTATGTTTATTAATTTTTGCTACCAAATGGCGTTGTACTTAATTAGCTCGCAATACGTTTTGAGTTTATCTATATTACTAAAGGTTTGAAAGATTTTTGTTACACACGATATTATTACCATTAATAATACTCCTCAATAAGTCGCTTTGAAGTGAAAAGCTTTTTTCATTTCCATGTCAACTCACTCGGGTGTGAACACCTGTGATGAAAAGCATATCTTTACATTATTTGCAATTAAAATGTATACAACAATGTATCAACCCTAGCACTGACTAGTATCGCTTTCGTTTGCTTTAACGATTCAACATCGGTCGCGCGTCGCGCGAGTTTCAGCAATATCCAAACTGTTTACTTCGAATCCCTACGTGTTATTTTTACAACTACCACCGAATGAAAGTAAATTGTATGTGACAGCCCTGGTACTGAAGCACGATGGCCAGTAGAGACCATTGCGGAGTTAGTGCGTCCCAGTTTACGAGGCTTTTTCTAGCCGCAAAGAGCCTTCAAGCGAGAAGAGTTAGCGAGAGGAAGTGACGACTTCAGTGTTACGCAATAAGCTTCAATTACATAAAAGTCTTGAAAGCTTCACACAGAGTGGTGACCTCATTCGTTTCGAGTAAAGTGTATTTTTGCAAGCAGGTTTTCACTTAAAGTTATTAATTTAATCTAGGTAATAAGCCCAGTTTTGTGTACTAAACCTACAAAAGTAATTTCTAATCATATTTAAACTTGCTGCTATTGTTTTAACGCTCGTATGCTCTAGATTGTAAATAATTAGCATACTCTTCTATATCTGTACTAATATTAAGAAGCTGAAGAGTTTGTTTGTTTGAACGCGCTAATCTAAGAAATTACTGGCCTGATAGTTTATTTATCGAGAAAGGCTTATAAAACATACACGGATATAAAACATTACGCTGCGGTGGGAGGGGAGAGAATAAACGCACAAAACGCGCGAACGTAGTAGCGGGGGCCGCTAGTTTCTATATAATCTTTTAAGTTCTTTCAATGAATCTTCAACGTTAAAATCAATTTACATTTATTTAGACTCATTTATAAGTCCATTATTTAAGTTTTTGTAACTAAAACCTTTGCGTTGGTATACTTAGATTTAAATCAAATTCTCTTGAAATTCAAATATAGTAAAAAACGAGTCAGCCCTACAACTGCGGTGGTGAATGCTTTGCATCCGCCGTGCATGAGGGATTGAGTACGCGACTTCATTTGCGAGATTTACTGCAAAGAGAGGTAGCACGCCGAGGGAGCCCTCACTTCAAGTTTCATTAAACAAAAGCCATTGAAAAGTTTGATATGCGGTAGTTCGCCGACGCTGCGTTCACTTTACGAACGAATGATGTGAACGTGAATGGATTAATGTTGTTGCTTTTATGTAGCCCTGTAACTTGTTTGCATGGATCAACTTGATTGTGTTGTAGTTTGTGTACGTTAGGTTTTGAAGTTAGGCCTGTAATACACTAAACATTTTGTTTGTTTAATTTATACTTCTACATTCAGGATGTTGTTTGATCAGCGATGAACGACTCAGAGGTGGTCGTACAAACGATACTAATGCCATTTTTTTATTGAAAAAAAAACCAGGATAGTAGCGAGCTAGTCCAAACTACCAACACCAGGTAGCCGCTTCGTAGCTTACTAGCTACGGCGTTGTATTTCGTAGACACGCGCAAGCTACGCGCGAGGGCAAGTTTTTTCATTAGATTTGTTTTTTTTTAATATTATGAAGAGGTTTTCTTTTGTAAAACATGCAGTCAATTAAAATATATTTTTTTTGCATCCCAGAGTTAGATGTCACTGACCAAAACATCACCCTGAATATTCTAAATTCAGGTACGCCGTAAAGTAAATATTTGTCTCGTGACACTTTTTTATCAGACTTATAATTTTTTACTCGTGGTATAGCTAAAATAACGTCCTGTTTAGTATTAAAATAAAAATAATTTATTGGCCTCACGTTTTCCTCTTTTTATAACCTCATCCATAAAAAGTAATCGCAAAGAAGCTTTTACATGTCCCGTGTCTCTAAAACGCGGAAAACAGCGCCTAAAGAAATTACCCGCGGGGGTGTTGGATGTATTTATTTGCAATCAGCAAAGGGGAGGGGAGAGTCGCAAGGGGACGCTAACTCAGTTTAGGACTTTAAGCAATTTTCTATTTGCGCAGCGCTCTTATGTAAAACGCTTGAGGACGACTCCACTTGTGTTTTGATTCGCACACGGCGCAGGCTAACTGTTTTTTTTCAGTTTTGTTACATTTTGATGCAAGTAAATAAACAAAATTATTTCGAATCGACATGACGAATGGGGTACTAATGAAGGAAATCGTATTTACGAGTAATGACTGAAATACACAATTTATTACTATCAACTACTACTATTAATTACTATATAGCCATATGGGCAATCATTATACAAACTTTTATATTTATTTTTAATATTTTTAAATAACTTTTTTGAACAACGACTATTATCGACTATAGTTCCCAAATAGTTATTTCTTTCCTAGTACTTAGAGCCACAGGAACATAAGGCTAGCCACTTCACGAGGCGTTAACAGGCGGCACCTCGTAGCTTTGCTACGGCGCTACGAGCTACGAGCGCTACGAGACTACCAGAAGGCGACGCTGCCTGCCCCAGCCGGTTACCACAAGGCGTATCTTGTAACTTTAAAGGTCTCCGTATCTACTCGAGGCCTTCAGTATTCTTTGTATTAAACTCCATACTTGTTGAAGTAAGCACATCTATCAACTTCGTAACGTCACCATCACGGATCGAAAACAACTTGGGACTCACTGTCGACCAGCGGAGCATGCGTTGTAACGCGCTTACGGCAAGACCGGTGGTTGTCAACTTTCCGCCTACCCTGTCAAACGTGCTGTCTTTCACAAGAAGAACTGTCATAAGTTTTAGCAAACACGATCCGAGGCGCCGATCCCAGCCGAGGCGTAGCTGTTCCCTTTACGTAACATGCTTCCGTATGGTGGACGCCTAGTTGGTGCTGTTTCCGTGCCGAGTAGGTAGATTCACTTCAACCTTACGGGCTGATTTCTCGACGACCTGTCTGGTGTAGTGGTCGAGAAATCGCCTACTACGTAGCGGGTTGCGGGTTCGATCCCCGCACAATACAAACATTTGTGTGCATGAACATGTTTGTTTGTATTGGTCTGGGTGTTTTCTTTGTATATTATGTATGTATTTACAAACAAAAAGTATTTAAGTATTATATCCGTTGTCTGGCACCCATAACACAAGCTTTGAATAGCTTACTTTGGGGCTAGATGGCGATGTGTGGGAATGTCCAAAGGATATTATTATTATTTATAAAGTTTTTTTTAAATATTTTCGGTTCTGTCTAATTACTTAAAATACAATACGTATAATTTTGATAATTGCTATCGTTACTGTTAAAAAATTAATAACATTTTAAAAGAAAAAAAGGGATCGTCAAGAGTAAACTTTCAAGCTTCGCGGTGCTATTACAGCATAGCAAAGGTGCGGCCAGGGGACTGCGGGACTGAAGCTGATTTTAAAGGTAAGTGAGCCGTTCAGTTTCCACTAGTATAAGGAATTATTCCTATGCTGTCCTGACGTTTTCTTCTCTTTTCTCTCTTTCATCTTCCTTTATCTCTTTTTCTTATAATTTCTTTACGTATTTAAGTTCCCGCATGGAGTCGGCTATTTACACGCCGGTTCATTTCCCCATTGGTTAACTAACTGTATTATTATATGCAATAAATAATTTCATATGATCATAGTACATCATATAGTATTTTGTTACGCCTTTAATTTCTATTAACAACATTTTCCTGCTCCCATCACAATCTTTCTGCATGACCGAAAGGTATGACTGGGAGATAATTTTTCTAGCATTAAGTCCAACTTATGTTCATTATAATTTGAACAAAAGAGTATTTCAATCAAATAAAATAGGCATTTTGGTGAACTAAGCGCAAAATGGCTGATTAGTAAACGGCATAACCTTTTTGCCAATACTCTTATAAAATTACATTTAAATCGCTTAATGTTATGAACTTTATTAATTTCATGTTTGATGTTTTTGTGCCAAAATTACCTTTTACCTCTCAATTTGTGTTAGCCACTTTATATTTAACCGTTAAAGTATTTGCAATAATATCGAAGTAGGCTCTACGTGGCCGAAGAAGACCCCGAATCACATGCATATCCATAAGAACCTCAAAGAAGCCCAAGTTAGCCAGGAGACGACCCAGGAACGAGCTGCCTGGAGACACGTGACACGGAGGGCCGACCCTAAATATATGAAAAAGGGCTAGGCAAAGAATAGCTACATATAAAAAAAGGCATGCCCAGATAGAGTAAGACACGGGGTTCGATTCCTCGTCTGACACAGTTGCTTTTCTCAAGTTCAATGTATTTTATTAAGTTTGTATAGTGACAAAACAGTGTAAAAAATATTGGACACCAATCACATACATTGCTCTGACCTCAAAGGAAGTAGCTAATGCACTTGTGTTAAGGAAATCAGACACAGTGGTGTGTACCACAACGCCTGGACCTTAATTATTAGAGTAAAAAAGTTTTTACGAAAAGACCTCCTAAATTTCGAACGCGTTTGGCCATCCTATCGCCCTCCTCACATTTAGCACGCAACACACGCCCGCGTTTAGCTTCACTTTTTACAACTTGTTCATTAACAAGTCCATTCTTTCGAAGTTTTCATTCTCGCGTGCCTTCCGCGACCATCAGCCCGCAGCCTCGGGAAATTGGCTGAACTTAACAATACCACGAGCTCCAAGTTTGTCGTAAACTGTTATGTATAGCGCTTTGTGTTTGCGCTTACGTCCACCTATTGTTTCCACTCCATTAGGAGGTTATTTAAACGTCTCTGGTCATAATAAATTTTGATAACTTGTGAAACTTAAGCTTAAATTCTAATAAAATATTTGAGAAAACACAGTTGCACAAACTCGATGTATACGTATTATAAGTAAGATGCTCGAATTTATAGTTTTCATCCAAAATCCGTAGCAAATAACACATCATAAAACTTTTCAATTCTTATTCAACCGCTTTCAAAAAACTGACTAATAAGCTCAAAATAACACACACACTTGCCCTCTGTTTAGGAGAAACAAAGTCATTTGGAGTCGGTGCATGGTGTGCGTAGACTATTGATGAACGTAAGCTTAAGATGTAACTACAAATGAATTCGTTTCTCCTAAACAGAGAACAAATGTGTTATTTTGAGTTTTTAAAAATAAACCTGTTAAATGCTTAACCTGTGGAAATATACCTGTTTTAACTAAAAAAGGATCATCTCCATATGACTTCTCGTTTTCGAGAAATCCGTGGACAAATGTTTAGCCTTAGTAGATCAACATACTCAAATATTATTAAATTCTAGCGATATCACATTCATACACATTGAATTGATTACCTCCTTTTTTTGAGTCGGTAATGAATTGATGACCTCCTTTTTTTGAAATCGGTAAAAAGTGACTTACATCGTTAGCAAACTGGTAACAAGTTGAGTGTACACAAAGATTTTTGCTAAAATAAAAGTATTTCCTCGAAGCACATACACTCAACCAGTGCGCAGTGTTATTAATAAACATCGAAGTATCTGACATTTAATTAAATACAGATGGAATTGACCAAGTCTGAAGACGAGTTTGCTTTTAAATTAATATTTTTCAATAGCTAAAGCAGAAGTTTGCGACGGTAAAGTTAGAATCACGTCTTGCGAGTCGAGACTTTATTACTTGTATTTGTGGTCTACTCGACGGTAGTTTCGACAGAATCTAAGCTTTACGCTTATGGTAAGACGATCATAAATAAATTTCATGTCTCCACAGTGCATATGTAGCTGTGGTAGATAATATTTTTAAAACTCTTAAAAGAAATGAAAATATTGCAGACCTTCTATGAATTTCTTCTTGGAATATAATATTTTGCAGCTCGATTTTTTCCAACGTCATATAAGACTTATCCGACTCATAGATATAAAACGTCCGAGTTTCGATTCGATTTGAAAATTAAATTTACATAAATAATTACTGTAAAGTAGGTAACGTTTTTAAATTAGGCCTATTATATTTAATTTGACGAATATTCCTCATCTGCCGTTGCAAAAAATTAGGCCTAAGTATTATTTAGTTTCTTACGAGTACGCCACAACCTTCATCGATACTGGGGGATTTCTTTTGTACATTTTTTTTCAATATATGCAATGAACGACTTCTGAAATTTCCATCACAGTTACGCACTTAACATTACTTTATTATTCGTAATAGTGTATGTTATTGAAGTGCAAGTGCAACCGTTCCCTTCCCTCTATGGCCGCGGGCGCAAGGAAAGCGAGCAAATGTTGTCTGAGCGCTGCCGCAGCGCTGCACTCCTTGCCAATCGAATCATATCCCGCACTCACAGACTGACGATATTTGCTCTCTGAATACACTCGCGTATTCTGGAAGTAAAGTTATGCGACTATTTATGGCCGAAGCTTGCGGAAAACAGAGAATTTGAAGTTTTCTTCTTATTTTACTGAAAAGCATTTCTTTATTGCCATGACACAATATAAAAAAGTAACCACAACATAAAGAGGCTTATAATCAAAGCTTAAATACAATAGGACATAAGTAAGCTAATCGCTTATCCCATTTAACATCGTCGAAGCAGGTCGGTGTCCCAAACTTAATGAAATTATTGATTGCTCGTTTAAGGGCAGTAAACTTGGAACGTTCCTCGCAACTTAAGATTCTGTAACCACTTCGCAGCCGAGAGGTAATTTCCAAAGTCAATTTGACCTACTAATGGCGCCCTAACCGGCGCGGCTGATCGGACAAACTTTTCACAACTTTTCAAATAACAGCGCGTTGTCTATTAACAACGTTCCTTACGTTTTGTTTGCGTTACTTACACCCCTCGTCGAGGTACAAATACTTCTATTGTAAAGCCTTAAGGTCGAAATTGGAAAACAGTGGAAAAGGCAAAAGGTAACGTCGAACACGTCGAGGTAATTTCAAAAATTCCGCAACAAACTTGCGCGAGTCATATTGCCAGCGACTTGTTATTGCTAAAATGTGTGCAAGTCTGTGTTTTGAAGAAAAACTACCTTAACCAAATGTTAGAATGGCTATTTTAATGACTCCCATGGTCAATAAGGTATTTTTTAATTCAAAACGCACACAATCGTAAATATTCAACCGCTGGTAAGGATACTTTACCATTACTATTGAAGAAACGAACTGTACGTAAAAACAACTTACGCCATATATTTTTTTAATGATAAGACTGCAAATATTTCTTAAAACGCGTAAAAATTGCGGATTCCTGTGTTATTCTTCGTATTTCCTAAGACAGTCAAAGTGTTAATAAAGCCATTATTGCTAAAGTCTTCATGACTTTTGTCTTTAACTTATTGTTATACAACGCAAAATCTCAAAATTGGACAACACTAAATTAACTGACTCTTGTTACTGCTATCTGTAAAGTGATGCAACCAGTGAAAGCTATAAGCTCGTCGTGTCAGGAAATAATAGCGCTTATTCCTTAACTGGATAAGTTCAACAAGTTGTCCCATATAAGTTTCCCTAACAATGCTCTGCGAGGCACGGAAGCAGTGAGTAGCTTCAGCATCGCTTCCGACGGAAGCTCGCTGCGCGGCAATTGGGAAATTGGGCTCCTTCCCGATACGAGCTCAGAAGCCTTCTCTAAAACGATAGCTATATATATCTTTGTATTTTAGAATCTAGCCATCCCTGTCGCTCATACAGCAAGGCTTAACACTTGTTTAAGTGTCGTAATACTTGTTTAACGGCCTTAACAGTTTACGAAGACCAACACAGAAAACCGCAATTTTACGAGTAATGAAATAAAAAATCGTCAAAATGTTTGCGAAACTATTATTTAAAAAAATATGGACACTCAGGCCTTTGTGTTTGGCACAAAACGTGCTGATAGCCGAGCACTCGGGTCTGAGTCCTATATAAAAACCGGCCAAGTGCGAGTCGGACTCGCGCACTGAGGGTTCCGTGCCAACTTTAACTGAATTAGGCAAACCACTTACTTCCACTTAGTGAAATAACACAATATTTTGTTGACCGCAAATATAACTTTGTTTTTCATAGTGTTTGTATGAAGTACAAAGTAATGTTTGCGGTTGTTGAATATGTGCTATATCTCAAAAACTTCTCGTTCGGTCCCGTCCGAACCAATTTTCGTTGAAAGTATTTGTTAAGATCTACATTATACATTTTTTTCAAAATTTACACTCGCTTAGTTTAAAAGTTAGATGGGGGGGGGGGGGGGGCGCCCATTTTACCACTTTGGAAGCGTCTAGCTATGAAACGTTACACTTTAAAAGAAAATGGTTTTAGAAACTTCTATGACATTTTAAAAGACCTATCCATAGACACCCCACACGTATAGGTTTGACATTTTTTTTTTTTGGTTTTAGTTTCATGTATGGGAGCCCCCTTTAAATGTCATTATTTTTTATTTTTTGTATGAGAATCGTAAAGCGGTTAACAGGATACATACTCCTACCAAATTTCAACAGTATGATGCTTATAGTTACAGAATAAAGTGGCTGTGACATACGGACGGACAGACCGACAGACCGACAGACAGACTTGACGAAACTATAAGGGTTCCGTTTTTTGCCATTCGGCTACGGAACCCTAAAAAATGACGTCAGAAAAAGCCGTTTCCATAAACACTCGGGGCCGAGGGGCGCTGGTATATTATGGTTCTACCTAGGTGGCGCAGCGGTTGCAGGGGCACACTTTAAAGGGACGGCTGCATCAGAGGTCCCTGGTTCGATCCCAGGGTCAGGCCAAAAATATATACCTGAGTTTTTCTGTTCAGAAATTCACAGGATAGCCCGGAGTTTGGAACTTGGTGGTGTTTCACTTCACCCCCGTGCCTCGGAAAGCACGTCAAGCCGTTGGTCCTGTGCCTGTTCTCTCTCCGGTCATGTCAGATTGCTGTCCCTTCAGGCTATGAGAGTGAAAGGAATAGAGAGTGCACCTTTACACACTTGTGCACTATATTATGACCCGTGCCGTCGATTAGTCGTTGTGACTGGCTACCGTAGTAGAAATCGGATAGGACGACTATTAATTATTAATTAATTATGGTTCTGCCACACTCGGGCCCGAGTGCATGGTACTAAACATGTTAAAAAGTGATAGAGATTAGTATAACTGAAATCGCAAAGCTTTTCACAATAGTTCTCAGCAATGCAACTCAAGAACGCAATATGGAACATTAGAATTTAATGGTAGTTGCTTAGTTCCCAGTATGCATGGCATTATTTTTCATTGCTTTATCAATGAAATCCACTTTGCTGAACATTATCCGAATATGAAAAAAGAGTTCTTACGTATTTTTTTATGTCATTGCTTTTTTTTGATCGATTATTTACAACGTAGTTTCCTCGTTTCACAGGAGACTGCACGCTTTTAAACACTCAATTGCATCGTACCTACAACACCCACAATTAATATAAGGTGAATCAAATGATATACGGTTTCGGTCATATTAAAAATTGAAGTCCTTCTATAAGACAGACGATAAGTATATTCCTTATCCTGTTAGTAGGAATAAATCTCGAAAATATGAATTAAAACAAAAGGTATTACAGTTATTCAGCATACACTTTTTATGCTCACGTATCAGTAATGATAATATCTGAGGATTTATTCGCGCTTTTGCACGTACAGACAATAATTTCACTTAATTATTTAAGGTTCATAATTAGTTAAAAGATGAGGAACACTACGCGAAGGAGATAGCAGATACGACGTTTAATAAGTAACGGAAGCGTGAAGCGAGAGCGGAAGATATTGTGTTATGATGATGGCAAACAACAGACGATAAAGACACACACAACATGTAATATACTCTGCTCTTTACGATTGGGTAGGGTTGCCACAGGAAAGCTCTAAAACTCGTAGGTATATAAAGTTAATATCTTTAGTCTTTATTGTTTTAACATTTAAAAATATTTTTTTTAGCAGTGCAATGAATTAAAACCACGTGTCTTAACTACTGATAAAAACAATTATAATACATTAAGTCCGCTAATTGTACAACTTACAGTACAATTAAGTTTAAATAAAATAAAAAAAACAAAACAAGGAAAATAATAAGTAAGAGTTTGTCAGCCCTATGGAAAGGATGCAAGACGAGAGTGTGGCGGTGTGTTTTCCTCATCCATAAATATCCGGAAAGAGTTTTTCATTACGCTGATTGTCTCAGGATGAGCCCGCTTGTTGAATATTTCACGTGGAACCATGTTATGACTGACATAAAACTCACTGAAAACAAGACTGCGTTTCGTTTCGTATTTACTTAACATTGTTAAAGTACGTCCCAATTAATTAGAAAAACCGGCCAAGTGCGGGTCGGACTCGCACACTAAGGGTTCCGTGCCAACTATAACTATGTTTATCATAGTATATACATATATTAATAACAAAGTTATCTTTGCGGTTATTGAAATTGTGCTCCATCTCAAAAATTACTAGTTCGATCTCGTTCACACCAATTTTCTTTGAAAGTCTTTATCAAGATCTACATCATGTATTTTTTAAAATTTAAAAGTTATATGGAAACAATCACGAATTCAACAAATAATATTATTATATAATTTTTTTCAGTAACGATGGGTGACCATAAATCGCCTGGGTAGTCATCCCACCAGTCACAGAATCTTGCGCCGTTTGATCCACGAACAGTCCGCATTTGCATACCGCTCCAGCAGGGATTTACGCGCGATGAGGAAGCTTTCATTATAACTAATAGCCTCCACGCTAAATACTACTGTTTTCATAAGGATTTGTGGCAACGCTGTGGAATTGGTAAAGCTACAGAGTAACCCAGTTGCAAAATGGATCACATTGATCTCTCAGATTTATGGGCATGCAAACGAATCTGGATATTTAATTGTATCGTAAACTAAGATTTAAATCCATGTGAAATATGAAAACGAAGGCTGGAGTCCATTCAATTAGTAGCGCTATCCGTTAGAATTTATATTTCCAATTAGAGATAACTTATTTACGGTTCTTACAAAGTATACTGCGCTAGTAGCTTTATAACAATCCAATGATTTTTGAGGCAAGAGAATAGTGAAGGAGGTCCAAAAGGTACCACAGTAATGAATTGATCTATCTGTCCGATAGTTGCACTAAATGGAGTATTAAAGTACCTTAAGCACTATTATAGTACATAAGAAAACAGGGAATGAAGATGATGTAGATATTTGAGCAGAAATCGAGTACTCGTGATCAGCCGCGATTTGCAAACACGGTGCTCTCGTGTCAGCTCCGCATTATTTTATGCAAATGTTCGCCCTCGAACTTCTCAATTTGTCCAAACAGATTGTTTTCGGTGAATTCAATTCAAATTTATCTCGGCGGCGCACATAATGAAAGGGGCTTAATACGGTATCGGTAAACATTAGCATAAAGTATTCGCAAAAATTGCGTTCCGGGGCTGGGTGGTGAGGAATCTTAATATTGTCCCCCCAAGCTACGGTAGCCACGCTTTTCAGATGCGTATGAAAAATTCAGTTGTTAATTGACGGCTTTCTATTGAAAAATTAAACTATTACCCCAAGGTACTATTTTTCTTTCCTTACATTGAAGAAAGTCAACCACTATTAAGTCCAAAACTTTTACTTTGCGGGATTCGCCTACGCCCCAAATAAAATTGAAAATTAAAAAGGTGGAGGCCATAAAGTTTTCTGGGCTAGCAAGTCGGGTCGCGTTGCGTATGTTGCGTTGCGTAAGTAATTTGTTAATACAAATGTTTGTAAGTCTTGTAAGTTTGTTTTCTTTGACGCGATTGACATAGTTATTGCAAGCTTTGAGAAGACATCAGCCAGGCTTACTTACCAGTGATCGATCAAGATTACAACTTTCTTATCCTGAATTTTACGTTCTTATCCAAAGTCCCGCGGGTGGTCACCCTACGCCAACCGCAGCGCGATTACGGGCAATTTCGTCAACGGGTTTGAGCGTCGGCACGTGACGTTTACTGAGCGACGACGTAAGCGGTTACTTCTTCGAACGGTGGCAAAGATACTTTTACCTTCATTTGGTTCATTTTTAACTAAAATGCCAACGTTTATTTGACCTATATATTTCTTTTAAAACATAATTTACATAATTATAATTTTACGTATATATATTATTCCCGAGATGCGATCAAAAACGTGACAATATAGTGACATTAAGATATAATGAATATTAAAATATGAAAGTTTTTCAAAATAATACATTTCGGAAATAGATCAAATTCATGAAAATCTTAATCTTACATCTTATTTTAGTAGTAGAGATGTTATGAATCTCCGAAATTCGATTCAGATCATTTCTCACAATTGACGGATGAATCTTTTTCTATCTTTCCCAAGCGCCGCTCCGAATCTAATCTCACGAAGACTTGATACGGGTTTATAAATATTGGTTTTAGTGCTCTCATTCTATCTTCGCTCATAAAAATGTCTGCTGAAGCTGTTAGCGTCTGATAACATTTACAATATTAGACAAGCTTAACAGCACAAGCAAAATGTTTTCATAAATATACTAAGCGTTGCTTGAGATTTCTAATTTTCTAGTAACAATAGCAGCTCTTAAAAAAATATGCAATATTAAATGCATTCACATGATTTTAACATTAAACATATCGTTATCGTTTTTTGCTATTTCGGACAAAACAGACCATTTCCTAACCTACTTCGCTCGTTCAAATCCAAAGAACTTGACGCGTCAATTCCGTTTGTATCGCATCTGTCATCGAGTAAACAAAACCGTCTTCGCGGCGAAGGCAGTGTCCTGCGGCACGCGCGACGCAGTTTTGTCTCAACTCGATTAGCATACATTTACATTTTCTTAAACTGCTTCAAACAATGCCCGCGCCCCTCGGACGTAGCCTGCGCGAAACAGCCAGTTAAAGGCCAACGGATAGTTTTATGTTATGATACAGATCAAACATTGTTGACGCTGGTCAATATAGCTCGCAATAAAATCCGTTGTTTTCTTGACAATTTGTATTTCTTAAAGTCGATTTCACCAACATAAAATAAGACTTATCCCACCGAAGAAGTATAAAACAACCGATTTTGTGAATGAAAGCTGACAAATAAATGACGTTTTCGAATGAGGCGTTTTATATTATATCCGACAAATATTCCTTCTCTGACATTAGTAAAATCGACGCTTAATTATTTATTATAACACATTATTTGATCACTCACTTATCACTTTAATATCACTAATAAAGCGGCTTACACAAGGTTAACTTATCATCTCGCGACATTCACAATAAATAATAATTAATATTTCACTAATACGATTTTAACGAACTCAAGACTCTTTGAAGTAATAAAATTTCTTTTTGGAGTCAGTGCCATCACTTTGACCATCACGCATCAACTATCACAGCACCGACTCCAAAAAGAAATTGTTTGCCTAAAACGGATTCCTTTCCTTTCAATGGTGAAGAGTTTATTTAAGACTTTTTAGTGCATTTTGGTTTTGAAGTCGGTTTTTACTTTTTTTTAAAGTTTATTATATTTCTTCATTTTTAGTGATTACATAAGAGGGGGGTGGGGGGGGGGGGAGTTTCACCTTATGATCCTATTTTTTAAGAAGCTACAAATTACCTATCGTAAGTTATTATAATTACTGAACTCTTAAGCGTTAAGGAGTTCCACCATCAGCTCAGCCCCACAAGATGTCGACTATCAGACGTAACAAGAGGTCAACATTAAGATTCTAGTAATTAAACACTATACGTGCCTATAAAATTTGAGGGTTTCCCTCGATTACACCAAGATCCCATCATCAGATCCCAAAATGGAAAAAATGGGACCAACTAGAAGGTACACCCTCTAAGTAGGCGAAAAAAATTTTCGATTTGGTCGACAAACGACTGAGATATGAGGTAACATACATACAAAAAAAAAACATACAGTCGAATTGATAATCTCCTCTTTTTTTTAAGTCGGTTAAAAACAGTATTAACCTAGTAAATGTGACAAGCGCTACGTATTTTAAATTGTGCAAGTGCAACATCTCATCTTAGACAGAAGTAAAATTTTAATACATAAACCTAAAATATGTTTTTCTAGTAAGAGTATGGTTCTAACACAGCGTGTGGGAATATGCTAGTAATTATAAATTAGAGAAATGATAAGCTTTTCATTTTGGCTAAAAAAAACCTTTTTTGGTTTTATTTACAACTATTTTATCAACATGTACTTGTTGTTTTAGTTGATCTACATCGGATCCCAGGATAATTGCATTCTAGTCCCCTTACTTACGCGATGCGTCGGACTCACAAACAGAATATCAAGCGGGGGCGAATCGACGCGCAAATAACAGTTTAATCTCTACGTAAGTCACTGCGGAGTGCGGCCCATAGCCCAGTATCGTTGTGAATATTTCATCCTAAAAGGGGGTGGAGATTAATCACAACCCTCAGTCTTTAATGGTTAAGTAGTGCCAAATTAAGGAACTGTTAAAAGCATTTTACATAACTCCAGAATCAGTAGAATAAATTGATAAATTAGCGACGTGGTGATTTTTAGCTTTTAAGTTTTGGAGACACCACTTTCAGCATAGGATTTTTATTTAATGTACAGTTATTTAAAATCCAGCTAGATTGGACTAATTAGTCACAAGCAAGGATGCCACGCGCAGTCCGCTAGTTATTTGTTTCGCCAGGTACGAACTCGGGCGCTCGAATTAATGAACAAAGCGCGTTGCGCCCAAATTTGCGTTTCAAACGAGGATTGATTGAAACGAAATAATAGCGACAGAAAAATATTCAAACATATTGTTTTCGTTTCCGAATTGGAATGAACGAAATACAAAAAAAAAACTGCTCGTTTTTTACTAATAAATGGACCTGATTTGGTTGTGTTCTGTATGTATAAAGTAAAACAGTGAAAGCTTTCTAGCAGCTCTATTGTAACACCATTGGAACCGCATCTATTTCGGTGGGTGTTGTGATATTCCCTTTGTGATTTGGCGGCGCATCGTAATCCAGCTTAGTGCAGCGCTGTGCAGCTGTTAATCAGCTGTAATGCCGCCTAATCGTGACGTCACGGGACCGCCAGCACCCCTTCGCAAATAGCAGCATCCATCAACAATGGATTTGTATAATACACGGCTGTTTAAATACTGAAGTTCTAGTGGAACAAAACCTATTTTTTTTCCTCTGCAATTCATCGTCAGAATTTAAGATAATTTTAAACTAAAATAATGCAAATCAAAATAATTAACCTCCTTTTTGTGGTACCTATTCTTAAAGCTAACTATCACTATACTAACTTAGGTCTGTATCTAAGTCAAGCTTAAATGACTAGGTCCTTGAACAGTCTTTGAATGTTCTTCTTTGGTTCTTTGTAGGCGTTTAATTCATTAGATTTGGAGATAACGTTTATTCATTAGTAATGATTTCATGCAAATAGCTTGTTCAAATCAAATCACGAATGTTTTCCCCTATGACTCTGTCGTTGATTGAATAACGAAACGATTGCTCTGTTTGCTCGCAATTAAATGTCAGCTCCGTTACAAGTCGTCACAAACACGGATTCGTTATTACCGGGAATGAACAAACGCTCTTATTAACCGTGTTTGAACGAGTTGATTAAGTAAATTCCACGGTTAGGCGGGGACTGGATGAAACTCATGATTTAATACTTAATTTTAAAATATATTTACAGAAATATGATTTATGGTTTGATCAATGGGCATCAAAGTAACGATATCTTTATCAAAAATGAATTATTTACCACATGTAGCCAGCCACCTTCAGATAATTGTTCTCTTCCCAAATACATCTTGATTAGGTACCAGTTAGCTCTTAAGCAGAATTCTATACGAGGTAATAAATAAAGTCGTCAAGATGCTATCTATTTGAATGTTAGGCCATAACGCGAACAGCTGCCATTCTGGGTTAAGATAACACACAGCGCGATAAGCGGAATTAATAAACGTCGTGTTACATACTTCGGCTGCAATCATAAATATCAGATCAACGAGCGTGCGTTATTAATGCCTTCTAAAAACAAATCTAGTGATAAATCTAGCCGAAAGCGCTCACTGAAAACGAAGCTTTAGACGGTGAAGATAAAATTTAAAATTATGTTTAGCGCTTTTTGTCCTGCAAGGAGTGCAGTTTGGCGCGTAGCCAGTATCCTCGGTACATATTTGGCCGCGGACAAAAAATAGCGAATCCTGAATTGGCTCAGCAGTTTTGGGCTTTGGCCCAGTGTGCAGCTCTACGCCGCGGAACCATTTTGCGACCGTACGCTTACAGAAAGAATTGCGCAATAAATTTAATTGCAGCATTTTGTAACTTTTAAAAATGCCTTCATATTTAATTTGTAAGTCTATATTAAGCTTCTAACTAATTTGATAAATGATTGTGGGACAATTATGTTCTAGCAACGAAAATAAATCTTCTTTCTTTAGTAGCAGGGTACTAATAATAGCTCGCACCTTAAGAAAGATCTAACAATAACTTAAAACTATCAAGAGTGCTTCTCGAGCGTGATGTGAATGACAAATTAGTGGCGGGTCCAATTATCATTCCTCGAACTGCCGCTGTGACGAGCGGCAACCGTCGCCCTATCAGTCAGCACGTAGGGAATCCCTCCGCGACGGATTTAGAGCGAGGACAGCCCTCACACTTCACTAAATCAAACGCACTCCGAGTAAAAAGGAAGAGCTCATTAATTTATCTGCAGGCGGCAGCGGCGGTGTGGCCCCGAGATTAGTTTCGTTAAGACTAAAAAATGATTCTTTATGTGGCCAGGAGTGTGAAAAACGACGGTTGATTTGAATTTAAAAAGAACAAAACTTCAGTTGTTAGCGTTAAAGTTTCTAAACTTAAATTGTTAAATTTTATTTCTTGTAATGATCTCAACGTATTTAAAGTTTAAAAGAAAGAAATGTAGACATCTAACGAAATAACAACAGCATTGCCATTTGTATAAAATATTTTTTCGCGAACGCATTTTGGTATTTCAGTGCCGTTATAAACGGGGTCGATTAAATTAACATTATCACTCGCCAATTTAAAGGTTTTTTAAATTGTCTCACGTGCGCTCACAAAAAGCGTAGCCCTTCCGTTCGCGTAATCGCAGGAATAAAATTAAAGCGGTAGTTAGCGCTTTCACGCTGGAAATGCGAAGCAGTGAGGCCGGCAAAAACGTCTGCGGCCCGCGACTCGATTTATCTCGCCGGCGGCGGTACTTCGAGATTTTTTATAATTGCTGTTGACCGCAACTAATGCGGTTTTTTCGGCCCGGGGGCTTGTGACATGCGGTCATCTGATCATAACATTGTATCGCCTTAGTAGATTGACAGGACATAGCACCATTAATGCACAATGCATAGTGACGGTACTTTATCTTGTGTTGTCTTAAGGGGCTACCCGGATTTTTAACGCGCACTCTAGCGCCACTTTAGTAGCAAAATCATAACTCGTTAAATAAAAAACCAATCGAAAATCTGATTGATGCGATTGTAGCTGTGGTTATGTTGTTTAGATACAATGTTTAAGTTCAATAAAACAGAGTTATCTGCAGTTAGATACAGTTAGGAAAATGGCCAAATTTTTGTGGCCATATTTAGCAGTTTTTGTAACTCTAACTACAGTGAAATACTTTAGAAACTATTTAAACGTAATAAATATACTAAAGAACCTGTACTACAATCGTGTCTACCAGATTTTTGATTGGTCTTTTATTTAACGACTTATGATTTTTCTACTAAAATGGCGCTAGTGTAAGCGTCAAAAATCCGGGTAGCCCCTTAAGTTCAAAAACATCATCAATTTACGTAATCTCTTATTATAGACAGGGACAGTCGCAATCCGCACGGTAATAAGATGCTCATTGATTCTCCCACAACCTGAGACATAAAGGAATAAGACATTAAATCCGAGCTTAACGGGGTAAGAATCGTTCAGTAGTTCCAGACGCTCAATGGTCGGCATTTAACGTCGGATGAAGAGATGCTCTTATTTTTCGAGGCCGCATTTTAGCGAGAACAATAAACGCGTCGCAGCCGCATGAAATATGATTGGAGTCCGCACTTTGTTGCAACCCTACAAAGAAAGTTTCAACTTTCGCGATTGGATTCCTAGAGAGATCTTTAAGTTTTATTTCTGGCTGTTAGGATGCTAGTTCCACTCATAATAGTTACTGTATTTTACTTTGTGTGTTCCGGGACCTGAAAGTTTATAAGTGTATAGAAAATAAAAGTTAGGAACTCCCAGCATGTGTAATATGGAGCGTTGGGTCGAAAATAGAACGAGTCAGTTCGCGCTTTTAATCGAGTTGAATCGGGTAGCGACAGCTAAGCGAGTGGCGCCCAATCGAGTCACGGCGAGTAATCGAGCGATTGCCACCGATGACAGGCGTCCGACTCTCGCGACAGACCCGAGGCGCAGACGGATTAACTCCACAATCCAGTTGTTATGAAAGTTTATGAAACGGGACAGCTTTAGTGCACCGCTTTTTATAGTTTTTGCTGGTTTATTGCAGTCTAGACTAGACCCACGTATAATTGTCCTCGGACGTAATTGACTTTGTTTCAGAGCTGCAGTCGGCGAGGAACTAGATTTGTTTTGTTAAGTAGTTTGTCTGGTTCCGGTTTTAATGCGATGCGGCTAAGAAGCTTGTGTTTATCAACAAAACTCGAGCTTTGTTCTTGTGAAAGTAGAAATAAATTAACTGAAACATTTCATTAACAGTGCGACTAAGTATTGTCCGTATTCTCTCATTGCCATGCACAACACCCTCGCACCTGCAAACGTCCGCTTGTGATTAACGCTATGCTTCGTGTGCTCGCATGTACGCGATTTTTCTGAGAGGCCAAAAATATTTTCAATCCTCTCATACAATTTTCACTCTACATAAGCAGTTCAATATTGATCAGAATGCCTCTCATTAAACTGTCTTGACATTTGACTGTCACTGAACTAAAAAATCATAACACCGTATAGGAAATTTATCGAGCTCAAATACACTATAGGAGACGACAAGAAATGTTAATAATATTGAAGAATGCATTAAAGTACTTTACTAAACCCAATGTATGTGAGTCGTGGACTAAGGTCCGTGAGTTATTTCGCCATCCGCAGCGCATTCATTCCGCTGTCTCCCAAGACCGAAATTAAAAAGAGTATTCTCCGTTTTTCAGCGCGAGACAAACCCCCGGTAATATTCCTGGCAGCGGGCAGTATATTAAATTCCTTGCGGACAATTTACTCATTAGAGCAAAGTGTCGCGAAAGTGCGGACATTAGTCCGGAGTCTCCAGAGCCCGACGGACATGTCCGAGGGGCGGATACCCCACTCACCACCAGGGACACGCGATTTGTAACGTTTAACTTGTATACATAGTTGTGTACATTGTATGTAGGAACAGTTTGAGAGGCATAATCACTACCTCACATCACATTTAATAAATAATGTAAATATTTTATCAACTAGGATATCATGCTTTCCCATCACCAGTTCTTCCTTATTATATTATGTTGTTTTGTTGCTTGGCAGTATTTTTGACTGAATGTTTATGTTAATTTATACTATTTCTATATGTGAGAACCTGTAAGAGGTTTATGAGTTAACCATACCATCTCATATTATCTATTTAAAAACCCTGGTTTTCCTGTGATAAAAAAACACATCCCACCGCTACAACTCTTGTGTAACGAAAGCTTAGAACGACGATAGCGTCTGATTGTAAATTACAGTATTCATATTCCGCAAAAAGATCAACTATTCAGCATTCTGAAGCTTCAGCAAATGCAACGTCTTGGCGGGTAAACCTTTGTATAATAACAATCCGAGCGTCAGAAATAATCTCCTTGCAACAAGGGGCGCGACTCTAATGGCAGAGAAGATTATTCAGTTTTGTTCCCCTCCAAATTAAGTTTCTCGACGTTGGGATTATAACTAAAGAGCACGCTTTTGTCTGTTTCATTTCGAATATCAAAAGCTTCTTAGTTTTCTTCATTAATTTTCTACATGAAAAGTCTTCAGTTATGGTGAAAAATACTGAAGTACTAGGTACTGTACTCTCAATTTAGAAGAAAAATAACTACATAGAAAAGTAATCTGTACTCTCTAAAGAAAAATTGAGGCTCTTTTAACTGAGTATGTTATTTGTACGAGCAATGAGATGCCAACAGGAGCGTAAAATGAAATAACTACGAGTCCAAACCAAGATAATGATAGCAGGGCGTAAAGTATTTTTGACGCAGGAGGTTTCGTCTGGTTGTGTCTATATTCACAGCAATCAACTGGCAACTTTTGTGCGGGATTTCACATGAATATCCGTATAGTGTTAAACCAGTAAGCCATCTTTGTCGGCGCTCCAATTAAGCTCGCTGTGGGAATAAACGGCAGCATTCAGGGAAGTCGGTGGCGCGTGCATGCTTTCAATGTGAGAGCGGGTGTGATCGTTTATTTTTTATATTCCAATACATAGGAGAATTCTCCACGCGTATGACAATGAGGCGAACGTTCATGAAATCGATGGTATGTAGCATGAAGGAAGGAGCATACTCAGCAATAAATGGTATAGACATCGCTTGCATATTTCGAGTGAAGGTATTTCAACAATGAATATTTTTAGCAGAGCAAGAAATGTTCACTAATAAAATGTAATATTGGTAGCGAGAAATGTCCGAAAAGCTGACCCTAGTTAATTTCTACACAAGTAAGTTGATATGAGTGTGTACGTAACTAAACACTCGGCGAATTGACAATCCATTAGAGCAAAAGTTAATAAAGGCGCGTCCACAACCCTCGTCGCAGAAACTTTTTCAATTACCCCCCTCCCCACCAGCAGTCGCGCGGACAAACGACCACTGACGACCACGCTGGTGTCTTCAATGGAAACAATTAGAAACGCGGTGACCGATACCACACCTGAAGTTATCGCTTGATCTGTGCAATTGATTCAAAGAGAGTGCGTTTTATCGATTCTATTGATACTTTTGTCATTTTTGACAGCAGAAATGAGCTTAGGATTTCATGAAAATAATATTTATTTATGAACTTTCCTCTCCACAAATACCTTTCATCATAAGAAAAAAATGGTACCTTGAGCTTTTTCTTCAAATGTGACTTGTATCTAATTTAATGAAAAATTAATAAAACCGATTCCAATTTACGATTCACGGATCGAATTCCGTAACGACGCAATTAGAGATTCGAGAAGGCAAAAAAACTGCGCCTCCCTACCCCAAATTAAATTAGCCCGCGTACACTTACACCGATATTGGTTTCACCCGAGGCTATTTGATCTCAAAGCTTTCAAACTTTTGCTCCACTAACTTCAGCTATAATATAACTTTGCGATGCATCTCGCCGCTTTCCCGGAATAATAAAATAATTTACGGGACATAATCAACAACATTGTTGCGTGTAATTAATGTATGCTACATCAAAGTTTACGTAAGAGCATCCCGGTCTTGTTAATAATGAACCTACTTAAACGTTTTCAATCGCTTTTCAATTTCGATATAGCTTCATTTGGGAAGGCCATTACGATTATAATCGTCGCGGGCGCGTCTTAATGCGTCAATTTGTATGCGCGCGTGTGCCGGTCTCGCCCGCGCCGCCCACGCTCTCGCGTCTCTCTTTTCTTATATTTTATTAAATCCGGGGAATCAAAACGGAGCTCGGTGATCATCGGAGGTTATGAATAAAGTATCCGCTATTTGCATAGAACATCGATCTGTAATTTGACGCGAATGGCTCGTAATAAAAGGCCGAGTTAGCGTTCCGGGCACGTCGCAACTATCAGGGCGGTGCAGGTTGCGGCATCATGGGCGTATGACGTATTGTAATTCATTACGGGTATAAATTACGGCAGCGTGTTATTACTGGCGGTTTAATTCGTCAAGTGTGGTCCGCCGTCAAATTAAATAATATTACAGCCATCAGACTAGATGTTCCGCTGGATCCAGTCGGGCGGGGCTATTAATCTGCCGGGTCTGATGGAGATATCAGGCTGAATCGCGTCTCGTAAACATCGATCGGGCTAAAATGCCACTTCTCCTAGCTAATTGTGTCCTTTAAGCGAATAGAGTAATAAACGTCCGTCAATGTAGTTCATAAATTGGTCTTGATTTGCTGTAACTATGCTATTTAACATAGGACGCGAAACAGTATTCCAGTTTGCTACCATTGCAGATTTGGTTGGAATTGGTAGCCTGATCAAAACGAGCTTTAAATTAAGCTAAAAGCCTCTTAACTATTAGGAGTAAGTAATTCATTACCTGGCTGTCACCTGGCGTCTAGATGCCCACGTGTCGTGACGAGAATGCTTCTACCGGCCGATCCAATCATTGTAGCTATTGTTTTATTCTGTCTATGACCGATATAGATCAAGTCTAATACGAGAATAACACGTATTCAATGCAACCATTCTGAACTAAAGGTCAACAGATAACAGACTTTTATTGCACAATTTTTCTTTCACACGAATAATGTCGTCCACCTATTTGCAGTTACTACAAAATAAGCATAAGTCCGTTTTTCTTTGCTAGTCCAATATTGTAAACAATCTTTTTATTACTTTTATAATAATATCAGTGACAAAAACTAATTTACTATTTAATTAAATAAAGTGTCAGTGTTCAACGATTAATAGCTTATGTAGGTTTTAAGTTTTGTGTTTAGCTTATTTTAAAATGAATCATTTCGTTAAAAAGAACGTCGAGATTGATTACAATATTTGACTAGCAAAGAAAAACGGACTTTAGTGTAACGTTACGGAACGTAATGAAGCACAATAATATGCTACACTTTTCAAAATTTCTGAAGTAAAAAGTTCCAGTATAACTAAGGAAGTATAAAAAAGTTCAATGTATGATTATTACTTTCAAAAAACAAACCGTATGTAAGTGTTTGATCATAGTTCAGACAAAGCCTCATTATCGAATGAGTTTTGTAACTACTGTCACAATAATCGTAGAGAGGACACTTACGCGCCGATGGATATTATGAACAGCGATCAAATCTGCATATTTATTTTAAGGGTTATGATTGACGTAGCTGGTACAGTCGCTAGTTGTTAGTGAACTTTATGAGATTACAAATATTGTTTGTAGTAATAAACATGATATATGATGCGCAACATTCGAAAAGGGGACAGAGAAAACTGAATTTATATTTTAAACTTTTTGGACTGTGTGTTTCTGTGTTTTTGGATTCTGTGGACTATGAGAAGGCCTATGATTCGATCAAAACTTGGGCGGTGTTTTGGTCTCTTCAGCGGTGTCACATAGACTATAGGTATATAGAGGTGTTAAAGTGTCTGTAAAATAACGCCACCATGACGGTCCGAGTACAGGAACAGAATACGATGGCGTGAAAGATATGGAGACGTTATATCTCTGAAACTATTTACAGCGGCATTGGAAGACGCTTTCAAGCTCCTGGAATGAGAAGAATAATGGCGTATATATAACACACCTCCGGTTGGCCGATGTCAAAGATGCTAGATGATCTTGGCACTATGCTCGAAGTCCTCGACCGAGTATCCCAACAAGTGGATCTTAAAATGAACATAGAAAAGACGAAAATCATGTCAAGTTCCCGTGTTGTACCCACTCCAGTATCTGTTGGGAACTCAACTCTCGAAGTGGTCGACGAGTACGTCTACTTTGGACAATTGATTTCATTAGGTAGGTGCAACATTGAGAAAGTGGTCAATCGATGAATGTAACTCGGCTGGGCAGCGTTTGGGAAACTGCGCAAGAGCGTCTTCTCGTCTCAAATACCTCAGTGTCTAAAGACAAAAGTCTTCAACCAGTGTGTGTTACCAGTGATGACATACAGATCCAAAACGTGGTCTCTAACTATGGGCCTCATAAAAAAGCTCAAAATTACAAAACGAGTGATGGAGCAGCTATGCTGGGTGTTTCTCAACGAGATCGAATCAGAAATGACACATCCCTAAGAATCAGTTAGCTCAAGTGGCAGTGGGCAGGGCACATAGCGTAAAGAACTGATCGGCATCAGGGCAGAAAAGACTGGAGACCTTTCGACCAAAAGCGCAGCGTGGGTCGTTCACCGTCAAGATGGACGGACGACCTTGTTAAGATCGCAGGATCACACTGGATGCAGACCGCTTGTGATCGGTCGCTGTGGAAAACCGTGGGGGAGGCCTACCTTCAGCAGTGGACGTCCTTTGGATGAAAATGATGATGATGGTGATGGACTGTGTTTCGCACAATTGGCGGACCTAATGGTAAGGGCATATTTTTATTTATTTTTAATTCGAAATGGGTTTGCTCTTGACTCTAGCCTACACCTAATTGGCCTTAGACAGAGTCGACGATGGAGCAAGCGCACCCAGAAGAAGCCTGTTTACTCTGTTATATATATACTAGTCAAACGCTAGTCATATCGCTTCTTCAAAATTAATAAGTCCTTTATAGATATAAATTAGCTTCTGAAATATTTACTAAGTGAAATAATATTTCTTCAGTAATTTTCACCGAGAATTAAATGTTCAGACTTCATGTCTAATATTCCTAGCGTCAGAAATTTTGCAGAAAATATAGTCTAAAATTGATGAGCATTAAGAAAATAGTCAAATGAATTTTAGAGATCTTGATGAGCCTTGTTAGCTATTATTTTGATTCGTTGATACTCAAATCTTATTTCAAATCAAGTTGCTTTACAATACCCTTGAGAAGCAGTATTTCATTCTAACAAATTAATAGCTTTCCATTAGAAATTAATTTATGCCCGTGTCACGGTTAATTAAATTGTTAATTTATTGTTATAATGCCGGCAATACCTAAATGAGTTACACGAAGTATCGGAACCAATCAGTAATAATTCGCTCGCAATGAAAGATCTATCCGATGGATAGCCGATACCGCGCGGGAACAAATGTAATGACGATCAAATATTGTTGGCGTAATTAACAGTCTAGGGAATAAGGATATAGGGTTGTAAGTGAAAATACTTTTACACTCTCTTCATTAACGATGAGTTGCGGAGATCTATTGACATAAAAATATATACCTATTTATTTATTCAAACTTTATTGTGCTGTACATTGTACAGTTGGCTGACCTAATGCCTTATGGCATTCTCTATCAGATAACCGCTTAGAAATGCAGACATTATTATTCCGTAGCAGAACATTAATAAAAAGTAAGAAAAGTTGTACACAAAAAAAAGTAAAATGCACTAATCTATTCGCTTATGTTTTTAGGGTTCCGTAGCCGAATGGCAAAAAACGGAACCCTTATAGTTTCGTCAAGTCTGTCTGTCTGTCTGTCCGTCCGTATGTCACAGCCATTTTATTCTGTAACTATAAGCATTACACTGTTGAAATTTGGTAGGAAGATGTATCCTGTTAACCGCTTACCGATTCTCATACAAAAAATAAAAAATAATGACATTTAAGGGGGGGCTCCCATACATGAAACTAAAACCAAAAAATTTTTTTTTAGTCAAACCTATGCGTGTGGGGTGTCAATAGATAGGTCTTTTAAAATAACATTGAGGTTCCTAAAACCATTTTCTTTTAAAGTCTAACGTTTCATAGCTAGACGCTTCCAAAGTGGTAAAATGGGCGTCCCCCCCCCCCATCTTACTTCTAAACCAAGCAAGCGTAAATTTTGAAAAAAATATGTGATGTAGATCTTGATAAATACTTTCAACGAAAATTGGTTCGGACGGGATCGAACTAGTAGTTTTTGAGATATAGCACATTTTCTACAACCGCAAACATAACTTTGTACTTCATACAAACACTATGAAAAACAAAGTTATATTTGCAGTCGACAAAATATTGTGGTATTTTACTTAGTAGAAATAAGTGGGTAGGGAAACACTTCAATTCAGTTAAAGTTGGCACGGAACCCTCAGTGCGCGAATCCGGCTCGCACTTAGCCAGTTTTTTTTTGTTACACAAAGTTTTCTTATTTTTTTGCTCATCTATCGTCTTGTATTGTATCAGTAAACAGTCCAAGCCTATTTTTCCAATGACAGTGCTTGTAGTCTTATCTTTTGCAATCAATGTAACTTCTCACTACCTCAAAATTGTAACTGTAGTTTAATAAAATTGTTATCTTTTTATAAACGACTGGCGACAACAACGCTAAAATGGAATATAGAGTTAAAGTTTGTACGCTTGTATAGGGCTATCTGAACTGCAGCACTGATTTCCAAAAATATATCATATTATATCTCAATAATATCACATTTAGGCAACCCTATCAAGAAAGCCAACAGTCGCGGCGTTACGTTGGCTACGAGCGAATGTAATGCGGTTATGAAATCTCGCGGGGAAATTGTTTTGATAGCTCCCAGCCTCGCGTTTGTCTCTGCGATGCTCGTCCGCTCCTATAGTAATAAACGTATATTGTGAGCTCATTCTGCAATGGCTTATTTGGTGCTTCTCACAAGGGTGCTATCTCTTGTTCACCACAATTCGCTTCTACGCTTTTACTGCCTTGATATTCCACATTTTCATTTCGGAAAAAACCTATGTATCGTTGAATTGTGCTAAGTCACTATACTATTAAATTTTAAGTATTATCTTTCAGGACTTAAGATTAATTAGCGAAAGCTAAGAAAATATCGACATCTTAAGCCCCTTACGAGTATACACTGCGACTTTTAGCAGCGATGCAGTCACGTGTTTGGAAAACGCGAGACAGCATTGTGACTCACGCAATGTACAGATTTAATTTAGTATCGCTTAGAGCATAGTATAGTAATGTGTAAGTAGCTGCCTCGGTGGCGCAGCGGTAGAAGGGTCGCACTTTAAAGCGACGGCTGCGCCAGAGGTCCCGGGTTCGTTCCCCGGGTCGGGCCAAAAATATGTACCTGAGTTTTTCTGTTCAGTAATTCTTAGGGTAGCCCGGAGTTTGGAAGTTGGCGGTGTTTCATCCCCGTGCCTCGGAAAAGCACGTAAAGCCGGTGATCCTGCGCCTCAACTCTTTCCGGTCGTGTCAGATTGCTGTCCCATTGGGCTATGAGAGTGAAAGGAATAGAGAGTGCACCTGTGTTTGCGCACACACTTGTGCACTATAATATGTCCCGCGTAGTCGGTTAGTCGTTGTGACTGGCCGCCGTAGTCAAAATCGGCTAGGGAGACTATATATTACTATAATGTGTTAGTATTGATGCATTTGCCAATAAACAGCATAAAATAGTCCCCCTAGCCGATTTTGACTACGGTGGCCAGTCACAACGACTAACCGGGGTGAAACACCGCCAACCTCCAAACTCCGGGCTGCCTTGAGAAATTTCTGAACAGAAAAACCCAGGTACATATTTTGGCCCGACCCGGGGATCGAACCTGGGACCTCTGGCTGGCGCAGCCGTCGCTTTAAAGTGCGACCCTCTAACCGCTGCGCCACCGAGGCAGTTACACATATAATCTGTCGTTATCCAGCTTCTGCATCGAGTATCAATGCTTTAAGTAGCGCAAGTAAGTAAAGGTCGACATTTTGCGACTGCATAAAAGCTGCTTAAAGTCGCAGTGTGCAAAGGGTCGCATGCTGGCACCGTCTTCGTCTTGAACTTTACCTCGTGTGCGGTTTGTTTGTGTGTTGCCTGTAATTAAGATTGATTAGAGCGATGCAATTACAGGCACGCGGCGCCGCGGGGCGAGGGCTGAGGGAGGATTTGACAGATTATGTTGTGTAGAACCAAGTACTTGCCTGCGCTTATTGGGTTAAAGTATTGGACGCAGCAGGTGCATGAAACGTCGCGAACTTTTTCAATACGGAGCTGTGAGGGAAATATTATTTACCAACTTTTACTGTACTAGTGGTGTACCTACTGGTGTAGGTATATAAATATTGGACACCAATCACATACATTGCTCTGATCCCAAAGTAAGTAGCTAATGCACTTGTGTTATGGAAATCAGACACAACGATGGTACTACAACACCCAGATCCGAGACAATATAGAAAATTTTGATTTCTATATTGATCCGACCGGGAATCGAACCCGGGACCTCACAGCGGCGACGCCTTGAAACCAGCGCGCTTAGCCACTGCACCACGGAGGTCGTCATATATGCTTGTGCCTAACCAGAATAGGACAGTACAATAGGTTAATAGTTAAAACGTTATTCTTCTGTCATTCCATTATTAGCGACCGCCTATTCCATGTCCCGGATTTATTGCGTAATATACGGGTCTGAATCGAATTTTGGATTTTACGATTTCATTTTAATCTAATTCGAAATTGCCCGTATTCAAATGAGCTATAGGTACATTTGTTTCAAATGTAACGTAAATACAATCAGCTAAGTACGCGTTCAGGCTTGGAGTGGTTCACAAATGATTAATTGAATTAATTCCGGCAGAGCGCGTCGCGACACGCTTTGCGTGCGTGTATTTCGACGCGTTGAATCGACAGGATGTTGCCGGTAAGGTGTTCCATGTTCGCATATTTAAACGAAAGATATCTAGGAAATAAAGTAGCAGCGAGCAAAATATTCGCCACCCTCATTACTGTAAAAGTGAAACCTCATTAGTGCGCTGAACTATTCAAACTGCCTCCCTAATTATGCGTAAGGCTCGCGAGGCATTCGTGGCCGCGGCGGCATCCGAGTTGCTACTACTGCTAGAGTTATAGTATACTTGTGTCGAGGAAACGTAGTTGGGTATTAACTACCGAAGTCAAAACCATAATACCAGAAAGACATTTTCAATGCAACTTTTATTTTTTTAATTTTGCAAGCATAATACCAACAGTGATGTAACAATTCAACTGTACGTGATTATTGAACATGTGATATTAAATTTCAATAATGTGATTTTACTCCTTAGGACACAATGTATTATGTAAACGTTACAAAAACAGGTTTGTTAAGAGAAAAAACAAAATTTACTTTCTCTTGCAATGGCAATATCATTTTTTTGATATTGTATATACATATTCAAACAACAAAAAAATTATAATTTTTTAATCAAAAACAATGATTGAAATCAAATTGAATTTATCGATTAATTAAGAACAACACTTATAAATTACGAAAAAGTGGCTACCCACGAAATATAATTTTGGTCTATCTAATAATAAATCAGAGTATAGTAAGTGTATTATTTCTGAAAATGTCGCCAATGAGAAATGAAAGGGTATAAAATTACGAGTATAAAATAAAATAGAAGGCAAGGAATGTATGTAATTCAGAAAAAAATAAACGAAAGACTTTCAGCCAGATTTCCAATTACCAGCAATTTCTTGTCCATTTAAATCTCAGTTCCAGAGTGATGATAATTTGAACAGTTATTTTCTAACGCGCTTGTCGTCTAATAGTATGTCCCATACCATATCATCGCAACAAAGTCAGGTACAGCTACGTAGCTCTGACCGCGAAATGCAGCCGCAGTTGATTGGCTCCAGGTCTTGGGTTAATGCAGTCAGGTATAAATTACTGTTAATGTGTCGTGCGAGAGAATATATGGGGATTATTCGAGTTCGTACGCCGGCGAAATGTGCAGAATCCAGCCAAATAGTGCGAGAGATTTCGTTTGAACTAAAAATACGTTCTATTTTTGCAATGAGCCATGCATTGCTTTGAATACGAAAATACAACTTCAGTGGAGACCGCATGCAGCTATTGCATATAAAACCAACAGACGATTTAAAGCGAACTGCACAAAATGTTATTGTAACCAAAGGCGAGACTGACAAGTGAGGATTGCGACGTGCAATCCGATAAATGATGTGCAAAGTAATTTTGCCCAACTTAAAAAGTTTGTATTTGCATACGTTGAAAAGACCCCCATTTTTTTTGGCAGTACCTACTTCAGATTGAAGTGGGAACTGGGTCCGTGAATAGTGGAAGTTATTGCCGCTATCGCTGATAAAGGTCCAATAACTTAGGTCTGTCCGGCCAGCGCTGCATACTAACGAGGTGTCCGGGGCGGCCGTCCGGGTTATACCCGTGACAGATTGTCCAGACGCGCCGCGTTGGATTAGCACCGGCAGGGCTATTATGAAACTGCAATGAGTCCGTGATAGCATTTTGACTGCCTTTTTTTTAAATCAAATCAAATCAATTTATTATTTGCATAAATGTGGTATTACATAGATGATTCGATATTTTAAAGACCAGCACATTTACCATTACTGGCTTAAAAAAATAAAATGCATTTCTAAATTTCTAATATTATTTTCGTGTACCTTGTTGATCTCGTGATCAGTTCACAGGCAAGAGATACCAGTTTCGAATCACAGGTTATGCTAAAATTTGTTTTCAGGTTTTGCCTTCTTAAAATTACTCAGAAAGTATGCGGAGTCAGGAAGTTTGGAAACTCCTAAAAACCCTACTACGCTTGATCTCGATTGTTCATGTCAGACTGCAGTCTCGACAAGTGGAGGAACAGAAAGTACAATTCACACACATGACCAGCGCAGACCATAATCTGTTTGGGTACTGCTCAACATTCATTAATAAACCTTAAAAATAATTGACGACCCGTCTGGTGTAGTGGTCGAGAAATCGCCTACTACGCAGCGGGTTGCGGGTTCCATCCCCGCACAATACAAACATTTGTGTGCATGAACATGTCTGTTTGTATTGGTCTGGGTGTTTTCCATGTATATCAGGTATGTATTTACAAACAAAAAGTATTTAAGTATTAATCCGTTGTCAGGCACCCATAACACAAGCTTTGAGTAGCTTACTTAGGGACTAGATGGCGATGTGTGGGAATGTCCAAAGGATATTTATAAAAAATAATTTTGTCTACTTCAATAAAGTCGGATTGCAGTTGCATTGCTATCCCTTTTAAGTTACTTATTATACCTGCACGTGACGCGTCCGTGATGCAGTGCTAATCCATCATGTTATAACCAGTGATCTCGCCCCGCGCGGGTAACGGCTGGAAACGTGTTAAGGCATGGAGAGCACACGGAATAGCTGATGATTTGGTAGCGGCATTTATTGGAGACACGAGATTCAACTTGTTATCATTCACATGACAAAATGGTGAAGGCTTCACTGGTGCCAAATGCAAGATTATAATTTATTTTCGTAATTAACGGTACTAGGCGACCTCCGTAGTCGAGTGGCTAGCACGCTGGTTTCAAGCGTCGCCATCTCGTGAGGTTCCGGGTTCGATTCCCGGTTCTTGATCTTTTCTATATTGTCTCGGGTCTGGGTGTTGTGGTACCACTGTTGTTTCCGATTTCCATAACACAAGTGCTTTATCAACTTAGCTTGGGAGCGGAGCAATATTTATTTAAAAAAAAAGAAACTAGGCAATCTGGCCAAAGTAGTACACTGTTGGTATTCAGCTACATTCGTTTTATTCTTATTCAGTGCCAAAAACTCTGCGTATGGTAAGCAGAGTATCTGTTTAACGCAGCGGTTGGCGGTTACAGGCGAAATAGGGAATTTCCTCTGATTTCCGCAACGCCGCCAAAGTTGCCGATTCTGTAAAACTTCAGCTCACATAAAGTTGGGCGTAATATTATGTGTGTTCTGTTTTCTGTTCGTTTCGTTTTGTTAGAGTTAATAATTCTAATTATCTTGAAAATAACTGTGTTTTACGAAAATTACTGTCCGCGATCGATATTTGGATACCAAAACTTGAGACACGAGAGGATTAATAGTTGTCATCAAACCATAACTTAATATTCTACAGGCGTATAGTAAGTAATGGTGTTTGGTGTCGAAAAACCATCGTGGCAGGCTATCAGGTGGCGTCAGCAAATGTTTGAGCGGCGGTGATGCATCGCCGCATCAGCATCAACACCGACACTGAGCACACAGTGACCAGACTCATTGCAGAATGCATTATAACGCACCTGCAATACCATTAACATAGCCTTTTACATACGTCATTGGTTTCTAAAAAAACATTGTTACGGCCTTTCGAGTCTAGGGCCTAGTCGGAGTGTGTATGAACTCGTCTTCTGAACATTCAATGAATACATAATCTTAAAAAAAATGTAAAGAACTGAGGAGGCGTTACAGCCAATGGATATGGAGTGAAGGAAATCTGATTAATGATTTGCCCCGTTACTTATAAACGTAGAAGACGTAAGACTCCTTCCTTATACACTGCGACTTTTAGCATCAATGCAACCGCGCGTTTTGAAAACACACTTCAGCATCGCGACTCACACAATAAACAGATTTAATCTAGCATCGATGCAGTCGCCAAAATTCGTTACATAATTTGACAATTTCCAGCTTCTGCATAGCGACTGTATTGATGCTAACGCGCGTTAGCATCGCCACTGCATCTCTGAAAAAGTCGCAGCGTCAAAGACGAAACGTAGAAGACGTAAGAATAGTTATACAATGTTGTGTCACTTTCTGACAACCTGAGGTGGAATTGTGTAAAGCAATCGTATTCATTTGACAGTTCAAAACGTACGATATGATCTGTCAAACCCTTTGTTCTTTGCCATTTGACAAACCATTATCGTACGTTTTGAACTGTCAAATGAATACGATTGCTTTAGACAATCGCACCCCAGCATTACTAAAATATCTAAATAAGACAAAACATGGTGTAACTATTCTTAAAATATTGAACGTTTATTCGTGACGGAGAAGATGTATAACGCATTTATTCATAATGTAAGTGCGAGAGTAAACAGGAAGATCCAAGATCACTTGCGTTAGATAAAGCGATTGCCTGGTGTAACAAGCTTGCCATATGGATCGAGTAGACCAAATTCAACCGCATTCAGTAACTGTACTGTGGAAGACAATCAAACATGCGTTAATATTTCGCTGGAGTCGGCTGAGACGCGACGAGGCCGGCAGTTGGCGGGAGTGATGGATTGAGTAACGCCGCTGTTTGCCGAGTTATTAACTTGCGCTCACATACAAACTACTTACAATATTTGTATGTAATAACAACTTGAGTTTGTGTGCGTATGAAAGTGTAGGTTAATAATTTTATATTTTAGTAAAGTAAAAAGTCCTAAATAATCCCTTGATAATCCTTGAAGGATTCTGAGTCGAGTTGATAACCTCCTCCTTTTAGAAGTCGGTTAACCCTTTTCACACTGTTTCTAAAGTAACACATCGTAGGTAATGTTTGTTCCCACATAAAGGTATAATAAAACATTCAGAAGTCTTTATAATACTAGTCTTAAAATTCAAGCTTAAACCTAAGAAGCTAAAGGAATGAGCTAGTTATTGCCCTATTCATTAAAGAAAATGCCAGGTATGGAACGTGCAATTATCATGTTTAATAAGATTTTGATAGACCTTTCCTACTATAGTTCTCTTTGTAAAGGTTAGTTAAGGCTGGCAACATTCGTGAAAGCAAGCTTAGACACGTCCACCATGCTACGTGGTTTTGTGTTGCTAGATTTATGACTTTGTGGTCAGGAAGGCAAATTGGGTATGCTAGCCGACACCACATGAAGCAATATCTTATTTAGCTTATTATAACTAGTAATAAAGCGGTTACACGCTTGACAAAAGCTAAAGTCTATTCATCCAAGAATTTCTACAAGACGAAACTGTGTAGCATATGTTTGAGTTTCTTAATTTATGTTTTAAACAAGAATTACGTCTTTTTTATAAAATTTGCCGACTTTCCTTTAATAAGATCAGAGCGAAGGAAAAGAAAATTTTTGAGAAACAATAGAACTGATGAAATTACAATAGCTATTCGAAAAGGGAACTTTTTTATAAATCTCTGGAGATGAAACAAAGTATCCCAACGATTAATTGTTTTCTCCCAGTGGCAGTCATTAGCAAATGCATCGGAATGATAAATATCCAAAGTTTTTAAAAGCAGTCTGTTAATCATTCAGTGAGCAGTTATAAGTGTGAGCGTCTCTCGTGACGACGCATTAATCAAGAAGAAACAGGTTTATTAAGAATAATGACGATTAAACTATTTATTTAAAGAGCTTTCAAAAGTTTCCAGAGAGCTTATGAAAAATTTATCTTAAAAACTATTAAGACATCATTTTTTATAAGTATTGTGTATCTTGGACACTAAGATTGTGCATTGTTTATAGATAAACCGAAAAAGAAAAAAAAAAAGCTTTGGTTGACTGAAAGCTATTCACGCCCGATTTTATTTTATTTTTTTATACAATTTACATTATGGTATTAACTTACCAAACAAGGATTATAATGTAAATGTATGCAATCGGAGTCGGAGAGCAACGCTAAGGAGCCAACATATTTCCCTGAGCCGGAAAAATGGTCGCCGCAGATAACCGCGACTTATGTCGTGAAAACGTGATTCCCCACGCTAAATTGTGGAAACATGACCTGCTTCGCCAACGCCAAAATATAAATGAAAACGCAATAACAATGAATACCCAGTTAAGACGTTAAATATTACGAAATTATGGTAATGGACCCGGGGCCTTAAAATTGTATAATTTGCCAACTTAAAAAGACATTCGCTGTGAGCCAGGAGAGTAATTTCGCGAATGGTCATAAAGTTAGCAAGCTTTACTGCTATACTACGCGACATAAATTGTAGGTGATATTTTTCATGCCTCCATAACGAAACAGGTATGAATTTCTTGTTATGATAATGGTTCATAAACTGACTCCACATTTTAAGTTAATATTTTCAGGACTAGCTTTCAGAGTAATGTCTGTAATAAACGTTTTAAGGAACCTGAACGGAGATTAAAGCAATATTGGTTCTTTCTTTCTCTAGTTTGTAGAAAAATAAACCTATAAGACATAATCCCATAAAGACTCGCATTCACAGACGCGTATACGCACGTCACGTAGTAGGGACTGTGCTGGACGTTAATACAGCGCCCCTAGCGGCCGTTATGCAAAAACCAAATCCTCCCGTTCCGGGGACGATTTGTTGCCCTAATGCAGCCTTAACTGACGATTACCGTATGTTTAGTGTTTTGAGGTTGATTTTTTAACAATCCATATTAACTGAGATAAAAACAATTCGATAGTCATTTGGTTTGATTATTATACATAATGTTCATGAGGATAAGAAAGTCAAGTTATAATGGCTTTGTCTTTAACAAAGCAATTGTTCGGTATAATGACTAATTTGAATCGACGACGTTACGCAGGCAATTTGAAACAGTTCAAACTATATCGACTAATGGCAAAATGTATAATATGCTAAGCGAGTACATTACACAATCGCAACAAATCCACAGTTGAACAATTATTCAAATATTCTCTTTAACGTCAATCATTATTGTTATTGGTTCCATTTCACAATCTCTCCGTTGAATAATTTATATGACAAACCATTTACCAATTTCCTATAACATATCTGACAATCAAATTGCAGTCAATTGCAGAGTCACAAGCGGGTTAATAACAGCAGGAGTCAATAACAAAGCTTGGAGCTCAGGTCAACTGACATTAGTCTATACTAACGACCACAGAACTATGGCCCATATATGTATGCTTGCATGACAAACACGTTTAGCAACGAACAATAAATTTGGATATTAAGATAATTGTTTATGCCTCCAATAAAAATGACTTACAGTGTAATTGAAGGATCAGAAGGTGGCTAAGTCGCTTACCTGCAATGAAATAAAACAGCTGTTAGAATAGTTTGTTTTGGATTGAGTAAAATAGGTTTAGATAAAACATGCCTATACCAGCTTTTAATATCAAGTTCGCTTTTTTGATAACTTTTTAATTCAAAGACTGAAAGTAATATCAAATCCAATTACATCCGGTTACATGCTGCTGCACATAAAGGGAGTCTATCAGTTTCATAATAAAATTCCCATTTGAGCTTTGCAGCGCATATTAAAAGCGCTACACAAAGGCGAGCCGATTTGCAAATATACAGAGTTTAAAGTGCGCATGGTGGAATGAGATTTCTGTATTGTTGCTATAAAATTACTTAAAAGTTGACGTCGGGATAGTAGGAGATAGGAGTAATGGCTTCATGCGGCCGGCAAAGCATAGGGTTGCCAATTTCTAACAGATCCTCAATTTAGTAAGATATTCAAGTAAATATTTGTGAGTAAACAAGACGACCTCCGTTGTGTAGTAGCTAAGCACCCTGGTTTTCAAGGCATCGCCGCTCCGAGGTCCCGGGTTCGATTCCCGGTCGGGTCAATATAGAAATATATTTTTTTATATTGTCTCGGATTTGGGTATTGTGGTACCACCGTTGTGTCTGATTTCCATAACACAAGAGCATCAGCTACTTACTTTTGTATCAGAGCAAGGTATGTGATTGGTGTCCAATATTTATAATATACATATATTTATTTTAATGTGGTGCGCATAGATTTTTTTTTTCTGCGACTGGATCATTGAGACATGCCACCTTATCGTGGGCCTCGGGATAATAAGATTATGAGATGGCTAAAAAGTAAGTGTGAAAGTTAAATATTTCTAATGTTTCACCTGTTTTGTACACCCAAGTGGGACTAACCACACTGTCTCGGTGGCGCAAAGGTTAGAGGGTCGCACATTGAAGCAATTCCTGTGCCAGAGGTCCCGGGTTCGATCGATGGGTCGATCGGCCAAAAAAAATGAACCCGGATTTTTCTGAACAGAAATTCTCAGAGCAGCACAGAGTTCTGATCTTTCCCGGTCGTGTCAGATTGCTTTCCCATCGAGCTACGAGAGGAAAAGTGATCTGCTGTCACGACTAATACTGAGCCTGCCTTTTTAGCGCATTTGGGGTCTTCGTTTTTGTTTATTTTTCTTTAGTATTTCTAATGGTAATGTTATTTATTGTGTCGTATAAATAATAGTTCTATTCTATTCTATTATAAAATCAAAAGCGGCGGAAAAGGAATAGAAAGTGCACTGTGTTTGCGCACACACTTTTGTACTATAATATGTCCTGCGCAGTCGGCTAGTCGTTAAGACTGGCCAAGTGGCTACCCTAGTTGAAGTCGGCTGGGGGCACTATTAATATTACACTCAAATAAATCGTCATAGTGGTAGCCCTGGTTGTGACCACGCAATGCAGTGTCGCAGTGCGCCGGGTGGCGATCGCTCGCAGCGGAAATAAGCCCCAATAATGCACTCGCACCCCGCACCCACACCAGCCATTCGCCGACAGAGCAGAAGCTTTAACATCGCGATCTACTGATTATAACACCAGTGAGCTGTGAGCCTTATATTGTACAGTTCAATATCATATAATTTTTCAAAAGCTTCATATGCTTAGTCTCTCTCTGTCTAAAATAAAGCATTTTAGACAGAGAGAGACATCTGGGCATCGAATTTCGCACAAGTCGTGATCTTGCAAAATGCAATGAAACGTTTTACATATACATGAAAGAATTATAATAAAGGAAATATTATCGCTTTATTATCGCTTATATACTGATGGAACCAGTAAGCAGTAGGATGATCTGGGTGCTAATAATAATTACTTTATTTAACTACAAACTCTCAATTAGGAAAAATCATTTAGGTAATTCTAATGAGATTTTTTCGATTCTATTTTCGTAATTATAAATACAAAATCCAAACTCTCCAATCTGTTAAAAGTAAAAAAAGAACTGCTTGATGCTGCTATACTTCATCGCGATCTCGCAAACAAAAGTGGATTAGTAAGACGATAGCGATTCGTTTCTTTTTGTCGTCGACACTGAACGTCTTTGGCGCGCAGCCAACTCTCGCGCACCCGTACCCGCGCCGTATGCGCAGATTTATAGATTTATTTGACTCGACAATAAACCCTTAAGGACCATCACTTTATCTGCAGACAGCGCACCGGCGGCATCCATCACTCCTGACCCGAGCCTTTCTCAGATTTTACGACCGAAATATTTTTAGATTATCCTTACGCTGATTCATCGCGATTCCTCATCGACCAACTGTTTATTACTGCAGAAATAAAGGTCGCACAGTCGGCGAGCGATGAATTTGTTAGCGGCGGTGATATACAATCGGTCCGAATGCGATCCATTAGTCTTGTCAGCCCGAATTATTTGTACCAAAAATATTCGGGACGATTCAATTCGAGTTGGGCTGTGTAAGGCGGGTTGTGATTTGAAAGAAGTCGATGTGCGCTCGATAAAACGTACGAACGGTCCGAATGAAAGTTTTTCTGGTGAGTGGGTCCGCGCTGTACCAGAGGAGGGACGGGCGCCTGAATTGGAAAATTACCGAGGTTCGTCGTTGCGAGTGACCTATTTCACTCCTATGAATAAAGATTTAATTCTTTTATCGTAGTCTGTGACAAAATGCCGACAACGCAATAAGACGAAACCGCCAACTTTCCGCAAAATTATCTGTTATTTATATACCTATGAGTAAAATCCTAAACATAACTTTGAGTTTAATTTATTTCAGTTTCGTTATTTGGACCCTCTTAACACAACCTGCCGCACCGACATCATAAAGAAAGGTCGTTTGTGTCATCGCATAAATTATCTAAAAATATTGTGTCAAGCCTGCCAATGAAGCAATTCCAATTCCGCCTTAGGGCATACATAACAATAAAGTGCAGTAAACGCATGCGGGAGTGTAAATCGTGGCAAATTCCCGGTTTAGATAAACGAATCAGCGGTGGCGCCAGACTTGTGAGTACTAACTGAGTTACGTCAGCCTGGAGTCTACGAGTCCACTGTGACTGCGGGAGTTAACTGTTCAAAATATTCAGAATGTCAAGAGAGACCTCACAACATAGTTTAGGTGAAACCGAAAATACTCTTGGGCACGACAAACAAAAAACATCAATAGTGGGATCCACTGTTGTTGTTTCCATAGTTTGGTCATATACCTTTTTTAATGAGTTCTGAAATGTTTGCTGTTGAGCCCGCTGTGCTATCGGTTTAAACAGCCGATGTGTTTGTCTAATAGTTATATAGTCTAATATAATAGTCTAATTGAAATAGTTGAATGACGGTTGTTAATATTTATGGACTTTTATTAAGATGGGAAATGATATATTCAATGAGTGTATGGAATGTTCTGATAGTAGAGTCCTACAAAATGTAAAAAGGGATATAATTTGTAAATGATTTATTTAACCAATCAAAACTCTTTTACTTTAAGTAAGAGCCCCATACAGGCAGCTTTCAGGATTGACTTAGAACACGATCAAACTGCTGTACTTATTTAGTCTGTGCCCCATCCGAGTACGTGCGCCGCGTACTGAATCAGCGCCCCGAAATAAAGACGCGTTATTTACCCGAGTGACCCCCATAAAAAGCGGCTGGATTGCGCCTTGATCCTTGAATTTTAAACAACTCGCAAACGCTTCTCTTATACTGATTTCTGGTATCTAAGGAGAATGCCTGATGCGGGCCGACGGTTTTTTTCCATATGCTGATTCGTGACGCCTTTGAACTGCGCTGCAGGTGTGGAAACATCGCTGTCAAAGGTAATCGATTCGCACGGAATATGTGTTTGAATACGTAATTTAGAAAGCGGGATAAGGAATGCCTTTAAAGTAATTTCCTGAAGCACGAATAACTGTTGAAAGTGTGGCATGAAATCCTCATTAAATTGAACTGCGTGGCATGTAAAAAAAAATGTTAAAGATATTTGTACTGAAATACTGGATAATATTGGATATTGTAGACGATAAGTTTGGCAACTTATTAAAAAATTCACATTAAAATGCTAAACAAAGTTAAAAAATAATAATTGCTCTATTGCAATTAAAAAAAGATCCTTTTCAGAGGTTAAACCTATACATAACCCTATATCATTTTCGGGAACTCTACATCTCGCAACACAATAAAAAATAATTAGAATAGTTACTAAAAACTTTTTTATTACAAGATCAATAAATTGTGACGTCTAACGAGATATGTTTTGTAAGAAGTATGGTATAGCATCATTTCCACGGTAAAATGTTAGGCTGTAGTATGTGTACACACCACCCACCCTCTTACATAGTTTTAGCCATTATATAAGAATATCTCTGGTCATTTGATACTTTCTATAACACGCATCGCAAAGTATAACATCTTTTATTTCGTTGCGGAAGGATCAACATCACAGGACACTTTCAAATGTTTGTCTTATCTTGTCTTGTCTTGCGTCCTAGTATTGTCTTGGTGAAACTGGCAATACTGAAAGCGACCCGCCTGCGTCGTTATTACGGACCGCATCGTCATTGCGTCTCATGAATCCCGAGTGGCGCTTCTGTTTGATTCCGCTCGCTCCGCCATAAAAGTGTATCCTGTCTTATTACATATCAATGAATAATCTCAGATACAGAGCACAGCAGCGTTCGAGCGCAGCTGTTAGTGAGGCAAAGCTAGAGAGAGGATCAGCTTGATTATTTTCGGACGAGGATTGCTGAAATCTAAACATTTTTAAACTAAATCACTGCTATCAGACCAGATTTACACTCCCGCATGCGTTTACTGCACTTTATTGTTATGTTTTCCCTAAGGCGGAATTGAAATTGCTTCATTGGCAGACTTGAATATTTTTAGACAATGCAATGACACAAACGACCTTTCTTTATGATGGCGGTGCGGCAGGTTGTGTAAAGAGTAAGGGTAACGAAACAGAAATTTAAAGTAATACTCAAAATTGTGTTAATATAGGTATATTAGCCGTTAGTATTGAAAACAAAGCAAACGTTATGAAACAGTCATATCGGTCGTTAAAAGTGTAACATTAAGTGTTTATCTGTTTGCGATTTACTGATGTAAAATACTTAGGCAAATTTAGTAATTCAGTAAGGACCATGTCGTCGTCTAAAAGTGCTAAACTGCTAACTCCGTTCGTCAGTTTTTTCAGGAGAAGAATAAAATGTTAAATTTTTCGTTTTATGATAAACAGCGGAAAACTGAAAATCCCGTTGGCCAATAATTACTTTACGTATTTGTTAATAAAACAATCTATTGAAATTGTACTATTTTCAAGAACTTACAGCAAAAAAAAGGAGTTATCAGGATTTCTATGTAAATTATCACAAATATATGAAAGAAAATGAGGAGTTAGCGTATTTGCAACTAAAGAAAGGGCATTGAAATCAAAAACATAGGTAAAGAAAATGTGAAATTATTTTGTTTATTAAACACAACTAGTTTACTACAATAGTTTTATAACATTAGTGCGGCAAGTTGTCGTAAAATTCACGATAGTCGACTGGGAGAATTAGCTTTATTTGTTGCAAATCTTGATATTTTCTCTCTTTTATTGGTAAACGGTCTTGATGCAAAACAGGCAGTTCATCATATAAAAAATTCTGGACTACTATTCTCCTTTGTGGCAGAACAGTCCAAGGATCCTTGAAGCTTATCTTGTACAGTATTTCTCCTGAGGGTCTGTATTTTAGTGCACGAATATCATTGACTTTTGCATCTCCGACTGATCGTCCTGGTCTAATACTTTTATATGCCTGAACACAGTTGAAGTTTTTGAAAAAATCGTGTGTTAAATATTGGACCGTGTAAGGCTCCTTGCGTGCGTTTTTTATAATGTTTATGTAGTCAGCTGGGACATTGACAATCTTATTTTTCAGATTTCTCTCAATTGTGGAATGCATAGAGTCCACCTCCATTTGGGTGTGGCCAACTTCTAGATACTTCTGTTCTATAGACACATTATGTTTCATAGAAAAATTAAGCAATGCATTTGACAACACAGCGTTTCTGTTTTGGTAGCCACACCCATCTGTATAAATTACAATCCGATTACATTCGGAAGATAAAAGTGGAATAATTTCTTTTTCTAGAAAATTTACCCAAATGGAAGAAAACTCTTCGGCATTTACGCCTCCCTCGCTTTCGTTCCATATGTACGAAAACGCAGCTGTATTTTTCAAGTTTTTGAAGCACAGATTGTGGACTTGTAGCTTCGTTTTATAGTAAAGGGTACTTATTTTGGAAACAGGACAAAGTAAAACTGCTTGCATATCTGCAGCTATCACAATGCATGATGAATCGTCTTTATCCTTCTCTTTTTCTTTTCTGGCTTCTTCTTTCTTAGTTGTATGTAAACTATACTCATCTTCTTCTAAATTGCCTGCTTTGTACAATGCACATTTCTCGCACTCGTCTTTTTTAGGACGAAAAAGTGAAATGTTTCTATCGTCAATATTCTTGTAAAAAGTTGTCGTTGATAACGGTGTTATGTTGCGCGAAGCGCACCAGTCTGAGACGTAAAAATCATACAAGGCTTTTTTGCATTGCCATTCAGGCAATAAGTAATTCCTCGAAGTAGACGATCTGCAATAATGCGATTCCATTTTAGGCAAAGCATCTAAAAATTCTGTGACATTAAATTGTCTTTCATTGATACTAGGAATATTTTGAGACGCAACACGTTGCTCGCTAGGTCGGCGTCCATCGTTAAGTTTTTTTTTCCATCCAAGTATTGCCATTCTGCCAATATTTAGAGTATTCAAAAACATAGTTTTGCAGACTCTTAGCTTAGGTTTTCCGGGTTCACCAGGTAAATAGTAGACTAAAGATTGTGTTCTTCGTGACTCTTCCACATTTTTCCGGTCTCTTTGTCGTTTGACTGGTAAGGATATAACGTGTTCATCAATGTATACTTTTTTTTCACCCCAGGATAGCTTCTTCCAGAACTTAGTGAAAGTCTCTGCTCTCGTGGTTTCTTGTATTTTGTCACATTTTAGTAGTTTTGATCCTTTACATTTAAACGATCCCTCAGTTTTTTTGGTTCTTTTTCGACTTCATATACCCACTTTGAATCAATTTTCACTCTTCCGTAGTATTTCGACCCAGTTTCTCTTAAACTTTTGTTCTTAACCGCAAACCAGTTTTTACGATCAACTTTGTGTTTCTTATTTTTTATTTTACTTTTAACAGGTAGTTCAGTGTCAGTATCGGTGAACTTGAATACGGCACCAAATTTATGTAATTTTCTGATTCTTGTACATTTCTTACTTCAGGCTCAGTGGTTTCAATTTCGAGTAAATTTTGCTGATTAGAAAGCAAATTCAATGAAATATTACTAATAGTAGTTGAACAACTGTCACTGTTGTGTCCTTCATAGCTTTCTTCTCTGTAGTCGGTATTTGTAATAAACATGCAAGTGGATGTGCTAGGCATAGCAGCGGTAGATTCTGTAGTGCATTGGACATTTTTATTCAAGGTTTGATAAGCGCCCAGGTTAATAATAGATGTAGGAAGGCTGTTTTTAAGAGCTGAATGCGTGATACTACTTATGTCATTAGTGAGTTCTTTAGTGGAAGGGTTATTGTTAGTATTAGCAACCGCGTCGTAATAAGTTTCAGTGGCGAGAGACGTTTCAAGTACTACCGGTAAATTTATTATGTCTATTTGAGCATCTGCATTATCGCATTGGGTCATATCAATACCATAGTTATCGGTAGATGTTAATAAAATTACATTGGAGTTAGGGTCAATACTAAAGGAAGTTGGTAAAATTTCTTGTGGTTCACTGTCAAAGACACTGGATTCAGCAGCGTGAGAAGCAAAAGCAGGTGTAGTAGTTGATAAAGTTGATGGCGGGTTGGGTATCATCACATCAGGCGTATTACTCACGCACATTTCCACCATTCGTTTTCCTCGAAAGCATTGTGGATTTATTTTTGAATTAATGTTTTTTTTCATCTGGACAGGAAAATTAAGCCCACAAACTAAGCCAAAGCAAACCAATAACACCAACCGTTACAACCAATTACAACCAAAGGCTTATTATAAGTGCGACATAAAAGAGGAGAAAATAAATAAGGGTGCTATTGTTGTTGACATAGCAGCCCATAGGTAGGCCGACTTGATAAAAAAAACGTCAATAGCGCCCACACTTATTTTCTAATCTATTATGTACGTCGCACTCTAATAAGCCCATTTTTAAGTTCGGTACTAAGTTTAGTCTTGGTTTTGTTATAAGACGGTATGTATTTACTATTTATGCTATATTATATTTCGGTGTCAAAAAATCGGCTACATCGCTAATGTAGTTTTGGCGTGAAAGAGCAAAATATATAAGTATCCTTCCAAATAACCACCCGTATTTCCGAATTTATAATAGGCATCAGTAGTACAGTTAAAGGGTAATACAACAGTTAGGTAATAAGGTATTAAGTTATGTAGATAGACAAACAACATCCCAAGGCAACTATTACGACGATTATTAAAGTCGAATTAAATAAGAAATAAAACATGATATCTCCACGAATGCGTGTGCTTGTGTTTCTAAAAGTTAGAAGTAAAAGTTGCTATCTCCCAACCATTGAAGCGATCACATAAAATTGGTTATTATTCATTATTAAAAGCCAGGGATTATTAAGGAAACATTAAAATGTACTTACCTTGCACGAAAATCAACACAGAACTAAGTTTGAACACCAAAAACTATTTATTTCAGAATTAAATAATGCAAACACTTGTCGTTGCTCAGTTGCACGAACAAAATGGCGGAGTTGTCATTTTTTACGCGCGAAAATTAGTATTCTTTATTTAGCAGTTTTGATTGGGTGATATTATTGCGGCTTTTTGAATTTGGACGTGTCTAGCAGAATTCCGCGTGGAGAGGTATTTTCTTTCTCTTTCCATTGACATCAAAAACCCTCATACGTGCAAAGTGGAGTTAGCAGTTTAACAATTTTAGACGACGATGTTCAAAATGAAGTTCATTTTAATAAAACTAGGGAGTGACCGGAGTTTACGCGCTAATAAAAACAAATGGGCGTATAAATCAATTGCGATGACTCGGCGATAATCAGAGCCGATGGGGTCATCTCGTAAAATAGCAATTAGTACGGGCACTCGCATACCGTATGCACTCCGGACACGTTTTATTATAGGAAGAGAGGGTACCTGAATTTATGACTCTGAATTTTAATTCATACTTTTTACAATTACCAGGATTGTCGGTATTCGAATAATTTGTTGAAACTTAATATATGGTAGCAACTCTAGCAAGTCTTTAACATTGGTTTATCAACTATTCCATAAGAAACATCTCACGACACTATTTTACCGCATTAAAACGCTATCATCCATAGTCCCTAATTATTAAACACTGAGAGATGGGGTCGGAAAATAAGTAGACATGGAAATGGAAATTGATTAAAAGAAAACTTTATTTTAAATAAAATAATTTAATTATGTTTAGAAAAATGTTTATCGCCCTCATTATAAATCCCTGCCACATATGTTAGCTTATCGTTACTTCTTTTATGATTTACTTTATGTGTTAAAAGCTTTCCAATTTTCACCGTTTGACACGCGCAGTCAGGTTCATGTTAAGTTGACATGAACACTTCACACCGCTGCTTGGTGGTGTATCGTATTCATTACCTCGTGTATGCGCGCGCGTCGGTAACTGCGCAATTAGCATAGGTAACTGAATAATTTACCAAATGAGACGCACTCCGCTTCTTCGCCGGCACCGGTATCATAACTTGCTGCTTTCTTTACGGCGGAGTTCATAAAACAAAACATAAGTTCAAAATGTCAGAGAGTTTCCAATCTTCATAACAGTTGTTTTAATTGCGTTAGTATTTGTAAGTCTGAATATTTTAACAACTCATAATTGCGGTATAAATGTTTTTTTTTTTCTAAATAAAAAGTAAGGATTTCTCTTTCTTGTGTTACGCAGAACCAGACAAAGATTATGACGGGGGCCTCTCCCTTAAACACTTTAATACATATAACATCGATGACTTAGGTACAAATATTCGTGCATCACACAAACATTTTTGCCCCTTGCGGATTCGGGTATACGGGGTAGTTAGGAGCTCTAAACACAATACCAAACGTGTCATCAATGTATAATAAAGAAATTTTCCAATTTTATATTGTGTTGTGAAAATTATTTTGTTTTTTTATTTCAAAAATATAGGCAATTTTTACAACACAAAATATGTTCACCTGTCTTCATTTTTGATATCATAAAGTCAAAAGGTACGTGTTTTTATTTTTAAGACTGTTTCCTGACATAGCCTATTATTAGAAAATAAAAATACTTAACAGACTGCCTGCCACAAAAGTATCTCACGTCACAAGATTGAGGTACGATTTTCATAACAAACGCCTACGGCGACCACATTTCTCATCTCGGCGGGACAAGTCCGGCGGCGGGGACAGAAGATATTCAAATGCTTCGGCGCGAACTGTCATGCAAATGCGCGGCGTGTGAGTGACGCGGCGCCCGCTGTGGGTGTGATTCACAGCATCAACCGGTTCACTTGGTTATGAGTACTTGTAAGTGCTTATGAGGTTTTATTTGAACATATAGGTCCTGCATGGTTAAAGATGGAGCTTTTTAAATGTTATTAGGAGAAGTACATGCACAAGTATACATTAAGCTATTGCATAGCTTCTATCGCGGGCCTTGAGCGTGGAGACCGAATTTCGAAATTCCGAAATTCCGTTACGAAAATAACGTAACACCCCCCACTCCGACCGGCACAGCGGTGATACTTTTTATTTTTTCCATCTATCGATGAACAGCAAAACTTTTAATGACTTTTTGAAATATCACGCTTGTCTTTTTAGTTCAGTAAACCGCCTTTATGCGGCATTCGTTGTATAAATAAAATAAATAAATAAATTTAATTGCATAAATTGATAAAAAATGCTATGCAGTAGCTTTACAGTGGCAGTCTCCGAGTGCCACACGTCTTTTTTTATTAAGGTTTTAATAAGAATTGTAAAGATTTACCTAAAAGTGAGTTGGACATAAAAATAAAAAATATATTTGTCAATTAAATCACAGATTTAGGCAAAGTAACAAAAAAAAACAGAGCAGACCGATTGATCACATTAAAAATAAAACGCCTTCAAAAAGCTGAAATTAATGCATTCGTCTTCTATCTAGGACTTTTTTTGAAGTCGTCAAAAACAGAATTTAAAAATCCTGCACAATTTTGTTGATAACGTAAAGAAATCCTTCAAAATATGCAAATCGTTGCCACAAGAGCACTTTCTAGTTATGTCGCGTGGGCGTCGATCACAGTTTGACGCTTTGACGGAACAATTGCAGCTGTCCACGGTCTGTCGGTCTGTCTGTCTGTGATAGATGATCGGCATCCCGCTCTTGATAGTTCAGATACTAATTATCAACAGCTGTTAATATATAAACTATATCAATCAACTATATCAATCAAGACACTAAACGTGAAATGGATAAGTTACAACTAGTTAAAAGTATTTTTCAAATAACTTTCTGCTTTTGAGGTTAAAATTATAAGTATCAATACTCTTATCGTATGTTTGACAAAATTTTTGTTAAGACATAAAGAAAACAAATATTTTGGATTTTAGTTTATAAAAACTACTGATAAAAGTTGTGAACTTTTTTCATGGGCCACAAACCCAAACTTCAAAAGTGTTGATTGATATCCAAGACCCGTTTTCTTAAATGTCAAAATCCTCCTCTTTTATCGGGTTTCACACCGCAACGGACCGTAAACTTTTTACGAGTCGTCTCATCGTGTTTACGACTTGAATATATCGTCGTATTAGAGGTGAACTGATCTAACCCACAAGACCATTGTTATGAAATAATGAGCAATCAAATTGTGAAGTCTTGACAAAAAAATGTTTTTTTTTATAACTTTTTTGTTATATCAGCTAATAATATGAAATTTTCCAAATTGATTATTTTGTGTATAAATAATGCTTATAATAAAAAAAAAACAACTCAAATAATTTTATTTAAGAGATATTAGGTATTTTGCACTTAGCTCTTTTCACTATTATATTATTTTGTGGTGAATCTACACTGATGAAAAGGGTAAAACTGTACAATAAAGGACGCGGGGTAGGGGGAGGGGAGGAGGTTGAAGGTGGGTACCCCCCGATACCCTCCCCTTTTGAAGCAAGCTTTTGGTTTCTGTGATATTCATGATTGAAGTTTGAGGTTATGACTAGACTAAAAATGTTAAAATTCAGTTTTGGATCATCAAATTAAGGGGTGGGGGGAGAGGGGTGGAGGGGAAGGTGTAGTTAAGAGGGGGGACTTGCCCTACAAAATTGTCTATTTTCAGGGGTTTAAAGAGATAACTGTTGTCTGTTAAAAAAAAAACACCAAATTCAAGGCTCACGCTTCGAGCTCGCCTTGAATTTCTAACCTATCACGTGGCTTACAGGACTTTGGCAAAGGTGTACAATTGCCTATTTTCAGGGGTTTAAAGAGATTACTGTTGTCTGTTAATAAAAAATAACCACGAAATTCAAGGCTCACGCTTCGCGCTCGCCTTGAATTTCTAACCTATCACGTGGCCTACAGGACTTTGGCAAAGGTGGGCAATTGCCTATTTTCAGGGGTTTAGAGAGATGACTGTTGTCTGTTAAAAAAAAAACCACGAAATTCGAAATTGAATTTCTAACCTATCACGTGGCCTACAGGACTTGATGTCTACATTGACGGTATGTACAGAATCAACATTCACGTAACAAAACACAACTGACAGATCGTAATTTTTTAAGGTTAGTAGTCAATCATAATAGTGACGTAAAATAATCATACATTTTGTAATTATTTTGCGATTTTAAAAAATTTATTTCTCGAAAACTACCAGGTTGCTTCAAAAAACGACTTCACCAAAAGACTTCTTGCATCATGTAGTTTCTCACAAAAAAATATGAAACGCAAATCAGCTTCCTTTAAAGTGCAGTATATCCCTACACCTTCCCCTCCACTCCCTCTCCCCCCACCCCTTAATTTGATGATCCAATCAAATTAAGGGGTGAAAAACGATGATCAAATCCAAGTGAATTTTAACACTTTTAGTCTAGTTATAACCTCAAACTTCAATCATGAATAGGTATCTCAGAAACCAAAAGCTTGCTTCATGAGGGGAGGGTATCAGGGGGTACCCCCCTTCAACCCCCTCCCTTCCCCCTACCCCGCGTCCTTTATTGTACAGTATTACCCATAGACTAATTGCATAAGCAGTTGATTATTTCTTATGAGTTTCTCAGCCATCAACTAAAATATGATTTAGTATGTAATGATCGTTTCAAAACTATGGATGTCCGAAGCAAAGAATTTATCTTAAACTTACCTGATTGTTGCACAAGCTGTAACATCTTTCTGGGTCTGCCAGAACGAAAACCACCATCGCCTATTTTGTTTTACAGTAAATGTTACATTTAATCATCAAAACAAAAAGTTGTTTCATTTGTGAAAACCAAGCTAAACCAAGCAACAAGTTGGCGCTAAAAGTGAAATAATCGCGCAAATTTGATTGACGTTGACAGCCGTCAAACAGATGTCAAGTCATACATACGTTTAGGCTTCGTTCAAAAACGCGTTTGATCTATGAGGGTTAGCTTTTTTCACCATTTTTGTTTTTGGTATATTTTATAGAAGTGAAGAAATCTAAGCGGATTAGGAGTTTCCTCCTTCGTAAAAAGTATTATATAGAATCAGATAGCTTTCCTTCACAAGTCAGAGAAAAAACTGTTTGAGATGGAATATCACTTAGATCTTTTCACTAGGCTAAATTTTGGTCTTTTCTGAACTAAAATGTGTAAATAGTTCTATTTACCGAAAAGTGTGGCTTAGCTCTGTTCACCACTAATACGACGATATTAGTATTTGTTTTGGCCCAAAGACGCAAAACTGCATCAGATGGGCCATAAATCAATCACTGTTGGACCAGCTTTGAAAATAAAACTTTTTGCTGTTCAAATATTTTCTGGCAAAATTTTCCCATACTTGGGGTTTCTACTCGAAACAGAATTTAATTATGTAAAAGCAGATTTAATCAAAATGTACAGTCTCTAAAAAGCAGTTATTATAGCTGCACTGCACAACTACACCGCAATGAACATTGAACAGTGTTTCAATTGCTTCTAACAAGCAATACAAAACAATAACTGAATACAAAATGCATTTAACACGTTTTGAGATCAAATGCGCTCAAACAGGCGCAAGCGCACATTACGAGGTCTCATAGAATAAACATTTTCATATACAGAAGTTCCGCTTAAGAAAGTAATTTTTTTTGCAAAATCAAAGTATTCCAACTTTGTTCTTGGACTATCACACTTAGGTGCAAACTACGAGGGAAACAAAACATAAATTGAGGATTTTCATAGTATTTTTACCACATTGCTACGACGACCTCCGTGGTGTAGTAAGCACGCTGGGTTTCAAGGCGTCGCCGCTCGGAGGTCCCGGGTTCGATTCCCGGTCGGGTCAATGTAGAAATCATAATTTTCTATCTTGTCCCGGGTCTGGGTGTTGTGGTACCATCGTTGTGTCTGATTTCCATAACACAAGTGCATTAGCTACTTACTTTGGGATCAGAGCAATGTATGTGATTGGTGTCCAATATTTATATACCTACAACAGTAGGTACACCACTAGTACAGTAAAAGTTGGTAAATAATATTTCCCTCACAGCTCCGTATTGAAAAAGTTCGCGACGTTTCATGCACCTGCTGCGTCCTACCACCGTTGTGTCTGATTTCCATGACACAAGTGTATTGGTTACTTACTTTGGGATCAGAGCGATGTATGTGATTGGTGTCCAATATTATAATATTATTATTATATACAATGGAATGAGGCGTCCCTTTTTGATATCCATTATGAAATCAAATTTAATATAATTATTAATTTACCCCTAAGGTAAATCGGCGCAAGGCCCAAACACATGAACCGTAACTGCGTTGAGTATTAGTTCAGGCAAAATGCAAATACGGTTACCAATACGATTGCGTTTGAGACAGCTTTTGTCATCCCGGAACTTATAACTACGTGAAGTTACTTTTCTGTGTGTATCTGTTCCATTCGCAAGCGTTTACTGCGTCGCGTGCGCCGCTGTCAGCTTCTAATCCTTGCCCGACTGCTCCTGATCCAGTCGACGGCTAATGCCTTGCTCTCACGCGCCGCTACCGTCGCACTTGATGTGAATAACGCGTAATAAGATATGCCAGACCCTTTAGAGACGGCGTTAAATTGCCTCAGCGCTTACTGAATAAAATTATCGCTTGATTTGCTCTTACAAGATTTACAAGCTGGGTATTTAGTATTCTGGTGCTATTAGCTTCCTATTTATATTAAAATATAAAACTTTTTTTAGCCAAATGAATTTTATGGATAGGAACTTTTTTCGGTTAGAAGGTTTTCTTTTGGATTTGAATTCGTCTCTCAAAAATGTAAATAAATACTCATGTGATACCAATGAAAACTGATTCGAAATTTTAAAATGTGTCAAGAGCTGAGTGCCCGTTTATTGGCGTGTTCAGTACAAGAGTCGGAGATCAGAAAGGCAGGTGAGCGGCGAGACGGCGATAAAACAATTATCGCGATGCATTTGCTCTCATTCTCCGAGAGGGGCGGTTCACACGAGTTTGATTAGATATATACAGTGCGGCCTGTAATAGAAGCTAAAAAATAAATATGTGTGCTTTAAGTGACCAGTAATCATTTCTAATGGTTTTGATTTATTATAATGAACAAAATTATTAAATTTAAAAATAAATAAATTGAACCAGCAATGTATTGTGATCAACTGTGTAAGGTCACTAATTTTGACGTTGTTATTTATTACAATGAATTTGTAGGGGACACTAATAGAAACGCACTTTCCGCACCTCTTTCCGAAAAATGGTGGTGCTTGCGCGAGTGAATCTACTATTAGCGCCATATGTTTGTGCGGCGGCGAAACTCCGCAACAAGTTATCTATTTTAATTTTAATATACATTGATTAGGGATATTTTTGTATTACTATATCTGGTCTGGGTAACTACGTCATATAAGTACTCTGTAGAATTATTGATCGAAATTTTTGCTCCTATTACAGGCGTCAGTACACTTTTGACAAGCGAAATTTATTTAGGTTTATAAAAACAACGTTAGTTCTGTTACATTAATCTGACCACAAAAAATATAGGTACTTGAAGCACTTGTGTTATGAAACATAAACTTTCATGTTACAACACCTATTTATTTGACGACCGCTCCAAAGTCCCGGTTCGACTCCCGGTCGGGTCAATATAGTTTTTTTTTTATTGTCTCGGCTCTGAGTGTTGTAGTACCACCGTTGTGTCTGATTTCCATAACACTTTATTTCTTTTATTTGTAATAACAAATCCCTGCTTACCTTTAGATCTGAAAATTTACTAGACACTCGTAAATTTTCGACGTATTTGGCAGAGTATATCCAATCGTAAGTAGTCTCTTCTAATACGATCTGGGGTGCGATTGTGTAAACCAATCGTATTTATATGACAGTTCAAAACGTGCGGTATTGTCTGTCAAATGTCAAAGAACAAAGGGTTTGCCAGATTATATCGTACGTTTTGAACTGTCAAATGAATACGATTGCTTTACACTATTCCACCTCAGAGCTCTAAAACCCTGTCCGTGTCAGCAGCCTGTACGCGTCAGAAGTGCGCGGACTCACCGACGTGTCGGGTCAGATAGGATCACAAGGACAGGTGAGTGCAGCGGCGAGGTGTGACGCGAGACGGCGGTAAAACAATTATCGCCCTGTGCGTCCACTCTCGCGCCTCTGGAGCTCAGGGCTGGTACTTACTGGCTTTATTTCATATGGAGGTAGATATAAGAGCTGCAAATATTTTAGCATCGAACTTACAAGATTTGCCTCGAACTCGGATTTGCATCGAACTTTGCCGATGACATAGTCGTTGTGGCAAAGACGCTGGATGATCTAGGCACTATGCTCGAAGACCTCGACTGAGTATCCCAACAAGTGGGTCTTAAAATAAACATGGAGAAGACGAAAATTATGTCGAGTTCCCTTGTTGTACCCACTCCAGTATCCATTGGGAACTCAACTCTCGAAGTTGTCGACGAGTACGTCTACCTGGGACAAGTGATCCAAAAGAAAGAGGTCAATCGACGAATCCAACTCGGCTGGGCAGCGTTCGGGAAACTGCGCAAGAGCGTCTTCTCGTCTTAATTACCTCAGTGTCTGAAGACGAAAGTCTTCAATCAGTGGCTGTTACCAGTGATGACATACGGATCCGAAACGTGGTCTATGGTCGTAACTATGGGCCTTATAATGAAGCTCAAAATTACACAACGAGCGATGGAGCGGGCTATGCTCGGTGTTTCTCTACGAAATCGAATCAGAAACGAAGAGATACGTAGAAAAACCAAGGTAACGGACATAGCCTTGAGAATCAGTAAGCTTAAGTGGCAGTGGGCAGGGCACATAGCGCGAAGAACTGATGGCCGTTGGGGCAGGAAAGTTCTAGATTGGAGACCCTTCGACCAAAGACGCAGCGTAGGACGTCCATCAACAAGATGGACAGACGACCTTAAAAAGATCGCAGGATCAAACTGGATGCAGACCGCTGGTGATCGGTCGCTGTGGAAAGCCGTGGGGGAGGCCTATGTTCAGCAGTGGACGTCCTTTGGCTGATTATGATGAACTTACAAGATTATCCAAAACACATTTGGTCACGTGACTGAAAACGCATATCAGATATACATCAAAGATACTACCTATATTCCATCATCTCTTCTTCGTCGTGATATTTGTAAACAAGTGCAATACAATAATTATGTGTATTCACCAAAACCATATTATTATACAGTAACTAAGCAAATCGAGACAGCCCTATCCACATCGCTAAACGCATTTCCTTCTCTCGACGTGTCGGAGAGACGCGACGGCGAGTACGAGGCAGCCAATCAAAGTCTAGAGCCCAAAAAGTGTTCCCGTCACTCCGGACACACGTTTAGTTAGAGCACCGGGCCTGGGAATTGAGTGAGGGTGTTCGGATCACACCAGAGATCGGAATTCGCAATAAAAAAGTTCACGCACTGCTACCTGCACGGATAGATGGTATTTGTGGAATTGTGGTGATGTTAACAATTTGTGGGAAACTGGTTACGGATTACATGTCTGGTTTTTAGGTACAATACCTACAGGCGGTATAAATCTGTTTGCCACATACAAAGAGTCTACTGGTATCAACTATCAAAAATATAGGCAGTCCCGCTACCTCAGTAATCGGACATCATCTGTGTATGATTTTCAACTTTTTTGCATTTTTAATCTAAACTTCACCACGACACGTGAATGAGGATTTCCTCGCTGATCCATAAGGATTTCCTCGATTATCCATATATGTTATACTTTGCCGGTTGCATGCCATTATTTCAATGTTCTATTTTAACTGACTTCAAAAACAGGAAGGTAATCAATTCAATGTTTTTGTTTGTGAAATCGTTAGAATTTTATAATATTTTCGTATGTTGATCTATTAAGACTTCGAAACACGTCATTAACTTAAACTACAGTGTAGTTTTATCGAAATAGGTCCAGTAGTTTTTGAGATATGTGTACTAACTAAAAACCTTGAAATAAAAAATAAAAAAATAACCACCTCGAAAAATTTGACTAAAAAGCTCAAAATAACAGATTTGCCCTCTGTTTAGAAGAAACAAAATATATTTGGTGTCAGTGCAATATCAAGCTTACGTTCATCAATAGTCTACGCACATCATGCACCGAATCCAAATGAACGACAAAATTTGAGATTTACAGACAGTTTTTTGAAGGCGGTTTTCATTCATAAAAGTCGCAAAGAAATGGATAGCGGAAGCTACCCTAAGATGCTGCATTTGCCTGTTTCTATTTCCAGCACTATGATTGCGGCCGTAAAGCGAGTGGCTGGCGTATGATGAGCTCAAAGAAGAGGTCCGAGCACGGGTTGATTAAGACGGTGCGTTATTAGCGCCGAGAACAAAGCGCGAACCAGCCAATGCCAATGGGCAGGCGCAAGGCAAAAGCGAAGGAGAAATTTTGGGGAATCTGTCTCAGTTCAGACGATCTTTTTACCGAGTCAGAGGAACACTTTATAGTATCAAACAAACAACCTGTATGTTTGACTGATTAATAATTAAATATTTATTATGAATTAAATAGTTCTTATAAATAACAAAAAAATATAAGTACGAGTCAGTCAGTCAGACAAAGGTTATTAACCAACTATAAAAAAGGACCTCTCAGTTCGACCTGTATGTTTGTATTTATTTATATATGTATGTTTGTCCGCGAATTTTCGCGTATAACTTGACCGATTATGATGCGGTTTTCACTAAAATATTTGTTACATCGTGGAAAATGTTTTATTTTAGTTCAATTAAGTACATTGTAACTTAAACAATAACTAAAAAAGACGAAAAAAAATTTTTCATAGATTTTTTACCGCTTGCATACCGAGACGTGCGTACTGCGACTGCTTCTGTCTGTTAAATGAATAAATAAGTATGTGCCAGACAACACGCCAATTGTCGTGGTTTCGAAGTAAGGAATTTTCTTTCTTGTGTAACGAATACCAGACAACGTTTATGACGGTGGCGTCTGCCATAAATACTTAAATACATATAAACATCCATGACTCAGGTACAAATGTTTATGCTCATCACACAAAAATTTGCCCCTTGTGCGATTAAAACGCGCGACGGCCGGCGTTATAGTCAGGAACTCTATGCAATACAGCAAACGCGTCGTCAAAGGTTGTCCTCATGCACCGACTTCAAATGAGTTTTTTTCACCTTTTAGTATTATAGCGTTAAAAAAAACTCAATCATTTCACACCTTCATAATCCGATAAACGTCAGCTCCCACCTTGCGCCTGGTGCAAGGTGTACCGATGTACCGATAGCATCGTCTCACCTCGACTGTAATCCCACTCTAATGGCGGTGTAATTCCACACTTCATTACTCGAGCCCCTCCCACGGATATTAAAAGTAATAGTGCGGAAATATGACCCGCTTGATGCGAGGGAATCGCACCTCACCGAGCGCCGCGGAGACGTTTAAACTCGCTCTTTTCAATGGTGTCAATTGGTGTGGCCGTGCCGTGGGCGTTGACAATAAGAACTTTGAAATAAATAATGTTATTTTAAAATCTGCCAACTGAAGTGTTTTTTTTCTTTCGGTTGAAAGCGACAGCTTAACGGCAATATGATGAACATTTATGATGCTTTGTTGGGAAAATAGAGCCACCAAGCAAAAGATTTACAAATTAATGATCAATTGACGCTCTATTTTTGAATGAAACAAGATGATACCGCCTACAATCATTTCTGCTTAGTCCAAAGGTTTCACTGGTAGAGAATGCCATATGGCGTTAAGTCCACCTTTTGTACAAATTTTTGGTTGTGCAATAAAGTATAAAATAAATGATTTAAGATATTTTTAACTGATTTAAACAGTTCATCGTTATTATCATCAGCCTAAGGAGGTCCACTGCTGAACAAAGGCCTCCCCCAGTTGGAAAACACAGAGACCGATCACAAGCGGTCTACATCCCATTTTGGTCCTGCGATCTTTACAAGGTCGTCTGTCCATTTTGTCGGTGGACATTCTACGCCGAGTCTTTGGTCTCAAATCTAGAACTTTTCAAAGTCAAAACGGCCTTCAATTCTTCGCAATTAGTGAAAATGCCATTAGACCTTATTGATTCTCTAGGCTTTGTCAGTTATATGTAAACAGATGCTTTTACATATTTTGAACATCTATGTGCGCAGTAAAAAACTGTTGATTGAAAAATAAAAAATTCGTACACATGACACATTAAATTACTATGTACTTATTCCTAGTTTATATTTAAACACTAACAGCCGTTTACTTATTTCAAAATTCCTCATCAAACACCCGGCATCCATTGAACAAGGCATGAGTCACGGAGGAACAATGTATAAATGTGCACTGTGCACCCCCGCGTGGAATGCGGAGTGCACCAATTATTGGCACTCAGAAGTATCATGCAGTATTATGTGCACTATGCTCTGGATGTCCGACGCCTCCGCTCCGTTTTATCAGCTCTCAGAGAGGAGCTATTGATGAACAAATTATTGCTAAATAGGATGTACCCGTTCTTGTGGAAGAAACTGGTACTAAATCAATGGAAGGATCTATAGGGCATTTTGACGTGTGCTTTGGCTGTTCAGTGACTTTAAATTTTATTTTGCTTCCCAAATAAAACTTAAATAAATATTGGAGTTGAAGGGAGTTGAATAAAAAATAAATAAAAAATATTCGCCAGACAACACATCAAATGTCATGGTTTCGAAGTAAGGAATCATCCTTGTTCTACGAATACCAAACAACGATTATGACGGGAGCCTCTCCCATAAATACTTAAATACATAATAACCATCCATGACTTAGGTACAAATTTTCGTGTTCATCTCACAAACATTTGCTCCTTGCGGGATTCGAACCCGCGACGGCGGCGTAATAGTCAGGAGCTCTAACCAATACACCAAACGCGTCGTCACGCAGTACAGTTAAGTTTATACTTTACCATTTCGTAGGTCCTGACAGTCAGAGGCCTGTTACTTATCTATTTTCCCCGCGACTTCGTCCGCGCGTTTTGAGCGTTACAGTTTAATATAATACTCATTTATGTATAAAATTTGTTTCTCCTAACCTGTAAACTGTTTTGTGTTTAAATAAAATAAAATAATTAAAACAGACACTCAAAGTTGTCTATGACATACGCTTGCAAATACATTGTGTTTGCTAAATCCGACAATACACGTATCTTTCCCGTCTCTAGCGCAGAAACCCGAGAGGTGTAATTGAGCACAGCAACACCTATATCACCTGAGATAGCGATCGCGACGAATTAGATTCACCTCCATTACGGGCGGCGACCTCCAGCCCAGACTGACTGATTCATTCTACATCACACTGATAGATACTGATTTGATCGAGAAATTCTATATTACTAGTCGCAAACGCAAATCTAAAATTTTACGTGGTAATGCAATGTCTTTGGATGAATAGGTACAGGATCTCCAGTCCACATAAATTTCAACTTATAAAGACATCACTTTGTATAAGAAAATGATTATCTTTTAAATACTAGTAGACCAAGAGAACATTGTTTCACCCCCAGCCCCGACCCGCCAAGCTCGTAAGTTCAATAATTATAAGGTCCCAGTAAACATTGTTTCGCCCCGGCCCCGTCCCGCCCCAGCCCCGGCCACGTCAAACAGCGTAAATAATATTCAATGTTCTTCTTCTGGTTCTTAACTACATCCCCAACGTTTCGCCCCGACCCCGTCCCATCTTAGCCCCGGTCCCGTCTAACAAGATAAAAAGTATCCTATTTCCTTTTCTTGGTTCTAAGCTACTCACCAATTTTCAGCAAAATCTGTTCACCCGTTCTTGAATAAAAAATGTTGAAACGAACACGACTTTCTTTTATACATTATATGTAATATAGATTGAAAAAACATGTTTTTAAATTTCCCAGACAATGAATACTGCAGACCGGGCATAAAGTTTAAAGTCTTACTACCTATTGTATTGAATTCTAAGGGAGGTAATATAGCAATTGGCGAACCTTAAATTTAACTTTTAACGCACAGAAAGTTAGTGGGCAATAAAGTTTTATTTCAGAGGATACATAAATTGCGTTTTAGGTATTTTCTAGAAACTATTTCTGATCGTAAAGTTGCAGGTTCATAGGAGAATGTCGGAGTAATTACGAGTACATTGCGATGTTAAAAGATCTCTCGAAGCCGAAGAACATTTACACTATCTGCTGAGCTGTAGGTAATTAGTCGATTTTAACTTTTATTGCTTTTAGGAGTTCATTAATCTTATTGATGTTTATAGACTGACATTTATAGGTATATGTTTGTAGAAGGAAATACGTATCTTTCATTTTTTGTAAGCAGATAAAGAATTTTCTTCGAATTAAAGACAATACGCCTAATTTGTAAACGTCACCTATTTGTCAGCAATTATTAATATAAATGTATGTGATTGCAAAATCGGTCGTTTTGTACTGATTCAGACGGGTGTCTTAACGATCTAAGAAAAATCAGCCCTCAGTTATATAAAAAGCTATGCTTGCTTAAAGACAATATGATTCATTATTGCGCTACGTTTTAAATTTAATTTGCAATAAGACTTTATTTACTATGTTAAGTATTCACAGTTTTTAACATGTTTTTTTCTCTAATTCATTAATAAGAGCAGAGAGGTCCTTTTGCAGGCTTCAATTAGTAAATAGTGGTTAAGGAGTTGGTCATTAACTTTTTTATCCCATTAAGTGAGCTCCGCATTATCTCGGTCTTCTAACTAATGCATGAGGAGGAGTGCATAATCCTCTCTGTGACCTTAATTTCCTCTCTAATGAGATACAGAAGCTATTTTAAGAATACTTTACTGCACTCCTATGCATACGTTCTGGAGAGCCAGCGTCCAATTTATGTTCAACATTAAACAGAGTTTAAGTAATTTATTTCGGTTTTGATAACGTAGGTTGATGGAAAAATAAGTGGTAATTTAACATCTTCAAGCAGTTTGTTGCTTTAAGAAGAGGATAATATTTTTGCACCTGAATGGACCCAACATTTTACCATGAACCAATTTCTTGAATAGAGCTCTCTCACCTTTTTTATCCGTCATTAAAAACGCATCGGATCTCAATTACGCAATATTGAAGTGAGAAATAGGTGACCATTAAAGGCAGGCTTTGAGAGCGCTGATTGCCTGTAATCAGCCTCAGAGAATCTTCTAGCATATTAGGCACAAAATCAAAAAAAAAGTTACAGAATGTGTTACCAAATAGCTTCAGTTTACTTGGTAGACTTTCCATGCTACAGTAACTACTTCGCAAAAAAAAACAATACGTTTACATATAGTGTTTCTTAAATACCGAAAAGTAGCTTTATTCTAAAAAGAGACAAGTAGAGACAACATTCAGCCATGCCATATTTAAATTTTCGCACATAAATAAACATCAATTGTATATTTTATACTATTTTATTCACAATGGCCCTTTGTTAATTTGCGATTTGATTAATTATTATTTTGTTTTGTAATCGCATGTGGCAAACACATATTCCAAACGGTTCTCACATATTTCATTGCGTCTCGGTAATAAGTTTTTGTGTGAACGAATTGTAGTGATTAATCGCGTTGCTGAAAAGGTTTTATTACGAGGCATCTGTTCAAAAGAGCCCGAGAAATTGAATGGAATAAAATACCGTTTAATCGCATTTAACATTAAAGCCTGTGAAGCTCTTTTCATGACTTATTTTAAAGACTAACTTGATAGATTGAATTATATTCGGACACCAAAATTTCAAATAAATGCGATGGCAGAAGTTAAATTTCCTAGAAAGAATTTTGACAGCGGAATAAAGACGTACAAACTTTTCAAATGCCAGATTTTTTAATGATTTATGCTGCTTATTACAATTGTTCTTGCGAGAAATCACCATTGCCCTATGTGCTTAAATGCTTTCTTTTTCCTTTACGTTTAAACGTACTTCTTTTAAAGTCCGGAGTAAAAATACGATCTCAGCAACATAAAAGTAATTAGGAAACACCGTAACTAGCAGTATGGTTTACGCAGACGAGCGCTTTGCGATGCAAGGTTTTATCCAAAGCGATACTTTATTTATAAGCCCGCATAATCAGAAGTAACGAGTAAAGTTTTTGCAGACACTGTAATATGTTTCAGATTTTTTTTTATTTAAATTAGTAGTACATTATATGAAAGAGATATTTTCTTCTGATAATTAACAATTTATTACAATTAAGTGATTTCAAAACTCAGGTAATAACACAGCGTTTGTATTTAACGTGACAGTTATTACACGACAGATAATAAATTTGTTAAGGTAAATTTTTGTTTCTTTTTTTATGACTTTTATAAGTAAGGTAGCTGATATTTGCTGTAACTCTACTAACTGACATTTTATTAAAAAAAAACCTTTTATTTTTTACTTTTCCAAGTAAAGTATTTCAAATTCTCTCCTTGCGTCAATATTCAAACGATTAAACACAACAAAGCGCATAAAACCGCAGACATAACGTCTAGTTTCATGCTGCGATATTACGTACGTGCAGCACCCACCGTTTGCTTATATTTCGCGCGTTCAGACATCCCAGCTACGCGATATTGCGACGGCAATGCACCTATGAGCTTTGTCTTATGCGCAACGCAATCTAAGAGTCGTACGTCCTTGTACACGAGAAATATATGATATCATTGTTTTGTCATCAAAAAAAAATTTGATGCATTCCATTTAAATTTAAATAAATTTCAATCTAAAACAAACATTGAATTTATTCGAGTTAAACTCCAAGCTCCCACAACCGACCGAAAATTAAACGCATGCAAAATCTACTTCCTAGCCAAATTACGGAGCGCTATTGTACCGGACGCTGCAGTAATAACAAACGGACGGTCCGGGTCTCCGGTGTCCGGTCACAGGTAGCTGGCAAATGCTCGTAAAAAGCTCGTCTGCAACCTGTGTAATGCTCGCGTGACGATATGTTTAGCTTATTTTATGGAAGCGTTGTGTTAATACGACGACTTATTTTAATTAAATGGTCTAGGTCTTTAAAATCTAGATCCGAAACAGGTTATTAAGGAACAGAAGTAATTAAATAAGTTACCAATCAAGTCATCATCATCCAAAGAAAGTCCACTGCTGAACATAGGCTCTCCTATGGGTTTCTAGCAAACAATCACAAGCAGTCTGCTTTCAGTGTGATCCTGAAAAATCGAAATAATTTTACTTCAGTACAAATTCATAAATGATTAAAGTCGGCTTTTTGAAATTATTATAAGGATTACAAATTATTAATTTCACAAAACAAAATCATAGTAACTTCAACCAGATTAAACTTAAAGGTGAGCTCGAAAGTTCTGCAGGTGAGATGTGAACTGTTCTCAAAGGTGACCGCGCCCGAGGCGGTGACAACAATGACCCTTATTATAATCGGGACTCTTTGAGACCACAGCTCTAGGCTTGCATGGCCCGTGACATAATTGCTTGTTTCAAACAATACAGCCTTTAGTCGGGGAATATTGAAACGAGAATTTACCTATTTTCATTAATCTCATCGCCGCAAGGTATCTGTCACGAGCAGAAATTACTTCAAACATTTTTATTATTCATGAGTTACAAGTACATAAGAAATCAACTAAAAAAATTCGAGTACTGGCGTATTTTTCCAAAGAATAACGTACAAAAGATATTAACGAACTAACGTCAACTTGCTAACCATCGCAAAAACAAAGTTCTGCCATTGAAAACTGCAGACAATCATATCAATTTCCAAAAGCGGCGAAGTTTAAGCCAGAGCTGTGGTAGTATCTAACTAACTTGTGTTTAGGGGTCCAATACCGAAAGATGCAGTCATCACACTCGATCGCAATTATTGTTGGTTTTTACCATAGACAACCTGAGATGAAAATGTAAGCCTTATAGGAAGACGCGGAGTCATCAGATTGGCTGCGCTCACCGTGATGTCACAAAACTATGTAGCTAAAACTTTAGAAAGCTTCGTTAAGGCGCTACCCGGATTTTCAACGCGCACACTAGCGCCACTTTAGTAGAAAAATCATAACTTGTTAAATAAAAAAGCAATCAAAAATCTGGTAGACACGATTGTAGTACAGGTTCTATAGTTTATTTAGTACGTTTAAATTGTTTCCAAAGTAGTTTACTGTAGTTAGAGTTCGAAAAACTGCTAAATATGGCCACTTTAGGCAATTTTTCTCACTGTAACTGCAGATAACTCTGTTTTATTAAACATATACATTGTGTCTAAACCACATAACCAGAGCTACAATCGCATCAATCAGATTTTCGATTGGTTTTTTATTTAACGAGTTATGATTTTTCTACTAAAGTGGCGCTAGTATGCGCGTTAAAAATATCTGTAAGCTGAACTCAAAAATATAAAATTATGTGAGACTGATAGACAACACGGATAGCTTTTGTATAGCGTGGACGGCTTCATGCGCTCACAATCATTTCTGCTCAGCCCAAAGGTATGGCGCGGGATTTATATAGTGCACAAGTGTGTGCGCTTACACATGTGCACGCTCTATTCCTCTCACTCTTATAGCTCGATGGGACAGCTATCTGACACGACCGGAGAAGGATCAAGCGCAAGACCAACGGCTTAACGTGCTTTCCGAGGCACGGGGGTAAAACACAGCCAACTTAAAAAGTTCGGGACTACCCTGAGAATTTCTGAACAGAAAAACCCAGGTACATATTTTTGATCCGGGCTTTTAGATGACTTTACAACCAACGTAATTATTTGAATGAAAAATCTGCTTTATTTTAAAAAACGACAGGCCTTTTCCCTAATAGTAAACCGCTAAACTAAACCTTTATAAGCTAGTATTTAAAAGAGCGGGTTCTAAAGTACTAACGCTTCCATTAAAACTTCCCTCAGCCTAGTTCACCCACTCCGTTCCCTTTGTCCACATCTGGAGCTTTTACCTTTAACTCACACAGACTAAATTGAGTGGATTACTTTACTTACTCACTTTTCTTAGTCTGAACTGAAAGTGCTAGTTCTAAGTAGCCGGCCAAGTATGGTCCGAATTAACAAACAAAGTTATAGAAGGCCAGTATTTACTAGCGCTATAGCTAACCTAACATAACTAATAGATTATTTTAACATCCTTCATTAACCATATATTAAAAATGAATTTAGTTATCATTGAATATAAATATGATCTAGAATAGACATAAAATATACTATTTTGTACAAAACTATAGAAATCAAACTATTGAACGATATTGTCGTCGTAAATAACACTTGGAACTGACGCGAATAAGCACTTTATTATGTATGTCCGCATAACTTGTTGATTGAGATTACCTTTGACAATAGGAGATGACACCAATCACATAAACGCATTAAAATGGGGCATGAACAAATAGCCCTAACCGATACCGGTAAGACGCTTTGCACACTGCAACTTTTAACAGTGATGCAGTCGCGATGCAACATCTATACAGTTGCTAAATGTCATACTTTACCCACACTTGCGCTACTTTTAGTATAGATAGATTCGCGATGCTGTCGCGCGTAAGCATCGATGCAGTCGCGATGCCGAAGCTAATAGAAATTATGAATTAGAATTATTAATTTTTTAATTATTATTATTAATTAGATACACAAATTATGTAAAATAGAGGCATATTGGCCACCAAAATGAATACCAAATTAAATATGTTGATTGAATGAGTCGCACGCTGTCGCACGTTTTTAAAACGTGCGGCTGCGTCGATGCTAAAAGTCACAGTTTGTAGGGGGTCTTAGCAGCGATGCAGTCGCGATGCAAAATGTCAACCTTAACACACTTGCGCTACTTTAGCATCGAGCGTTACTATCGATGCTGTCGCACGTTTCGAAAACGCTACGAAGATGCTAAACGAGATGCTAAAAGTCGCAGTGTGTAAGGGGTCTAAATGTTATCACTGATCAAAACAAACCATCATTACTGACAATATTTGTCAGTTTTACTGTGATGCGTGGGAGAATAAATAAACTGGATATAACATATTAATTTACTCCAGCTGTTAACCGACGGTTACTCCATTACTGTTATTTATAACCCGTGTCTGCTAGAACATATTCATAACGCTTAACTAACGTAATTCATCAAGTGTTGTTTACCGATTTATCATATCAATTATTTCCGTTTCAGAAAGGGTGCCATTCAGTGTGCGGCGCGGTGGCCCTAATTACGCGTAATTATCGCGAGGTGTCACCGGTTCGTTCCCAGCCGAAGCATACCTTAAACTAAGTGTTCGAGGCTTTAATTACTGACGTCGTTTGTATTGAAATTGACGGTGTCGGTTTCTGAGAAGGTGAGGGTGTTTTAAGTATAGTGTAATCTTTGGAAAAAATAGTATTTTAATGGAATGTTTTCGAAATATTTTGAAGTATGAGTAGCATTTAAATAAATAAATATACGCCAGACAACTCACCAATAGTCGTGGTTTCAAAGTAAGGAATTTTCTTCCTTGTGTTACGAATAATAAAAAATACTTAAACAGATAAACATTCACCACTTTGGTGAAAATGTTTGTGCTCATCATACAATCATTTGCCTCTTGCGGAATGCGAACCCGCGGCGGTCGGCAGAGTAGCCAGGGGGCCAATTCTCGTGAAGTAGTACTTTTTCCGTGTGGTAATTCGTATACGAAGTTCACAATTCTATTGTAAAAGTTCGAGTGATACATAAAACTGCTATTCTCATGCACCGATAGAACAATTCACGTTCGAATTTCATAACAACGTTCCATTGCAGAGAGCGTACGGGCGTTTTTAAAAACGCCGAAATAAAGTATATTTAAGTCCATCTAAAAAAATATTTTTGGTGAAATTAGACAATAAATCTATTTGTTAGTTTAATTTGATGTACATATTCACAAAACTATACATATTGTCAAAAAATATAATAACGGTGGATCAATTATTAAAATTTCATTATTCATGCATAGCATGAAATGAAACGCAGCGACGCGCCATATTACCTTACTCTATACTCTATGGCCCTAAATGACAATGTGTGTGTGTGTCAAAATTGTTGCAAATATCGATTTTTCAGTGACTGGAAAAAATATTTGTTTTCTCAACTTTTGCCTAAAATACGATTACGTTACGATGCTAAATACAAACAAAAACTAGATATTTTCTAAGGTTGGTATGATGCTGTTTGTTTAATATTATGCTTCTTTATTTACTCAACTACAAGAAAGAGGAATACAATAATTATTTAGTAGTAATAGGTTCTGTTAACTAACATCACAGATATTAGTGCACCTTCTTAATGTGGATCCTGGTTAAAGTTTTTAATGTCTTTTGTAAATAAGTAGTGTTCTTACAAAACAAATTATTTCTATTTACAGATAGTCTGGATTATGTTGTAGCAGAGGGAAAATTTAATTGCAAATCTAATGCGATAAACGACTGGTTAAAATACATGTAAATACTTAAATACCTTGATTCTCTGGTGTCTAGGTAAGTACCTAATTAACAAGACACAATGATAGTTTTATTGTCATAATTTATAAATCAAACCATCAGAATTTCCATTTATAACCTAAATCGTTATAGTATTGCCTATAGTTACCTTATTATAAACAAATAGTACATTAGCAATCTGTCTGTTCTATGAGTGCTTGAATGTGTTCAAACATAGTTTATGGATTCCACCTACAAATATCTACAATAATCATTATTATCCCAGAAAAGAGATACTGAGCTAAAAAAAAATGATGGTGTTCAAGTTTTTTTTTTGTGTGTGTGTAGTAGGTAACTTTCTGTGATATTTAAGTTGGTTATTGTTTTATTACAGAAGCGAGCAGTAGAACAAATCATAATAATCAAAAATGAAGGAGCGCCAAATGAAGGGATTTCAAATACTCCTGAGAACACAACTGCACTGCATGCATTCACAACAATATAAATGATTCGTTAGAAATGTAAGCGCATTGGATTAAAGGATGGAAACTTTCCTGATTAATATGACCAATGGATTTAAATAGTTTTTTTAACAATAACATTATTGCTTCTTCAATATTTTGTGTTTTGACTGATGTATGAAGAAAATAAAACCTCTTTCTTAATTGTTATTTTTTATTTGTATGAAATTTATTTATGTACACTGTTTAAACTTCCCTAGTCATTGACATTAGAAAATTTGAATTCAGGATTGTTTTCAATACATAGGGGCAATCCATGATCATGAGCTTGAAACAGAGTCAAAATATAAAACCAGGGTCTGAGAATGAAGCTAAAGGTGACCAAAGGTACTCCGTAATAAAACAACAAAACCAAATCAAGTTGGGCTCGTAAGATTCGACTTGTCAAGTACGATGTCTCTAGTAGTATCCAAGGTTGGATAGCTCTTAACATATTAAGTCCTATCGAGGTCACCGCTGCCTAACCACCTTAAGAGCTGAAATCACTTGCATCTTGTATCGACTTTTGTTTGAACCGACGCCTGTTTTGTGTCTTGTGTGCAAGCGATTTTCCTTTAAAAGTGGTAAGTCGGGAGTGACCACGGCCTAGGCATGCCGGACAAACGGAGATCCTGTTTTTTGTAAGTCAATTCATATACTCGAAACTTCTCTAAATCGTAGAAGTACTCTTCTGAAAACCGCATCAAAATCAGTTTAGCCAAACATGATATAATATAGGGCAAATATATCATTATATATTAGACACACAGAAAACCTTCTTTATTTGAAGTCGGCTAAAAATAATTTAAAGTCAATGTAAATTTGCTCAATTTTAGGTTAGGTTATCATTTTGCCCGATTTGAACCTCAATAGTTCGTATACGAATTTCGAAATCTATTGGTCTCCAGCAATCGAAATGTTCGTGTGACGTTCCATCGAATTATTTCGACTGTGAAGGTCTGAGAATACACAAGCCTTGTTTCCTTCGAAAAAAATTCGAGTGGTGAACTTTTTTACGTGTGTGAACTTTTTTCGATCATGCGAGAATCGGCCTCCAGGAGCTCTTACCACTACCTACACCGAAAACGTCGTCTTTGAGTAAAAATATGTATAAAGCTACTATGATGCCATAAATATTAAGTTACGAATAACCCAGCCATGAGTAGCAATTGCATTAATAGACCTTACGGGTATCTAATGTAATGTCCTTTTTACAACCACTGAAAACGAAAAGATATTTTTGCTTAAGCAGATCAGCTTCGGAAGTCTCGACATAGTTCCCTGTAAAAACCACCAGGTGGCGCTCGAAAAATGCCGTAACAAAATTAGTGTTTTCGTGTGTTTATTGATCGAGAAGAATTTTCGATGAAGCTTAAAATTACAATTTTTTTTTAAAGATTTATTTAACATACAAGCAACATAAGTTAAAATAATATTTGATGAGTTAGAAAATCATAAAATTGAAATTGTCTACGCGAAATGTCAAAAATGTTGCATCAGACTTCGCCCGCAGATTAAATACATTTTATTCTATCACCCTATTCACCTGACCTTCACATTGGCTTGGGCTAAAGGTGACCTCTAAGAGCACCGAAAACCGAATCCATTTGTACCACGTAACAAATCGTTCACATTAAATAAGAAATTCTTAGTCCACGGTCGTGTGTGTAATCAATGTAACTCGGCGGGCAATGGGAGCCATCAGTGGCGGTCCCTGAGGCCCGGGGCCGGGACGGACACGAGACGGGGCTGCCCCTGGGGGATAGTGATGTGTCATGTTCCGACATCACGTTTGACTGGCCTGCATTGATTAAATTACTTGGAAAATGGACTAGATGTTTTCCATGCTGCTGTACTTACTATGAAGGGAGGCATAATAATTTGAAAATGTGTAGTGTGATTTTAAATAATAACCTACACTGCTAACAAGCGTTTATATAAAAAAATGACTAAAAAAATATATTTACATAATTCACGCATGTAGATATATAATAGTTTGGGATGCAACTTGTGTCGATACTTTGACCCCCTCCCATCTCAGAGAATCAGCCTTTAAAGATGGAGCAGCAGCGGAGCAGGCTGAATACGCCAAGCGTTGCAATTACGTCGCACTTACTAGTGATTATAATGTTTGCGCCGTTTGGTGTTAAACCATTTGGGCCGTAAGGATCTTCTCCTAAATTGCCGTTTAGAAAAATTGCTCCAAAACTTACTGCCGTCACGGCAAATGAAGCTGTCAGGTACCTAGCTCAAAGGATTAACATAGCTATGCAACGCGGCAACGCAGCTAGCATCATGGCCTCATATGCGACCATAGGTCGCAAGGAAATGATTTCGTTTCTGAATTAGTAGGTGGGTTTTAAGTTTATTTTTCATGTTGCATGTCTTAGTTTTAATTTTTGTACGTTTACAAAACCGGATTAATTGTGAACGCGTCTTTTTTGGTTCTCCTCTAAAACTAAGTACAAAAAATACTTTGATATCCCTACATCAGGTTGCAACATTAGGCTAGATATCCACATGGTCAAGTTATACGTGTTATGATCAATACAATATTTGAAAACATCACATACATTGCTCCGATCCCAAGCTAATTAGCTAAAGCACTTGTGTTATGGAAATCGGAAACAACGGTGGTACAACAACACTCAGACCCATGACAATATAGAAAAGATCGTTATCTACATTGACCCCACCGGGAATCGAACCCGGAACCTCACGAGATGGCGACGTTTGAAACCAGCGTGCTAGCCACTCGACTACGGAGGTCGTCAATGATGTGATAGATTAAAGATTCCCGTCACATCACTATCAAGACTTGCCCTGATTTGTAATTCGTTACCCGAAGGGACGCTATAATTGGCCCACGAGTGCGTCGCTCATAGAACTTCGAATGTGATTGGCTTGTGAACGGCGAAGACAACGGCTAACGGCTAATGGGCACTGCGGCTGAGCGCTACGTGGCCTCAACTTTGCCCTGCGATTGCCAAGTTGCTACTGCTGATTCTAAAGTTAGATGAGCTAAGCAGTTCAGAGGCAATTTGAATAAAACGTTTGAACCGGATGAGTTTGATTTGTGATCAAGCAGTTTGAGATGATTATATTGCAGCCACTTCCCATATCGGTAATACACAGGACACCTACTCATTCCGATTATTTCCAGATAACCTCATGAAACTGTTACCATGTGTCTTAAAATCAGCATTTATCAGACAGATGGTTTTTACTCATTTTAGAATTAGCCACTTGATTTGTATCCCATAAAACAATGAAAAGATTAGTACCAATACTTGTCAACTGAGGAATAAATAAATCGCATGTTGGTAAACTCATAAAGTTATCATCATCTTGGTAACTCGCACAGTCACACGCCGAGCAGCCATTACCGTGATACATCTGTGAGAGTACCGGCGCAGGCGACGATCGCTCGCGATTTTATTAAAAAGGTTTACATATCGCACGACCTTTCAGTTACATTAGGTTCTGTACGTGGTATCGGGTTTGGGATGAGATTTAGCAAATGCTATTAAATTTGGTGGTTTTATTACTTATCGAAGTTTTACAGATATTTAAAAAAAATTCTTATTTCCTATCTTTGGATATGGTTACTTAAAGTGATCCCATACTATCGTGCAATAGATTTGTACAGGTTGTTGGTTTGGTCAGTGACGTCCAACTCATGCTTATTAAAAAAAGTATATTAATTATATGCAAGTTTTTCGGGTTCCGTAGCCGAATGGCAAAAAACGGATCCCTTATAGTTTCGTCAAGTCTGTCTGTCTGCCTGCCTGTCTGTCTGTCCGTCCGTATGTCACAGCGATTTTATTCTGTAACTATAAGCATCACACTGTTGAAATTTGGTAAGAGTATGTATCCTGTTAACCGCTTTTGGATGCTCATACAAAAATTAAAAAATAATGACATTTAAGGGAGGGGGGGGGGGGGCTCCCATACATGAATCTAAAACCAAAATTTTTTTTTTGTCAAACCTATACGTGTGGGGAATCTATGGATAGGTCTTTTATTTATTCCATAGAGGTTCCTAAGACCATTTCCTTTTAAAGTCTAACGCTTCCAAAGTGGTAAAATGGGTGCCCCCCCCCCCCATCTAACTTCTAAACTAAGCGAGTGTAAATTGTAAAAAAAATATATAATATAGATCTTAACAAATACTTTCAACGAAAATTGGTTCGGACGGGATCGCACGAGAAGTTTTTGAGATATTTTCGACAACCGCAAACATAACTTAGTACTTCATACAAACACTATGAAAAACACAGTTATATTTGCTGTCAACAAAATATTGTGGTATTTTACTAAGTGAAAGTATGTGGATTCCCTAATTCAGTTAAAGTTGGCACGGAACCCTCAGTGCGCGAGTCCGACTCGCACTTGGTCGGTTTTTTAAAATAAAACCTCCACAACATTCTATAAAATCAAAACGAATAGACGCGTAGCTCTCGTGTATCAACGAAATACTACGACGCAGCTAATAAGCTGCGAAGAGGCGAAGAGGTGTTGGTAGTTTTAATTCGCTCGCTAGTATCGCAATAATAAATTTTGTGTTTTTTTTTTCATTTAAAAAATACTTCAACCACCCCTGAGTCGCTCGTCGCTAACCAAAACAACACCCTGTCTATGAACTATTTTTTAAATGATACACTTACACAATTATGCAGTTACGTGATGCCAAAAGTAGAATGTAGTTGTTACCTGCAAAGAAATAATGACATTAATCATAATATGAAAACCCCGTCAAGCATGTAAAATATTAGAACCTTGCAAAAACTAGAACTTTACCGCAGAGAAATTTAAATTACGGAACGATTAACGACATTGAAAAAGCAAACAATCCTAAGAAAACAGCGCCATTTCCTGACAAAAAGCACTGTAATAGAAACATTTAATCCTTTGCGATCCGTACTTTGTCGCGGACCCTAATTGCGCTCGACAAAAACTACCCCCAAGTCTAGATTAAAATGTGCATCTGCAGCCACCGCACCATACCAATACCAACTCTAATTGCAGTTAGACAGAATTCAATTCACCTTAATACTTTATTAATAGAGATGGCTTCTTAATGTGACGCTCCTAGGAGCAATTAAAAGCGAGGTCATATTCTGTAACGATATCAGAAAAGCTAAAAGAGCTTTTACTATTTTTATTCGAGTAATAAAGGGTATTGCCGGAGGGATGGCGGTATGCATAAATAACGCAAATGATTTTATTGTCGGTGGCTGAAAAGTTGATGTCATAAAGTTTAATGGTCGTTGAAATGTATTCCGCGATGGAGGGTAGGGCCGTAAAGTGACGTCATCGGGGGAGGGTTTAGAGGAAAGACACGGGTAGATAACACCGCTTGTCTAGGGCCGATTCCGGTGTGATGCGAGATAGCGGATTTATTGCTGGTTCCTTTACGTATTGCTTCCGTTATTCAAATTGATAGATGTCGTAGTCTGCTTCCTGAGGTTCTACAACCATGTAGTATACATTATGTTACATAAATAGACGGGTAGATAACGCTGACGTCACGCGTAATGACGTATCCAATAGAGTCCAGAAATTACTCGGTCCGACAGCACGGTAGCTCAATTGGAAGAGCGTTTGGCCCGGTTAGCCAGAAGTTGCAGGTTCAAGTCCCGCCTGTGCGCAATTTTTGGTTACTTATTTCATCTTTAACAATATAAAATATCACATTGTGTGTGTGTTATTAAATATGTGAGTGTTAAAAACATTCTAAAACCATAGTACACGTATTTTTTTTGTTTTATTCTGTTCTGGCTTATCTAGCTACATTTTATTAAATGAAAGAATTGTTTTTACACGTATTGATATGCAAAAAGTGCATATTAATGTTAGAAACATGTCGAGATGCATTTGAAGTTATGAGGACAGTTGGGCAGTTTGTATCAATTAGCAACTAGAAGTTCCCCAATTTCGAGTTAAACGGTTCTCTTAGTTCTGTTTCAGTTTAATTCCCTTTTCAAAGCTGTTAATCGTTGACAGTTTACCAGTTAATAAACTCCGAATTACGAGCGATTTTCGGGTAATCTCCGTCGTTTTAGCATCCGCAACGGATGCTAAATTTAATGCGTCTTAAATCAAACCTGCCTACGGAATACTGTTTCGTGTGTGATTAACGTATTAAACGGCTTTACTGGATTAAAGGTCATGTTTAATTAGGACCGTTTGACAAACAAAATTTGGAAATGTTAAGCCTCTATTTTTTGTGCAGACTTCAAAGGGTTTGAATTCTGAAAGGTATATAAAAGCCATAAATACAAGCATACTTATGAAGTGTTTATTAAGGAGTATTTTATTCAATAATGATGGTCTCCCGCGACTGTGTCCGCGCGTTTTGAGTTTGCTCCCTTCCCTCCCGTTGCAGCGCAATAATATAATAGCTTAAAGCCTTCCACAATAAATAAGCTATTCAAAACAAAAAAAATTAATCAAATCGGTTCAGTAGTTTATGCGATTAGCGCGTTCAAAGATATAAACTCTTCAGTTTTTTAATTTTAGTATAGATAAGTATGGATATCATTTTTTAGAAGTCTCGTCTCAAATGACGACCTGCATGGTGTAGTGGCTAAGCACGCTGATTTTAAGACGTCGCCGCTCTGAGGTCCCGGGTTCGATTCCCGATCGAGCCAATATGAATAGCAAAATTTTATATTATCTCGGGTCTGGGTGTTGTAGTACCACCGCGGCACCGTTGTGTCTGATGTCCATAACACAAGTGCATAAGCTACATTGGAAGCACTTTGGAATTAGAGCAACGTATGCGATTGGTGTCCAATCAGTGTATATAAGATCACTAAATGAGATATGATTGAAAACCATAAAATCAACAAATTCAGAGGCATTGGTAGCATGACAATGGTAACAATAAATTTATTTCTTGCTCTGTGACAAGCATTGATAAACATTTAAACCGGATGAAGCTTCAAATTTATCTATTTTAATCCCAAATTAATGAAAGTAGTCACAAACATTAATTTCAAATTGGGGAAGCCAGTCAAAAATAGCTCAATGAAAGGAGCCGCTCCATAAATCGCGGTAACCACTGTTTATGATCTCAAAGCCGCCACTATGTCATTCCTAATAAATCCGACCGTCATAACAGCGGTAATAGGATCGTTAATTTGACACCAATAAAAATATGTGACCAGAGTGGCGGGTCGGGTTTATACTATAGCTGGCACACAACCGACAGAACAGTTTCTATATTTGACAACGACAAAAAAATAGGCCGTAATTGAAGTACAGTGCGACATGAATTTTTTGGCTGACGGAGAAAATGAGAACTAACGCAGACATTTTGAAAAATACGGTTGTCAGTTAAGCGTAGCCAAATCTCCCTAATCTTACTGGAGTTTTCCTTACTGGTGTTTTACTTTCGTACATGGTCTGTGTACACTTTGTTTTGGAATTAAATGCTATTTTATAACCTTAAAGCTAAACTTCTTAAATTAAGTGATAATTTTCAATAGTTATGATTCTTTATAAAATTATTTTGTGCTTGCCCTTCTCTTTGAATTTTTCATGGAAGCAAAAAAAAATAGCTAAGCAGCTTCCTAAATTTCCTTAATCAAAGGAGGATTTTTGGATTTGCTATCTTGATTGAATGCTAGCGCCCCCTGTCAATGTCATTTTTCGGCCAGAAGATCCTTGTCGCACTGTAATCGAGTAGCTGATTCATCGAAGCCCTCTTACACACTGCGACTATTAGCATCGATGCAATCACACGTTTTGACAACGCGCTTCAGTATTGCGACTCACGCAATCAACACATTTAATTGTGCATCGATGCAGTCGCGCGTTAGCATCGATGCAGTCGCTAAAATTCAGTACATGATTTGACTATTTCCAGCTTCTGCATCGCGACGGCATCGCTGCTAAAAGTCGCAGTGTGTAAAGGGTCAAAGGTGATATTTCATACCTATTGTTGTATTCTTTTGTTTGATATTCCTTAATCAGGCATTCTGCTGAACTGTGTTCCTCTAATACTCAATTGTAAAATTTAATGGCTGCCCGTGATACAGACATCTCAGCCTAGTACGGGAACTGATGTGAAACATAATTGTAAAATAAACTTTTGAAATAAATTACTTTGTATTTGCATTTCAATATGTAAAGAACTTCAAACGACAAATAAAAATGGGTGCAAAGTAGATAATTACAAAACATTTAACAGTTTAATAAAAAATAGGTATTGTTGAATGCACAGTAAAGTTATATTTATTAAGATAAGGTACATAATGACGACCCGTCTGGTGTAGTGGTTGAGAAATCGCCTACTACGCAGCGGGAGCGGGTTCGATCCCCGCACAATACAAACATTTATGTGCATGAACATGTCTGTTTGTATTGGTCTGGGTGTTTTCTATGTATATCATGTATGTATTTACAAAAAAAAAAAAAAAAAAGTATTTAAGTATTATATCCGTTGTCTGGCACCCATAACACAAGCTTTGAGTAGCTTACTTTGGGGCTAGATGGCGATGTGTGGGAATGTCCAAAGGATATTTATTATTATTATTTATTATAATAATGCAGTAGCAATTTACTTCTCCTTTACTTAATAAGTCTAGAAAATTGGGGCGAAAACAGTCAAGGGCTTTTGGGTTAATTAAATGGAAACATGCGTGCCAAGTGTATTTACTTGAACTAAATGTTAGATCTACTCGTAGCAGTAGTATAGTCCCCCTAGCTGATTTCGGCTACGGTGGTCAGATACAACGACCAACCGAATGCGCGGGATATATAGTCACAAGTGTGTGCGCAAACACTGGTGCCCTCTCTATTTCTTTTACTCTCATAGCCCGACGGGACAGCAATCTGACACGTCCAGAGAGAGATCAGGCGCAGGATCAAACGGCTTAACGTGCTTTTCCGAGGTACGGGGGTGATACACCGCCTACTTTCAAACTCCGGGCTACCCTAAGAATTTCTGAACAGAAAAACACAGGTATATATATAATTTTTGGCCCGACCCGGGGATCGAACCCTGCCCTCTGGCGCAGCCGTCGCTGTATAGTGCGACCTTCTAACTGCTGCGCCACCGAGGCAGTTACAGTTGTAACTGCTTAACTGCTAATGACATATTAAACAGTTATCTTTGTTGCGTTAGTCCATTGTTTGATAAAAGCTCTTACTTATAATATTATTAACTTATCAACGTTGCGTCGTATCAACAAGCCAAGAAAATGGCGGCAGAGCGTAAGGAATAAAAAAACACTCCACCGACAACAGCCTAGCTCTTAAATTGGATGGAACAAAATTTGAATAATTTCAATGAATCTTTTACTAATGAACACGCAAGATTCTGACTTGGTATTTTAAATACGTTCTACAGTACAAGTAAATTTACGAAAATGATTATGAAGTGTGACAGAATATTAAATTCAAATGAACATTAAATCACATTAAACTCCTCATTCAACGCTCATAATCGCGTCTTAAGAATGTCTCGGCGAAATTACAAGTTAATAATTATTTACGGCCCGCGTCTTCGCGTCGTAGGCGTTGTCTTTGGGGCTTGCTGTAAATAATTTAATAATTAAATCCTCGTGCCGACATCACTCCACAATGAGAAGCGACGTAAGCCAATTGGCTTGTAGTCTAAAATATACGATTGGGCGTGTTTGATATTGTTCATCCCGATTATTTTAAGCTTAATCCGTATATAGCTCTTATCATTGCCATGATTACTTAATTAAGCGCCAGTTAATCAAACGTAAATATAAATATTGGACACCGATCACATACATTGCTCTGATCCAACAGTAAGTAGCTAATGCACTGGAAATGAGAAACAACGTTGGTGCCACAACACCCAGACCCGAGACAATGTAAAAAGCTCTGATCTCTACATTGACCCGACCGGGAATCAAACCCGGGACCTCGGAGGCAACGGCTTGAAACCCAACGTGCTTAGCCTCACCACGGAGGTCGTCGAAATTATTTGTATTCGTTAGGCAAATGATTACCTATTTTGACAATCAATTGCTCTCGTTTACAATTGCAAACAAAACGCAAGAACAAAGTCTACAAATAATTTATAAGTTAAAATTATGGTCTTGTTTTTCCGTCTTCACACTCACGTCATTGGGAGATGCTTACAAGAAAAACAGAACTAGTGTCGTCCAGCGCATACGGACACAAGATGCTCTTCATATAAGTGGCCGTCATTAGTTTCAGCCAAGTGACTGTGTCGTGTCAAGGGTAGCTGTAATTATAAGAATGCGCAAGAAATGCCCAGCGTTCTTAGTTTATACATAAGACCCCTTACACATTGCGACTTTTAGCAACGAAATAGGCGCGCGTTTTGAAAACGCACGACAGCTTTGCGACTCACGCAATAAACATATCTAAAAGATTGCGACTGTGTCGATGCTAATAGTCGCGCACATGTATTCTCAGGTTGACATTTTGCAACTGCATCAATTCGAATGCAAAGGAGCAGTTTGCGAATATCTGCTGTAATTGAGACTTGATGTTTGTAGTAATCATATAATTAAATCCGATTCTTGCAATTTACAAGATGCTATTTCAGATATTGTCTGTCATTAAATCAATGAAAGTTTTAGTTTAACCCACTCCTCCGTTAAATTGCACAGAATATTTTAGATGCTGTCAGATGCATAAAGACACGTTGATACTTTATTTCTTACAAGGGTAATATGTTAACTCTACATTACACAGTTGGGTTTTGGCTAGTCCCCTCTTGGTGCTTATCACTTGTGCCAGAGGCAGGCGTCATAATCGCGTAGAACGCGTCTTTTGTCCGCCGCTGCTTATTATCAAGTGCCGCTTTTCACAGCAATTAAGTGCACGCGGAGTGGGGATGAAGGCTAGTGCTGTCTGATGTATTGCGGGAAAATAGGATTTCCTTTATTTTACTTTTATCGTCGTGTTAAATCACCAGCTATTTTACAGTGACTAAGAATATCTACTTGATTAGCACACACACTTAAATACCTATATATAACACACTAGCGGTCCCCGACGAATACGTCTGCGCGTTTTAGTTTGCTCTTCTCGCCTCCCATCGCAGCGTTATGTTTTATAACCTAAAGCCTTTTTCTATAAATACCCTACCAAACACTTTTTTTTTTCAAATCGGTCCAGAAGTTCCTGAGATTAGCGCGTGCAAACAAATCAACTCTACAGCTTTATAATATCAGTATAGTCTATGAAAAATTGTTGAAAGCATCTCAAAGCGTCTGCAATTCAGCAAACTTTAGAAATGTATGTTCAGTTACAGTCTCAGTTTCTGTTTTCGTTTTATAAAACGTGAAGATTGATTGATTGACGTCAAGTATTGGCACAGACTTGAAGATTGCTTAAGCTAGATTTTAGCATAAAAATTGACTTTTACGTGACACGGTTGTCAGAGAAAGATTAACTAATAAGTAAGAATATAGCGATTACAGAACAGCACTAGCGGCTGTATCCGTCGGTGAGCGATGGCAGTTCTGCAAAGTGGTTCAGCAATATTAGCGGTCCGAGACCATCGCGTCCTTCCGAAGTCCGGGCTCTGCGAGCTTTCGACCGAACCGGGTATTATCTAACTTCATAGCCTCGTTGATGGTACCACAATTCCAGCATATTTTGAAACTTATCTTCAATTTTACGAGAATAACACTCCGTTACTCCATACGTAAGAACGGGCAGGATGCAAGTGTCGACGAGTTTGCGTTTCAACGACATTGGAAAGTCTCACTTTATATACGCTTTCATGGACCAGAATTTCTTCCAGGCGTTATAGATGCGTCTTCTGATCTCATTGTCCTGCATGTTTGTGAAGGATACTATCTGGTCCAGGTATATATACTCGTCGACATACTCCATTCTCTGCTCATTCACCACTATGTCGTGTTCTGTGGCGTTGGTCATGACTTTGGTCTTGTAGCTCAACTGTTTGAGCATAGTTGCAAGCTCAGATGATGTGTTGTATTGGTAAAAAGAACAATATCATCCGCAAAGTGATGGTTTGCTACAGACTAACTTTACTTTTTTTTAACAGTCCGATGGGAGATATCAGAAGTTCTCACATTTATGAAGTTTCAAGAGCGTTTTAGTTTTAATTCAGTTTACTCGCACTTGGTACTTAGAACTGACACATAATTAGCTTGAACACAAATGATTCTTATTGGTCTCATTCACCTTTACAATTTTATGTGCTTTGTCAAGTCCGTTGAAAGCAATCGCATCGCGCGCTGGTAAGTTACATAATAACACTTTCAGGCAGCCGGAATCGGGTGTATAATTACTACCGGGTAGTAGGTACGTACTGACTGCGCAAATCGCTAACGATGTGTGAGACTGCGGGTCTCTGGGGTTTTGTTTTATGACGCCCTTGAGTTGACGAATGCCGGGATTAATCGTCGCGTTGGAGTGGGTATGCTCTACGTTTGTTTTGACAATAGTTATCCCAAAACGCCTCGGCTTACTACGTATGTAAGTAAATTACAGGATTTTGGCTTCTTATGTCATACACAAATAAAAGAAACTCTTAAGCATACGCCACTACGCAAGACGCAAACGCCATCTATCCGTCTGTTTTGCAACAGTGGGCCAAATAGTTATTCATTACACAATAAATTCAACTTAGAAATTAATAACGATTTGCTATTCAATAGTCAAGAAATTTTGCACGGTCGGACCGACAGCACGGTAGCTCAATTGAAAAGAGCGTTGGCCCGCTTAGCCGGAAACATGCAGGTTCGAGTCCCGCCCGAGCGCAGTTTCTTCATCTTATATTCTTTTCTTATATCTTCATCAGTTCATCTTATAAGAATACAAAAATAACACTGTGACAGTTAAAACATTCTAAGCTTAAGTCGTTTTAGTTACACCTCTTATATTATAACTCGAGAACAGGTGGACTGATTTTAATGATTTTCAGTTTGTTGGATGAGCATGAGAGATATAGAGTTCGCCGGGACCGCCAGTTCTTAAATTATAAAAGAAACACTATTTTAAAGTAACTTTTGTATTCTAAACGCTGCACCCTGAGCGAAGTATCATTGTCATCATAATTCATGATTATCAGCCAAAGGACGTCCACTGCTGAACATTGGCCTCCCCCACGGCTTTCCACAGCGACTGATCACTAGCGGACTGCATCCAGTTTGATCCTGCGATCTTTTTAAGGTCGTCTGTCCATCTTGTCAGTGGACGTCCTACGCTTCCTCTGTGGTCGAAGGGCCTCCAATCCAGAACTTTTCTGCCCCAACGGCCATCAGTTCTTCGCATTTTCGCGCTATGTGCGAAGAACTGATGGCCGTTGGCCATACTGCCACTTGAGCTTACTGATTATCAAGGCTATCTATTTCCGTTATCTTATTCCTTCTACGTATCTCCTCATTTTTGAAGTATCATTGTACTAATCCAAATTGACTAACGTAACAATTTGAAACGTCTAAAATCTCTTTGAAGTTCAATAACATTGACACATAGTCGCATCGATACGTCATAAATAATAGTGTCCCCTAGATAAAATGTTGGTATTCAACGCCATGCGTTATTGATGACGCCTGTCGAACAAGACGGCACCCCCAAATAAGATTCCCGGGAAAACGCCCCTGAGTCTAATTTCTCCAACGAATCTGCCATAAAACTCCCGGAATAAAAAAGTTTCTGAACTGCAAGGGTGAGTCACCTTCAATCTTGCGTCACTGTCGATGTATCTACATGTAGTACGGGATAAAGTTAAAAAGATATTATTTTGTAAAATTGTTAGTGCGCCTTCACATAAGCGCGTCAGGAGTGCGGCAGCAGCGAATGCCTTTACATTAGCAGCGCGACGGTCGCGCGACTGGATCGGTCCCACTACACCCATTACACATTTCAGTGCTAATACGGGGATAGTATTACCACTGCAATGGGTAATGGGTATAGTGGGATGGACCCGCGCGACTTACGCGCTGCCGTGTATAGTATGAAATCATCGGCAGCGCGAATGTCGTGCATAAGTCGCGCTGCTGCTGCGCTGCGAAAGTCACCTAAATGTGAAAGCGCTCTTAGTTTCAGATCCGAAAAATGATTGTAAAAAAATAATATCTGTTTATTTCTTAGAGTCTACCGATTACATTGGTGGAGGCCAACCAGTAAAAAAAAAAGCTTGAATAAATCATCATTCATTACCATTATCAGTCCATCTATCGGTGAAACCATTCGCTGCAATAGCACGCAGCGATGTATAAAAACAATTAGATTTCTATTGAGTTTCAAAATATGGCAGTAAATGGGTTTCAGGGATTGGGTCTCTTATACATTTGCACCTTGAATAAATATTTTATTCATTTTAAAACTAACTAAAAGTAGTTTTTTAAACAACCAATATACTTTGATCGATATCGTTGGTCTTAAAAAAACAACAGCCTGTAAACGCATTATGTACCCTCTGAAAGTAATGCCTATAGGTAAACGGTTGAAGCGTCGTGTGTCGTCGCGGACGTGACGTCGTTTAGACAATTTGCGACACTGATTCACTGTCACACAGATAAAGCACAGAGTATAAACCATTTTTAGTAAAGTTATTTTCTGCGCTGTTCAAAATATTAAAAAAAAAAATTGAATATACTTACATGCTTAGGTACTTGAAGTTTTTTTTTCAATTGGCAGCCTTTACAATCAGACCTTTTTACTCTTTTTTACCTACCTAAAAGTCATGAAAACGAATAAAAAAACATCAATGAATGAACAAGTGTTGAGATCTGAAATACGGTCCGAATCAGAAATACCGTAACGTAAAACCGATGCATTATTAACGAATGTGAATCGCAGACTGCGACTTCGCCCCTTCGCGTTTGATTTCCGAATCACGTCCACGATTAGCATGAGCGTGGGCTCCTGCTGAATTATGAAAAACATCACTACATGCGAGCAAATACAAGTGTGTACATTTTTCAGCACAAATTACGCGGCCCTTAGCGTACATAGCTGCATACGAAAGTATGCGGCTATTACATATTTTATTCAAATGCAAAATTGTATAAAGTTCTTTTAATAACACATTTTTATCTCTCTTTGTGACTATTTAGTCATTTATTAGACCTTATCTATCCCAAAAGTGTATTTTCCGAAAAGAACGCATCATTGTTTTGTTAAAACTAGCAGCGGATATAATTCACAAAAGTAGGACTCAAAGCCCAAAATGATTACTGTCATTCCATTTTATCAGCAAGTGACGAGACAGAACCCATAAAGATTAAACAAATTAAGTGTGGATATTAGGTTTCACCGCTCGGGTCAGTTAATCCGGGCAGCTGGTCGTTACTACGAGTACCTGTGGAAAATCCGCGGCAGATGAATAAAAGCGCTGGTATTATGTTACAGCCGCCGCCGTATTACCGCCTGTCTGTATGTACAGGCAGACGCGAAATAATGTGCAATTTTATCACATTTCATCAAACTTTTACCGAGTATTATAATGTTGATAATCGTCAGAAGTGTTCGCGTATTATTACCGCTGAGTGTACCGACCTAATCCCGGTTGGTGTGAAAGGAGCGGATCTCATTACACGCGTTTTGTTTCTGAACAAAAACTGCCTGAAGACCAATAGGGAATGAGTTTGAAGGTTCAGTATGATTTATTGTGTACTCGTATTTCCCTAAACAAATGCGTGTTACTCTACAGAAATAAGGCGATTACTTGTGCTTGAGTTTGAATTGAATTGATGTTAATATAAGTCATTTTATATTTTTTTCTTATATCCATCGTTTTTAGGGTTCCGTAGCCGAATGGCAAAAAACGGAACCCTTATAGTTTCGTCAAGTCTGTCTGTCTGTCTGTCTGTCCGTCCGTATGTCACACCCATTTTATTCTGTAACTATATGCATTACACAATTGAAATTTGGTAGGAAGATGTATCTTGTTAACCGCTTACCTATTCTTATACAAAAAATAAAAAATAATGACAGTTAAGGGGGGGCTCTCATACATGAAACTAAAACCAAAAAAAATTTTTTTTGACAAACCTATGCGTGTGGGGTGTCTATGGATAGGTCTTTTAAAATAACATAGAGGTTCTTAAAACTATTTTCTTTTAAAGTCAAACGTTTCATAGCTAGACGCTTCCAAAGTGGTAAAATGGGCATCCCCCCCCCATCTAATTTCTAAACCAAGCAAGTGAAAATTTAAAAAAAAATATATGTAGATCTTAATAAATACTTTCAACGAAAATTGGTTCGGACGGGATCGAACTAGTAGTTTTTGAGATATAGCACATTTTCAACAACCGCAAACATAACTTTGTACTTCATACAAACACTATGAAAAACAAAGTTATATTTGTAGTCAACAAAATATTGTGGTATTTTACTAAGCAGAAGTAAATGGATCCCTAATTCAGTTAAAGATGGCACGGAACCCTAAGTGCGCGAGTCCGACTCGCACTTGGCCGGTTTTTTTATTCATGCAGAATAGAATATCCATAAAGATACTGATTTTAAGACAGTCAGATATTACGAAAGACCTTTTTAATTTTTAATGTCAACGAAGACAATTCAAAAGCTAACGAATCGAAAGCTTCGAATAGTTAGATGTGTTGTAGACTTTGTAACAAAGTTGAGGTACTATTTTCGAATATAAATCTGACAGAATGTAATAAAATTTAAAATGGAACTGGATGAAATTGCCACTGCCCCATGACACATAGTTTGAATAATCACTTCATAATTCCATATCCGAAATGCGTCGGAATAAATGCAATAAAACACGCAGGGCGGGCGACGGCGGCGGGCGGCGTTGACAAATCATGTTGATAAACTTTTACAACTTCCCAAATATAATTCGAGCAGTGATGTGTTGATTCGGTGTTTTTAACGACTTTAAAATAAAGAGAGGTAATCAATTTGACCTGTAAGTATGTGATAATGTCAGAATTGGATACAATTTTAGTATATTGATCCGTTAAGACTTCCTAACACGTCTACAAAAGTTCTTCAGTGTGTGTATGTTTGTCTCATCATTTCTCTTAAACGAGAAGTCATAGTGATATTAATTATTTGTTAGTAAAATTAAAGTTTTTTTAAATATGAGTATTACCTATAAATAATGAAAAAAAACGCCTTAAGCTTTCAGTCGGTTTTTAAAGGCAGTTCAATTTTTTAAATTATTTCGTAAACATTAACTTTATGAAAACGTTAATAAAATTAAATTTAACAAGTCACACTGTCCATGTAGAGCTTAAGTTTGTACTTGTGAATAATTTGAGAACAATAATAATAAATTAGTTTTGATAAAACTTTAAATATCATGAGCAGTGAGTAACAGGAGCCCGAAAGTCAACGCCATTGAATGAAACAAATAGAGCTCCATCCAAGTTTTAATTGAGGAAAAGTATAGGATATTTTGAGTACAAATTGATAGTCCTACCTGCATCACTGTTTAACTGTTGTAACTTTTTATTTTATTAGTTATCCAGATGACTTTTAGAACTACTATGTCGCATCCCTAGCTTTGTCGGTCCGGCGCGATAAATCGCGATACGGTGCGTCGCGACGCGTGAACTACATTAACGCCGGCGGTTTATCGCGTCCGTGTCCGACGCCGATAGTAGTAAATGTTCATCTCGACCAATAACTTTTTTAAACAAAAGTATTGAAGAGAGTTTACATATTATCAGCTCATGTTTAAGTATTTTTTACCTTGACTAAATTAGGACTAGGACTTGCAGCGAGATGCCTTATATAGACTTACATATCAAAATATATATATAATACTAGCGGATCCAGCGAACTTTGCTTCGATCCTAGCACCGTCCCGCCCCGGCCCCGTCTCACCCAGCCTCGTAATTTTAAAAGTAAAATAAAACACTATAATTGATCAGTTATTGAGCGGGATGAAAAATGATCAAATTACTAAAATGCTATAAAAATAGGGGTGGTGATAAAAAAAGTGAAAATTGAGGGTTGTATGATTTTTTTAATGCCATATTATAAAAAAATAAAAACGAAAAAAAACGTCCAAAAAATTAAAAAAATATATATAAGGGTGAACAACCCTTATCACTTAGGGGTATAAAAAATAGAGAGTAGTTGATTCTTAGACTTATTGAATACGCATATAAAATTTGGTAAGAATCGGTAAAGCCGTTTCAGAGGAGTACGGGAACGAACATGTGACAGCACGTGAATTTTATATATAAGATGTATCTAAACTCTCCTATACTGTATATTTAGTTTATGTCTATTATGGTATTTATATAATATTATTATTTTATACAATCGTATTTGGTGAAATTTTAACATCTATTTACAGTATTCTCCTGCACCCATAACAATCTCTCTGCATGATCTAAAGTTACGACTGGGAGAGAATGCCATTAGCATCAAGTCCACCTTTTGTACACTTTTATTTATGTATAAAGTTTTAAAATAAAATAAATAAATAAAATCGCCTCGGAAAGCGCATCGGTGGTCAACGCCCTACAAAACAATAGTATAAGGTCAGCCCTTAATATAGAATACCATAGAGCACTTCAATCCATAGTAAGCACAAATAAGGCCTTCTTGTAATAGATGAAAGGATAGTGACTGTCAAGGTAACGACGCAGCTGACGATCTAGCCAAACGGTCTTGGCGACAACAGTGATTGGACCAGAACCTTTACTGCCCATACCGCAGGCCCAAATAAGAACTTGACTACGTGCAGAAACCTAAGCAGCACACAAAGCAGAATGGAGAATTGGTGTAGGTTGCAGGTAAACAAAGAACGCCTTTCCGGAAAAGAAAGGCGTTCTTTGTTCTTCGAAAAGGCTCTGCCGCATCATTATCCGTTTGCCCAGAGACAAACTGCGCACAGTTATATGCACTATAACTGGTCACTCTCTTAACAGTCCTTATACATATATACATCTTTTCACTATAGTAGCAGAGGGTGCATGGCAGAAGGAACACGTGCTCATGGAGTGCACAGGTGTGGCGGAACAACGGGAACAATATATTCTCAAATGCCTGACTTCATTTCCGGTGGCCTGTAGTAATCTGAGCAGATTGGTCTTTTGGAAAACTCTGGGGAAGTTACAAAAAAAAAGGGAGACACGCAAAATGGCAGAATCGTGAGGCTAAGTGCGGAAAACACCCCAAACTAACAAACTAACTAGGACTTAACTAAACAAAACTTAAGATAATTAAGTATGTTTTAGATTACTCACTTATTACACTCGTAGCAATAGTAAAACTTACTAGGCAATAGACCCATTATTATTCGCGACGACACTCCATTGAATATTCACCAAAACAATTATTCGAAATCTCCAATTAAAAGTCAAACGGCGCTTTTCATTAAGTGCACTCCGGCACCTCAATTGACCTCTTATCCCGCTTCCCCAGACACGTACGCGCAATCCTCCCTCCCTCTCCCTCCCTCATGCTGTCTCACCGACTAGAGAGAGGTCACTCGAGATAAATACCGATTTTGACAGAATTAGGGTCCCGAGTAGGGTTGCCGGCAATATCTTGAGACAGCGGGCCCGGTCGACATATCCGGAGATATGATCCGGATTAGGCATTCATTCGGGCTGGTATTTATTTGAGGTGAAATAGCAGTGAATAGGAAGCATTATTCCTCTAGTAATTTGAAAGGGTTATTTTCTACTGTACCTAAAGATGATGATCTTTCGTGTGTATCTATCTGCTTGAGCTGAAGAGGAAAAAACTTGCCTGCCTAGGTTATGACAAAAAAGGAAGAGGTAAGATGTTTTGCATCTTACCGATTTTAAAAATAAATCCCTAAATATATTTTTTTATTAGTTTCTTCAGTTGATTTCTCTTAAATTGAATTGCGGTCGAAAACACCTAGTACCTACTTTTTGTTTTACTCGTTTTTTTACGTTTATACAAATAAAATACAAATAAAATAGCAGCGCATCGACAGCCCTGTCCAGAAAACCGGCCACTAATCGCCTCAACGCGTTCGCAATAAATAATGCACCGACGATATTATGCTAATTCCGACCCGTCGTTTTTCCAATTGAATCGTTAATCTCGGACCACGGCTATTAGCGACGTAAACACTGGATTAGCAAGTGTAAGCGAGGGATTACTTGCGTATGGTAAGTCGACCTGAATCGTAGAAAGGAAAGTTAGTCCTTATCAACAACAAAATCAAGTTTAGAACATTAGGATCTGGTCAGACAATAATCAATTCTATTTTATGAAACTTCATTGTCGTGGGCACACAAAGGTAACATTTTACATCCTTCGCTGAAGACACCATAATTACTGTATTTTTTTTTATATTTCACAACATCACGTACATTACTTCGATCCCAAGCTAAGTAGCTAAAGCACTTGTGTTATGGAAATCGGAAACAACGGTGGTACCACAACACCCAGACCCGAGACAATATAGAAAAGATCGTTATCTACATTGACATTTTTTTTCGTTTCTCTGTATCTTTACATTGCTCTACATAAAATTTTTCAAATTCTAAGACTGTCATTAATCCGAGACACACGATAGAGAGTAGCCGCTAAAAAAGAATTAAATCTAATCTGTAATAATTATAAGCATACTTGATCAAGTGCGCAGTACACCATCTTACTTTCATAATTAAATTACCTATGTTCAACAAAGTAATAGGCATGAAACACGTTCAAATAACGTTAAAATACGTTATATTATTGTTTTGAAAACATGAGTTGTTGCAAAGATTTTAACTCCAAGTTCTTAATTTAACACTTTTCAGGGCAGTATCCCCGTCCGTGTATCCATGTGTACGTGAGGACCCGTCTGGTGTATTGGTCGAGAAATCGCCTACTACGCAGCGGGTTGCGGGTTCGATTCCGGTACAACACAAACATTTGTGTGCAAGAAACATGTCTTTTTCTATTGTTCTGGGTGTTTTCTATGTATATTATGAATGTATTTACAAACAAAAAAGTATTTAAGTATTATATCCGTTGTCTGGCACCCATAACACAAGCTTAGAGTAGCTTACTTTGGGACTAGATGGCGATGTGTGAGAATTTCCAAAGGATATTATTTATTTATTTTATTATCCCAGACACAATATAACTTTTATTGTTTTACAGTCACAAAAAGTGTTAAAAAGCATTATTGCTGGCAGTTCTAAACTACCTCATTTAAATACTTCAGAAATGAGAAAATTCTGCGTAGATCATCGCGACCAAAATCCGGAATTATCAAACTTGAAAACGTCAAAAGTTTAAATGACATTTTGAGTGACCGTTATTCGGCAGCCACAATATTTCATCGTAGACTCGGGTCGTGACACTGAAACTGAAAGTTTTCCGACGGAGAGAAAATAATTTAATCAGCGTTATCGGGTTTAATTAAAAGGGAACTTTACAGGCGCAAGATAAGCGGTGTTAGTATGAGGTGTGAAGTAGTGAGTCCTTTGAGCGTGCTGCTATGTGAAAGAATCTAATTAGCTGAGTAGCACACTAGTGCGAACTAGTGAGGTCCATTACACCTGCAGTTTATAGTCGGGTCAGTATGCTCTTTTTGTTTGCTAAAATGAGATCACGTGCAGCGCTTTAAAAAGACTTACTGCAAAGTAGTAAGGTCTAAAAATTGTAGTGTAAGTATAAAAAATTGTAGAAAAAAAATAGATACCGCTAACTCTTTCATTACCACAGGACAGGGTTGGAAAAAACAGTTTTTTTTTTAAATAAAACAAACTGGTCAAAATGTTTAAAACAAGTTTTTTTGTTTCTCATTCATTTTAGACAAAAAAATAAGTAAATGATAAATAATAATTCTAAATTGATTTTTATCTGCTATTCATTTGCATTTCAATTCTTGAATAATAAACGCCTAAAACTTGGTCTTTTAAATAAAGGTTCTTTAGGTTCACGGCATGAAGAATTTATAGCTGCATTGGAAAATCGGTCCGTAGATATTTTAGCAATAAATGAGACGTGGCTTAAAGAGGGCGAGGAGAAGCGTGCGCCTGCTCCTTCTGGCTACAGGCTCCGTCATGTACCACGCCCCCCGGGGTTGCGCGACCGCGGTGGAGGTGTGGGTTTTTACTTGAGGGATGGTATTAGTGCCCGCCAAGTAAAAACTCCACACACCGACACGGTTGATCAATTGTGGTTGAGCATTACTCTGAACGGCATAAAGCTTGTCATTGGAACGGCATATCGTCCGCAATGGGTGTGTGAGGACACTTTTATTCATGCTCTTACTGAATCAGTCGCTAGTCTCTCCATGTTTGATCACATTGTTCTAGTAGGTGATTTTAATATTAACTTACTCGATATGCACGATCCTAACACAAATAAGTTAACATCATTTTTCCAATATTTTAGTCTTGAACAATTTGTTACTGTGCCGACTCATTTTACAGATCATTCCGAAACTTTGATAGACGTTGTTTGCAGTACCACTAATATATGCAATGTCATTGTTGATTACATTCCTGACTTAAGCCACCATGCCTTTATTACATTTAATTTACGTTTAAACAAGCCCAAACCACCTTCGAAATGGATTTGTTATAGACCACTTAAGGATATTGATTTTGAGGAATTTAACACTCTTGCAAATAATATTCTATGGGAAAAGTTAACTAGTGGTGATGTAAATGTAGCTGTTTTGTCCTTTAATGCTTATATATTGCACATCTTTGATATTTACGCTCCTGTTAGGAATTGCTTCATAAAAACTGTAAGATATCCCAGGATCACTTCTAATATTAGGTATATGGTTAGGTTAAGAGATGAAGCCCATGCTATATCCCGTCTTACAAAACAAGATACTGATATTAAGTATTATAAAGAATTGAAAAATTTTGTTAACAAGGCTATGCGCACCGAAAAGGCAGCATATTTTCGCCAAAATGTGAATCAACACTTTAAGAACTCTAGATTGTTGTGGAAAAGTATTAAGAAGAATGTAGTAGACTTTAAAAATAAAGATACTGTAATACCACCCCATATTGGCGATCCTGACACAATCAATAGACATTTTCTCGATGTCCCTGGTGATAATAATGTCACAATTTCGAATCTTACTTATTTTGAACATAATCGGTTTAATGCTTCTTCCTTTGGTCTCCAAACTGTTGATGAATCGTACATTCTTAAAATAATAAATAATATAAAAAGTAACGCTATTGGTGCAGACGGTATTTCGCGAGATATGATTATTTTGACATTTCCACGGACTCTTAAAGTTATTACTGCCATGATAAATTTGTCTATTCAATCTGGGATCTTTCCAGACGCCTGGAAAGAAGCTCTTGTTAAACCTTTGCCTAAAAATTCGAACCCTAACGAATTAAAAGATCTCAGACCTATAAGTATTCTCCCTTTTATGTCTAAAATTATAGAAAAAGTTGTATGTCAACAATTGGTCGAGTATTTGAATTCAAATAATATTTTACCGGACAAGCAGTCTGGTTTTCGGGCTGGCCGTAGCACAGCTACTGCCTTGATGGATGTTGTTGATGACATTTTGTCGGGACAGGATGTGGGTAACGGTTCCATCTTGACTCTTCTTGACTTCTCAAGGGCCTTCGATGCCATAAACCATAATCTATTGCTGTCCAAATTATCATATTATGGCTTCGATCCTGGGGCTTTAAAGTGGTTCTACAATTACCTTAGAGGTCGTTCGCAGCGAGTGGAGGTTGTTGGTGATAACGGTTCTAAACATATTTCAGAGTCATTACCCTTGAACCGGGGTGTTCCTCAAGGTTCCATACTTGGTCCAATTCTATTTATATTGTATAGCGCCGATGTGACTACTTCAATTAAACACTGTAACTATCATATGTATGCGGATGATCTTCAAATCTATTTACATGTAAAACCTGATGACACTTTAACTGCTGTTAATAAAATAAATCAAGATTTAAAAGCTATTGAGGAATGGACCAACGTGAATTGTCTGCTCTTAAACCCACTAAAATCAAAATGTATGATTCTTGGATCTGAGGGTCAAATAAATAAAATAAAGAATTTCTCTCCAATTCTTAAACTAGGCAATACAGATATTGGACAAGTCACTGTTGCTCGTAACCTTGGAGTTCTTATGGATAACCGGCTTCATTTTCATAACCATGTTCTTGAAATCGTAAAGAATTGCTTCTACAGGCTGAAAGTTTTGTATCAGGTTCGTAACTTCCTAGATGTAGACTTAAGAATTAAACTTTGTGAAACTCTTATACTATCCAAACTAAATTACGCAGATACGGTTATCGGCGATTGCCTCTTTAGTTATACTAAGAAGATAATTCAACGCGTTCAAAATGCCTGTGCTCGTTTTTGCTTTACTATCCCCCGCAGAGCTCATGTTACTCCGTTTCTTAACCAGTCTAATCTTATCAACATGCAATCACGACGCTCACTTCATTATGCTTGTCTTCTTTTTGGTATAATTCGGACTAAGTCACCTCCATATTTGTATAACAAGTTAATATTCTTAAATAGCAGGCGTCACGCATCCCGTCTCGGTTGTCCAAATCACAGCACTGCAGCATTTCGTGGTAGTTTCCGGTACTCTGCCACGAAATGCTGGAATAACATCCCCCCACCATTCAAAAAGCTAACAGTGTTGCGTACTTTTAAGTGTAACTATAAACAGTATCTACTAGAATTACAAAAGGAAAATCCGCTGTTTGTGACATGTTAATTGCTGTGCTCATATGTTATTCATACGTTTGCAATTACTTATGTTTTATTTTGCTTTCATTCATTTCTTGGTTGATCTGGCATATTATATCTCCAAGCATAAAGTGTTGGTAGTTAAAAATAGATTCAAAAATTTGAATAATGTTTCCCTATCTTAAAACGTTGTTTTAAATATTTTAAAATGTTTCATAAAATTGTTTATCTTTATTTCAAAATGTTTATTGTGAGTAGCAGTGCTCTCTTTTTCTATTTCTGGCGTCTACGGAAGACCAGCGCCTCAGAATATCTGATTCTGCGGCATACGCTGAGTAGATTGCCTTTTCATTCATGTACCTCCTAACCTACCTACGCATTAATCTTTTAAACTGATGTTTTATTTTATGTAAGTGTACATGATTTGAATAAAGAGTTTTCTATTTCTATTTCTATTTCTATTTCTAATTTTTTTTGCATAGGTACCAGTATCAATCAAATTATAAAAAAATAATACTAATAAAAACAAACCATTTTACATAGACCTTGTATAAAAGAAGGAAGAGAGAGCAAGGAATACCCACTAATCCAGTGAATAACTTTATTTTAATGGCCGACATAGGTCCTGCAGGACTTTACTGGCATGGCGGGGAGATACCTATGCAATGTTAAAAAACCACAGCCTGTCGGTATTATAAACATGCGCAAATTCGTTCACTATACTGAAATGAGTGATATAGTTCAGTGGAACCCAAAGATATCTATCACTCATCTTATTTATTTAGTTAGCTCCAGACCCTTTGAACGGGATAAATAGTATCCTATGACATTCTCCTGGTTTGAAGCTACCTTCCCACTTTTTATTTTTTAGTTTGGATTTATTTCCATTCATTTGCAAACAAAGGTAGTTTTAGAATGTTTTTTATTCATAATTTAAACAGTATTTTAAAACACTAAGATTATAAACATGGTGTCATTTCAAACTGTTTTAAAACAACTTGTTTTAATCATGCCAATCCTGTCACAGGATGTCACACTTCAAACAGCTGTGCACATAATATTGGTTATTCAACAACATCCCTTTAAGCTTCGCAGCGTGCATGTCGTGTCTATTCAGTGTTGTATAAACATAATATACTATACTATTCATTAGCTATATTCCTTCCTCGGTGTACAACATCTAATGTTTCCAGTCAGCCGCGCAGACGGAGGCAGCGAAGGCAATGAATCAATCTAACACCAGCGTTCGCCCGTATATCGCCGGTCCACAAGTCTGCCGGCGCTGATCAGGGCAGAACGGATTCAATTGCTGAACCTAAGGCAAAGGCGGAAGCGGCATTGTGTGGATCAATCGACGGACAGTGGCTAAATATTACTTGAACTTAAAAGAAAGATAGAAAAAACCCACCGGTTGATAAGGGATGAACTTATCAGTATACACAAAACACAATTGATATACAGTTTTTTAAATAAATATACAAATTTATACGACTAGTTTTACGTTTAAAGTAGTTTAAAATGGATATCCAAACAAAATTATTTAAAGTGAACTTTGAAAATAAAAGATAGCTCTACTTTGGCTGATATAATACTGTATTAGCGGAGGATTCACTACATTATTTATTAATATTTCCAAACTGTATTAATCCTTCAAGCGTATGTGAACGAGACAGGATAGATATTCAGTTGTTATGCGGTTGCCAGCAACCCTTTGGGTGTTGAAGCGTAAAACGTACTACGAAAATTAACCAAACCTCAGTTAATTAAAACACAATCTAAACATAATAAATTATTTAAATTAACAGATCATTTATCGCGATATCCCTAGGTTTGTCGCACACCCCGTTCAGGCGATAGCGTCCCATAACTCGCCGTATCGCGTGAGGTATGGCCACCGCCGCTGCCACGAACGCGCCGCCTAATTACACGCCCCGACCTTATCGCCGGAAAAATACAATGATGATATCCGATTTAATTTAAACGGTGGATTCGCTTGATTCATTGAAAGCATTAAAAACGAAAAAAATAACATGCATAAAAATGACGAGCAGATTCATTTTGTGAAGTTATTTGTTGGTGAAGAAAATACGTAACCAAAATTAGCGCGATAAAATTATAGATACCTGGGTTCGTATTGCGAAACAGCTCTACTTTTATTTCAAATTAGCAAGACTAATAACAATTTCGCATTAAATTGATAATATTATAATATTGATAATATTCGTTTTAATTACACTAAATGGAAAGGAAATTTAATTTAATAATTTGAATTAAGAACAGATTAATTTGGATCGCAATACACCCCTGCGCATATGTACCTATAGCAAGAAAATTGCAAGTAAGTGGAGATAATTAAACTTAACATTAGGTCGGTTCACGAGTTCATAAACGTGTTTACGGAAAAATGGCAGCTAAAACTATATGAGTACTTAAAAATAATAAAAAAAATGCATTTTCTTGCAAGCACTTCACAAAGTAAGTACCTATACTATGTTTATATACACAGTCTGGCCATAAATACTGTTACAATTAAAAATAAGAAAGATATAGCATTTAAACTTGGAATCTATGATTTATATACGATTGCTCATTGTGATTCTAGTTTTGGCGCCAATGCATTTTATAATATTTTGATAAATTAAAATGGAGTGGAGTGATAAAGTCGTCTAGTCCCGATCTTAATCCGCTGGATTATGATTTATGGTCACTTTTAAAGAGTACGGCTTGCTCTAAACGCTATGATAATTTGGAGTCCCTAAAACAATCCATTCGATTGGCAATGAAGAATTTTCCCATGGAAAGAGTGCGTGCTTCTATTGATAACTGGCCTCCACGTTTAAAGGACTGTATTGCAGCCAATGGAGACTGTACAGGCGGGAAGAAATCCCATCTGTACAGTATATAAAAGGTTAAGATGGAAACTAACTCCCTAGTGGCGTAGATATCCCTTTGCCTAAGATACTAAGTCCCTAGAGCCCTAGCTCAGCCTTACAATAGATACGTATATATAATAAGGATGTTGAGGTAGGATAGCTGCACCCAGGTCGCCCAGGGTAGCAGCGTTAGGACGGTAGGTAGGTGGCGTGGACCCGCTGCCAGTCTGGCAGGCTCACCAGACTGATCATAGTGACGGCTAAAGGTGTCTTGGCCGCAGCGGAGGGAAATGAGAACCAACACGGACGGTTGATATCTAATTTATTGTGGATTAGTTACATGTATTTATAATTATTTCATAGTTTGTAAACATATAAAGGTTTGAGGTTGTGTGCCGCCGGTGTGAGTGCCGACGGTGCATGATGGGTCCATCGGTCAGCCGCTGCGATGTAGGTCGCTGACGCCGTGGTTGTCGCAATGTACGATAGTAGCTCGTACATACACTTCGAATAATATTTTTATATTTTAAATTGTTTTAATATTTATGTATAAAACTAACTCACTGTTAAATTTATAAATATTATTTGCATTGAAATAAAAATATTTTTATTTGTGACAATATTTATGGCAAGACTAGGTACGTATTGTACTCAGTAAACTTTCTAGTACCTACACCGTTAGTTATATGTCAGACTAAACTAACTGGAGGCGTAACTCAGTGCACTCAAAACGACAGCCCCATAACTCAAACATTACATTACTCAATTTTAGGACCGCATTATTTATTAGACCGCGTTCACCGTACGCGCAAAATTGAAATAAATCATTTAATTACACAACATAAATTATATGGAACAACCGTTATTATCCTTTCATTAAAATTGCCTGGTAATAAGACGGAATGTTGCTACTCAATTTTGGTATTATCGAAAATAATATGCTTTAGATTACATTGGGCTTGTTTCGAACTTCGTCTTACTAGTAATAAAACAAAATTTACGTTCATAGATTTTAAGCTGAAAGTCAAGTATATTTAGACGCTCACGGATCAAAAGGCCGCCGGCGGTCGCATAAACAAAAGCATAAAAAAAGACTGTTGAAAAACACATCCGTGAGGAATAAGGAAGATTAGGATTATTGAAATATCTTGTACTTACTAACGTACGAGTACACGCCATTGCCGTTAATAAATGATAAAATCACTTGACAAGAAGCAGGTTTAAGTTATATTCCTAGACAAAATAAAATTATATTTATTTTTTATTAGGTAGAGACTTAGAAAAGTTTAATTTCCCCAAATACCTATTAAAAACTTTATTTTAAAATGAAAATCTTCAATCAATCTAAAACAGAAACAATAATTGAAATAATTAGTTTTCCTGGTTGATAAAATATGCATGCATTTTGCACTCTTAGGTTTCAAAAGTCTTTGCAGAAAAAGGTTAAGTTTATTACCAAGCCTCTGTCACATTTAAGAAACACTCATAACATTTTTTAAATAAATGGACACTAATCACATACATTGCTCTGATCCCAGTGTAAGTAGCTAATGCACTTGTGTTATGGAAATCAGACACAAAGGTTGTACCACAACACCCAGACCCGAGACAATAAAGAAAATTATGATTTCTACATTGACCCGACCGGGAATCGAACCCGGGACCTCGGAGCGGCAACGCCTTGAAACCCAGCGTGCTAGCCACTACACCACGGAGGCCGTTAAGTGAAATCATTTCCCGAGCTATGTCATCATCATCAGTTTTCATCATTCTCAGCCAAAGGACGTCCAATGCTGAACATAGGCCTCCCCCACGGCTTCCACCGCGACCGATCACTAGCGGTCTGCATCCAGTTTGATCCTGCGATCTTTTTATGGTCGTCTGTAAAATGAAATGAAGCTATGTATTAATTATAAGTCATTTAAAACCGCAACATCGATCTAACCAGTATATAGTAAGACCGTTTCACTATGACTGAGACAGCACATAAATAAGGACGGGCGCACATGCCGCGACTGCCGCGGAGCTGACGTGAAGATATTCCGCAGGTTATTGGGAAATACGCAGAATTGCTCAGGTTTGGAAAGAGATGCTTAATCATGTTAAACGAATGAAAAAATATTTAGGGCACAAATAAATTAGGTGCTTCAAAAATAAAAATAAACTAGTTATTTGTTACCTTAAGACGTATACCAGAGTGAAGCCAGCTTAGAGCCATGTCCTTACCTGCAAATGAAAGAACAACTAAGTCGAAGCATAACTTTCATTAATATGAATTTGTTCGTATATCTATACTAATATTATAAAGCTGAAGAGTTTGTTTGTTTGTTTGTTTGTTTGAACGCGCTAATCTCAAAAACTACTGGCCCGATTTGATTTTTTTTTTTTACGTTGGATAGTCCATTTATCGAAGAAGGCTTTAGGCTATATAACATAAAGATACGACTCATAAGACCACAGCAGAAATGAAAAATGTTGCGAAAACGGGAGAAAGATATTTCTTTTGAGAGCTTCCGCTGCATACGCTGCGGAAACCGCTTAAGTTACACAAAAATCATGTATGACAGGATTGTTCAGCATCATAAGTTCTATAATAAAGTCCGCAACAGCATATGTCTATCTTTAATGGTTGACTTACTACAACCTTTTTTATGTTCATAAATTTGTAAAAAAATAATGCATTATTTTTAGAGGTGTATTTTACACAGGTATTTATTCTTATTAAAATAAATACATTCATCATCACGAACATTTCATTTAGAACAAAGTTGCCATTTATATCATTTGATTTCAATGAATATCTTAGGAGCTATTACAGTTTTAACATAACTCCGCACCAAAATAATGTTCGCAGCTTGAGTACAACGCGAACGTGCGCTTGCGCTAATCTATACTCTATACTAATATTATAAAGCTGAAGAGTTTGTTTGTTTGTTTGTTTGTTTGTTTGTTTGTTTGAACGCGCTAATCTCAGAAACTACTGGTCCGATTTGAAAAAATATTTTTACGTTGGATAGTCCATTTATCAAGGAAGGCTTTAGGCTATATAACATAAAGATACGACTCATAAGACCACAGCAGCGATGAAAAATGTTGCGAAAACGGGAGAAAGATATTCCTTTTGAGAGCTTCCGCTGCGTACGCTGCGGAAACCGCTTAAGTTACACAAAAATCATGTATGACAGGATTGTTCAGCATTAAAAGTTCTATAATAAAGTCTGCGACAGCATATGTCTATCTTTTATGGTTGACTTACTACAACCTTTTTTTGTTAATAAATTTGTAAAAAATAATGCATTATTTTTTGAGGTGTATTATACACACATGTATTTATTCTTATTAAAATAAATTTATTCTTATTAAAATAAATACATTCATCATCACGAACATTTCATTTAGAACAAAGTTGCTCTGTATATCATTTGATTTCAATAATTATCCTAGGAGCTATCACAGTTTTAACATAACTCCGCACCAAAATAATGTTCGCAGCTTAAGTACAACGTGCGCTTTCGCTAATTGCTATGGTTGCTGGCTTCTTAGTTACAATAAAACTGCGTATGTTTTGCGTTAAAATATTTTACTATTTTTATTCGATCATTATTTTCGAAGGTGTTTTATACACAAGGGTATTGATTCTTATCTATACTTATATTATAAAGCTAAAGAGTTTTTTTTGTTTGAACGCGCTAATCTCAGGAACTATTGGACCGATTTGAAATAAAATTTTGAAAAAATATTTTCGTGTTGGATTTATCGAGGATTATTTATCGAGGAAGGCTATAAAAAAATACGCTGCGACGGGAGGGGAGGGAGGAAACTCAAAACGCGCGGACGAAGTCGCGGGGACCGCTAGTATATTATAAATCTGAAGAGTTTGTTTGTTTGAACGCGATTATCTCAGGAACTGCTGGACCGATTTGAAAAAATATTTTTGTGTTGGATAGCTTATTTATCGAGAAAGGCTTTAGGATATAAAACATGACGCTGCGACGGGAGGGGAGGGAGCAAACTCAAAACGCGCGGACGAAGTCGCGGGGGACCGCTAGTAAATAAATAATTATATTTTTGACACAGTAATGTATAAGATTATAGGAAATATATTATGTCAATGCAATACCAAATGATACCAAAGTGTCTAATCTGTAAGTTGTGCTTTTGGCACCAGAGCGTCTGTGTAGCGAATAAGCGTCCTCGCAGGCAGCCCTTGAGAGAAAAAGATGGAAATGCAAATTACAGTCTTACAGAGTCCCCATGGGCTAGTTCTGATTCACGCGTTTAAAAAAACAAGGTTTTACGACATTGGTTTTCTCGTTTGCATTCCCCAAACGTGCTTTTTATGAAGCAAAAAGTTAAGGAAACCTGATCCTTTGAGGGGTAACCAGTGTTTGTTTGGTTAATTGCGCTCCCCACAGAAGGTTAGAGTTGACAGGCGTGATGCCTCACCAATAATGGAGGACTAGCGGCGTAACGTTACGTTACGTTTATTGATATTTCGATATTAATTATGGTCATTAGAAATTTTCTTCTTATCCTTTTTTCTAATTACGCAAATTTATTTGTCTTCCTGTTTTTTTTTTTTTTTTTAAAGAGCTAACTTTTTCATTTTGCAGTTAGTTTCATTGTGAAGTAAGTAGATAAAAATAATAAAATGAATTCGTATTGCGATATGCAGATAAGTGTGGGACCATACTCTATGTCAGTGAGAGTTTATGTTCTTCCCAAGAACGGACAACAGCACGTCAAGGTAAACACTGCGGTATCTTATTCAGTTGTAATAAGGGCTACTTTACAACAAAAGTAAGTAACGTGATGTGCTGACCATTGTACATAAGAAAACAAGGCAAATACGAAAAATTTAATGTTTACTAGCGGACCCAGCGAACTTTGTTTCGTCCCCAGCCCCGTCCCGCCCCAGCCCCGTCCCGCCGAGTCCCGTAATTTTAAAAGTTAAGCAATACCAGCGAATTTTGTTTCGCCTTTAAATTACTAAAATGGCTAATAAATAGTAAGGGTTGATCGTAGAAGGGTGAAAATTAAGGGTTGTATGTATTTTTGTATGTTGTATCATAAAAAAATAGAAATTAAAAATTTTGTCCAAAAAATAAAAAATAAAATTTAGGGGTGGACTACCCCTAACATTTAGGGGGATAAAAAATAGATGCTGGCCGATTCTCAGACCTACTGAATACGCATATAAAATTTCATCAAAATCGGTCAAGCCGTTTCGGAGGAGTTTGGCAACTAAAACTGTGACACGAGAATTTTATACAATGTTTATGTAACAGGTGTATATATAATGTAAATGAATATTATGTGATAGTTGAATATTTAAAAATATAGGTATATTTAATTAGGTATATTATAGAAATGTATACATATAAAAGTTGAAGACATAATTTCTCTTAACCGTTATTTTATATTATATAGGTATTATGGTTCTTGTTATATACCCTTGTAGCTTTCGTCTTTAAAAGAACATCTGTATACGACTTAAATGTAATGCAAATAAATAAACTTGAGTTAAACATTTGATGTGTTCGTATATTTAGGAATTAGTTCCTGTATTAAGACGATAGTATGATTTTGTCTTTATATAAATAACAGATCCCGAAGACTTATTAGAAATGGAACAAATATTTAATGACGTTGTTTTAACTTCGTAAATTACGTAGCAACAAAAGTAAAAAGGGTTTTCTCTCAACCGTATAACATGTGTAATGTTAGAGCAATCCTTTCTGAAGGCCAAATATTTGTCAGACAATTCAATTACGTTGTAATACATAATGCAGGGTGTCTACAGCCGCAGCCACTTGGGCGATTGTTTGCGTCTGGAGGCAACCCTGTATGCCTGCCGCTGTCTGAACTTGTGGATAATTTATATTATGTTTACTGACTAAACATCAACACTTAAAGTAAGTTTAAGTAGGTAGCGATACGTATGTCTGAAGCTATATGTGGGTAACTGCAATTTGCAATTGAACCTGTATTAATTTTATGATCACTTTAGTCAAAAATTCAAATATTTGATTGATCGGAAAGAGGAAATAAGAGAATGCAGCTATGCGCTTAGGCACGGACGTCAAAAAAGTCACTTGCACTGACTGTGTGAAGTAAAAACAAAGTCATGTAAATCATTATCTAAAAGATATAATAAGAATCTAAAATTTCTCAAATTGGCCGAACGCTCTATTGGAAGAGCGTTTGAACTGGTTAGCTAGAAGTTGCAGTTTCGAGTCCCGCCCGTGCACAATTATTGATTTATTATTTCATCTTGATCGTGAGAGTTAAAATCATTATAAAACCCGCATATAAATCATCTAAGAATTACCTGGTTATTGGTTCGAATAAAATTAACTACAAAAAATGAAATAAGAAATAATTTGAGGTAGGAACGTGTTTCAAAAAGCTCTGTCGGCTACAAAATCGTGTTCTGATGATAAATTAATTTAGCAGTATCGCCAACATTTGCCGGGCCGCAGGCAGCAGCCACATGTGAAGGAGGCCGCAAACTCGCGTTATTGAATCACCGCGTCCAACACAGTGACCGGTAATACTTATGCTATGGAAGCATTTCAAAGACGCAAAAATGGCCACACGAATAATGTAGGCAGAATGCTTATCAGCTGGCGAAGCATCTATTTTTTTGTATTTTATTATTATAATAATAATTTAACATATTATTCTACCCACAAAGCCGCACCGCCACCGCCACCCGCTGAAAAATAGGGTCGTGGTATCGTTCAGCTGCCACGACTTGCTGATCGTGTTTTTTTTTCTCAATATCCTTTGTTTTTTGTCGAATAAAAGTATTTTCTTTCTTTTCTTTTCGATTACTTCCTATTTATTCGATTTGTTATCTAGATAAAAAAACGTAAGTATTGCTGTATGAGTACAAAAATCCCGTTTAATGCTCGTAATAAAATTCGTCGACTGTTCTTGGCCAAGCCAAGGACAGCGATTAAACAAATTCCTCAATTATAACATATTTTTTGTTTACTCAAAATAAATATTAATATTCTCTGGGCTGTTCAAAAAAGAAGTAAGTAAATAGTGTCTCAAGCAAAACTAAGATTTAAAATGTTATTTCTTCTAATTTTGACTTTCATTTACTGCTATTAGTAACAGATACCGATTAAATTGATTATTATTGGCGGAGGAGTTTTGGCAAGGTCTCTGTCCTAGAGAAGACATTCCAAAGGAACGTCACCAACAAAAACTTTGGGATGTCCCTCTTGCGAGAGAGACCTTCAATTCTTTACTTCAAAATTCTGTCAGTGACAGTAGTCGAGCAAGGCTCTTGGCGGTTTCCTGCAAAGATTCTGGTCACTGGCTTCATGCTTTACCGTCAAAAAATTTAGGCACTCTTTTCGATAGTGAGTCTTTCCGGGTGTGTGTGGGTCTCCGCCTTGGCACCCCTATATGTGAATTTTTTATATGTCCCTGTGGCAAGGAGGTTGACAAATTTGGTCTCCACTGCCTTTGTTGCCAACAAAGCGCTGGGCGTCTCGCCCGTCACGCTACCCTTAATGACGCCATCAGAAGAGCTCTTGCCACCATTAATGTTCCTTCCACGTTGGAACCACGTGGTTTGGTCCGTGACGATGGCAGGAGACCCGATGGCCTCACGCTTATTCCCTGGGAACGGGGTCGGGCCTTAGTTTGGGATGCAACTTGTGTCGATACTTTGGCCCCATCCCATCTCAGAGAATCAGCCCTTAAAGCTGGAGCAGCAGCGGAGTTGGCTGAAAACGCCAAGCGTCGCAAGTACGTCTCACTTGCAAGTGATTATGTGTTTGCGCCGTTTGGTGTTGAAACATTTGGGCCGTGGGGACCCTCTGCTAAATTGCTGTTTGGTAAAATTGCGCCAAAATTAAATTCTGTCACAGCCAATAATAAAGCTGGCTGGTTCCTAGCTCAAAGGATTAGCATAGCTATTCAACGCGGCAACGCAGCCAGCATCATAGCCTCCTTGCCTCAAGGAAATGGTTTCGTTTTTGAATAGGTAGACTTTAAGTTTTTTTTTATGTAGCATGTCTTAGTTTTATTTCTTCTTGTTTGTTATTAATAAAGTATTAAACGAAAATTATATACATATAGCTACAAAAATCAATTGTTTAAGGTTCTTATGACAACAAAACACGTATTAAAAATTTTAGTAATGAAACAATTAGAGTTCATCACATATGTGGCAAACCGAACTCTTTTCTGTTTTTATACTCTTTTTTTTATGTATCAGTTTCCTTTTCTTTTTTGACGTTTTTACTTTTTACGCAGTTGTTTCTTTTACTTCATACGATATACATCAATTTCTTATAAATATTATCGAAAGTCATATTTATCCTCTAAAATCCCCCACATCGCGTACAACATACACAATTAATGATAATTTTGTTTTTTTTATTTATAAGCGAAGTAAAGCGATTGAATAGATTGATTTCAATTCTTAAACTTTAATCAAAATCGCCTTTTCACGTGGCGATATTAAAAGAAAAAAAAAACGTATGTGGTAAAGTGACATTTCCTTTCATTGACATGTTTATTCGCTTCGCTTTGACGCTCCATGAATATTCTAGTAGTATGTTGGTACTTTGTTAATTTCGATAAAAAACACTACGGTCTATATCAAAATGAGATCACATTTAAAGATGATCGTCTGCGAATGAATTCTGAATTTTGTACTTAACCATTACGTAGGTATATAGGGATTTAACATTCATACTAGGTATGCTGATTTTATGTGGCTAAAACTTTTGTCAGGGAAGTTATTGGTATATGTACATATAGGACATACTAACTAAAAATAAGTGAATTCGATGCTGTCCAATTTTGGCCAAATGGACTATGGCCAGAGATCAATTGCCTTTCCTAATTTAAAGAGATAGTTTCCAGAGTTATCTTCGTTCATTGTTTGGACCGATCACTGTGGTAACGATACCGGCACGTTACATTAATATAGTAAACCCCTGAAAGGTCGTGTCATCAAAAATGTTTTTACTGCACTAAATGGGAAACGAAATAAAAATAATATCTTATCGTGTTTTATCAATCTGGTGTCGTTGATAAGTGGCATTTTCTTTCAATTTGCTTTTTACTGTAAAGCTGCTATGAGCTTTCTAAGCTTTCGTATACTTAGAAACTCATTTTATATGGAAAATATAACATTACAGGCATAATGCGTTGTCCCTACTGCACTTTGATGGATAAATGACACACGGGCGTAAAAAGTGCTTTTCCAATCAACTATAGCGGTTTTCAGTCACATAATTAACTGCAAGAAAAACGTCTAAGAAATTGTGAGCGAAGTAGTTAACCCACCCTCAATCGCCGGGCCACAAGGACAATATTGGCGCACGTTCATTGTGGCCTAACCAAACTTCCGAACGGCGTAATCGCGGGTCCCGTGTCTCTATTAACTTTATGTGAGGCGAGTCGTTTGTTTGCGAACCTCTTCGCTTGTAATTAAAAGTGACTTCGACTCTGTTGCTTTCTTGAGATACATGCACGTGTTTGTGTTTGTACATTCGGATTTAAATTTTAATAGCATCATGATAGTCAGTTGCAGGATGAATGCAACTAAAGAGTCATTGATTTCTAAATGTGACCAGTTGTAAGCGGCACATATGCATTCCTGCCTGATCTTAAAAAAAACATATTTCGAAAGTCCTGCTTGACGCTGGGTACTGCTTGATAGAGAATGTAAAAGAGTACGCACCAAATTTAAGGTTTTAAGTCAAGGTGGTTTTTTATCGAGTTTGGGAAAAAATATTTTTAAGAAAATTAAAAAATAAATTAATAATTCTCTAAACTTGATTGACAACCCTTGAATTTGGCTCGTATTTATAGGCCATTTATAGGCCAATCAAATGACAAAACGTAAATAAAAGGGTAAAGTTTGGAAATTAAATCTCAAGTTCTTCAGTTTAGCACTGCACCACTGACCACATCGACAAAACAACGAATAAATCATCTTCGCCGCCGCTCGGCCTCTGCATAAACATCCACTTCCATCCGAGACCGAGTTCACAAATAGAGGTGACCCAATCGATATCGATAGTCTATCGATAGAGCAGAATTTATTTAGCAGCGATGCAGTCGCTATTCTGCATGGACGCAGTCGCAAATTTGACCCAAAGGTTGACCCTTTACACACTAGTGCTACTTTTAGTTTCGATGCTGTCGCGCGTTAGTGTCGATGCCAAATAAAATCTCTGCATAGCGTGAGCCACGATGTAATTATTTTCAAAACACGCGACTGCATTAATACTTAAAGTCGCAGAGTGTAAGAGGTCTATTGACCCTGAAAAATTAGTTAGTTAATACTGTTTTTAGAACTAATGAATAATCTGAGATGAACAATACAAAAGAGGAAGAACTACCAGTCCTGAAAATCGGTGACCACAACAAAGGGCCAGGGATGAGAAGCAAGAAGACCTTTAGGTACTCAAAATCTAATTATCATAAGGTTTGGGCGTAAAACGAGTATTTAAGGCAATATTACTCGTAGTATAGGCGTATAATTAGGTCACCTTTAAGTAATGAAGATATAATAAGTTATATCGCTACACAATATTTAAGAACATCACTACTGAGCGGTGATAAACTGCGGACCGACCGCTCCGACGGAGTTTAGCGTCGTTAGACTAGCATGTACGATCTTTTAATAACGTACTGCAAACAGTTATTTATTTGATGTGAACAAGGTAATTACGAGATACGTAAATCTATAAATTATGCGGATAGGCCGTAATCTCAGTAAATATTTGCTTAAAAAAACGTACAGCTTTAATTTGAGCTGCATGCTTCGAATGATTTGTAAAAGTAAAATAATAGTAAACACCTAAGATTAAATACACCGCGGTCCTGAATTTAAACATTAATTTCGGCATGTAATTCAGACAAATAAATTGTTTTTTTACTATGATACATTTTTACTATGATACATTTTTACTGTTTTTTTTTCATGGAATTGTTTTAGTTAATTTTAGTGGCAATAAGAAAGAAAAAACGTGTTCATCAACATGGAACTCAGTTTGATAGTTTGGCAACATCTCACAGATGAAGATTCTTACTGACTGCACAACACTATTAAATTGGTAACATTTAAATTATCAATAATTTAAAAACTATGCTATTTAAACTGCTACTTTCTTTGTACGCTAAGTATAACAAGAACTATAGAAGTATTAATGAAGGTGTATTCGTATATGAACCTTACTTTCCAATTCATTGAAAGTGACACATATGTGTTACAGGTACTGTACAATGGAGACGATTTGGAGCTCTTTTCTTTTATCTTAGGTCGTAATCGTAATCCCTAGTCTGCCTATTTCAGAGTTGACGCTAGCACAATGCTTGGTTGCAAGCGTCGACAACCCTGACCGCTAAACCCTAGCGAAATTATCTCTAACACATTTTCTGCTACGTGTTAGATGGTACGTGATTTATTTAATATCTGCGAGCGGTTATGTCACCCTTGCAGCCAGATAGTTGAGTACAACATGGAAATAAAACCGCACCGAACACTAGCTGAACACGTGCGCTTGACACAAGTTTCCTTACTGTGGCTACGGAGTCAGATGTATAGTTTATTTATTGTTTAAAAGCGGCGTAAATTTCTGTGACATGGGTTGGATTTGCAAACTAGTTTTGTGTAATGTGTGAATAGTACAATCTAAGTAAGATTTATGCTAAAAAAATACACCGTTATAAAAGTTTTTTTTTGCTGTAATACGTGTTTTCACCCCCGACGCAAATTTGAGGTTATTTTTTTAAGTTTGACATGTCAGTCTACGCATATGTCTGTGGTATCGTAGCTATCAAACGACTGAGCCGATTTCCGTTTAGTTTTTTTGTCATAGATATTTTTTACCGAGTTTTATTAATCTTGTTGGAGATCTGTTTAGCCGTTTGAAGATTATTGGCTTTTTTCCAGCTTCTAGTTGTACGATCAATTCAAAATTTGGTGCTACTTCAATCATTTAAAAGTATATGGTAAGGTAACCATGCAACTATCATCAGGTCTTTCATAATTGAATAGGGGATCTGTCTACCTTTCATTATATCCTCATCATTATCATCATTATCAGCCAAGCGACGTCCACTGCTGAACATAGGCCCCCCCACGGCTTTCCACAGCGACCGATTACTAGCGGTCTGCATCTAGTTTAATCCTGCGATCTTTACAAGGTCGTATATCCATTGTCCAATTTGTTGGTGGACGTCCTACGCTGCTTCTTTGGTCGAAAGGTCTCCAATCTAGAACTTTCCTGCCCCAACGGCCATCAGTTCTTCGCGCTATGTGCCCTGCACATTGCCACTTGAGCTTACTGATTCTCAAGGCTATGTCCGTTACCTTAGTTCTTCTACGTATATCCTCATTTCTGATTCGATCCCGTAGAAAAGCAGCCAGCATAGCCCTTTCCATCGCTCGTTGTATCCATTATATACTATCAGTTTAAAATTTGTTACCGTGTTACTTCACTAATATTGGAATAACATGGTAAGGTAATCGTAACTTTAAATCTGACATGTTTGGGGGTTTTTCAATTTTGTATTTAAGTATTCATTATCAAAACTTTTTTTTGCGAATCTTCCGAACTTGTGAAGTTAGGCGCTTAATCAATTTATATACATAAAACTAAATTAACACACACACACACAAACAGTACACATTTAAATACAATTAAGAGGCAAAAAATTGCAAACATTTACTCCTAGATGTCCTCCGAGGAGTAGTGGCTAAGCACGCTGGGTTTCAAGGCGTCGCCGCTCTAAGGTCCCGGTTGCGATTCCCGGTCGGGTCAATGTAAAAATCATAATTTTCTATATTGTCTCGGGATTTTTTCCATAACACAAGTGTATTAGCTACTTACTTTGGGATCAGAACAATGTGAATGTATGTGATTGGTGTCCAATATTTATATTTGTTTATTTGCTATTCAAGTAAGATATGGCCTACGAATAATTTGTAGCAATAAATCAATGAAAGCCGTCATTAAACAATCAATATCTGGATAACAAGTTAATGAAACCTTTCAGCAGGCAACGTTATCTGACACATCGGCGGTAAGTTGTGAATGCCGACTACATACTTACTCCTTGTGATGGGCAATAAATAGTACTGCATGCTATAATTTATCGATATTTTTCAACGAATGTAAAATAGGTGTTTGTTCGTGTGCCGGTCTACTTATACGTGATAGTACCTGTTTTACTTTTTGTGGTCAAGCTGCGAGTTTATTAAGATAACATTATTTGTAGGGATTGTATTAAATTAAAATATATTTTTTTGTATTCCAATTTCACACACACTCTGATGGTCACAGCATAATCTTTTACTGGGTAACTATCTGTAATATTGATTTGATTTGATTTAAATAGATCATTTCTTTATTTATTTATACTTTATTGCACAACCAAAAATTTGTACAAAAGGTGGACTTAACGCCATATGGCATTCTCTACCAGTCATACCTTTGAGCTAAGCAGAAATGATTATAGGCAATGATGGTCATTAACTGATTTAAGTAAAACTCGGTAGTAAAAGAACTTATGACAACCGGATGCATTGGTATAGGCATGTGATAAGACGTGATGAAGATCACGCACGCAGGAAAGTTTTAGCCTTCCCGGATACTAAGAGATGCAAAGGACGACCACGAGCCACGTGGTGGACAATCTTTTTATCTTCAATCAATCTTCCAAGGACAACCCAAGACCGACTGTTTTTGCGCCTTGAAATGAGAAGTGCCGACACCAAATAAAAAGAGAAACGGGCAAATCAAAATAAGAAGAAGAAGAGTAAAAGACCTTATTGACCTTGTTGCATAGATCGTCAACTGGTCGCGCCCGCTTGTCACCCGCCAGTCAAGAGCTCTCCGTAAGGGCCATATATAAACTCGTGCGCGCCTTGCTAGCGTCCTCTTTCGCGAATCAAACAGATTACCACGACATCATCCATCCACTGCTTTGTTATTAAGTGAATCAGTAAACTAAATATTCATTTCATTACTTGTTATCATTTATGTACCTGAAGTAGGTACACACATTTGCTGAGCTATCCACCATCAAATGTAACATCGACATTGCTTTTGATCTCCTCACATCACTAACAGGTAGTACCAATAACATCCGTTCACTTATTTATTTTTCATTTAAATGCGAGTTGTAATCGCGCCGCATGAAAGCAGTTATTACCGGTAATGCGCCACAGAGCATCGACAAACAGATGTACAGGGCGGATTAATTTTTATTTATCGCTCCATCCGTATGGGATTTACGCAAATTGCCGGTTTACGGCGAATTTTATTTGATTTATTATGATAAAATTGAACATTTTTGATTATCTTTTTACAGCCTCGGACAGTTGAACAGTGTATGTTTAAATAATTTAACTTTTGTGTATATGTATTTTCTTGTTTGAGCAACGTGAACTGTAGCTATATGGACGCATGAATCTAGCAGGTGTAATAACATGCAATTAAAGTAATAAATGTCAGTTTATTTAAAATAAATTTAAAGCTTGCAAAATACAGCTTAAGTACATTTGCCAAATGGATGTTAGTAAAATTATATCAGGATATTATGGATAATACATTTTAATTTTTTGCAATTTAATATTTGCAAATGCTAAAATATTTTTTTTAAATGTTTTTTATATGGGAACGATCATAAATTTGTAATTCATCATCATTAAATTTATCATTATCAGCCAAAGGACGACCACTGCTGAACATAGGCCTCTCTCACGGTTTTTCACATCGACCAAGCGGTGTTCATCCATTTTGATGTCGTCGGTCATCTATCCATCATGTCGTTGGACGTCCTACTCCGCGTCTTTGGGCAAAGGGACTTTTCTGCCCCTACAGCAAATTTTTCAGGCCTTAAAATATTTATCTTTTTAATGGTATGGAGTAATAGAGCTGTTTGTTTTAATCGTGCAGAAAGACAGCGTTTTTTAATTGCAGCCCGCTATCGGCCATGGAACGGAATGAAGACCTCACCGCCGGCAGACACGCCGGCCGTACGTGGCCACTGCTTAATTACAGTGCTTCGGACATGTTTGCTCTGCTACATTTCTTTAAAGTACAGGTGTTCTTATAAATTGCAGAGGTAGGGCTAGTGATGTTTGCAGTTGCAAGTAAGCAAGAACCTAGATTAACTCGTCTGAGTAATAACGGAAAATAGCGCGTGTATTGACGTAAGGTAAGATTAAAACCGAAATCCAACCTTGTCACTTTTAATTTTCAACGCACAAATCTTTGCGTAGTTTTAATTTTAACCCCCGACGAATAAAAAGCGGAGATTTATAAGTTTAATGTGTCTGTCTTTGTATTTGTGTCTCTCTGTATTATCGTAGTTTGGCGCAACTGTGTCAGGAAGGCAAAGAGAAGCGCTTCTTACCGACCGGGTGTTATGGCCGGGGACCAAGGTCCGATGATCACCGTCTTGGTTTATTCATATGTAATTAGTTCGCTCTAAATCTCTAACATCGCGGTTCAGTTTTTATACTTCGACTATAGCGCCATCTATTCGCGTCAAGCCGAGTCAACGTGTTGCGTTGAAATGTAGTGACAGTGGTTGCTCATAGATGTCACTACAGTAGCACCCAAACGGATGAACCAATTTTCGTTTCGTTGTGTCATAGATAATTTAATCCTGAATATTCTTAGTCGTGTTTTATAAAAATCTGATCATCCGTTTGAAGATCATCAGCTTTTTTCTAGTTTTTAGTTGTCCAATCGATTTAAAATTTGATGCCGATGACATTAACAGTAGGTAAGGTATCCATGACCCGATCGGTAGTTTAAAAATAATCAGCTTTTTATTTAATTAATGAGCGGATCTGACTACCTTCTATGTCCTATCGATCATTCGTATAACACAAGAAATAAAAACAAACTTCTCATTCCAAACTGCAGGTTAGCCAAACCAATTAATTCATTCTTGGGAAATTGTGTTTTTTTTTTATAAATAATATACCTTATAATGTTGTCGAAGTACCTATTAATAAATTTAAGTTATACATCAAAACTACCCTAATGTCGAAGAGGTATTATTCATGACTATCTTAATGACAATAATGTTTGGACAGTCCAGCCTGCACCAACTGATGTACCTACCTGTTTATTTTGATTTGTATCATTTTTGTGGCATCTGGTGGTGGCTGAGTTTGTTCCGGCTTTTCTTCTCAGCACTTGCCAGATTGTCTGTGTCTTGTTTCGAAGCGTTAGTAGTGCCAAAAAGATAAGGATACATGTTCTGGCTCCATATGGGCCATATTTGATCGACATAAACTAATTATTGACTTTGATAAGTGACATTTTGTGTCCTAAATTGAATGAATCATTTTTGACTTTGACTTTGAGGGGTGTTTAAAATTTGTAATTTTGAATTATTATTAGATTAGACAACTTTGAAGGCTAACGAGTACTTAGTTGACTAAGTGAAGTAAGTATCTGATTTCTAGTTACTGGGTACATGTGATCACTGTCCTACGGTGACGTTAAGGGTGCTGTCTTCATTAATTGTGATGTATCTAGAATACAATACAATGACACAATGACACCCGCGTCGGATACGGCTCCTTTCCGACACACCCTCTTGATGAAGTTGGTTAAGGACACGAGTGATTGCCGGAATTGACAAACATTGTCATTTTACAAAAAACACATGCTTTCGGTTTAGAATGTTTTTAACTCAAGTGTCATATCATCAATTTCAAAGTTGAATTTATTCTGTAATGAATTAATACTTGGCTCACTGTTGCATAAACAGACGAGTTAATGGCGCTAAATATCATGCGTAATGACGTATTCAAAAGAGACCAAAAATTTTGCAAAGTTGGACCGACAGCACGGTAAGGTTAACATTGATAGAGCGATTGGCCCGTTTAGTCAAGAAGTTGCTGGTTCGAGTCCCACCCGTGCGCAAATTTTTGGTTTCTTATTTCATCTTTATGAACACATGCTCTATTATTGTAAGATACAGACGATGGATTAACTAGCGAACGGGTAGACCAACTTTCATGATTTATACCTTTTTAGATTTTCCGCTTCTCTGAATAAGACATGGGAGGGGAGGAAAACATTATGGTTATTATTATTTATAGTAGCGGTCAAATCCAAAAGTTTACTTTCACAGAACTATCATTTGATGGTTTTTTATTTAGAGCAACTTTGATAAATGATAAAAAATCAAACTACAGTTGAATTTCAAAACATTACTAATCTTGATTAGTCTACTGTCAATCTGTCTCTACAATATACATTCTTCAATATTAAGTGATTACTTCGAGCAGATAGTATTGCTTCATAAAAGCATTTTTAATAAAGTTACCAAAGAGAACGAGGTCTGGAAGATGAATGGTTTATTAAAGAACAGAGGAAAGTGCATCGAAAGTTTTCGTTGGAGTGCGCGAGCTGAAATTGAATTTCTAGATAAGTGACATGATTGATAAGAATATGTAAGAAAACGTTCTGTTTCAGTAATAAAATCAAGGAGAAAAAAATGTGCTTTCATTATTAAAAAGATAAGCCAATATTTACGTGAATCCAATAGTATAGGGTTTCTTAACTTGGGGTCCATGGACCCCTAAGGGGTCCTGTAGTAATTTAGTATGTACACTTATTTATTGACGATGATGTTGGAAAAGAGTTGACAACAAAAGGCGACGGCAACACGACATCAAAAATGGTACAGAAAGAGGTATCTCAGCATCTGAAAAAGTAACAAGAAGACGTCTTTCAAAATCGCTTGAAAAAGAAACGTTGAGCGTAAAGAATCACATTCCTTTTTCAACCGATTGCTGAAAAAAAATTTGGAATCCGTGGAATTGTTTTTACAAAACGGAGTACATGACTGCCAAAAGATTAAGAAACCTTGCAATAGTAGATTTAATAATACCGCCAGACAATTAAACAATATATTCATTACTGTATTATAAACAGTAAAAAAATACTGAATGAAAATATACAAAGCATCGCTGTGCCCCTATCAATATAACGAGATTAAAAGTAAACCCGAAAAGGAAACGTTAAATTAAGCAATTAATAATACTATCTGTTCTTGATTCAAACCAAACACAGCGAACAAAAAATAACATCCCAAATCCCCAAACAATTTAGGGAGATACGGCAAAAAGACGTTCAATAATGTGAGATACACTAATACCCATTTATTACTGATGAACGCGCGACAGAGAAGGGACGATGCAACAAACTACAGGAGCAAGAGGAACGGAAGATATTGATATATTAAAAGGGAGGTTTAGCGAAAGCCGGCTTTGGGAGATACCGCGTAATGAACTTACTGATACAGTTAGTTAATAACGTTGTAATTACAGAGCAACTTCTTGCAAGGAGCTATAAATTCCTAAGCCAGGACTGCTTAAATTTTCTTCTTCAGCATCTTGTAACTAATAACTACTGCAGAAGTAGTTATCTGACCTGACTGACGCACAGTTTATCACAGAGGAAATTAGTAAAGTCAAGTAGCAAACATCCTTAGATTAAAGTTTTTAAAGTAAAAAGCATTGAATAAAGGGTTTGGGGTAACGCCAATAGCATCCTTAATACCAAGGCTGTAAGAGAGGATAGACATATGTCTTAAGACACTGGGATGTTACTTATTTAACCCCAGCCGACTTCCAGCTAACTTTACATGTTGGTCAGTTTCATAGTACATGTTATGTTAAAAACTATAATATTTAAAGACTTACATAGTTATTTAAGCCGATTGGTACTAGCGCCGATTATATGTTATGTCTGAAGTAAAAGATTTAAAATTTTAATCAAGAACACTTTCTGGATTTCATCCCGCAAACTCGCTCTAATGAAATGTATTAATCCAACGAAGTAGAGTGGGTATGCAAGATTTTATGCATCAAGAGCGCAGTTAGGGAGTTTACCCACGCTTGTATATGGAACTAATACATACGAAGATTCGAGACTTAACCGTGCATACTGGCAGCATAATGTATACAGTAGCTGTATTATTGTATAGTTAAGTTCAAGTATTGTGCGGTAACCTGCGTAGTTTCAGCGCCAGGATTTCATATCCCGTTACGGCGAATTAAATTAAGTGGGGCCTCGGTAGCAGCGAGATGTTAATTATTGTAATTGAAACGTTAAGACAATAATTGTGTTACGGATGAGAGCCTTTAATTACCTTGTTCACTGTTAAAAATATAAACTGTTTAAGTTATAAGGAGTATGTCTCTACTTCATGTGAAGTGGAAGTTACAGACCCCCACAATGCGACTTTTAGCTTCGATGCAATCGCGCGTCAGCATCGATGCAGAAACGCGACTGAATCGATGCTATTTCGCGTTAGTATCGATGCAGAGTAATAGTAATAGTGCCCCTAGCCGTTTTTCGACTACGGTGGCCAGTCACAACGACTAACCGACTGCGCGAGACATATTATAGTGCACAAGTGTGTGCGTCGACACAGGTGCACTCTCTATTCCTTTGACTCTCATAGCCCGATGGGACAGCAATCTGACACGACCGGAAAGAGATCAGGCGCAAGACCAACGGCTTTACGTGCTTTTCCGAGGCACGGGGGTGACACATCGCCAACTTCCAAACTCCGGGCTACCCTAAGAATTTCTGAACAGAAAAACTCAGGTATATGTATATTTTTGGCCCGACCCGGGGATAGAACCCGAGACCTCTGGCGCAGCCGTCGCTTAAAATTGCGACCCTCTTACCGCTGCGCCACACAGTACATAATTTGCCAATGCCCAGCATCTGCATCGCGGCTGTACCGCTGTTAAAAGTAACAGTGTGTAAAGGGTCAGACTACTAAAATGATTCCCGTACGCACACTGCGGTAGCTTTTGCCCAATATTCGGCGCTTTATTGGCTTAGGTGTATTGTGTATGGTTTTCTCAGCGCCTTCAATAAAACACCACCACCACAAAGAAATATGCCTCTTAAGATGACGACCCGTCTGATGTAGTGGTCGAGAAATCGCCTACTACGCAGCGGGTTGCGGGTTCGATCCTCGCACAATACAAACATTTGTGTGCATGAACATGTCTGTTTGTATTGGTCTGGGTGTTTTTTCTATGTACATCATGTATGTATTTACAAACAAAAAGTATTTAAGTATTATATCCGTTGTCTGGCACCCATAAGACAAGCTTTGAGTAGCTTACTTTGGGACTAGATGGCGATGTGTGGGAATGTCCAAAGGATATTATTTATTTAAGATTGTCACCTTAAATTATTCTCGCTAGCAGTGAGGCATACCTGTCTTGGAAACAAGCGTTCATACACCACGGTGGCCGTTGGACGCTGTTCGGCCACCTTATCGGCTTAGCAGCATTATGGTTTACTCAGCGCCAGCCGACGCCAATGGTCGACAGAAATAGCATCGAAGATTTATCCTTTCAAGATAGACGCAACTGCAGGGAATGTATCACAAGGGCTGTAATAAACGCTACTAAATCCATTAGAGACGTTGCTACGAATATTGTACGTACGATGCTGGCTCGTAAATTGTGTAAATAAATGATGTTTGATATTTATTTATGTATTTAAACTTTATTGCACTGTTAATGGTACAATTGGCTGACTTAATGCCTTATGGGATTCTCTACCAGTCAACCGCTTGGGAAATGCAGTGTTAAATCAGTGGCGGAATATTTAAAAGTACTGAGAGGGACAAAGAAAGCATTAACATTAATATACAAAATTATATGTAAATATATAAGCATGGGATTAATGAACTAACATAGAATACATATATTTAATAAAAATAATAATTACAGATAGGGAAGTGAAGATATTGATGATCATAAGATAATTTCCCCACCATCTTCTTAATAAAACTGTGCTTATCAATAACAGCGTCTCGTTAATTATGTTTACGAGCAAACCTTTGTCTTAAGTCCCCGTGCTCTTGTGAAAACTATACGTGACGCCGGTTATTAAGTATGATCGAGCGCGACACGGTTCGTTACCGCTGACTTTGCTGCTGCGTCTCCTTGTGTGTACCCGTCAGGTTGATTTTCGCGTCCTTTATCACAATATTTACTTACTTTATTTATCATACCTTCTTGAATATTGTAGTACATAGCAAAAAAAGCAATCACACACATAACGTTCACGGTGCGTAAAATGTTATAGATCTTTACAACTAATGTGTGATAAAGGTCAATTGCGCAAATACGAGATTTCTTCATTAAAAAAAAAACTACATTCAAAGAGTAACAGGTAAATAAGTAGCAGCATTTGCTATTAAAGAAACTTATAAAGATATTTAATATTATTTAAATAAATTATTAAATATGTATTAACTACCTAGCTAAATAAAATACACATAATAAAAAAATGCGTTAGTAGACAAGTACCCATGGTCTGTCGGTACCCAGGTCTCTTATCATTATAATAAGATGGGGATTGCTTCAAGGGACTCTTTTAGGGCCTCTTTTATTTAAACTCCATGAATGAAGATTCAACCAGACGAGAGGATTATGTTTTTTCCAGATGTATAGGGCTATGTGTAGTAATAGTAAGGCATAGACGTGAACTAATGAAGACTAATGTAAACAATTACGAACCCGCCGGCGTGGTTACCTAGTTTAAAACTAATCCGCCGGCGGCGCTAACGCGGTTACTGCAGTTATGAATATTTTACTGCAGCTGCTGCAGTGAACGATTAGCTGCACTTGCAATGGGTGTTCCATTGTTTCTTCCCATTTTCGAGAATCACAATTATTCATATCTACAAGTAGCTAATCATGACATTAAACAATGACTTACTAGCTGTTAGTTATACCTTCTGAACTCTTATAATTTTGTTAATGTTATAACTCAAAAAAATACAACAGAGCAATAAGTTTTTTTTTTGTACATATGAAATTACTAGCGGTCCCCGCGACTTTGTCCTTTCGTTTTGAGTTAGGTCCCTCTCTTACCGTCACAGCATGATGTTCTATAGCCTAAAGCTTTCCGCGATAAATAAGCTATCCTTTACAAAATAATTTATCAAATCAGTACATTTGTTCCTGAGATTAGCGCATTCAACAAACAAACTTTTCAGCTTTGTAATATTAAAATAGATTAAAAGAAACTTTATTCATCTGATTTTGTATTATTTGATGGTATATTACCCCTAAGCGCGGAAAAAATTGAGAAAATTTCCTTTCTCTCAATCATCGCTCACCTTGTTTTAAATGGCGGCTATAGAAACTAAACCAATCAAGTAAATTGCTAGAAACCCGAACGTGACAATCCAGTCCTATCCTTTTGCCGACAGAATTAACGACAATTCATTTGCAAAGCCGTATTGAATAGCCGGGGGCCACGCAAAGTGTCGCCATAGCCGCATAACGCGGGCCCAGCCGAAAACACTAAATACCTCTTAAACTAACCCATTATAAATTCAATTACGAACTCAAGACGTAGACAATTTGCGTGCGAGGGGGGCAAGGTGGGGAGGGGTGACTAAACATATTGCGGGGCACTCTGATCTAAGGCGGGTAATCCGACCCGCCGGACCTTTATTGTAGGGGCAGAAAGCGACCGGCTGAGCGGCGAACTTCATTGGGGTGATTAACTTGTGTTTCCTTGCACGGGTAATGACAGCTTTAAGTTAGTGATAATTTAACATTTTGCGCTATGTTGTGTTTAGGATTTCGACGTTTAGGTACTATGGAGATATACAGTGTGTGATGTTATCATTAATATTTCTGGCAATAATATTCCTAGCATTGTAATTATTATTTAGCATATAGTAAAAACTAGGGGTCTCCCGCGGCTTCGTCCGTGTGTCCGTTTGCTCCCTCCCCTCTCGTCACTGCGTGAGTTTTCATAGCTTTAAGCCTTCCTTAATAAATAACGTTTTTAATTGATGTTTTAATACAAATAAATGCTAGGTATTTCTTTCTCTTCGTATCACAAAATTCACATAGCCTTAAGCTACAAAGCGTGTCAGGCAGGTTTCAAATGAGACATTTAAGCGATCGTCTTGCTCAACAAAGAGCGTGGACTCAAAACCGCTCCTTTGTGAGCGCTGATAAGGGCTGCGACTGCTCGCCTGTGGTCCGATGTGTGCCCACTTCACCCTTAGGTATGCTGTATGAACAACACACACTGTACGTACATGTCTACTTAGATAGAGCATTTAAATATATCTTTGGTTAAATGAGGACCTGCATGTAATCAATATTTTTTATATATTTTTTATAAATCATCATTATCAGACAAAGGACGTCCACTGCAGAACATAGACCTCCCCCACGGCTTTCCACAGCGACCTATCACTAGCGGTCTGCATCCAGTTTGATCCTGCGATATTGAAAAGATCGTCTGTCCATCTTGTCGGTGGACGTCCTACGCTGCATCTTTGGTTGAAGGGATTTTTAAATTGTGAACACCAATCACATACTCGTACATTGCTCTAATCTCTAAGTAAGTAGCCAATTTCCTTGTGTTATAGAAATTCGACACAACGTTGGTACCACAACACCCAGACCCTAGATAATATAGAAAATTGTGATTTCTACGTTGACCCAACCGGGAATCTAACGCGAGACCCTAGAGTGTTGACACTTTGAAACCCATCTTTTCATGTGATAAAGGAGATTAGGTAGTACCCACAAGTCATAAATACATATACGGTAGACAACACACCAATTGTTTTGGTTTCGAAGTAAGGTATATTTCCTTCCTAGTGAATATTGCAAATATTTTGTTCTAACACAAACGAATTTAAAACTTTTTATTTTTGACAAAGTTATGCGACTTAAATGCCTAACCAAAACATGTTTTAAATTCGTGATCTATTCCACAGAGGGGCAGCTCCAATCAATCAACGAGCGCGTTCCGCAATCACGGTAATGGCCGTAAACCGATGGTAAAATTGGCTCCATGCAATCGGAAACCACAGGTGACTGTCACGTTGCACTCACTCATGTGGGCCGATTCCGAATATTAATAACACATTGATAATGCAAAATCGTATGGGTCATCGCATCGTAGCGTTGATATTCAAATTGAAGGTACAAAGTCACAAGATCATTATATTTAGTGACTTATTATAAACAAGCGGTTTCTGCGACATCGTACGCGCGTTTTGAGTTTGCTCCCTCCTTTACCGTCGCAGCGTAATGTTTTATAGCCTTCATTGATATATAAGCTATCCGACACAAAAATATTTTTTTTAAATCGGTTCAGTAGTTCCTGATATCAGCGCGTTCAAACAAACTAACAAACTTTTCAGCTTTCATGTATAGACTACCGGTTGATGGAGTTGTAGCTGTAAGTACGTGTTTTTAAATATTGGACACCAATCACATACATTGCTCTGATCCCAAAGTAAGTAGCCAATGCACTTGTGTTATTGAAATCAGACACAACGGTGGTACCACAACACCCAGACCCAAGCCAATATAGAAAATTTTGATTTTTATATTGATCCTACCGGGAATCGAACCCGGGACCTCAGAGCGGCGCGGCGCCTTGAAACCAGCGTGCTTAGCCAGTACATCACGGAGGTCGTCAATAACAATAACATTATTTATGTGAAGAGTATCAATATATTTTATTTTTGTAAAGTACTTACATTATTATGAGTAACAATGAGTTCATTGTTGCATGTAGGCGGTATGCCCTTGAGTATCTTACCTGTAAAGACAAAAACATTTTGTTACAACAAATATCAATTGGTTCTTTTCCTTTTAAATATGTGTAGAAACGAGTTTTCAAAAGAACACCACACGCTGTCAAAAGTGACACGGCAGGATGTTGTCAGATCTTCTCCATCAACTAGATAAGAGCTGACAATCTTTAAACGGCTGAATAAATTTTCATAAAACAAAAAACAAAAACTAAACCAAAATCGTAAGTTTATCCTATGTCCTCCTGGTTTTTGAGCTACCTCCCTACCAATTTTCGCCACCTACATTGCTCTGATCCCAAAGTAAGTAGCCAATGCACTTGTGTTATGGAAATCACTCACAAAGATGGAACCACAACACTCAGACCCCAGACAATATAGAAAATTATTGACCCGACCGGGAATCGAACTCGGTACCTCGGAGCCGCGATGCCTTGAAACTCAGGGTGCTTGGCCACTACACCCCGAGGTGCTTACTTTAACGGTATCGCTAGTTTCAGGAGTATGCTATAGTAGAATATCTATGTACATCAAGAGATACTCAGTGTCCGTATTCATTAAAGCGATGATGTGGTTAGTCCGGAGCATTAGCATGATTACGCAGGCTTGAATAGTCAGATGCGAATTAGCTGATGCATTCAACCCTATCCCTATATACACAAGGCTCAAGATAGGACCGCAAAAACGACACTCTGTAGATACCGCGCATTGCTTATTCAAGCAGTTGACGAGACGCATGTTTTCTCTGAGTAACGCTTTTTGCATCTACTTTAAGTCAAACTTGGATTTAAAAAAAACTTTTTTAGGGTTCCGCAGCCAAATGGCAAAAAACGGAACCCTTATAGTTTCGTCAAGTCTGTCTGTTTGTCTGTCCGTCCGTCCCCGTATCTCACAGCCACTTTATTCGAAACGTAGGCACGTAAAGCAACTTGATACGCTGTTCCTTGCCCTCTGAAGGGATTGACAGCGTTATATCTCAGCATTATATAAAATATGAAGAATTTGTCGGTGCCGACACGTTTCATGCATAGCACACGATCGGTGACGGAACGGTCTAATGGACAGTGATATAGTTTTGAATACTTTTTTTTTATTAACACGTTCGTTCCTATAACGAACACGGCATGCTACGGTATGGTTCACTATCCATTTGCATAAAAAAAGCAACCATAAAATACTGTGGCATATTGTAATTTAGACTATTGATATTTCTACATAATATTTTTTTCCATAACAAAATTTATCATAATTGTCTTTACCATAAATAAAATTAGCAGAATCATATTTAAGCATAGCATTTATAAGCATAGCTTTGGCACACACTCTAAATGAAAAGGTTTTTAAATATTTTTTTATATGTACTTATGTGTTTTTTACTTATGTTTAATAATTAAAAGGCGGCTTAACCTACTTTGACACTATAATATATAATAAAGAAAATACTGGTTAAAGTATGTTTTTTATTTTTTAGATTCAAACAACCACAAAAAAAGAAGATGCAAAATCAAATCCAACTATAAAGCCAATTCAAGTTATAGCTGATGCACTTTGCCTAAAAACATTGTGCAATATAGCCTAAATATATTAGACCAAAATATAAATATTCCACAGTACATATGTTGATAAAAATCAATTATGACCAAGTATACTCGTAATTATGCCAAAAAAAGTATGCCAAATTATTGAACACATTTTATGAATACATATTATGTTAACGAAAGGGATCTCCTACGGTATAGTAGAAAAATCCTTTGTCATATGTTAAGTAAAACTGAATATAATTCAAGAATCACTCAAACAACAGAAGAATATTATTTGCATAAGTACCAAACAGACGTTACGATACTGTGTGAAGCTTTCAGATGGCGAAAGTTTTTTAACTGTTTGAAATAATTTCGGTTCCTTAGAAACGATTCGCTCTTTAGATCTGTATACGTTAATGATACCCACTTTGTGAAATGAAACCCTTAAACTTCTTGACACTGTCTCATAAAATATTCGCAAAGTACTTTGAGCATTAGTAGGTAAGCCCTATAATTCAAAATTTAATTCGAACCGACATGAGCGCTAAAATCGTTTACCGTGCCTGAGGCGTGGAGTCAGGGGACTATAATAGCGGGAAAACATTATTATTATTTACAAATTAAAAGGTTCCAACCATGTACGATCCTTGTGATATCAAAAGCAAAAGCTGGTAGGTAGGTAATGCCTACGTAAGTTTGACCTTTAGCAACAAAGGTCTTAAAGGTTAAGGCTTTTGAAAAGGCAAAAAAGATTGTGGGCTGCGTAACACAACAGAATGGGCATCTTATGCCATAAAAGGTATGTGATATGATTTTTCTCGGAAATAGATTTGCAAGCAACAATTTTTAAAGAAAAAGAGCCTCTGCTAGTTTCTTAGGAAATCCAATACAAAACATTGATGCTCTTGTTCTGTTCAAGAACGCACCCGAAACTTCCACCTTAACCTGCCCAAACAAAATTCCGGAAGTCTGAATAATTGATCAGCCTTAACGAGCGTTAATACGCGGGTAGAAACATCCCGCTGATTCGGCGGCGGTTTTACTATATGCTCCACCGGGACCTCTCCGAATCCGAGTACACTTTCAGACAAGTTTATTGAAGGTGGGTTTAGTTCCCACGAGATGTTGTAAGCGGTTAATAGTAAATTATAGTTAATTGTGCCAGTATAGGGTAACTCTATTTACTTAACACAGATCATAAAAAATATTAAATAAAATTAAATAAACATGCGCCAGACAAAAATATATGTTTTGGGCACCGATCACATACATTGCTCTGACCTTGCACTTGTGTTATGGAAATCAGAAACAACGGTGGTACCACAAAACCTAAACCCGAGACAATATAGAAATTTCTGATTTCTACATTGACCCGACCAGGAATCGAAACCGGGACCGGAGTGGCAACGCCTTGAAACCCAGCGTTCCTAGCCACTGAACCTCGGACGTCGTTGAAAAGATTAAAAACAATTAGATTTTCTGTTGGATTGCAGCAACTAGCAGCGGGCTGTTAGGAGCAGATTAGGGGTTGCTAATAATACTAATATGTAACGCAAGCAACTATAAATCGCTCGGATCTCATTTCATAGCTACATTCGACGACGTCCGTGGTGTAGTGGCTAAGCACGTTGGGTTTCAAGGCGTCGCTGTTGCGAGGTCCCGCGATCGATTTCCGGTCGGGTCAATATAGAAATAATAATTAAAATTCTATATTGTCTCGGGTCTGGGTGTTGTGGGACCACCGTTATGTCTGATATCCATAACACAAGTGCATTAGATACTTTCTTTGGGATTAGAGCAATGTATGTGATTGGTGTCCAATATTTTATTTTTATTTTATATATTTAGCTACCCTTGTGACCCAATTCAAAATTTTCTTTATCACAATCTTTAAAATATATTTGTAAATATGCGACCTGTCAACCACATAACCGTTATACCGATACAGATTTACGTCATTAGAGATCAAAGTGTTCCCGGCCTGACCTCGCTCTCGAGAGCACGTCAAGGGGTTTTAATTCCCGCTCAAAGGCGCGATTAAGCCGTTACCGGAGCTAGAGGAGTCGCTAATGATAAGGATGCAAGTAAAAAAGCATCAGGATCTGTGGAGTGAAAAAGATGTATTTTTTTATACTTTGTTCGGTCCTTAAACGCTATCAATTTATCTACGCCTATATGTTTAAGATGATGTACGTTTAAGGGTCAATGTTACCAAGGTCAGATAAAACATATCTGTCTGAATAAGTATAAAACGGCCAACTTCAAAATGACATTTACATAAATGATTTCTGACAAATAGGTAACCTTTTCCTGATGTTAGAAAAATCAGGCTTAAGACATGTTAGGCTCGATTTTACTAACGTCAGATAAGAAATATCGAATATACCGAATACAAAAAAAACACCTAACTTGAACACACCGAACTTCTTGGATAAGACCTATTTGACGCAGTTAAAATAGACTCTAAGTCTAGTCAGTTTTCACGAAGATTAAGGGAGAGCACGCTCTGCTCAACAATTGGATAGAACCGTATCAAAACATGTCAATACTCAAACAGTATGTCACCAGGATGAAGACTTCGACAGTACTTATCAAATTCATGTGGCGACCGCAAAGGATACTTTTATGAGAATTGGTATTGACAACCTTTATATCTAGAAAAGTATATTCGTTCCAAACAACTCTATTTAAAAATCGCCTAAAAGAACATCCCTCTTCAAAATAAATCTCCTCTGGTGTCTCGGTTAATTTCTTTCATTTCAAATTGGTTTGCATATGTATAATAATTACGTATAATTTTTATTGTGCTGGATTATTATATTTACTAGTTATATTTATAATTATGTATTTTGAATTTTATTTTTACAGTTTTGTAGAATTCTATTATAATTTATTGGATTGTCTTAATCTTTTATGCACATAATACTATGAGCTCATTATTTCTTTACCCTCAAGATTGTCTGATGAGACCGCATAAATTATACATTTCCTCGAAACAAATTTGTAATTTACCTATCCGATGTGCAATAAAGAGTTATCTTATCTTATTATGTTAGTTGAATTTAGAGTCGTGTCGGGTGCTTCCGGATTGGGACGGTGAGCGAGGGGTGAGAAAGAGGAAATAAGTGATTGTGACGTTGGTTGCTGAGATGTCATGCACACGATGTGCTGGGTAAATTATTGTGTTCAACTGCTTTGGCATCTAATGGAAGCAACTCCAATGGCTACTTCGTTTACCAGCGATCCAATTGATGCACGTGTAAGGTACTCTACCATCGACTTATATGTTCCTATGGTGCCGTCATAGTCTGAGATTGACTCCACTTACTTCATTCAACGTCTTTTTAAGTTAACTTACACTTGGACAAAGGTTTTATTAATTATTTTTGGTATGATTAACTTTTTGTCAACATTCAAAGTCAAAGTCAAAAATATTTTTTTTCAATTTAGGACACAAAATAAATTTAGAATAGGAAATTGATAAGATTTTTATTAAAATTATGATTTATGAAAGCGTTGTGAGCGGCTATTTACTACTTTTCTTTGCAAATGTATCTACTAGATACTGCAAAACGATGTACAATACAAAATCACGCCCGAAGTCGTCCGGTGTGTTTGGCAAATAAACAAAACAACCGCTTTAGCATTATGCCCTCGGCGTAGCGCGTCGCGTGTTTGCACAACAGACTCTCGGATTCGCGCACAAACAGACAGCGCGCGCGCATCAATGTTTACGCCCACTGTTTGGCGTATCAATGGCTTGGCCGTCTGCAAACACTAAAGCCGAAATGTAACCTTGTAAGTAACACAAGTTTTCGTAGAGTTCCTCAAACTCGAAAGTTTATTTTTAGTTTAAGACATAATCCAGGTCCATTTATGGATCAGCTCCGGAGGGTGTATTGCAGATATAAGTGACACTTATGAGAAATCTTTAAGATTATTAATTAAGATGAGTATTTAACAACATGGTTAAGAAGTTCATTTCCTTTAGGACACGAACAAAGTAACGCTTATTGGCATACAACCGAAACGTGATAACGTCTGAAAGTGACAAATTGCTTTGAAAGACACATTTTAATTGAAATTAAAAAGACAATTTCTACTACTGGAACGGAATAAGGAAGAAACACTTTGATGAGACCCATTCAAGCAGAGCCCGCAGTCAGCATCACAAATAGTTATTATTCGCTCCTAAACGTTAGAGGAAAAGCGGCAAATCCCGGCGTTAATAGCTCCAAAAAGTGACATTACACGTCTTTTGCCGAACCTTGTTCAATAAAGCCGAATCTCGGCGCGGCAGATGTGTGGACGACGATAAAATTTTACGAGGCTCGGATCGCTGACACGGCTGTAGCGGCCACTTGCAGCCCCTTGCTCTTATAAACAGCTATTAGACTAAAAATACGTGTGAAAATGCCGTCAGGGTGAGGGTAAGTATATGTTTGTTTTGGACGGACTTCTTGTAAGTACAATTGTGTAGCCGTAAAACAATCCGATGAAAACTGAAAAGCACATAAATCCAAAACATATTCGTATTAGTGATTATCCAGGTCACATCAGCCATGCCAGAGTAGGTACTTTGCGAATTTCACAGAAAAGCAAATTGGTAATTGGTTCTCAAAATATTTTCTTGAATTTCGTATCAGTATACCTAATTTTCCTAAATACACCCGTGTAATAGCGTTCATTACAATATTTTTGTTTGCGTTATTATCCTGAAAGAGCGATCTCGTTTTCAGCCGAAAAAGGATCATAATTTTATACAGCTAATTAATGAAACAAAATGTTAAACCTTTATTATAATAACTACATCCAACGTTAAGCTGTAAAGAGCCGCCATCACGCTTTCGTATTACGAACGATATCGCTTCCAAAATTAATTACCGCTACGTTATCAAAGCGATGGCACTAGAGGCGAGTGGCCTGAACGATCCTCCATATTCCGCTGAAGGGCCAGTAAACATTTTAGGGCTAATTCAGAAGTTATTACCCCTTACCCGAGTCATATTTTTACATACAGAACTATATTGCTCTGTTAGCAAGCTCGAACGGCTATCAAACGATTTACTGACGGAAAACCCTCCTTAAATCGAACAGGTATTTGCCCATTTGAGATATCCGGAACCTTTGACGGTCCTTAAATAGGCTGAATGTTATGTGTTTATTATTATCCTGTTCTTTTTTATAGTTTATTCTGCTTTTCGTGCCAAATTGCTAAAAGTGGGAAGCTTTAACTTATAAAGATTTGGCACGGTCTCTAGAATATTTTTCCTTTGCATCTAGGAATCCTTATTTCTGGGCGTCGTTTTTCGATATACTTCATCTTTTTTCATATGTATCTCACTGTGCCTTGTGAATACTTTTCACATATCTTTACTAACTTAGTAAAGATATGTGAAAAGTATTCTTACTGCTTATGGTAATTTGAAAAGAAGCATAGTCCTAAGATAAAACAGACAAGTACAAAATCGATCGAAGCATAGTCTCGAGCAAATGATTTGATTCCCACGAATGTTATCTGTTATTCCAAGGCGTTCTCCGCTCTCTCGACGCATCGAAGTCGGGTGCAGCCGACCGAGTAACTAGGTACGGAGGATTGTGCGAAAGATCCCAACTGGCGTCGTATCTAGTCCGTTACTGTTACCGGCGGACCGTTCAGATTGCCTATCTTACTCCTTTGTTTCGACTGCCAGTATTTCTTGCATTAAATAGCAGAGCAAAAATACAGCTTGCTTGTTCTCGTTTCTTGTAACGGCTTGCAAGTATTTTATTTATGATGTTGTTACACAAAACTTATGAGGTTCTTTTGTTAGTATCTTTTATCCACAAAACTACGATTCTTCAACTCACTGGTTTTGGTGTCATATCATATTACCTCCACATTAACTTTACCAAAATATTGGTGTCGTTAAAATCAGATTATATTTTTTGGACGGGAACAATAAATCGTTTCTTCTGCGTCGTCATAACTAACGAAACCAATGTTTTTAATCACGTGTAATGTTGTAAAATTTCGTTACAGCAATAACCGGTTTGTAACAAAGACAGTTAAAATTTTATGGAGTATGTGTCGAGTGAAACCGGAGGATGGAGGGGACAAACAAATAAACGTCAATCAGAAGAACCCAGCCGTGAACGCGTCAAGCTAAAGCAGTTATAGAAAGTGGATTCTTTGGCGACGAGGATCGGGAAAAATGTGACGTTACAAGACATTTGGAAAGTGATTTTCGTTGAGGAGTGAAGCGTGTCTTCCGAACTGTGACGGTTAAAGGAATTACAAATGGATAAACAGAAATAAACGTGTCGGGGGCTGTTCATTAGTATAGTTAGTTTTGTAAAGATATAAATAAGCAGTAACCAGTAGCAGTTATACTAGTTAATGCACTATCGAGTACTTAAATAAACAACATAAACACCACTAATCAAAACAGTCAGCTAGGAAAGTTGTACGAATACTAAGCGAACATTAATACACAAACGTCAATCATCGGGCGGAAGGGGTATAAAGAGTGCGTCTAGTTAAAACTGTTATGGAGAGTGGTTAGATCGAGAAATATGTGACTTTACGAAGCACAAAAGCAGTAAAACGGGAAAAAGAATGAAGTTTAAAGTTATGAACTACGATGGATTATGAACCAAGTATGGATTGTTTATGTAGACAATTTACTTTTCTTTTTGCAATCTATTTTGTTTTTCTGTCGCACCATCCACACAATCATTTCTGCTTAGCCCAAAAGCATGTCTGGCATAGAATGCCATATGACGTTAAAAGTCAACCTTTTGTACAAATTTTGGACCTTTAATACCGCCTTAATTGTATTTCCTCTAATCGAATTTGTAATTAACCTAGTTGATGCGCTATGAGGAGTTTTTTTATCTTATCGTATATTGGGTTGTTTAATAAAGTATAAATAAATAAATAGAGAGATGGGATGGCAAAATTCCTGGAATTCAGAATAAAGACTTTTAATTTTATGTCGTGACGATTTAGTTAAATATAGTGTAGACTCACACTTAACTCACATTAATAGACCCCTTTTTGCAAAAAAATAAACGTACATTCATCAAATTCAATAGAACATCGATTAAATCTACTTGCAACACCACCCCTAGAACACTCCACTGTATTCACAAGGTTTTCAAACCCCTCAACACTATACTCACAATATCTGTAAAAAGCATAAGATAAAATCACCCTTCGCGTTCACACATTCAGAGCTAAGATAGCAAACAAGCTGACTCGTTGTCGGCACTCGCTTTCTTTTTTGTTAAGAATCTGAAATTTCATACGTCAGCGCTAGCGGTGGGGCGTCTAAAAGCATCACCACGTGTGCCAGCTATTCTTAGAGACCTTGACAGATTTAGAATGCCAATAACCTGCGAAAACACTTAGTGATCTCTCTTTAATTGCTCGGCTCAGTGTCACAGCTGCAAAAAAATATGGGGCGACGATGGATTAGGATGTCATTAGGTTATGATTTCGAGGTTAGAAGTTAGTTTTAAACATTGATTTCAATATTAACCTTTATAGTATCTCGTATTTCCAGAGGTGAAAAAACCAGTGAATGACTGAATAATTAACCTTAGTTTTAACATAAATGTCGACGATATCCTCAAAGTGTCAACAAAGCAACATTATAAATCAGCTGCAACCACCGACTTTCATTCAAACAAAAATAGCTCCGTCTAGCTGTCACCACGTTTCGCTGGTTCGTACTACCAGCACCTCGACGGAGCGTTGTTTGAGAGTTAAATAAAGTTTGTGACGGTAGCGATCGGTCGGACGGTGTCGCGGTCGCGTCAATCCGTCGCGGTAATTTACGAGAGACACGACAGGCGATGCGTCCCGAAGTCCCGATCGTCGCATGTTTTGTTCCTTTATCACACGTCCTCCCCTTGTCGGGATTTGTAACCGGTCGTTACAACTGCGACAGATCACAGTAGTGTACAGACACTATCATGCCGTTCAGAGCGGGTGTTTGTTACCTGTAACTCGTTGTTACGAGCAAATTTTTTATAGGTTACTCGATCAGTATTGTTTGACTTAGAGAGGATAATAGTGATTAAAATTAACTTATTGAATGTATGAACAATGAACATTCAACATATAGCAGACCATAAGGAAAAAATATAAAGCATAATGAATTCAACAGCAGGGACCGCGATTCGTTTCGCAACTTATTAAAAGAATGCCACTTTTAAAAGTTGAAGGCACTTAAAAGGCGGCGCATGAGGTGCATCTCAATGCACTTTTATTACCGTGGCAAGGATTATTCCATCAGAAAAAACAAGCGTATTGTCCTGCTGCGAATGGATCTTCATAATTGAAATCGAGTTATAGTCTTACTTACAATGATACCAGAAACTTGTTTACTCGCTTCCAAATAGAGCAAGTGATCGCAAAATGGAGACTTTAATATGCATCTAGACCAGAACTTGAGTATTCGCATTCTGTCTTGTAGTTAATAATCATGGTTTTTTTTGTTAATGCTTGATGATTTTCACAATCGACGTCTATTCTCAAAATTAAATGAAGTTAAATATGATCATAAACATTAATAACAATGATTCTCAAAGTATGTATGCTGTATATTCCTTGCATTTGACCGAACATACAAACTGATATTATGACACTGTTCATTGCTTTTGTACACTACACAACCGCTAACCGCTACTTCCAACCAATGTGTCCAACATACCGTACCAACGAGAAAACTTACGTTTAAGCATTCAATGAGCAATATTCGTGAGAAATAAATGCGGAGTGAATGCTTTGTAAAAGCAAGTCCAAATGGTTGATAACTTTTACTTCGTGAGTTCACTAAGACATAAAATATGATTTAGGGTATGTAGTACAGGCGGAGAATTTTAATCAGGAAAATGTAATATCAGTCTCTACATTTATTGTTATGTTTTTGGTTTCATTGTAGAAATGTATAGTGTTATACTGTGTGTAAATTTATGTGTTTAACCTGCGCGCGTCTTGACCTGGTTTCAAGAGGTTGGCATATTGTGGTTTCGTATTACAAGCATTTACCCTAAATTCGCTTATTATGGGTCATTAGATATTTTGACGGTCGCAATTTGACACCAACATCTCGTTGGAAACTTGATCACTTTGACCCTTTAATAAATTACGATCTTACAATATTTTATCAGATTTTCATTCACAAACTTTGTTTTCCATACCTCTAATAACTTAAGAGTCTATGCGAGGTGCTCGTAGCGCAGTGGTAGCAGCACTTTGGTAGTGATACCGAAGTGTAGCAACCTATGGCGCGGTCGTGTTTAGAAGGGTGACCATTCTGACCATATACTCGTAAGTGACGTACATCACGAGCATCTTCGTGCTTCAGAAGGCGCGTTAAGCTATTGGTCCCGGCTAATATCGGTTGATATTAGTCGTTAAGCCTAGTCAGAGGCCTTATGGGCGGCTCGATAAAATCTGACAGCAGGGTTAGTCGCTTGCCTTGCAAACACCCCTCCACCAACCTGCACTGAGCCTGCGTGGTGGAGTATGGATCAAACTACCTCATAGTTGAGGTAAGGCCTTTGCCCAGCAGTGGGAAGTTACAGGCTAACTTTACTTTTTCACTTTACTTTACTATGCAAGAACTGGTACATATGTTAATTTTCAACCGGTATAAAGTGAAACTTTCTATCAACTCCTATTAAAATCTACAGTAAGTAAATCTTACATCCACGACCAAAGGTATTGCACCTTTGAACCTTCGCTAAAACAAAAATACCGGCTTCCGTCCGTATCAGAGCTTCACGCTCGAAGGTGATAGTTTGCTTGATTACCGAATCACGCGCAGCGAAACGGTGAATGCAGGTGCGCGCGCGCAATGACCATTGCGTTTAAGCCACGCTCGTCTCATGACGGTAATAATTCGTACGCCGCGGGTATGAATTATGTTAGTGAACCGTATAATATTGAAAAATAAAACCTTGAAAATGGTTTTTGGACACAAGTTAAAAGAATATTTAAAATAAAAATCTACCCTTTAATATTCGATAAAATGGTTCATTTTGGAAACTAAATTTCTAAAATATTATGTCAAAAATATAGACAAAAAAAATATGTAATGCTTGTAGCGCGCCCAACTATCACAACACATGCACGCTCTTGTTATCTAAGACCCTTTTCACACTACGCTACTTTTAACATCGATGCAGTCGCGATGCTTTCGCGCGTTAGCATCGCAACTGCGTCGATGAAAAAGTCGACAGCATGCAGTCGCGATGCAGAAACTGGAAATTGACAAATAATGTACTGTATTTTGGCAACTGCATCGATGCTAACACGCGTTAGTATCGATGGATCGATGCTAAATCAAATATGTTCATTGCGTGGGTCGTGATGCTGAAGCGCGTTTTCAAAACGCGCGACTGCATCGATGCTAACAGTCGCAGTGTGTAAGGGGTCTTAGAATCGAATTTGAATGTGTCCACACATTTCATTCCCATTGTGAAGAAGAGGTACAACCCTATAAATTATTCATCCGATCTCACATAAGGTATCACTCACTGTAATTTATAATCTGTCGTATTGTTTCAAACCGGGTTGTTTTTTAGACATAATAACTCGGGCGTTACTCTTGAATCTTTCATGTGAATAACAATGAAACACAAGACATATGGCTTCCCAAAATAACCTCTAGGTATGCTCTTTATAATATCAAATAAACAGGATACACGTCATCAATCCTACCAAATAAATTTCAGTAGAAATGAAATTAAATCAATATATAACTTAACATACGTACGTGTGATCGCTAAGGCTCCCTGTTTAGGGTTCCGTAGCCGAATTGCCAAAAACGGTACCCTTATAAAAGTCATAAAAGTCATTTATTTATGCAAATAGGCCCATTGAGGACACTTATACACGTCCCAATATAAACCCTACCACAGCTTCGGGACAATTTTGGGCTAGTGCTGAGAAGAAGCTGCGCAACAAACTCAGTCACTATTGTCAATGCCTCTTTTCAAAAGGTAGTATAGTAGGAGTAGGTATAGTTTCGTCAAGTCTGTTTGTCCGTCCGTATGTCACAGCCACTTTATTCTGAAACTATTAGTGTTGAATTATCTCAGATGTCATGCTTTTGCATAATATCTTACATAATAAATTTGACTGTTTTGATCTCACTAATTAAATATACCTGCACGTGCCTTATCGCTCGTATGCTGTTCGTCAAACTCGAAAACCTACATTATTTGCACTTAATACTCCTAAGACGCACGCTGGTGAGCGTTGTCCTTTATATAGAATAATGAGTTTGTATAACAAATATCTCTGTGATGTCGATCCTTTCTCAAGCTCTGTAAGGCTTTTTGTGTTCTCGAGTGCGACTAGTTCACAAATAAATATGTACAAAATTTTGTTATATAACACTACACCTTAATTGCTCTGTTTGCCCAACTGTCGCATGTTTTAATATTAATTTTTATACGTATCTGTGGACAATGGTGCTGGTTACATTATAAGTAATTTTCATAGTAATATTTAAGGTTATACCATTAATGTAATTGTTTGTTGTCCTTAATAAAGAGAAAAAAAAAACTTAGGAGGTAGATGTATCTTCTTCACCGATTTACTATTTACATACAAAAAAACTAAACGAACCTATGCGTGTCCATGGATAGGAGGAACCGTTTTCTACAAAATGGTAAATAAGGGCGTCCCCCCTCCCCCCCTCATCTTACTTTTACACTAAGCGAGAGTAAGTTCTGAAAAAAATACAAAATATAGATCTTGACAAAGATTTAAAACTTTGGTTTGAACTTTGAACGAGATCAAAGTAGGTAGTAGTATTTGAGTTATAGCACATTTTCAATAACCGCAAATATGACTTTGCTATTCATACAAATTTAAAGTTGGCACGGAACCCTTAGTGTGCGAGTCTCACTCGCACTTGGCCGGTTTTAAAATTCAATATGCCTTATATGTTTATGACTAATTATGAAATTGTTTTTACTTTTTGTTCAACTCTAAAACCGGATAATGGAGTATATTACTGACTACAACAGAGTCCTCTATATTCAACGGCTTCTGCAAATATATCACTTCATACAGTGTGTCATTATCACTATAGCAGAAGGAAAATATGCATTACTTCGGCGGATGCAGGACAATTTTAATTGGAGGTTAAATATGTCTCATCAAAAACAACGGCTTTTTTACGACACGGAGATCTGTAATAAAGTTAATTCGGTAGTGATTACGAACATGTCTCATTGGTACTGAACACAAAATTCGGTTATGAAAGTTTAATGCTTATATAGTGTTGTGAGAATTAATCTAGACAGTAAAATATTAATCTACGAATGGTTAAAGGAATAACTAATATATTATTTTCCGTAATTTCTACTACGACATCACCCGCAAAGTTAATGCTTGTAAAGTAGACAGTAAATAGGTGTAGTGTCACTACAGCACAAGCAGACGCTTTGTATAGTATATCTGGCATTATTCGCGACAGCTGTATATTTGCAGCGAAATGTGAAAGTCTGATTCCATTTGTGAAAATGGAACATTTAAAGTAGCTGTGGCTAAATTGCGGTGGTTGAACGCGCTCAAGTAAAATACGAAATTGATGGAAATTATTGTGGGATTAAGCTTGGAAACTACTTTATGTGTGACTTTTCTGTTATTACCAATAGTCTGGAATGCACTTACTTTTATGTATTTTGAATTAAATACTTTTCATAAATTTTATGACGAAATTACAGCCACAATATGCAACGACTTATTACTCTCACAAAAGTATTAATCATTCATTTGTATTTTTCCTAGATGTGTTTGCAACACAGAACAAACACCTCCTTTACAATACAGTGTAGTTAATTAATAAACATTGAAATGAATAGAAAACAGAACAATCATAACAAGTGGCAGTTTCCACCGAAACAATTCGAACCACTTTACGGGAACAAAAACAAACAAAACACTGTTTGCAAATACGTAAATAACGATAAAAGGCTCGCCGCACGCGAATATTTCCACGACCAATTTCCTTAACATATTAAGCTTGAAAAGAAAATATAATAGTTTTATCTTGAAAGGGAATAACATCCCCTTACGAAGTGTGTAATATACAGTCGGCGGCGAGTGCATATTCTGGACCTTATTCGTTTAGTGTTACGGACTGGTTTGTTGGTGTGTTGGGATAGCGGCAATCGGGGTGTTATAAAAAGTTTTCTTTGTTTTATTCGCCGGGGGCTGTAGCCGTCTGGAGCCCAAATCGTTTTCCAATAGTATTTGTGTGTCGCAGCGGTGCAGAGGACTCGTTGATGATGTTACTGTCATAAGTCATTTGTTCTCTATTCTCTGTTGGACCATGAATAGATCAGATAAAGATTTGCAGAGTAAAATATTATTATGTCTGGAGCTGGTTTATTATACGTCTTGAATAGAAAAACTTCGGTTGGCGGAGAGAAAGTATCAATCTTAAGATACGCTTTGATAGAAGTCTTAGTAAAACTAAGTATTTACCAACATTGTAATTTTCAAGTTATTACATAGACCCCTTACATCTGCGACTTTCAGCATCGATTTCGACAACATCGCGGCTCACGCATTGAACAGATTAAATTTGGCGTGAATACTGTCGCGCATGAGTATTGATGTAAAAGCGCGACTGCATCGATGCTAACGTACGATAGCATCGCGACTGTATATCGATGCTAAAAGTACCTAGCGCAAGTGTGCATCGCTGCTAAAAGTAGTGTGCAAAGGGTCTAAAACATACAAGTAACTTTAAATTTTTGGTAGGCACACATAGGTACTGGTTGCTTCAGTAAGTTTATTCTCTTCAGTGAATCATACTACTTCGACATTTTATAAATAGAATATTTATTTCCATTAAAACAGCAAACAAGGAAAATCTTCCACAAAATCAATCTAAACGTACTCTATCCGTTTAACTCCTTCCCTACACTCAAAGTGCAACGGTTTTTAAAAGTGACTATTTCCTTTACATTTTTAAAATCCTTCCGGTAACCATTATAAAATTTTATATCGCGTTTGACGTCTCGGAAATTGGTCTGTCTGTCAGTGCGGCGAACGCGTGGCGCCGTCTATTTATGCCCGAGATACACTTTAGAAATAGCTCTACACTTGCGAGCAGAGAAACTGAACACGAAATAACTAACATTCAACTTTATAAAAGTGGTGACAATAAGAAGCACATAATTAAAGTAACACGATAAACTGGGTCTAATTAAGTAGCTGCATAATGTCACAAGTTTTGGACATAACATAAAACTGTAAGCATTCCGTTGTTAGTTTCAGCCATCTCTAATAAAATTTTTGGGTGTCCGGGATAATTTATGTGTATTTTTTTAATTTTGTTAATCAGGAATTCACTCCGCAAGTAAAGTAGAAAGGTGCATAATTGATTAGCCATGTTGACCCACTTACCTTGCCGTTAGTGTACCTAGCGTGGGGAAAACTAATTGAAGTCAAAGTTGCTCGGGTCAATGTAGATTTTCGTCTTTAGTTACGGAATTCCTGCGTCAATCGTTTCCTAAAGAACAAATTATTCGGTGAATTATGAAGCGAGTGGGGCCAGAGTTCTATACATGCTGCAGTCACGCAATCGTTATTAAGTAGTCAAGCGTTTTATGTAATAGAAACATGTCAAATGCCCGCTACTGCGGCTATCAATCAAGCTTTTTGTGCGTTGACGGAAAGTGTTAAGCATTTTTGTTGCCCTATTACGTTTGTGATTTCTTGAGTAGATAGCTTTAGGAATGAAGTAATGACTTAATTTTTCAATTCCGAGAGCTTATTCTTTAAAAAACTTGTTCTAGCAGTAATAGCTTTAAACGTTAAGAAAACACAAACAATCTTCATTAAACTTTTTGGTTTTAACCGTCTATACGAGTAAATAATACGCCAACTGAAGATTACTAGGAACCTGAAAATGTAAGCGTACATTTCAGTCCATTTACCATCAAACCTATTACCAATCATGTCCAACGGTATTTACTGTCACTTCAGTCATGTCTAGGCTACTTGTCCCGATGAAAGTTTAATTCGTCGTTAACCGGCGGATGCACGCGAGCCAGCCTGCAGTTCTGACGCTATAACTGCACCCCGCAATTGATGACTGGTTCTATATCGGTTTAGAAACACGGTGGTAAAAATTGCACCAAACTTCATAAAAAAAAATTTGGGAATTGGGTAATAATTGTATAATATAAATAAGCGTCATTTTTAAATTGATGATAACGTGTTGTGCAGTAGCAAAAATATTTACTACCGATTTCAAAAATGGAGGGAATTTGCTATATTCGATTTATTGCAACTCTTGATTGTAAAGAAACGTTACATGCTAATCAAATTTTATTACTTCGCTCAAACATTTGATTTCCATGTCTCTGTCACCGTCTGCAGTCACATAAATAAAAAAAAAGATTTAAAACTTGGCTCCTCTTTTACAGTCATGGTTTCGAATTTTACTAGCTCTGCTACTGGTAATGTTGGAATTTTCCAATCACGACTCTGCGATGGACGTTCATCACTGCCACCATAAATGTTGGCTTTACGTTTATTTGTTTCATCAACAGCAGTTTGTTTCAAACTGCGCCTTAAGTTTCTCGTTTGAGGGCCTTAAATGTTCCCAACTGGAGCTTTGATTTAATGACGATACGGAGAAGTTCTCTTTTTCTAATTTACTGCTCACTGTCTCTGTTAATGGCTGAGTTACTACTTCACGCTACTCGTAAATACTTGACGCGTAAATGTTAATAAAATCTGCATGCGAGCAAGTTTCTTCATTGGATTTTCTTTAGGCTTGTTAACGTCTCACGCGCTTGCTGGTCGCGAGATATATTGAGCTGTTAAAGTTGTTCTTGCCAATATGGTTTGCTGTGATACAATACTATTAAGACTGCTGACAATAATGTTACTAAAGATTTATAGCAGATAAAGTTTTACTTGCTCCCTAGGATTCACGAGTAGATAACGGTTCAGGCAAAAATCAAAGGTTTTTTTTTATTTAAACATTAATCGAAGTCTCTGTAATGCACCGAAATCTCTGTGAATATTGCAAAGGTAGAACACCTTTTTGAGAGAGAGATTTTGGTGCATTACAAGTACTAAATGATTAAGTCAGTGGGAAACAAAAGTTTCAATGTAGTATCTGTTCCGGCGCGGTGAGCGATCTCCCGTGGGATTTCTACAGATTGGAAGAGAAAAGGTTGTTCTGGTCAACTTTAGAGTCCATGTAAGAAATTTTATAGTAATTGACTCAGCTTTAATTTTACAATTATACCTAACGACTTACCTCTTTTCCTTGATCTTAAACACATTACTACTCATCATCATCATCATCATAATCAGCCAAAGGACGTCCACTGCTGAACATAGGCCTCCCCCACGGCTTTCCACAGCGACCGATCACTAGCGGTCTGCATCCAGTTTGATCCTGCGATCTTTTTAAGGTCATCTGTCCATCTTGTTGGTGGACGTCTTACGCTGCGTCTTTGGTCGAAGGGTCTCCAATCTAGAACTTTCCTGCCCCAACGGCCATCAGTTCTTCGCGCTATGTGCCCTGCCCACTGCCACTTAAGCTTACTGATTCTCAAGGCTATGTCCGTTACCTTGGTTCTTCTACGTATCTCTTCGTTTCTGATTCGATCTCGTAGAGAAACACCGAGCATAGCCCGCTCCATCGCTCGTTGTGTAATTTTGAGCTTCATTATAAGGCCCATAGTAAGAGACCACGTTTCGGATCCGTATGTCATCACTGGTAACACACACTGATTGAAGACTTTCGTCTTCAGACACTGAGGTAATTGAGACGAGAAGACGCTCTTGCGCAGTTTCCCGAACGCTGCCCAGCCGAGTTGGATTCGTCGATTGACCTCTTTCTCGAAGTTGGACCTACCCAATACCCATTACTACTCGGGTATATTTATTTATATTTTGTCGTTTTGTTTGACATGACCACAATTCAGATTTATCGCCAAAAATTAACCAATTCCATTCGATACTCCCCTTGCAGCACTTCATTGCGGAATGAGCTCGTAAATGGAGATGTATCCCATAAAAAAGTATTCAAAAATGTGGCGAATTAATAAGCGGGGGTAGAAGCTAATTTATGTGTCGCGCCATGAAATCGGTTCCGCGCCGCAGCGTTGGTGGTCGATGTGTTCCGCTACCGTTATTGGTTTCGAATCGTGTTTTAGGTTAACAATGAACTACGTTATTCAGCTTTAAAGCCAGTAATATAAACTTCATCTTTTTAACTTAATTCATTATAACCTTATAATTTAGTAGGTACATTGAGAAAAATTGTTCCTGTCACGAAAATCTTACGCGTTAGATTTAATGTATCACCAAAACAACATGAAACAATAATTACAATCGTGAATTCAAAGACTTGTTTATACTCAAACCTATAAAACATCAGAGAAAGATTGTGATCAATTTTCCAATTGCAATAAAACGGCGATTCAACAAAATTATTGCCGCAATCCTCCCGAATATCTGTGCAATATTTTACGTCGCTATTGAGAAGTTTCTTGTTGTCCTTTGGTAAGGGCGCGTTCCGTCGCTTAGGGTCGTAGTATCGACGCTTCGAATATATCCAGATAAAAAGCGTTCGCGTAATTTATCGTCAATAAACGCATTCGGGCTGGCCACGCGGACAAACGTATATCACACTACACAAACTGTGAACCTCTCAGTAGTTATTGGTGGACGTATTACAATCCAGTTATTTAAATTTATATTGATGATCTATTATTTTTATAAGATATCTCTGTCCAATCAGAAATCTTATAATGTGTAACGAAAGTGTTCTTTTGATTATTTTATTTTGATAAAAGATATTATTTTATCACGCAACTTAGCACATAAAAGCCAGCTATTGAGTTCCCGATAAATGACGGATGATCCTTATGACGTATTAATAACCGATTTATTGGTAGAACAAACAATGGGTAAGTCTGCACACACGGCAGTGTCACACACGGTGTTTGTGGAGGGAGCAAACCCTCCCGATCGATGCATCGGCCAACAAAAGTCGCCGGGGGTGATCTGATCAATCGGACGCGTTTGGCTACTGCTTTTGTTTGCTTTAGAAAACTTTCTGTCTATACAGACCGAATTTTCTTTTTGGAAAATGTAGCAACTGACTGAAGTAATGGAGGGATAATGTTTGGGTATTTGTCAAAACTTTTATTAAATTACTAGCTGTATATTTGGATACTCAACAATATTGACATCATGTGTATGGCACTAGCATGACAAAATTACAATAAGTTGTAACTCCTCATTGTAAAACTAGCTTAAGCGTTTAACACTACCAATCTCATTCATTTGGAAACCTTCCAAGATGAAAGCTACTATTCGCTTAGTAATCGGATGTGAGCAATCATACAATACGACAGTTAACACTTCCATAATTTAAGTGTGAAATAAACCTAGCACTAAAGCCTGGGCCGGAGAATCGGAGTGCCGCAGGGGAGAAAACTCGGTCCATAACTTTATGCACCGTCATAAAGCTGTGTCGTCCATAACTGTCTCATCAACAGCCATCTTTGGTGCCCCCAAATAAAACTTTATTACTTGTAAAAGTGTATCGAGTTGCCTCACATAAGATACAATCTCAAAGATCGCGTTATATTCCGACTTTTTAAATTGCTTTGAATTAATTTTAATATTTATGCGCTGTAAACTTCACATACTCGTTTAAATTTTCATAACACGATACTTAACATGAGTGCTCATTAAAAATGCAATACAGTTTTGCGTTTTTAATACGAGAAGCTTATAATAATTTTATAGTAAATCTTGTTAATGCCGAATTATTACTCGTACTTATACTCATGAGGTAAAAATCATATTCATGATAATGGTACAGACGCAACACGCGGTAAAAAGTAACCAATCATTAAACTACAAAAAGGATGAGAGGTTGAGAACTCAAAAACATAAAATGTATTTTTAAAAATATTTCAAGGTTTAATTATGAGAAGAAGCCGTTTCGGAAGCGTTTCCAATTTTGCTTCTAAAAGGCGAACGCAATACTCATTTATGTAAGCACGTACACTTGCTTCCGACTCATATAGACACAAGTCTCGGTAACTTCACCCATACACGAATAACATCATAGTACCCACGTATTACACTGACGAGCAAATAATATAACGTTTATATTAAAACTAGCGGTCCCCCGCGACTTCGTCCGCGCGTTTTGAGTTTGTTCCCTCCCCTCCCGTCGCAGCGTCATGTTTTATATCCTAAAGCCTTTCTCGATAAATAAGCTATCCAACACAGAAATATTTTTTTTAATTGGTCCAGCAGTTTCTGCGCGTTCAAACAAACAAACTCTTCAGCTTTATAATATATTAGCGCAAGCGCACGTTGTACTTAAGCTGCGAACATTATTTTGGTGCGGAGTTATGTCAAAACTGTGATAGCTCTTAAGATATTTATTAAAATCAAATGATATAAAGGGCAACTTTGTTCTTGATGAAATGCTCGTGATGATGAATGTATTTATTTTGATAAGAATAAATACCTGTGTGTATAATACACCTCTAAAAATAATGCATTATTTTTTTACAAATTTATTATCATAAAAAAGGTTGTTATAAGTCAACCATAAAAGATAGACATATGCTGTCCCGGACTTTATTATTGAACTCTTTATGTTGAACAATCCTGTCATACATGATTTTTGTGTAACTTAAGCGGTTTCCGCAGCGTATGCAGCGGAAGCTCTCAAAAGGAATATCTTTCTCCCGTTTTCGCAACATTTTTGATTTCTGCTGTGGTCTTGTGAGTCGTATCTTTATGTTATATAGCCTAAAGCCTTCCTCGATAAATGGACTATCCAACGTAAAAATAATTTTTCAAATCGGGCCAGTAGTTTTTGAGATTAGCGCGTTCAAACAAACAAACAAACAAACAAACAAACAAACTCTTCAGCTTTATAATATTAGTATAGATTTCATTGACACATTGTCGGTTGCAGTAAAATAAAGAAGTAGGACTAATTTGTGAATAATTCCAAATGAATAATCATAATACAAATGTATTTTGAATTTATGATGAGAGCAAGAAAATAAATAAGCAAATTCGTAAAGGTTTAGCATGTGTTTAACACTCACAGTGTCATATATATTGCCATGAAGTTGCTGGTTCAAGTCCGGCCCGTGCGTAAATTTTTGGTTCCTTATTTCATCTTTACAAAATCGTAAACTTAAGTATAGATAAGTTAAAATAAAAAAATGTAGATTTCAGTTTGGCCTGATTTATACTTATAATTTAACTCTGTCTTGTTTTCCTGGCCGCAAGTGTAGAATATGGAGGAAAGCAACGAAAGTTTCTTTTGTGAAGAAAAAGTGAAGTGAGGTTGAGGCGTTCATAGACGAAGTTCTGCGGATCGCGTGCCCGCGGCCGCGTATGTATTGATTTTATTGTGTGCTGAGACGGGATTACGGAATATTGCATGAATAGTGTATGACGACAATTTGTTTAATAAAAAATGATTTATTTTAATTTTATATCCTACATCAGGATCTAAGTTTTTTTACTGACTTTTTTCACGACTGAATTGCATCCATCCTAAAATAATTAAGCAGTGGTAACAGCGCTTTGGTTGTGATACCGAAGTGAAGCAACCTACAACGCAGTCGTGTTTGGATGGGTGACCATTCCGACCATATAAGTGACGTACATCACGAGCATCTCCGTGCTTCGGAAGGCACGTTATGCCTTTGGTCCCGGCTAATATCGGTTGATATTAGTCGTTAAGCCTAGTCAGAGGCCTTATGGGCGGTTTGATAAAATCAGACAGCAGGGTTAGTCGCTTGCCTTGCAAACTCCCCTCCGACAACCCACACTGAGCCCGCGTGGTGGAGTAAGGCTCAAACTACCTTTGCCTTTGCCCAGCAGTGGCATGTGACAGGCTAACTTTTCTTTTACTACTAAAATAATACTCAAATTTTAAGATTTAGGTCTAATACCAACTATGTATTATATAACCAATATTGATTTCATATAATTTAGCGTGTTTCCTTTGTAAAATGAAATGTTTGTGCTCGTACTGACACGAGTCGAGGCATGCCTCAGCAGTCAAGTAGCTTTCTCCTTCGCCACAGTGTCAGGGTGGCACGCAAGGCTCCCTAATCACTAGCAGTTTAAAGTTTCAAGCGATTACGGTTTGACTGCTTTAAAATGTTTTGCGAGTGATTTGTAACAGGGATACTTCACATCACGGCTAAAACAATTTAGGACAATAAGTTGAAATTTGAAGATCTTACTAGGGATCGGTAAAATCAGGAATAAAATGCATGTATTTTTTTTTTCTACAGTCAATTTGAAACGCTTAAAAAAATAAACCTCTAACAGTCATATCACATAATGCATTTTGTGTGTACACTATGGATGAACGTAGGCTTGAGATCATGCACCGACTCCAAATGAATTTGTTTTTTTCTAATCAAAGGGCGAATATGTTATTTGGAGCTTTTAAGTCAGATTTTGAAGACAGTTGTATTTTTCAAAGTTATTATTTTTATTCCATGATTTTTAGTAATTACCCATATCTCAACAACTGGACCGATTTTTATGAAAACTTGTACATTGTACACTTAGAGTACAGTGTACAATGTGTACTTAGAGTACAACTACTTGTACACTGTACCCTTAGTTGAAATATACCTGATTAAATTAAAAACGATTATTTTCACTATGACTTCTTAATTCCGAGAAATCCGTGGACAAACATACAAATACCATATACTTTCGAAATTTTGTAAATTTGTTTGGAAGGCTTAATAGATCAACATTCTCAAATATTATCAAATTATAACGATATCACATAACTGTGTACAATTAATCACCTCTCTTTTTGAAGTCGGTAAAAATAACGAGCTTTTTACCGACTTAAAAAAGGCGGGAAACATTTGGTATTAAGTTATTAGCTTCGCGTGTAGATAAGCGAAATTTAAGTACAGTCGCTCGCGTGTTCGCACCTTCTCCTGTGTACTGTAATTCAATTATTTTTGCCCGTAAATCTGGTACAATTTAACATCGGCATGGCGTGAGGTCACAAAATCGGCGATTTCTCCCCAAAGGAACTGCTAACTTATTCATGTTACCAGCGTCCCCGATTTTGCTGCTTTATTTAGAGCTTATTTCGACGAAATAGCGATCTGCTGCAGTGAATAATGATGAGATTAGATCAACTACTGCTGAAACGCCACCTGTGACCATCTGACTACAGGTTGTTTTGTAAATACTGCGTTAACACCAGTGCCTTTTTACAGACTTTACAAAAAGGTATTCAATTCAATTTAGGTATGAATGTAATGTCTATACTATATCTGTACTATCTATGTAATAAATCTAATAAGGCTTCCTAACAAGTGTGCTAAATTTCGTAAATGTATCTATGTTTGTATGTTTGCTCATGGATTTGTCGAAAACGAGGAGGCATAGCGAGATGATGATTTTTCAGTTCAATCACTTAGGGTAGAGAGTAAGTTTCATCAAAATCAGTCCAGTTATTTTTGAGATATGAGCAAAAAATAAAAATCATGAAATAAAAAATAATCAAAACAATGATGATCATTATTCATGAGAATACCAAACACATTAGCTTGCTTGCAACAAAAGATGTTTGAACGCTTTATACTGATTTGATAAGGCTTAGTCACGTGATCGATTAATAACTCAACTAATGGTTAAATTTCGTTAGTAGTGGGTGAGTAATACATTTTGTGCATGTTTTGAAGAAAAAATAATAAATAACCAACTGTTTATTTTTATGGCTTAAGTTGCTCTGATATTGTCAAAACTTTAAGTAGTCACTGTAATTGTAAGTCCAAAATGTAATACTTTTAAGTGTTATTGTTATTATTATAAGATAATTATTAAATAATTTAAAATAGCCCTCAAATAATTTTGCAATACCCAAACTGAAAGGGTAACTAAGTCATAAGTGCAATTGTCTAGCATAAGATCTGCTATATGTATGTATGTAACACTTAGTTGGCAAATAAATGAATATGAATACCTTAACCGATGGTCAATAACGCTATTCTGCCATGTAGTTAAGGTATATTTACATTTCTTTAACAAACGCAAAATAGAAAATATTCAACCATTGGTAAAGACATTTAACCATTAGTTGAGTTAACCATCGACTACGCAAATGGGCCTTAGTTGAACGCATCTAGTTCCAAATTCTTCAATAACAAAAACAATAACATGGCAATTTTTCAGTACAGTACCAACTGTGTTCAAGGCACTTCGTCTTAGCTTATCGCCTTGGATGTAGTTTTAACGGGACACTATACAGCAGATTTAAAAAAGTACTTATACGTGTTGCGGGAGCGAGTATGTTCCCTATTTCTTTTTAATGCGCCTCGTATACCACGATATATGGAGAGCGCATGACTGCTGTTCTTACGTTTAAGCAGGCGATAAAGCCACTACGTGACTTATATGATAAATTACTGGTTTTGTACCTCGTATCTTTTGCGTGAAAACGTCTAAAAATGTGATATAACGCACGTGACGCCGCAATTTCTGCGTAAAGAGGAACGGAATACATATTTGATGTCCCGAATCCGGATTTTCTTTTGTCTTATCTCCTGTAGTTTTCCTTGATGCCAAAGTATTTTGAGAAACTCCGTTTTCAGATAAGCATATTGGATTAGCCAAGTAAAGCCGAATATACTCGCGTATGCAACACTGTTTCTTATCAGATCGGGTGTCAGTATTTGTAGGAGGCCCGATTTCACAAACGTCAGATATAAAATGTTATTCGAACGTGACTCAAATTATGTAACAACCATCTATTTATACCATGTTTGATGCAAATAAAAATGATCATGATTGATACAAGTCTTATTTGAAAATCTAAATTATTTGTCAGCAGTAATTTATGTAAATGTAATTTTATAATCGGTCGTCCATACTTATTCAGTCGGTTAAATCTTATCCGGCGTTAGATAATTTGACACTTAGATGAATAAAATCCAACAAATATAGGCACACCAGTAAATATTTTGACTTCAGCACAATTACGACAACTCATTCAATTACATTAACAAGTTCCTATACCGTTTACCATAAAACTTACAGCACTATAAATACAATCTTTATGGAGCACGGAGCGCTGGTCCATCCTAATTAACGGACATGGAAGAAGTGTGCGAGGGCTGTAAAAATACGAAGCTCCATTAAGGTGCGTGGGCGCAGTGTAGGCGGCGCTTTGTACCGCAACCGCCGACCACTGACAAAACCCTACCAATTAGGCTGTGGGTTAGCGTGACACAAATTCTTGTATGAAACAGGATATAATTCGAAACAAACTAGTACCTACACTAGAGTATGAACATTCATTGTTATGTTATCTCCTTTTCGGTTTGCAGATTATTATTGGCGAAAAAACTGATGAGAGCATCAGGAATTTTATTGGCAGTACTAGATTATACAAGAAAATCTTAATTAACGTGTTTGTAGATAAAAATATAAAGATTAATAATTAAGGATGCAATCGAAAGGGTTTATTCAATATTTTGTGAATACAATAAAAATATGGGTCGCAAATTAAATTGATTAAACGAATGCTCCTATCGAACCTTTTCTGTATTATTTCAAGTTAGTAAGTTTTGATCACCAAATTGGCAGGTTCCGTTAAAACAAGAACGAATGGTCACGTCATTGAGGTCGTACCTTTTGGAGAAACTTTTCTATATAAGGCGCAGGCGAGACGAGGAATAGGCCTGCTCGAATAAAAACACTATCTGTCTGCAAAATGAATACAGTTTATGAGAAACAACCGGCTTATATGGCGCAGAAACTGGAGGTATTCCTTATGAGAAAAGGCAGGTTTTATTAGCGATTGTGTTGCATTTTTGTCTGTCTGGGGTAACATTTCAACGGGTCTGGTTCCTTAAATAGAAGCTTTGATGGCAAGGTTGTACTAAACAAACGCTTTTTATAGAGCTAACGTGTTAATTATATTGATCGCGACAAGAAATCGGTTAGCCATAAACGGTTCGCGGATCTATTAGATTTGTATCTTGGGTCATTAATTCTTATTTTGACAGCTATCGCTTCTGGTTAAGGAATCTAGACTAATATTATAAATTTGATACAAAATTATGTACAATTTTCAAAAGTGTTTTGATACGGACGGGTATTTATTTTTATAAAAATAAACATATTAATCATCACCAGCATTTCATTTTAAACAAAATTGCACTTTACATCATCATTTTAATAAATATCTTAGAAAATATCACAATTTTAAAAATAACACGCTGGTTTTAAGGCGTCGCAGCTCCGAGATCCCGAGTTCGATTCCCGGTCGTGTCGATATAAAAATTAAAATAGTCTGTATTGTCTCGGGTCTGGGTGTTATGGTATCACCGTTATGTCTGATTTCCATAACACAAGTGCATTAACTACTAACTTTGGGATCAGAGCAATGTGATGTGATTGGTGTCCAATATTTATTTATTTATCAAAATAATGCAGCTTAAACAAAACGCACACTTACGCTAAGTGCTAAGGTTTCATGCCTCTTACTTCTAATGAAATTATGTGTTTTGCGTTGAAATATTTTATGGGAAATCCGAAATTTACGCGGATGACGACGACTAGTATGATATTAGGTAGATAAGTACATTTTTATGATCGGTCAATCATTAACCAACGAAAAGATGTATCATGGAAATCCGCTGCAATCATAAGTCTTCCGCAGTAATTTCGAAGCAAGCATACCTAAATACCGTCTGATTTTTGTAACAAATTATAACTTTGATCGTAACTCTCCAAACATCCCTGGACACGAACTTATTCCGTTTGCTGTCCCTTCCAAACTCGCCGAAAGTTTAAAGTTAGTATCAAACTTTGTAAGAATGTTTTACTCAAATAAAGACACATAAACGGTTTTTTATAAAGCTTACAAGTCAAACGAAAGCTTCCATGAAAAGGTAATCTAAAAAATCTAAATTGAATTAACTGACTAAATTAATATCAAGTGTTTTTCTTAGCCACTCGACTGTCCGCGCTGTCAGACTATGATGTGGGAAAACTGTCCGGCGATATCCCGCGACGGTTGCATGATAAAAATCTACTAATTAACTACTAAATACTTTTCTTTATATAATAAAAACGATTATATAAAGAAAAGTATAGTTGTGATTACGGAAACAAAAATACTGGTAGATAGGTAATAGTTATAAATATATAAAAAGTTGAAAATATAATATACTGACTATACTATAATATATACTATACTTAATATATATATATACTATACTTAATACATACTTTTCTAGTGGTGGGCACTGTAGTACCACGGACAGTTTAACGTAAAAAAGAAAATGGCACTGTAGTGCCATTGGACTGCAGAGCGGATAAAACAACCTGTAACGCCTATTGCTTGAAGACGTGTTTAATAAAAAAAATAGTATAAAACGGTGTAAATGTATTATGATTTAATTAAATCAAATAAGAGAATACAAAATAGAAATATGAGTAGCAATCGCTATCAAAACAAGGGCTAAGTGATGTAAATAAATACAATGCACCATCCAAAGGAGATAATATTGAGATTGGTCGAGACATTTGCAGAGTTGTAACAGTAGCTACCGCTAGAAGTAAACTTTTACAACAGGTTGTTTACTTAATGCGCTTCGTGCGGGCTCCACGTAAACCAGACGGTAACGACCGATGCTAAAAAACGATAAATTTTGAACTTTATCTCAAGGAAATAAAAGCCAGAAGCTTAGATGCTGCGGTTGGAACAATACGCAGTAGACGTGATGGCTTCCACTCCAGTCGGATGTACGTCCTCGTAAACGAACGGCCATTGAGAAAATTTACACCGCCTATAGATTTTGTATGGCATGACCGAAAGAATTTCCTTCATTTCTATTAACTTGCTGAACATTAATTTCGTGATTTGCGAACATTCGAACAGCAAAATAACCTCACAACAATAGAAGTCAGCAAATGGGTAGGCAATTTACTTTATGTTTATTAGTGTCCTAAATAAATAAACTTTAGTTTGAATATGAAACTGACCGTTAAATTACTTTGAGCGAATAATTAAGATTGAAAATGGAAGATAAAAGCGTTATCTTGAAAGCCTAATATTAGTAGCAGAAATCATTATTTATTTTATCTTACAGAATTAGTCAAGCACCGAAGCTATAATTTTGACTGTACTTCATTTAAGTAAGCTTTTATTGATTTTCGTGCAAATAATTTATAGCGTAGAATTTCACAAGACAATTTTATCTTAATTGCAAATTTGAATTCACAATCTCAGCTGGGAAACCAATTAGTCAGCATTGACAGCTGTAAACTTATCATCAACCATATCGAACTAAACAGTAAATTACTAGTACAGTTTCAAATTTAACAATTCCACACTGAAACTTTGCCGTAGGTACCTATGCACAAAGACACTTTTCTCTAACCCTTTCCACAAATACTGCCAATGTCACTTAACATCTAAAAGAAAGCAAACGAAGAGTTGAATAACCTCTTCAGTCGTTACGAGCATATTCCACTCTCACAGGGGAACTACTCTGAAGACAGAGGTAGTATGTATTTGTATTTAATGTAACCTCCTCAATGCTAAAATAAACATCAAAAATTTTGTAAGTATAGGTACTAAAACCATATTTTTTTTGACGACCCGTCTGGTGTAGTGGTCGAGAAATCGCCTACTACGCAGCGGGTTGCGGGTTCCATCCCCGCACAATACAAACATTTGTGTGCATGAACTTGTCTGTTTGTATTGGTCTGGGTGTTTTCTATGTATATCATGTATGTATTTACAAAGAAAAAGTATTTTAGTATTATATCCGTTGTCTGGCACCCATAACACAAGCTTTGAGTAGCTTACTTTGGGACTAGATGGCGATGTATGGGAATGTCCAAAGGATATATATCACTCAACGATTTGACTGAGTTACACTAAAATAAATATTGTTTTCAACTGCAAACTGTTTATTTGATTAATGTGAATGGAGAGTTACCTTTTTAGACTAAATGTTAACATGTACATGTTATTCATCATCATCATTATCAGCTAAAGTTCCACTACTGAACATAGGTCTCCCCCAGCTTCCACAGCGACCGATCACCTACAGTGACCGGTGTACACTTACCGTGTACATGTTATTAATGGAAATATTAGTTGTCGTCATTATTTACAGACATCAATGGGGTTATAGATAGAGGAGTATTAAGCTACGACAGGAGAGAAAGGAAAAATATGAACATGTTCCACAGTAGCACCGCAGTTTGTATCTCGGAAGCGTTTCCTCGTAATTCGGGGCCTTGTGCTTCCTTCCTCGGGCGAGCGTAAGGCTTCGTTCAACTCATGTGTAATGGAAATCGCTTCGGTTAAGATGCATGACGTTTGTAAGGGTCCAAATAGCTGTAATCTATGTGGATTTTATAATGGAAATTAACATCAGTAGGCAAACCTGATGAGGTGCCGTTTATATTTTAGTCAGCTGCATTGTTTTATAAAGTTTAATATTAAATTAATGAAATTGTTTGATTTTAAAATTTTATCAAATTCTTAAATTTAATATTTTTATTTTACTAACATTATTATGTTTTATTTTACTAACATTCATACGGATTATTTTTTTCCGCAACAAAAAAATTTTTTTTTGCTTAGCTACTTTTGAAAGATGCTGAAAGCACAAAGATTTCGTTGTAGAATTAAAAATATGTATGAAGTTTGTACACATTAAAATGAAGTAGGTAGATGATGTTGGGGTGAAGAACTAACTGTTGGTCATTCGGCAGAAAATGGAGATCTTTTCAAATTAGCAGCGTAGGCTATACACCAGCAAAATTAATAGACACTAATAAAATCATACCTATTACGAACCATTGGGAAGATATGTTCAGTACTGGACGTCATGCCGCTGATAATGATGAATCAGTTTGCGAGACAAACAAATATTAGTACAAAACACTACGCAGTATTCACGCAAGTGCACCACCGGTAGTCTAATTAATTTAGCTTATAAAGTGGTTATTAAATCCCCACTTGCATCGTAAATTGGTAGTAGATCAAGTGGCGGCAGTGCATCGCGTGCTGGCATCCCGGAGCAGACGGCCGGTCGCCCACGCGGCCTGTGATAGAGCCTCTCCGGGAGGTCTGCCAACCTTGAAAGTGACCAGGGTATCGCCCCAACTGACTAAACAAGTGAAATACGATGCCTATTTCAAGCTTTAAAATATTGACGGTAAAATCTACAGGGCACCTGATATTGGCGAACAAATAACACAGAGAAATTACTTTGAACCGATTTTTTACTGATCCTCTGGCTGATAATGATGACGATTGTTATTTTTTTTTATCAAAGTCCTTCTAATAATCTAAGGACTTTGAAAATCGTTGCCCCTATTTTGAACCATTTTAAGCAAATCAGATCACAACTCAGTTGTAAGCCTAACTGCTGGAAAAAAAGATACAACAATATTTCAAGATAGGTCCACCTTATTCCCAAGGTTCTTATTTAAAGGTACTTGTTCCATGACAGCTGATTAGCATTTTACAATCACAAGCAATTAGTTGAAACATTGCTTGTTGAATTACAGAAGTAAATTCAACTTTCGCTTTCTTGTTATCTTTCCTTGCACAACATTTGTCTCGAGCAAAAAATTATAGCTCGATATTGTTTTAAATTTTAATATTTAATTAAGGTAGTCTAAAACGTATGCAGTTTTTTAAGTAAGTAAAAACATTGTGCTCGTAGCGCAGAGGTAGCATCGCCTTGGTAGTGATACCAAAGTTAAGCAACCTACGGCGCAGTCGTTTTTGGATGGGTGACCGTACCGATCATTTACATGACGTATTTCACGAGCATCTCTGTGCTTCGAAAGGCACCTTAAGCTGTTAGTCCCGGCTAATATCGGTATATACACATACATCGTTAAGCCCAGTCAGAGGCATTTGGGCGACTTGATAACATCTGACAACAAAGTAAGTCGTTGGCTTACAAACACTCCTCCACCAATACGCACTGAGCCCGCGCGGTGGAGTACATATGGCTAAAATTACACCACAGGTTTAAAACCTTTGCCCAGCAGTGAGACGTTACAGACTTACTTTACTTAACTAGGTAAAAGCATACCAGTTATGTACTACCGCGTTAACGACGTAATTTAATGGAAAGCTATTGACCTTTTTAGTCACATCACTACAATTCTGAATATCAAAAGCGCTCTAATAAATTAGTCGAAAAATAAGCGGCTCAATAATCATTAAATCAAGTCAATGAAGAGATTCTAACAAGATGCGACCACTTCCAAATCTTATTGGAACATGTTGTCTATTATTAATGCATAATGTCGAACAAGTCTCGAGACATGTTCGATTTGTCACTACGAATGCTACAAAACATGTTCCACTAAGTTTCACTAAGGCCGTATGCATTGACAAAATGTACCGCGTTCTTACGTTGCAATAGAGTTCAATCTGCATTTAAAAAATATAAATTAGTAAAGGTACGTTTAAATGGCTGTCATTTTAAACGTTCCATGGATAACACCAAAGTTTATTATCTGCCTACATGGTTTTAAAACAATACCTCGTTGGAAGACAGATGCATGTGAGATATAGACTGGACGTACCTGAAACAACAAAAAAATGTTAGTAAGGCTTTTGAACAGAGCAAACCAGTAAAATTTATGCCATATGGCGTTTAGTCCACCTTTTGTACAAATTTTTGGTTGTGCAATAAAGTATAAATAAAAAAAAACGTAGCATGTGGCAACGGGCAGGGCATATGTGATGAAATGATGACCAGAAAAGTTCTAAATAACCCCTTGACCAAAGACACAGCGTAAGACGTCCACCGACAAGATGGAAAGACGACCTCGTAAAGATCGCAAGATCAGACTGAATGCAGACGGCCTGTGATCAGTCGCTGCAAAAAGCCATGGGGGGCCTATGTTCAGCTGTGGACGACTTTTCGTAGAAAATGATGTTAATGATCATGTATTTATCGGAAAATATTGAAACACAAAGTCTGAGTGGACAAGAGCAGTTCCACCATTGATTAACCTCGAGTAAAACTATATAAGTAAGCAAGTAACTATCAATACTATTTAATCCTGCAACTAATTTAATCTTCCATACAATCAATGTTCCCGAGTCCCGCTCACACACCGGCAATCAATCAGGGCCAGTGCAAGTGTGTAGCGACAATAATGAATGAGATCACTACACCAACGAGCCAGGACTTCTCAACATTTCGATTATACTGCCTGATAGTTACAACATTATGTTTTTGTGTAACCACTAAAAAAAAATTCAGGTAAACAAGATTTACTTTTGAAAATTATTTATTTTCTAGACCGCAACACGCAATTTAATAGGACATGAGAGAGAGACAGAAGATTCATGTCATTCAGCATGTCATACTTTTGGCCGGAATGCCCACGCAAGCTAGCAAAGGAACTTCTTCTTAGAATTCCTTAAAAACTACCTAACAAAATTATTCATTCTATAGGTTAGGAATCTTTTGCCAAGTACGTTACCTTTTTATTTTGTTTATAATGAAACTGCTCAATAAATGTTCCGATTCATTGAATTGTTATTATCAACACGTCGTAAAGACCAAATTATTAACACGCCAAGTAGTTGGATTATCAAACGGCACTATTCAGGTTTGGAACCACCAAAAGCAAACAAATAAAGTAATTAAAGTTTATGTTTATTAATTGTTGCTACTAGATGGCGTTGCACTCAATTGGCTAACGATATGTTCTGAGTTTTCTATATTACTTATGGTTTTGAAGATTTTTGATTTACAAAATATTATTACTATTGATAATACGCCTCAATAAAAAAGTGAAAAGATTCTGTAATTTCCATATCACCTCACTCGGGTGTGAACAGGCAGATACAAATTCCTCAACACATTCGTCCATTAATGGAACGTTCTTTTTAATTTATGGTTCCGTACAAACGAAGTGTTATATTCTTGCGATTTTTGAGTCCAGGTTCCGAACTGGTTTAGAAACCTTGCCCTAAGTGATAGCCGGTCCACTACCGCGTGACACGAGACAGCGACACTCCGAGATTGAGGCTCCTCGACTGCTGCTGAATTATTCACGCGGCTAGCTTCATCTTTGAGGAGAAACGAAATAAAGTGCTTGCTATGCCTGGAATATCGGCAGCAATAAAAGCGAGAAAATCAGCGTATTTCACATTACAAAACATTTCCAATTTATTTTCATAAATGATACTTTGAACCACGATTTATCAACACTTACATGTTCATGATATTTCACAAAACAAAACAAAAATGTGTAATTACATGTAGAGTTAAACTGTTATGTTAATTTGGGATATCAATTATACTACCCATCGCATGGTCCCTTGCTTGAAATCCCGAACTCAGTAGAGTATCATAAACTTTTCAATTATTTAGTCCAAGCCAGAAGTCATTAGGGCAAAATTTCCACAGATAGCTAGACGACACTATTTAAGGGTCACACTATTTCTTCCTTCATAAATGCGTATATTTGCACTGCGTTTACTGCGCAAATTAATGCGTCCCCAGCGATCAACATAGTATTTAAGAGGCTCGTATTTTGCGCCCATAAACACCAGGAACCGGAGAAAGTGACAACTCTAACCTACCACATATCAATTTCTCAAATGAATTGCAATGAATTTATGAATGAATTTGCATTCCTATCGCAATCGGTGGTACTAACAGTAAGCTGAGCTAACTTGCGGTCATTTGTATGTATCTAGATCTGGACGTGTTGTGGTTTTTAATTGCAGTTGACTTAGTTAATTACAGAACTGATTGCGGGCCTTTGAGAGTTTTAGTATACAATATTATAGGACGTTGAATGTAGCCAATCAAGTGGGCGTATCGTTTACTTTATTACACGTGATTGGGTATTGAATGTCTTATTCTAGAGCAAATATTTGCGGATTGCCTTTTTGGTGAATATTTTTTTAATGCTTCACCAAAGCACCCGACTTGCTTTCATTCGGATTCACAACAAGGTGAGTCAGACTATGAATCAGTTTTATGTTGTCCAATGTAATAGGAGTCTAAACGTTAAGATTTCGTAAAGTGCTACCAAACTTATTTTCAAGTAAGTCTTTTCTTATATTCTCAGGTCTTTAGCAATAAGGACAAAGCGGTAAATCAATCAAATGTCGTTTTGACAAGATCGTACGTTATCCAGCGAATATCGCCCTCTGCTGTCGCGGTCATAATGAACGACTAACAGATTATCCTCAGCATATTTCATCAGCCGCTAATCTTGAAAATAACCTTTTGAAAGAAGCACGCGACGTGCACAAAGAGAAAATAAATCAGACAAAACATTGAAAAATGGTCTCATTTAGAGCAATAAATACAAATAAAAGAGAGTTTGTTGATCATTGCAATTAGTCTACGGTCTGAGCATTAGTTTTAATTATCTAAAAGTTTGCCAAACCTTTTATTTGGGATGCTAAGTAAATGGAAACCTACTCGCATTGGTAGGTACTCTTAACTTGCATACCTACTATTACTAATGATAAAATGTTTACATTTTCTATTTAGAAACGATTGGGTGATAAAATGGTCATTTTAAACAGTTAAGTTTCACAAAATACTTGGCCAAATAATTAAGAAATGGGTATAAGTAGAATATAACAAATACATAGATTTGTTTTACAGCGCTGACAAATGGTTAAGTCTCGTACTAAGCGTTTATTTTATTATTCTTAAACGGGTTGCTGTCAAAATTGTATTTTACTGCATTACCAATTACAATAGAATAAAAAAAAACGAACAAGATGGATAAAAATCTCAGTACAGTGCGACATGCATCTTTTGATCGACGGCGAAATTCAGAATTAACACTATCATCTCATTTCATTACAGTTTTTGTTTAAAATAAAGTGTTTTTTTAAAAATATCGTTGAACTTTAAACTTCTTAAATGGAGTTCTAATTTTCAATGGTTTTCATTGTTTACAAAATTGTTATGCGTTTTAAATCGGTGAAATAACATGATATAATGTACCATCATGCTTATTACGTGTATTTATTAGTACACTTCTCCTTTGCCATGGTTGGTTAAAAAAAAATAGTTTTCTGAACTCCCTGAATCAAGGGAGATTTTTTACATCCGCTAACCTCATTGAATTCTAGCACCTCCCTGTCATATATCAGCCAGAAGATCATTCTAGCACTGTAAGCTTAACGGAGTTGTGAAGATTTGGCAGCTGTCAATCGATGTGGCTGCTTTCTCTGAGATATGTCGCGCGACATAAGATTGATGTCGCGGCGACGTCATGGAATTATTCATGCGACGGCGACGCGATCCGTCTCATCGTTCTATCATTTCAACCGCTTTGCGGATAAACCGATTCAGGGCTAAGTGTCCGCCTGTCTACATTTCAGTGATTTTGCAAATGGTTCCGACCGCATGCAGTGCCTTTTGTTCACGAACTTCTTCTGACGTGATTCATCCTAGACCACATCAACACTTGTCACCAGGTGAGATTTCGGTAAAATGCCTGATCAAATAATAATAAAAAACCGGCTAAGTGCGAGTCGGATTCGTGCACTGAGGGTTTCGTGCCAACTTTAACTAAATTAGGGGTCCACTTACTTCAAATTGGCCAAAATACCACATTATTTTGTTGACAGAAAATATAACTTTTTGATTTTTGATAGTATTTGTATGAAGGACAAAGTTATATTTGCGTTTGTTTAAAATGTGCTACCTATATCTCAAAAACTACTAATTTGATCTCGTTCAAACCAATTTTCGTTTAAAGTATTAGTAAAGATCTGCATAGTGTTTGTTTTGTTAGGTATCTAGGTTGTCACGTATAGGAGCCCCTGAAATTTCATTATTTTTCAATTTTCGGGATCGTAAAGCTGTTGGCTGGATACACCTACGTACCAAGTTTCATCTATGTAATGCTAATAGTTTCGAAACTATAAGGGTTCCGTTTTTGTGTTTAAAAAGTGGATAATATAACAAGAAATGTTGTTCATCGATTAATGCTAGTTTTATCTTCCTAGCCAGTAGTTTATAAGTAAATAGCTAACGGAATTTCAAATGACCAATAGCATTTTGTGTTCACAACAATTCGGAACTTAGAAGCGCCTGTCCAACTTATAATTACAGTCCGTTGTTCGAAAGCCCTGGTGCTAAAGACATTATGCGGTATCCCGCGGGAAACTCGTAAAATAAATATGGAGCTGGCGATGTTCGAAGTTGATTGATGCATTGTCCGCAACACTTTCATAGCACTTAATAATGGACTTCTGTAAGTTATTATGGAAAATATGACAATGGTGAAAGCAATTGATACATTTTACAGTCCGTTGCACAAATGAAATGTTGTATAACCAAGAAAGTATAATTAATAATAAAAAAATCAACGCTAGTGAAAAACTATGGGGGAGGGCAATCTTCATCAGTGGGCGTCCTTTCGCTGATAGTGATGATGATGATGATGAAACGCTAGTAATTTTCGGTAAAATTTGTCATCCTTGGTTTCATTGAAGTGTACTTTTATTCATAGTTACAAAATTATTCGTACTTCTGTTCATTTAATTAGAGTTACAATAGTTAATGAAGCGTCTAAATTATCTGCAAAAAAGTGATTTCGGAGTAAGTTCATTAGCTAGTGGTAAAATATTATTAAAACGTGACCCATACATTTTAAGAAAGGTTAAATTTAAAGAAAGGTTAACAATGTAACCCTTAGTATTTACGAAATGGCTAGCAATTCCCGAAATTGATTGTTGGCATTGCGTGCGTTTCTATAGAAACGGCCCTATTGGTATGCTTATTATTTTTTTTGATATCAATAATAGGGTATTCGTTTCTCAGATCTGATTTTGGGCGAAGTACAGTATTTAATTTATTTATTAACAATAACGGAATCGAAAAAAAATATGAAATGTCTGTTACAAAAGTTGTAAAGAAAAATTTAAGCGCTAGGCCTAACAATAAATTAAATAATTAATAATAAAATTAATTAAACTTTGTGGTTCATCTGTTCTTTAGAACTGTTCTTGGTACCGTATCATGGTTTGATAAAATAAAGTTTCCAGAGTCCAAATCTAAGCAATCAAGTTCGTCACATATCTTTATTTTTCGTTTGGCGACCCGTCTGGTGTAGTGGTCGAGAAATTGCCTACTACGCAGCGGGTGCGGGTTCGATCCCCGCACAATACAAACATTTGTGTGCATGAACATGTCTGTTTGTATTGGTCTGGGTGTTTTCTATGTATATCATGTATGTATTTACAAAAAAAAAGTATTTAAGTATTATATCCGTTGTCTGGCACCCATAACACAAGCTTTGAGTAGCTGACTTTGGGGCTAGATGGCGATGTGTGGGAATGTCCAAATGATATTTAATGATATTTAATATTTTATAATAATTTGAACTATGATTGAAAACAAAATGAGGTATCATAATTTGTGTTAGTGTTAGAGACATTAAAAACATATCGAGTTTGAATGATAAGCGAATTAATAAAATGCCATTCACTCAGAGAGGTTAGGGATATCCATCCTTGGCTACCAAAAATACTAGTATTTTACCGATAAAATTTGCCGCAGAATACGTGGGTGAAGTATCGAAGGTCCGATCCAAAACATAATGTATAAATAATCTATCTTTTGCATGTCGATAATTAAATTTTCTAAACTAGGTAAGCCCCTGAATGGATGCCGTTTTTTTTTTCATTATTTAAAAGGATGAATGGAATCTTCTTTTCCAGACACCGTCGGATTATAGTCGAGTCGTGTGTCCGTGGGTACTCGCTCGCAATTAACTAATTGTGTCTATTCGAGCGGCTCACGGTAGCGCCTGCGCAATTGCCGGCGCGGACACTCGTTACGTGTCGTTATTCACTTGTTAGACTGTACTAATGGATGCAAATTCAGTAGGTTAGGATCCTACAATCTAAGCGCATTTATACAGAACATTTTTTTTTAAACTCTTCATGCACAAACAAAAGGTACTGTACTGGTACATATGGCGCACTTAATGCTAAAAGCATTCTTCACCAGTCAACCATAGGTCTATACAGAGAAAATGTTGGCTGCGAGAAGGAAGTAATAGTAGAGCAAAAGTGAGAGCTTGATTAAAGCATTAGAACATATGTTAGAAACAAGTGCCGATTAGCTCCCTGATAGTGGTGCGTTATTTTTTTGGGTTCCGTAGCCGAATGGCGAAAACGGAATCCTTATTAATTGGACGAATCTTCGTCCAGCCCGTTTGCCTGTCTGTCTGTCCGTCCGTTTGTACCAGTCACTTTATTCTGAAACCATTAGCATGACACTTGGTAGGTAGGTGTATTCTGTTAACCGCTTTACGATTCTCATAAAAAATACATTTGAGGGGGATCCCATACATTGAACTAAAACCAAAAAAAACACAAAATTGCACTCCGGGAGTGCCGGCAGAAGTGAAAACTTGAATATCAACGTTGTGCATTTTTGATTTTTTGGAATAGTTAGGGAATAATTTTGAATGAATTGCTCTTATTATCAATATAAAAGTACTATCATTTTTGTGATAGAATACAATAATAATAATATAATATTTTTATAGAATACAATATTTATTTATTGCGCTATCGTGCACAAACATTACAATTTATATTATATTAAATTACATTAAAAATTTTATCTCTCAGAAAAATCAACTTACATCCATAATTTCGCCAACCGTCTTACGGTTTTTCGATCAGCCCACGTGTCCTGACGCGAGTTTCACATTTTTCCCCCATCCCACAAAAGTGCTCAACGCCGCTAAAGAAGTTTTCACTTCAAAAATATTTTTTGGGTAGGTCTCTAAAATGACATCGAGGTTTCTAAAATCATTTTCTCTGGAAGTGTAATATTTAGGACGCTTCGCAATGCGGTGAAATGATGGCTAATTGGAAATAAGAAGAACCCTAATTTAGTTAAAGTTAGCACGGAACCATTAGTGCGCGAGTCCGACTCGCAGTTGGTCGGTTTTTATGTGTGGAATACCCGGAATATTTCCCGAATATTTCAGCTAAGTGATAAAAATCACTTCTGCCCCATAGCTTGTGAAAAATATAATACCTAGACTAGCTAGCTAGATTCGAAGAGAGAACTGAACGTCCTTCTTTTGTGGTTTGTGACAGTATTGTTAGATTGTAGATGTAGACGGTTTATTTCATAAAAGTATAGTTTGTAATACATTCCTGAGGCGTGAAGTGGTATGGAAATTTTTTAAATGAATTCGTGCTAGATTCCTTGATGAGGTAGTTTGGGATAAGGAAATTGACGGTTAACCTTAATGCGAAGTGGGGAATTCAAGTAACTAAACTGGAAGTATCTTAAATCTGGATTGCAATTTACAAAGTACAACTCTTAATTGTTACAATGTTAGGGACTGTTTATATTAGGAAACTGACAGCTCGACAATTGTTTTACCAAATAACAACGATCAACAAATAACACCAATAATGTAAATTTTCTAACAACAAACAATTATAGACAAATCTTGCAATCAGTTCGTTCAGTTGCTATTGCTTATCAAACATGCATATAAAGCGAACTGTTTTCGATACTAAAAGCTATTATCATACCAAACTATCGGAAATCAAGATTGAACAGCGCCATCTAGTGACAACTTATTGTTGTTTAAGGCCCATAAAGTGGGATAAGACTCGCGCGACCGTTACACGTGTAAATAAATATTCATTGTTCGTTCACAACTGACAATAGCTTTGATTTAGTGACACTAAATTGAATACCGCGATAATAAAAAGTTTGTGGTCTTGTAATACACGTCGAAATCGATAAATAATAACGTGATTGGGAGTAATGGAGCTTAATCTCAACATATTGGTCTGTCATTTAGGTTAAATCATGCAAAGCTTTATTGATGAAGACACCAATTTTTAAATGTAAATGTTTTTTAAGTTATTTGTAAGGTTATTGCAAACGGAAACAGTCATTATCGGGCATCTTTTCAAATTGCTTATTTCATGCGTATTTTTTTAAAAGAGGTTACTAACAGATATTCCACCTCGAAAAAAAACATTTTCATTACGAGTTATAAGTAATTTTGACGTCGCGTTTGGTGTATTGGTTAGAACTCCTGACTATTACGCCGGCCGTCGCGGGTTTGAATCCCGCAAAGGGAAAATGTTTGTGTGATGAGCATGAGTATTTGTATCTGAGTCATGGATGTTTAATATGTATTTAAGTATTTATGGGAGGTGCCCCGTCATAATCGTTGTCTGTTATTTGTAACACAAGGAAGAACATTCCTTACTTCGAAACCACGACAATTGGTGTGTTGTCTGGGGCATATTTATAAAATTTCATAATTTTCTCGTTTAACCTTGACGACCTCCGTGGTGTAGTGGCTAAGCACGCTAGTTTCAAGGCGTCGCCGCAACGAGGTCCCGGGTTCGATTCCCGGTCGGGTCAATATAGTAATCAAAATTTGCAATAGTCTTGAGTCTGGGTATTGTGGTACCACCGTTGTGTCTGATTTCCATAACACAAGTGCATTAGCTACTTACAATGTATGTGATTGGTGTCCAATATTACTTTTCTACTAATCTCCAGCGCTTCCATAATTAGGAAACAGTTGACACAAAAGTAATAGATGGAGCAGCTAATTACTGACATCTGAACTATGACTGGGAGTATGTCATCGCCGCGATATTGCTAATTGATTGCCATCCTTAATGTCTTAGGAATAGAGACGATAATAGTGAAGATGGTGCTAATTAAGTTCTGTTCGGGTCAATCGGCAGGAATGCCGGCTTAGCGATGTTGCAGCTAATAGAGTCATTGTGATTAACAATAAATGGTCCCTGTGCTTTTATTAATTATAACTGATCAATTAACACATACGCGTGTCGTGCTATCTGTTTCGTTTGTTCGCTACTCGTGTTTGCTATGTCATTATAATAAAGTGTTAAATGACGCGGCTGGTAAAAATGAAAACAAACAAATAATTCAAATATGGAAAGTCATTTCGTATGAAATAATTGAGTGAATTTTACTCATACTTAGTTTATGAGATTTTGTGAAACAGGCCTTGAGCCTATTCCCTCAACCGTATGTGAACGAGACACAATAGATATTCTATTGTTATGCGGTTTCATGCTCGGGTGTTGAGGTATTAAAAGTGAAATATTTTTAGCACGTGATACACTTAAAGATAGCAGACACCATGTTTAAAAAAAGTATTCAGTTTTTTTTTTATGATAATATGTAAATAAGTAGTTTACATAACGTAGGTAATTAAAAATGTACACTGTAAACTACAACATAAACAAATGTAATATAAAAAAATAAAACCATGTTAAAAGACCGCAGACGTCCAATCACCAAGTAAGATGTTATTACTACGTAAAGAGAAGCTATGCTAAGCAAAAAATGTGTCGCATCTTCGACGACAAGATTCTTGGAAATTTGAATTTCGAATTGAAACCATTTGTATGAGTTGATGACAAGTGGCGTCAATTCATGGCGCACGAGATTTGTTCGAGATGTCAGTTCCATACGCTTGTAATAGAAGTAAAACGGATACAGATTACGTTAGCAATGCATTGATCAAACTTTTCTCCCCAACTCAAGTCAACATTTTCATTTCAGCGCACTACCGCGGCTTGACTTCTAGTTATTCTTTGCATATGAATATTTTTCGCAGACAGAATATAAAGAGCTCATCCTGTATGCAGGTTTGGTGCCAAATAACTCGCCGGGGATGTGTGCCGCGCCGTCGGCGTAGACAAAACAAAGGATTTGGATCGGGACCCGCTGTAATTGTTCAGGGATTTAAGGATTCGGCGTCCCGCTCGTTATTGCTTGTACACTTTGTAAAATCCCGGCCATTCGACTTGGAACCGTTTTGCCGTGGCCGAGACTGTCTACGACCCCTTACACACTGTGACTTTTAGCATCGATGCAGTCGCGCATTAGCATCGCTGCAGAAGCGAGACTGCATCGATGCTAACGCGTTAGGCGTTAGTATCGATGCAGTCGCCAAAATTCAGTACATAATTTGACAATTTCCAGCTTCTGCATTGTGACTATATCGATGCTAAAAGTAGAGCAGTGTGGCAAGGTTGACATTTTGCGACTGCATCGATGCTTACGCGCGTTAGCATCGATGCAGTCGATGCAAAATGTCGCAGTGTGTAAAGGGTCTACGATGTGCAATTGTTTTTATCGCTTCTTCAGCGGTTGTTGTTGGTCAGTTACAGTGTGATAGTCTTTTGTCTGATTCGTTTATTTTGCAAAATTTAAAAGTTTTGTAGAAGTATTTACACAACAGAGAGGTGCTCGTAACGCAGTGGTAGCAGTGCTTTGGTACTGATACCGAAGTTAAGCAACCTACGGCGCGGTCGTGTTCGGATGGGTGACCATTCCGACCATATAACTGAAGTATATCACAAGCATGACCGTGCTTCGGAAGGCACGTTAAGCCGTTGGTCCCGGCTAATATCGGTTGATATTAGTCGTTAAGCATAGTCAGAGGCCTTATGGGCGGCTTGATAACATCTGAACCCGCGTGGTGGAGTATGGCTCAAACTTGAGATAAGGCCTTTGCCCAGCAGTAGGATGTTACAGGCTAACTTTACTAGTTACACCTACCAAAGATAAAAAATAGTAAATAAATAAATGATTTATTTCGGATAAAAAAACTGGTACAGATAGTACTCCTTACTTACAGAGCTAACAATATTAAGTAGTACATAGTAGGTACAGTGATAATAACAAAAAATAAAGGCACATAAGGTGGAATGTAAATAAGAGGCTTACGTCTACGATAAACACTTCACTTATTCTCTTTATAAAAATAGTTGTTACTATGTTACGAAAATCGTACTAAAATAGTTGTTATGGCTAATATTAAGCTTCTTAGTAGCGTGTCGATGGTCAACTTAATTAAAATACAAACGTGTTTACAAAAACACACTAAAAAACACTTTTTTTGCCTTTTAGCTAACATGAGAGGCAGCTATTGCTTGTCTAAGAACGATACTCCATAATGTCTTATAGTATTATTTTTATTAAATGATTGAATCCTGCCTGATACTATCATTTCCAACCAGGCACAAAGTCCGTGCGCTGCGAGCGCCACACAATGCGTTTCCACTCCTGCGCAGATAGCATCGATTGTTGCGATCCAATAACGCGATAGTTTGAATGGAGCCCGCAGCGACCGATGTACAAGCGACCGGAATTTTATTGAAAATGCAATCAATTACCGACATGTATTTAGTTTTCCGTTTTTGTAGCAAAATATTGAGTTGTCGTAGTCCTGTGGCAGCAGTCTATCCGATACTAAAGTGCAATTTGCGGTCCTATATTCTGATATTTTTCAAAACTAGGCATGATCGAGGGAGGAAGTTTTACAGTTTTACCGAACTGATAAATTTTTTCAACGTGTCAAACTGTCCAAACTGCCCTATTGCATAAAACTTAGGCCGCCAATATTGTTGGTCAATGTTATATGTATAATTTATAGGTGTAGACTTCTGTCTACACCTATAAATTATTCAGTATTCATTTCATTGAACTATTGTAAATACATTATTTTTCTTCTTCATAAATACCCTTCAATTCGTCGTTTTGTCAAAGTACGTTGTTCACGAAATGTCTCGCGCATTTTTTAGATTCCTCGCTCTTCGTAAATAAACAGACTACCAATTTTGGCGAAACGCGGGCCAAGTTTGCGAGCTTATATTTATTGTAACAAAATCACGTTTTCATCAGGACCCTATGGGCGTTATTTATTTTTTCCATTACGTGAAAAATGAGTCGTCGTAGGGCAGTTACGCGGCCCAGCGAGCGATGAGGTGGTGACCACTAGTTATGGATGTATTATTTTATTTCTTATTGCGCTATTACTGTGATGTAAGACATTTATGATCCTGTGTTTCTTATAAAATCACATTACATGTAATATAAAACGTTGTTTAGTTCCAAAAGATTTTGCAATAAGGCCTTATTCCTTAAATGCATATAAATTAATATATATAAAAAAATATGTTAAACGAGTATTGTAAGTAACTAAACACTGTTTTCTTTGCTAGTCGGATAATGATAATAATCTTAACATGCCTTTTTAACGAAATGCTTAATTTTAAAATAAGAGAATGACAAAACGCAAAACTTACATAGGTAAACCATGGTTGAATACTAAAATCTTATCAAACCAAAGAGTTATTAAATTTTATAACTGATATTATATTTATTTATTTTATATTACTTTACAATTTTTAGAAGAATTTCAGGTAGAACAAAATGTCTTAAACACTCTATTTTAAAAGATGGCTACATATTATTTAGTAAGTTATATTTACATTATTGGACTAGTAAATAAAAACGGAATGTAGTAAAAAATTTATAATTTTAAGATCGAATCATTTATAAGATTGAGATAGGTAGTCCTGTTTGTTCTATAGGCAGGACCTACTGACGACATTTAAGGCAAGCAGTCCAACTTTAACGAAGATTCCTTTCGATAGTCCGCTAATACCTAAACTTGGGGCCACCATGTGCTAGAGCCACGTCGGTGGTCTATCCGCGGGGGTCCACCGCGCGCGCATAGCTGGGCACCTGTCTTTTGTTGCCGTCACTCGCTGACCTCCCGATATTGACATTCATACGAATTCCAATGGAAAACTTGATGGCGCTGCAGACATTAATGGGATATAAAACAAAAAGTTAATCGCCACGTTTAACATTTTTTTTAGATATCTTTTCATTTCAGACACATCATCGTTAAAAACAATCGTCTAAGCATAAGACGATGCAATGGTGAAATTAATAATAAATTGATTTTTATCATAGTTTTTCCATATTTTCATAGTTTTTCATAAATGAAATTCCATTGCTATTACAACTTGATTTATAGTTAAAATAACAAAAACAGTATTGCACCGCCTGGAATTCTAGATACAATAATGTTAGCGTTTTATGTTTTAAACAATAATGTCAGTATGTTGTCTGTAATTATTAAGTTTTCGTTCGGTAACTGTTTCGTATGATACATCTAATATGTAGATATATAACCCACATTTTTATGATAGAAGATGGCAAACCTTACATCATTTTTAACAAAAAAACAAGTTCCTATTTATCTCTAAAGAACAGCAGTTCATAAAAATGATGCAGCGCAACCTTTAGTCCGGTCAAAACCACAATTGACTTATAGCTATCATTTCAGCGTCTTACAATAACAAAAATAAATAAAATATTCCACGTTCCTTGAACGCGTCGGAACCCTCTCGCAGCAGGCTGTGTGATTTATTCGCTTTTTTGCGCCAGTTCCGGGAGGCGTTGTGTTTTTATTAGCCCCCACTTTATTGTGACAGGGGTGCAACAAAAACGTCATTGTGATCCGTTTTTTATCGCCTCTTCACACGTTTGCATACAATCCGATTGGTGTTTGATGAAAATACATGATTGTTGAGTCGTCAAACATAGTCAATTTTAAATCTACGGTCAGTGTTGGTGCGTGTCTAGAATTTATATGATTTATAGGCAACGATACGAATGCCTGTAGCTAGCACGCTTTCATGCCAGCTACTTGCACGTGCCATTTACTTGTATGTGTAGGAAGACGCTTACTGGCATGCAATGTGAGAGAGGAGGACGCGGGGCGCTTCAAAAAATAAATATCAATAGTATGAATATAGCAAGGACGCAATTTGCTAAACTAGCCAGTAGCTTCCATGCCAGTAGCGAGTACTGGTCCGTTTTACAGAGATGTGTATCGCAGCCCTATTTCAGAATTAGGCATTATTTCACTTTTTTTACATTTCAATAATTCTATCTCTAAGTAGATCGCATCATATTAGTTCAAAAGCGAGACTAGAATCATTATTGATTACTTATTCATTGTTTTCCCACGAAAATATGGCTTTTTGCCAGTATAATTCTGATAAGGCTTAAATGACGATGGGCTTGATAAAGCCGTATAAGTAAAATTTTAATCTTCTCCAAACAAAAAAAGACCTGGAAAGTTAATATTATTCACTGATCTGCCATCGATACTTCACACTATCAGGGTACTTCAAAGCTATTCAATTTAGATACCACTTTGAATCGAACACATAAATTACTCGATAAGTTTATCGATAAATCTTTTTATCGAGTTTTATTACAAACACGACCATAACAGAGAGATACATATCGAGGCCGAGAGCGAAACTGTGTTTGCCTTGGAGTCGATAACATGTAAAAAACAAGTGATTTGTTATTTTGATCGTCCTTTGTTTTTATTAAAGACCCTTGTCATTTTGGGGGTTTCTAATAAAGATTTGGGATCTGATATTTATCGTTTTATTGGATTCATAAGGAATCGTTTGGTCTTTGTTTCTTTTGTTTTAGAGACATTTTGATATTTGATTTGTTATTTGGATGTTAAATGCTTGAAATTACGTAAGACTTTACAGGTTTCTAATAAAATAAAAAACAACTTAAAAGACACATTATTATAATATGACTAAGTGGGAGCATTCTTAGGGAGTCAATTTAAGTATAGGCACTTCATAACTTAACTAACATCTGATAGGGCATAATCTTGAAACAAAAATAAGTTAATACGGAACACCCATCGCGCTTCAGGTGATCCGATCATTTTATTATGACTATCGATTTAATCTTTATTAAGTTTTGTTCCATCATTTTTTACTTTCCTTATGGTACTTAATTTGGCCCTTTATCCTGCGATGATGAATGGAGTTCGGTTGACAGACGAACAGTAAATCATTACGGGACGACAACTGTATTATCTTTGGGCTAATAATAAATCCCTGTTCGGACGGTTTTTGTTCTTGTACTAACATGGTGTGTCGTCTTGCGAACACTGTCTGTAACAGTACCGTTAATTATAATGGTCGTTAGCACAAAACATTCATTCCTTTGTTCTGCTGTTCTACTTCTACTCTCTTGAAAGAAACAATGATTTAATACAAAATATTTATGCTGTGTCCGATTCCACGCTAAGACCCTTTACACACTGCGACTTTTAGCAGCGATGCAGTCGCGATGCTAACGCGCGTTAGCATCGATGCAGTCGCAAAATGTCAACCTTTACACACTGCACTACTTTAAGTATCGATATCTCGTTAGCATCGATTTGCTAAATTAAATCTGTTCATTGCGAGAGTCGCGATTCCAAAGCGTGTTTTCAAAACGCGCGACTGCAACGATGCTAAAAGTCGCAGTGATTAAGGAGTCTAAGACTCAATAATGTTTTAGAGCATGGACTTGAACGCATGACCCGTGTTTAAGTAAATTAAGATTAATTAAAATATATTTTTGTTTAAAATTGCACTTGTAAAAAGCAACTTTGGCTTCCATCTTAACCGATTTTTAAATATTTGTAAAAATATTTCCTTCGGATATTGTGAGAGCAATCTCGCAACATTGATGACGTCACGTAGCCTACGCGTTAAAGTAAGCACTTGCAAAATTCAACAGGCTTGCTAATGTGATAGTGTAAGTGAAATAAACATCGGTAAGTAGGTTTTCGGCGAATTGTTACGTCGAGGAATTAAAGCTTTGTAAAAATCAGGCATCGATCAATGGAGCAATCGATCAATGGTTTTCGTTGAAATGATAATCGATGATTTGTGTTTCGATATTACGTAGGGAACCCGTGGCCGAGTGGTATAGGCATACCGCCCGGATAGCGTAAGACACGGGGTTCGATTCCTCGTCTGTCACACAGCTAAAGTTGCTTTTCACAGGTGCAATTTATATTATTAAGTTTGTATAGTGACTAAACACTATTCAAACAAAAATATTAATAATTGATTTTTGTTTATGAAAGTGCATTCCTAGAAGATAAAATATACAGTTTTTGTTTTAAAAATAAAGGTGATAGGTAGTCCTGTAACATTTTATTTTTATAAGTACAAGATAACATACTCGGGCGTCAGGCGCGGCGTGATCGTAATCAATAACACAACTTGTTCCATTAGCGCTGCTAAACGCTAAATCTCCCGAACGAATGAACGAACGAACGAACACGCCGAATGAAGATTAATCGCGCTATCCACCAGGATCTCTCTAATTAAATCTAATACAATTTCATACGAGCCACCGGGAAGATAAAATCGCTCGGCTTTAGGGCTGCTGCTCACAAAAATATGAATCTAATTTTATCAAGAATTCACTTAACAAGTATCACGTAAACTAACCACATAGAAAGTAAGTTTATTACCCATACATTTTATAAACTTAAAGTAAGATTTCTGTTATTGATGATTTTTATATAAAACCCAAATTTAAATAAATAATTTCATTACAATCAACGACAGACTACTATAATCTATGATGCTATGGGCTATCCCAAGACCATAAAATCACTTTGTTTATTGACTTAAGTTCTACAACGTATGAAAGCATGAACAGAGCTTTTATATTTTATTATATTAATTTTTGTTTACTCCTGTCAACCCTAAACCCTAACTCCATCGGAAGAGCACGGAGTTAGATCGCTGCCGATCGAATCGATTCATATGAATCGAGCTGCGCGATCCTATCGAGTCCGTTTAAAATATTCGGAGTCGGGGCATTTAGCTCCAACATCTGATGCTGTGCGTCGGAGCTGACAATGGGACGACAATAACGCGACGCGACAGCTCGCTCGGGCGGAATTATTTAGAGGCTTGTTGTTTTAGGAGGACTTCGATTTTATGCTACCGGTTTAAATACCAGCACATTATTTCAAATATTTTGTACCTCAACCTTAATAAAAAATATCATTATTGAATACAAAAAAAACATGCATTTAAGCCTATAAAAAAGCCATTATATCTCGCAAGTTACCAGGCTATTAAACTAGGCTATGCCTGTTTCTTGGGGGACCTGTTTGAATTAATAAGATGCGGTATTTGGCACTTTTAAGATCAGTTTATGTTTTGTGACATAGTTTTTTTTTTACGAATACGAAGTCCACATTCTTACGCTTTTTATAAAACTTGAGATAAAAAAGACACTGAGGTAAGCTTATCCAAACGTTTTGTTAAATAAAGGAATATTCTGTTGGTATTGCAGATGCATAAATGCTACGTAAAAATAGTACCTATAAGCTTTAAACTATTTTGTTTTAATAAATAAAACATCGCAATTTCATGTTATCTTATAATATATGGAAAACCTTGAAAACTGACGCAAATCCTACAGATATCTAACTAGCTGTTCCCCGCGACTTTGTCCGCGCGTTTTGAGTTGGATTCATCCCCTCCCGTCGCAGCGTAAAGAACTATAGCCTTCCTCGATAAATAAGCTATCGAACACATTTTTTTTTTCAAATCGTACCAGTTATTGAGATAAGCGCGTTCAAACAAACAAACTCTTCAACTTTATAATATTAGCATAAATTGATTAAACGACATAACACTTAGGTACGTATCGTACGTATAAACAGCAAGTAGTTGTGCATTCTCTGTGGCTACCACATCATTGGTACATTAGGTATCTAGTACATCTAATTTGCTTCCCCTATTTGCAATACTATACAGTATAGAGCTAGTTACGCTTTGTGTATAATTGCGGTTGCACTATAGTGATCCGTGAGAACAGGCGGCACGCGGGTTCTGCTGAGGGCTTACTCTAAAATATGTACTAAAATTATAGGGATGAAGAGTTTGTTTGAATGCGCTAATCTTAGGAACTCCTGGACCCTTTAGTCTGTTTTTCTTTTTTATTTATTAAGTTTGTATAGTGACAAAACATTATAAAAACAAAAATGTAATTATAAATTGGCTTCCTTCATCTAAACTGATGTACAATTTATAATTGCGTACGTATATTGTGAGAGCAATCTCGCAACATTGATGACGTCACGCAGCCTACGCGTTCAGTAAGGGCTTGAAAATTCAACAGGCTTGCTAATGTGACAGTGGCCGAGTAGTATAGGCATACGCCCGGATAGCGAAAGACACGGGGTTTGATTCCTCGTCTGTCACACAGCCAAAGTTGCTTTTTACAAGTGCAATTTATATAAAGTTAATTTTACTGTCTATTTTCTAGTGATTACAATAGGGGTTGCACCTTTTGACTCTGTTCTTCAATAAGTTACAAATTACCTATCATAAGTTTATGAGTTCCACCATCAGCTCAGCTCCACACAATGTCGACTATCAGACGCAACAACAAGTGTTCATTAAGATTATAGTACGAAAAAACTAAACGTGCCTTTTCCCTCGAATGCACCAAGATCACATCATCAGATCCCGACTTGGCAACAATGGGACCAGCTAGAAGGTCATTAAAATTGTAAAAATTTACGGCTAAGCAAGAACTTGCGAATTAAGAGGTTGGCGGTTATCTGAAATAACGGGCATCGTGTAACACAGTAGAGTCTCTTAATATTACGTGACAATTAGGCTGAGCGGACACTACCTGCACCTGAATGTTCTTTTAAGCAATGACCAAGTATAATATTTTTTACTTTCATGTCACTAACATTAGGATAGTTAGATACGGGATTGCTACCAGATACCTTATTATTTATGAGTTTCCGACTGTTACTGAGTAACTCCGTGATCATGGCGCTTGCAACAGTGCCGAAATAGCGGAAACTCATAAATAATAATGTACATGGTAGCAATCCCGTATCTAACTATCCCAATGATCAAGTGTCACGTGAAGGACTAAGACTATTCTTTGCCACTAGTTGTCAAACGCGAGAAATTGCTGTTTTCCAATGATCCTACTCGTTATTAAAGAACAATACTTAAGTTTAGGTACTTTAAATGAGTCAAAATCAATTTTGTGTGCATTTATAGCACTCGTTATAGAATCCTATATCAAACTGTGTTAATATATACCCGAGTTTTATTCAATTGCTAGTTCATTACACATTTAACATCAAAAGACAAGCAATAAAATAACACTGTTAGAAAAAAACATCATCATTATCATTATCAGCCAAAGGACGTCCACTGCTAAACATAGGTCACGGTTTTCCACAGCGGCCGATCACATGCAAAATGTCTCGCTGATGTTTTGTTATTACTAATCGAAATTTCCTCTAAAACTAAGAGTCGTTGTTACGAACGTCAGTTAAGGTATATTAGTCGAATGTAATTAAAAGGCCTTATTTGAAGGCCTTTTTAGCAATCATTTATGTAAATGTCATTTTAAAACCGTTCGTTTTATACTTATTCCGTCGGTTCGGTTAGTAAAATCAACTCTAAGTTAATTAGTAAGTAAATGCTAGATTGAAATCTTAGTTTGCAGGTGGCCTTAGCGGTGCACCGGCAAGATTGACATTCCTCCCAAGCTAGATGGCTCAGATTCTGGATCTAATGAGCTCGCATCTGCATACTTACGACTACCTACTCGCATGCTTGCATTGTGTCGTTCTGTCGTTGTTTATACGATGCAAGGAAATAAGATATTTACCCGCGCATTTTGTACGTGACGTTTCGTGCACTAAGTTACGTTTTCCGCAATTTAAATGGAGCTTGAAGTTACAATTCAGGTGGGACCAATTTGATAAAGTGAAATGTTAGAAAGTTTGGTTTGATTATTAGGATATTTTTATCCGAAAGTTTGGATTTTACAAATCTAAAGCCCATATTGAAAGGTCTTCAACTAAGCTAGCAGATCGATATCACTAGCATTTTTTTTGATTACAGATATAAAAATTAAAGATATAAAGATTAAAGAATTTGGTCTCAAAATTAACATACATAAAACAAAAACACTAATTGCTTCTAAAAAGGAAAAATATAGCCCTATCTCAATAAATAACACAAAAATAGAACAGGTTAAAACCTTCAAATATCTAGGTAGCTTGATAACTAGTGACTCCAGATGTACACCAGATATAAAAGCAAGGATAGCGATGGCGAGACAAGCTTATAATGCAAAAAAACACCTGCTCAAGGCCAGAATATCAATCAAAGTTCGCAAAAAACTTGTTAAAGTGTACATTTGGAGTATAGCACTTTATGGATGTGAAGCGTGGACATTGACAAAGAGGGACAGAGAGAGACTGGAAGCCTTCGAGATGTGGTGCTGGAGGAGAATGGAGCGTATCAGTTGGACGGAGAAGAAAACAAATGAAGAAATTTTGTCTATGGTTAGGGAAAAAAGGAGATTGATGGAAACAATCGAGTGTAGGAGGGGACGAATGTTGGGCCACCTGATTCGACACGACAATTTTATTAAAACGATAATTGAAGGAAGAATAGAAGGAAAAAGGAAGCGAGGAAGACCAAGAATAAGCTACATGCAGCAAATAAAGGAAAAGATAAATGTCGGGTCGTATCAGGAGGTTAAGAGAAAGGCGGAAAGCAGAGAGGAATGGAAAAAACTCCACCGACAAGAGCCTAGCTCTTAAATTGGATGATGATGACAGATATAAAATAGAAAATAAATGTATTTACATAAAAAATAAAATTAAAAGCTACCTATTCAAAAACGAAACCATTTCCTTGCGGCAAGGAGCTATGATGCTGGCTGCTTTTCCGCGTTGGATAGCTATGCCAATCCTTTGAGTTATAGGAACCAGCCTTACTATTGGCTGTTATTGAATTTAATTTTGGCGCATATTTTCTACACAGCAATTTAGTAGATCGTCTAAAATTTCAGATAGTCTTAATTCCAAATAAATACTATTTTAATGTTAAAGGTGCACGTTTAACCACTGTCTTCAGTGTCTTTTTTATGCGAACTGTAAGCTTTTGAAGAATAACAAAATAAATACTGCAACAGTTTCAACAAGATGTATTTGTGTTTCCTAAATAATAAAACTACTCCAAAATTGTTGCGATTCCAAACGGAGTTCCTCCAGTAACGGCGGAGTTAATAAAAATGTTAATAGTTCCCGATGGCGCTTCATGAATAATTTAAGGATCGCACGCTTTAATTATTTTATGGCGAATGCCTTCGCCGCGATAATATTGGAGCGTCTGGTAATAAGGAAACATGACTTATGACTTCATAGTGGTAGTAGGTATGGTGGTAGTATGTATGGATAACTGCCTCGGTGGCGCAGTGGTAAGGGTCGCACTTTAAAGCGACGGCTGCGCCAGAGGTCCCGGATTCAATCACCGTGTCGAACCAAAAATATATACCTGAGTTTTTCTGTTCCAAAATTCTTAGGGTAGTCCGGAGTTTGGAATCTGGCGGTATTGTACCCCAATGCCTCGGAAAAGCACGTAAAGCCGATGGTCCCTGAACTCTCTCCAGTCGTGTCAGATTTCTGTTCCATCGGGCTATGAGAGTGAAAGGAATAGAGAGTGCACCTGTATTTGCGCACACACTTGTGCAGTATAATATGTAGTGACTGGCCACTGTAGTCGAAATCGGCGAGGAGGATTTTTATTAAATACCAGCGACCTCCATTTTAATCAATACAGGACAAAGTTTGTGGTACAAAAATTAAGGACAGATGGAGCATCTTTCAAAGCGTTGCCATGGTAATTGCTGTTTGTGCATACTTTATCATTATAAAAAAAAATATTTTCAGAAAATGTGTTCTGAACGGCGTGTCTAGTATAAAATACATATAAGTTGCCTGGTACACGTTATTTTAAAAGGCTGATGATAAATCGTTATTGATTGATGTATTGTCGCGGTCTGTCACGCCTAAACCCTAATGAGCCAAAATCTCTTGCATCTCGCGTCTTTTGTTTGAAGTAACGTCCGTTTTACCGTAGAGTGTGCAAGAAATTTTCTATGAAAAGTGGCAAGGCACGAAAGTCTTTGTCGTAACATGATGATTATTCATTTATGCACGGTCTTTAAACTTCAATGAAAACAAAACTGCTACATCAATTAACGTTATGTAACAGATTAATAAATAGTTACTTATTGGTGGCGATACATAACACAAAAACAATAAAAATGAAAAAAAATATTATTTTTTCAGCAAACCCACCAAAGTTTACACTTTATCAGGACCTACAGTGATAGAACATCACCCGTGATAAAAACCAAATAGGTATGAAACAAAAAAACATTGTTAGTCCACCCTTCCGGAGTGACGGCGCGACCGCCCGCGGCACTGGGTTTGATTCCCCGGGCGCGCCGCGACAATATTTGCCACAGCAAAAAAATATTTCTTCAATTTTATCGTCATATTTGAAAATTTGTTCGTAAAATAACGTTACACGAGTAGTTTTCTTGGGGGAAATGCGTTGATGGAAAACAAAAGAAATGTAACACAATAATTAATAGCTAACTGAAAACGTTTGCGGATTAAGAAAATGTTTTTTCGCTGTGCTTTGTTAATATAATATGAAAAATTATAAGAATTGATTGTAACGGGATTGCCACCATGTACCTTATTATTTTATTTTAGTTACGCCGTGACCATGGCACTTGCAACAGTGCTGAAATATCGGAAACTCAAAAATAATAAGGTACATGGTAGCGATTCCGTTACAATCAATTCTAATGTTAATGACCATGTAAGTTTAAATCAATATACAGGGTGTCCAAAAAATGAAGGATAATCCTGTAACAGGGGACAGGTCACATTAAGGCCTATTATACGGCAAAAAAAAATTCAGGTAAAAGTCTCACCATTTTCAAGCTATGAATATTTTTAATTTTATTTCGGAATTTTTGTACTCGTTTAATATAATTTATGCCATTTTTACAAATGATGACTTTTTTGAGTCCTGTTTTTTTTGTAACCCTCACAAATGCTTGAGTCATCTAAAGCAATGTCCCTTTTAGTTTGGAAATGGTACGAAAACTAAAAAAAAATACATGTTTTGCAAATAATTTTAAAAAAAATATTCAATAGCTGACTTTCATAGCCTGTGGTGTAAAAAAAATGTACCAAGCGGATCGTGCCAATTACTTTAAAAAGTTGCTAGTTTACTGACAATTTGAGAAAGGTATTATTGTTTAGCAATTACTTTTAAATTAATTTTTTATTGTAATTCTAATGAACAAACGTCGTTATTTCGGACTCTTAAAAAAAGTTACATCGAAACGAAGTAACTATGCAAGTCTTTTGTCGTTGTGTGAGTCATGTACGGGCCAGGTAGGAACCTTATTTGCGATTTCATTGTTCATAATTATGAACAATGAAATCGCAAAAAGGGTTTCTACCTGGCCCGAGGTTGACCTTAAAATAGCTACCTGATTGGTAGAGCGCGGCGCTATCGCACTGGAAATGGAAGGGATCCGAATCTCAAATAAACAAAAAAATGTTTTAGTGTCCTGCTTGACTCTGCTCAGTTGTGACGCGCACGTGATTTTTTTGGGTTTTGATTAGTTTCTTTTACGTTTTGTGCTTTGAAATTGGACTTGTTGTGCTTTGTGATTTGGACTTTGATACTGGTGATCTCGACGACTTGGCTTTTCAACGGACATCTAACCTTCGAGGTTATTTTGGGCCACTATGCCTAGACACGTGTACACGGCTAGCGAGTATGCTGATATGCATTTAATTTATGGAGAATGCCGTTGCATCGCTACCGCAGCTGCTCAACTCTATCGTGAGAGGTAAGATAGTTTTTACTTAGCCTTCTCTATCAAGTCATATTAATCAGAGCAGTCTTACAAATCTTATTTGGACGTTAATTAAAAACTTTTTCTTTTTCAAACTACGTCTTGTTACGGGTTTTTATGCAAAAAACATCTTTAAACGGTAAATTTCCTTTTCCGACGATACAACGCACGTTGCACAAACATTAGTGTTATTTCTTTTTGTTGTAGGTATCCTAATCGACATTCTCCAGGCTACCGAGTGTTTATAAACGTCCATCGCACGTACTCGGAAGGACGGACTCCAGGAAGAGGAGGCAGCCAAGGAAGACCAAGAATGGATATCGATGATGAAGTGTTAGGTGAAGTGGAAGCAGACCCCTCTACTTCCGTAAGGAAAATACAACGCGCTACAGGAATTCCAAAAAGCACCGTACATAAAGTGTTAAAAAGATACGAATTGCACCCATATCACGTGCAGCGGGTGCAAACTTTATTACCTGCCGACCACCCGCGAAGAGTTCAGTTCTGTAGGACAATGCTTACTAAAATTAATGAAGACCCTACATTTTTGAGTAAGATTTTGTGGAGCGACGAGTCTTCGTGCCGAAAAGACGGATATTTAAATATGCACAATGTACATAGCTGGCAGATGGAAAATCCCCATGCCATAAGAGAAGACCACTCTCAGACACAATTTAAAATTAACTTGTGGACCGGAATAATAAATGGACAAGTGATTGGCCCGTACGAGCTGCCACCAAGCTTAACAGGAGAAATTTATTTAGACTTTTTACAAAACCAATTGGAAAGTCTCATGTTAGACGTGCCGCTTGCAACAAGGCATCGCATGTGGTTGCAAAATGATGGCTGCCCAGCCCATTACGCTCGAGTGGTTCGAGATTATCTCAACGAAAGGTACCCAAGAAGGTGGATCGGGCGCCTCGGCCCTATTGCATGGCCAGCAAGATCGCCGGACTTGAATCCTTTGGATTTTTTTTATTGGGGCTGCTTAAAAGATTTGGTGTACTCTAAAGAAATGACATCTATTACACAGCTGAGAACAAAAATTCGAGAAGCGGCGGAACACATTTCACGCGAGGGTTATGCTCGCCGTATAAATCGGTCTTGCATTAAAAGATTTAGGGCATGCATAAGGGCAAATGGCGGCCACTTTGAACATTTACTGTGATTTTAAGTGATTTTCTAAATTGTATTGGTTAAATTAAAAATTATTTTATAGTTATTCTGTATTTTTATTTGCATTTACACTATTACAAAACCAATTTTCAAAGAATTGTTTAAAATGCAGAAATACTTTTTAAGAACTTTAAATTTTAATAAAAAAATAATTAATAAAGGAACGTGAAAGAATTATAACATTTTAAAATTGTCACTAAACAAGCAACTTTTTAAACCAATTGGCACAATCTGCTTGGTACATTTTTTTTACACCACAGGCTATGAAAGTCAGCTATTGAATAATTTTTTTTAAAGTATTTGCAAAACATGTTTTTTTTTTTAGTTTTCGTACCATTTCCAAACTAAAAGGGACATTGCTTTAGATGACTCAAGCATTTGTGAGGGTTACAAAAAAAACAGGACTCAAAAAAGTCATCATTTGTAAAAATGGCATGAATTATAATAAACGAGTACAAAATTTCCAAAATAAAATTAAAAATATTCATAGCTTGAAAATGGTGAGACTTTTACCTGAATTTTTTTTTGCCGTATAATAGGCCTTAATGTGACCTGTCCCCTGTTACAGGATTATCCTTCATTTTTTGGACACCCTGTATATAAAAAAATATGTTTTTCAAAAATATATTTGCCGAATACATTTAATTGCGAAAACTTACGGCAGTAAGTTGCAGACAGATACTTTTTACATTCACAATAATAATTTCATTAGCGCATCGCATTTTAATTATCATGCAATCACATTGTGTTCTCATTCCAATAGACGCATTAATCGTAATTACAAATATCCAACCAGTGATAGTTCATTATAGCCAGCCGAAAACAGTGCTGGCGGCCTTGCGAGCGTTTAGCATGCGGCTCGCGTAGGCTGTCTGCGCCGCGTCTAGACTAGACGTAAGAATTGGACCTGCCGGACCGCACCTCATAAATAATATTAGGACTTGAATTTATATTGCCTAATATTCGGTTTTGGTAACTTTATTTAGGTGCAGATTTACAGGCAATGTTTATTTTATGATACGTGACTTAACCTAGTAGTAGTAGTCCACCGAGTCCGATTTCGACTACGGTGGACAGTCATGACTAACCGACTGCGCGGGATATACTATAGTGCACAAGTGTGTGCTCAAACACAGGTGCATCTCTATTCCTTTCCTCTCATAGCCCGATGGGACAGCAATCTGACACGATCGGAGAGAGATCAGGCGCAGGACCAACGGCTTTACGTGCTTTTTCGAGGCACGGGGGTAAAACATCGTCAACTTCCAAACTCCGGGCTATCCTAAGAATTTCTGAACAGGAAAACCCAGGTACATACTTTTGCCCCACCCGGGGATCGAACCCGGGACCTCTGGTGCAGCCGTTGCTTTAAAGTGTGACCCTCTAGCCGCTGCGCCACCGAGGCAGGTAACCGACGAAACCTAGACTAGTTAGGTAACTAGTTTTCCCAGAATCTTCCGGATAACCGCTGCCCTTTATTTGCATCGTAACAAATATGATTATACCTATATAGTAAATTGCTAAATTTTGCCACTTCCCTTGACATCTGTGCAAAGTACCTACAGTTTTTCCAGAAAAAGTTCAGCCTTTAGGTAGTTAACACTAGTTCTCAAATGCTTTTAATCCAGATTCGTTAGGAATACTGCCCATAAGGGCGTTAAAGGTGTTAATAATCAATGTTATTTTTATTTTTCATTTTCCCTCTTTTGTTTAGATTTTACTCTATCCTTTTCAATGTCGTGTAAGCCTAACATGCACGCCTCGATACCGTTTATCGCGTCGATAAAATCGTTTTATTTCCTAAACAACCTAATTTTCCAAATATTTTTTACTTGCACATCAATCCTGATTGCTTTTAAAAACAAATGAATACAAAAAAGTGAGTAAAAACCTTTGAAATATGCCAAAAAGATGTTTGAAATTTATCGATTGCCGCGATAAATAATAAATGGGCGCGCGTCTTAGGCCCGCAGACAATGTAGCCAGCCTCTAGGCGTTTCGTCGAATATCGCCAGCGTTTTAAATTCCATGCGACTGCGTTTGCCGTCCGCTTTGTCTGGGCACCTGTTTTGCCGGCTGGCACCAAGCCAGGATCTGAAGTGGTGACGAGCGCCGCTGTCTGAATGTGTGATGGAAAAATTAGCTCGGACTTAACTTTTCAGGCTAGACGAAGATTGGTTACGACGCGACGTCGACGAAATTTCAAAGTAGTACATATTTGTTTTATTTGTAGAACAATATATAGTTTTAAACTGTCACGGTCATTAACATTAAAATAGAGACGGGATTGCTACCATACCACCTTTGCAAGCGCCATGATCGCGGAGTAACTGATGCTGTTGGTGTTGTGTGTCGAGAACAGATGCGAGAAAATAGTGAGTTTGTGAACAATGGTACCGGCGGCGAGCATTATAAAAGACTTCGAAGGAGGAGACCAATATGTCTCCTAATAACAACCCTAGTTCACTTTAGTTACTCCGTGATCATGGCGCTTGCATCAGTGCCGATATATCGGAGGCTCATAAGTAATAAGGTACATGGTAGCAATCCCGTATCTAACTCTTATAATTGTAGAATAATGTGATGAAAGCAATTGTATGTACGGACGACAGCACGTCAAGCTAAACACTGCGGTATCTTATTCAGTTGTAATAAGGGCTAGTATGCAACAAAAGTGGGTAATCTGATATGCTGGCTACTGTACATGCATTGTATATCTGTGGCCTTAGAGAACACTAGGGTGAGAATAATTCGCCGATCATTTGGTAAATATGTACTCGAATACCGGATTACTCATAGTACCTACTGCTCAGGGTCTACGGTATTAAATCTGATAGAACTATCGCCGATATAGGTGTTTTTTTTTAGAAAAGAATCATTTTACATCATTAATTTAACTCAATCGACATCCAGGACCTCATTAATCTCTGGTACGTATTCTTACTATAAAGAGTGGGTCCCTAACGTCAAAAAAATTAAAAGGAATTTGCTCAGACGACCATAACCACTGAAGAAGTACACGACTAGGGACGATTTTACCATGGTCAGATAAGGAATATTCGTTGAAGACAATACAAAAAGCCTCATTCGAAAACGTCAGCTACTTGGTAGCAAAAATTGATGTATTTGTCATTATAAAACCGGTTGCTTATTATTTATTCGGTCGGATAAGTCCTATCTAGCGTTGATAAAGTCGACTCTAAGAAGAAGAATACCTATCTACACATCCAACTACTGGACAAAAGATGAAATAAGAAACCAAAAATTTGCGCACGGGCGGGACGTGAACCAGCAACTTCGTGGCTGACCGGGCCAAAAGCTCTACCAATTGAGCTTCCGTGCTGTCAGTCCGACCTTGCGAAATTTGTGGTCTCTTATGGATACGTCATTGCGTGTCGCTTAAAAAAAAATTGGTTTCTTATTTCATCTTTATGAATATAAAATATGACACTTTGAGCGTTAAAAACATTCTAAACCAAAACTACTGGACAAAAGCTTAAGATTCGTATATAAGGGCAGCATCTAGATCGATACACACTTCCTACCCACACCTGGCAGACCGCTGGCGGAGTGCCAACCACTCGTCGACACCTCGCGAGGAAATATTCTGTTGCGACAATCGGGGGTTGAGCTGAGAGGTGATAGCCGTTATTTTCATTATTGTGAATTTCACAGTTTGTGAGGTGATTTCAGGAGTTAGAGATCATTTTGGCAAGTCACAACATTCTCAACAAACCAGTAAATACGCAATCTCGATTTATTGTATCGTCATCATCATCATTACAGCTAAATGACGTCCACTGCTAAACATAGGCCTCCCCCACGGCTTTTCACAGCGACCGCTCACAAGCGGTCTTGTCGGTGGACGTCTCACACTGCGCTTTTGCTCGAAAGGTATTTCTTGTATGACCATCTTTTTTTAATTTATTTATACTTCATATTTTGCACAACAAATATTTGCACAAAAACGTGGACTGAGGCCTTAGGATCATAAATTTTAATGGTTGTTTGTTAGCGTTTGATTTTATTTTAATCATAATCATAATCATTTATTCCTTCATAAATAAGTACATACAAAGGTTGTGGGTTGTTTAAACTCTATGCTTCACCTTTTCAGGTATATGAATCACGGTTTGGTATACATATGTTTTAAGAGGCTTTTATTTTTATCTTTATACGAACAGTAGGTAAGCATCAGTGAGTAATACCAATTGCACCAGACGGTAGCTGGTACCAGTGCCAGGATAGTAGAGAGATATATTGTACTAGCGGTCCCCCGCGACTTCGTCCGCGCGTTTTGAGTTTGCTCCTTCCCCTCCCGTCGCAGCCTCATGTTTTATATCCTAAAGCCTTTCTCGATTAATAAGCTATCCAACACAGAAATATTTTTTCAAATCGGTCCAGCAGTTCCTGAGATAAGCGCGTTCAAACAAACAAACTCTTCAGCTTTATAATATATTAGCGCAAGCGCACGTTGTAATTAAGCTGCGAACATTATTTTGGTGCAGAGTTATGTTATAACTGTGATAGCTCCTAAGATATTTATTGAAATCAAATGATATACAGGACAATTTGGTTCTAAATGAAATGCTCGTGATGATGAATGTATTTATTTTGATAAGAATAAATACTTGTGTGTATAATACACCTCTAAAAATAATGCATTATTTTTTTACCAATTTATGAACATAAAAAAGGTTGTAGTAAGTCAACCATAAAAGACAGACATATGCTGTCGCGGACTTTATTATAGAACTCTTTATGCTGAACAATCCTGTCATACATGATTTTTGTGTAACTTAAGCGGTTTCCGCAGCGTATGCAGCGGAAGCTCTCAAAAGGAATATCTTTCTCCCGTTTTCGCAACATTTTTCATTTCTGCTGTGGTCTTATGAGTCGTATCTTTATGTTATATAGCCTAAAGCCTTCCTCGATAAATGGACTATCCAACGTAAAAAAAATTTTTCAAATCGGGCCAGTAGTTTTTGAGATTAGCGCGTTCAAACAAACAAACAAACAAACAAACAAACAAACTCTTCAGCTTTATAATATTAGTATAGATAAGAAACATATCAGTACTCAATGAGATAACTAGTCAATTTGAATTATCTCGTTTCAATATAATCAATTTAATATGTATATTCTCATGTGTAAAGTAATATTACTCTAGCTTAATACAAATAAACTCCTTGTTGTTAAAACAGCTGTTCGGTTAGTTAGCATAAACACAAATTCATCCCGTGCAAACTTATTTAATCTATGCTAACATAGTTGGAGACACACGGCTGTTCGGGTTATGGACAAATTAAATTATTTGACTTCATAAATAACTTATTTGTTAAGATTCATTAGATGTTGACTTAATAAAATATCAACCCAAAGTACCCAAAAAAACAGCAAGTAGGAACGTCGATAATTTTGGTGCATGCTGTAAGTAACATATTCACATACCTTTCGTTTATCTGAATTCCAAAACGAATTAATCTATCGACATATCGAATTGTCAACTCACAAGATAGACAAACGACCTTGTATAGATCGCAGGATCAAACTGGAAGCAGACCGCTTGTAATCCGTCGCTGTGGAGAACTGTAGGAGAGCCCTATGTTCATCAAGGACGTCCTTTAACTGATAATGATGCTGATGATGATGAATTAATCTATGTGATATGCAATTAAGAGTTATACCTTTCGCCTTGTGTTTGATGTTCGAAGGCCTTGCAGAAGATCGAAATTCAGATTTCACATACCTGTAACAAAATAAAATTAAATAAGCAAAATAATCAACAAAGGCAATCCTGTGATACGTGAAATCATTTCATCAATATGTCGCTATAAAAACTTCTCACTTTGAGCTATTTTGTAAAGGTCTCTCATATTTATTTACTTGCTCCAAGGTTTGTCGCTCAATACTTCTGTCACTGTCACGAAGAGTGGTAATTTTTGAGTTGAAAGACCGTCTGCTCGAGTTATAGCTCGACGTTCGGCTCGACGCTTGTCCCTCTGCACTACCGTGCCGTGTGTCTCCAGGCAGCGGAGCGTGGGCCTTAATTTGTGCCGCTCTGTACTTACTGCGACCTTCGCGGTCGGAGTAACATGGCGTTGTGTACTCCGACTTGGGAGACTAATTGATTTTACTCGATATAGTGTATCTTTAACGACATCTCGATAAATTGATAAAGGTTCGTTTGTGGATAAATCTTTTGTTTTACATTTAAACGGTCTGAAGTAATTCATTTTTTAAAGTTCCGTAGCCAAATAACAAAAAAACGGTACCCCTATAGTTTCATCAAGTCTGTTTGTCTATCTATCTGTCCGGACGGACAGATAGTACGGACGTACGTCATAACCATTTTTAACCGACTTCAAAAAAGGAGGAGGTTATCAATTCGACTGTATGTTTTTTTTTTATCATTATTTTTTTTTGTATGTATGTTACCTCATATCTCAGTCGTTTGTCGACCGAATCGAAAAAAATTTTCGCCTACTTAGAGGGTGTACCTTCTAGTTGGTCCCATTTTTTCCATTTTGGGATCTGATGATGGGATCTTGGTGTAATCGAGGGAAACCCTCAAATTTTAAAGGCACGTATAAAATTTCTTTACTAGAATCTTAATGTTGACGTGTTGTTACGTCTGATAGTCAACATCTTGTGGGGCTGAGCTGATGGTGGAACTCCTTAACGCTTAGGAGTTCAGTTATTGTAATGACGAAACTTATGATAGCTAATTTGTAGCTTCTTAAAAAATTGAATCATAAGGTGAAACTCCCCCCCCCCCTCTTATGTAATCACTAACAATGAAGAAATAAAATAAACTTTTAAAAAAAGTAAAAACCGACTTCAAAACCAAAATGCACTAAAAAGTCTTAAATAAACTCTTCACCATTAAAAGGAAAGGAATCCGTTTTAGGCAAACAATTTCTTTTTGGAGTCGGTGCCATCACTTTGACCATCAAGCATCAACTATCACAGCACCGACTCCAAAAAGAAATCGTTTGCCTAAAACGGATTCCTTTCCTTTTAATGGTGAAGAGTTTATTTAAGACTTTTTAGTGCATTTTGGTTTTGAAGTCGGTTTTTACTTTTTTTTAAAGTTTATTTTTATTCTGAAACTATAAGCATCACACTATTGAAATTTGGTACGAAGATGTATGTATGTAAATAAAAAATAATGATATTTAAGGGATCTCATACCTATATGAAACTAAAAATCCGATTTTTATTTATTTAAACCTATGCAAGTGGGGTTTATAGATAGGTCTTTTAAAATGACATGGAAGTTCCTATAACCATTTTCTTTTAATGTCTAACGTTTGATATAAAGACGCTTCCAAAGTGGTAAAATGGGCGTCCCCCTGAGTTTAAAAGTAAGAATGTGTAAATTTTGAAAAAATGTATATGGTAAATCTTAAAAAAAAATCTTTTAACTAATAGTTTGGACGGGATTGAACAAGTCGTTTTATAGATAAATCACATTTTAAAAAACCGCAAACATAACTTTGTTCTTCATACAAACACTATGAAAAACAAACATATATTTGCTTTTAACAAAATATGATGGTATTTTTGCTAAGTGGATTCCCTAATTCAGTCAAAATTGGCACGAAACCGTCAGTGCGCGAGTCCTACTCGCACTTAGCAGGTTTTTTTTGATACAGTCAGTTACTTTACTCAGCTCAAAAGGCTTTTCAATGAGTAAAGATTTATTAGTCTTCATTGGTTGCAGAAATATAAAAAAAACTCTAAAAGACATAATCTATCCCGGTAACACTTACTGCTGAATAGTGCAGCCATAAGTATAAAATCCTACACTATAATTTTTACATTTCAACAAAATTAACCGGATTTCCATAAGCAGAAACCTGCACCGTAGGCAGTTTCAGTAGCAGATGTTGGCTGTTTGGACGAGCGGAATTTCGCTCGCTCGCTTCGCTTGCTTCGTGCGCCTGAACTGAGCGCTCGGAGCGCTCGACGCTCGAGTTGGTATAATTCGGAAGAAACAGTAACTAGTTTTCCGGATAAAAAGAGTAGCTGGTAAAGTGGAAGAGTGTAGGTCATGAACGTGAAATGTACATAGTTAGTTATATTTTATAAATAAATTAATTAATATTTGACACCATCACATACATTGCTCCGATCCCAAGCTAAGTAGCTGAAGCACTTGTGTTACGGAAATCGGAAACAACGGTGGTACCACAACACCCATACCCGAGACAATATAGAAAAGATCGTTTTCTACATTGACCCGACCGGGAATCGAACCCGGAACCTCTCGAGATGGCGACGCTTGAAACCAGCGTGCTAGCCACTCGACCACGGAGGTCGTCATTCCTTCAATTCATTGAAAAAATATGAATAGAAGGAGCACTTCATCATTATGAACGGTCTGCATCTAATGTGATCTTGCATTTATTACAAGGTGTTTTGTCTATCTTTTCGGTGGACATCCTTCGCTTCAAAAGCGGTACTTAGTCCTATTATTTAGCGTTAAACTAATACCATAAAATGCTAGTTGTGTTGTCACGATTAAAAATGACTAGCGGACCCAGCGAACTTTGTTTCTCCCCCGGCCCCTCCTGACTCGGCCCCGTAATTTTAATAATTATTATCTTATTCCGGACGGTGACGAAGCTGACAAAGTAAAAATCATGAAAATTGGTCCACCCGCTCAATTTTCTTATTTTTTTAGCGATATCGATTCAGCCGTTTACGCGTGATGCTGTGACCGAGAGATATATGGATTCATATTTGTAGATGGAGATTATAACCAAAAAGAACACCTAATCGAATAATGGTTGAAAGCATATCAAACATTCGTTCTATCACCGAAGGGGTGTCACACCGTCCCGGGTTCATTTCCCGCTAATTCGGCGCGATAAGGCTCGTTAATTTCCGCCACTAGTCACCTGCCTGATGACGTCATTATCAAATGTGCCGGCTCATTTCCTAATGTGTCGGGATATGACAAAATTATTCGGGCATATGCCTGATTCCCGCTTGAAATGTGGACTGCATTTGATTTAGGCTGCCTACTCTTGTTAGCGCAAAATTGCTCCCGAGAATTTCATCTGTTGTGTGAAAATGCTCAGATACTACTCAGTTGATTTTGAATTTAAATATAAGTATGTTTCGAGTATTTTGTTTAATTGTAATTAATCCTGTCAAGTTCTAATTACATTTTACATATTTTTTTATGTTATTAGCTCAACTTTTTATTTTTACTCTCTAATATTTGTGACATTAACCTTGGTTTGGCTACAATAAGACAAGGGTGAAAATAGACAGGTACTCTATAATTTTCCCCAAATTATTTTTATATTATTACCAACAGAAGGGTGTCAAGTTGACGTCATTACTAAGGGTCACTGCTGCGCTACTGGCCGTTACAAAAAATGAAATAAGCAAGGTGTTTGTCAACGGAATTTGGTAATTATATTGATAATTATATTATTTATTTGTTTTAGAATGTTTTAACACTCATAGTGTTATATATATTCTTAAAGGTATAATAAATGGAAACGAATCGCGCACGGGCGAGTTCGAGTCCTTCAAACTGGCAATTTCTGGCTAACTGGCCCAAACACTCTTTCAATTGAGATACCATGCTGTCGGTCTGACCGTGCGAAATTTCTGGTCTCTTATGGATACGTCATTACGCGTGACGTCAGCGCTATATACCCGTCTATTCATTGAAGAGTGGACCAAGAATTTGTATAAATAATTTCATATTAATATATAGTTTAAGCAACATAAATCATGTGTCACACAGTAAATGTCCTATAAGCAGGATAAGAGTGCCTAATTTAAGTCACGTTAGCTAATTATTGTGTAACTTTTTGCATTCTAATAATTAATATGATGTTGTATCTATAACCTCCAAGTGCTCAATAATTGTATTCTGTATTTATAATCACTCAAAGATTGAAAATTATGAAACCTATTTACATTTTCCATAATACCATGAAATAAAGAAAAAGAACAAGGAAAATAGCCCACAGCAAAGTATTCGTCACTCGAAAGGAAAATCGTAAATAAAATTAATTTCATTTGATCGCACTCTCATCTATTGCAATCGCCATTCCTTGGGGAGACGAATTTAGGACCTTTCTAAGATTAAAGACGCGACTCAACGGATATTGAAATTTTACGAGCGGTTCTTTGAAACACTTTTATTTTTAAACGCCGACTTTTGTTTATTTAAGTTACACGTTTTCTTATTGTGACAGACACTCTTCTGAGGCGTGTCTGAGAATCGATGTCGACTTTGAATGTCACGTGAGGTAGCAAGTTATGATGACAAAAATGATTTTTATACTTATAAAAGAAATCTGAAACATAAGTATTTATGATCCAAAGGACAGTTACAACTATGAAATAGATAGATACTTATATATAAAGCCGGGGAGTTGACGTTCAAAGTTACATCAAGGTGTACACAAATAACCCCCATGTATGTTTTACGATTTTGCTAAGTTTATATAAAAGATAGAATTACATTTTTTTCCCAAACATTCACCTATCACTGGTCTTATTTTTCTTACATAGCCTAGCGAGCACTTGAAGTTAGTTTTTTTGGTGACAGGAGTCCAATAACTAGAGCAGGGGGAAATAAGTCAAATAGCAGTTAAAACAATAAGATAATAAGAAAAGCATTAAAAACCCATAATAGGTAAATATTAGGTAATAATAATTATAACTTCTAAACTAAGCAAAATCGTAGAACATACAAGAGGGATTTCGATACACATGTTAGCTTTAAACGTCAACTCCCCGGCCACCCTGTATATACATATTTATATATTTTTTAATTCCAACAAATATTACATATAGGTGTTAACTACAATCAGCCTTCAGCTCTGAATTAGCAAATAAGTTAGGTGTTCATTTTTGACATTTCTATTCGTATAAATAAATGATCGATTCATGCTAGATCTCATCTCTTTTACTATACGTGACCTATACTCTCTTATAACGACACTTTCACGACGTAAAAAGTAATCCAGTAACAAAATGCGTATTTCTCACCTCGGCAGGGTTCCACAGGCAACAAAGGCCGGCCATAACGTCAGCGTGAGATATGGGACCGTAAACATGCGACGGTGGCGCCGCCAGAATTAAAACCTCGCTAATATATGAACGCACTGTATTCGTGTCGACAACACCCTATTTGTCCCGAAGCTGAGCTTTTATTTCGCTTGGTAAATAACCGGTTTTATTTTTAAATTGAAATCATTTGTATAACAAGATGAGTTATTTAAAGACGATTGTCATACGCTCACCGTCATTATACGGTTTTGGGTTCACAATACATATTCGCAGTTAATAAATAAATAAATAATACTTTATTTGACCATTACAATGATTTTGCACTAATAAGTTGCAATCATAAACATTGACCACAAAAACATGACGGTAAAGTGGGACCTACCCTCCGCGCTAGTAACCAAACTGTGTTGGGTTCGAGTAGTTAAATTAGATATGTGAGAAGATGGTACTCAAAATTCAAAGGATTATTTCTAATTCAGCTTGTATAATGATACTGCAGCATTATGGTATATATTTTGCTTCCCGCGTTCCGCTAAAATTACACGATGCCAATAAACTTCCCCAAAATGGTCTTGGCCATAACTCGAGACGTTTTCTACAAGGCGAAGGAAACAAAACAAAAAGTTGCAATAACAGCAGCAACAAGGCGACTCAGAAACATTATTGGCGAGCGACATCTGTCGGCGCGAGATGAAATTTTAGCCGTCACTAGTACGACTTATTGTTGTAATGGGACTCTGTTGTCCCTTTTTAGGGTGTGATCATAATGTACTACGTGGTCCGTAAATAGTCTTTGCAAAAGATTGTGAATCTTTCCAAGAAAGATCGAAGAAAAAACTTTAATAGAAAATATTATTTAATACCATTGGCATTTTACTACAACGCTTATTTTTTCTAATACTGGCCGTTAATAAGACATACTTAGTAAGTGATATGTAGTTTATAGTAAGGTCTACTATTAGAATAGTTGAATAAGATTTGAAAGTTTCAAATCGAAAGCCGTCTTAAACCCCATACAATGTTAAGATCTAATTTTGTTTATTTTATGTTTAATTTATATTTTATAAACCAGGGTATCCTGCCTCATACATATTCGTATAAATCATTTACAGTAAATAGCTTAAACAGCGCCCACAATATTATAAATATATAGAATTATTTTATAAATACCTTGTAAGAGACAACGTGGCAATTTAGTCACACCCTTAGAAATAGGAGAGATTTCAACACTATAACATGGGGTGTAAATCGACACGGCCTATTTTGGTGTTGTCTGAGTCCATCCGATCCTCTGGACAATGAGCAACATGAGCTGGGGGTTGATATAACGATGTCGAGTGGTTGTCTTTATTCACAACACTGACTAAAAAGCTGAAAATAACACATTCGGCCTTTATTTAGGAGAATCAAATTCATTTGGAGTCAGTGCATGATGTGAGCAGACTATAGATGAAAGTAAGCTTGAGATGAAATGAAACTCAAACTGTTTTAGTCATCCATTTAAGGCGATTTTTTTTGTTATTGTTTTTATATCATGATTTTTTGTTCTTATATTTGCATGCTATTAATTGATACCGTATTTTGAACATCCCAATGTACCCTTTTTCATTAGCAAATAAACCATTTTTTTCTTTCAAAAACTACTACACCAATTTTAATAAAACTTACACTGTACTTTAAGATGAAAAATACCTGATAATACTAAAAAATAACCATCTTGCAATGACTTCTAGTTTTCAAGAAATCTGTGGACAAACATATTACGACATAAGCTTACGAAATTTTGCACACGTTTTTGGAAGTATTTATAGATCAATAGAGAAGACTTTTAGAAGACTTTTTTATAACTTTAAATATACTCAAATATTAACAAATACTAACGATATCACATACATACATATTGAATTGATAGCCTCCTTTTTTAAGTCGGTAAAAATTATATCACATTTTATAAACACTCGAGCTCACCCTTTTTTACAACAGCCAATGCAGGATTTAATTAATAATATTGTATGTTCCAACTGTCGCAAGGGAAAGTTACAAGTAAAAGCACTTTTAAATCACGGCTAATTACAATACCATTGCTATCAAAAAAGTACTAGTGCTAATTGAAAAAACATCTGGCCGTACTTAATAGCCCTACCATCTGCTACATAAGAGTGGTTCTACTTTATCAGGGGCGTGTGCTTAGTTACAGCGTGACGATAGAGTATTAAAACATTAACAGGCGCGCCGTGTTACATTGGAAATTTCGCTATAAATACATTTAAAAAAAACATTTGTTTGATCAGTAACAACAGCCAACTAGTAATAATTTTGAACCATGATACATGTTGAATACACATCTCTAGGGTACAATTTATAAGCGTTCTGGCATAAATTCCACAGCAAAATATTCTGTGTTCCATATTAGAAGAAAGGAACACAGAATATGAATTCGTTTAAATAAATAACCCGTAAAACATTTTTTTTCATGGTTAAAAGAAATAATTCCTGGGATTTAGCATGTTTAGTTACAATCTGAATTGCGAGCATTTTGAAACGAGTGTATTTTAATATTTTCAAATACGCTTCATAATCGCTGCGACCATCGACGCTCCTTAAACTCGATACACCAGACAATGGCGTTGTGGACAAAAGTGAAAGGACGGCTCTTAAGCGAAATATCAAGTTATAAGAAATGTAAGGAAATCCGACGTTGATCCGAGCGTCTTACCGCAAAAGGCTGTATTGTACCCGACAATGCAGACACAATCCTCACTCAATATGGGGTGACTCGCGGTCGAGGTATGACAACAATACATTTATTTCATTTTCAACAAACTTTTAGACAGTATACATCTTTGAAAAAAATGATAGCTTTAGTAACATTCAAGTACTGTTGACATTGTTGCTATGATTTGTACATTATTCGTATTGATATATAATAAAAATAATATGTAAAACTAGTATTTATAATTGCCTGAATATTTGCATGCTGTTTCATATGGCTAAGTAGGTCACTGCACTGTTTCTCTGGCATAAGACCACATTTTCATTTATTGTACCCTACATAATGACAAATAAGTATATTTATATTTGTATTTAAGCAGTATAAAGCTTAGTGGCCTCAATGAATAAAAATAGTCTGTTGAGACTCCCAAGAGCGCTAGATTTAAGAAGAACTGCTATTGGATGTGTATAGCTATTTTCAATAAAATACCCTCATATATAAAGGACTTACCATTAAATAGATTTAAAGGTGCCTTCTACAGATGGCTTAATGGACATTGTTTTTATAGTGTTAATGATTTTTTAAATTTCAATTGTTAATTTGTTAATGACATGTTTATACAATAACTATTTTATATTTAATAACTTGACATTTTGTGAATTGAATTGATTTAATTGTATTTTGATTTAATTATTATTCTGATGTTTGTTTATTGATTTGGTCTACTTGAGTTTGATTTTTGACATTTCATTATTATTATTTTTAGTCTGTATTAAATATTTGCTTGCTATCTTTATATGGCTGAAAAAGATGAACTAATACTTAATGATTCCATCTAAACTGTACCCTTTTTCATAAGCAAATAAATTTCATTTCATTTCATTTCATTTCATAGTGAACTACTAATGCTTGCAATAGCTCAACTTTGATCAAGTCACAGCGATGTTGGTGAAAACCTATAAGTTTGGAACAAATCTTTAATTTGGTCCACTTCAAAATGTAACTCTCCAGCTGCGCGATAAAAGAGTCTACGAGGGTCAAACTGAAAGTTCTTAGAAAATCAAAAACTGATTACATTAGCCAGTTATTAGTTTTATTATATCTTTTCAAAATATTGTCCATTGACGTCAATGCACCGCTGCATGCGATGGAACCACTGGGAAAAGCACTTTGCCCACTCGTCCTTAGGGGTCTCTTCAATGGCATCGCGATACGCAGCCACCGCTTCTTCAGCATTCATAAACCGCTTTCCTTTAAGTTTTTCTTTAATTTTTGGAAATAAATAAAAATCACAAGGCGCGAGGTCGGGGCTATACGGCGGGTGACCCAGTAATTCAACGTTTGATGTCGCCAAATAGTCGATCGTTCGCTTGGCGGTGTGCGACGAGGCGTTGTCGTGGTGAAGGAGGATCCTACTGCGAGGTCGTTTCTCTCGAACTTTTTCCAAGACAAGTGGCAAACAATTGGTAGTGTACCATTCTGCAGAAACTGTTTTTTGATCCTCTAACACAATTGTTGCGAAATGACCTATCCTTCCAAAGAACGAGGCCACCATTTTTTTTCCCGCACTTCGATCTCTCTTCACTTTAGTTGGCAACTCCTCGAAAGGAAACACCCACTGAGCAGATTGTCTTTTGGTTTCAGGATCATAACAGTAAATCCAGCTTTCGTCACCTGTTAGTATGTCGAACACAGCATTTGAGTCACCTCCGTTAAATCTTTCAATCATTTTACGGCACCAATCCACACGATGGAGTTTTTGAGCCTTAGTCAAATTATGAGGTATCCACCAGGCGCAAACCTAACCTGACCGCTAAATGTTCGTGGAGGATTTTGTGCACTTGACTCATACCGATGCCTAAGCTTGTCCGAATCTGCTGATAGGTCACTGTTTTGTCAGTCTCTATCATACGCCGCACAACACAGATGTTATTTTCAGTCGTCGCCGTAGAAGGCCGTCCCTCACGTACATCATCAGTGAGATTAGTGCGACCACGTTTAAACTCATCAAACCAGTTGTAAACAGTCGCACGAGATGGGGCTTCATCGTGAAAGGCCAATCGTAGTCTATCATAACTTTCTTGTTGACTTAAATGACATCGAAAGTCATAAAAATCATTGCACGAAAATTTTCTCGTGTTAAATTCATGTTGACGTGACACAGACAATTTTCAATTTGCCGCCAAATCGTAAAACAAATGACAAATGAATGAAATATATACTCAGTAATATTGGCAAAGAGTTCTATTTTCAAATTTTAGAATATTTTTTTTATTATATTGTTTATAAGTGGCCAGTTCTAAGAACTTTCAGTTTGACCCTCGTATTGCCACCCTATATACTAGCAACCGTTTATACTAGCAAAAGTTTGACAACCGTTCCTCAGAGCAGGTAAGTCTAATGCAGTTTCTGTGGTCTCAAGTACTCGTAAATTAGCATTTGGACTGTTAAAGTAGTTGTGTTGAATAAACAGGTCTTTAACGCATTTTAGCCACAAAATATATGAGTCGTTTTTCTTTTGAATAGGAATCCGTTTATAAAATAAATGGGGTGTAAAACAGAAATTTCATTTTCAGATTGCATTTACATGGTGATTTATTGTTTTTATTTAAATATTTGAAATCTACAATGAAATAAATAATAATCCTTTATGCATGACGTTGGCACAGATCTGGGCTCCTATTTTCGCATCAATGGAACGGTTTTCGTGTGGTTATTCGATTAAAAGTTTGATATTTTTACAGGAAAAATCAATAGTATCTCCACACGTGAAAAAAATACCGCACGGAAGTAATCGTAATGTATTAAATTAGGACCTTTAGAAATCATAATCTATTTTATTCCGACAAAGAAAATTAAATTGGTAACTTTTTCCGTATACGAACTTCATGAGAATTGACCCCTAGAAATGAGTCGGGTTCACTGAAAATTTCGGGTATTATAACCACATCTACCTACAGTGTAGTTTATGCATAATGTAAGCGATTAATTTATATAATGTGATTCCAAATAGTTATTATGAAATGTAACTTCAGCCCAATTCAGGTTATTGAAATTTAAATCAAAACTAATACCTCCCGATTGAGGTCAGTTGACCGTCCAATTACTCATAGTTGCATCAAATATTTGCTAAGATTATTATAAAATAAACACTAATGCTTTTACTTAAGATACATATAATATTATTAAGCTTAAGAGTTTTTTTTTGAACGCGCTATTTTCATGAACTGATGGACCGATTTGTAACAGTATTTTTGTATTGGGTAGCTTATTTATTGAGAAAGCAAACTCAAACACGCGGTTGCGCGACGCAGACCACTAGTATTATTGTATTAGGATTTTGAAACATTTATGTGCGATTGTAGGTTGTTTGTGGGTGGATTTATAATATTGTTTAAAGATTCTGGATTACAATTTATCATTAATTATAATTGTTTATTGATTTAAATTTACTCTCGATTCATCTTTATTTGAAACCAATGGTACTTAATTTACAAGATTATTTCTATCCTGCATGATTAATTACCTATGACTGCAAAAAAAATATTTTCTACAGTAAGAATTTCCTTTTTTTTGCGTTACTTACTTACGATACGCACTATCGATGTCTCGTGGTAAAACGTCATATTTATTTAATTTAAAACTAAAATAAATAACTTCATCACGAACGTGGGAGATTTCGTGAGTAAATAAAGTAAATTTGATAAAACGCAAACAATTAGCACCGGTGCCGTGCCGAGATGCCATACTGAAAAGTACAGTTAGAAGCAAAACAACATGCGTATTTCAAACTATTCTATCCTTCTTATCTGAGGGTATTTTTAATAATAGCGGTTAAGGGGCAACCCGGATTTTTAACGCGCACACTAGCGCCACTTTAGTACAAAATTCATAACTCGTTAAATAAAAGACCAATCAAAAATCTGGTAAACACGATTATAGTACAGGTTCTATAGTGTATTAAGTACGTTTAAATTGTTTCTAAAGTAGTTATCTGCAGTAACAGTTAGAAAAATTGCAAATGTGGTCAGCCATATTTAGCAGTTTTTCTAACTCTAACTACAGTAAACTACTTAAAAAACAATTTAAACGTTCGAAATAAACTTTAGAACCTGTACTACAATCGTGTTTACCAGATTTTTGATTGGTCTTTTATTTAACGAGTTATGATTTTTCGTTTGAAATTGAAAATCCGGGTAGCGCCTTAACTAAACAATATGATTTTGTAAAGTACAAACTATGTCAATCCAGTTCCATGCTGTGAACCCTTCAAACTTGAAGGTTGAAGCAAAGCTACTCACCCGGCACGGGAACAGCATCAACCAGGCGTCAACCATACGGAAGCGCGTGAGTAAAAGGAACAGCAACGATTCGGCATAGGATCGGCATCAGATAGCGAACGCTTCCAATCGGATAATGTTAGCTACAACTTATGACAGGTTCTTCTTGTAAATGAGATCCTGTTTGACAGGGTGGGCGGGGGTACGTATTACAATACCGAATTTCAAAATACCGAATTTCATAAGCCCTACGAACGGAAGGCCGAATTTTAGAATGCCGAATGTTTATATGATCGAAAGTTCTAAATACCGAAAGTTTGAAATCCCGAAAATTCAAAATACCGAATCTTATAAGACCTATGATTGGAATGCCGAATACTAAAATGCCGAATTTTAAAATACCGACTGTTCATATGACCGAAGTTCAATATACCGACTGTTTATATGACCGAAAGTTTAATATACCGAAAAATTTAAAACCCGAAGATTAAAAATACTGAATTTACAAGACCCATGAACGAAACGCCAAACAAATTGTATACCATTAAGATTGAGGTTCATTAAGAAAATCAAATTTTGATTGACCCCGAATCGCCGTGGTCCTTTGCCGTGGTACTAGTCTGCCCGATACTAGAGTGTAATTCAAAAGCCGGAGGCGCGGAGGGAGAGCAGCCCTCGCCCGCTGTAGCAAATCTCAGGCGCCCGTGCGAGCTGGAGCGGTTGAGGCTGGTCGCCGAAGGCGACCAGCAAGCCGAAACTGCGGAGGCGAGCGTGGGTGCCTGAGATTCGCTACGCTAGGGCGAAAGGGCTTCACTTCCCGCAGCGTCGGAGAAGAGCAAAACCTATGCTTGCTGCTACATGCATGCCTGTTTGATTGCTTGCATGCTGCATGTCTGCTTGCTACATGCAAGCATGCCTGCTTGCTTAATTGTTTGCATGCTGCATGCCTGCTTGATTGCTTGCATGCTGCATGCCTGCTTGATTGCTTGGATGCTGCATGCCTGCTTGCTACATGCATGCCTGTTTGATTACTTGCATGCTGATTGCTGCTTGCCTACCGCAAAGTTAATCATACTTTCGGGATTTTGAACTTCGGTATACTAACTGTAGGTATATTAATCTTCGGGATTTTAAACATTCGGGATATGAACCTTCGGTATTTCACACTTTCGGGATTTCGAACTTTCGGGATTTTGAACTTTCGGTTATTTGAAATTCGGCATATTGAGCTTCGGTATATCGGGTATAGGTATTTCATTCGTTCGGTATTTTGTTTTTCGATGTTTCAAGCGTAGGTATTTCATTTGTAGGTATTATGAACTTTCGGTATTATAATACGTACCCGGTGGGCGGACAGAAGACAACCATCGAGCGAATCGCCGTAAACGCGATACAACGTATGCCCCGCTGGTCGAGAGTGGGTCCCGATTTGATCTTGATCCGTTACGTTATGAAGTTGATAGATGTGCTTTGAAGTATAACGTTTCATTGTAACAATACTGAACGCCTCAAATTGATACGATTCCCGTAACGGGTGTATAGATATGCTTCAACCTTAATGCTCATGACCAAATAACGGATACAAAATCATAATCTCAAAGCTCTTTTTAAAGCATTATATGAAGTGATCATTTGTTTTTTTTTTTAAACTTTTACACGGATAATTTTGTAATAAGTACAGAACCAATATATTAATGAAGCAGACTATACCAAAGAAAATTTAACCATTACACGGTGTTTTAAAGAAACGAACCATGGAGTAACGCGTAACTTAGGGCCTCCGTGCACAATCGGAATTATGAAAAGCCATATTAACATTATGCCTTGAAAACTTATGGCTTTATATTACAGGTGCTAATGCGTCTTCGCGTGAAAAAATGTTACGAAAAGAACCTACAAAAACTTTGAAGAACAATTTCTTTCTTAAAATAAATATTTCAATGAGTCAGCTGAGAAACTTTGGCTTTCTGAATAATTCACTGAAGACTCCAGCTCTTAAAACATCAAAGGGTGTCAGTGTAAATAAAGTCATCAAGTTAAGTCAGTCAGTCTGTCAGTTCGTCCACTCAATTAATTAAGCAATCAACAAATCTTTCTCTCGCAGTCATTGCGATTTTCCTGCCAAGAATTCCCACGACTTTGCATCACCGAGCCAAAACAAATAACTTCACAAACAGGTAATTCTTATCGACAGACACCTCAAAAACATCTGGTATCAGGTGCGATTGAGGTCATATTTTCTTTTATCTGCTTAGCCACAAATAAAATTAATTAGAAAAAAGAGTATTTTTTTAAGAGCACCATTCCTGTTTTGCCATTAGATTAGGGCCATTGGCCACAGTTGTGGAACAAATCTGTTTTAGTCACACACTCTTACTGCAAGCTAAAACTCATCAAGAAAAAAAGATCAGCCAATTTACTTCTAATAACATTTTTTCCGGTCCACACAACTTATGATGCGATGAAATGTTCTGATTTAAAAAAATGAAAATGGGTATTACTCGTAACGAAAAGGTAACATACATACGACCATGGATGGAGTTTTGTAACTAACTTTCAAAATAAACAAGGTTGAAAATCAAACCTCATTAATGGGTTTTTATTTCTGAACTTTTGGTGAAAGTTCGTGACATTTCATGAAAGCCCAAGTGGAGGTAATACCAAAGTAAAAGGTAATAAAAGCTTGCTGATGTATCTTGGCTATGCATCTGGCACTCGCACGACGAAGTGTATAATGTATGTAATGAAGACATGCCATTCCAGTTATTAAACTATAAAACTCGTATTAGTAACTAAATTTAATAATGAGTCCATTTATCTTGATTGCTTGAAATTTTAAAGGGGTTCACGGGAAGAATATGGACAATGATGAATCATTTCGCTTATAACCACTAAAATATACTGTACTTACTTTTAATAACATTTTTGTTTTATAGTATTTTGTCAATATACAAACATTATAATATAAAGTTGCTCTTGTAAAAAGCAATTTTGGCTGTGTGACAGACGAAGAATCGAACCCCGTGTCTTACGCTATCCGTGCGTATGCCTATACCACTCGGCCACTGTCACATTAACAAGCCTGTTGAATTTTGTAAGCGCTAAGCGTAAGACACGGGGTTCGATTCCTCGTCTGATACACAGAAGTTGCTTTTTACAATTGCAATTTATAATACTTTTAATTCTTTTACAACTTAAAAAAGAGACGTTTTCAGGTTGTACATGTGTTCACAATAAGTCAAATTATGCGGGAGTCTATCATATACAAAATGCGTCCTTAAAAATGTTTTAAAAAGCTTCTTTTAACTAAAAAGTCGTAAAATTACTCGAGTATTTTCTGCTTTTGATACAAAATGAACCCGGCTAGCGATGCGCAAAGAAAACTAATCCGCAATGCAAAGAGACAACAATAAAGTCAACACAGAGTCAGCTTAAAGTATTTTCAGCAGCAAAAAACACACTGAAGCCGGGCAGTGAGGCGCCAAGCATTTTACAGAATGTATTCATGAAAGTACTTGAGACTCTAGTATTTTCTACTACTGGAAGTCGCTTTACAATTTGAAAGCAGCATGGTAAACTACTTTTTGTGAATACTAACCTAATTACAAAAATAAATGAAAATATTTTCTAAGCGTAAGAAAAAAAATGAGTTGACTAAATATTTTTTCATTAAAAAAAAACCGCTTTCAAAAAAGTCAAAAGAATTAAAATAAACGTTCACGTCACGTTAGTTATTGTTTAAGTTACAATGTATTTGATTGAACTAAAATAGTTATATCGCGGACAAACATACATAAATACATACAAACATACATGTATCACTAAAATCCTCCTTTTTTGAAATCGGGTAAAAATTAAAAACATAATATTGCCTTTATTCAAATAATAAAAGGCACTGTTATTTGAATAAATCAGAGAAAAAAGTTGAAACTGAAACTTGTTTACATTAAAGTATGTTTTGTAAATGAAAATTACCACATCACTACACAAAGTAGCGCACAAATTCAAATAGGGTTCAAAAGAGAGCTGGCCGTTTTGTGTACAAATATTTGAGTTTTTGTTATGCTAATGAAAAGATGCACTAATGCAGCTGCAAGCCGTTGTGCAATGAACTGCGGGGAGAACATACAATGGACAAAACAAACATTTAGTACATGTTTTAAAGGAAATCAAGTTAATGCTTTAGAATGTTTTTAACACTCACAGTGTCATATTTTATATTCATAAAGATGAAATAAGAAACCAAAAATTTGCGCACGGGCGGGACTTGAACCAGCAACCTCTTGGCAAACCGGGCCAAACGCTCTTACCAATTGAGCTACCGTGCTGTTAGTCCGACCCTGCGAAATTTGTGGTTTCTTATGAAAACGTCAATTGCGTGACGCTTAGCGCCATCTAGCCGTCTGTTTATGAAACAGATGGCCCAAGCAGTTATTCTTTACAGAATAAATTCAACTTGGAAATTGATGTCGCTTCGCTATCTAATGCTTTAGAATGTTTTTAACACTCACAGTGTCATATTTTATATTCATAAAGATGAAATAAGAAACCAAAAATTTGCGCACGGGCGGGACTTGAACCAGCAACCTCTTGGCAAACCGGGCCAAACGCTCTTACCAATTGAGCTACCGTGCTGTTAGTCCGACCCTGCGAAATTTGTGGTTTCTTATGAAAACGTCAATTGCGTGACGCTTAGCGCCATCTAGCCGTCTGTTTATGAACGTCTGTTTATGAATCAGAAAAAATTTTTGGTTTCTTATTTCATCTTTATGAATATAAAATATGACACTGTGAGTGTTAAAAACATTCTAAAGCATTAGATAGCGAAGCGACATCAATTTCCAAGTTGAATTTATTCTGTAAAGAATAACTGCTTGGGCCATCTGTTTCATAAACAGACGGCTAGATGGCGCTAAGCGTCACGCAATTGACGTTTTCATAAGAAACCACAAATTTCGCAGGGTCGGACTAACAGCACGGTAGCTTAATTGGTAAGAGCGTTTGGCCCGGTTTGCCAAGAGGTTGCTGGTTCAAGTCCCGCCCGTGCGCAAATTTTTGGTTTCTTATTTCATCTTTATGAATATAAAATATGACACTGTGAGTGTTAAAAACATTCTAAAGCATTAGATAGCGAAGCGACATCAATTTCCAAGTTGAATTTATTCTGTAAAGAATAACTGCTTGGGCCATCTGTTTCATAAACAGACGGCTAGATGGCGCTAAGCGTCACGCAATTGACGTTTTCATAAGAAACCACAAATTTCGCAGGGTCGGACTAACAGCACGGTAGCTCAATTGGTAAGAGCGTTTGGCCCGGTTTGCCAAGAGGTTGCTGGTTCAAGTCCCGCCCGTGCGCAAATTTTTGGTTTCTTATTTCATCTTTATGAATATAAAATATGACACTGTGAGTGTTAAAAACATTCTAAAGCATTAGATAGCGAAGCGACATCAATTTCCAAGTTGAATTTATTCTGTAAAGAATAACTGCTTGGGCCATCTGTTTCATAAACAGACGGCTAGATGGCGCTAAGCGTCACGCAATTGACGTTTTCATAAGAAACCACAAATTTCGCAGGGTCGGACTAACAGCACGGTAGCTCAATTGGTAAGAGCGTTTGGCCCGGTTTGCCAAGAGGTTGCTGGTTCAAGTCCCGCCCGTGCGCAAATTTTTGGTTTCTTATTTCATCTTTATGAAAATCAAGTTAACATTGAAAGGGCTACTAAAAATAAAATAGAATGCATGCATAAATGCGTTAGTAAACTGCTTTGTAACTGTCGTCTATGCTTCGCAATAAAAAGATACGAGATTATCTGAAAAAAACAGCCGCATAGAACATGACGACCACAAGCGAAATAGCGTGAAAATACATTTATTTCCTCAAACAGATAAATTCCTCCTGGCGCTTGAGCACGGAATGTATCGCCATAAACACGCAATTTTAATAGTTTTGATTCTAACCAACGACACAAACCGTGAGAGTCTGTCATCTTATAGCCAGGCTGTCTAAATGTCCAATAATATTAGTATTTAGGCTCTTAACTTTAATAGGTATCATTTTACGAGCAAAGTTATTTTATTACTTATTTTAGGGTAACAAAGCAACAGTAATTTAAATGTTATTTTATCTGAATAAACATCGGACTAATAAAACCCTTACAACTCTTTATCTGCCGACCCAAACTTTACAATAACATGCATCAATGGCGATTTTATAATCGACGCCCAAAGCCAGGGGTAAAAAATGTAAAAGCAGCGGGAGCTTCAACGCTGAGGCGTTAATTTAAGGTTGAAAATAAACGAAGGGTTTTCAAGTGGTCAAAGGGGTGGGCAAATCTGTGCAAACGTCGATTGTGTAACGGACGCAGGGACGCAGGGGTGTGCCAGGGGTCATTGTCTTCGCACAATGGTCGCGTGTGTTGTCCAAACAAAAACTCGCGAATCAACTGATTCTCTAATACGCTATTTGGTCTCCCATGGAAATTGATCATAGCATCAACATACATAAACGGTTTTATTTATTTTTGTGATCATTTCTAGTATTAAGAATACCAAAACAACATTAATAGACCAGTCTTTTTTTTGGTTAAACTTTTACGCTGAATACCCTGTGTGCCCTAGTTCGAGTCCGTTGTAAAACCTGTTACTGTTTTAGTTATTAAAGTCACCGAACCCTGTAGCTTAAAACGTAATTATTTTATTTATTGAAGATCCACAAGATAATAATTCCAATCGACTGGCTACACAAAAGCTAAAATAAAATTAATGAACTTTAACGAAACCCACACAACATTACAAAGAATTTTCTTTTTCTGAAAGAAGATCTGCAAAAAATACCTCTTTATTATATTTACAATAAACTGAGGGTTTAACAAAACTTTTTTTTAGATCAATTAACAGTAAAATGATGTTTGAAATTCAGTGAACATTCTTTTCAAGCTTATTAAATCTTAACTAGACGGAGCTTTTGGGGTGGAATCACCAATAGCGTAAATATTAGTGACCATACGATCATTCTTGATCAATGATTCAATTAGTGCGTTTACTTAGGAGCAAATCCCTTCACTATGAAGTGGCTATAAAAATGAAAGCTAGCGTTGTTGGGGAAAGGTTCTATGGAGACGTGACGCGCCGCGGGCCATTCGATAGATCAGTGAGAACAGCCCGCTCAAAGGACCTCTTATTTTAGACATCACAATAAAATAAACATCTGAAATCTGAAATTGTGCTAAATAGTCTTTATTTTTTATGTGATGCAACAATAACTTTCTTTTTTAAATTTAACGAATAAGTATTATGTAATGTAGAACCAAGAAAACGTATAATTTATTAATCCGGTGTAATTTATTCAATGAAACATGCACATTACAATGGCATTCAATTAATTATACAATGTCACACGTGCCACATAATGTCAAAATCAATTGCATAATCAAAAAGTCTGGATAAAAATATATAGCAGTATAAATCAGCAATCAGCATCATCAAAATATCAACCAATTAAGCAATAATGAATCATTATTGGACAAACGGTATAATTTAATAGTTTAGCAACCACCATGCAACCTATTTGATACAAAGATACCTATTATGCAGGTTGCATTGGCTCGTTGAATGCCAATTGAGACTTGCATGTGGGGGACTGACCTTGTTCTTCCTTTTTTTTAAGTCAGTATAACATGGCATAACAGCATTTTATGGCTAAAACAATGTAAGATAAAGGATAACAATGTTTCACATGAAAAGAAATTCGAATGAATACAATATGAACTAAATTCTGTAACAGTCAATAATAAAACTGGCTGGTTCCTATTTAAAAGGATTAGCATAGGGATCCATCGCGGCAACGCAGACAGCATCTTAGGATACTTGCCGCTAGGAAATGGTAGGTTTAAAGTTTATTTTCCGTCAAGTTTTTTCCCGACAAATACTGTTTCTTTAAAACTAGCAGTGCTAAGATCGCAACCGATTGCACTAGCCGCTCTATTTAACCTATGGTCGCTAACAGCCCAGTGGCGCTTTGTTTAGCTTTACCGATATTGATTGGCAACGTTTGGCTCGTCACGTCGATTCATACGAGTGGTGTCACTCGGCCGTATGCAAATGAACGACAAACTGTTCTGTTATACCGCGGAAAAACGAATACAATACAATTTTGGTTCAATTGCTTTGTGGAAATTTAGAGCGATTGCTTCGATGAATTTATTTTTGTGGCTCTCATTCGTTTGGTCATTTTTAGCGTAAAATCTAGTTTTACGCGGTCGTCTGTCAATCTTGTCGGTGGACCGACGTCGTCGACGTCCTTCGCCGCGGCTTTGGTCGAAGGGTCACCACCCTAGAACTTCTCTGTCCTAGCAGACCGCTTGTGATCAGTCGCTGTGGAAAAACGGTAAGAGAGGCCTATGTTCAGCATTGGACGTCCTTTGGCTGATATAATGATGATGATGATGATCATATAAGCATAAAAAAAATGTAGGTGTAAACAGTTTGATCGAAAAGCACGTAGGTAAAGTCTTGTTACCTCTATAATCAAATGAAATATTTACAACAATTTAATGGATAACAAAATCAGCATATCTTTTTTTTAATTGTCCTTTTACTTCTTTACAGAAGCATTTACTGTTACTCCTATTTTGATCTTACAGTTTACTTGAAGATTGCAAACTTGTAAATTAAATGAATCCATATAAGCTTATACTCTTTACCGGCAAACTACTTGATTAAAACCGTTAGATACCAAGACCTTGCGAGTAATTTATGAGGATATCTAATAAACCCTTCACGTGACGCTAATTAGAAAGCACCCAAAGAGTTAAGTCTATTCGGTGGCCCTTTTAGATGCGTTTTTCTAATAATGAGCATTATCAACAACTTTGAGTCGCAACTACCGTAAGTTAACGCCGGCTAAGTGTTAATGTCAATAAGTAGCCGGTAACGATATTATCGGGTTTCACACTTGTTCAAGCTTTGGAGAAGATTAAGCTTCTAATAAAGTTGTGATAAAAAGTTTCTGAATCCTCATTTATATACCCACTATGTAGAATTTTTTTATTTCTATATTGATCCGACCAGGAATCGAATCCGGGACCTCGGAGCGGTGACGCCTTGAAACCAGCGTGCTTAGCCACTTCACCACGGAGGTCGTCTCGGGATATTTTGGTAGAAAGTTACTTATTTTACGTTACTTACATTGAATGAGCTTCATCAGTGTCCTATTTATTGAGCTCAATCTCGGTGGCGCAGCGATAAGAGGGTCGCACTTTAAAGCGACGGCTGCGCCAGAGGTCTCAGGTTCGATCCCCAAGTCGGGCCAGAAAATATATACCTGTGTTTTTCTGTTCAGAAATTCTTAGGGTAGCCCGGAGTTTGAAAGTTGGCGGTGTTTCACCCCCGTGCCAAAAAGCACGTAAAGCCTTTGGACCTGCGCCTGATCTTTCTCCAGTCGTATCAGGTTATTGTACCATCGGGCTACAAGAGTGTAAGGAATAGAGAGTGCACCTGTATTTACGCACACACATGTGCATTATATTATGTCCTGCGTAGTCGGTCAGTCGTCGTGACTGACCACTATAGTCGAAATCGACTAGAGGGACTATTATTATCATTATTGAGTATATGACAACTTATTAAACTTTTACTTATACTGAAATACGTCATGATGAAATAACTGTCTATATAATTAATAGAATCAGGCGTTACTTTGCGGAAATCCATTAATACGTTAAATTTTTCAAAATTATTTAAAACTGTTTTCTTTTTACAGGACTTTGAAACGACCGTTGTTACAATGTCTTTCATAAATAACTAATTAAAATAATAAACCGTTATTTTTTTTGTTGTTATGCTAATAAGTGGAATTGATTAGGTGCGTAGGTCTTAATCGGAAGCAATACACTCCGAACACGACATACAAACTTATCTTAATTAAGGTAAAACTCCAAACGATGCAATGTTAACAGCCTCCACAACACGATAAATAAACACGTTTGTTAATACATTACTAGCATTCAAGATAATTAACACATACCGCAGGAAATTCGGGATGAGCAGTCAATTAGAAGGGCCCACGTGTCTTGTAAGCTAAGGAGCCTAACAAGCTACTGTAAGAATTGATTGGGTCAATATTATTTCTAGTGATGTTGGTACAAAACACTTTTGTGGTTATTTTACTTCATAGTGAAAGGTAGTATGAAGGAACTGCAGATTTTCCTGCGTAAGTTTTTACTGTGAATAAAATTATAGTGATGTAAAAAAAATAGTTAAAATATTCCTATGAAGTAAAGTTTAAACAGTCTTAAAAAATAACGATAAAAAAATGGTAGAACTTATGTTTTATGAACTCTACATCATGAAACAAAAGAACAATTATTTTTTGTGTGTTATGTTACGTGAAGTCATTGTAAAATACAAAATAAATCATAATCGCTCTTTAAGGAATCAAACATGGTGCAAGTTGCTTATTTAAAAGGTGTTTAAATCTATGTGTTTTATCTTAAGATCTAACCTTTCAGTTATCATCATAGACATAAGTCATCGATTCTTCATTATTTACCCATATAAGTATCAGACCTGATTGGTCGTACGCATTCCCGAAGCGACCGGCTGTCAGCGCGAGTGTTTGTTTTAAAAACACCTCACTTGAGTGCCGTTGACATCTTTATTAGTCAAGGGTAGGATGACTTGCGGCTTTATTTGGACGGTGAGTCGATCTATTTTTATAGAAAGTTGTTTAATTCTGGTCGATAAACCGCTCTCTGATTGAAAAAGCTCAATTTTATGAAAACTACGGAAACGTTTCTCGAAAGTTTTGATATTAAAAATAAATCAAAAGCATTATGTTTTGTGATGTTATTAGATTTAATTTATTACAACCACGAATTTATGAATATGACAAGGAACAAAGGTATTGATAATAACTTCTCTTTAGCTGTTAGCAGTGTACGAGGAGAATCTGATAACCAGGTATAGTAATACCAAAGAACTTCCCGCACTTCTGATTGTCATACAAAGAATGTACATGTCTGTCACTGTATTTTTTTAGAAACCACGACATAATTTTTTAACGATTTCAAATCAGTCAGATTGTAATCTGTCGATTTATTGTAAAGAAACTCCACACGGTTAAGTATTTATGTTTTTTTGATACTTATATGACATCAACCTAAAATATTACCCTGACTCACCACTTTTCACAGTGATTTGTCATTTAAGATTACGTTATAATGTATAAAATACAGATCAGTTCACAATTAATCTATAGCTAACAATCTAACGTATTTTTTTCATTAATAAAACTACAGTCCACAGACTCTTTGGTCCGTGCCTTTTTTGATTTAGGTTTTTGTTATGTGTGTTACTTTTTATTTTTGCTCCGCGCAAAAATTTACAGTGCTTTTTACAATACTTATTCCTAGGGTTGTTAGTTTATGCTATAACTCTCTTATAAGTTAAACATCGTCTCTTATTTCTACTTAAGATAACTTAATATATTTTTTTTTTCTCTTTTTTTTTTTCTTTTTTTTTCTTGTGTTGTTGTTATAGTTGCTATTTTCTTTTTCTATAATTATTTGTACATGTGCATATATTTTTGTTGTATTGTTTTTTTTTATTATTATTATTATTACATATTTGTATTATTCTATAAGGTTTTGGAATTCTATTATCAATATTGCTCTTATTCTAGTTTGTGTTAGTGATTGTGTTTGTGTTTGGGGAGTAAAGTAATCCCTCTACGTCGTCGCCTTTAGGTACTAAGATGTTCTTAGTGACTTGGTTGATAGAGTTAGTTATGTTAGTGGATTGGCCAATATCTTGTTTCGGACTTGCTCGTCGCCCCTGCGCATGGCCATCCGCAGGTTGTAGTCCCGGATTATTGTTGGTGTGGCCTTCTCTGCCCGGATTATCAGACGAGCTGTGGCGTCGTCGGTGGCATTGTCTGTGTAATAAACACAAGACTTTGTGTGTCTAGAGATGGCCACAACAGCGTGGGGAACACTCTTTAGGAGATGGGATTTTTTTGATACTGTGCGCACTATCACCACTGACTCAAAAGTCTGCCCCTGTGCTTCATGTATGGTAAGTGTGCGTGATCCTTCGTCTTTCCCGTATCCTTGGCTGATAAGGCTTGCCTTTTCAGCTTGGGTGTGAGTGAGGTATAGGGTTCTTTCCGATTTTGGGATCACTGCACCTGAGAAGCGCTTGAGGTAAAGGGACTGTACTTGAGTATTGGCTGAGTATATGCCGCTGTAGATTTCACTAAGGGCATACGCTACATCCTGGGGGTTTCGATAGGTGCACAGTAACTCCTTAGTAACCTCTGTGATTTTATTAGGTCTGTTGTATTCCAAAGTGAAGAGATTACAGCGATCTATGTATGGGAGTTGGTTATTATCTCCTAACAAAGTCACCTCTCTGGCTTTCGCTATTTGGATAGCCAGTACAATGGATCCAAAATGGTTCATGAGGGCTTCATCCACCATTAGGCGTGTGCACGATTCTCCCTCACTCATACCATTTACAAGTAGAGATGCCATTGTTCTGACTCTCCTTTTCGCCCTCTCTTCCCCTATTCTCGTTGCCAGTTTCTCTCGGAGGTCCTTTGCTGCTTCAGTCGTGGTTGTGATTATTATGTCTTGTTCGGGGTTTATTTGGGACATTACCCACGTGGTTTTGCCACAACCAGGGACTCCATTGACCCATGTAATTGTCGGTATAGTCCAGTGTTCCGGGACCTTACCTTTCGACAGATCTCCCGATATGGTGTTAGCCATTTCGATTATTCTGTCGTCGAGCATGACCTTCGTACACTTTGCGACTACGACTATGGGGTCTTCGGACGGTGTTTTGAAGACAAGTTTTCCCTCCTCTAAGTTACTCAGTTGTTCGTCCTGTCCCACGAAGCCACACGCGTTGCTGTATGCCGCCATATACGACCCCGACATTTGTCCATGGATAACCTTGGATTGTTCGCTATCGTATATTGCGGCCTCTGCGTCCTTTAATTTAGCTCGCAGCAGTCCCAGATTGTCAAGATTGTACGCTTGCATGATGCCCTTGCAAGTGTCTTCGTTGACTTTTCTAGTGGCTTTAGTTACCGCTACGAACTCGATAAAGGCATTTAGCATGTGCTCCTGTGGTTGACAGGCTGGTCTGAGAGTCGGTGGAGCTACTTGTCCCATGTCTGCCCTGGTGCGTTCCACTCTTGGGTTTGTTTCCTCCTCTGGTGGTGGTGAGGTAAACTTTTCGACTGCTTTCTCGATCGCTGTTATACTCCTCATCCTCGTTATTTTTCTGGTGATCATCTCCGGGATCGCCTTGAAAACACTGCTGAGTGCTGCTGTCATAGTGGAGAGTGTGTCTTGAGTTTTCTCTTTCTCGTCGACGCTCAGCTCTTTCGCACTCCGTTTCGTCTGGCACTTTTCGCTTCTCACCCTGAGTTCCAATCGCTCGGACCCACTGATGTCAGTTCTGACTATAGGGTGGTCCCAGCAATCAGTGGGTGGTGGTGGTGCGTTTTGGTCTGCTGGTCGTGGTTTAAGGAAGCTGAGGTTTTGGCCTCTGTCCTCATAGACCACGACCTCGTGATATTTAGAAGCTGCCACGGCCCCAAGGTAGTCCTCGGTTTTGCCTTTTTGGTAGCTTACGACCATTGCATCCAGACTGATCTTAACCGGTCTCGATGTTCCTTTCTCCCCTCGCTCACTTATCTTCGTAAGTACCTTGCATGCCTGTTCGAATTCCGTAACATGCAGTTCGTTGGAGAATAGTGCGATAGTCTTGTTTTTCTTTCGCACTATTCTACACTCTTGCTGCTCTATTGTTACAATTGGTAATTCGTTGTAGACCTTTCGTCTCATTGATGTTTTAAAGGTACTTCCGTTGATAAGTGCGCCGAGACCGGGTGAAATATAGACCGTGTTTCGTACCATGGCGTTACAGAATGCGATTCCTAGCCGCTCCCAGTTGTTGTCCATGAACAGCGCGACTCCCCGCAGCCTTATTCCAGGCTCTCCCGGTTCACCGGATGCCAGCAGATTGTAGGGTTTAGGTTGACTTTGTGAGGGTTTCTGTGTGGTGAGTTGTTGTATTTGTTGTTGTGTGTCCTGTGTCGTGGGTGTGCAATTTGGTATTGCGCTATTTCGCCTTGTTGTTATTTTGGCGACTGATTCCACATAGTTTAAGAAAGTGGTTCTTAACTTCGCACTTTTTAGGACCTTTGTCATAGTATTTTTGGTCAGCTCCATCTGAATGTCGCATTCCAGGTTGTGCTTGCTCAGTTGGAACCGCGGGCAATCTAATAGTATATGCCAGACTGTTTCGCTTGTGTCCGGGTCACACTCGCATCCGGGGGAGCTGCGAAGTTTAAACCGATGTAAGTATTCCCCAAAACCACCATGTCCCGTGAAGATTTGGGTCTGGAGCGGGGTCAGTTTTACTGCTCTCACCAGCCGGTACGCCTCGCGTACGTCTGGGAAGAAGGCCTTGGTAACTGATCCCGTTGCAGAGGCGTCATATCTGTCCTGCCATCTCTGGACCGATTCCTCCCTGATTTTTTTCTTCACATAAGACAATGGGACTTCTGCGTAGTCTGGCTCTGACTTTTCTGTTGTAGCGGCTGTTTTTGCTAGCTCGTCAGCTCTTTCATTTCCCGCTGTTCCAATGAGTGCTCTTAGCCAAAACAGCCTCACCTGTCTCCCTTCTGCATTCATGGCTGATATGTTCTCCTTAATGGTCTTTGCCAGTGGGTGTAGGAGAGCGGGGTTAGACAGTAGTTCTAGTGAAGATCGTGAGTCACTTAATATGTTCACTGTGTCCGTTCCGCTCTCTTTTGCCCTTAGCACTGCCCTATGGAGAGCATATAGTTCCGATTGGAAGACTGTGCAGGTTGGGTGTAAGCTGAAGGTTTCGCTGCCTGTCTCCTTACCGTTTTCCCACCACGTGAGGGCTGCTCCTACTCTACCCTCTATCTTGCTTCCATCGGTATAAACCTGTGGACCTGAGATGTCGTGGCGTTTTTGGGTTTCTGGGTTCATATCCTCGAGGAGTTCATACCCCAAGGCAGTGGTGTTGGATGGATGTGGAAATTCTGTAAATTTAACTTTATTTTCCAGGTTCCTGCCAGGGGGTAAGAAATCGGCTGCGTATCCTCTCTTTGCCTCGTACAGGGTTGCTGTTTCCTGGATGCGTAGGTCTAGAGGTAGGGTCCCAGAGAGAATCTGCACAGAGGTTAATGAAGTGGTTCTATAAGCCTTACATATTTTCTGCGCAAAGCCCCTCTGTACCGCCTCCAGGCGCTTTTTGTTCATTTGGAGCTGAGTTGCCACTGCCCAGGCTGCCGCGCCGTATGTGACGATGGGTTCTATTACCGCCACGTATATGGTCCGTACTATCTCGCCGTTTAGACCCCATGTGACCCTCGCTGCACACGCTAGCTGTTTATATATGTCCGCTGACTTTTTGCAGATGGCGGATACGTGTGAGTTGAAGTTGAGTCGTTTGTCTATTATGAGTCCGAGAAGTTTGATCTCATCAACGAGGGGGAGTTGTACTCCTGACATTATAAGTTTAGGAGGGGTAAATTTTAATCTTCGGGTGATGAGCATGGCATTGGTCTTATGCGCCGCGAAGTTCAGTTTGTTTTGCTTTCCCCATTCTAATGTCATGTTTAACACCTCGTTGATGGGTTCCTCCATCTCTGACACTGTTTTGGCAGAGAAGACTAAGACCACATCATCGGCGAACGCCTGGCAGTGTACCTTCTCCTTGGACAGAAGGTGGAGCAGTGGGTCCAAAATGAGATTCCAAAAGGTTGGGCCTCCTATGGATCCCTGCACACAACCCTTGTTGGTTTCTCTTTTGCAGGTAGATCCTGCGTAATGGACTTCTACGCTTCTGTCTTCCAGATAAGATTCCACTGCTTTGTAGAGGTTCCTTGGGCAGTGTCTTTGTAAAAGTTGGTATTTTAGAGCCGGCCACCACGCGTTATCAAAGGCACTCTCTATGTCCAGCGAGATTACAATTATCGACTTCTTGTCGGCCCGTTCTTTGGCTATATAACTCGTCAGGTCGTAGAGGGCGTCCTCGGTTCCACGTTGCGGCAAGAAACCGTACTATTTTGGACTGAGAGTTTTAAGGAGATGCCATTGGAGTCGACCCACTAAAAGTTTTTCTACCGTTTTCCCTAGTACCGATAAAAGTCCTATAGGGCGGTAAGATTTCGGGTGGGTATAGTCATCCTTACCAGGTTTTTTGAGGATGACTACATGGGCAGACTTCCAGATTTTTGGGAAGTATGATATGGCGAGACACTGGTTAGCGATCGCCATAAACACCTCTTCTGCAGCTCGGATTGCCCTTCCGCATATGTCTGCCGTAAAACCATCCGCTCCCGGGGCTTTCTTTGGATTCTGCGCTTTAAGCACGGCTTCCACTTCGGCCCGCGTGAACGGAGGGTCATCCGGCGACAGTTTGCTTGTCTCCTCTGGTGTTCCGCTCCTTGTAATGTATCTGATATGAGCATGTGACGGATCATCTGTTGATATAGAGTCCTTTGGATAGAAGGTTTCGGCAAGAAGTTCTGCTGACTTATTTGGGTTCAGCGTTTGCCCACTCGAGTCGCGAAGCAGTGTGTCTTCCTGGGTTCTCGCCGTTCTTCGAATGATTCTATATATCCCGTCCCACATGCTCTCTCTGTCTTGTTTGGAGCAGAATTCCTTCCAACTCTCTGTCTGAGCCTCCTGTGTTTTGAGAGCGTACAGCTCTTTGGCGTCACGGTACTCTTTCAGTACGGTTTCTATTCTTGGTGGGGCTGCATTTTTAATACGTCTCTTTTTTCTAAGGACGTCTTTTTTGAGCTCCTGTAGGTTCTGATTCCACCAAGGTGGCACAACCGTTCTTCCCTTGCTGCCTAATCTTGGAATCGCGCTTTCGCACGCTTCTTCGATTGCTGCTGTGTAGGCTTCAGTTATGGACTCCAGCTCTTCTCCGTTGGTTGCCTTTTTGATGTTGTCTGGAGTTATTTGTCGCTCTTCTAGGGACTTGTGTAATTGTCTATCGAAGCTCAACCAGTTTGCCTTGTTGGTATTGTACTTCCTTGTAGTAGGGCGTTCTACTTTATGTAGTTTTTCGCCTACGTGTAGGTTGTACGTTATGGCGTTGTGGTCTGATGTGGTAAGGCTTCGGTCAACTTTCCACTCCTGTATTTTACCTAGAAGTTGGGTACTGCATGCAGTAACATCAACGATGCTTGTGCATAGTTTCCCTCTACGATACTCCTCAAAGGTAGGTGTATCTCCAACGTTTAGAATGTGGAAGTCCATATCGTTAAGGAATGAGCTGTATGTTGCACCTCGTTCGTTCTCAGATGAGCTGCCCCACCATTGGCTCCAGGCATTTACGTCTCCTCCTATTAATAGATTTTGGGTGTTTAGTTTTAAGCATACTGCTTTGGTACGCTCAATGTACGGCTCTATAGGTTGGTCTCCTTCGTAGTACAGGGATACCACTCCCAGTCGCAGAGATCCGGCCTCCAATAGGACTGCGCACTCTGTCTCGGTGACCAGTTGGGGGTCATGGATGACTTTTAACAGGTCACCGAAGACGAGAATCGCAGCCTTTATCGGTTTTTGCCTATTAATGGTGCATTGGATTACCCTAGTGCCTGGGTATTGTTTGACTATCCCTGTGGATCCAACGTAGGGTTCTTGCACCAGGGCGATTCCCGCACCTCTCTTCTCCGCGGCCAGGAGCAGTTCATTCGTGGCCTGCTTTGATTTTCGCAGATTAGCCTGAATGATGTATATAGTTGTTGAAGAGCCTGTACTTACGGTGGAAACTGAGCCGTTGTCTTGTGGTCGAACCTTAGCAATATGCTATTTTGGAACGCGCTATTCCATCCCACGACTGCCATTGCGGGCACGATGGGCTGAATGCCATATGTGGATTTTCTTTAGTATCAGCCTTTGCCCTAGCACAGTTCTTACAGCTAGGGGCGCCACCGTTTTGCCTTGTTGAGCAGTCTTGCCAGGAGTGTTTCTCTCCGCAGTAATTGCAGTATTGGTCCGTCTCCCGGCACAGAGTTTTTGTGTGCCCAAATCCAAGGCATTTGGCGCATTGGACGAGTGGTGACTGGTCCTCCACAGGTCTCTTCTCAAGCCCTATGTGGACAGCTCCCTCCTCCAACATTCTTTTGTACAGTTTAGGCGATACTTCTAGTACCGGATGGCACTGTAGCGCGTTCCTTGCTCGTTTCCTGTACCTCACCTTAAGGAATCGATCTTCGGCATTCAGGTCTATGAACAACTTTTTGTTCTGAGCCTTCAGCTGTTCGACTATATCCTCGTCGGTGTGGTACGACATTATATTTTTAATTTTAATTTGAGGGTTACCTGTTTTAGCCTCTTTTATCGTTAGTGTGGTGTTTGTTCTAATCCTGTCGCGAAGTGTTTTGGCATCCTCCTCCCTTTCGCAGCTTAAGATAACCTTGCGATTTTTAGCCTTTCTTACCCTGTCGACCGTGACTCCTGTTGTTTTGAAGTCTAGTGTAGTTCTGATGGTTTCTATTACGTTGTCCCCGGTTTTTGTGGGGTCTGTTGACGAGATTATCAGTGCATGGTTGGGTTTAGGGGTAGGTTTTTGTTTGGCTGCAACCGCGTAGGATATATGGCCCTGTGGTTTTACCTCTGTTGGTGCGCGCTGCCTGAAGGAAGAGTTGATCCATGTGAGCGTTTTGTTGATGGCTCTCGACTGAGTGGCCAGTTCCGTCACGTCTTCTCGGATTGGGTTTATTAGGTCGTCAATCCTGTTTGCTGTGTCGGACAGGGCCATTTCCGTCGCAAGCCCTGTCGCTCCTGTTGGTCCTGCCACTCCATTTGTATACGCGATATCCTTGACCTCCTGAATCTCCTCTAGGATCCTCGTCGTTTTTGTTATGATGGGTGACGTGGCCGATGTTAGGTCCTCCCCTATCTCCTCTCTTGTTGGTGGTGCTGGACGTGCTAGGAGCGTTTTGATGGCGGCGATGTCCTCTTTAATTGAGTTTATGCCATCCAGCACTTTAGGACACTCTTGTGCTATTGGGAGAGCCCTTTCTGGAGACTTTGAGCGTTGTCGTTCGCTTATTAATCTCCCTTCGGCCAGATCCTGTCTAAGATAGTGAAGGTCGGTCGCCAGATGTCCAAGTTTGGATGTAATGTCCTCCAGAGCCGGCGTGTTGTCCATGTGCGGGCAAGAGACTGTGGTGGGGGCATTTGTGTGGTGTATCGGTGTTTGTGAAGTAGGCTTTTCCTCTTTCGTGGTGGTATCAGAGACTACTCCTCTCACGATACCCTCGACTTCAAAGTTGAGCCACTTTTGAACGCCGTCTACTGCCTTGTGGGTGCTTTCCCATGCATCTTTAGTCTCTTTCAGGCGCTTTTGAAACTCATCGTGCTGATCCTTAAGCGCCTTGTTGTGTGCCCGCTCCATGCGTACCATTTCCCGGGCCGCCCTCGTCCTCTCCGTCTCCAGATTCAGCCTGTGGCGGTTTCTGGAGTCGGCAAGGGAGAGCACGAGCTCGTATAGGTTTGATAGGCTTTCCACTGCGATTTGCCTCAGTTCTTTTTTAAGGGTTCTGGAGCTCTCCAGTGCCTGTTTGCCCGTTTGCAGGTACTCTCTAGCTCGGTCCGTCGCTAGATCTTTGCAGACGCCTGTATGACCTCCCATGGGTGGGAGCATACTCGGCCTTCCGCAGTCGCTGTTGACGTCTGTCCAATTGGTGTCGGATGAAGCTATACTCCCTGTGTCTTCCCAGACTCCCTGCTCGGCTAATTCTTGGTCTAGAGCCTGCCATAGATCAGGGTTCTCTGGGATGACTTTCCCTTGTTGTTCTTCGGCTGTAGGTGTAATTTCCGAAGATGAGATCACTATGCTGTAGTGATCTTTTAAGGGGAAGGTGGTCTGTGGTACTAGTTCATCCTCTGCCTGTGATGCTAGATTTGGTGTTTCTGTATTACCTTCCGGCTCTGGGTCTGGCGTTGAGCGGTGGTGGGCATCTTTGGTTGTCCCTTCTGTTTCCAGTCTATGCGGCTTTACAGAGGGTTTACCCTCCGGTCGAGTTGGAGTGTCCTTGGTGGGGTTTGATGACGTGCCGTGTGTCAAGGTTTCGTCGGGTGTTGGTGTCTTTATCGCGCTGATGTCTAGGGTGGAGGACTCTAGGAGTGATGTTTCGGCTAGGTTCCGCCCGTCATCAATCGCTGCTTTCCTCGCCACCGCTTGCGCGTTTCTAAGCGACGCCACTCGAAGCAGGCCCCCTGACATTGTCTTTTTTTGAAGTGTGTGTTGTTTTGCTATGGTCTTACCAAGGTCCGCTGGTCCTCGAATGTTAATCGAGGTTTGCCTTTTCGTAACCTTGGATAGACTTTTGTGTTTTTTGGTAGTGGGTGTGGCAGCCTTCCTCAGCCTGCATGTGTATGCCGGTGGTGATGGCACCTTTTTTGATGTTGATTGTGTATGTGTTGTTTTTGTTGCCGTGGGGGCCTCGCGGCCCCCTATTGTTGTCAAACCAGATGTTGTGGGGGTGGTTAAAAAGGGTTGCAGTCTCTTCCCAATCTCCTTTGCGGGGGTATGCCGCTGGGGGGAGGAGCTGCCGGTGGCCGTGGCCAAACCACAAACATTATGCCCTTCGTCTGTAGATGTTGAAGGGGTGGTTTTTAATGTTTGCGATGGCGACGACATAGTGTTTTTTTTTTTTGTTTTTTGTGTGTGTATGTGTGTAGGTGTATGTGTGAGTGTAATGTGTTAATTGTTTTTGTCAGTGTTAATACACTTATAGAAGTCTTAAAATTATCGTTAGTGTTTTTAAAATTAGCTTATGTTAGATTATTCTATTACTAAATTAAGAACTAGGGACGATGTTTTCTCGGGTTTTGGTGACTGTGCAGCTGGTGACCGCTGCTCAAGTATCCGAGTGGTGGTAGTGAAGGAGTTTTTGTTTTTATTGGGGAGGGAGGGTTGTATGGAGGAGTGGGTTACCCAGTGAGAAAATGGAGATTCCCTTGGAGCCAATCGACAGGATTTTTTGTGCCGATTCCAACGAGTCGTCGCACGGTTCTGTAGCCCCAAAAAAGGCTAAGTTAGGCTCCGGGGGGGTGAGGTAACCCAGAGGGGGAGGGGGGGGGGGGGGGGGGGGGGGGGGGGGGAAGGTCCCACGTGGAGGCTGGGGGGGGGGGAAGAGATGGGGGGGGTTGAGGGGGTCGCTTATGGGTGAGGTGGGGGGGAGCTATGGTAAGGGTTGGGGTGTCTTGGGTTGGGGTAGGGGGTTGAATTTATAAGGGAGGGGGGTGGGGGTTGAGAGGTTAAGGGGTTGTTACAAGGGGAGAGGAAGGGACCTGGTCACCTGATGTCCGGTGTGGTGGTCCCGATTCTCTGCCGTTCCCGGTTGAGGAGTTCCCTGGAGTACCTTTCGGCGCTGGTGTGACGAGGTGGTGTGTGTCTCAGCGCTGGTCCTCCGGATTCCTCAGGCCGTAAGCGAAGGCCCTAGGCGTGGATTGTTGGGGTAGGTCGCGGTTGTCGGCGCCAGTCTGGCGGCACGTGTAAGCCAGCCAAGTGTGTCAACCCGAATTGTATGGGAAAATCCGTACCTTTGGTCCCCGCTGGAGACCCCGTGGGTTGATGCAGGATGTTGGTTGAGGTGTCGTTTGACAGCCCTTACAGTCCTCTCCCTGATGGTGTTTGTGTGAAGTGTGTGAGTTGCGCTGCTGAGTTGTTATTAAGCCGCAAAGTCTGGAGGCTGTAGCACCGAGGTCCTTAGGGATAGGATGTTGCCCACATGAATCCTGGTGAATCAGACACTGCACTTGCACTACACACACTCAGATGTATTGTTTGAGCACTTTTGCCGATTTTATGATTTTTTGCGCGGAGCAACTTGTTGTTCGTGTCGCTAACGGCGTCGTGACTCCAATTAGTGACACGTTATAACTGTTAGTTTGTAATCAGTTTTTACAATATGACGGTGACATATACATAGATGGAAGTTCAATGGTGGAATTGTGTAATGCAATCGCATTCATTTGACAATTCAAAACATACGGTAATGTGATGATTTTTGTATTTAGATTCAATCAGTAGCCCTGTTGTAATCATTATAATAACAGTTGACGTTATTTATGTAAAAACGAGTATTGTTACTTTATCGAATAACGTTATCGCTATCGCTATTTAAAAATGGCAACACTGGCTGCCCCTTCCCTTCTTATTTTCTGACTTGCGGAGTGCACTGGAAAGGCGAGGCAGTCTAGTGCTGACCGCCGAAGCGAAAGGTTAAAGGAAGGAACCTATGTTAAAATATAGTTATAATTATTGATGTGGCTAGAGATAGTGATTTGTATCAAAGATAAGTGTGTTGATCGAATAAAGAACTTTATAAACTCAACCGAGTTTGATTCACGACACGTCAGAAGTGGGATAGGAAACCTTCAGCTCACAAAGGGTATGTATGTACTATTATTTTCAAATGATAAGAGCAAGTAATATTATTTAATAAAATTTTCTTGAAGATAACGCCGTAAATACCACGATAGGATAGCATTGGTTGGGATAATATTCTGCTGCGGTTGAACTGTAGCAATATTATCCTGATTTAATCGTGTTAAGTTTCCAACTGATCGTTTGGTCAAGGCTACTCCTTGATAATGATCTGAGGTGATTAATACGAGTATGCTCATAAGCAAAGTAGGTAGGTAACAAATTGTCGGGCTAGCCCTAGGTTGTTCTTAATATGAACTGGGTCTATGCTAACTCGACGCAGTCGTGCTAAGCTATCATCAAATCATTTGGGCAAGGCTACCCTTTGCTAATGGTACGTGAAAGCTAAATGCGCGATTTATTAAATTGGGTCAACTACGTAGGCATGTTTAACAAAATATTGTATTTTTTTTTCTCATAATTATCGGGGTAGTGTTAGGTTGCATTGGTTGGGATAATATTTTGCTGCGGTTAAGCTGTTGCACTATTATCCTGACTAAATTGTGTTACGTTTCTAACTGGCCATTTGGTCAAGGCTACTCCTTGATAATGTTCAGTGGATACGAGACACGAGTACGTGCAACTAAATAGCTAAATATAATAAATGACCTCAGAAGTTCCTTCATCCTAATAGGAAATACGAAAAGAAATAGGTATTAAATATTATCATGTCACTGCCTATTGTATGTAGCTATGTTTAGTTGATTGAGAATAACCGTTCAACCTGCAACTGTTCTAGGGCTAATATTTTTGTGTTCATAAATAATTATACCTACAATAAATAAATAAAACTTTATTTCAGACTTTGCATTCATAATTTGTTAACAGACTTATAAACTATGTTAGTGAGTTCAACAATAGTGGTAAATTTCAACCAATTAAATCCAATTTAATTATAAACATTCGAATCATTTCTTATTTCAATTCAATTTCGTTTGTTATATGACTTGAATTGAGTGCCCTTTAGGGTATATAATTTGTTAATACACCCATTGATTATGTAAGTGAGTTAAATAATACTGAGTTTTTTATATTTATTTAACTGAGTTCAATTTAAACCAACTTAAGTAAATTAAATTAGAATCATTTTACTTTTACTTCAATTCCATTTCATATGACTTGATATAAAGGCTTTTTAGGTAAATGACTTATTGCCAATTCAACCCAATTAAAATTCATATACATTTTTATTTTAAATTCGAATTCATTCAATATATAACTTGAAATAAAGGCCATAGTGTCAGATTTTACAAAGTAGTTTTAGCGGCCAGGTGTGTCGCATGGACCAAATATGTCCTTAAGTAGCGGCCAGGTCTGTCGCATGGGCCAAGTGTGTCCTTATGTAGCGACCAGGTGTGTCGCATGGACCAAGTGTGTCCTCAAATAGCGGCCAGGTGTGTCGCGTGGACCAAGTGTGTCCTTAAATAGCGGCCAGGTGTGTCGCGTGGACCAAGTGTGTCCTCAAATAGCGGCCAGGTGTGTCGCGTGGACCAAGTGTGTCCTCAAATAGCGGCCAGGTGTGTCGCGTGGACCAAGTGTGTCCTTAGGTAGCGGCCAAGAGTGTCGCTTGGGCCTAGTGTGTCCATAGTTCTGTACATTTAATTATTCAAAAGCAGCAGAAGTGACCAAGTCAGTCAATCAATCAACAAAATTCATTTATTGTGTAATACATGTACATTAGTTATGTACATGTAAGTTATGTATAGTAGCTATGTATTTTCCTCGATTAGATCGGGCCATTTGTGCCATGAAAGAGCTATGTATGTTTTACAAAAGGTCAAGTCTAACTGTGAATTCTTTTTCTAGAAATTTTCATTAGCAACGGTCATGTGAGCCATATAGGCGCTCTTACTTGCGTTCAGGATTATTTGCAACATTATTCCTTTACTAAAATTATGCTCTAATAAATGAATAGACTCCATAGTAATTAGATTTAAAGATATTTATTCTCATAAATACATACAGTTCATTTACAAAGATAATTATTGAAACCATAACTTAGTAAATAAATACCATATCCAAAATATGATTTTGTTGATAACAATACTAATGCCGGTATTCTTTTTCTTCCGAGGTGATGAGACTGAAGAGCACGAGACCAAACCAGGCTGGTTGGGCCTAAAAAGACGAAAGAGCTCGCGATCGAGGTTGAGGACATCGACATCTTCTAAAGGAAGTCACAAATCAAAAGTACCCTTTCGGCGTCACCAACGCTCGAAACCGTCGAGTCACCTGAAATTACCGTTTCACACAATCCGAAGTGACTTTTAGGCTCCGATCACAAAAAGAAAAAAGAACAACTTCTATGTTTTAATTGTAATATATTCATTCATTGAATAAGTCCTTGTACACACAATTCTGATATTTTTCGCAGAGGTTTATCTTGATTCCCGTCGTTTTAGAACCATTGCAGCGTTCGTGGTCGCGGGTAGGCTAGGATGTTATTTATCCAAAAGAAAATAATATCATCACTTCTTCTTAGTAGAATGGGTTATTTTGTTGCGATTGAGTACAGAATTTTGAATATATGTACAGTCCGACAGCACATCAAATTACCCACTTTTGTTGCAAACTTAACCTTATTGCAATTGCATAAGATACCGCACGTTTTACCTTTACGTGCTGTTTTCCGTAAAACTGATAATTTTGGTAAATGTATAATCGCTCCCACAGACCTAATATACTAAGTTGACTTTGCGAAAAATACCGCGCATTTATCACGATCATGAGAAAAATATACCTATTGAAACACGATGTCAGTAAATTCTTACTTGAATTAACGTTGTGACTTAATTATTTCAAAACAAAGATTTAATTAATTCATTGACGCGGTGATTTTATTGTCGGCTAACTTAAACGCCATTAAAGTCGCGTAACGCGTTATAATGCAGTTCGTTTACATTCATAGAAAAATACCCTTACTTCCTCTACATAAATTGTTCTGTCGTTTTAACCATACTAGAACTATAAAGGGTAGCAGATTCCGTTGCAATTTTGATAGCGCAGTTAACCGCCAAACTTGTAAGACATAAAATTTATATAAAAAGTTTATAAATTATCATTTATTTAATGAAAGAAATACACAGAAGATAAATAATTAATTACAAACTTAACATCGCTCGCTACACGTAAGTAAAACAATTTTATAGGTAAGTTTTACCTGTTAATAAACTGTGGAGTAATTACATTAATTTCGGGACAGATGGTCCTAAACTTATACATATTAATATTAATTTATGACTTCTATAAATATTTAGGAATCAAATAACTTACTACATATTTCTGTAATACTGCACAAACAATAAAAAAATAAATAATTGAAATTATACATCAATAACGAGCTTCGGTAGGTATACTTTACTTATTAAATAACCATCTTATAAGTATTCCTGACTAATAGACAGTCAGTTATACATAAATTAATGTATCCTCAATGTCTACATAAATTTGTTTTAAATGACATTGTTTATCTATTAATCATTACTCCGACAATTTGTAAAAACATTTGTTTTGTAATATTATTTTTATACTTATTGTCTTTTAGCACTTTTATTATATACGTCTGTCTAGTTTTCGCTCAATCTAGTACTTACGTAAGAGACGAAAGGCATTGTCGCGGGACAGGGTGCCCTAAAAGAATAATATATTTTTTTTGTTAGGAAAAATAAAATCATATGCGGGCCAGTTTTCAAAAAAAAAATGAGTCCTCTTTCTATGTTATTGTTTGATGCTCTGTTAAAATATTATCACTTAAAACGAGGTGACCGTACATAATATACTAATCATTGACTTCAAAAGAAATATATTTTCATATATGAATTTTATATTGACGCCAAACACGACGTTTGCTCTGCAATATGCTTGGGTTTGGAATAACTAAAGACGCGTTGTAATACATTTAAATGGGGACTAGGGACGTCTACACGCCAAAACGTAAATAGGAGACCGTGATCTCATAGGTCAATTAATAAATAATTATGCACAAAGGCTTTATTTCAAAACTGGTTTTTATTCTAGTTCCCCACTTTGATATTTTTCTGTATTCTTTGCAATATCATTATTATTATTTTTTACATGTAACAGCATAATATCGTTGAGTTTACTTTGCTGAGTAAATTGTATTTGTAGTAGGGCTTAATTATTAATGTCATTTGACTATTAAATCTAACCTCAATTCTATTTAAATTATTTGTATAATGATTAATAAAGTGAAGTAAGTACTTGTTCCTACTACTAAAAAAAAACCACATCTTCATGTACTGTTCGTATATAATTAACAAATATGTATTAATATGGGCCCTTAAATATTGAATTTTTCTCATACGGACACACATAATATTAGGGAAAGTTAAACTACAAAGTAATATTTTATGGTAACAGTAAATTGAAAGATCATAAGAGATTATATAAGTCACTCAGATAATATAATAATAATAATGATCCCTTAAATGACTGTATCTCTGTAAACAGTCTTTATAAGAGATTGAGATTCCATTCAATTGCAATAAAAAACAAACAACGAGTTATTAATAATATACATAATAGCTTAATTCTACTTGTATGACTTTAAGTGCTAAGATTCATAACTTTCATTATTGATATGTGCCACGCAAATTACGAAATTTAACTTTTTTAAAAAGTTATCTAAGTAGCTTCAATAATTCTTGATTATGTTCTCCCCGATTAATAAGTGGCGTTTATTATGGATGCTTTACTGATTTTCTTAATATCTATCTCAATACATAGGTTTATATCCTAATACATTACTTAATATGAAAAATTCAAATCATGAGACTGTGTTTCAGAAAGAAACTTTATTGTTTTCTCCTTTTTATTTTATTTACTTTATACTTATTATCATTATACAAATTGTGAACTATTATCATATTGCTGAATGCACCGTTCAGTCATTCCTTTAAGTTATTCAAAAATTGAATTAGATGCTAGAAAATGACGATAATAGAAATTAAAGACTCTAAAACATATTGTCATGGAGTATAATGATGTTATTTGTAGAAACGAGGTATTAATTTGACAACCTCCGTGGTGTAGTGGCTAGGCACGCTTGTTTCAAGGCGTCGCCGCTCTTAGTTCCTGGGTTCGATTCCCGGTCGGGTCAATATAGATATCAAAATTTTCTATATTGTCTTAGGTCTGGGTGTTGTGGTACCAACTTTGTGTCTGATTTTCATAACACTGAACAATGTATGTGATTGGTGTCCAATAATTTGTTTTTTACTGTGTATGTAGATAAGGTCTCTTTAAAGTTAGGATCTTAAAACTACAAAAAGTTACCAATAAATTTCATTCATTCATCAATTTAAAAGTCAATTAAGTTAAAGATTCTTTCCATTTTGTTATCTTAAAATCAGATGTTTTTATTTTAAATTCCTATTAAATATATAAGAACATAATAGATTGTTAATAAATAAAATGGCTTCGATAAATGACCCTTTGTCATTCATAGACAGGAGTAAAAAAAAAACATTAGTTTCATTAATAATTACGATTGCGATCATAATTATAATAACATAACCATACTTAACCTTTTAGCCTTTAAAACGAAATTACCATTATAGGTACATAATAGGTTATGAACCCGGTAACATAAAAGATATAAGATGTATAAAATGTTCGTTGCCGCAAGTCTTACAAGACACTGGATTAATACTTCACCCTTGATAAAGCATAATCAATCTAAAGATTCAATAGATCAATCGATATTGGTCAAGTAAACCAAAAAAAATTTAAAATGATAAAAAGTACTAGAAATAATAAGAATATTTTGTAATTATGTATTACTGAGTGAGCTCAACAGTATAATTGTAGCATAACCTTTATTTCTTGTTAGACTTAAATGCCGAATGTGATGATTTTATAATGTGTACTCAACAGCTTAATTTTGGCATAATCTTTATTGCTTGTAATATGATAAATGTAGTATGCTGTAGTAGTATTGATATAAATGCGCCATTGTAAATATTTTATAAAATGCACCAGGAGGTGCATTAGGTCGGATGGCCGAATGTGATGATTTTTGTATTTAGATTCAATCAGTAGCCCTGTTGTAATCATTATAATAACAGTTGACGTTATTTATGTAAAAACGAGTATTGTTACTTTATCGAATAACGTTATCACTATCGCTATTTAAAAATGGCAACACTGGCTGCCCCTTCCCTTCTTATTTTCTGACTTGCGGAGTGCACTGGAAAGGCGAGGCAGTCTAGTGCTGACCGCCGAAGCGAAAGGTTAAAGGAAGGAACCTATGTTAAAATATAGTTATAATTATTGATGTGGCTAGAGATAGTGATTTGTATCAAAGATAAGTGTGTTGATCGAATAAAGAACTTTATAAACTCAACCGAGTTTGATTCACGACAGTATGATCTGTCAAACGGTAAAGAACAAAGCGTTTGACAGATCATACCGAACATTTTGAACTGTCAAATGAATAAGATTGCTTTACACAATTCCACCTCTGAAGACCCGCAGAGCTTTGTCGAAGACAGAAGTAGCGTGTTGATACATATTTTCTTGATTAATTGGGTCTTTTGAACATCTTGTACCGTTGTACATGTATTACGTGTAATAAATTGAGTACCTTAATATATTTAGTATTCATCGGACTCACATTAACGTTTTCATCACATTATCTTTGTTTTTCCATGCTTTCATTTCCTTTTTCCATCCAAAGATTGCTGGTTCATTTGCTGTAAACACGAACTTAGAGTTAATCATAGATTCTATCTACCATAACGCAGTTCGTATTTTCTCCCTAAAAAGTCGTACTGTAGACATTAAACTATAGGCATTACCTGCCTTTCTACTCTTCTTATACTATTACTCTGTATTTTTGGATTATTGATGTTTTCTAATCCTTTTTGAACAATATTTATTGTGAATCTAAAAATGTCAAACTTTCGAAGCTCTGTTATTCTACTTTTCTGTACATAATACTGTAAAAAAGCTGTGTTTTACCTTTGTTTGCAATTTTCCTTTAATTTGCATTGAGTGATGATTAGTCTTCCTGATTATTTCTTTAAATTGCTTGATTTTTGACATATTTTTATCTTTATTGACATGGTTGTTATGACAATATCTTTCAAAGTCTGACAACTTCTATCAAAGTCTATTACTTTTTCGGGTTTAATCCTCTGTAAACCACCAGTATTCATGTTCTATTTTTGAACCTACCTCGATCTAAATTTGAACGGCCCAGGCTCCTATATAAGCCTTTACATTTGTCATTCTATTCATTCGATTTCGAGTTCTAAGCTCGAACAGTTCTATTATTCATAAGACATACTACAAGTTTAACACTCTTCATTTTCCCTCAAGAAGTCTTCAAGAACCGCCAGTGACTGCTGTAACACCTCCTCACGCTAGGGGAGGGACCGGACACATATCCGGAGGATTATCAGAGTCCATTGACTGCAGTAACACCTCCTCGCTCTAGGGGAGGGACCTGTCTCCTTCTCGGAAGAGGACCCGAGACCAAGTACTTCTGGCACTCCAACTGATCATAACATTTTCTACATAGTTCCCGTTACCCTCATCACTGCTGTGAGTTACTCCTTCACGGTGCCTGTCACCGCTGCACATCGGCGTCGCTGCTCTTCACGGCGCCTGTCACCGCTGCACATCGGCGTCACTGCTCTTCACGGCGCCTGTCACCGCTGCACATCGGCGTCGCTGCTACCTCCGCTGTGTCGGCCCTGCACTCCAACGCCGCCCTTTGCTGCCTCCAGGACAATACTTATTGAAGATTTGAAGATACTTACTCACGCCCACTGCACTTTACTTACATTCATACAGACATCACTTCATCTCATTTTTCGGTACTGTATTTTTTTTGTTTTAATATAAATTCTATTCCCTCTTTTCTACCTCTTTCTTTTAACTTCTACTTCTTCACATTTGTCGCTTCACGACAAATTGGCGCCCAACTTTTAGTCTTCAGTCTTCCCTCTTTCTTTCTTTTCTTACATCTCATTCTTTTCATCTTCTATCTTTTTCTAAATTCAAAAATAACACTTTATCTAGTGTTCTTTACCTTTTCACCCTCTTTACCTTTTCACCCTCTTTACCTTTTCACCCTCTTTACCTTATCACCCTCTTTGGCTATCTCTTTTGGATAACATATTATTAACTCCTTCACTATCTTCATATCTTAACCCCTTCACTACCATCTCATATCATCCTAAATCTTAACACCTTAACTATCATTTCAGAACTTAACTCCTTGAAACTCGGAGATAGTAAAATTTTGTTTTAGTTAACTTAACTTGAGAATTATTAACTTAACTAAATCTACCTTAATTGGTCTTAAGTTAACTTTGTTCTTTTAAATTAACTTTGATTTAAATAACTGTTCTCTAATTAACTTAACTTGAGAATTATTAACTTAACTAAATCTACCTTAATTGGTCTTAAGTTAACTTTGTTCTTTTAACTTAACTTTGATTTAAATAACTGTTCTCTAATTAACTTAATTAACCGAGAACTCTTATTTTTCTTAAACTCTCTACCTATTCATTTTTACTCTCCGATTTTCTTTCTCAACCTATATCTTCACTAATTCACTTTAATCACTATTTGAAGAGGAATTAAGGTACTCAATTTTATTTTTAACTTTTTTTTTAACTTTTTAATTTTTTAACTTAAGGGACTCTAAATCCCTTACGTTAACTCGGGAGGCTCTAAACCTCTTCTCTTTACTTAAGGGACTCTGAATCCCTTACGTTAACTCGGGAGGCTCTAAACCTCTTCTCTTTACTTAAGGGACTCTAAACTCCTTAGTACTAACTAGTACGTTCTTTTGAGCGGTTGATTACTCGTTAAATAAGCCTTAGGTCCGAGAGGTTGATTACTCGTTAAATAAGCCTTATATTGGAGCGGTTGATTACTCCTTAAGTAGGCCTAGATCAAACTTTTCTTTTCCATCTATGGAGCGGTTGACAACTCCCTAAATAAGCCTGTCGTTATTGAGGAATTCTTTTCTAGAGTGGCAGTCATTGAATGTGAACTCCACCCTTACGGTATGAAGATGATAGAATGCTAGAAGAAGAATAAATATTTTTATGTAAGGTTGTATATTAGGCGAAATAGATTCCTAGGTTTTCTTTAGGTCTTCTTTCAAAAATTTTCTCTAAGTCGAAAATTTTTTCTGGGGTTGTGGGGGAAATGTACCGTTGTACATGTATTACGTGTAATAAATTGAGTACCTTAATATATTTAGTATTCATCGGACTCACATTAACATTTTCATCACATTATCTTTGTTTTTCCATGCTTTCATTTCCTTTTTCCATCCAAAGATTGCTGGTTCATTTGCTGTAAACACGAACTTAGAGTTAATCATAGATTCTATCTACCATAACGCAGTTCGTATTTTCTCCCTAAAAAGTCGTACTGTAGACATTAAACTATAGGCATTACCTGCCTTTCTACTCTTCTTATACTATTACTCTGTATTTTTGGATTATTGATGTTTTCTAATCCTTTTTGAACAATATTTATTGTGAATCTAAAAATGTCAAACTTTCGAAGCTCTGTTATTCTACTTTTCTGTACATAATACTGTAAAAAAAGCTGTGTTTTACCTTTGTTTGCAATTTTCCTTTAATTTGCATTGGGTGATGATTCGTTTTCCTGATTATTTCTTTAAATTGCTTGATTTTTGACATATTTTTATCTTTATTGACATGGTTGTTATGACAATATCTTTCACAGTCTGACAACTTCTATCAAAGTCTATTACTTTTTCGGGTTTAATCCTCTGTAAACCACCAGTATTCATGTTCTATTTTTGAACCTACCTCGATCTAAATTTGAACGGCCCAGGCTCCTATATAAGCCTTTACATTTGTCATTCTATTCATTCGATTTCGAGTTCTAAGCTCGAACAGTTCTATTATTCATAAGACATACTACAAGTTTAACACTCTTCATTTTCCCTCAAGAAGTCTTGAAGAACCGCCAGTGACTGCTGTAACACCTCCTCACGCTAGGGGAGGGACCGGACACATATCCGGAGGATTATCAGAGTCCATTGACTGCAGTAACACCTCCTCGCTCTAGGGGAGGGACCTGTCTCCTTCTCGGAAGAGGACCCGAGACCAAGTACTTCTGGCACTCCAACTGATCATAACATTTTCTACATAGTTCCCGTTACCCTCATCACTGCTGTGAGTTACTCCTTCACGGTGCCTGTCACCGCTGCACATCGGCGTCGCTGCTCTTCACGGCGCCTGTCACCGCTGCACATCGGCGTCACTGCTCTTCACGGCGCCTGTCACCGCTGCACATCGGCGTCGCTGCTACCTCCGCTGTGTCGGCCCTGCACTCCGACGCCGCCCTTTGCTGCCTCCAGGACAATACTTATTGAAGATTTGAAGATACTTACTCACGCCCACTGCACTTTACTTACATTCATACAGACATCACCTCATCTCATTTTTCGGTACTGTATTTTTTTTGTTTTAATATAAATTCTATTACCTCTTTTCTACCTCTTTCTTTTAACTTCTACTTCTTCACATTTGTCGCTTCACGACAATCTAAAATTAAAAAAAAACTCAGCCACCGAAGCATAACCTCGAGCAAACGACGCGGATTCCTCCGGGAGGCACTTCGACCCGGAGACTGATTGATGGCGTTCATTTGTTGTGTCAACGCGTGCGCCACTAGTAGCACCGCGAAACGTGAGTGTAGGGCTACCACACGTTAGGATTAAATGGGATGAACAAAACTAATTCTTGAGGTGGTAAGAGTAGCAAGAACGCCGCTGCCTTCTGCAGGGGACAAACTTGAAACTATGCTATGAAACTATACTTGATAATATATATATATATGTCAAGTCCGATTGTCATATTACTTACCTACTGAGAGTCGCTGAAAGTATTCAGTTACAGTAATGCGACAAGTGTGTTGTATATTTTTATATTTTTGGGTTTAGTATGCAAATAATAAGCTATTAAAACACTTTATAAAATTTTTTATTAATATATCTGCTAAATTTTTGCAATTTACTTAACTATCACCCCTTTTATTTAAGCAGTGCTCATTGCCAAACTATTCATAGATACTAAAACATACTTTCCACACTCCATAGCCAAGCCTTGTAGGCATAACCTCGAAAAATATTTCTGGCAAATATGATTGCAATATCTAATCTACAATATATTGTGCGTTCCCCGTTAGTTATAAGTATGCAAGTTAAATTAGTAAAAGTATAAATATATTGTTTTAAAATTCAGCTTTTAAGGACAACCCTGCCCACCGCCTGATATGCTCTTAATGTACGCTGGTAATTTACGTAACGTGCTGTCATCAGAGCGGGATTAACTTATTACTGTTAGCGAAACGTAGTGATATTACCGCTAATGCGTTTCTGTTATAACTACGAATATCACGGCTTGAGGAGGTGACGATAGAAGCCGATCATATTAATTTCTCATTTATTATTGTAATTTTTATCGGGCTACACCACATCACCGTAATTTACCTAAAATATTAATGTTATATGCTCTCAGCAATATCGAAGTACTTTCTTATAGGATTCCTTTCAGTTTTGTGAATGCGAAAGTTCAGTTTGATAATATATATATATATAATATGTTTAAAGTTAAAGTCACTATTTTAAAGTAGGTTTATCTATTAATATAATATATTATAATATGTTTATTTATTATTATAGGATAATAGGATTATTGTTACTATGTTCCTTCTTTCTTTAGAAGCTTTTCACTGCACCCGTTGACACCTTTCTGCATGACCTAAAGGTTTGACTGGTAGAAAATGTTTTTAGCATTAAGTCCACCTTTGTACACTAAATTTGTGCAATAAAGTCTTTAAATAAATAAATAAGTAAATAACATAAAATATAAAATCATTCCAAAAACATCCTATTTCAAGAGACCGTCGACTTTCGATGAATGATTTATTCAATTTTGTAATACCATTACTGTTTTTATAAAATACAAAAAATAAATAAGTCGCGGTACACCTGGGCTGTAAAAATCCGATTGATTCTTTCGTTTGATCGTCTTAGCAAATGTTTATGTAAATCGTAGGCGGTACTCCGGCTCCGAAGCGCAAACACTCAATTAGCTGGCGCTTTTAAAACCTCACGGGAAGACAAACACTCTAATAAGGCCCGCTGATGAACAAGGCGGGCAATTGGGAAACAGCTTTAAGGTTTTAGAAAGGTAGAAAAAGTGACACGTCTTTATAAGGTGGAGGTGTAGGTGGTTTTCAATTAGTTTGGACCATTAATAACACTGAAAATAAGAGGAGCAAAGTAAACACGTAGAAACTACGATTACTAATTGCCAATCCTTGCGTTTGACAAATAATAAGTAGCCTATATAGTTATATATAGATTCTTAAGTTATTTGTAGAGTTGCAAGAGTGGTAATCTTTGATCTCGCCAATAGTTTTATAGGTACCTTAATTGATTTGAATATAACCTTAATGTATCACTTATCTCCATTTTACTTCAAGCTAAACTGAGTTTTTTGGCAGTCAAGCATTACGTATCATATTCACTGAATACGAATAGTAATAACACAAAAATGAATAACATAAAAAAGACCAATATTGTGTTTAGCCGTAGGAAATATTCAGAAACACCTCCCAAAAGTGGAACGGTTTTACGAACAGAAATGAGTTCTGAACTCGTACGCGCCACGCGTACAAAGTTAAATATTTCATTACTGTATTTACGTTCAAATGCTTCTAGTTCTGAGCCGCGGAACAATTTTCATCGTTAAACCTTAACTCAAACTGGGTAGTAACTACACGTGTTAAACTATACGTTTATATTTTGAACTAAATAGGATGTTTATACTTATGTTGGTTTTTATTTGAAATGGGTTCGCCCTTGTCGCCAGAATAGACCAGACGTGGCATTGACAGAAACTACGATGGAGCGAGCTAACCCAGAAACCTGTTCACTCTGACTTTAAAAATTTTAGGGTCATGATGCATTGGGAACACTGTTGCGGGTAGTGGTAGAGAGTTCCCTCAGTATACACATGCACTTCTTCATAATTTTAGCAACATTTTGGCTAAAGCTCTCTTGCGACTAGTACCATTGTATTTTTTTTTAACAAAATCAAATGATGAACACTTACGAAAAACACTGGTTGCAGTAAGGTAATGCCATCAATCTAAACAGCGCAACATTATTTATGTTATTATTAAAGTTTAGATTAACGCAAAATAAATTCGAATAAAAGCTTTAAACAGGCAGCACTGTTTATCATTCCCTAAGTCAGACCCTAAGCAGGATTTCGTAATGTGACCTGCTTAAATATAAAGCTTTGGAAGATTTATGTAAGTGAATTATCTACTATGCCATTTTCAAATGAAAACATATCTTGAATAATTTTACTTATTTATTTATATACCTTTTCTTTATTGCACAAACAAAATGTAGTTGCAATGCCGGACGTAATGCTTTCAAGCATTTTCAAGTAATCAACTATTTGGTGAAGCAATTTCGCTTTTTTTTGCACATTAGTTTAACTCTATGCTTTACTACACATAATTTTAATATCTGCTTTTGTTTGTCGTATTTTCAGTTAGTTAATGTTTGATGCGTTTTCTTAGTAAGATTTTTCAATTCGAGATATTTTGATAATTATTCTTAAGAATGTGAGCTCAAAACAGAGCCTTGCTTTCAAAATAAATAGCCGCGGAACTACGCTATTAGGGTCATGATTACATCACAGTATCTGTTCTCTTGTTGCTCCTACTTACCCCGAGTTGGTATTAGTTTGAGGCATCGTGTCCGCTTAGATAACGGAGAAATAAGCTTCGCCAAACATTAATTTTACTTCGCAAATAGTTGCTTAGGGCCTCCTTAAGCAGGGCTAGCATCCCTGGCTGCGGTTGAGCCAACTGAGATTCTTGAAATAATTTATTCCAGTTTGTATCGGAAATTTCAATATGATCGTTTTAATCAATAATAAACCATTAGCCCTCTGTTTTCGTCCTTACAGCGGAACGGAACAGTTACAGTTTTACGTCTCAAATCTTGTAAATTATTTTTAAATGACATTGCTCTGGCCCCATATCCTTTCTGAGTTCAAAATGTCACGGATTTTTTTATAAAAAAAACTATAATTTTTGACAAATCACTAACTGACACTTATGAGAATATATTTTTTTAGTAGTTTTAAAAGTGATTTTCAGTTTATGACTTCTTGACATAAGTTACAGGATGGCGCAAAAGTCATCTCTCATCGAAAGATTCTATATTTTTTGCAATAAACATTCTGTCGATTAAATAGATCAGGTCTGTAGTATGTAAGTATAAATAGTATGTCTACTTAATTTAGATAATCTGCTTTCAGATAAAACTCATTTGGTCTTTGCTAAAATACAAGCCACAAAAACATTTGAAGAATTTCAAACGATTTGTGAAACTTAACTATGGTGATAAATTTCTAGCCTTTCCATTACGACAATAACATTCTAATATCGCATTAAGCATCGACTTGGGGTAAAAATAAATACGTATTTCCGAAACGACATCATAATGAGTGCATCTATTGAAACGCATCAATGCTAGTTGGTGTTAACCGTGGACAACAATAGGCAACACACCCAATAATCGATCTACCCTTATTACCTAAGTAATAGTGTCGATAATGCCAGTGAAAGTTGGATGAGCGCTCTTTAATACGGGTAAACATTGGAGGGTGACCGCGTCATGTGCACGCGCCGTTTTTATCGCTTTCAAACTCGGATCGTTTATTTTGACGATTGTGTTCCGTTCTCACACGGTGTAATCATCCAATCATAGGGTGTAAATGAAAGGCTCTTACATCAATCGAGGCATTATTACCTCCTCTGCTCACTATACATATTAAAATCTAATTAAAGTTTTTGAAATATAAGAATATTAGTAGGATATGAGATAACACGTGTAAATTTAATCAAATGGTGAAAATAAAAAGAAGTATTTTTATCTTCGACATAATCTGACTCATCATCAAAAGCTTTCATCAATTACTTCCCCAAACTAGCATATTCAAATGTTAAGAAGGGCATGCTTCCGTGCATTTGATTAAGCTTTAAGCCTGATCTAATCGGCAATGAAAGAGAGCTTTACTCATTACTGAGACGTGTTTGAGCCTGAAATAAAAGTGTCACCCTCAGAAATACGAGTCCAAATGCAAAGATACAAAGTAGATCCATGCTTCACTACACATAACACTTTATAAAATAAATATAATATTAAAAATATTGCGGACAAGAAAATAATAAAAACGAAGCTGCCAAGATTTTAGATCTGGGTGCGAAAACCAAAGATAGAAACAAAGATAATCTTACAAACGTACCTGTATTAAACTGATGATAAAACTAAGCTTCTCGATACATCAAAATAACATCAGTACTTTGATTGAATTCGTCAACTGCGCGTAATTGCGTACGAATAACTTAGTTGACGTTAGTAACGTCGCCTAAAAGAAAAATATGCTCAAAGATGGTGGTGATAAGAAGGTAGTGAGTCTACCGAGTCTGTTTAAATAGTGAGGATACGTTTGCACCAGCCCGCGTTTATCATTTTTTCGATCAGCTCCCATCCGCATGCTGGGGTGAGCGCAGGGTTCCCACAGCAACACGAGAAAGCTTACAAAACATCAAAGAAACTGGCCAATGCATGTGAAAGAATGCATTATTTTCTACAATAATAATATGACGGTGAAAGAACTTCCTGTAGGGTGCGGGGAACTGAATGTACCTATATATGGCTGCCGTTTGAGTAGGCACCGAAAAATATGATACCGGTATTTGATTTGAGTATATTGAAGAAAGTTGTTTTGAAAACTATACAAACAAATATATCTTTAAAAATATGTTTAATCGATTTTCAGATATCTCAAGGTATTTAACAAAGTTAGAGATTTTATTTGCACGAATAATTAAATAGTAAATCTAGTTCTTAAAAAGATCCAAATTTATTCCTTCGAAAACTACTGGTTCTTAAAAGCGAAAAAGTATAAACTTCTCTCTCTATTCTAAATCACACGTGACGGTTGTCCCAAAGCGCAAAAGTATCAACCCTACTGAAGGATATCTATGGGGTTAGTTGACAGCTTTCAAGTTGGGATTAACTCCGTACTGCGGTGGAGCGAAAAAAAAATTAATAGCTTTTTTGAGCAGATTGTCCTCAGGGAACGTTTTTGATATAGACCTCTGTGCTTGGACCGCCGGGATCATTATAGACGACACGACTAGTGCGAATACGTTTATAGGAACGCCTTTTGTCAAACTCTAAATACGGATTCTGAAAATTATATAGTCTCAACCGTTACAGGCCTTAAATGAACAATCGGTAATTAAAATTGAATTATTACCTGCTCTTTCAATTGGCAAGCTAATTTGATTTGGAGAAAACAAGTAGGTATTTGGAGAGGTAGTTCAAGATGAATTGAATAAAAGTAGCTGCCTACCGACATGATTTAAATGGGATTCTAGATTGAATTTCGGATAAAATTTGGATACAACCATTTCCACAACAGAGCGGGCAGATAGGTATGTGGATAATATCTGAGCGCTTTGTGTACAATTTCGGGCTAAATTTTTACGCGATATTTTTGGAAATCCAATATTCTCGCTTCGTTATCGCACGAATAGAATAATTTATTAGGCGTGTTATTTCGCCCGCGGACTGTGATCGGCCCTTGGCGCTTCATCCCATCATTAATAACCGAAGAACAACAAACAATGTTTCGACAATAATGGCGTCAAACGCGATGAATACTGATGCACAATCATCAAATATTTATGAGCTAGACGTGTCACCAGCGACTGATAATTATTTAACCAATAAAAAATACGACTCATGTTAATGTGTGTATAGAATTTAGGATAAGTTGGTGGCAGCAATTACTTTGAAAGGCTAGAAGCGAAAAAGGAGGAATCAAAACATGACTTCTCATAAGAGGTTTTCGGTACATGGTATATATTAAAACATACCTTCTATTGTAGTGTAAATAATATTCATATGAAAGTCATCATTACTTATTTAACAGACTTTATATACAATGAAAGGGAAAGAATAGCAAGGTTGTTAAAACGAAAACATTTTTGTTCAGCCGCAAAAATTGATGAAGTCTATCGGTTGAATGTTGACTGCCGCACAAATGAAGCAAATAAATACGGCTCGCGACTATTTACATTACAATTGAATTTGCCAGTTTAACAGACAACCATCAAATTGAAATTATCTTACAATTTAAAGGAGGCAGCTTATACAACACTAACTGTTGGCATTGGATGTGTTTTTTGAATATTATAAGATTAATCTTTGATTACGTATGTGATATGTATGTGGAAGCCTTATTTTGATACTGTTATTGTTTTGTTGACAGAACCACTCAATTGTCGTCAAATTACTTTAATGTAACAAACCAATCAGCTTTGTCGCACGCGGTACAGACGCTCTGAACTTTGAAATGAATGGCTTTCTTCCATGTGTTATTAAACTGACTGACCTGGTGGACAGCCGCAGTCTCCGTAATCCCTGATGCTCCTTCTCGGCCTCCAGTAGGTAGGCGGAGGCCTCGCGAGCACCTCCCTCCTCAGCCTCTCTACCAAGGGCTGCTGCGGCTCCAGGACAGCACTCCTCAGCGCCATGTGCTGCTCTTCAAGCAGCGAGAGTCTATCCTGCAAGCCTTGCTGCTTGTACAGGCTGTAGCCGCTCGAGATCAGGCTCATCGCACAAGCACACCACAGCACTATACAATACGCCCACGGATCCCCCGGGCATCTGTCCTCGCACGGCGTAAACGTCTTTTTTCCATTTCTCTCCTCCTTCGGCCGCTCCTGCACTTGCGGCTTCGCGCCCGGAGGCGACTTTATCTTCAGAATCATCTTCCTCGACCCTTACGGCACGTTCGGGGACATCTTTAATTTCGTTATGTCCAAACGTAAATGGACCGATACATCGTCACAATAGCCCGTCCGGTCCGACGCTTTTCACGTGGAAACCTTTTTTACGAAATTCTGATGGACCGGAACACAAAACAAAAGCACATTCAAGTAAACTAACAAACTGGAGTACAGAACTGAAACATTAAAGAGGGATTAAAGGATTTTGGGATAGGGTGCCGAGTGATCGTGTTGGAGTTCGTAATTTCCGCGCGCGAGCGACGTAATGCGTCCTCTCGGTCGGACAGGCAGCGTGCCACTGGCGCGGCTCTTGCTGCAACGTTAACTTTGATATGGGAAACATTTGGGAATTTTCGTTTAAGGATACACTTCCACGCGTGTCCTCTCTTTATTGGACTAAGCGATTCGAAACGTTTGAAGAAAAACTTGTGTATTCAAGTGTTGTCTTAAACGGTATGATGGTTCGGGTGGATGGAATGTTCTTTATGAGTCTTATTGATGGGAAGGCATTGAGGGGACTCAAAAAGCTGGTTCGTGGAATTGACAACTCGCGCGGAAGGCCGGGGGTTGCGAATCCAGTTAGCTGGGACGGGTCGGTGATGAGACGGTCGATAAACTGAGTGATTCGACTAAACGAACAAACGCACATGCTTTGATGACATGCCTGGCGGGACAAATTGGACGGTGCCTCGCTTGGCTAATTGATTTACACAGGATTAGTGCTACGTAAACACATAAGACAGTTTACCTTTTATGCTACCTTAGGCTTGTGTTGCTTCCAGTGTTCCGTGTTTACATTGTCACGTTTATGGTTCGTGTAAACTGAGACATAATCAAATTGTTTTACTCGTGTCTCGCGGACAGTGAGTGGGATAATTTTGCGTTTAAATTCCAGTTAGAATTTTAAGTAGGTGAGTCACAACGGCAGATATTAATGATTTCAATACGCCTAACAGTCATTAAAGCAGTGTTGTTAATAATTATGTTTATATTCCAAATTATACTGCTGGAAATCATATTAGAATGGTTAACAACTAACAGCTAATTTTAGATACATGGTATTTAATCTAGTAAGTCTGGTTAAAAGTAACTAATTAAAAGTTAGTCTAACAAATAACATACCTACACCGCGTTTAAACATTGAAGATCTCTATCGACATTAATTAAATTTGTACTTAGAAAAAAACATGGATGTTTTTTAAACGATAGACCCTATTAATCTCTTTAATAGAGTCATTAAAAACGGAGTGGCGGCCGCAAGCGCCACAAAAAAAGAAGCACTCCAGTCGGTGCATTTAGACCTTTTTTGTAATAAACTACTCATAATAAAATTAACCCTCCCACAAACGCGTATTGGTCTATAAGGCCGATGCGTTAAAAATGCTGTAATGGACTTTTATGACGGACCGACGCATTAGATTTTTTGTCACTCTGTCATAATATCGTTAACCTTGGGGTTTACACGGTCATTGAACTTGACGACCAATAAATCTTATTTGACTCTATAAAATGTGGCTTTGACCTTTTTACAATCAAAAGTCACTTGATAAAAAGCTGCCATACCTTTTGAAAAGTTGATAGATCAAAGTTGAAACATTTGTAGAATTACAAATTTTTTGCCTTTAAATACATGAAACGTAAGGGTAAGAGTGAAGATCATAACAATAGCGTTTAACAATAAAATTATGAAATTATGTTTAGTCATTTAATTGAATTTATTCACGCATACTAGGTGTAAGCTTGCATAGTCGACAAATGTTAAAATAAACAATACATGTGTTTCTAAAGGATTTTGTGTATAAAATGATCTAATGTACATACAGAATACGAATGTATCTAATATCCAAATCGATCACCACGTACATGTTTGTTCGTCTTGTATCGCCGCAGGAGTGTACGCTGCGAGTGTTAGAGATGACTCCAATAGGTACCCACAACAGCACGTCTAGGTAAACACTGCGGTGACTTATGCCGTTGTAATAAGGGCTGGTTTGCAACAATAGTGGGTAACCTGATGTGCTGGGGACTACATCGTACGCATACCATCTCCCATCTAACGCAGCACTCTCGTTATCAATGCGCACTGCATCTAAACAGCCATTACATTCTTTATCGTCGTTATTTACGACGCCATTCTGCCTGCTACGACCGCTTAATTGGCTTTTATAAACTTTGACTACAATAAATACTGAAATATTAACGCGGATTCCGCTATCGTGCTTTGGAGGAGCTTCATTATGTTTAATTTGTACGGTCCATTGTGTACTATCTAATATATATTTAATAGGCTACTTTACAAAGCTTATATTCAAACCTTTTAGATATATTAAGTTTTGTTAATTAGATAAAATTATACTTATTATATAAAAGAAGAACACCAAAAAAGTGTTGGCGCAAGAAATTGCCAGTTTTAAATTACTATTAAGTTCAAAATAAAACTCTGAGAACTAAAACTTTCTCAGCCTTTTAATGAGTAATGCCTTAACAATTTATATTTAACGTTCAAATTCATAAAACACCAATTTTATTGATAAATTGGTATACTTGTGAAAGTGTGCATGCCTTGCCTGACTTTAATCTAAACTTTTGCACTTCTTCAAAAGTAGAATTTAAGACCCTCCGTTGACAGTTAAGATTTTTTTAATCTGCAGTCTTTTGAATAATTTAGGAGCAGGATCGCGGTATCGCGGGCGGTTCATACAAAATTCTGTGGAACAACTAAAAGTTTGGGCAATGATTACGAGTGGAGGTTGTCAGGGGAAATCTAAGAATTAACGTTATGTGCTTACACTTACTCCAGTCGAGTTACGAAAAACTTTTCCCTTTCTAGGATATTGTTGAGAGGGAAGTTTTGGCAATGTGCTTATTTGTCTCGGCAACTTTTAAAATATTAATTATGTGATCCTGTTATTTTTAACCGACTTCAAAAAAGGAGGAGGTTATCAATTCGACTGTATGTTTTTTTTTTTGTATGTTTGTTACCTCATATCTCAGTCGTTTGTCGACCGAATCGAAAAATTTTTTCGCCTACTTAGAGGCTGTACCTTCTAGTTGGTCCCATTTTTTCCATTTTGGGATCTGATGATGGGATCTTGGTGTAATCGAGGGAAACCCTTAAATTTTAAAGGCACGTATAGTGTTTTTTTACTAGAATCTTAATGTTGACGTGTTGTTACGTCTGATAGTCAATATCTTGTGGGGCCGAGCTGATGGTGGAACTCCTTAACACTTAGGAGTTCAGTAATTATAATGACGGAACTTATGATAGGTAATTTGTAGCTTCTTAAAAAATATATTCATAAGGTGCACCTCCCTCCCGCCCCTCTTATGTAATCACTAAAAATAAAGAAATAAAATAAACTTTAAAAAAAAAGTAAAAACCGACTTCAAAACCAAAATGCACTAAAAAGCCTTAAATAAACTCTTCACCATTGAAAGGAAAGGAATCCGTTTTAGGCAAAAAATTTCTTTTTGGAGTCGGTGCCATCACTTTGACCATCAAGCATCAACTATTACAGCACCGACTCCAAAAAGAAATTGTTTGCCTAAAACGGATTCCTTTCCTTTCAATGGTGAAGAGTTTATTTAAGGCTTTTTAGTGCATTTTGGTTTTGAAGTCAGTTTTTACTTTTTTTTTTAAAAGTTTATTTTTGTTTGTAATGTTTGAATGACTGCACAATTTGCTCTAGTGAAAAAGTGATTACATAATTCAACTTAGGGCTGATTTTTCAATAGTCTGATAAGAACTATTCGTCGAACAAAATACAATATGGCTAATTTGAAAACGTCACATAATTTTCAGCAATCAAACGTAACTGTATTTTTTAAAAATCTATCGCTTTATAATTTATCTGTCTGATAATTTTTATCTGGCCATTAGAAAATGAGCTTTTAGACGTAAGAAAATATCTATTTTTTGTCTTAGATGAGTCTCAATCTCAATTATCGTAAATCGTAGACACATCAAAACCTTTTTACTAATCATTGCAATTTGAACAATTTGTAGACTGAAAAGGTAAGGAAATCATCAAAAAATACTTTTTTTATTTTAGGATAAATAATTTTCCCGTGAACTGACTTTAAAAACTCCCACTTCCTCACTCAATAAAACCTCCTATCGCCGTAAAAATATCGGTGTCAAAATGCCAACCGGGGCGAAAGTAACAGACAGACAGGGCCCCTTGAAATTGGTGCCGTTACCAATCCTTGTTAGAAGGTAAACAAGGCTCGTTCAGCGGCACCCGGGGACTGTCAGTGGGGAGCCTGATTTCCCCACCGAACTGACATCTACGTCAACTGTGCACCGAATATTTGTTGCTTTGCGTCAGAAGAGTGTAACGATACCTCTACTCCGAGTTATAAATAGAAAGTTTTGCGGAAAACAGCATAAAGGTATCTATTTGAAGGGAAAGTGTTATTAAGTTCATTCATGAACAATATTTTGAAATGGAAATCAATCGAAAATTAGCTTGAGCATCGCGACTCACGCAATGTACAGGTTTATTTTGACATCGATGCAGTCACGCGTTAGCATTGATGCAGAAGCGCGACTACATCGATGCTAAGTTTTGTTATGAATCGCGTTTTTCATTGTACAGTGAATTCTGAATATTCAAGTTTATTTTTATTTTAAATGGCACATACATGTTTGGTATAGTAAAATCTGTGAAACGTGTGTGTGTGTGTGTGTGTGTGTGTGTGTGTGTGTGTGTGTGTGTGTGTGTGTGTGTGTGTGTGTGTGTGTGTGTGTGTGTGTGTGTGTGTGTGTGTACACTAATCTTTCTACATCATCATAACTTTTGCTGCAAGCCAATTGATCAGTGTACTTACTTTTACAATTGAAAAAAACATTGGATAAACCTTTAGTTCATTATTAATGGCGTTGTACGGATGAGATGAATGCCTTGCATACTGTTTTTAGCAAAAGTTGTACGAGTACTAGCCGGCAGAAAGTGCACGCCTTTTTTCCTATTACGAAACTACAGTTCTTTCAAATATACAATGAATGGGTGAGACATCAAAATATTTTTTAAATATTATTCTGCAGCCAGCACATTTTCAATGGAGACAAGAGAGCCGCAGATATTACCTCTTATTGAGAGTGCTTGTGAATTTTGAGTCCGCGAAAATTTTCAAGCTCCTGCGATTTATGGGCACAATGTCTTTTGTGACTCCGACTTTAAATATTACTTTTGAATGGCTTATAAATCATTTTATTGTTGAGTAGAAATAAGTGTCTTCTATAATAAAGATTTGTCTGATTCATCTTTGATTTGATTTGATATTGTAGAGATAAAATAATATGATAATATTATAAAACATGTGTGTGTCATAGCGATAGCAATTAAGTAGAAGTTTTTGATTTGAAAATGTGACTAGTCTGAAGTTCGTTTCTAATAAGATTTTAAAAGGCGACAAATAAAATTATAATCAGATTCAATTACAAATAGGGAATGTCAAAATTGCGCCACGTCCTACAGATCTTAAATAACGTATCTTAAATAATGAAAAAATGAAAACTAATAAAGCATCATTATTATCATGTTTGTGGTCGAGTTTGAAAAAATATTTAGTTATAATCTGATTACAAAAAAAAATATGTTTTAATTAAAAAGGTGTTATAAAATCGGGATAATGGTTTAAGGTCTATTCATAAAAAAAACAGGACGAGTGTAACATTATTTTTCTAAATTCAGTGATCAGCCGATCATAGTAGCCGGAGCCCGAATGTTTACAGCATTTTGTTTTATATGACTGACCGTACAAATGTTGATATTGAGTATGCTAAATATTTTTTACATATTCAAAAAAATAAGGTAGGTATGTTTTATCTCTGTAGGATGTGGGGTAATTTTCTATGGGATGTGGTCCTTCTTCTTTACCAAATAATGTACTAAGTATATCCGATAGATCCATAATGTTATTTGATGCATGACGTTTTGATTAAAGCCTAATTGTTACTACGTCGTGATCAGAGATTACGGGATCGGGACAAGTTTGTTCGGGACGGATTCGTTCATACTACAAAATGGGACAGTAAGTTCGACCTTTGCAAGTTTGGACACTTTCTTCATTGTTTAGTACTGGTATCCCACAATCAGTCTCAGAGGCTCTGGATTTAGTATGATGTCGACGAACGCTGAGTCAAATCAGCGGCTATCTAACACTTTTGTTGTATTGATTGTAAAAATACCAATAATAATGTACAAAAGTGGTTTACAAGAAAAAATACAGAAGTACCTTATTGTGCACACTAACAAATATACAATAATAGTAGCTAGTAAGCTACGAAGAAGCAACCACTAGTTTCGCAATAATTTATTGATTTTTGGGGTTTTTGCTTTAATATATTTTTTTGGCATCAGTATGGTTTTTACAACCAACCTTGAGTCACTCATCGCTGACCAAAACAACACCATGTAGTGGGTGTCTACGTTACATTTTACATGGTCCTTCTGCATTTTATTTACCTACCAGTACTAATTGTTCCTGTGTCGCGAATCAAGATAACGGCTTCGAACGGGCGTGATCCCAAGGCCATTTCGGGTTCTTGATTTTAAGATTGTTATTTAAATGAGATCCGATTTGTCCGATTGTCTTTGATGTCTTATGTCTTTGTCAAATTACTTAGGTAAAGACAATGAATTTTGAAGATTATAAAGAAATCCCATTATCTTTGAATATGGTCTTTAATTTCAATAATTGTGTAAAAAAACATAATTATAAAGTATGTATCTTTTTATAAAACAATGTAAAAGAGAATTATATATGATTATTCATTTTGTGATCAATCATTTCGCAATGCCAAGTTTCGTTTCACGTTCTAAGCGTTTGCAGACATTAATCCAAAAAGCAATAAGATTAAATAGCAGTTAAATACAATCGTATCTGCGATAATAAACCGCCATGATGGATGCAATCTTTGGGATCAGCTGAAAGATAGAAACAACTAACCGTTATATCAATTTGCAAAACGCAATCAGATGTAGAATAATGAAAAGTTAGATGATTCTATTAAGTTTTGAATAGGTAAATTAATTAAGATGTACCCGAAAGGACTGAAAATTCTAAAAGTATTGCATGCAATTTTCGTAATCACATAAAAAGTTTACTTGTTTGTGTTACTTTTTACGATTTTTATTGTGTTGTATGAAGCAACAGTCCAGCGACCGAAGTTTAAAACATAAGAGATGTCAAATGTTTGACATCTCGCGTATAATTTCAATTATCTGATTTTTCTCAGCGTTTTTCGTGCGCTACCTAGCTGGTTGCTCTACAGGGAAACTATGTCGAGGCTTCCGTACCAGCTTTCAACACTTTGACTTCCTTGAAACAATGACTTATAAATAGCTCGAACATTTCTTCCTTCTATTAGCACCAAAAGATCGTATTCGTGTGATCTGAAGAAGAAATTGTGCAGAGTCTAATGTTGTCAAGAGCTGAACTAGTTGTCTGAGCGCTCAGCCCAAGGAACGAAGCTATTATCATTACTTAGTCATTGTGTGGACTGCTGCGTTCAGAGAAATACTTTGATCAAGCATTTCATGCGATATTAATTACGCCAAGAGCTTAACTTAATAATGTAAGATTTTGTGCGCTGATTATTTTGATTAATGTAGGTACATAGGTTCCATAATGGATTACAGGATAAATGGCAACGATCGAATATAGCTCCATTGCAAATTTATTTGTTTGTTTGTTTCATAAGGAATGTTTGCTTACGTTTGGATAATGTAATATTTTTTAACGGTTGTAAGCAAACTTGAAATATTTTTTCGTACAAAACCTTATTATGAAACACGTATCTGAAGGAAACCCCTAATTCATTTTCAAGGGAACAAAGAGTCAACAAGGAACATCATCAATTATACTATTTAGATCTGATTTTTCAACGTCAGATAAGAATTTTTATGGAATAAATAACAATACGTTTAATTTGAAGACGTCTCTAATTTGTCAACGATCATTTATGTCAATGTCATTTTAAAATCGTTTTGGTACTATTCAGCCGGATAAGTCTTAACTGACGTTAGTAAAATCAGCCCTTGAACAAATAAACTTGAGACCATAAACAATAAACTAAACATCTAACGCCTAGGAAGTCGGGGGGAACAGTTGGTACAACTAATGCGCACAAGTTTTAAACTTGTGAAAATTAAAGTCAATCCTACTACCAAGTTGTAGGGCAGATTGCGTTGACCTTTATTGATGTTGGTTTGCTTGAAAAGTAGGATAAGAATTTGATTTTTGGGTCATGTCACTGATGCAGAAAAATTTGCTCAATCAATCAATCATTTATTTGCGTCAAATATGGTTTATTAGGTGTCAAATTACAATAAATACCACATATTTGGGGTACATTAAGTAGCATGCACATGTCAATATAAAATAAAAATTGAGAATTAAAATACGTAGTTCAAATGTCGAAAAAATCTTAGACCCTTTACACTGCGACTTTTAGCAGCGATGCAGTTGCGATGCTTACGCGCGTTAGCAGCGATGCAGTCGCAAAAATGTCAACCTTCACGCACTGCACTACTTTAAGCATCGATGCAGTCACGATACTCACGCGCGTTAACGATATACAGTCCCGATGCTGAAGCTGGAAATTTAAAAATTATGTACTAAATTTTGGCGACTTCATCGATTGAAAGCGCGCGACTGCATCGATTCTAAATTAAATCTGTTTATTGTGTGGGTCGCGATGCTGAAGTGCGTTTTGAAAACGCGTGACTGCATCGATGCTTAAAGTTGCAGTGTGTAAGGGGTCTTATGATAACCGTTACGATGATAATTTGTCAGATCTGCTCATGTCGTCGTTATTCCAAATTATTAATTATAACAGGTGATTTATATTACAATATTGCAAAGAAACTAGATCACTGAGTCTGTGCTGAAATGCCTTCTTACCCAAATTTCCTTTTTTTTTTAAATCAGCAAGACTATATACATTATGCTAGTTCAGTTTAGGTGGTAAAGGCATTAGGTATATTATAATAAATTTTTACGCACACAGCAAGACGACTTTTACTAAATTTAGGAGACATGGGATTTTGCTGTTGTATTTTATCAAATATTACCACAGTGCAGCAGAGGTACCGTTCATTAATAATATATCACGGAATAGTAAATTAAAAAGGTATTACCTTTTGGTTTGATTATTCCAATAAAATAAGATTCCTTAACTGTGGGTATGTTTTCACTGTTAGTTAGCTGGCCGGTCTTAATAAACACACCCTTTGTGATTTGTCGATCTCCGCGGCTTTCGCGGCGCTTTCCTATCAGTTCCTATCTCTCGACTTTCGTTATTGCCTCATTTGTTAAAAGCGTACCTCTTTTGTTTTGCATACTTAATTTATGATTTATATATATTGGAAGAAAAGTTTCAAATATGACAAGATAAGAGAAAAAGTATGCTGCTGAACATTTGTGCATAGCCATAAAAGTCCTTTTTATTTATGCAAATAGGCCCTTGTACTGGGGGCACTTGTACACGTCCCAATATAAACCCTACCACAGTTTCGGGACCAATGTGGGCAAGAGCTGAGAAGAAGCTTATCCTTATTTCTAGTATTATATTTGTGTATGCCACTTTTTTCGCGAATGAATGTAAACTTTTCCGTAATTACATTTAATTTTCATAAAAATACTGAGAGGCTAGAGTTAATATTCTAATTTCTTTAAACACCTCTCGTAAAGAATGTCCAGGTTTAAGATAATAAATAGCATTGACGGCTTTTCATGAAAATCATAAAGCTGTAAAACACCATTACTTACCACGCAATATCAAATGTCTTCTACGAACTTTAATTATATTCAAAAAGAAGCATATCATTTTTATAAATATCTCCTCGATTCCCCAATTAAACAAAAATTTCTGAAGCTCAGCTATAAAAACAAAAAATTTAAGAATCCGACCGAGATAAAATCTTAAGAACAGTGCCCATTTGAGACAATTATAATTATAGGAAATGTATTCGAATGCAGGTCGATGAGAACAATAAATGATAAACACAGAGATCGGGGCTATAAAGATATCAGCCGGGGGGTGCAGTCAGGCGCAGACAACGCACTAAAAATCATGAATACCAAAGTTAAGAACTAGTTCTCGTGGGATTGTTCATATCTCACACTCCAGTGACACAAATGACGTGACAATACAATTATTTACAGCTTAATTATACAGTACTCTATGAAATTCACTGATGTAAGTATACATATAATAATAATAACAATAATGGACACCGATCATACATCATACATTAATTGTTCTGATCCTAAAATAAGTAGCTAATGCACTTGTGTAATGGAAATCAGATACAACGGTGGTACAACATCACCCAGACCCGAGACAATAAAGAAATGTTTGGTTTCTACATTGACCCGACCGGGAATCGAACCCGGAACCTCAGAGCGGCGACGCCTTGAAACCCAGCGTGCTTAGCCACTACACCACGGAGGTCGAATACACATATGAAATTTTAACTCATTATCTTTAAATGATGAATAAGTAAATGATGCCATAAACAATCATAATAATCAGATTTTTATGGGTATAAAAAAAATAGTTCACGGTACGTCGTATTTTAAATTACAGGAGTATTCTCTTACCATTTTGGAATATTTATCGTATTAAGGTTTTTTTTACTCAGCACAAAAGTAGCTCATACCTAATAACATTTTATTTGAACTTTCTACTAAGCTTAGCTTAGCAATAGCAATGTAATTATTAATTACAAGAAAGTGAAAATCACAGGTGATACTACCAGACTACTGCTATATATTGACTGCAGTCAATGACTTGATTAGTTGCCTGTCTTTCTCAATATAACAGAGAAACTTAAAGGAGTACCGCTCGCTAGTCTCCCAGAATAACCAAAAATATGTTTATAAAAATAATTTAATGATTGTAAATTATTTTAATTTACCGTCAAAAGTTAATTTAATTTGTATCAGGAATTTGATTGGTTCGCATTGAAGATGTTTCTCTCTGTTATCTTGGCAGAGATAAAAAGAGACAGTCTTTAACTTAATGGTTCAGGTGGAATCGATAGAGATTTATTTGAGTTTTCTCTACTTACCTCTGAAGTTTACGTGTATACTACTCATTGAAATAAAAAAAATGATTTAACGGCGCAATTTCGCGCACATTTAATTAAAACTATGACCTATGCTCTACAGCATCCATGGTCAAAGGCAAGACTTTTCTGTAAAGCCGAGTCGGTGCCATCACTTTGACCATCAAGCATCAACTATTACAGCACCGACTCCAAAAAGAAATTGTTTGCCTAAAACGGATTCCTTTCCTTTCAATGGTGAAGAGTTTATTTAAAGCTTTTTAGTGCATTTTGGTTTTGAAGTCGGTTTTTACTTTTTTTTTTAAAGTTTATTTTTGTTTGTAATGTTTGAATGACTGCACAATTTGCTCTAGTGAAAAAGTGATTACATAATTCAACTTAGGGCTGATTTTTCAATAGTCTGATAAGAACTATTCGTCGAACAAAATACAATATGGCTAATTTGAAAACGTCACATAATTTTCAGCAATCAAACGTAACTGTATTTTTTAAAAATCTATCGCTTTATAATTTATCTGTCTGATAATTTTTATCTGGCCATTAGAAAATGAGCTTTTAGACGTAAGAAAATATCTATTTTTTGTCTTAGATGAGTCTCAATCTCAATTATCGTAAATCGTAGACACATCAAAACCTTTTTACTAATCATTGCAATTTGAACAATTTGTAGACTGAAAAGGTAAGGAAATCATCAAAAAATACTTTTTTTTATTTTAGGATAAATAATTTTCCAGTGAACTGACTTTAAAAACTCCCACTTCCTCACTCAATAAAAACTCCAATCGCCGTAAAAATATCGGTGTCAAAATGCCAACCGGGGCGAAAGTAACAGACAGACAGGGCCCCTTGAAATTGGTGCCGTTACCAATCCTTGTTAGAAGGTAAACAAGGCTCGTTCAGCGGCACCCGGGGACTGTCAGTGGGGAGCCTGATTTCCCCACCGAACTGACATCTACGTCAACTGTGCACCGAATATTTGTTGCTTTGCGTCAGAATAGTGTAACGATACCTCTACTCCGAGTTATAAATAGAAAGTTTTGCGGAAAACAGCATAAAGGTATCTATTTGAAGGGAAAGTGTTATTAAGTTCATTCATGAACAATATTTTGAAATGGAAATCAGTCGAAAATTAGCTTGAGCATCGCGACTCACGCAATGTACAGGTTTATTTTGACATCGATGCAGTCACGCGTTAGCATTGATGCAGAAGCGCGACTACATCGATGCTAAGTTTTGTTATGAATCGCGTTTTTCATTGTACAGTGAATTCATAGTAATCAAGTTTATTTTTATTTTAAATGGCACATACATGTTTGGTATAGAAAAATCTGTGAAACGTGTGTGTTGTGTGTGTGTGTGTGTGTGTGTGTGTGTGTGTGTGTGTGTGTGTGTGTGTGTGTGTGTGTGTGTGTGTTTGTGTGTGTGCACTAATCTTTCTACATTATCATAACTTTTGTTGCGCAAGCCAGTTGATCAGTGTACTTACTTTTACAATTGAAAAGTATCATTGGATAAACCTTAAGTTCATTATTAATAGCGTTGTACAGATGAGATGAATGTCTTGCAAAAGTAGTACTGGCCGGCACAAAGGGCACGTCTTTTTTCCTATTACGAGACTATAGTTCTTTCAAATATACAATGAATGGGTGAGAGATCAAAATATTTTTTTAATATTATTCTGCAGCCAGCACAATGTCAATGGAGACAAGAAAGCTGCAGATATTACCTCTTATTGAGAGTGCTTGTGAATTTTGAGTCCGCGAAAATCTTCAAGCTCCTGCGATTTATGGGCACAATGTCTTTTGTGACTCCGACTTTAAATATTACTTTTGAATGGAATAAAATCATTTTATTGTTCAGTAGAAATAAGTGTCTTCTATAATAAAGATTTGTCTGATTCATCTTTGATATGAATTGATATTGTAGAGATAAAATAATATGATAATATTATAAAAAAAATGTGTATGTCATAGCGATAGCAATTAAGTAGAAGTTTATGATTTGAAAATGTGACTAGTCTGAAGTTCGTTTCTAATAAGATTTTACACGGCGACAAATGAAATTATAATCAGATTCAATAACAATGGGAAATGTCAAAATTGCGCCACGACTTACAGATATTAAACGTATCTTAAATAATGAAAAAAATTAAAACTAATAAAGCATCATTATTATCATGTTTGTGGTAGAGTTTGATAAAATATTTAGTTATAATCTGATTACAAAAAAAATATATTTAAAAAGGTGTTATAAAATCGGGGTTCAGGTTTAAGGTCTATTCATAAAAAAACATCAGAACGAGTGTAGCATCATTTCTCTAAATTCAGTGATTGGCTTTCATAGTAGCCGGAGCCCGAATGTTAACAGCATTTTGTTTTGTATGACTGACCGTAAAAATGGTGATATTGAGTATGCTTAATATTTTTTACATTAAAAATAATAAGGTAATTTTATCTCTTTCGGATGTGAGGTAATTTTCTATGGGATGTGGTCCTTCTTCTTTACTAAAGAATGTTCTTTACTAAGTATATCCGATAGATCCATAATGTTATTTGATGCATAACGTTTTGATTAAAGCCTAATTGTTACTATGTCGCGATCAGAGATTACGGGATCGGGACAAGTTTGTTCGGGACGGATTCGTTCATACTACAAAATGGGACAGTAAGTTCGACCTTTGGAAGTTTGGACACTTCCTTCATTGTTTAGTACTGGTATCCCACAATCAGTCTCAGAGGCTCTGGATTTAGTATGGTGTCGACGAACGCTGAGTCAAATCAGCGGTTATCTAACACTTTTGATGTATTGATTGTAAAAATACCAATAATAATGTACAAAAGTGGTTTACAAGAAAAAAATACGGAAGTACCTTATTGTGCACACCAACAAATATGTAATAATAGTAGCTAGTAAGCTACGAAGAAGCAACCGCTAGTTTCGCAATAATTTAGTGATTTTTGGGTTTTTTGTATTAATATATTTTTTTGGCATCAGTATCGTTTTTACAACCACCCCTGCGTCACTCGTCGCTGACCAAAACAGCACCCTGTAGTGGGTGTCTACGTTACATTTTACATGGTCCTTCTGCATTTTATGTACCTACCAGTACTAATTGTTCCTGTGTCGCGAATCAAGATAACGGCTTCGAACGGGCGTGATCCCAAGGCCATTTCGGGCTCTTGTTTTTGAGATTGTTATTTAAATGAGATCCGATTTGTAGCTTTTGTCTTTGAAGTCTTATGTCTTTGTCAAATTACTTAGGTAAAGACAATGAATTTTCAAGATTATAATGAAATCCCATTATCTTTGAATATGGTCTTTAATTTCAATAATATGTAAAAAAACATAATTATAAAATATGTATCTTTTTATAAAACAATGTAAAAGAGAATTATATACCGTTATTCATTTTGTGATCAATCATTTCGCAATGCCAAGTTTCGTTTCACGTTCTAAGCGTTTGCAGACATTAATCCAAAAAGCAATAAGATTAAATAGCAGTTAAATACAATCGTATCTGCGATAATAAACCGCCATGATGGATGCAATCTTTGGGATCAGCTGAAAGATAAAAACAACAAACCGTTATATCAATTTGCAAAACGCAATCAGATGTAGAATAATGAAAAGTTAGATGCTTCTATTAAGTTATGAATAGTTAAGTTAATTAAGATGTACCCGAAAGGATTTAAAATTCTAAAAGTATTTAATGCAATTTTCGTAATCATATTAAAAGTTGTCTTGTTAGTGTTACTTTTTACGATTTTTATTGTGTTGTATGAAGCAACAGTCCAGCGACCGAAGTTTAAAACATAAGAGATGTCAAATGTTTGACATCTCGCGTATAATTTCAATTATCTGATTTTTCTCAGCGTTTTTCGTGCGCTACCTAGCTGGTTGCTCTACAGGGAAACTATGTCGAGGCTTCCGTACCAGCTTTCAACACTTTGACTTCCTTGAAACAATGACTTATAAATAGCTCGAACATAGATTCCTTCTTTTAGCAAAATATCGTGTTCGTGTGATCTGAAGAAGAATTTGTGCCGAGTCTAATGTTGTTTACAGCTCAACTAGGTTGTCTGAGCACTCAGCCCAAGGATCGAAGCTATTATCATTACTTAGTCATTGTGTGGACTGTTGCGTTCAGAGAAATACTTTGATCAAGCATTTCATGCGGTATTAATTACGCCAAGAGCTTAACTTAATAATGTAAGATTTTGTGCGCTGATTATTTTGATTAATGTAGGTACATAGGTTCCATAATGGATTACAGGATAAACGGCAACGATCGAATATAGCTCCATTGCAAATTTAGATTTGTTTGTTTCATAAGAAATGTTTGCTTACGTTTGGATAATGTAATATTTTTTTAACAATTGTAAGCAAACTTGAAATATTTTTTCGTACTAAACCTTATTATGAAACACGTATCTGAAGGAAACCCCTAATTCATTTTAAAGGGAACAAAGAGTCAACAAGGAACATCATCAATTATACTACTTAGATCTGATTTTTCAACGTCAGATAAGAATTTTTATGGAATAAATTACAATACGTCTAATTTGAAGACGTCACTAATTTGTCACCGATCATTTATGTAAATGTCATTTTAAAATCGTTTTGGTACTATTCAGCCGGATAAGTCTTAACTGACATTAGTAAAATCAGCCCTTGAATAAATAAACTTGAGACCATAAACAATAAACAAAACATCTAACGCGCTAGGAAGTCGGGGGGAACAGTTGGTACAACTAATGCGCACAAGTTTTAAACTTGTGAAAATTAAAGTCAATCCTGCTACCAAGTTGTAGGGCAGATTGCGTTGATCTTTATTGATGTTGGTTTGCTTGAAGCAGGACAAGTGTTGTATGAAGCAACATTCCAGCGACCGAAGTTTGAAACATAAGAGATGTCAAATGTTTGACATCTCGCGTATAATTTCAATTATCTGATTTTTCTCAGCGTTTTTCGTGCGCTACCTAGCTGGTTGCTCTACAGGGAAACTATGTCGAGGCTTCCGTACCAGCTTTTAACACTTTGACTTCCTTGAAACAATGACTTATAAATAGCTCGAACATTTCTTCCTTCTATAAGCACCAAAAAATCGTATTCGTGTGATCTGAAGAAGAAATTGTGCAGAGTCTGAATGTTGTCAAGAGCTGAACTAGTTGTCTGAGCGCTCAGCCCAAGGAACGAAGCTATTATCATTACTTAGTCATTGTGTGGACTGCTGCGTTCAGAGAAATACTTTGATCAAGCATTTCATGCGGTATTAATTACGCCAAGAGCTTAACTTAATAATGTAAGATTTTGTGCGCTGATTATTTTGATTAATGTAGGTACATAGGCAGTGGCGGCTGTACCTTAAGTGCGCTCGTGCGCTGAACCACCAATTCAAAAGATTTAAAAATTACAAAATATTAAGTAATTCATCTTTCTTTTTAATTACCATTTTAATAGTTATTTTTAAACATACAAAAACGTATAAAAAATATAATCTCCAATTATGGTAAAACAGTTTTAGCGCTTTACTAAACTATTAAGATATTTTTCTGTAAAGACAAATTCTCGTGCGCTTCGGCGAGTGCACGAGGACTGCTAATAACTTGTAGGAGATACGAGGTGATACGCCTGACGCGTGAAACAAAAGATAGTTCATAGAAATGTACCGAGTAATGAGCGGGTTCTCGAGCGCCGCACGGGCGAACCGACGATTGCCGAGAGCAGCCGATGTTTGACGGATTGGCCGGCCGGCATGGGCGCGAGGCGACGACGGCAGCCATGATTGACATAATGACATGTTTCACTGTATGTGTGACGCATTAATTATTGTTTATTTATATTACCGTAATTGTTTTTAGTTTTTGATTTTCTTAAAGTGCACTACCAGTTCGATAACCCACCAGCCGCCACTGTACATAGGTTCCATAATGGATTACAGGATAAATGGCAACGATCGAATATAGCTCTATTGCAAATTTAGATTTGTTTCATAAGGAATGTTTGCTTACGTTTGGATAATGTAATATTTTTTTAACGGTTGTAAGCAAACTTGAAATATTTTTTCGTACAAAACCTTATTATGAAACACTTATCTGAAGGAAACCCCTAATTCATTTTCAAGGGAACAAAGAGTCAACAAGGAACATCATCAATTATACTACTTAGATCTGATTTTTCAACGTCAGATAAGAATTTTTATGGAATAAATTACAATACGTCTAATTTTAAGACGTCACTAATTTTTCACCGATCATTTAAGTAAATGTCATTTTAAAATCGTTTTGGTACTATTCAGCCGGATAAGTCTTAACTGACGTTAGTAAAATCAGCCCTTGAATAAATAAACTTGAGACCATAAACAATAAACAAAACATCTAACGCGCTAGGAAGTCGGGGGGAACAGTTGGTACAACTAATGCGCACAAATTTTAAACTTGTGAAAATTAAAGTCAATCCTGCTACCAAGTTGAAGGGCAGATTGCGTTGACCTTTATTGATGTTGGTTTGCATGAAGCAGGACAAGAATTTAATTTTTGGGTTATGTCACTGATGCAGAAAAGTTTGCTCAATCAATTATTTATTTGCGTCAAATATGGTAAATTAGGTATCAAATTACAAGAATAAAAGGACCGCATGTTTGAGGTACATAAAGTAGCATGCAAATGTCAGGACACAATAAAACATGAGAATTATAATACGTAGTTCAAATGTCAAATTAATCTCAGACCCTTTACCCACTGCGACTTTTAGGAGAGATGCAGTTGCGATGCTTACGCGCGTTAGCAGCGATGCAGTCGCAAAATGTCAACCTTCACACACTGCACTACTTTAAGCATCGATGCAGTCACGATACTCACGCGCGTTATCGATATACAGTCCCGATGCAGAAGCTGGAAATTTAAAAATTAGTTACTAAATTTTGGCGACTTCATCGATTGAAAGCGCGCGACTGCATCGATTCTAAATTAAATCTGTTTATTGCGTGGGTTGCGATGCTAAAGTGCGTTTTGAAAACGCGTGACTGCATCGATGCTTAAAGTTGCAGTGTGTAAGGGGTCTTATGATAACCGTTACGATGATAATTTGTCAGATCTGCTCATGTCGTCGTTATTTCAAATTATTAATTATAACAGGCGATTTATATTACAATATTGCAAAGAAATTAGATCACTGAGTCTGTGCTGAAATGCCTTCTTACCCAAATTTCCTTTTTTTTTAAAAATCAGCAAGACTATATACATTATGCTAGTTCAGTTTAGGTGGTAAAGGCATTAGGTATATTATAATAAATTTTTACGCACACAGCAAGACGACTTTTACTAAATTTAGGAGACATGGGATTTTGCTGTTGTACTTTATCAAATATTACCACAGTGCAGCAGAGGTACCGTTCATTAATAATATATCACGGAATAGTAAATTAAAAAGGTATTACCTTTTGGTTTGATTATTCCAATAAAATAAGATTCCTTAACTGTGGGTATGTTTTCACTGTTAGTTAGCTGGCCGGTCGTAATAAACACACCCTTTGTGATTTGTCGATCTCCGCGGCTTTTGCGGCGCTTTCCTATCAGCTTATCTCTCGACTTTCGTTATTGCCTCATTTGTTAAAAGCGTGCCTCTTTTGTTTTGCATACTTAATTTATATATATAGTGTTATGTGTAGTTATGTATAGTGGAAGAAAAGTTTCAAATATGGCAAGATAAGTGAAAAGTATGCTGCTGAACATTTGTGCAACTTAGAAACATTTGTGCACAGCCATAAAAGTCCTTTTTATTTATGCAAATAGGCCCTTGTACTGGGGTCACTTGTACACGTCCCAATATAAACCCTACCACAGTTTCGGGACCAATGTGGGCAAGAGCTGAGAAGAAGCTTATCCTCATTTCTAGTATTATATTTGTGTATGCCACTTTTTTCGCGAATGAATGTAAACTTTTCCGTAAGTACATTTAATTTTCATAAAAATACTGAGAGGCTAGAGTTAATATTCTAATTTCATTAAACACCTCTCGTAAAGAATGTCCAGGTATAAGATAATAAATAGCATTGACGACTTTTTCATGGAAATCATAAAGCTGTAAAACACCATTACTTACCACGCAATATCAAATGTCTTCTACGAACTTTAATTATATTCAAAAAGTAGCATATCATTTTTATAAATATCTCCTCGATTCCCCAATTAAACAAAAATTTCTGAAGCTCAGCTATAAAAACAAAAATTTTAAGAATCCGACCGAGATAAAATCTTAAGAACAGTGCCCATTTGAGACAATTATAATTATAGGAAATGTATTCGAATGCAGGTCGATGAGAACAATAAATGATAAACACAGAGATCGGGGCTATAAAGATATCAGCCGGGGGGTGCAGTCAGGCGCAGACAACGCACTATAAATCATGAATACCAAAGTTAAGATCTAGTTCTCGTGTGATTGTTCATATCTCACACTCTAGTGACACAAATGACATGACAATACAATTATTTACAGCTTAATTATACAGTACTCTATGAAATTCACTGATGTAAGTATGTAATAATAATAACAATAATGGACACCGATCATACATCATACATAAATTGCTCTGATCCTAAAATAAGTAGCTAATGCACTTGTGTACTGGAAATCAGATACAACGGTGGTACAACATCACCCAGACCCGAGACAATAAAGAAATGTTTGGTTTCTACATTGACCCGACCGGGAATCGAACCCGGAACCTCAGAGCGGCGACGCCTTGAAACCCAGCGTGCTTAGCCACTACACCACGGAGGTCGTCAAATATACATATGAAATTTTAACTCATTATCTTTAAATGATGAATAAGTAAATGATGCCATAAACAATCATAATAATCAGATTTTTATGGGTATAAAAAAATAGTTCACTGTACGTCGTATTTTAAATTACAGGAGTATTCTCTTACCATTTTGGAATATTTATCGTATTAAGGTTTTTTTTTACTCAGCACAAAAGTAGCTCATACGTAATAACATTTTATTTGAACTTTCTACTAAGCTTAGCTTAGCAAAGGACTTACAAGAAAGTGAAAATCACAGGTGATACTACCAGACTACTGCTATATATTGACTGCAGTCAATGACTTGATTAGTTGCCTGTCTTTCTCAATATAACAGAGAAACTTAAAGGAGTACCGCTCACTAGTCTCCCAGAATAACCAAAAATATGTTTATAAAAATAATTTAATGATTGTAAATTATTTTAATTTACCGTCAAAAGTTAATTTAATTTATATCAGGAATTTGATTGGTTCGCATTGAAGATGTTTCTCTCTGTTATCTTGGCAGAGATGGAAAGAGACAGTCTTTAACTTAATGGTTCAGGTGGAATCGATAGAGATTTAGTTGAGTTTTCTCTAATTACCTCTGAAGTTCACGTGTATACTACTCATTGAAATAAAAATAATAATTTAACGGCGCAATTTCGCGCACATTTTATTAAAACTATGACCTATGCTCTACAGCATCCATGGTCAAAGGCAAGACTTTTCTGTAAAGCATTCGAAATTTCTGGCATATGTTTTAAATAAATGAGTGCGAAATTAATCAGTAAAGTGATTTTATTTTAATGAGATTTCTGTTCTAACCTTTGTTGTGGCGCAGCCTGTTAGTAACTAAGTAGAGCAAGCAATACAATCAGTGGTTTTATTGGTAGTTTCTGTGAGGGCGGCAACTCGTATACTCTAGAAGACAAGTTTAATTCCCATACTTTGTCTTTACCGCGCACCCGCCGCCTTTTCGCTGTTACGCACTATTTAGCTTTCCTGTTTCCATTAATAAATATGTTCTGTATAGTACGAGTTAACAGTTAATAATAATTGTATGGTAGTGTAATCAATAAAAAAAGTAAAAACCGACTTCAAAACCAAAATGCACTAAAAAGTCTTAAATAAACTCTTGACTATTGAAAGGAAAGGAACCCATTTAAGGCAAACAATTTCTTTTTGGAGTCGGTGCTGTGATAGTTGATGCTTGATGGTCAAAGTGATGGCACCGACTCCAAAACTACTTTTACCGACTTTTTAGTGCATTTTGGTTTTGAAGTCGGTTTTTACTTTTTTAAAGTTAATTTTATTTCTTCATTTTTAGAGATTACAGGAGAATGGGGGGGGGGGGCACCTTATGACTCTGTTTTTTAAGAAGCTACAAACTACATATTATAAGTTCTTTCATTATAATTACTGAACTCCTAAGCGTTAAGGAGTTCCACCATCAGCTCAGCCCTACAAGATGTTGACTATTAGACGTAACAACATGTAAACAATAAGATTCAAGTAAAGAAACACTATACGTGCCTTTAAAATTTGAGGGTTTCCCTCGTTTACACCAAGATCCCATCATCAGATCCCAAATTGAAAAAATGGGACCAACTAGAAGGTATACCCTCTAAGTAGGCGAAAAAATTTTCGAATCGGTCGTCAAACGACTGAGATATGAGGTAACAAACATACAAAAAAAAACATACAGTCGAATTGATAACCTCCTCCTTTTTTGAAGTCGGTTAAAAATATTCATATTCATATTCATATTCATATTCATTTATTCACTTCATAATATAACATTACAGCAGACAATATATAACATATAGGCAAAAGATGGTTATTTTGTTACATTATGACCTCAACGAGGTATTTGTGAATTCAAGTTATTAAATTCAATAATTTACAATTAAATCAATTCTTCATTAAAATAGTAATGTCAATAAGTATTTTGTCAAATTGTTAGTATGTCAAATATAAAGTCATTTCTATCTATCTAAATAATAATAATGCAGTCATGTTAAATTCAAATTAAAAGAAAAAAAAAATACAATCAAATCATGTCAATTTTCAATTTAAATCACAGATTAGTAAGAGTTTAAATTATATAATGTCATATCTAAATATATTGAAATTTATCATTGAAATATTCATTTATATTATAATATGCCTTTTTAACTAAAAACTTCTTTAATTCCCTATCAAATTTAATACCTTGGAGGGCTTTAATAAAGTTAGGCAAATGGTTATGTATCTTTATAGCCATATAGTAGGGACCGACCTTGAATAACTCCAGTCTGGCCGGAGGCAAAATAAAATCATTTGCGCGCCGCAAAGCGTAACGGCTCGACGTGTCATTAAAATGCTGAAAATATCTACTGTGTTTTCTTATAAAACGACATAATTCGAAGATATAGACGCAAGTCACCGTGAGTATTTCAAATTTTACAAATAACATTCTACATGTGTGTCTCGGCGCCGTAAACGTAATTATTCTAAGACATCTCTTTTGTAACACAGATACCGCATGCACATTGGTGGAGTTGCCCCAAAACATAATCCCGTAACGTATCCAGGCAGCAGCATGGCTATGATACGCAGTAAGCGCACACTCCTCATTTGTGTTTCTTCGAAGTTCGCGCAGCGCGTACGAAAAACTACTAAGCCTACTTACTACGACTTCTACATGCGGCTTCCATGAAAGGGTTGAGTCTAACGTGATTCCAAGTAGTGGGAACGTATTTACTTGCTCAATCAACTCTCCCTGATGTGATATGGACAAAACTAATTCCGTTCTCTGATAGGGCCTAAATTGCATAATTTTAGTTTTCCCAAAATTTATTGTAAGACCTATTTCTTTTAGTTCAGTTACTATTTTATGTAGACATTCACTAATAATACCCTGTATATTGTCTATATTATTTTGATCACAAGAAATCAAAAGCGTGGCATCATCCGCAAACAGAATAATTTTATGTGAAACTACTGAAGGTAAATCATTTATGTAAGCTAAAAATAACAAGCAGCCCAATACACTGCCCTGAGGTATTGAGTCTGTTATAATTTGAGTAGTGGAGTTGACTTGCTTAAGTTCTTTAATTTCCCTATACAAATGCATAATTTGTACAAATTGTTTCCTATTGGAAAGATAAGAAGTGAGCCAATCTTTCGCCTTCCCTCGTATGCCAAGAAAATCTAGTTTTTTTAATAAAATATCATGCAAAACACAATTATATGCTTTGGAAATGTCCATAAAAACAGCTACCACACATTGGTTTTTGTCTAATCCATTTAGTATTTCATAAATACATTCGAATACTGCAGTTGCAGTAGAATGATTTTTTCTAAAGCCATGTTGATTTTTATTTAGAACATTATATTTTTCTAGAAATTTATTCATTCTTTGACATATTATTTTCTCAAATATCTTTGAAATTACCGGCAATAAGGCAATAGGGCGATAATTTGCAACATTTTGTTTATCACCTTTCTTAAAAATAGGCTTTATTATTGCCAATTTCAAGGCATCAGGGCAAATGCCCTCGTTATAGGACTGGTTAATTAAATACGTTAATGGTTTCACAAACTCATCAACACAATGTACGAGTAGGATACCTGGAATTTCATCATACCCACACGAGTTATTACGTTTAAGGCTTAGTATTGCTTTTTTTACATCTGATTCCGTAACATAATCTAAATACATTGAGTTAGGCAATGATATTGCTCGTTGTTGGTTAGGATTAGTGATTATTCCTGAACTAATACCAACATAGTAATCATTAAATGTTTTGGCAATTTTTCCGGGTGAAGTTTCATTTTGATTTTGTATTTTTAAGCAGATATTTTCATGTTTGTGTTTTTTATTATTTGGTTTAATTTTTTCATTGATCATGTTCCACATTTCTTTATACTTATTGTACGAATTTTTAAGTCTTTTTATGTAGTATTTTCTTTTTTGTTTCGCAAGGATTTTTTTTAGAATTTTGCTGTATGATTTAGTGTAAGTTTTTAAAGATTCATTATCATAAGTAGATGTAAGTAAGCGTAAGATACGTTTATGGTAGCAGCATTTCTGCAAACCTTTTGTAATCCATTTTGTTTTTTGACTATTCACAAGCATTATTTTCTTTTGTGGTATATTTATATCTAATAAATCCTTAATGGTTTTAAGAAAATTGTTATAGTTATCAGTAATATTGCTATTTGAATTTAATATACTATTCCAATTTATTTGCTTCAGTTTTTCTTGAAATTTATCCATGTTTTTGTTATTAAATATCCGTTTACTTATTTTGTACGAAAAATTATTAGTACGAAAATTATCCTGTAGTGGAAATTGTCCTATTAATGTATGGTGATCAGAGATATAATATTTCTTCACAGTCGCTTCCATGTTTACGTTTGCAGACACTATGAATTGATCTATACACGATGCAGTATTTGGCGTCACTCTAGTATGTTCTTTTATGATGCAGTGTAATCTAAACGATTTTAAGAGATTTAGGAATCTACGCGATAAGTTAGTATTTTGGGTTATATCTATATTTATATCACCTGCTAAAATAATCCTTTTATTTGAAGAGTGCTTTGTGATATGCTTTAACAGAGCATATAACTTTGAGAAAAACGTATCTTCTTCCCTATCTGATCGGTATATAGATATAATCAATAAATTGTTTTTAATAATTTCGATAGCACAAAATTCTACTACAAATTCTACTGTATACGACTGAATATCCAAACGCTCCATTGTTTTGACATTGCTCCTAGTAAATATAGCTACTCCACCATGCCTACTCCTACCCCGTGCACTTTTTTGCCGTATAAATTTAGCTTTTAGCTCATAGCCCTCCAATGTATAAAGTTGATAGTTATCCGGCAATAACCAGTGCTCCACTATTACAACAATATCTATATCAGCATTCATTAAAAGAACATTAAGATCATCAATCTTATTTGTTAAAGATTGAATGTTTTGACACATAATTTTACAATAATTAGGAACGAAAGGAATGGTTTGTTGGCAAAGATATTGTATCTAAGATATCTCCTACCCCTTGATTTCCACATACCACATGACTACCTAGCATTAGTATAAGTTGATTTACATCCTTCAAAATTGTTTTAAACCCTTGAAGATTAATTTTTCCATTATATTTTAAAAACATGTTATATGAGTAATGTAATTTTTTGTTTGAGTCAACAATGTAACAATATTCATAATTCAAATTATCATAATAAATTAAATCATTAAACATTTCAATTCGTCTATTAAAAATATTTGCTTGGTAACAATATTTAAATGTTGGCAGGCATAATATAATATTAGTATGCTTAATAGTTAACAATACTTTTCTAATGTGTTCAACCATATTTTTATAATTATTTGATATGTTAAAGTCCGCCTCACCCAAAAATAAAACACAGTAGTCATCTAAGGTATAGTTAACTAGTTTCTTATGCAAGTTACTTAATTGCTCGCGAATACCGCCACCTGGAATGCGATAGTGAATCATATTGCATTCTGCAAAGTTGTTTCCTAATGTCTTTGACTCTGAGTTCCGGTCGATGCAACTAATAATGCATACTTTAGTTTTTTTAATCTGTTTAATTCTCCTTTGATGTCCCTTTTTTTCACATTGAATGGGTATTTCATCGTGATGAATATGGTTTTCCATAGAGGACGCATCTGGGGTTGGATGAATTATTACGTCATTTCTATTAGTGTTCAAATCATTTTGTTCCTTGCCCCGTTGTACGTATTTGTTTTCTAATGTAGTGACAGTCCTTTTTAATTTGAATATTTCCGTATTGGCCATTTTTAATTCATATCTAAGTTGGTGAATTTCGTCCCGTAAAGATTCGATTGAGTAGTTTTGACTAGTAGCGCCATCTGTTGGAATGACTGGGATGCTCTCAACATTTGCCGCGCAAGAATGCATACTGCTCGTACTTGGTGAAAATGATATATCAGCGGGTATGTTTACGTTCTGTCTGCCTCGGACTGTTACAAAATCTGTATGGTATTCATCATCATCCGTGGTGTCTTCCTCTGACAAGGCTTCAAAGGAATTTTCCGTAGGGACATTTATTATATTAGTGTTACTATTTTTGTTAAATCTACAATCATCACACTTTAACTTTTTACGATTATCTGGTTTCATTAGGTAGAATAGCTTATCTCCAATACTTGTACAGTCTAAATGGTAATATTTTTCACAGTCAATGCATTTTATAAAGTCTCTTTTTGTTATTTCTTTTCCACATTTAATACAAATTTGCGCCATTTCTATTTTTATTACATTCAAGTTATTTAATAGTTATTTAATTATATAATAAATTTATGTCAAAATAAATGATAAAAGTCTAGTTGAGAATAATTTCGATGTAATAAAATGTTCATAATAATTATATTTGTCACAAAAAGATTTACTGTCGTAGTCAAGAGTGGTTTGATTTGAACCCAGAGAAGACACGTACATGGATCTTAATGTTCACACCGATTTCCACTGCGCCAAACTGACTATTTTGATAGTAGCGAAAACTTGACAGATATTGTTACAAAAAGTTTCTTGTCTCGGATTTTGTTACCATATATGGTCATAAAGTTAGAGCATGAGCACTTGATGAATCACACATAATACGACACAAGTTAACCGTTTCTTTTTGACTGAAGGCACACTATTACTTCACGTTTTTATTGGTTTTAAGGTTCACAAAATCATGTTTTAAAGGTTTTATTCAACTATATTGTAATATTTTTCAGTTTATAAGTCCATATTCAATTGTTTATGTTTTGTTGTCACTTTTTTTTAAGTTTAAATTTTCTTCATTTATGCACTCGTTTTTTTAATTGATAATATTACCACTTGAAATACACATTATTATTTACAGTTTGTTGCACGTTTTACTTAGATAATGTCTATTTTAGTATTTTTAAATATCAAAAATACACAGAGCCGATGTTAACATGACGGCAGCGCCATCTTGCAATTAACCCTATTGCTCATATTTTGTGACGAGTACTCAGAAATATATATATGTAGTGCTATGTTTAATTAATATTCTGGAAATTAATTTGATTAACCATGCAGCCTGAATTCAGGAAAAGTTTAAAAATATACAGTATTTAAACCCGTGGGTTTGGGCCCCTATTTTTTAGCTTCTGAATCACTCGCCTCGATATGTGATTGATATTCATTGATTAATGACTAATTTACCAATGAAAATGAGTATAATTGCAAGCAGGAGTGATCTGAAAACAAGTTGCTGAATTTTGTGGGTACTGACGTCTATATTTTGGGTGATTTTTAATTTATTTTAAAACGAAAATCATACGTCATATTCAAGCGAATAATTAAAAAATAGGGCCCCTGATGTGTATCACAGTCCATTACACTAACGACTGTGAAAGCTCACGTTGCCGCTAAAATTTATTATAAAACTAATCAGGATATCGTCCGAGCGAGGGACTCTCGCTTTTGTCCTCGTGCATTCGTCTGAGAGATACAACGCAACATAACCTATGCAGACCCCTCCGTATAGCCACGCAACCCCGAACCATTCAGATACAAAGTTATAACACAACCCATACAGTCAGAAACCCCTACCCATTCACTTGCTTATACACCACTCGTATATATATTTTTTTTGGGACAAAACAGTCATTACATCGAAATACTTAATCTAGAAAAGATGTATTGTAAATTGGTTTCATTTGACTCATTTTCTTTTTACCTTTGATCTACAACTCTGACGTACGATGCACGCGTTTTAAAAGACATCTTAACTTTGAAAAAGTTGATTTGATTATATTTGTGTTATAATATTTTAAGTCGTAGTTAGGCTTAAATGCTACACTGATAAAAAATCTATATACTAATATTATAAAGCTGAAGAGTTTGTTTGTTTGTTTGTTTGTTTGTTTGTTTGAACGCGCTAATCTCAAAAACTACTGGCCCGATTTGAAAATTTTTTTTACGTTGGATAGTCCATTTATCGAGGAAGGCTTTAGGCTATATAACATAAAGATACGACTCATAAGACCACAGCAGAAATGAAAAATGTTGCGAAAACGGGAGATAGATATTCCTTTTGAGAGCTTCCGCTGCATACGCTGCGGAAACCGCTTAAGTTACACAAAAATCATGTATGACAGGATTGTTCAAGATTAAGAGTTCTATAATAAAGTCCGCGACAGCATATGTCTATCTTTTATGGTTGACTTACTACAACCTTTTTTATGTTAATAAATTTGTAAAAAAATAATGCATTATTTTTAGAGGTGTATTATACACACAGGTATTTATTCTTATCAAAATAAATACATTCATCATCACGAGCATTTCATTTAGAACCAAGTTGCCCTTTATATCATTTGATTTCAATAAATATCTTAGGAGCTATCACAGTTTTAACATAACTCCGCACCAAAATAATGTTCGCAGCTTAAGTACAACGTGCGCTTGCGCTAATATATTATAAAGCTGAAGAGTTTGTTTGTTTGAACGCGCTTATCTCAGGAACTGCTGGACCGATTTGAAAACATATTTCTGTGTTGGATAGCTTATTTATCGAGAAAAGCTTTAGGACACAAAACATGACGCTGCGACGGGAGGGGAGGGAGCAAACTCAAAACGCGCGGACGAAGTCGCGGGGGACCGCTAGTAATAGCATAAAAATCATTGGTCCCTAGATAAAAGACATAAAGGCATAAATAATTTTCCGAACCTGATTTTTATGCAAGTTAAATAAACAAACAGTAAGCTTTAAAATAATATAAAAGCTTTAAAAAATTACGATTGCTATAAAATAAAATAAAATACACTAGTAAAGCTTGTTTTTTGTGTATTGGCAGTCAAACCAAATAATTTGCTACCGTGGAATGTGTAACTGCAATATCTTATAATTTTACTAACAGTTTCAAGCGTCTATTCACATTTATGTCCGTTTGGAGACAAGCGTGAAATTAACTAAAGGTTAACTCCCATAAATCTGAAGGGACAATAGGCATAAACATACTCAAATAACCACTCTAACTAATGATTATTCTATTGTCACTGTAAATGCTTACAGTTAAAATATTACCGCTATAAATACAGCTGAATTGGCGAGATATTGAAAATCATGTTAACAATTAATAATAATTCAATTTCACAAAAGCTATTTCCCGTTCAAGAATATGAATATTTTACTCAAAATTTGCTACATTAGAATTAATTTTAAAAGCAATAGAATATTTTAGACTGTAAATTCCGATAATACCAAAGCTATTAGAAGTGGACCGAACAGTAAAAAATGCATTTCCAGCAGTGCAATAAAGTTACCAGTCAGAAGCGCATCGTCAAGAAATCTCCGTGAAATGGATGTGTGACAGTGATAGATAAAGCTAAGGTGGCAAATAACAAATGTCATCGGAAGATGGTAAGCCGGAGCGGATAGTGGAAGATCCGATTTTGCAAACCATTTCTTGCCACCGCCGGGGGCGCAGTTCGCGACCATTTATTTCCCTTCGTTTGATCTCTTGAGGAATTTCTTTTATCAGCTTCCCTCATTCATGTGAGGCTGCGGCTCCTTCGCCATTCTTCACGTGGCTCGTTTCGCAATTTATTATGAAGTTTAAAACCGAATGCCACAAAAAGACGATTCAAACCGCTTATTGATGGTGCAACTCATTGGAAATCGACGAGCGCTCGTTCAATGCTGTTATAGAAGTTTTCATTTCAAATATCTTCTTTCATGAAAGCTTAGATTTTGTTTTATACACATCTCTATTAAGCTCATGACGCTTGAATTTAAATACAACCCCACCCACTTCTCGTTAGTATCTCACCCATAAATCTATCAAGCGAGTACAATATCCCTTACTAAATAACGCCCATCACCACGTCCTATGACAAATTACTAGGGACCAACTAATAAACTTGAGAACATCTAAATAGCATCTGGTGTTAAAACAAGCGGGATGTATCTCAATAATTCAGTGGGGCAGGCCTTTAGCATGTGCGAAGTCGGGCCGGTAATATTTGGGCAAACATTTGCGCGCCCTAATGTTGGGATGAGTTATCTTGTAAATTGTTAAACGTGAGTACTTGCACGAAAAATATGGAGGACGCAGACTAAAATATTTGAAACAAAAAAGTTCAAAACTCAGCATACCAAAGAAAACGGTAGCAGTGCTTTGCGTTCTTTTGATAAGGTCTAAATTTACGTGTCTCGGCCACTGGATTCTGCTTCTTTCAACACGTAACGTACACTTGTGTTGATATTGGAATTCTCTGAACGCATAATATTCGGTTCCCGGAACATGTGCATATTGTATGAGATTACAACTGTCCAGTGTGGAGGGTGTATTTTTTGAAGTTACAATAGAAACAGGCACATGTTTGGACACAAATATTAAAACTGACAATTTGTTTAAGTTGAATAAATAATTCAGTTGAATTTGTTAACAAAGTCTGCAGTTGGAATTTTAATTGTACCTTTTGAGATGCGTGGTATATTTACAAAGAATATTTTTTTCAAACTTTTTTATAACCGTTACTTTAGATCGTTAAGTGTTAGGTTTAAAATAATAATTTGTAATACCAAACTAAGAGCAACACTTTTCAATCGCGACAAAGAATACGGAATAATTCAAATGAAACCAGCTAAAAACTGTTTCACTTAACATCCCAACGAATTCAATCCACTCAGAGTGCATAAGTGGATAGAAGCACAGAAGCCGGAGAAACAGAATCGCAAGTAAATGAGTTCCCGAATGTAAATTGAGTGAAAGCTACATTAACGCGTATTGAGTCAGCTGTGAAAGAATCGTTGAATTATTGGATCGCTCCCACGGGACGGCGCGGCGGGGGATTTGTTTCACTGTTGTAGTTTAACATCGGAAATGTTCTTCTATTTCCGTTTGCGACCGAATTTCAGAAACCGAAGCTAAAACTTTGAACAAAAGCATTATTCTTCGTTAGTGGTCGAAATATGTTTTCGGATTCAAAAAATTGCAGAACACAAAATTTTATTTTAGAATTTTTCCGTCTTTCTACACGCAGTTTCTCGTGGGCTTTTCCACTTTATGTAACAATGTTGAAGAATTCTGTTGATTAAATTCTACATTTTAAATTGTGTTGCATCATAATTAGAGCATATTGTATTGTCGTTTTTTTTAAATCCCTATAAACTATGTATATTGTAACGTTTTTGTTAATCTGTCAATCGCATTAAAATGACAGAGATGCCTTAATATTGAAAATAAAATTACATTGTATTCGCGCAACCCCACCAGTCTTAACATGCAAATGAAAAACAACTCTCGATCTGAAGGGGCCGAAACTCATCAAAGTAACGCTCGGCAGGGCACTGGGGCTATTATCTTAGCATAACATGTAGGTAACCAATCCGTGGGGTTGTGTTGAGATCGCGATTTCAACTGGTCTCTTTCTGTTTGCTTTGAACACTAGATATTTGTGCCATTTTAAAGGAAATTTGGATGTGATTTGACGTCGTATTGATGGCACAGTCGTCATCGTTTTAGTTGATAAGGACTTTGGGTCCCTGTATCTTTGTCAAACAGTACAACGAGTTACACACAGAGAGTGGGGAATTGAGACGTTTGTCTTCCGATCTGCGTTACAACAGATATGTTTGTTGTTTGTTTGGGTTGCTTGGGGTGACTTCATCTACTGAGACACCATTTTCGACGCTCATTTAATCTTATGACGAGCTTTTTATCTGCATATTACGAAACTATATCAAATCCTTTAATGGCAATCTATATTTTAAAACTTCTTTTTCATAATTTTATGAGAATATAAATTTTGGGTCACTTCAACATTAGTAAACAGAAAATGTTCCAAAAATTCACGTAAACGTAGATGTAAGATAACACCGTCATTAAACAAAACAATGACTTGCAAACAAGCATGAGGGTAAATTGAGACGTCTTCTGATCTCGGATACAACAAACAGAGAACCCAGTTAACTTGAGAATGCATAAACGGCTTCGGATATTTGGGTAACTTGAACTGTTTGATATAGTAATATGTTTGTTTGAGATTATGAAATGGCTGACGGAAGATAAAGAAATGGAAATGTTCTGTACTCCATTCACAAAACACAAGATACTGTCAAAAGAAAAAGAAAAGTACAGCATATAACTTTTGATCATTATCAATTCAAAAATGAAAACAATAAATCTATGTTTGGATGTAAATTAAAAAGATTGAAAAGTCATAATTACTACTAAGTTCGAAAATTTTCGGAAATTCGTTTTTTCAGGTGTTGTCAGCTACCACCAAATAATGAATAGTGGGCTATCTACGAATTCCGTCGACATCAATAATAACGGTGTCGCTCTGTCAAACTCGGTGGCAACGTTTGCGATCGCCATCGCCGATGCCGATAGAGCACGCGCATCATAGCTCTAGCGAGCTAGAAACGTCTGTTTCGGCCATTTTTTTTAACCTTAATGATACTATTAGCATTCAGTAAAAAAAACAAGTGTAGTGATGATAAAGCATTGGTGATATTTGATGCGCCTAGGCATGCGACGCTGGAGGGGAAAAGGTGACAAACGCCGAATCCTGAGGGCATTCGGACGCGAGCCTTGAGTTGGTAAGAATTGTTTAGTGAAATATTAATTATTATTTATTGTGAATGTTGCGAGATAATAAGTTTAAATGATGTAAGCCGGTTGATTAGTGATACTAAAGTGATTATCTAGTAATTTGTTACTATAAATATTTACGAAACATAAACTGTCAAGAAAACTACGGATTTTTTTAAGAGCTGTATTGACCAGCGTCAACAATACTATGGGTCTTAAAAAGAAGCTCAAATTCATACAACGAGCAATGGAGAGGGCTCTGCTTGGTGTTTTTTTGTGAGATCGAATCAGAAATGAGGAGATACGCGGATGAACTAAGGAAGCGGACATAGCCCTTAAAAATGCAGCTAGCTCAAGTGGCATTGGCTAGGGTGCTTAAAGCGAATCAGTTCTATTCGAAAGCTGTTAGACCAGGAAACTTCTAGATTGAAGACCCTTTGACCCATGACGTAACATAGGACATCCACCGACAAGATAGACTGACAAGCTTTTATTTTAAAGATCGCAGGATCAACATGGATGCAGAACGCTAGTGATCGGTCGCTGTGGAAAGTTGGCGGGGGCCAAGTTCAGCAAAATACGTCCTTTGGATTATTAAAATTATGATGATTGCGAATGAAATATGTCGGGCTCGTACTGTATAGAAAAGTTTCAGAAAGTAATTCACTGAGTGTCGCTGAAATACCTGCAAGTATTTTTAACTTAGCTAGATTCATATTTAAAGATAACTGTTTCCTGCTCAACAATCATTTGCAAACTTTTTAGAACAGCCTAAGTGGTTGATAAGAGATCTGGTTATATGTTCTGAATGAGGTAAAGTTAATAAAAAATGAATTCTCGTCGTTTTTGGGTATACGATCTCCTTAAACACCATTCACAAAAAACAGTATCGAAAACTCATCAAAAAGATTGTTATTTTTTTATTTTCTGACATACTTTTAAAACTGGACAGTAAATCCTACTTTACCAAACACCAACACAGACAAAAGTACTTACAAACAGTTTAAAAATACAGTGTTTTGTGTACACAGTGAAACATCCCTGAATAAGTGATCGTGGGTGCGTAAATGTGTTGTTTTTCATTACCAGTTGGACAAACTTTGGGACGGGGCCGAAAAATTTTATACAATGGAACAAAATTGCTTTTGAAATATTTACCTTAACAAAATTATGGTCTAATTTTTGTGTATGTCTAGGCCAGTTTGTGTATCTTGAAAAGGCTAGCCAAAAGTAGGTTAACAATTGTTAGCCTCTGCAAAGCGATTCTAGGTACTATCATTAATCATAAGTTAAATGGAGCGCTCAAATTGACGTTCGAAAATAGTGCGCCCTGTAATTGAAACTAATTGTGTACAAAATTATAAACGTCGATTCCTGGAACGGGACAATTTATAACCGACAGTCGAATCGACAAATTGTGTCCAACAACGAGACACTCGCTTATCGGCGATCGAGCGATTGTAAACAAATTTATTCGAGTCGAGATAATCGAGACGCTGACACCCGCATCGAGCCGTCGATGGGAACTCGATCACGACTCGATCGTTATCGCGTTTGTCGAATTCGAGTGACAAAACACAATAGATTACTGACACAATGGAATTATGTTGTGGAAGCAAAAGTTTTAATCTACACGCTGCATGCGTAATTGGGCATTATGGTTGGGGCGTGTTGTAAGCTCATTCAGGCTTAGTCATCAAGATAATCTTGGATTATATTGTTATAATACAGATAGGGCACAATTCTTCAATATTAATAATCAGCAACAATGCTTTTATTCGTTTTACCAATGCAAAATGCAATCAAATTTCCATTCGTCAAACAAAAGGATGACGAATGGATGCATTGATAAAAGAAGCATCTATCATTTACTTGAGCTTAATTCATTGAGAACACTTCAACACGTTCCCATATTTACCCTACAACAGCTTCGGGTAAATTGTGGGCTAGTGCTGAGAAGAAGCTGCGCAATAAACTAAGTCACTATTGTCAATGCCTCTTTTCAAAATGTTAACAATGTTTGTGGTGATTATGCATGTCTATACATAACTATATTTCAATTTAGCAATGACAGTTATGAATTTATTAACCGGTAAGTTTACAATTTAGTTGTGATAGTTTTTTTTTTCAAATTTCCATGAAAAAATTTCCAACCTTTCGAAGCCTGAATTTTGGAATAGCAAGATTATCTTTGTTCCTAATACTAGGTATTATTTGATGATCAAACAAACTTACCGCGAAGTTCGTTCTTAATTATCGTGTTTTCGTCGAAGAGATTTATATCACTTTTTTCCTGAGTGAATGTAATTATTTGCGAACATGCATTAAATTACGTAAAATTCGTAATTATACAGAGGCTACAGTTTATATTCTAATTTCTTTTAATACCTCTTGTAAGGGATTTGACGTTTTAGATTATAAATAGCTGATTGAAATACAACAACAAAATATTGCGACCACAAAACGCTAACGTTCGACTTACAGTTTTAGAATCGAGTAAAATCATGGACCAAATATACTGTGGAACAAAACCTATACCCATGAATTTGGCAATGCAGTAGCCCATAGCGCTTAATCGCTGCGATATTGCTGCGTTTTGGCAGCGGCGCGGCATGGACCGTAACTCATAACGTGTCCCGCAGCTTTGTCTGTATTGCTAGTTAAGAGTTAGTTAGCGTCCGACGCCACGTGTATTGTGTGCCGTTATGAGAATTGGAAACGAGATTTAATCTTTAGCTTGCATTTATGAAAGGGATGATATGTGGCACCTGCAAAACTAGTCAATTAAGGATGAAAAATATGGTGTTGTTTAATATCATGAATCTCTGTAAGCTTGTTATAAAGATTCAAGACTAATCTGAAGAATGTAGGCAAAGGGAGCGATTTGTTATGTATTGAATATTTTATAGCACAAATGCTTTTATAATATAATGCGTAGGAATAGAAAGCTACATCAGCAGTGCTACTAGAGCAGAAAGAATAATAATAGTCCCACTAGCCAATATCGACTTCGTTTGCCAGTGATTACAACGACTAAGCGACTGCGTGGTACATATTATAGTGCACAAGTGTGTGCGCAAACACAGATGCACTCTCTATTCTTCTCAATCTCATAACCCGATGGCACCATAATCTAATACAACCGGAGAGAGATCAAGCGCAGGACAAACAGCTTTACTTGCTTTCCCAGGCACGGGTAAAACACCGCCAACTTCCAAACTCCGGGTTACCCTGAGAATTTCTCAACAGAAAAACCTCTTGTAGATATTTTTTAGGCCCGACCCCAGGATCGAACCTGGGACTTAAATGAACATTGTCTTTTCTACCCAATAGTTGTCTCGCTTCCAGCGATAAGACTGCCAATATTTTAGTTATGATTTATCAGTTTTCTTTTTAATGCCTTTGTTATTTGCGTTCATACTTGTGCAATAAATAACATTTATTAAGTATTATTATTATTGTATCTCTCCTGCGGGATATCACGGCCGTAACCGGTCCTTTTGGAAGGCTTACCTGGGGATATAGATTCAACAGGAAGAGGCCCCTTTGAGATACCTTAATGTGTTGGGATAATAATATGTGTATAATATCTGGCGGGTAGTATCTCTGCCTGCACTATTGAGAAAATACAGCCAAAGACAGCACCCGCTAGGTGCAAGGACTATTGCGGATAAGATGGAGACTATGCCGGGATTATGGTAAGGGAATTGCGAGACAACGGGACGCCTGCCATATCAAATGCCTCATCTCGATAATTACGGCAGACGGTGACTCGCCGTTCACTAAATGGGCCACCCATGGAAGGCATACCAGAAAGTAGCAAGGCAGCAACATTGGTGTGGACGGCTTAAGGTTGCAGAGAGGTGAGACTGTGGGGTGCAGGTGGCTAGTGACGTAGATTATTACTAATCTACGCCAAAACCTATCCTCATACACAGGTAGCCAGCAAGCCTCCGGCGTTATGACATTTTACACTTCCAACCTGGAGCAGAGGTTCCGCTCTTGCTATCTCCACTCTTGGCCGGCCGGTTAAAGCAAGCACAAAAAGCGAGGGCCAAATAAGGTAAACCGGACCCTCGGGAGAATCGGGGTCCGAGGTGTCGCCACTCACCTACAGCACGCCACATGCTGCCCCTGCGAGTTTATTATAATCATTATTATGTTGGAAATTTTATAGAAAACGGGATCCCAGACTTTTGGAAGGTGTAGGTACATGGCCGAATCCAACACGCAGAGGTCCGCTTGACAACATAATCTTAATGTAGTGAGACACGCGCCGACGATTATCCATGTATGCACTATGCAAGTGCACCCAAGGACAACCTCCGGGTCGTGTATATCTATTGCAAGATATGGGTTATAGATATGGGTGATAGGTGGACTAGGTAACTGGCCATGTAAACACTATTGCCTCATTCTCATACAGGTACAATGGCAGGGGATAACTTGCACACTCAGTTGATGGGTCCTCCAAAAAAGTCGCTAGAACAAAAGTAACGTAAACAACAAGGGGGCAACACCAGTAGAGCTACTAAGGGTGCGGACAGGTGTTTCACGGCTCTAAGGACAATTCCGGTAATCGATCAAGATCCCTACAATTATTTTTTATTATATTTTCGAGCCAGAGACCTCTGGCACAGCCGTCGCTTTAAAGTTCGACCATCTAACCGCTGCGCCACAGAGGCAGTTAGCAAAAAGGATAACATCAGTAGAGATACTCGCCTACAAACTTTGTACTAGGTGAAGCACCTATCTTGATCGCTCATTCATGAGTTTCGCTGGACCTTAATAGCAACGATAGCTTAAGTTGGTGCTTAGACAAATAGACGCTTACAGACGCCATCGCCGGTTCTTAAACTACGATCCTGATGTCGTGATGAGATCAATTTGTATTGCCTTCCGTTTAAAACCTTTACTCTGCTACCACAAACAAATTACAACCTTATTAGTTTACAAAAGAGTTGATTATATAATACGAATTGCAGGGTGGCAGTCCAAAGTCAGTATAAACCGGTGGATGGGGATGTAAAATGACCAGTATATCTTGATCCTTCAGCATATTAACCCTTTCCCCTCCCTGGTCCGTTTTTCTTCGCGATCAGGACAGGGGGGTGGGTGAGTGGATGTGGTCAGGATCTAGTGTGGCTGTAATTGTATGTAATTTGTTCGCATGAGATGCGGCGTGCCAAAGGTTCGTTAGCAGCGTTCGGAATGCATCGCCATTGATGTTGTAAGTGCCTGCTGTTGTGTTCTGTGATTTCGATTCTGTTATTAATGGTGAACGTTTGAAAAGAGGGGTTGTTTGAAACAACTCTATACTGAATGATAGATTAGCTTACATGATGTGTTGGTAATTAAGTAGGTAGAATCCTTGTTGCCAATTCTTGTCTTTATAATTTTATTTGACAGTGATTCTTATACACCAAGTACACCTAGATAGGTGTACTAATATTATAAGGGCGAAGAGTCATACTTTGTTTGTTTGAACGCGCTAATACCAGGATCGATTTGAAAATATATTTTTGTGAAGGATAGCTTATTTTTCTAAAAAAGCTTCAGGTTTAAAACATCACGCTGCGACAGGAGGGTATGAGAAAACTCATAAAGCAGAAAAAAAAATAGAGTGACTTAGTTTTTTAATTATAACTAAAAAGCAAAACATATATTGAAAAATGAAAGTTCTTTAATTATATTACAAGTCTTGTGTTTTTTTTCTCTCTAATAAATAGGTCCGTTCTTAACGTAAAATAAATTTACAGCATTTTTTTTCTTTAAACCGTTTAATTTATGAAGTTCTTATTTGTTGTAAACAGTATATATCCTCTAAAAGATGAAATAAGAACCCAATAATAGCGGACGGGCGGGACTCGAACCAGCAACTTCTGCATACTGTTTATTACACTGTTGCATTTACAGATTTCTCTATAGACACGTAGATGTCGCCAACGACACGCATAATGACGTATCCATAAGAGACCAGATTTCGCGCGGTCGGACCGATAGCACAGTAGCTCATTTGGTAGAGCGTTTGGCCCGATTAGCTAAGAAGTTGCAGGTTTTGGTTTCCTATTTCATCTTTAAGAATATAAAATATAACACTGTTTATGTTAAGAAAGTTAAGAACATTCCAAACTAGTTTTTTTGGTTTCCTATTTCATCTTTAAGAATATAAAATATAACACTGTTTATGTTAAGAAAGTTAAGAACATTCTAAACTAGTTTTTATCCTGTTTGGCGTGCCCAAAGGGGTAGTTACAGGACCTTTAACAAGACCAAGAGTCGGCAAAATAATGAAAGTTTCCCGCTCGCAGTTCACTAACTAGGAAATAAGTCGTTGAAGAATGCAGAGCGAGTTGATAAGGCCCGTTCTCTTTAATGAGCTTAATTTGCCAAAGTCACGGCAAAAAGATAAAGTCCTTACGCTAATAGAACTTTGTCAAAGGACAGTTCGCAAACAGCCGAGGGAAATAGAACAGACCATTTAGTTCAAAAGAATGAAATCAAATGGATGCAAAACATTCGGACATTATTTTATGAGTATCTTGCGATGCTTTTGGTGTATTGGTTAGCGCTCCTGATTACGCAGACCGTCGCGGTTTCGAATCCCGAAAGAGGAAAATGTTTGTTTGACGAGCATGAAAATTTGTACCTAAGTCATGGGTATTTAAATATGTATTTGAGTATTTATTGGAGACGCCCCATTTATTATGATTGTCTGGTATTCATAATACAATAAAGAAAATTCCTTATTTCAAACCCACGACACTAGTCATGTTGTCTGGCGCATTTTTATTTATAACTTAACAGTAACTGAAAAAAAAAACTTTATTGCACAAATTTAGTGTACAAATGTGGACTTTATACTTTACTATATAAAAGCACTAAGATTTCACTTTAAAAAGCTACCTCATGGAATCTGTGAATCAGTACTCATTCATTCTTGTTTCAGTAAAATCGTGCAAAAATAGATCTATCGGTTTTTATTGTTCTGTGTTCCGGTGGTGACGGACCGCGGCAAGGGTTGGCGAAAACTGTGACGTCACTGGCTCTGATTAATTTCATTATGAGCCACTCCGATACTTGCGCTGTTTCAGGCTTATTTTGACTCGTAATTGTTACGATTTGTTTGTTGAATAAAAGTTATGATATTTGCCTTTTGGTTGAATTAAAATGATGAATACTCATGATTTTTCCTTTTAAAAATTATGTCAAGTTCCCGTTTTGTACCCACTCCAGTCTCTGTTCGGAACTCAACTCTCGAAGTTGTCGACGAGTACGTCTACCTTGAACAAACGATCCAATTAGGTAGGTCCAACTTTGAGAAAGAGGTCAATGGATGAAACCAACTCGGCTGGGCAGCGTTCGGGAAACTGCCCAAGAGCGTCTTCTCGTCTCAATTACCTCAGTGTCTAACCGTAACTAGTGTGTGTTACCAGTGCTGACATACGGATCCGAAACGTGGTTTTTTACTATGGGCCTCATAAAGAAGCTCAAAATTACACAACGAGCGATGGAGAAATGAGGAGATACATGGAAGAACTAAGGTAACGGACATATCTCTTCGAATCAGTAAGCTCAAGTGGCAGTGGGTAGGGCACATAGTGCGAAGAACTGATCTTTCGACCAAAAGCGCAGCGTGGGACGTCCGCCGACAAGATGAACGGACGACCTTTTCAAGATCGCGGGAACACACTGGATGCAGACCGCTTGTGATCGGTCGCTGTGGAGAACCATGGGGGAGGCCTATGTTCAGCAGTGGACTTCCTCTGACTGATGATGATGATGATGTTTTTTTTCGATATGAAAAATATATTTTATGGAAATAAAATTAACAGAGTTCTTTACCCAACCTTTAGTCTTTGTTGATTTTACATATGGGAATAGATTGTCTCTGTCGCGTTTGCAAAATAAACTTAAAGTGCATTTTACCACTCCCAACTTTTAAAACCGAACTCGTTGAGTATAATGTACTCCACACTACAGAATTTAATTCAGCAGCTAATATACTTTTGAACTAAGTGGACCATGTCCTTAGTTTTAGAATTAGCGCTCAGAGCACTTTCAACTTTTAAACTGTCCAGGACTCTGCCAAATCATTAATACTTTATTCGTCGTCTTTGTGAGTTGCTTGGCCCTGGATACGTGCCTGTGTTACTGAAATAAGTCCATTACTGAAACTTTCGGGCATAGTTGAAATATTCCACAACTTTGAATACTCGGAGCCAACTATCTTGTTTTTAAAGTGTATTATAGCGGCACTTGTTTTGAGTGTATCGATAGTATCGTTAGCAACTTGTTTTGAGATGTTTCTACAATTTCCTTTGTTGCATTATCATATTAAGGCAGGTGAAATATGATATATGAATATAGATTGTTGGGCGCTTAAAGCATGGCTGTGCTAAAATCCATGCAATCTTCTATAATTTGTGTATTTTATTGCAAACGTTATTCATTGAATTTTACCCAGTGATAATGTAAATGAATCCCTATAAAAAGTCTATTGACAGTTTCATTGATGCACTAGATTGGATATATAGCGTGCGCTTATAATAATCCTATTTATTTGTGAGCCGTTAAAAGAGAGCTCTATTGCGACCACACTAAGACCTACCTACACTGGGCGGTTTTTGTATTTTCTACTGGAGTTCAATCCAAAACATGATGCTTACTGTAGTGTGTCACTAGAGATTAGCATAGTAATTATAATACTTAGTATTACAGTGAGAAAGCAAACTTATTCTTAAAAGATTAAATAAGAAACCTAAAATTGCGCATGGGCGGGACTCGAACATGTACCTCTTTAGCTTACCGGGCCAACGTCCTTCCAATTAAGCTACCTGTCGGTCAGACCGACAGCCCGTGCGCAATTTTGGTTTCTTATTTAATTTTTTATAAAACCATAAATAGTGTTTTTTATCAAAATGAGTGTTAAATGCTTTTTTAACCATTTAGTAGCAAAGCGTTATTAATTTCCAATGAAATTACTTGGCCTACTGTTGAAAACAGACGGTTAGATGACGTATCCATAGAGACCAGAAATTTCGCGCGGTCGCACCGACATCACGGTAGCTGAATTGGAAAGAGCGTTGGCCCATTAACCAGAAAGATACAGGTTCGAGTCCCGCCTGGACATTATTTTTTGATTTTTATTTCATCTTCAAAAAATACAAAAATAACACTGAAAGTTTTAAAAACATTTAACAACAACCAAGCGAATAAGTATATTTAAAATCCGTGAGTCCTAAATAGCAAGTGAAGGGCTCAGTAGCAACTGTGTGGCCCGACTCTCTTAGCTTATCGGATTTGCGCAACGCTCATCATGAGACAGAAATAGGTAACTTTGGATGATATTAATTACCACTGCTATCAATAACTTAATATCAAGTTAAAATAATTAAAGTACATAAGATACGGGAAACCTATTACGCTCTAGTCTAGGCATTAAAATTTACAAGATGAATATGAAAATAAAATACAAAATAGATCAGGATTACATCACTAAAAATCTAGACAAAGGATTTCAAGGCCAGAAATTTATTCAATTGTCAAAGTAATTTATAACGCGATCAAAGTTATCACGTCTTTCAATAGAAATAAGAAATTTAAGGCGATTTTGCTTCCACAAATCACGTGAAAAGAACGTGTCGAGAAAAGAAAGAGAACGTATAAAAGACTCGCTGAAGATAAAACCGAATGTTTTCTTCCCATAAGATTATAAAACTTGTTTACGAGTCGCGCTACTGTCACAAGACAAATACAACAGCCTCGCACTGTACCTACGCTCGTACAGAAAATTTTAATTTATCTTTAAATATGCATCCTGATGACCTCCGTGGTCGAGTGGCTATCACGCTGGTTTCAAGCGTCGCCTTCTCGTGAGGTTCCGGGTTTGATTCCCGGTCGGGTCAATGTAGAAAACGATCTTTTCTATATTGTCCCGGGTCTGGGTGTTGAGGTACCACCGTTGTGTCTGATTTCCATAACAGAAGTGCATTGGCTACTTACTTTGGAATCAGAGGAATGTATGTGATTGGTGTCCAATATTTATTTATATATATTATTTATTTATCCTTTTATAATTAAGGGTATAAATAAAGACCTGATTTCAGAAAGAAATTGAAAGATTTGGAGAAGTTTATGCAAATCTACATACTAGCGGTTGATAATGGAATACTTATGGGGTAAAAGGCTACTATTTTATGAACCAACTAGCGGTCCCCCGCGACTTCGTCCGCGCGTTTTGAGTTCGCCTCCCGTCGCAGCGTGATGTTTTTTATCCTTATGCCTTTCTCGATTAATAAGCTATCCGACACAGAAATATTTTTTCAAATCGGTCCAGCAGTTCCTGAGATAAGCGCGTTCAAACAAACAAACTCTTCAGCTTTATAATATATTAGCGCAAACGCACGTTGTACTTAAGCTGCGAACATTATTTGGTGCGGAGTTATGTTAAAACTGTGATAGCTCCTAAGATATTTATTAAAATCAAATGATATAAAGGGCAACTTTGTTCTAAATGAAATGCTCGTGATGATGAACGTATTTATTTTGATAAGAATAAATACCTGTGTGTATAATACACCTCTAAAAATAATGCATTATTTTTTTACAAATTTATTAACATAAAAAAGGTTGTAGTAAGTCAACCATAAAAGGTAGACATATGCTGTCGCAGACTTTATTATAGAACTCTTAATACTGAACAATCCTGTCATACATGATTTTTGTGTAACTTAAGCGGTTTCCGCAGCGTACGCAGCGAAAGCTTTCAAAAGGAATATCTTTCTCCCGTTTTCGCAACATTTTTCATTGCTGCTGTGGTCTTATGAGTCGTATCTTTATGTTATATAGCCTAAAGCCTTCCTCTATAAATGGACTATCCAACGTAAAAATATTTTTTCAAATCGGGCCAGTAGTTTCTGAGATTAGCGCGTTCAAACAAACAAACAAACTCTTCAGCTTTATAATATTAGTATAGATTTGATTTTTAAAACGATTTGTTGATGAAACCAATAGCTATTGTTTATTTTGTGACATTAAATGGCTGCATTTGTTTGTCATGGGTGGACAGGGACGTAAAACGTACCACAAACGTATGAATATATCAGATTCCTTCAAAGAAGTCTAAGACGTGTTCCTTTTTCCCCGGTGCGGATATGAATGTTTTTATTTATGCGCTATTAAACTCTTCGCGATACCTTTTTGGGTTGTAAAAATGAAGAGCTGATGTAAATTTAAAATAAACTAAGTTTCTTACAGAAATTCATGCCGTAAATATCATTTAAGATCGAATGGAAACATTACGAAAATTATTCTAATTATTTCAGAGAAATTTATTAATTTTACACAAAAAATTACCATGCAAAATTATTGAGAAATATACCAACCCGATCAATTTATACATTTTGAATTAGTTGTGGACTCATACTAATGTTTCAAGACCATTTTTGAAACCTTTTGGTGTTTAAAGTTTCTAAATCAATGAAAGTTAAAACATTTGATTATTTGTAAGCTTAATCATTAATTTTCAAAGTATCTTTACCTCAGCCCTGTCTCTTAAGCTCGTTCATCATACGGTTTATGTTGTTTTTATTACCGTAAGGTGCATTTACATAATCAGTGACGCTCATTAACACATTTATGGATTCTTATTAGGTATTCATTACAACCTCCAAACTTACAACTACAGAGTGTATAAATATTTACTATATTTCGGTATATCTAATCGTTTGAAATTGTATTTAAGAACTATTAAGCGATTTAAAATAGCCACCCAAACATTTTGTCCGAATGTTACATTAAATTGATGTCATTTTTTGGAATTATAAGATTGAATATTTAGTACCGAAATCCGTGCACTAGTGACAAAAAGATGAATATCCCAGAGATAGCTGGGCTTCTTAGATTTGCACCAACTGTAGCTAAGAAAAAAATCGATCGCGTCAACTTTCAGACGGCAACAAATCGCATCAAAATTGGCCCATTCGTTAAGAAATCGTTATTTCACACACACATATAAGTCAAACGTATGGTCTAACCATCTTGTTGGGTGTACGTAAAATGCGTGAATTTAGTTATGATTATAAAACTTTTGAATATTATATTCATAAAGATGAAATAAGAAACCAAAAATTTGCGCACTCGAACTTGGCGGGACTTGAACCAGCACTCTCTGGCTAACCGGGCAAAACGCTCTACCAATTGAGCTACCGTGCTGTCGGTCCGACCTTGCGAAATTTGTGGTCTCTTATGGATACGTCGTTGTGCGTGACGTACAAAATATGACACTGTGAGTATTAAAAACATTCTAAACTATTGAATATTATGTTTAATTTACTGAAATTGAACACCCTGTGTGTACTATTCGGGCGTGTTTTATGTCTTCATTAAGGTACATCTGCCTTTGGTATAATGTTTTAATTTTACGTCCGATCGCCTCTTATGGTATTTATTGGGGTAGTCATTTTTATTTGAAAATCATCAAATAATTTAGATGGTTTTAAAAGCCTTTACCAGAGAATTGTTTATTACTATTTAAAATTTAATGAGTTTCTTAAGAAAATAAAGAGTGAGTTATTACAAAGCGATGCCACTTGCTCCTATACAACTTAATTATCTTAACATTTTAATATATATATTTTTCGATAAAATATTCAGAGGTGTGTATTTTATTTTTTCTTAAAAAAATACCTAAGCGCATTTAAATATACTTCGTTACTGTCATTCATTAACGCTAAATTTCATTCCTATTCATTCAAAATATTTGAATCACAAAAACAAGCCAGCCCTCGTAAATTTTCCTTCAAACCTGTAAATTTAGCGTCTAATTTTATCACTTTATCTCTTAACAGAGCCATAATTTCTGTTAAAGATATCCCTTGAGTTAACAAACAGAGACATGGTCTGACCTCCAACCTCGGGCAATGATTACGACATTCTACATCACAACATTACCATAATATAGAAATAAGAAAAGATATACTGCAAGATAATGAGCATTTAGATACTATTATTAAGATCGTGTAATCGGAGAGATGCGGTGAAAGATTTAAGCATGAAAAGTTATTTTGAAAAATATAGGTATCACTTTAAAGGCTAAGACCCACTGCGACGATGCAGTGAACAGATTTAATTTGGCATTGATGCCAACTCACTTAGTATCTACGCAGATAAGCAGTAAATATTTTTTCAATGACTAGCTTCTGCGTCGCAACTGCATCGGTGCTGTAGTTAACTTCATTCAAATGACAAAGATTTCAAACATTTGAAATCTTTGTCATTTGAATTAATAATTGAATAAAACCGTAACAATACTTGTTATGACTCTATTATCGTAATATTTTTTTACCATTTTAATTTTAAATCTACGCTTTTCCAGTGACATGAATATAATAATTACTTTGATTAATTTCATGGAGTGTTAATTATTCTTGTATCTTGAATGCTTTTTAAATTGAAACGGTAATCTACGAGAGCTTTTAATGTTTTGTATAGTCTAATGGAGACATTAATTAAGAGATATGGGCTTACGAAATAGTTATGATTTATTAGTCGTTGGATTCAATGATTACAATTCATAAACCGTTTGGTAAGGAGAAATTTGAATATAATTTAAATTGACAAAATTATTTAGATGATAAAATGATAGAAGTATTTACAACGTAACCAATCACATATATGGGGTCAGGTCACTCAACACAATCCACTAATGAATTATCCTGTAATCACTTATTGAAAGCATGTTTTTTTAAACTAACTGCATAGATTAGGCCTATGCAGAATCGAGCTCATTCAGAAGTAGCTGTTATATGAGAAAACATTAACCTACTCACGTGTCAGACCAGCCCTCCAGTGTCTAGTGCATTAATCATACGGAACCCTCGCGACTGCCGGACTCTGACCATGGGTCCCTGTGATTGCTCTGTCCTCGCTTGACGTGTGTGTACGCCTACAATTTCCCTATAATTTATGTGCTTTCTCCTTCTTTGTGTCCCTGAATCCCTAAATTATAATTTGAAATGGAAGGTTATTTCCCTTGGCTATGAATTTAATGATTCACCGTCATTGCGATGCGACATCTGCAGTATACTTATTTTGAAAGAACTGTTTTGGGGATAAAAGTTCAAATATTGGGACAACTGTTAGTTGGCGTTTAAAAAAGTGTTTTGTACGCAACCATAGCTTGATGTATCTATTTGCGGATATAACTGGAGATATGTGTTAAGTTATTTATCTTTGGACTTCATCACACGACGTGTTACGAAATAACAGCTCCAAAGCAAACCAGAAGTGACAATTCCTGAAAGTGCTGAAGGCATAACTTCTGTTGTATCACAATTTGTAAAGATCTAAGAACTGATAAGAGGTACATCTATCAATTCGCTAATCCAGCAACTTTTGAACTATCAAAACAAACATGATCTGTTGCCGTAAGTTCGAAAACCTGCAGCGACAACGATTAATAGTTCCTTGCCAACGCCCCGGGCCTTATTAATATCATACGAACACCGCAAATGTACCGCGTCACATCGCATGGCTGGGACTCTACTACCAAAGTCATTACCCTTATACAGAGTTATTCGTTTATTCGATACATTCCTTTGGAAGTAAAAGTAAGTACAGCTCATTTGGATTTGTCATATTTTATTGTTATTAAAAAATGATATCATTTGGAGGAAGTGTTGCATCATAACGAGATATTCCCTTAGAAGTAATTTAAAAAGAAAAGCACGAAAACGTGAATATACTAAAAAGTTATAATCTATTGCAAATGAGCTCTACTTTAACACCTTTAAGGGACTGTATCGTATTACCGGTAACCTTGTATTTGGATCTAATCATCCCACTCAGTAGCACATTTTTTTCAATCTTGCCATCACGCTCACACTCATCTCAATGTTTTAACGGCAAGTTTATAGACTAAATTCTTGAACATTATTACCTGTCTGGCCATCAAAAGCCATGTGCCATCTACGTGTGGCATGCGTGGAGTAAGCACTTTTAGGTTTTTCAAAATGGCGGAGGCAGTGTCCAAGCAGTATTTTTAAATGGTGCCAAAATACTCAAATGCCCTCGTTAATGACTGCAATCCGAAGGGGATCTTTATGACTTTATGTCCTAAGAGATCAGTAGAATCAGAATTACGACTGTGTCTCACAAGGTAGGGATTGTGATGTATATCAGAGTTGTTACGGCTCATCCACACGCGTCAGAAGTACGATAACGCGCTGTCGCTAATTTTGACATTAGTAAATGAACGATCAGCAGGCTTCTTGGTATATTTATGACACGATATCAAAAAAGATAACATAATATCATTACTTAAATACCTATCTGCACAGTCGTTCAGGAAAATTTGTTACGTAATAAAACCCATAAAGCAACACCGTCATTGCATAATGTTGTGAACTTTTTCACATTTAGTATGAGAAATATTAACGACAGTGTTAAAAACTACGTGATTTAGGTCCCTGAAGGCACATTGTCCTGACTACGTTACAAAAGAAAACTGCCATTAAATACACCAGAATGTACCAGTTTTTTATTAACTTGTGTTGGAAATAGAGCTAAAATTTACATAGTTTGTAACAATTTGGGAATCAAGTACATATTTTAAGTATTCTGTGCAAATTAAGGATTCAATAAGTTACCATTATATACCTAAAAAATATATATAATTATCACAAAATTTCTTTGCCATCTTTTATTATTAAGTGAAGACCAATATCTTTTTTTTATTCTTCAAACCACTTAAGCTAAAAATATGAGTAAAAAATGCTTGGTATAGCACGGTGTCATTAAAAATATACTGTCTACCTGCTAATAATTATGTAAAGAAGATATACGAAGTGTCTGCTACTGCCCTTACATTACATATACTCGTATGTTTCGATAACTTTTGCGTATATTTTGGGGGAACGGCAGATCTCGTGGTAATTGGGAACAATTTAATTTGCGCAACTGAGTATGCACGTAGCGTCGCGTAGATGTTAACTCAGACTGGAAATCAGATATGAAGCCTCCGTACATAAGATTTACTGGAGTGGCAAACATCAAAGATAAGGTATCATATTAATAAAGATGCAAAACATTTTGTCGTGTGTAAAGTTCATTATTTTGAAAATATGTACAGCATGGTCAAAATATTCAAAATATTGTGACGTGAAAGCAACAACAGAACTTCTAATTTATACAATGAAGAGAAAAGTAGCAGACCTTTTAGTTTCATTTCTGTAGTGTCGTGGGCACAACCTACTAAATAGCCTCCAAGAAGGCTTGTAAGCGTTTTTCGTGTCATTAAAAACCCACAAATTTCTGGTCCCAAAACCAGCTAAGCAAGCGATCCCGACCTGAGGGGGCGTGAGCCTTTGGGAGATTAATCCCACTCGTCCCCAAGGACCCCCTTATCGAGTCATACAGCTGATATATGACCCGTCTACTACGGGGAAATCTGGTTTAGATGTTTCATTTAGATTATCTGTTGCTTCGTCGGGATAATTTAATTGCAGCCCTCGTTTCGTGATAACATCCGTTGTTTTTATGGTAATAACAGGATTGGGTTGGGACTTGGTGAGGACTATACTCGTAAAAATATAACGAGGTGCTGGAAAACCACTGACATTTAAAAAAATCATTAGTTTTTGTTGCTCCATAATTTAATAAATCGCTTTAAAATATTAGCAGTTAGGTAAATTCTTTTTAGCAAAGAGCTACCAAAACCCAATTTCTTCATCGATAGTAATGGTAAATTGTCGTTACTAGCGGTTGAATATTTACAATTGTGTATGTTTTGAAGAAAATATGTCGTAACCAATGGTCATTAAAATAGCTGTTCTGACATTTTGTTAAGATAGTTTTTCTTCAAAACACACACGGTCGTAAATATTCAACCGCTGGTTACGAAACTTTACCATTAAAATGGATGAAAAAATTGGGTAAACACAAATTCCTTAAAAAGAAAATAATACACTTTTTTATCAATTCGTTTTGGTTGGTCAATGTTGAGGCATCATTTACCCTAACCAGTAACTATTGTTATAGTACTTTAACTAAACGCAAAAAACATGAAAAACTATTTTTACTTAGAGTAAAATGTATTTACTTTTTCAGCGTTCTCTCAACTTTCGCTGTTGTGTTTCCCTGAAACCGCCCTTATCTAAGTCCTGCACTCTTTCATTAAACTTTGTCTGGGATACAAGCAGCTAAACTGTGTTTGGGCTGCACCTCTGTGCTCTCCGGTGATAGCAAATTACTTACCCCTGTTCTCATTTCTTTATTTTCTTAAAAACATTCTTTGTTGCTTGCTTTGAGATGAGGCACTTTACTTCGTTTATTTCATAATGGGCACATTTATTTGATGTAAAAAAAAACAAAATCTATGAATTCGGGACATTGAAAGGCATGTTTCTAAGATCATCAAGCTAGCTCTATGCAAGAGATTGTGTTTTTTTATTCTTTATGGAAGAAACAAAATAAAGTACAAGTGGCGGACTTAATACTTAAAAGCATTCTCTACCAGCTAACTATTGAATTGAGCAAAAACAGCACCGCTGTTGAGTGTTTATACATGGAGATTTTTTTAAAAAAAATAACCGTTACGTCTTAAACATAACATTTAAAAACCTTACTTTTTTTACTTTGAGTGTTTTTGAAGTAGCAATATTTCGGCAAAAAATACAACAACCTTTAAAGCTAATTATGAACTGTAATTAAGATTAATCTATTACAATTTTTATTTCAAAAATGAAAATGAATTAGATTATCGAGTTAAGGGTTTCAGAACGAGAGTGGTTTTATTAAGTTCACCCCTAACTTTGAACGGTCTTGAGAAAGTCAACGATGTTTTCCGCAAGTTTTGCGACCACTTGGCAAACGATACGCCAAAAGATCCCGCTTAGCGTTAAAGTGAACTGTGTAATTTAGTGTACTAAGATGAAATAAGAAACCAAAAATTTGCGCACGGGCGGGATTTTAATCAGCACTTTCTGGCTAACCGGGCCAAACGCTCTACCAATTGAAATACCAAATACAGTAGCTCAATTGGTAGAGCATTTGGCCCGGTTAGCCAGAAAGTGCTAGTTCAAGTCCCGCCCGTGCGCAAATTTTTGGTTTGTTATTTCATCTTTTTGAATATAAAATATGACACTGAGTGTTAAAAACATTCTAAACCATAAGTGTACTTAGTATTTATTGTCAAAAAAGCAACTATTTTCGAAATCAATATAAAGATTGTAAAGCCGCAGCGGTTAGTGATATAAGTTAATTGATATGCCATGTAAGCACAAAACTATGTTCTTTCATTTTGATCTGAGCACTTGATTTTGACTCTTATCTCACTACCGCATTTAAGACAACTATTAAAAAATGTGTATAGCAGCATTTAAATAGCATTTAAAAAAATAACTTTAAAAAAAAGTGAAAACCGACGTCAAAATGCAATGCTCTGATAGTTGATGCTTGATGGTCAAGTGATGGCACCGACTCAAAAAAGAAATTGTTACCCTAAAACGGCTTCCTTTCCTTTCAAGGGTCAAGAGTTTGTGTAGGACTTTTTAGTGCATTTTGGTTTTGAAGTCGGTTTTTACGAGACATATGACTGAGATATGAGGTAACATAGATAAAAAAAAAACATATAGTCGAATTGATAACCTCCTCCTTTTTTGGAGTCGCTTAAAAACTTAGCCAGTTTTCTTTACTATCGGAAAAAATAGAATGCGTTTGCTTAAATTTGTTAGGTAAAGGATTTAAAAGATAATATCCACACTGTGCTTTAAAAAGCTAACGTTCCGTTTAAGCCAAATTACAGAGACTACGTCACGAAGCCATTTGCAAATTAGACGAAATGTAACCGCCCCTAATGCAAACTCTCAACCAGATACTTCGTCTTATGGCGAAGACATGTTTCTTTCACTACAAAAAGCTAAATGGTAATGACTTTCTGGGATTGCGTAGCCAGAGTTGTATATTATAGGTATTCAGTTCATTTTCGATGTAGAATCTTACTTTGTTATTTGTAGGATTAAAGTTATTAGAAATGTGCTAATTTCTAGACTCTATTTTCAACTGTACTTGCTATAAAGTTTACTTATATCGATAAGTTTATCTAGTTCCTTATTTTCAATATTGTCTTAGTTGAATTTCATAGCATAAAGTCATTAATGATAATCAAATAAGTAATTGATAATATACTTTTATTGTGCACTAGCGGCTTTCCCCGCGGCGTCGCCCGCGTAAATTTTGGGTTTACCGTAAAATATTTCAACGAAAAACTCATATTTTCAGTGTAAGAGGCTAGCAACTACAGTGGTTAGCGCAAGCACGTGTTGTCTTTAAGCTGCGAGCATTATTTTATAAGTGCAATAGCTTCTAAGATATTAATTCATGACTTTATTGTAGTACTTTTAGAGTGAAATAATTCTGTCATACATGATTTTTGTGTATCATAAACGGGTTACGTTGCGTACGCAGCGTAAGCTCTCAAAATGAATATTTACCCCATTTTTGCAACATTTATCATTGTTGCTGTGCTTTAATAAGTCATATCGTAATGTTTTATACCTGAAAGCCTTTCTCAACTAACAAGCTATCCAACACAAAAAAAAAAAACAAATCGTTCGACAAAGAAACCCTTCAGCTTTAGAATATTAGTATAGATGAATGTATATTATCTATTAAAGTTTCACGTGTGTGTTCTCATTTAGTTTAACCATTAAGTCATCATTACGAAATCGATTGCATCAAGCAAGGAAGTAATACTTCCAGTGGTATCAGAATCGTTTCATCGTTACTAAACAATGGGACGTGGGATGTAATGTAGCCGATCATAATAATCTATGTGAACACATTACTAGATCACAGAGTTGACCAGTAGGGTCATTTACACAAAAGCAATGGCATAGAATCAAGCACTTGAATGTATTAACATAAATTGCACTTGAAAAAATGACTGTGTCACATGAGGAATCAAACCCCGTGTCTTACGCTATCAGCAATCTCGCAACATTGGTGTGGTCACACAGTCTACGCGTTTAAGAAAGCACTTGCAAAATTCAACAGGCTTGCCAATGTGTCGGTGGCCGAATGGCAAAGGCATATGCCTGGATAGCGTGAGACACGGGGTTCGATTCCTTGTCTTGCACAGTTGCTTTTTTTCAAGAGCATTTTATACAATTAGGTTCAATTTTTGACACTATATAAATATAGTGACAAAAATTTACTTTAAAAAGAAAAATATAATTACTTGAATGTATAGTTAAAAATATTTCGTTGAAACCGCTTACATCCAATTCAGTCATCCCTCTTAGAAATTATCACGGGTTTTAAACGCGTAAAATAAATTTAAGAGATTTTCGTGTGTCATAAGCGACATTATTTTTAACACCGTAAAATAATTAACAGTTATATTTTAATTAATTATTTACCAAATCAAAAATACATAAATTAAATATTTAGGAAGATCGCATCTGAAACCAATGAGATTTTTATCGACGCGACCAGAGTCAACGTTTTAATTAAATAAATAAAAATAGTAGGTTAGAAATCAATAACATACATTACCTGTAATAAAACCATTTAACAACCAAAAAGGAGGAATCGAGAAACGCACATTCGCCAACGGATTTAGTTATAAGTTGTCCTTTTGCTTGTCTTATTTGTCTGCTGTACCTACTCTTTTCTGTCATAACTCTAACGAAAGTTATAATTCTAAACGCTATAATTGCTAGGTTGAACGTGTTATCAACCTTAGTTGATATACGTTTTTGACACAGAATGTTTTTATTTTATACGCAAGTCAGACTCTTGTATAGACAAGGGAGCTTTCTTTGTCTTATTATTCTATGGTATTAGTAGAAGCGCAATGATCTCTGACCTGGCCAACGCCAATCAATCAACTTGATCCCACTAAATACCGCATTGTAATCTCGCTTCACAACTGGCAAACAATAATGAGCCCTAAGCTGAGCACAATAAGGTCCTAGGTAGTGGGACAGGTGAGCATGCATTTAGTATTCCCATTGACGTGATTGATGAAACAGATCGCGACGTACACGGGCAAGTGTCTAATCGGTACATTGATGTATTAGAGGAAATAATAGCGTGGCTAGAGAGAAAAAGTTTTAATAAAGACGTAAGCGTTCCTATCAGCAAGATCGAACAAGACAAGGTTCGATGCGACTTATCAACACCTGTCTAACGGTTTATTTAACTAAATAAGTACTAATTAGATTTGACTCAAAGTTAGGCAATATTATAAGATATATGCCCATGAGCCTAATAATATTGCGCTAAAACGGCTTTTAACGTCCATATCAAGTCAATAAATTAACCTTCATCAGCTTTATTTCTGAGCTATTTGTAGGTTATTTGGTAATGGTACGAGTATACGCTGGCTGGGCAGCGTTCGGGAAATTACGCAAGAGTGTTTTCTCATCTCATTTACCTCAGTGTCTGAAGACGAAAGTCTTCAACCAGTGTGTGTTACCAGTGATGACATACGGATCCGAAACATGGTCTCTAACTATGGGCCTTATAAGGAAGCTCAAAGTCACACAACGAGCGATGGAGAGGGCTATGCTGGGTGTTTCTCTACGTGATCGAATCAGAAATGAGGAGATACGTAGAAGAACTAAGGTAACGGACATAGCCTTGAGAATCAGTAAGCTCAAGTGGCAATGGGCAGGACACATAGCGCGAAGAACTGATGGCCGTTGGGGCAGGAAAGTTCTAGATTGGAGACCCTTCGACCAGAGACGCAGCGTAGGACGTCCACCAACAAGATGGACAGACGACCTTAAAAATATCGCAGGATCAAACTGGATGCAGACCGCTAGTGATCGGTCGCTGTGGAAAGCCGTGGGGGAGGCCTATGTTCAGCAGTGGACGTCCTTTGACTGATTATGATGATGATGATGATGAATGCTCATAGCATTCTCTCCCAGTATGGATCTCTAATAATGATCGCTCTAAATGTATAGATCATGCAGAGAGATTATTATGGGTGCAGGAGAATATTGTTGGTGTCATCTAGGTGAGGTTACAACAGTGACTCGACAACGCGCGAAGCGAACCCCCCTATTATTTGTTGAATGATTGTGTCCTGATTTTGCATTAATTTAAGCGATTTGCAATTAAGAAAATATTCAAAATTAGGTTAAATGAACATTAAATAGAAAGAGTATTAATTGATTTGTAAATTATATGAAATGAATTTTATACTAAATTTTACTATAGCAAATGAAAACTATGCGAAATAACAATTTAGGTGGAATAAAATCGTGCAAATTTTTATTAAAGTTGAAGAAAAAGAATTTTGAACTTTATTTCAAGTGAAATTATATTACTTTTTATAATATGAAACATAACACACCCTTTCAAAACTACTTGAGCAGTATTAAAAAAACTTTAAAGCTTTTGCAGAACAATAACGTTGCACTCCCTACAGTGGCTTCAGGATTTCGTAAGCTATAAACACTTGAAGGCTTTTTGCTTTGTCTGAAGAAGATAAATGTAAGTGAGACGTCGTTGGAACCCGCAGCAGCCGGCGTGGTAGCGGAGATAAGACAAATGCGAAATAGAGCCACTCGATTTGGCGATGCGTCGTTTCGACCAAGATACTGTTGCTTATCGGGACTTCGTTAATGGTAAACCTTCTAAATTCAATTGAGTTTAACTTTTTTATCGCGATTATCTGATAACAGCGTGAGGTTTGAAATTAAGCTCGTCGACTTTTATTTATTTCAACATTTTTTCACTGTAAGTTGTAAATTATATACCAGTCAACCGCTTTGGAATGCACAGAGTCTAATCAGTGGCGGAACATTTACAATAATTGAGAGTGGTACAAAAATATTTCATGCAATAAATATAACTTTATGAATAAATATTGGACACCAATCACATACATTGCTCTGATTTCAAAGTAAGTAGCTAATTGCACTTGTGTTATGGAAATCAGACACAACGGTGGTACTACAACACCCAGACCCGAGACAATAATATAGAAAATTATAATTTCTACATTGACCCGACCGGGAATCGAACCTGAGACCTCGGAGCGGCGACGCCTTGAAGAAACTCGCGTACTTAGCCACTACACCACGGAGGTCGTCAAAATAATTAAGCAATAACTTACAGATACATACTAATATTACACAAATACATTATAATAAGATTAAACAGCACTAATGAACAGACAAAGAAAACACATATTCAATAAATACGAAATTATGAAAAAAGAAATTGAAGATATTGACGACATCCAAAGCGACATCAGTAAAAGATAATAGTAGTTAGTTCTGAAGTGAAGTCAGGGATAAGAAAGTGGGTGCCGAAAGACTTTTTATAAGTAAACTTGTTGGGGGACATTTCGCTATCATAAGGGTCTTTGTGTACATTCCGATGTCAACAAAAGACCCTATGGAGAAACTATCTATACCCTCTTTTTATCTGTAAGTATTTACAAGCAATTACCAACTTATTATCTGAATGAAAATTTCAAATAATAATTTTGAAAGTCTGTTGATCTATACAAGTCGTTCTTGTTGTTATAGAGTACAAAATTATGTAAGTGTGACTCCTCGCAAGCTCCCAGCGAAGTGCTACCTAAATTCCTCAAGATACACAGTGCACTAATGAGAATTCTAGAATGGGTTCTAGTGTGTAATTTGCGAGGCACGCATGATGATCGATGCGCTCTATCGAGTGTTTACGAAACTATCCGAAGCCTCTATCGGGAAACAAAAACATCCTCGATTTGCCGAGGCATTAACAAGAGGAGTGGAATTTGCATAAATTTGCGTTAAGTAAATGGGGTCCCTTGACAAGTTTAATCTTGTCTTTACAATTTATTGCCTTCTACTGCCGGCAGCCTCCTGGCCTTTGCTTAAATAAATATTTGTGTTTAGTTTAAAGTCGGAGAAGTCTTGAGTAATCATTTTCAGCAAACAGTTTTCTGCTACTCAATGGTTCGCAGGTGGTCCCTTTGTGGTCCAAATGCTCAAACTTCGCCAATTTGAATGCTAATCTCGATGTATAAATATTCTCGTCAAAGTATTTGGAAGCTAAAATATTTAATCAAAGATTAGGAAAGATATCTGATCGCCAAGTTTCAGATAATACTTAAGGTTATAGCCGAAAAGTAAACGGTTTCAAAGGAATTTTTAATAAAACCCTTAGGTCTTCAAAATCCACTGACCGCTGAGATAGGAACGTGATATCCTTGTGGGTCAAGTTAAAGAAACCTGTTATTTATTATACCCCAAAAGGAACTCGATATACCCCAAGTTTTACATTGAAATGTAGAATAATCTAAAACTACTTTAAACTTTCAACTAAGATTTGTTACGCAGATAATAACATAGTCATACTCGTAACATTATTTAAAGTAATCTACATTATAAGTAGGTAGCTGGTTAAGCTCAAATAGCGTAGATTCAATTCATAAACATACTTACTTTAAAAAAAGTGAAAACCTACTCCAAAACCATAGTGCACTAAAAAGTGTTAAAAAAACTCTTGACTATTGAAAGGAAAGGAACCCATTTTAGGCAAACAATTTCTTTTTGGAGTCGGTTCTGTGATAGTTGATGATTGAAGATCAAAGAGATGGCACCGACTCCAAAAAGAAATTGTTTGCCTAAAATGGGTTCCTTTCCTTTCAATAGTCAAGAGTTTATTTAAAACTTTTTAGTGCATTATGGTTTTGAAGTCGGTTTTTACTTTTTTAAAGTTAATTTTATTTCTTCATTTTTAGAGATTTCAGGAGAAGGGGGGGAGGGGGGGGGGGGGGTTGCACCTTATGACTCCGTTTTTTAACACTAAGATCCCATCATCAGATCCCAAATTGAAAAAAATGGGACCAACTAGAAGGTATACCCTCTAAGTAGGCGAATTTTTTTTTCGAATCGGTCGACAAATGGCTGAGATATGAGGTAAAATAGATACAAAAAAAAACATACAGTCGAATTGATAACCTCCTCCTTTTTTGAAGTCGGTTAAAAATAGGATTTGAATGGATACCAACACTTGTGACATATAAACTATAAATTGTTACCTTGAGTATTAAGTATTTCATATTAAAAAAAAACATGCTCATGCCTTCTACATCCGTTTTTATACTAGTCGAATATTGTTAACAATATTGGGACACCTATCACATACATTGCTCCGAGCCCAAAGTAAGTAGCCAATGCACTTGTGTTATGGAAATCAGACACAACGGTGGTACCACAACAACCAGACTTAAGACAATATAGACAATTTTGATTTCTATATTGACCCGACCGGAAATCGAACCCGGGACCTCGGAGCGGCTACACCTTGAAACGAAATGAATTCATCATTTCATTAAAAAATAATGTGAAGATTGTTCACAAAGTTTGACAAGCAAAGAAAAATTTACTTTACCAGTCTTTAAACGATGAAAAACTATTTTAGCAACATATGACGACCTCTGTTGTGTAGTGGCTAAGCACGCTGGTTTCAAGGCGTAGCCGCTCTGAGGTCCCGGGTTCGATTTCCGGTCGGGTCAATATAGAAATCAAAATTTTCTATATTGTCTCGGGTCTGAGTGTGGTGGTACCACCGTTGTGTCTGATTTCCATAACACAAGTGCATTAGCTACTTACTTTGAGATCAGAGCAATGTATGTGATTGGTGTCCAATACTTTTTTTTATGAGCCTTCAATCTCGATCAGCCTGTTAATTGGACCACGCGTTCCATGAACTCTCAATTGTATCCCGGCGATCTCCGAACTGAAAACTAACAATGTACTGAGCCGGCCGCATCACGGAAATGTGAAAACTTCTCCCAAACTAGATCGTTCTTTAACTTCCTCGCTGTTTTCGGCTACATTTCGCTGCTTCGGAGCGATGCATTACACGCTTCCAATGTAATGTATTGGCTGTTAGTTTTGTTGCTTTTCGCAAGTTCTGCTGCTGATATTGTATTGATACAATTGATATTGTATCAATTGTAATAAAATTATGAATGTTTAATTAATTTCTTATTTGACGATGCGTTTAGTGTTCTGTTTAGTTCCCCTGACTGCCGGCGGTTGCGGGTTTGAATCCTGCAAGGGGCAAATGTTTATGAGATGAGTATAAACATTTTACTGGTGTCTCAGTCGCTTATATTTGTGTTTAAGTATTTAATGATGCCAGCGATCGCGGGATCGAATCCCGCAAGAGACAAATGTTTATGTGATAAGCACGAAAATTTATATCTTAGTTATAGACACTTATGTGTATTTAAGTATTTGACCATGTGTTTGGTTTAGTGGTCAGTATTCAATATCCTGACTACTATCTATGCCGGTAGACACGGGTTCGAATCCCGCAAGAGGCAAGTGTTTATAGGATAAGCACGATCATTTGTACCTAACTCATGAACGCTTATATGTATTTAAGTATTTATGGGAGACACCCATTATCATTCCCACACCCCACAGTGCCTCCACAGGCCACAGTCATTATCCGTGTCTGGTATTCGTAGCATAAGGAAGAAAATTGTGTCTGGCGCATTTTCAGCTTTTTTTGTTAAATCTATCTTTAAAGACAACCATAAAATGTGCAGTGCCACTTAGGTTAATCATTATATTTTAACCACTATCAGTATGAATGACAATGTTTGTTTGTTCACACCAGGGTCAGACCACAAGCCATTGAACCAGCGGACTAGTGTCACTAATGTTTCCTCGCTCCCGCGTTCCACCAATCAGCGGTTAACGATATAAACAACCACTTCCATGTCCGAGCCACGCGTTAGCCCTAGGGTTGACACTGGAATGTTTATTAGGTTTTCAGGTCAGGCGTTATGTCAATATCACACTATTTCGAGCAGTAACCCGTCACTAGAGTCTCTCTTAGTAAGTCAAGGTGTGGTTTTACCTACAAAGTACACATATAACCATATATTACGAAACAGTAAATAAAATGGAGGTAAGAAATCAAAAATTGCGCTCGGGTTGGATTCGAAACCGCAATCTCTGGCAAACTTGAGCAACGCTCTTTACAATCGAGCTAACGTGCTGTCGATACGACCGCACTAAATTTCTGGTCTCTTTTGGATACGTCTGTCTAGGAATCTTAAAAGAATACAAAATAACACAGTGCGTGTTAAAACATTGTAAACCATTGATTAGCGAAAGCATTATCATTTTCTAAGTTGAATTTATTCCGTAATAAATAACTACTTGGCCCACTCTTGCCATATAGTCGGGTAAGTAAATGGTGCTGACGTCACACGTAATGACGTATCAATAAGAGACCAGAAATTTTGCGAGGTCGGATCGACGGCCTTGTGCAGGCTCGAATCTCGCAATTTTTGGTTTCTTATTGATACGTCATTACGTGTGACGTCAGCACCATTTACTTAGAACTAGATTTGATTATTCTTTCAATCACATAAATACGGATAAAGGTATTTGTTGTACAATCATACAAAATATTGAAATAAGACCGATTAAGCTTAGTAGATTGTATGTACGGAAGTCATAGTTTTTTAAAACCTATGCAGTACCATGAAATTACTTTGCTGTCATGAGACTCAAAATTAAGATGATGAATTTCCTTATACAATATATGCTGTCTTCTTGACTGTTCATGCCACATTTAGCATAATTATAGCAACAGGCGATTTTTTATGTGATTTACAAACTTAACATACTCCTACTCTTCTTATCTAGATACTAAATTTTTAACGAACAAAAAATAATTTTTACATTCGTTTAGCAGAAGACACTCCGATCAATTTATCGCTATTGTTAATTTGAATGGCTGATCGTTATCTCCGCGACCCCACAGAAGTAGGAAAGTGTGATTCGATGTAATAGTTGAAGATCGTAGTTATCTGGCGAGTAACCACAAAAACTTCTATCTTTTAATTACAACGGCTCGAATAAAGATAAGAAATGCAAAGTTGTCTCAAGGCGCCGGTGGAGTCACTCCCAGCGGTTATGTTTTAAGACATTTTTGTTGAAGATGTTATAAAATTTAGAGCGCTTTCAAAATTAGGCGACTTTAACAGCGCGACGGTCGCGCGGCAGTTGCATTGCTGTCAATTTCATACATAAAATGACAGCAGTACGCCCTTCACTAATGTAAAAACTAATGGTGTCTCTCTAATGAGAGACACTCCGCTGTCGCATGTGAAGGCGCACTTAGAGTTTGCTGATTGCGATCTACTAAGTGTTTACTGGTATATCATGAAGACAAATATATTTTATCGTCGAAAACCAGTTTTTTTTTCGGACGTCCCTGATTAGGCTTTGTAGACGGCCAGAACTTCACAATTCTTTGTAGTCTTAAAGAAAGTTTATCACAAAAGAATACCTAACCACATTTTAAGATACTCGTAAGTCTATGCCATTATCATGACAGAAAAAACAAAGTGATTGTCATTGTAATTTACAGACACAAATTCTTAACAATTACATGAATCAAATTATATTTTTTATAAACAGTAAGTCAACAATTACATAAAAGCATATTTTTTTTACGAACAGCCATAATAATTGCATCCGCTGATGTGTGCACCGGTCCCAAATACTAGTTCCGGGCGATACGATCTCGTCAGCCCGGAGCTGTGACTGTGACGTCCGCGTTACAAACGAATTAATAAAATTTTAACGCTCCTTCCTCCACATAAATTACTCTTATCACAACGCTTTTTTCTGAGCACTTCTGTAATGGAGAGCTCTTTGTGCGATTATTTATGGCCTATTCTTGCCGTTTGCATGATTTGAATTTAGTGTAATTTCTTTTATGCTCCTTCGTCGGGAATTTATTTATGATTTTTGAGAAGACAATGTTGATGGTAATGGTGTCATTAAGTCAATAAAAGTTAATAATATAAATTGCACTTGTAAAAAACAACTTTAATCAAATTAAGTGACAAAACACTATAAAAACAAAAATGTAATTATCAATAAAAGTTATTTATAAAGTAAATAAATTGTATCTACAAGGTTAATATTTTGGCAAGATACTAAGAAATGCATTTAAGATGAACCTATTTAAAGATTGTATAGGCAATCGAACAGGCAAAAGGAAGGTACAAATATGTATAAAAGTAAAAATAACAACTTGACAACCCTACTGAGGTTTAAAGAGACTTCCGACACCGAAATGCTTCCCGTTTCGTAACATGTCATTATAGTACACACGCCAATTCAACCTCCTTATATTATTATGTTGTTATAATATTAAGGTAATAATCATAAAAAATACGTGCAGTTTTATTAAGGTAAATAAGCATTGAATTACAGATGGCGATAAAATTTTGTGATGGTGAGATTTGACTCCCAACGCTGTATATGTTTTGTTTGATCGTATGATCGTTATTGACAGTGTGTTTAAGAGCTAGAAAATCAGACATTCTGAATGCGTACACTGCGTCACTTATCTGGAAATACACTACAAAATATGGTACAAATGAAGGTGCTAACAGGTAGCAGCGCTTTGGTAATGATACTAAAGTGAAGGTCGTGTTTGGATGGGTGACCATTCCGACCAAATAAGTGACGTATATCACGAGCATCTTCGTGCTTCGGAAGGCACGTTGAGCCGTTAGTCCCGGTTAATATCTGTCGATACTAGTCGTTAAGCCTAGTCAGAGGCCTTATGGGTGGCTTGTTAACATCTGACAGCATGGCTAGTCGCTTGCCTTGCAAACACCCTTCCCCCAACCCGCACTGAGCCCGCGTGGTGGAGTATGACTCTAACTACCTCATAGTTGTGGTAAGGCCTTTGCCCAGTAGTGGGACGTTACAGGCTAAATTTACTATTTACTACTACAAAATATGTTAGGAATATGAACGTATTTGAAGCTTTAGCTGAACAAGATCTTAACTAATTGTAAAAAATACCTGTTTATATCTCCAAAATAATTGCTTTACTGTCATATAATACACCAGTAAAACAAAAAAAAATGGCAATTATAGATAACACTCACATGTAATTCAGTATGAAGAAAGTCTTACCTGAAACAAAATAAATAGAGGTGATTATTTGATTACATCAGGCACATACTCTGGACATAAATATATACAATTAAATGCTGGTAAATCAAATAGTAAAGAGGCAAAAAGCATCTATTTGAATATCACAATCTCTTGTAGACAGCTAAAGTAACTTACTTGACACAGAATTTGTATGAAGCGCAAAGTTATATTTGCGGTTGTTGAAAATGTGCTATATATCAAAAACTACTTTTCGGATCTACATTGTGTATTTTTTTTTCAAAATTTTCACTTGTTTAGATCAAAAGTACCACTTATGAGACGAATCCATAGACACCTCTTGCGCAAAGGTTTAAGTATTTTTATTTATTTATCTTAGTTCAATATATGGATGCCCCCCTCATCCTTAGTCATTGCTTTTATTTTTGCATGGGATATGTCAAATCAAACAGGATACACCTACCTACCAAGTTTTATCTCTACAATGCTAATAGTTTAGTTTTGACATACGGATGAACAGACAGTCAGATAGATAGACTTGACGAAACTACGAGTATAAATTTTCCATTTTTGCCATTCGGCTACGGAACCCTATAAAGCTTCAAGAAGCATTTCGTAATCCATTTCTGATAGAGCAAGAGATTCTCGCTGAAAAGCGCATCATTAACATTAAGAGCAATACATTTCCCAAAGAAGATCCAGAACAATACGCGTCCGTTTGTTGGATTAAGCAAAGTACCATCGCTTCTGCTCCAGTCACATAACTCACGGAACAAAGGTCTTGGGCGTCTCGTCTAGACGCGGACGACGCACGCACCGCAACAATTTACGACTAATGGACAGGGCCCATTACAAAAATAGTCGAGTAAACCATCCGCCGGATCCGGTACTTTTCCGGGAACGTTGCGAGCACAAGCTTGCGTCCGGGTATAGCGAAGCGATGTTTGAGCTATGCGATACAAGACTGAAGGCTGATTATGAGCAAAATCACCCCGTAAATTGATTTTATATTCTAATAAAATAAAATAATATTCTAGCTTGGTTCATTTTTTTAAGCTATTGCATTGCTTCTATCGCGGGCCTTGAGCGTGGAGACCGAATCCAGAAATCCTGTAACGAAAATAACCTAACACCCCCCACTTCGACCGGTACTTTTTAGTTTTTCCATCTATCGATAAATAAGATAACTTTTTTTAATGACTTTTTGAAATATCACGCTTGTCTCTTAAATTCAGTAACCCGCTTTTAGGTGGCATTGGTTGTGTGAATAGAATAAATAAATAATTATAATTGCATAAGTTGATAAAAAATGCAATGCAATAGCTTTACCGCGGCAGTCTCCGAGTGCCACACGTCTTTTTATTTTTGTTATATTATGCTATACCTATCATGTACCATAACTCCGACTTTTCTTCTATTATTTCAATATTTCAAGTGGTTCTATAACAGTGTGATTACTAATTAGTAATCAATTATTACTAACAACGCTTCAAACTTAAAATGTTAATGATAACCATTAGATTTGTAAGAAGCTTAGACATGAAAACACCGACATTAAAGTGATATTTAGATGGGATTTAGAATATAGCTACTGTCTTATACTATGAGCAGGTGTAAGCTAATCTATACTAATATTATAAAGCTGAAGAGTTTGTTTGTTTATTTGTTTGTTTGTTTGTTTGTTTGAACGCGCTAATCTCAAAAACTACTGGCCCGATTTAAAAAAAATTTTTTACGTTGGATAGTCCATTTATTGAGGAAGGCTTTAGGCTATATAATATAAAGAGACGACTCATAAGACCACAGCAGAAATGAAAAATGTTGCGAAAACGGGAGAAAGATATTCCTTTTGAGAGCTTCCGCTGCATACGCTGCGGAAACCGCTTAAGTTACACAAAAATTATGTATGACAGGATTGTTCAGCATTAAGAGTTCTATAATAAAGTCTGCGACAGTATATGTCTATCTTTTATGGTTCATTTACTACAACCTTTTTTATGTTAATAAATTTGTAAAAAAATAATGCATTATTTTTAGAAGTGTATTATACACACAGGTATTTATTTTTATCAAAATAAATAGATTCATTATCACGAGCATTTCATTTAGAACAAAGTTGCCCTATATATCATTTGATTCCAATAAATATCTTAGGAGCTATCACAGTTTTAACATAACTCTGCACCAAAATAATGTTCGCAGCTTAAGTACAACGTGCGCTTGCGCTAATATATTATAAAGCTGAAGAGTTTGTTTGTTTGAACGCGCCTATCTCAGGAACTGCTGGACCGATTTGAAAAAATATTTCTGTGTTGGATATCTTATTTATCGAGAAAGGCTTTAAAATATGACGCTGCGACGGGAGGGGAGGGAGCAAACTCAAAACGCGCGGACGAAGTCGCGGGGGACCGCTAGTTAAAGATAAAATATGAAAATTTTAATATTCGCAGCCTGCATGTAGGTGGAGAAATACACTAAGCGAGACTTATAAGATCTGGGGGCCAATTCTCGCGCAATTTGTATACAAATAAAGTTCACCGATCGAATTTTCTTTGTCGAAGCAAAAATTGTGTTTGATTTCTCAGGGTCACGTTTTTTATGTATTTAGATTTTGTTTATACTTTTTAGTGAAATATTTATTCAAGAAAAAAAAAACTAAGACATGCAACATTTTGCACTACATTTTACATTTTGTTCATGCGATAGTTTTTTACGTGTGGATATTTTATTTGATTTTTTAGGTAAAATGGTTAATCTCGCAATCGAATAACCATACGAAAAAAGTTTGATTGCCACAAGAATTGGCCTCCTGCTTTAGTATGTTGGGTTCTCAGCAAATAATCGGTCGATTTGATTTGAACACACACATTTATTTATTGTTTTTGTATTCCTAGCCTCGCTTGCAGTGTACGTTGGAGTTTAGGCGCATGTTGTGACTGTTGAGCTAATAGCCGTCTCAATTGGCTTAACTGTGAAATGTATTTGTGAACAACGTCGTGAGGGCATCCCAATGCACCGGCCGATGTCCGGTGACAGATGTCGATCGAGAGAGATAGGATCAATAATTGATGGTTTAAGGTTTTTTAAATGAATTCAGGAAATTGATTTTGGGGCATGGTTAGTGCGAAACTAATGCATGAACGGAAATTGATAGCGTTTACACCTGTACCGTTCCAATGAGTTTACGGCGGTTTAATTCGCTGGAAAAGACGTTAAAAAGTCTATGGAAAATTACACAGCGCCTCTAGCGGTTACTTGCAAAACTAAAATGTTCTGTGCAAAAAGGTGCGGCATTTTAATCGAATTTACGCGCTGCTCTTTGCATCCCCCGCATACACTCACGCGGTCTCCACGCATACAATATATCAGAACAGCGTCGAAATTAGTTTCCTGCTTTGGCTCATAACTCAGGCCCTTTCGCGATAATTTAATCCGCTGGTAATTCGAGCCTTTTGTCAGATATCGCACATCCACGCTCACCGGATGGCATGCACGTCGTTAAACTAGATGCGGTATTAGCAGTTGAATTAAAACACGGTCTGTACTGTGGTACAATCCATTTCTAAGTATGTGTGGTAAGCTATACCAGCATCACTGTGACTTTTGTTTGTCAGTAAGTGTATTACAGGCAATTGTAGTACAGAAACTGAGAAATTAAACACACTGCCAACACCGCCTGCGTTAAAGTATAAAGATCACTGCTAATATTTGTCTTACCCAAAACCGAGAGCAGCGAACATCTTTTAAGAGTTCCGTAGCCGAATGACAAAAAAATAAACCATTATAATTCCATCAGGTCTGTCTATCTGTCCGTCTGTATGTCACAGCCACTTTGTTCTGAAACTATTAGCTTTACATAGATGCATCTTGGTAGGTAGGTGTATCCTGCCAACCACCTTAAATTTCCCATAATACAAAAAAATAATAATAATGACATTTGAGGGGAGCTCCTATACATTAAACAAAAACAAAAAAAATTTTGCTCATACCTATACATGTGGGGTGTCTTTAGATAGGTCTCTTTAAACGACATCGAGGTTCCTAAAATCATTTTATCCGAAAGTCAAACGTTTTAAGATAGACGCATTCAAAGTGCTAAAATGGGCGTTCATAATTTTTGATCTACGCTTGTAAAAATTTCGATATAGATCTCTACAAATACTTTTAATAAAATTTGGTTTGGAGAGATCGAACTATTACTTATAAATATACATAATTTACAACAACCGCAAATAAAAATTTGTGCTGTATACTTCGTACTTTGAAATACAAAGTACTAAGTAACTTAACTTTGTTACATTACTGCTGTCAACAAAATATTGAGGTCTTTTGGCTCGGTAGAAGTAAATGAACCCCTAATTTAATTAAAGTTGGCACGGAACCCTCAGCGCACGAGTCCGACTCGCAATTAGCCTCTTTTTTAAATATAGCTACAGCTAGCTGTCTAGCTTTAGCTAAGTCAGTTTGTTGCTACATCATAAGATATTTCCAAAAATATTTGTAAAATACCACCTGCTTAGTTTCGTAAAGATGATTGATTATGAGAATAAATAGGCTGTTACTCGTCAGACATGATCCATCCTCTAACATACTACACGGCGTGATCGTGGGCAATATGTTTTTAAAATTTTTTGCACTGTTAGTTGTACAATTGGCGGACTTAATACTCTGTGGCAATTTCTACCAGTCAACCGTCTGGATTCCCAGCAGAGAGTTTAATCAGTAGCGGAACGTTTAAAAGTCGAGATATAAAATAATAAATATAAGCAAGGGACTAAGGAATATACCAAGAATATTTAATTAAAACGAAATTACAGATAATGTGATAAAAAAAACATATATCACATTAAGCGCCATGGTGGTCACCGGTGACCCCCAAACAATATTTTTCCATTGTGTCTAGTTTTGTGGCAGTCAATGCCTTAATATAATCCAGAGCTCTAGATCTGTGTATCAAATGGAGCCGACCGTCCCACCAGCCACTGTTCAGTAGCCAGTTCCGGGCGCCATTGGACGCTCATATTATTATGGCTGTAGCTCTCTAATGCAATAGGATTGTGTATGCTGAAGCTTAAATACCTACCATTCACTAAAATCTTAGAAGGTGTATTGGGTGTTCATATATTATTTATAGGTAATCTGATCGATAATCAGCCGAGCTTTGGAGGGGAAAAGTAACACAGTATATAAGTATAAAATTATTGGCACTTTGCCATTATTTTTACAATAATTTTAGTTTGGACACACGCCTTTAGAACATTTTAGTATTTTGTGGTAATAAACGAAGTCCGTATTTAAACGTAGCAGTTCACTCTTTTCAGTCGATAAATCCAGCACACTCTACTTAATTGACTGCAAGTTAAAAGCCTCATATTTTTACCAGACTTCCCCGAAACGGCCACAAATAAAATATTCCGAGAATAAACCACATCAACGACGCAATATCTATTTGATTCAGTAAAAAGTCGTGGACTAAGCGTTCCTTTACACTTTTCCATCAATCTTGTTAATCTGTCCTTTCGTAATGACAAATCTATCTTTGAAAAAACGGTAATGTCCTCTTGTCAGCCCTATCGCGGGGGCGTAGGGTGGGAAATGGCGCAGCAATGATGTTCGTATTTGTATAGGATCGGAAATAGAGATCTTTTAATAGTGATGGTGAAAGATGATAGTGAAATCGAAATCGATGAAATTTTGTCTGTGGTCACTATTTGGAGCTTACAATTAGTTTTTTGTTTGGTATAGACAAATAAGGCCAAATTATACCAACGACAGACAACGCTAGAAAAATCAGGCCTAAAACATTCAAATATGATTGTTCGAGTTCAGACTTTCGTGTATCGACTTGCGCGTATGTAGGCCAGGATCAGGTTTGTCAAAATTTAAATAAAAAACTTCGTTTATTGAAAACTAAAAAATATGCAGAGTTTGGTAGTGTCGGTTAACAGGGAGTCAATTCTCGTGCAATTCGTATACGATAAAAGTTCACCGATCGTATTTTTTGTCGAAGAAAAAATAGTTTTTGATTTCTCAGGGACACGAATTTCATGTATTTAGATCTTGTTGTTGCGATAGTTTTTTTTACGTGTAGATATCCTACTTACTTTTTTTAGTAAAACGGTTAAACTCACAATCGTTTTTACACCCGAAAAAAAATCGATTGCCGCGAGAATTGGCCTTAGATCAGTATGAAGTAACAATGCAAAAACATCCTCACTGTCGCTTCTCAATACATATTTGATAATATCATGTACGTACGTAAAAATTTAGATTTTTTCATGAAAAAAAAGTAACATACATTAGTATAACACACGAAATAAAAGCAAACTTGTCATTCCAAACTTCAGGTTAGCCAAAACAATGAATTCATTCCTGGTAAATTGTGTTAAATTTAATGCTTTAGAATGTTTTTAACACTCACAGTGTCATATTTTATATTCATAAAGATGAAATAAGCTCAATTGGTAAGAGCGTTTGGCCCGGTATGCCAAAAAAAGGTTGCTGGTTCAAGTCCCGCCCGTGCGCAAATTTTTGGTTTCTTATTTCATCTTTATGAATATAAAATATGACACTGTGAGTGTTAAAAACATTCTAAAGCATTAGATAGCGAAGCGACATCAATTTCCAAGTTGAATTTATTCTGTAAAGAATAACTGCTTGGGCCATCTGTTTCATAAACAGACGGCTAGATAGCGCTAAGCGTCACGCAATTGACGTTTTCATAAAGAAACCACAAGTTTCGCCGGGTCGGACTGACAGCACGGTAGCTCAATTGGTAAGAGCGTTTGGCCCGGTATGCCAAAAAAAGGTTGCTGGTTCAAGTCCCGCCCGTGCGCAAATTTTTGGTTTCTTATTTCATCTTTATGAATATAAAATATGACACTGTGAGTGTTAAAAACATTCTAAAGCATTAGATAGCGAAGCGACATCAATTTCCAAGTTGAATTTATTCTGTAAAGAATAACTGCTTGGGCCATCTGTTTCATAAACAGACGGCTAGATAGCGCTAAGCGTCACGCAATTGACGTTTTCATAAAGAAACCACAAGTTTCGCCGGGTCGGACTGACAGCACGGTAGCTCAATTGGTAAGAGCGTTTGGCCCGGTATGCCAAAAAAAGGTTGCTGGTTTAAGTCCCGCCCGTGCGCAAATTTTTGGTTTCTTATTTCATCTTTGTGTTAAATTTTTCAACAATATACCTAATAATGTCATCGAACTACCTATTCTCAAATTTAAGTTACATGTCAAAACTACCCTAATGTCGAAGGGGTATTATAAAATTCAAGACTATCTTAATGACGAAAATGTATGGACAGTCCAGCCTGCACCAAACTGATGTACCTACCTGTTTATTTTGATTTGTATCATTTTTGAGGCAGCTAGTGGTGACTGAGTTTGTTCCGGCGTTTCTTTTCAGCACTTGCCAAATTGTCTGTGTTTTGTCTCGAAGCGCTAGTAGGGCCCAAAAGATAAGGAGACATGTTCTTGCCCCATACGGGCCAAAATTGATTGATATTACACTAATTATTGACGTTCATAAGTGGCATTTTGTGTCCTAAATTGAATAAATTGTTTTTTTTCGAATAACAAGTGCAGCGCAAAGTTGGTTGCTAGGCCCCATCGATGCAGCCGATGACGTCACACGCTGCAGCTGTTGCAGCTTCACTTGTGAACGTCTATTGCATGATGAAATAATAGATGACGACCTCCGTGGTGTAGTGGCTAAGCACGCTGGTTTCAAGGCGTCTCCGCTCTGAGGTCCCGGGTTCGATTCCCGGTCGGGTCAATATAGAAATCCAAATTTTCTATATTGTCTCGGGTCTGGGTGTTGTGGTACCACCGTTGTGTTTGATTTCCATAACACAAGTGCAATAAGCTACTTACTTTGAGATCAGTGCAATCTTATGTACAATATATAAAAAAAAAAGATGGCGCCAACAATAACCGTTTTATGTCAAGCGATTTAAGAGACATAAAGCTTTTCATGAAATTGTGATTTAAATGAAATATGAATTATTTATATGATATTTTGCAAATATTTTTATGATCGAAATGTTGATCGACACTTTTCTCGAAAAAACATCGTAATGGCTCAGCTCTACTTGTAGTCCGGGGCTACAGTTTAGTTTGAATTATGCCGGATTAATGTAGTCCCTCCGCATAGTCGTCTTTGTGTTTATTCATTCTATTATCATTTGTTTTACAAACGCGTCCCAGGATAACACTTTGATTGTTTCGCTAGCCCCAGATGCATTTTAGCGGAATGAAATTACTGACAGTAACAACACAACAACACACATATTATCCCAATATATCCCGCTTAATATTATTTGTAGATTAAGACCTGGACTTGATAATAAAAATAAAAAAAAATATCCTTTGGACATTCCCACACATCGCCATCTAGCCCCAAAGTAAGCTACTCAAAGCTTGTGTTATGGGTGCCAGACAACGAATATAATACTTAAATACTTTTTTTTTGTATTAAGACAAACAGACATGTTCATGCACACAAATGTTTGTATTGTGCGGGGATCGAACCCGCACCCGCTGCGTAGTAGGCGATTTCTCGACCACTACACCAGACGGGTCGTCTTGAAATTAAAACTTGGGAGAAAATCAGTATGTATATGAAATACATTCAAAGCATAGCACAGTACCGTTACCATGAGTTTACTCGATAGCGACGTCTGTATTGCTCGCTAGCGACGACGTAACTTTTTGTATTAAAATTTTTAGTTATGTCAGTAACCGCTAGAGGCGCTGTGAATTTTCCATAGACTTTTTTTACGTCGTCACTAGCGAGTTAAACCGTCGTAAACTCATGGTAACGGTACTGATGTCTTAGTTCAAAAAATAAAAATACAAGAGTTTCAATGGTATACATAGAACCTTTCGTCAGTTTCAAATTCACTTAGTATGCCAATTAGGTTTCAGCAGCAAAAGGCATACAGAGAATCAGTTTAAAGCTCAATAAAAAATAAACGACCTTCAAAAAACGGACTTAACGCTTAAAATTCGTCGCGTCGTATTCGCTTTCGTTTACTATTTAGGCGAAACAAATTCTTTTAGAGTCAGTGCGGGATGTGTAATGGAATGTTGCTGTAGGTAAGTTTGACAAAATGCAACTACTCCAAATTATTATTATTTTTCTTATAAATAGTAGACTAATGCGTTATTTTAAGCTTTTATGTCAGTTTTTTGAAGGCCGTTTATATTTTTGTCATTATTTTTAAGTATCACTTATATCTCAATAACTACTGGACCGATTCAGATGAAACGGACATAGTACCCTTAGTTAAACTCATAAAATTAATATTCCTATCGGAATAGAAGGACAAGTAAAAGCTGTTAAACGAAACCGATTTAAGATGTCAGTAACTTACTTAAGTAAGTAATATTTGTAGTTTTAAATGAAATAACCTTTCGATCAGGTGATTTATAACAATTTTCCTAAGTTAAATATAGTAGTTTACTGCATGATAAACAGTCGACACAAATTATTGAACATGCAGCTCTAGTGTAAAACTAAATATTATTTCATTATACAAAATATTCGTCGATATACATTCCCTGTGTTATTCTGTCTTTATTTTTTACGTAAATTAACGTTTGTAGAATAGAATAATCAAACTGCGTACTTTAAATTTGAAGCACATTGGTAAATATAAGTCGTTTATTAAGAGGCTTCGATTTGGACTAATTTACCTGTTTAATGATTATTTGTTGGGGTTATGCTGCTGTAATGCATAACAATCAATCACCGATCAAGTCACCATGTTTCAGACGCATTATTTTTTCAAAATATACACAATTTCACTTTTAAATATAAAAAATCAAATGCACGTAATTTTCAGCGAGCTTCTGCGGGGCGGTCAACTGTTCGACATCTGCCAAAAAGGGCTCTGCTACCCATCTCTTTTTATCACACAGTTTGCTGCTAGTGACATGTCGCTTTTGTCGTTTTATTCCAAAGGGATAATAATTTTATGGTTAAACTACACCTGATTAAATTAAAAAAAAAGATTTACCTACTCCATTTTGAGAGACCCATACAAACAGAAATACACTTACGAAAATTGTAAGGAAAAACATACTAAAAGATCAACATACAAGTAAAATATCAAATCCTGACGATATTACATACGTACAGGTCGAATTGATTACCTCCCTTTTTGAAGTCGGTAAAAATACAAACCTAAGTAAAATATCTCAAAATATTTTGCGCTCTCTCAGCCTAAACCAGCAATGCTGCAGCCATCTCTAGCGCAGTCGCATCAGCCGCCGGCACGCAAATATTTGCGGTTGCATTACCGCTTAGCGCTGAACGCACGTGCAGACGTATTTACAACCCAATATTACCTAACTTTATGCGATCGCTGTTAAATATAATTCATTTATTTCTGTACGTAGACTTATACAAGTCTCAAAATAGAACTAACTACGGCTTCAGGACAATTGTGGGCTAGTGCCAGTCACATTTAGTCAATACGCCTTTTTTAAATATTTATTTTTTACATCGTACAAGCTTTATCTTTGCAAGTGGTCTACCAGTCCGACATGATCAATCCTCGACCAAATTATCGCCTACCCATAAGGCCAGGTCGTGTTCAAATGTCTGACAATCATAGCCGTGCTATTGTCGTTAACAACTGCGTTGGGACAACTTGTATACAAGTGCTTAATAAAAGACAGTGGAAACAAATATATTTCAGTGACCAAATCTTTTTCTTTCACCAAAAATATGGAAGTGCCTATTAAATATTGATAACTCTAATCTGAAGCTAGATAAAACTATCATTTGACATCGTTGTAAAAAAACAAAAATCTGAGATATATTACCCATTGACCAATTTGCTTCCAAATGATTAGTCTTGCCGCAAGCAGTATATTGATGGCAATTGCATTATGATCATTTTGCAAGTTAGGTAATAACCTTGTGGGGGTGCATACGGCGGAATCACACTCAAACATTACTGACTCTTGATATTATTAGCAGACCCATTAAGCCTTCAGGGCCCCTATTTTTGAATCTTTCGCTAAGATATGACTTGTGATATTCGTCGATCGACTTAAAAATATGAAGTTCACTCGCAATCTTTACGCAAGTAATTTAAAAATAGGGCCCTGATCTGGCAAGTTTTTAGCTGGGCTAATAAACAAAAAGATGACATGCTTCCCATTGGTAAGCTTCTAACTTTTTTCTACATGTCTGTATAAAAGGCACGCTCGCTATTGGTATACACTTGACATTTATCTATATTCGGCATCAGCGAAGTTAAAAGCTTACTTACTTACTTACTCCGATTGCTCAGCGACGCTACATTTTTCATAGATAAATAAATAAATAATTTATTAATAAAAATAGGAAGTTTTGGTACCAAAAAGGACTGAAACTTATATACAAATGTTAACAAATTACTATTACAATTAGTTACTTTTCAAATAACTCTTTGGGCACGCTCCAGAGGCATTAAAACAGTTTTAGGTTTTCCACCCCAGGATTGTAATACAGTACTGAATTATAGATTGACCTAGGGCTTGGAAATTTTTTCGTAATAAGTTTTTTATCGACGATAAACATATCATATAAATAGATGTTTTTGTTTTTTGTGTCCTTACTTGTGTAATAAATAATTATTGCTGATGACATGATGCTAATGTGCGCAAAAGTTGATATTTCACTAGTTACTCGTATTTTTGCTTCCTTTCTTACAAAAGTTTATAAATACGGACACAGTAAATAAATAAAACCTTATTCTAGCTTCACGAACTACCTATTCACGGAGCAATACAATATGCTAAGATGGTCTTGGGTTTCCTTTTTGTATAGAATAATCCTTCCCTGACCCAGTTGAGGAGCACTTTGTAGCAAGGCCGAAGATTAGTATAATTTAGTGGTTTGTACACAAAGGGGACCTCTACAGTTACTGTCCTGTGAGAGCAGAATCGAAACATTAACACGATGCTTCTATTGTATGAGATCTTAGAAGACACGCGCGCTATTGATATAAATAAAACAAGTCATGCATAATATCTTAACGATTTATTAATACATTTAAAGAAATCAAAAATAGCACACAAAATACCAACCATTAGATGTGCAAGTTATCATTAAATATTGCACAGATTGCAATTAACTAATGTAATAGTATTACGAAATTGACATTCCAAAATATGTCCAAGTAGCTCCATTTTATATAGAAATAGAAGTAAGATTTTTTAAACAAAAACGTACACACTACAAACAAAAAATAAAGATTCGTAACAAATGACGTTTGACAAATGGTTATATACATATAGAAAGCATATTTATTTACAGATTGGCTTCATTTAAGTAGAAAAAGATTTAAGTACATAATTTCATATAAATATTCCATAATTTATATTTGCTACCAATGCTATTGCATATTTTGAACAAGTCTCACATTCACATTAAAATTTAATGTCCCTAACATCACCTCGCGATCAATAAAGTAACTAATTTATAACAAAATAACGGTTTAAATGTGTTCGATCAAGTACAAAAGACGATTTTATATACATGTAAATAGGCCTCTATTTTTGAATCACTGGCGTCAAGATGGCGTGTAATATTAATTGATTCATGTCCGAGTTTTCAATGAAAATTAGTATAATTCCACACATGAGTAAAATGAGAAAAAGATAACTGAATTTTATGAGTGATTTCGTCTGTATTTCACGTGATTTCTATTAATTTTTAATTTGTTTTCGAAAAAAAAAACATACACGCCAAATTCAAGCGAGTGATTTCAAAAATAGGGCCCTGATCTTAATGAACTTTGTTTACTATCTTTAATATTCATTTACAACTTTTAAATCAAGTCTGTCATAAAGAAATGTATGAAGAATACTTGCTGTTTGAAGTAGTTGTGTGAGTAGTTGATTCTGGCGATGTCAAGTATGAAAAATACGGATCCGTTGTCAATGGCAAGTTTGAAGAACGCGGCTGCAGGCTTGCATCCTCGTAAGTCGGTGCTGCCATCGATGAAATAGATGAACTGAATCCGTAAGCATCCGAAGTTGGTGGGTGCATCACTACACTAGTCGATAACGGATTGTAATATGTAGACGCGGATGTGTATCTGCTCAAATCATCATTGAGTTTCAAGTTGACACCGTTCGGAACGTAGCTATCTGCGGCGAGCGCTGACAATGTGTTCGAATTCGTCTGCAGTGACTCATCATTCGAAAACCGATAAACCTCTGGCATCGGTGAGTAAGTCGGCCTACTAGTTCCTGCTGTATAATACGACGAATAAGTCAGGTTTGGAGTATACGACGGCAATTCGATTGTGCTTTGAGGCCCTTTGATAACCGACTTCAGACTTCCTAGTGACGAGTAGTCAGGAGGTCTTGTTATAGTTTCGTTAGCTGCCAAGTAAACTTTGTGACTTGCGTGGCTGTCAGAGAGAAGTCTTCGATGTCTGTCGTGGCCACCGCAGCTCCTTCCGTGACTCATTTTATGGTCTTGACTCGGAGACAATTCCTTAGAACTTGAAGGACTGCTATCGTCAACCGATGACGAAGGTTTATTGTGTTTGTTATCCTTCTTGTATTTCATCCGGCGATTCTGAAACCATATTTTTATCTGTCGTTCCGATAGTTGGAGATAGTTGGCGAGCTCTATTCGTCGTGGCCGACAAAGATATCTGTTTTGATGGAATTCGTTTTCCAATTCGACAAGCTGGGAGCTCGTGTAGGCGGTCCGAGCGCGTTTTGTAAAACCTTTTTGGTAAGGGGACGACTCCGTCGACATGTCTGAAAAGCAAAAACATAATAGAAAAGATTTGTACTCAGTATACAATATAAATAATTCCTGCAAAGTTACGGAATTTAAAAAGGAAATTGAAAATATGTACCGTTGGATATTGAGGTGCGTCTTAGGATTGAACTTGGTGACGGCTTAGTGTTCCATGGAGATGTCTGAAAAGTGATTTTATAGTTTACAACACGTCCTATTTTCACTGCAGTTAACAACAAAATATAGTTAGTTGCACCAGTATTAATTGCTTCTATCTATCACCAAGTATTAATTTCTCATTACCAAACCTGTTATTTTTGTGGTAAATCATTACATTCACTGTTGAAACTTATAAACTTGTATTGTGTCATTAGTAAACCACATTAAGGTTGAATTTCTATTGCATATTATTTACCTGAGCGGAAAAACTGGATTCATGTACGTTGGTGATTTCTTTTGCAGGGTCTTTAGAGATGTCATCGTCTATGCCGCTTCGTGAATGATACCTGACAGGTTCATTAGTTGCATAGTTTCTGGAGTAAATAACTTGACTTTCAGCTTGCAAATCAGGAGGGAATATGTTATCAGCCTTTTCCACACAATCATCTGAAATTAAATCATCAGTTCCCGACCCATAGTTCTTATTAGGACTGTTACTGATAGTTTCATAGTTTGATATTTGGTAGTCATATCTGGGCTCTATATCTTCTTCGGTATTCAAAGCATGGTACGGATGATTAAGACCTAATATGTCATGAATGCTAAATCCTGTTGAGTCTCTAGAGTTGTAATCTTGTACAAACGAATGTGGTAAAGAAGAGAGCACTTCTGTTTTGCAATCCGTGAACACATTATCATTAGCACTGTAATTAACACTTTCTGATAGTATATCTTCAACACCATGGGATGTTACCGCACTGGCTTTGCACTCAGTCTTTGGAGTTATATCAGCTAGATGGCTCGCATATTTCGGGATTGTGTTTGAAAATCCAGATGATGTTGAGTCTCTGGAATCATCAAGGTCTTGGTCTGATTGCAAGCTCGGAGATGATGGGTTTGCTGATGACATGATTTTCCGTTAACTTTTAACTGGACACCAACGATGCACTTCACTTTAAAAATGACATTTGTTATGATTTAATGCAATCACTAAGCACCTAGCGACCGTGCCCATTGAGACTTGTTTACTAAATGCTTTTTTCTTCACCTGATTGTCGTTAATTTGGTAATGACTTTTGCATTAGTGTGCGTGTAACGGAGCCAGCTTGCTGGTGTGCGACCGATAAGACACATACCGTACCACCGATAGTGACCCACAGATAAAACTAAAAATCCGTTTCGGTAGCTAAAATGCCTGTCGCTATCACTTATCCGGAATTACTCTAAGTTTAACTTATGACCGTGATAATAGTAGCAACTAACACAAAAGTTATGATGTGGATGGTGTTTTATAAATATTGGCATAAAAGTACGAACTACTCTTAAAGTAAGGATATTTAAAAGCTGAATTTCGTCCTTTTTTCAAAAGCGGAATCCTCTACCTTAGTTACTAGAAGTTTGGTGCGTTACTTAAACTTTTTGGATATTAAGATCACATTTAACTACTAAACCATTAAAACAAACTGTCAACTGGTCCTTTTAGGTTTTACACCCTCAACCCTTACCAGCCTATAACTGTGTTTACTGTGTAAACATTTCAAACCACAAGATTTTACGTAAATAAAATGAGGGCATATACCTGTTTAGATACAAAACTCATTAGTCAAAGTTGCTTCTCTTGCAAAGCGTTCAATTTAGGTTGGTAAACTATGGGTCTACTGACAATTTCTTGTTTGAATTCTAGTAAAAATATTACAAACTTATTTTCTTTTAAGAATATTTTTATTTGGCTTGTATAAGAACGTTTCGATGGATTTAACTTTTTTGAATAAGTGAAATAGGAAAATTCTTATTTATCTAAAGACAATATCAATTTCATATATTAAATACTAATTTAGCTAATTTCAGTAAAAACATTGTAATGCACATGACAATTACCGTAACGTGTCAAACGATTCCTTCAAATGGTTTCCGCAGTATGTTTCTGTTGTAATGTTTGATACAATTACTACAATAATGCTCGTCGCGTGCTTCATAAGCGAATGCTAATTAATTGTGTTCAAGGTATTTATTATTAAACAGAATAGTGTCAACTGATTTTGTTATCCCTATCGTTAATTATTAACTTACTGTACATCTTTTTACACGTGCAGCCTCTGGGCTAGGGGCCGTCCATTAATCACGTGAGGTCGTTTTTCTCATTTTTTGACCCCCCCCTCCCCCCTGGTGATATCTGGTGAGGTTTGGGACCACTCCCCCCCCCCCCTCCCCCCTGGATCACGTGTATTTTTTTGGAAGTCTATGTAAAGGCTATTTTTGACTGTAAAACAATATTAAAAAATCTTGCAACTCCATCTTAAATGAATTTAGGGTTACAACTGGTAAAGCTTCTTCTTCACTGGCAGTTGTTATTAGCAAAGAGGTAAATGACAACAAATCGTTCAAATTTTCGCGCCGTTCAAAATTTCGGTTTAGAAATAGATAAAATTAATACACGTGATGTCTAACGAGACCCCCCGTCCCCCTCGTGATGTTTCGTAATGTTTTCCGTACCCCCTCCCCTCCCTTTTGAGCCTCACGTGATTAATGGACGGCCCCCTAGATATACTCAAAAGGCTTATAGCGCTCTCCGTGTCCAGTATAATATTGCTTTCAAAGAACTGTTGCGGCTGTCTCGTTGTGTAGTGCATCAGGGATGTCATCACATCTGAAGCAGGCGTAGACTGCTTCATCATCATCATCATCGTTATCAGCCAAAGGACGTCCACTGCTGAACATAGGCCTCCCCCAAGGCTTTCCACAGCGACCGATCACTAGCGGTCTGCATCCAGTTTGATCCTGCGATCTTTATAAGGTCGTCTGTCCATCTTGTTGGTGGACGTCCCACGCTGCGTCTCTGGTCGAAGGGTCTCCAATCTAGAACTTTCCTGCCCCAACGGCCATCAGTTCTTCGCGCTTCGACTGCTTCAGCGCAACAATACGTAAACGGTGTGCAGGGTACGGGGGAGCGGTAACAGCATCTTGAATATGATTGCTAGTAGACTGGACTGCATTTATGTGAGCCGTTCTTGTGTCATGTCGGGGGAGTGGTGGAGAAATAGCCGTTTTAATTAAACTGATACTTTCATTTTATTTTTAGTTCTTTTAGTTCCATCCAAACTGTATTTACTAACAAAGTTTATAAATTTTACTGACATAAATGAGTCACTGTTACTTATTGGAAATAAATCATTCATTCGTTTAGTCATTAAAGATATATGAAGAAAATTTTCTTGTTTCTTTGAATTTTGTTATTCTTGTTTCAAATAAATCGTGAACTTTATTTTAGGACGTAAACTTACATTTTGGTTAACATTAACGGTTGTTCTAAATTAGCGTTTAATTATTCACATTAAAAACCTGCTAATAGATTAAGCATTATTAGTGAAAATGCCATTAAAATTTATTCGCTTAGTAAAGTTCATGTTGTCCGCATAACTTTAGATTTGTAAAGTTTAATACACATTAGTGTAAACGTTATTAATACGCTAGAAATGGCAAGTAAAAACGACTAAGACTTTTGGATTTCACAGAAGTCGTGTACCTACGTATGTTTATGTTAAAACCGGGTGATTTCAATCGAAATTTTATAAGTCCGTTAGGTTTTAAACTGTCGATTTATTGTGAATTCTGCCGAACTTCATACATTATAACGTAAACTGAAATGACTGGGCAAAGTGATGGGTGAAGGATAAACAGGGCGACCGAAACGAATCCCCCCGTTTAAATTTCGAGTTAAGTTGGGGTGCGATTGTGTAAAGCAATCGTATTCATTTGACAATTCATAACGTACGGTATGATCTGTCAAACGGCAAAGAACAAAGGGTTTGACAGATCAAACCGTACGTTATGAACTGTCAAATGAATACGATTGCTTTACACAATTCCAGCTCAGACTTGTAAGAACCAAAAAAAAACATAAATGCTAAACCTCGTCGAACTTCATCATCATCGTCATTGTCAGCTAAAGGACGTCCACTGCTGAATATAGGTCCTCCATGCATCCCCCACAGCTTTCCACAACGACCGATCACTAGCAGTCTGCATACAGTTTGATTCCGTGATCTTTACAAGGTCATCGAGTTTGGTCACAATAAATCGCCAGATTACAAACTAATGTATTAAAAACAGTTAGACCATAATCACGCGGTTTTAACGATATTTCGGTGACATATAGAGGTAGATACAAAATAGTTTCACTGTAGTTACGTGGTTTTTAAAATATAACGGTGACATAGATAAACAGTACACCGGTTAATGTTTGCAGTTACTTCTTCTACTACGATTTTATCAGTAAAAGCATCCAATCACAATGTTATAACTCAGACTTCGACGCAACGATTGCTATTTGCCAATTCCACTTCGATTTACACAAACGAGACCTAATGAAGCCGGCACTAAATATAATTTAAGATATATCGTAAGACAACTAGGAGCAGAAAGCTTTCTACGACGTTAGTTAACACATGGTAGCTAAAACTCACTCTGAGCTATTTAAGGTTTAAACGACTGTGTTTTGTCGTCATATGTACAATGTCTGACTTAAACCTTGATTTGTCATATCGTGAATCAGCCTAATTGAGGAAAATGTAGCCATCTGTGAGTGAACGATATTATCGGTCAGTCGGAAAGTCGAAGGTCGTATCGAAAGGTCGGTATATGAACACTATTTAATGCTGTACATTAAACAAATAATTAGGAATCTTCTCTATCTTATCATGATTATGATCAGTGTAGCTTCAGCTTCATTATGAGTCCACCAATAATAGCGCTAGTAGAGAGCCATTGGATCCATTGCAGCCAGAGAGTATCATTGGATCGTGACACTTGAAAGGTAATGTTTTCTGTGTAGAAAACTAAAATAGATAATATTAATTTTGGGATATGTCAAACAGTGTCCAGGACAGATGGATAGTGCTTGATCGTCTCAGGCTATATAATATAGCCTAAAAGACCTACTTTATCTTCATGCACTATGACGGTGCTACAACAATATCGCGGCATTACAGTATCGACACCTCGACACGGCGCTAGCTGTAAACACTCTCATTTGCAACTATTAGACGAGAGAAGGATAAATGTTACGACTCTAGAATTTAAGCCTACCAAATGTCAGACCCTTTCCACACTGCGACTTTTAGCATCGATACAGTCGCGATGCTGACGCGCGTTAGTATTAATACAGTCGCGATACAGAAGATGGAAATTCATTCATTCATTCAGAAAATAAAATTATGTACTGAATTTAGCGACTGCATCGATACTAACGCGCGTTTAAATCTAAATTAAATCAATTCATTGCGCGAGTCGCGATGCTCCTGTGTTTGCGCAAACACTTGTGCACTATAATGTTTCCCGCGCAGTCGATTAGTCGAAGTCACTGGCCACCGTAGTCGAAATCGGCTAAGGGGACTATTTTATTAGTAGCATGATTATTATTATTATTTAAAATCTTTAACGCCGTCAAAATCGTGTCTGCCTCACTCAATTGTTGACTAATAGAGAACAAGCATTAGTCCTGCCATTTGTACTTCCTTTTGTCCGTACAGCAAAGAAAAAAATGATTAAAAATATTATATTGATTGATTTGCGTGATAATACAAACGATTTCTACAATCAAATGGTAACTCTCATTAGTACCTACGTGTAAGCTAGATCTGTATTGAAATTTAAAGAACCTATGTTTGTTACTTGAGTAAGTTTGAAATCCTCTCAATACTCTAACTACATAAGTTATCTCCACTTAACCCGACGAGGCATAAATTGTTGATGGTATTAACTGCTAACTGGGTCAATATTTTGCTTTTAGCGCTCCCAAAGGTGTGATGTTGCGTCAAGATATAATATTCTAGACATTTAATAGCTTTAACTTAATGTGTAACTTCAATCCTATAAGGTATGTTTTCAGCATTAAACGGGTTTCTTATCTAACACGGGTATTAGAGCCATGATTTATTGTATATTAGTATTGCTTCTTTTGTTAACATTTAAGTACTCCTAATTAAATTTTGGCTATGTATATGTTTTGGTTTGTGGTAAGAAATAAATGATTCATTTATTTATTTAAAAAAAATTGAAAATTTTGGAGTAATTATAATATGTATTACGTTAAAATATTACTCATGTCACCTGTCAAACAGGAGTGAAACTCACACGTGACTTGCGAAATTAAAAGAAAATCAGGACTATTCTTAACGTTTTATGCTACTCTTCATAAATTTTGCTGCGTCTTAGTTCAGCCCACGCCACGCTTTAAGCCACAATGAAATTAATTTAATTGCTATTTCGTGGATCCTACAGTTTATAATCCTTTGACATGTCAGTAGGATAACCTACACAAGTGGTCTTCAAAAACCACCTTACCCTGATCTTGCATTGTTGGTATCATTTATTTTAGACCCTAAATCTATTGTGACACAGTTGAATATGTGGAGGGTGGTTTTAAAGGTGGCATTGGTTGATTGTGAAGGTGTATAGTCAGTGTTGCCAGCAGAGAGCAGTGTAAATTTGCCAAGCGTCTTGTGTGGCGTTCCGTTCATTATTTTGTCCCGAATACGGCCTGTGATTTGTTTTATTGATATAGCCTCAGTTTTGTCCCGTCCCTTTGTTTCTACGTCCTCCGCAGTTTCAAGTGTTTAAACTCTTATTCTTGGAACAATAATGGGACGTAAATGTAGGAGTTACATGAAAATGCTCGCCTCGTAAATGATAATATTGTTTGTATTGTTTCCCGGTTTACTGAGTTTTGGATAAAATAAACCAACGGTCTAAAACTATAAATATTAATCTTAACATGTAAGCGCCAAACTCGAGCCCCCAAAAGACAGGACCACCTAGTTTGAGGACTATCAGCAATCCCTTTAGATAAGTTATTTTAATTTTAAACATGTCAAAATTGTTGTGTCACTGAATTCTTTGGTTAGTAAAATTTATTCTTATTGTTATATTATTGAAAGGCGATAAAGGTGTACGCACATTTATCCGCGCCGAACGGGTCGAACGAATCAAAATAAAGCAGGCCTCGCACACATATCCGCATCAGACGAATCGGATGAATCGACCGCGTCGAAGAAATCATGAGATAGCGCTTTGAGCAACAGCTAAAGGTGGGAGTGAGTATGAAGATTTTATCCGACGAGTAGTCCGAATCGTCCGAGTCGACCGCATTAGCCGCACCGAATCTTATGACGTCATCTGAATTAATTTGGGATTTTTTGGATTCTTACAGATTCGGACGATTCGACGCGGATAAGTGTGCGAGGGTTCATGGGATTGCATATAAAGAATTCCAAAATTCGTTTCATTCGACTCGTTCGGCGCGTTCGGCTCGGATAAGTGCGCGTTCACCTGAAAGCGAAGGAGATAAATAGTCTAAGTAAATAATCTAGTATACAACTGCTGTGGAAAACCTCAGCTGTTAACTTCCTTTAGGTGACAATAATATCATAAATCAATCTGTAAACATAAAAACCAAACTAAAAAAGTTTATACGTGTAGAGTTTGAGTTGAACGATAATCATTTACTACTACGTTAAAAGGTCACTTAATCCAGTGACCGACTTATTGACATTAATTGTAACCATAAGTTAAAACTTAAAACTTCTATCTTAATACTTAAACAGATTATTTTGACGTTGCATACCACATTATCCTATCCGTTGATCTCCAAGGAGTGTGGGAAATTCTAAATCACGTACGGATTAATAAATTATTATTACCGCGGAGTACCAGAGGTATTTACATGTGGTTTAAGTAAATGTACATTACACGCAAATAGCGATTAGTGCTTATTATATTGTAGGAGCGACAGCGAATGCCTTTGAAGATCCCACTCAATTATATCTCAGGCTAGGCACATATCGGATCGAATTTCAAAGCCAACGAAGTGTGAATACATTATAATTATGTTATAATACTCTTGAATCTTGACTGTTTTAAAGATTTAGTACATAGCTTACAATGGATTGTGATGAGTATACTAAGAAAATAATCATAATAATAAGTGTCTTCATTGTTCTTTCAGGGTAAATATTACATGAGTTGCTAAGCTTCTTTTATTTATTTATTTTATTCTTTATTGCACTGATCAAACTAAAGTGCAAATGGCGGACTTAATGCTTTAAGCATTCTCTACCAGTCAACCATTGGATGAAGCAGAAATGATTGAGGCAGCGTAAAATAACACATAAAAGCAACAAAATAATTTTAAGCTACTAATAAACTTACATAAATACTTAAAAATAAACCTACTCAAACATACTTGAATACATACATTTATCCATACATAGGCTTACAGTGATAATAATAGGGGAAACAGGGAAGGACAAACCTTATCAAGCATCACGTGGTATTCTCACTGAGAAAAAGCTCAAGAACAAGCTCGAACAGACTTCTTGAAGAATATTCTTGATGGTATCAGGGAGGGAGTTCCAGAGTCTTATAGCACTGAGGGTGAAGGAGTTAGAGACATAAGCAGTCTTGTGAAGAGGTGTGTACAGCTGGAGGGCATTGTTGGGACGGAGGATTCGAGAACTTATGTCTCTCATAAATTTGAAATGACATTTGAGATAGTCGGGAAAATTCGGGTTATCGAGAGTACTGAAAAGAGTACAAAGGACTCGAAGATTTCTTCGCTGACGAATAATGAGCCAATTAAGTTGAGAACGGAATGGAGAAATATGGTCATAATTTCGTATGCCAAAAATAAAACGAAGGCAGTTATTAAGGAGACGCTCAAGCTTGTTTAAATGATTTTGGGGCAAGTTGGTGCAGCACACATCGGCGTAATGGATTACAGGCAGTACCAGTGCCTAAACCAGCAGAATTTTGGTACTTATCGGCAGAAAGTTCCGAAATCGGTAGAGTGCTCAAAGCGATTAAGTAACTTTTCTGCTAGTCTTGGCGATCTGGTTAGCCCAACTGAGTGAGCTATCTATCACCAAACCCAGATTTTTAACATGACTGCTATATGTAATGGAGCAGTCGTTATAACGCAACGCAGCCATAGGCTGACCGATTTTACCCAATTGATATGGACTACCAATAAGTAAGGCTTGACATTTGATAGGATTAACTGAAATACCATATTTAGTGGACCAATCAGAAATTCGCTGGAGGATCAGAAGTTCGATTGTTAATGACCTCAAACGTCGAACTAAAGTTGTCGTCATCAGTCTGGGAGTAAATCTGCGTATCGTCAGCATAGAGATGATAAGAGCAGTCAAGGAGATCACCCTGGGTCACCCCTGCTACAAGGTCGCACCACTGGGAGATACTTTGATCCAAGTGGATAGCCTGTTTACGATCGCGGAGGTAAGAGGAGAACCATTCCAGTGTCGGTGTCGAGATACGCAAGCAGGAAAGGATAGCCAGGAGGATGTCATGATCGACGACATCAAATGCGTTGGAAAAATCAATGAGTACTAGTACTAGCACAGCTATTTTGGAGTCTTCTAGCCCAGCTCGAATATCTTCAGTGACTTTTAAAAGAGCTGTGATAGTGCTATGAGCCATCGGAAGCCAGATTGGTACTCACTGATGAGATTATTAGGAAATGCGAAATACGACAATTGTTTATACACGATGGCTTCTAACACTTTAGTAAGAAAAAATATTTTTCTTAAAAAAAATCTTTTAAATTTTATTAAAAACTTTTATTAGAATAATGCTACTGTTGTACTTATTGAGAATAAAAATGATTTATAAGATACATACGCATGTGGTGTGTGTGTGTGTGTGTGTGTGTGTGTGTTTATTTATAAAAGATGCTCATAATCGCAAAATTTTGCTAAAGTTACTCGTAACACGTCGTAACTTGACGCTAATAAACAAAATGGTAACAAAGAAAAGTCTGTTTTAATATCGGTTGTACTAAGGTAAGCATTTACACTGTACGTACTACGATTTGACTGTTTATTTACAAGGTTTGTAAAATGTGATAGGATAGTTTCAACATTCCATTCCTTAATTATAAACTGCGATATTTGTTTTCTCTCTTAAGTTAATTTAACACATCAACAACATTTCTGAAAAATTACCAGTTAATCTCAATTCATTACCGGAAAGTAAAACGATATTAATACATGAATTATCGATTTTTAAAAATATATTATGAATATAGGTACAAAACAGGTCGTCGCATATAAAGGCATGGAAAAAAGCCGTTTTGGTAGCCCGACCAAAGCGAACTTTGCGCTGCAAATGAAAACTGAGAAAGAAATTGTTACTTTGCTTCCGTTCCGAAACGAGGGTCCTTATTATGCTATATTTCATGGTAGCTTTTTTAATTATTGAAAATATTTTACTAACCAAAAAATATAAAATTCTCAAACTCAAAATCAAACGCCATAGTAAGTCTTAAGCACACTGTCCAATACTATCCTGACCGTGGGACACCGGTATATGCCTGCTGTCTTGATCTTTCTAAGGCGTTTGACTTAGTGTCATACGACGTGCTTTGGAGGAAACTGGAGGGCAGGGGTGTACCGAATGAAGTTCAAAACGTACTCAAGTTCTAGCATGCACACCAAACAAATTATGTCAAATGGGCTGACTCCTTGTCGGATGCGTATGGTTTGGAGTGCGGGGTGAGACAGGGGGGGTTATCATCTCCGAAGCTCTTCAACTTATACGTAGATGAACTCATCGTGAAGCTGAGCAGCATGCGTGTCGGTTGCCGGATAGATGGCATCAGTATAAACAATTTAAGCTACGCCGATGACATGGTGCTGCTGAGCCCCACGGTGGGGGGTCTAAAGCAGATGCTGAATGTCTGTGAGAAATATGCGGCTGAACATGGTCTTGCATATAATGTCAAAAAGACTGAGTACATGGTATTTGAGGCTGCTGGCAAATGTCCAGATAACATGACAAATATTACCCTACATAGCGTAAACATCAAACGTGTGTATAAATTTAAATATAATATGGGGCATGTCCTAACTAGCGGCCTCAAAGACGATGACGACATTGAAAGGGAGCGTAGGGCTCTGGCGGTTCGAGGCAATATGCTGACTCGCAGATTTTCACGTTGTACGGAGGACGTAAAAGTGACGCTATTTAAAGCGTATTGTCAAAGTATGTACACGGGAAATCTGTGGGTCAAACACACCAAAAAATCGCTAGACACCCTACAAATCCAATATAATAATGTCTTTAGGATGATGTTGGCTCTTCCACGTTTTTGCAGCGCATCAAGTATGTTTGCCGAGTACCAAACTGATGGCTTTGACGCCGTCATTCGTAAAAAAACTAGCTCCCTGATCAGTAGAGTGAGAAACAGTCCCAATACCATCCTAAAGACTTTAGCCGATAGGTTCACATCGCCGATGTGGAGATGTTTTGTGCAAAAGGTATCAAACACGGGGACATACCCCTTTTTGTAATTAGTTATTTAGTGTATGTGTGTGTGTATACTAACATATTTTCTAAGTCATGCTTTATATTGAGTAACATTTTAAATATGGATATTTTTTTGTCCGAAATAAAAGATATTTTTTTTCAAACTCAAAAGTTTATTTGCAGTAATTTGGGTACAAGTACATTGAGGTGTTCTTAAATGTAAACAAAAAAGTGCGCCAAAATATGCTATCATGAAGCGTACAAATATTTAACATAAATTATTACCTTTTAGGAAGCAGTTAATGTGTATCTATGTAGCGTTTATAGCATAATGCTTGCAACTACATCTAATTATTTATTCGAGTGTTAACTTAAATAAACAACTGATAAGTATCTGCAATATTGAAAATTCGCACTCCTTATTGCTGGGAAAGTATACAAGATTTGGTGCCTAGTAAACTGTTTAAATTTTAAACAGGGCGCGTATTGCGATGCAGTGTTGATAGGTAAGAGACTCAGTTTACTGTCAAATTAGCAACTCGTATTGCGATATCGCATTATATTTATAATATTATTATAAAAAACAACTTAATTTAAATATGAATATTCACACTATTCTAGCATTATTATAAATGAATTTAAAAATATTTAAATATAGAAATATAGACAAGTTAATAAAATATTTTCTTCGTAGAGTGGTGTATTTTATTCATCCACAAAAGTCGTTTTAAACAGCAAAGAAATTGTATTACAACACAATACTTGTATCAAGATTGCTTTTCTCATATCATACCTATAACAAACATATCGAGGGGTGAAATCCTATTTGTTTTAAGCGCCAATTTTTGAACTTTACAGGAGAGCGATTCAAAGTTTTGGATTTCGAAAAAAAAATCATAAAAAGAAAACTATTTGTTATTTTCGCCTGAACGTATAACAATCTAGTTAAGTTTAAAAATCCTCAAATTCTAGTGTTATTCTTAACTTTGACATGATAACAATTTCGAAAATAAATGTCGGTTAACACAAAATGGCCGCATAATAGAGTCGGGGAAAATGGTTTAACCGCCACTTTATTTCGCTTATCGTTGCAAGCAAAAGGCTTTAAGTATAACTTTAATTGTCTTTCGAGTTTGGATAAGTGCTTTAACCAACTATCCATTAATTCAATAGAATAAACCTACTTGGCTTAAGAAGCAAAATTAACAATTTCAGGGTCAAATCATAACAGCTTAAGCAACAAATTTAAATCAAAAGCAATTGTTTTAAATCGCATTTGTTTGTATAACTTTATTAAGAATGGCGAATGATACCATGCAATTATTTCTCATTTAGTGTTTCGTTTCATCTTAGTGGAGATGATGTTTTATATAAAAAAAACTCTTATAAAATCATTTATTAAAATATTCTCAAACCTTTATAATCATTTAAATTATCAACAACTTAGTACTTATGTAACAAACTACTTTTAACATTCTAAATGTCCTTATAAGAAAACAGCCATTGCTTTATTTGTCAGTCTTATTTTGAGCAAAATAATCAAAACAACGTTTTTAAATGTCTTTTAAAGTACGTTACCTAATCAACAACTTTAGAGATTCTGTGCTGTTTTAAATGTCCATATAAAAAAACAGTCTTTGTATTATTTGACAGTATTATTTTAAGTAATCAATATAACGTATATATGTTTAAATGCCTTAATTTAAAAAAACTAACATAAATGAACTGAGTTCAAAATACCTTAAACATAAATACCTAAGCCGTATACCTATCTACGAATGTTTTTAGCTGTAACACCAAAGTTTGAGATACTAACCAACACTTAAAATAATTATTTACGGTGTAGATTTTTTGAAAGTTGCAATCTGCATTTTGCTGATGTTTCCTTGTAGATTGCCTATAAGGAGAATCTTTATTTCTCTTTCTACTTACTTCCTTCTAAGTTGACATTGTAACTAACCAATCCAGTTTCCGTTCAGCAGACAAACTCCAAAAATGATCAAATAAGTTCTTCCTCCTAACTTCGCTTATCTCTCCGCATTTATGTCCACAGTTTTTACCTGTACATGGATTTGGATGTAATCGTTTTTCACATGAAATATCCATTTTTCTTAACATATCCTTTACTTCTTTCCCGAGCAGTTTTTTTTTATTAATTTTCTTTTTTCTTACGCCATCTTCTCCAATTCTTCCTTCTTTCAATCTTTTTTTCTTTTTTGACTGGTCATCTTCACTTGATGAAGATTCTCCCGCATCTTACCAAGAAGAGGAATCCCATATGAAGTCTTCTGACAGAAAATCAACATAGCTTTTATTAATTTGTTGTCCTTTCTGTTGCTTATTTTCAGTTCCTTCTTCTTCATCAGGATAATTTGGGATATCTATATCATCGACAGGATCATCGTTTTCTAAAGATTTTCGTATTAAGTCCATTTCAGTTTCTGGTATCATCTTCGTTAAAGTGGGTTGAAGATCTTCACTAGTATCAAATTTATTTCCTTTTTCCAACGTATTTTTATGGCTTTTGTTATTTGATGGTCTCTTCTCTTTCTTTGCTAAGTGATCTTGCTTTTCTTTTTTTGCCTTTCGATTTTTCCTTGCCCTTTTTAGTCTCTGATATTTCCTTTCTTTCTCGGTCTAACGATATTTTGCTTCCTTTCTTTATTCAATGACATTTCCCCTTCTTCTTTTTCCAATACATCGTTAGTTGATATTTCTTCACTTTCCTTGTCCAATGATCTTTCATATTCTTTTTTTTCGGCTATCTTTTTCCATTTCTTTCATTCAATGATATTTCTTCTCTTTGTTTTTGTAACATAGCCTTAATTGATATTTCCTCTCTTCCTTTTTTTGGTGATTTTTCTTCTTTTAGCAATCTTTTCTCGCTTGATGATATTTCCTCTCTTTCTTTTCCTTATGGTATATCTTCAGTTGGCTTGTTAGTTTCATCCTGATTTTCACTTTCGTTTTTTTCTGCCGTTTGTGTATAGTCGGATCTAACTAGAGAATGATTTCCATTAATATGTTTGCGACCCTTAAAAATGGTTATTTTATTTTCATTTATAGGTTCTTCAGGAGTTTTAGTTATAATCTTATTTTTTTCTTTTCTTATTGTTAAGCTATATCATTAAAATTATTGTCATCCTCTGTAACAGGTAGTTGAATAGCATTCTGCATGTCTTCATTATTATTTTTCACCTTCAAACTTATATCTTCGTTTTGGTTAGTTCTAAGTATTGTCTGAAATAAATAATTAATAATTAATTTATAAATGAATTTTCTAATCCCACACTTATCTTTTTCGATTAAATAAAAAGTAATTACTTACGTCCTTCTCATGTTCCTGATCATTTTCTATTGGTTCAATCTCTATTGTTATAATATTATTTTCAAAGTAGTTTTTGGAAATCTGCGATTCTTTTTGGGGCTCTTCATTTGCTTTCTTTTTAGTGTTTATATTTATTGATAAGTCAATCATTATTGGTGGGTCACTATTTATTTGGCTTCTTAGTTCTGGACTTTCAGTTTCCCTAACTGTATTGTTCTCTAAATAAATAAAATAAATAAATGTGGACAACATCACATACATTGTTCTGATCCCAAGGAAAGTAGCTAGAGCACTTGTGTTATGGGAATCAGAAACAACCAAGGTACCACAATCACTCAGACCCAAGACAATATAGAAAAGTATTTTTCTACATTGACCCGTCCGAGAATCGAAACCGGGACCTCCAGAGCTGGCGACACCATGAAAACCGGTGTATACGCCACTCAACCACGGAGGTCGTCAAATATCAAACATACACACAAACTATCCTATTTATAATACTAGCTTCCTGCCCCTACAGTTTCCAGCCATCCTTTGAAATATACGTTTGAAGTAAATCAATACTTTAATTACACTACAAACCCGTTTTTAAAAGAAAGCAAAGTAAAATTTAGTAAAAGAATCAAGTTTTACCTTAAACAAGACAACAACATACATGATTTGGCGCCAAATGTTTTATGGTTCGGCATACACAAACAGTCGTATTAACGGTTCACGACAGACTGAAGCGCCCGCGCGAGGGGGTGGGGTATTTATACCGACGCGAGTCAAAGGCGCCGGCTTGTAACGGTCATTGTATGATCCGACGTTGAAAAATTATCGCATAATGATATTTGCATGTATGAACGGACATAGACATCACTATTTTGAGTTTCGATAAGTGCTTTAAGTAACACCAAGTAAACTTGAGATGTGTTTGACCGACACTCAATGAGATTGTAGAATGCGGATAACTTTCTGAAACGACATGTTTAGCATTCAGACGATAATGATTTAAATAACATTCTATCATAAAAGTACATAAAGGAAAAAAGGTTGAAGCGCCGTGTTATATATTTTTTAGATGAAGACCAATTGTTTTAAGCGATAGCAGTATTGATTTTTATGAAAGGCAAAATGTATTAAGCGACAGTTACCTCTAAAAAGTAGTGGCAGGCAAAGCGCTTCAACCGTCGTTGAGTATTTTTATTGGGAAAACAAAAACAGTTTAAGCGGTTTTTTGTAAAATATTTGTATAGTTCATATCCATAGACTCTAAAATTTTATTGATTTTTTTGGCGTTTCATACATCATTGTTCTAAAATGAGGCCAAAGTGTTAATTGTTTTAAGCGCCAAAAAAGTGCTCCGATCTTTACGGGGCCCCTCTCATTCGACGCAGAAAAATCCGCTGATTCCAAATATGTATATAACTCAATTTCGCCCTGGGTGGCGCTTAAAACAAATAGGCTTTCACCCCTCGATATTTACTCTTTACATAGATCCATTTCACCTGAGTAAAAAATGCGTGCTGTTGAACTTGAGAAATCTTACTCCTAGAACACACACACACAAAGTCACACACACACACACACACACATGCATGTTAATTGAAATTGATTGCATGGAAAGATTGACGACATCAGTCACACTCACACTTACGAGTATATGTTACTTGTTTATAAAATGTAAATCCCATGTTGGCTGTTCGTTAAGTAGTTAAGAAAGACGTATAAAAATTGAGCCTTTATTTGGCTATTTCTGTTTTCCATGTCCGTGTTGGTGTCAATGGCGATCAAACAATAGCCAAGGGAATAATGTTTTCGGGATATTCCATTTTACTGAAAGCGATACCTTATACTTCAAACGGACACAATTTATTAGCAAATATTGTTTCAAAATCGACGCCAAGAGGATGTACTAAGGCTTTTTATTATTGTGAATTATTGGTACAAAGTGTTTCTACGTTTTGATATTTTTAGGTAACATATAAAACCTTCTTAACCAACTTCAAAAAAAGGAAAAGTTCCCAGTTCGACCTGTGTGTTTGTCCGCGAATATCCCGCGTTCAGCTGGATTGATTTTGATGCGGTTTTCACTGAAGTATTTGTTATACTGAGGAAAAGGTTTTAGTAACTATTTTAGATCAATGAAATTGCAACATTGTAACTTAAACAATACCTGAATGAAAAAAAACATAAAAATTGAACCGCCTTCAAAAATAAACACAAAAAGGACTAAAATAGCGGTAATAGGAAAAACAAACTTATTTAAAGTCGCACATCATGCACCAACTTCAAATAGGTTTTTTTTTCCTATTAGCGTTATTTTAGCCCTTTCAGTGTTTGTTTTTTTTCAGACACAAATTGAATTTAACTCACAGTTTTTTATAAGGCTAATTATAGCGTCAGGCACGCGACGACTCATTCAAGTCTAGTAAATCAGTTATTTTTAAATGACCTATGAACGGGGCAGCCCGGTGTGTGCCCACGCAATCTACAGCCGTGACTCATCCAAACGTGACTGCTAATGTTTTAAAACTGTGTGTTTAGGTCCGAAACAAGCACGAAGAACACTCAAACCTTCCCGAGAACAGAGTCAATAGAAGTCTGTAACTACTCTAAATGAGCAATTGAGTTGGTTACGAAAGCTTTCCACGTTTTTGTTGACTTTGAATCTTGATTTGTTTTTTTTTTTTTTTTTTAGTTTTTTGACCATGACTTGAAACAGTTTGTTATTTATTAAAATGAATAACGGGTGGCCTGCACAAACGATATTGATGCCAAAAAAATATTTTTTAATAGAGAAAACCCACATTTTTTTTATTATGATACCAGCGAGCGAGTCGAAACTATCAACGCCAGGAGCTCTATTTTTGAATCACTCGCTTAAATATGGCGTGTTAGTTTTGTTCGAAAGCAAATTAAAAATCAATGCAAATAACGCAAATTATTGGCGTTGGTACTCACGAAATTCTTTTTTCTTTCAGTTCACTTCCACGTGAAATTATACTAATTTTCATTGGAAAATCGAAAATTAAACAATGAATATTACACGCCATCTTGACATGAGTGATTCAAAAATAAGGGCCCAGTGTCGGAAGTCTCGACATAGTTCCATGTAAAACCCCCAGGTGGCGCTCGAAAAATACTTAAACAAAATTAGTGTTTTCGTGTATTTATTGATTGAGAAGAATTTTCCAATGAAGCTTAAAAAATACAAATATTTTTTAAGATTTATTAAATATACAAGCTACATGAGTTAAAATGATATTTGATGAATAAGAAAATCATAAAATTGAAATTGTCGACGCGAAATGTCAAAAATTTTGCATCAGACTTCGCCCGCAGGTCGCCACTTTGTAGCTTACTAGCTACAGCGTAGTATTTTGTAAATATATGCGAGCTATGCTCGACAGTGCGAGTCTTTCCATTCGTTTTGAATTTTATTTAAATGTTGTAAAGAGGTTTTCTTAATAAAACGAACATATAATTTAAAGAGAATATATTGTTTTTAGAATAATCACAACTCATATTATCGTCCCAGAGTTGGTTGTCACTGACCAAAACAACACCCAGTATAAAATAAGGTTTGATTTGATTGTTTGATTTTAATATTATCGGGGAATTCTCTATTTTTCTAACCACAAACAGAAACGTGATATGTATGAAAATCACGTAAAAAAATGCTGACAAGGACATCAATCTTGCACTTAAAAAACTACAAAGTGACTTTACGGAACTGGCAAATGGTCACATGACGCGGGTCTAGTTCTTAATGCAGACAAGACAAAACTTATGTATATAAGTTTAAGCCGAAATAGACTGGCTAAAAGCTTCAAATTAATCGCTCATAACCATAATTGTCTACATATCGATCTGGAGAACTGGATCTCTTGTGTTCCTGTAGAGATAGTCAAAAAACATAAGTACCTAGGTTTAATAATTAACGATCGTCTGAAATGGACCGAACATATAAATTATATCTGTGATAAACTAAGGGCAATGTTGGCAAAATTTTCACTCGTCAAGTATAAGATACCATATCAATCACTGTTGCTTCTACACAAAGCCTTGGCAGAGACTACTATACAGTACGGTCTTAGTATTTATGGCAGGACTAGTAAATCGCATCTTGATTCCATTTATCATATGCAAATAAGACTTTTAAAAACTATTGTCCATGAGAAAATAAAAACGAAATATAAAAATAACAACCGTCATCTTTTTTGTCACTGTAATATTTTACCCATTCATGACAAAGTCAAATACATGTTACTTTGTGATCATTTTTTTTACTAACACTTTTAAAAAATATGTACAACGCAGCAGCAAAACAAGAAGTGCAGCAAACACCACACTCAGTTTACCTGCCTATAATAACTTGTATGGAAAATCATTATTACAATATCAAATACCTAAACTAATCAATGAATTACCTTTAACTATTAAGAGCCAAATTACCGAAACAAGCATTGAAAAAAAAACTAAATCAATATTACTTATCTTTAGTTAAATCAACAAGTTTAAAGAATTAGTGAAAAAATCTGCCCTGTGTGAACACAACAGCCCAAACGAGTTCTCCGTTTGCATAGATAAGCGATGTGTTGATCGGTCGGACGCGGAGCGAGCGTAATTAGCTACGTATTTATGCATTTGCATGCTAAGAAATTCAACTGAGTTACAGACGTCGAATCCCAGTGTGCGGTAAAACCAATACTGGTCTATAATCACACTGGTATTAATGTACCTAGATTAAGTTTTCCTGTACCTAGATTAATTTTTCAATAAAAAAAAACTATGATTGCGACAAATGCAAAACATAAAGATTCATATGATGAAATTAAATTATTTACTACCATTATTACTATGAATTCAGTATTAGACGTATAAAGATGTGTCTAAACAAACAACGAAGTATTTAATATAGGGCCACTTACGCACACCTTAGACCCCTTACACACTGCGACTTTTAGCATTGATACTTCAGCTTTGCGACTCCTGCAATGAACAGATTTAATTTAGCATCGATGGAGTCGCACGTTAACATCGATGCAGAAGCGCGACTGAATCGATGGTAACGCGCGTTAGTATCGATGCAGTTGCCAAAATTCAGTACGTAATTTGACAAATTCCAGCGGTGTGAGTGACATTTTGCGACTGTATCGATGCAAACGCGCATTAGCACCGCGACTGCATCGCTGCTAAAAGTGGCAGTGTTTAAAGGGTCTTAGTTATTAGATATATAGCTTTCAGGATCTTTGATGATGCTACAGATAGAAAGACGGTTTTGCATTTGTGTTAGATGTAATTTTGGTTTGTGCAATTCTGCCTTAGGCCCAATTTCTACATCGATAGTAATGTTAAAGTAAAGCTAAATGAATATTTACGATCATATGTGTTTTGAAGAACAACTACCTTAATTAAATGTCAGAATGGCAATTTAATGACCATATGTTTAGGTTTTTCTTCAAAATACACACAATCGTCAAAATTCAACCGCTGGTAACGACATTTTACCATTACTAGTGATGAAGAAATAGGGCCTTAGTGTCGCAGATTATTCCTGATACCTTATCTCCCAGTTTACAGGAGCACAAATCACCCAGTCACGATGCATTGCTATCTGCGACCATAAAGCACCCAGACGGTGGACAATTACTCTGTCAGCTCAATTGTAATGCTAAATCGATTAATGATACTTTCACTGGAGATTTACTGGGCCTACGCGGAACCTGAATTTAACCCTTCATAAGTAGGGTTACCAGGACTTAACCACAGCTTACACGCAGTAAATATGTTAGGTGATAAAGATGTAGACTTTGAGCCAGACGTCATACTTTAGTTTTGGCATGAAGTTATAATAAATAGACTCAAAACGACAAGACGTTACACAGATTAATTAATTGCTAAATTTATTTATTGTTTAAATATTTATATAAAGTTTATTACTTTGTACCTTGTAAGTGGACTTAACTTCAGGTATTCTCTACCAGACAACAGCTTGCAAATGCAGAGAGCTTAATCAGAAGCGGAACATTTGCAATATTGAGGTATTACTGAGTCAATTGGCATTTTTTATTGATTGTTGATTGGTAATAATTCACGATAATTAAATTCAGTTATTTTGTTAAACAATGGCAGCCTTCATAAGGATCGGGTTTTATATCCTTGCTAGCCCTGTCCCAATCAAGTTTTATCCAAAGTGAATTTATCGTCGCTTTTGTGATATCAACGGGATGAATTACTGAGCTCTTGTTAATTCATAAACGACTCAGCTTGTAAATCAACATTGGAGACCCAAGAAAATTTGTCACTTGGAATATATTACTCAGTTGTCTTTAACTCTATTGCAAATATAAATGGTCTAAGTGATTTCAGTGTTTTTCTTATTTGAGTCAAAACTAGGACGTACGTATGTTTCAAGTAACGTTGGTTGCTAGGAATTAATTATGAATTTTTAACCGGCTTCAAAAAAGGAGGAGGTTATCAATTCGACTGTATGTTTTTTTTGTATGTTTGTTACCTCATATCTCAGTCGTTTGTCGACCGATTCGAAAAAAATTTTCGCTTACTTAAAGGGTATACTTTCTAGTTGCTCCCATTTTTTTCAATTTGGGATCTGATGATGGGATCTTGGTGTAATCGAGGGAAACCCTCAAATTTTCAAGGCACGTATAGTGTTTCTTTACTTGAATCTTAATGTTGACACGTTATTACGTCTATAAGTCAACATCTTGTGGGGCTGAGCTGATGGTGGAACTCCTTAACGCTTAGGAGTTCATTAATTATAATGAAAGAACTTATAATAGGTAGTTTGTAGCTTCTTAAAAAACAGAGTCATAAGGTGCCCCCCCCCCCCATTCTCCTGTAATCTCTAAAAATGAAGAAATAAAATTAACTTTAAAAAAAAGTAAAAACTGACTTCAAAACCAAAATGCACTAAAAAGTCTTAAATAAACTCTTGACTATTGAAAGGAAAGGAACCCATTTTAGGCAAACAATTTCTTTTTGGAGTCGGTGCCATCACTTTGACAATCAAGCAACAACTATTATAGCACCGACTCCAAAAAGAAATTGTTTGCCTTAAATGGGTTCCTTTCCATTCAATAGTCAAGAGTTTATTTAAGACTTTTTAGTGCATTTTGGTTTTGAAGTCGGTTTTTACTTTTTTTATAGCTGCCAGGCTTTCTTTACAGCAATTCTTCGCATTAAATAGTCCCCAAAGCAAATTGATAGATGATGAGTTAGTGATTATTATGACACGTGTATCCATTTAGTTCCACAAGTTATTCAATTACTTTAAAAGCGTGAAATTGGATATCTTACACTCGTTTTTAGATACCATGTACCCGATCTTTATCAGGTCAGCACTGAAAATACTCGAATGTAAAAATACATTAAGGTTTCTCGGAAAACACTGCCATAAGTTTTGGTACAATTCAATTATAACGGCTGCCCATTTTGCCCTCATATACGCAAATAAAAATTAAGATTCAATCACTTTGTAAAATCTTTTTTGTTACGGTAAACAATATCATCACAACATGTTATTGTCATTATAATATTATAACAGGGTAATATATTTGAGAATATAACAGGGTAATATATGTGATCACTGGCATACGCTGTTTTTTTAATGGTAATATACCATTAAAAAAACAGCGTATGCCAGTGATCACAAACTCTTTTGTCAAAGTATTAGACATGACGGGTCTAATCGCAAATAAAAACTGATGAGTAATGCTATTCCTCACTGCTCGATGTTTCAGCTGTGTTGCCAGTGCCGTGGTCACCAGCCAATTCACTCATCAGTTTTTATTTGCGATTAGACCTGTCATAATACTTATTGAAATGCATCGCGAAAGTTTAAAATTTGATATTTTTGTTAAAGACAAAAGTAAAGATAAAAAATAGTAATTCAAACAAGAGTACTTTTACATGATGATGTTATTAGTTAATTTTTGTTTCTAAATGTCTTGCCTTCTGACGTTCAAATAGTAAAAGACTAATAATTCAAATGTTATTAATAACCATATTATGGAAAGGTCAATAAAACAGTGAATATCATAGTGTATGACAAAAAAAAAACAGTATAGAATAATATGCAAACAATAAAAAATCGATGTGTGTATATCTCCGACCCCTAAGAAAGCACATACGATGAAGCATAGAAAATAAACAATGCACCATTATGTGTCTCGTGAAGCAGTCAGCATTAAAGCAGCAAGCAATAGTATCGCTGCAGGCGCAATCAATACCCACCGGCAGACACGGTTTATTCTAGTCGTGTGCGCTCAAATATTTACTTACCGCGAGAATCGGCCCTGCTGTGCACGGGGCCGCTAAAACGGAGGATTGGAAATAAGTCAAGCTATTGGGTGACTGTTTTTCTGTGAAAAGTAATAAGTATAGTCTATACTAATATAACGAAGCTAAAAAGTTTGTTTCAACGCCCTAACCTGGAACCACCGGACCGATTTTAAAAATTATTTTTGTGTTGCATAACTTATTTATCGCGAAATACTTTAAGCTATAAAACGTCACGCTCCGACGGGAGCGAAGGGAACAAAATCGAAACGCATGGACGCAGTCGCGGGGGACTGCTAGTTACAAAAATATATACATATACAGGATGTTGTTTTGGTCAGCGACGAGCGACTCAGGGGTGGCTGTACAAACGATACTGATGCCAAAAAAATATTAAAAAAAAATATTTTCTTTAAATATTTTAAAAGAATATTTTTATTAAATGGAAAAAACCCACAAAATATATTTTTTATGCGGTACAGCGATCGAGTTAAAACTACCAACACCAGGTAGCCTCTTCGTAGCTTACTAGCTACGGCGTAGTGTTTCGTAGATAAGCGCTAGCTACGCGCTAGGGTGCTAGTTTTCCCATTCGTTTTGTATTTTTTTAATGCTGTGAAGAAGTTTTCTTGTATAAAACTTGCTCAGAATTTAAAGAAAACATTTTGTTTAGAATAAGCATGACTCATATTATCATCCCTGAGTTGGATGTCACTGACCAAAATCGCCTGTATTTAAACACCCTGTTTTTAATTATTATTCTATTTTAGAGCTCAATTTTAACGAATTCGGTACCTTACCGAAGATTATATAGACTTTATAGTAAGTTATAAAGTATAAATGTAAAGGTCCTTTCAAACTACACGAGATGCTTTTAAGTACTTATAAGTATCATTTATATGCCTATTTTATTTATTATGCTTCGGATCTTTTAAAAAGATCAATAATCCTTAAAAATTAATGTAAATGTTAGCATTTTTCTCTTATTTAGACTACGACTGGTAAGTATTTTCACTGCTCTCCTCAAGCTGCCCAAGTACAGTTTCCAAAGCCTTATATACTTATTTAAAGTAAGTTAAGGAAAATGTGATATTAATTTAATGAATCGCGGATTGTATGGCCTTTCCAAGTGAAGTCTTAAGTCGAGTCGTTACCATGCGTCGTCCTCGAGTGCTGCTCTAATAACGTAAGGACACTCGGAGCTTTGTCGAACGACGAAACTATTTTAGAAACAAAAACTACTTCTAATGATACTTCGAACTATTCAAAGCAAATATATTCATTTTAAAGAAAGAAAAATAAAACAAAACTGACTTAGGTGATCTTAATTTGTAATGTTTATATTGCCAAGAATGAACATCGTCGATATAAATTGATACCAATATTTGCTGCCAGAAAAGTCGGGCGAATTCAGTTTTGAATGTTTAGACAACCTCCGTGGTGTAGTGGCTAAGCATGCTGGGTTTCAAGGCGTCACTGCTCCGAGATCCCGGGTTAGATTCCCGGTCGGGTCAATGTAGAAATCAGAACTTTCCACATTGTCTTGGGTCTGAGTGTTGTGGTACCACCGTTGCTTTTGATTTCTATAACACAAGTGCATCAGCTAGTTACTTTGGGATAAGTGTTCGATTGCTTATTTAATGACGAAATCTTTAGGCTATAATCACGCTACGACGGGAGGAAACTCAAATTGCGCGAGTTAAAACACTAAACTCCATTCAGAATCGTAAGTTTATAAATGTCAACAGACATGGCGACTCGAATACCAAAAAGTAGAGGAATTGAGTCAATTTACTTATAGAATCGGATGCAATGGAATTCAATAGAAAATAAAATGATTTCACTTATCTTGACCAAAAAGATTTGGAAAAAAAGGGGTACTGACTTAAATAATTATAATATAGTATCTGTCTTACCTGAAAATAAAAAGGAGGTAATTTTGAAGTAATTTTATAATAATTCAAATATTATTTCGTCACGAAGACGATTTTAAGTTTTAATGTCGTTAAATGTCTTACGGTTAGAAACAAAATTAAGGTCACATACGGAAAATTAAAAAAGTAAAGTTTAATGAAAAAACACCAAAAAGTAAATGGTCGCGACCCTATACATAATGTGTCCAAAAAGTGAAATTATATGCTTTTAATGACTTTTTGTAATACCACGCTTGTCTCTCTAGTTCAGCAACTCGCCTTTAGGTGGCATAAATAGAATAAATAAATAATTATAATTGTAAAAGTTGATAAAAAATGCTATGCAATAGCTTTACCGCGGCAGTCTCCGAGTGCCGCACGTCTTTTTTTTAAATTATCACAATTTCATCTTAAGCTTATGCTACACTAATCAACATAATTGTGAAACGAAAAACCTTTCAAACAAACGCAAACAAATAGTAAACATGCGAGTTTCGAATGAACAATTGAATCGATCAATTGTACAAAATTGGTGCCCCATCACTAAGAAAAATTTTGTCAAAATCAATTATCTTCGCATGATTTAAGTTTTTAGGTGTAATTATGTGTTTTAAAATGCAATCATCGTATATAAATTGTTACGCCAAAATTGGTGAAGATGTTTGTGCGTTCTTTAAACAAATTCACCAGTGTATGTGCCGAGAATCTTTAAATAATAGGGTCAACAGTTTAGATAAGATAAGATAAGATAAGATAATCATTTATTGCCTCAAAACTGTGTACAATAGTTGTTAAAAATAAAATAATGTTTCAACAGTTTACCCATTTCGGGCATACAATAATAATAAAGATACAGTCTAAATTGATAAAATAATAACATAATTTTAGTCAGAAAGAATAATTGTATCGATTAGTCAAATTAATAAAATAATATTAATTATTAGAATAATTTATGAATTATTAAAATATTCGTCCAGTGTATAAAAACATTTTAGAAATAACCATTCTTTTAGTTTTCTCTTGAAAAGAGGATTTTCCAGGGATTTAATGCCAAGTGGTAAATGATTAAATACCCGTATTCCTGTTACTACCGTGCTCTTTTTGCCGATATAGCTTGAGGACTTAACAATACACACATTATAAGCATACTGAGACCGGACATTCTGTCTTATTGCACTTTTCACACAAAAGTGATCCTTATTATTTTTTATAAAAACACAGATTTCCAATATATAAATACATGTCAATGTCAGGAATTTAAATTGTCTAAATAAATTTCTCAAAGTCTCTAATTTATCCATATTAAACATTATTCGAAGGCATTTCTTTTGCAATATAAATGTACTCTGGACATTAACAGAATTTCCCCAAAATATTATGCCATATGTCAGGAGTGGGTACACATAACCATAATAAACATTTTTTGCAACATCAATCGAAGCCACCCTGCTCACAATTGTCAAAGCGTAACAATAACTAGATATTTTTTTATTTATCTTATCGATGTGTGACTTCCAATTTAAATGAGTATCTATGTTAACACCTAAAAACCTTATATCCGATACCGTTTCAACATGCTTATCATCAATATTTACATCTAATGGTAGGGGATTCTTTTTATAATTTCTAAACTCAATCATTTTAGTCTTATCTAGATTTACTTTTAAATTAATTGATCCAAGCCATTTGATTATTCTATTAAGTGTTTTGTGAATTTCATCAAGAAAGATATCTTCATTTTGTTTATTTTGAGATATAAATATTGTAGCATCATCAGCAAACATAACACATAAGTGTTCAACAACTAACGGGAGCTCATTGACATATACTAAAAATAGAAGAGGTCCTAATACGCTACCTTGTGGGACGCCAATACATGTGTTTTGAAATTCGGACTGAACTCTGATAATAGATTTTGTTCTTTTGTCGTAAACATCTAATACGGTTGCTTGAGTTCTATCTGTGAGATAAGACTCCATAAGTTTTAGAGCATTTCCACGTATTCCTATTTGTTCAAGCTGTCTTAGAAGTATATCATGCTTTACACAGTCAAAAGCCTTTGAAAGGTCTATAAAAAGTCCAATACAAGTTTTTTTCTGGTCGATATCTGTCCAAATATGCTTTAGGATTTGGAATATAGCCGACGAAATGTTTTTCCCTTTTTGAAACCCAAACTGATTTTTGTTTAAAATACTGTTTTTATTAAAAAATAAAACTAACCTATTATATATAATTTTCTCAAATATTTTAGCGAAGTTCGATAGTAAAGCAATGGGTCTATAATTGTTCATGTCACTTTTTGCACCTTTTTTATGAAGTGGTTTTATTAGTCCCCTTTTTAAGTCATCTGGGAAAACGCCAGTTTCAAGTGTCAAGTTTAAAAATGAATGTCAACGGATCAGCTATGATATCAGCACTGGACTTTATAAGCGTCATGGGTATACTGTCACGACCTGTGCTTTTTTTATTTTTTAAATCTCTTAATACTTTTTTAAGTTCAAGTGTATTAACTGGAAACATGAAAATGCTGTTTAAATTTGAGTTTATTATTGGTTGATAAGAAATGTCATAGTTAGTCACTGGATTATTATTTAAATTTATAAAATAGTCATTCATTATTGTAGCGATGTCAATGGGTTCAGTAATTTTAATATTATCTTTAGTTATGGATTCCACTGTTTCTTTAATACTATTTGTTTTTGATGTATTTTGCTTGATTATTTGCCACATTGCTTTGCTTTTATTATTACTTCGGTTTATGTATCGAATGTTTGCATATTTTTTGGCTTTTTTAGTAACTAATTTCATGATTTTGCAGTATGTTTTGTAGGTATTTTTAACTACTGGACAATTTGTGTGTCTTTTATGTAGATGTAATTGTCTTTTCGTCTTACTAGAAATGCCAATCCCTTTTGTTTTCCAATTTGGTAATCTTTTATACGTAATTTTAATTCTTTTGATAGGCACACATAAATCGTAGACAAGGATAAAAATTTCTAGAAATATCTTAAACGCCTGATTGGGATTCGTTTGCTTGTAAATATCTGTAAAGCTAATTTGAGACAAATATTTTAAAAATATATCTAAATAAGCCTCCGGTTGTCTTTTAAAAATATACCAGAACTTTTCACCGAAACTACGGCATGATGGGATTGATATTAGTTGACACGTGTGGTCTGACAAACCTGGATCCCAGACGTCCGTACAATGTATCTTAGTATTCGTAAATATATTGTCGATACAAGTTTGTGAATGTGATGTTATTCTTGTCGGAACATCAACTGTTGGATACAATTTGTAGAACTCAAACAGGTCTAAAAAAGAAGAACTTCTTGAATTTTTTTCAAAAATATTAACATTAAAATCCCCTAATATGAATACCCCCTTATAAAAATGTCGAGCTCTTACAACCACTTTTTGTAGTAAAAATTCCATATTTATCAAAAAAACATCAAGTCAGTCAAGTCAACATCATCAACAATAGTCAGTGGTTTGTTTACACTTATGGACTAAGGCTGGTGAAAAGGGTATACGAGCTACTAGCTTACCGCTTCAGCGTAAAACCGTGACCTCACCCCTAACTCCTGATGAATGGCGGCCCAGCAACAATTAGGGCAACATGAAAATAATAAAAGCCACTTGCGTTGCTTGTTTTGCCGCTGTCTTTTGTTTCGCGACGGCTTGAGGCTTCATTAGGCGCTGATTCTATTGTTGTTGTCTCGCTTCCGCTATTTTTATTTATGACTCTTTTAAAAATTATGAAGATTTTTAGAACCTACCATCGACTGAAGTTTTTTTTTTAAATAACAGAGACTATGAGTTATTGTATTCGTATAGTAGATATCGGGTACCTCAAACATCATTCGAAACTTAAAGTATGAAGTAGATATACAAACGCGGTAATCTCTGAACGCGGCAAATTAATACAAAGATTATGTTCTGAAATTTGACAGCGTAATCCACACGAAAAATGCTCATGGTAAAAAAGAACATGCTTATTTATATTACTTAATGTTACGCCTACGCCCTTAATTTTACTTTCTGAAAATACGCTACATGAGCAATTCAAACATACTCAAGCTCTGCTTATACACTGTATGTAACGGAATAATATGTGTGATGCTAAACTGAACGTAACTTTAATTATGTTTAAATACATTTTGCATTCCGTTTAATAAGTCCATTTTATATACCATTACAATAAGTGATGTATTTGCTCTGCTCCAATTTGTTTTTTAGTTTTAAAAGCATATCTCATTTTGAGCGAACTGTGCCTCCCTTAGATATAAATTCTTATGAGAAACAAACTTCTTTAAACCTATGTATGAATATATAACCACAGAATTTTTCTTCCCTCTAATACCCTTGCATCCACTGCCAGAAAAAATATCTTTAGGAAGGTAATTTGTGTGGCGGATGGCGCTTTCTTAATGACCTAATTTTTGAAAATTAGTCTTTCTTAAGTAAATATAATTAAAGAAATCCAAGAGTACCTATTTATGAAGATTATTTTTACTCAGGCTGACTGGTTTTCCTTCACATCCTTTTTTTCTCAGAAGTGTTACACTTCTGACTTTTTCAGAGATAGGAAAATATTATTCTTTCCCAAAATTCCGAGGCAATATCCGAAGTGAGAATTGGCCCTTAATATCGGTGTTGGTAAAATAAACAGAGTATAAGTCATCAAGTAGGAGGAGCATATAACGGTATAGGGCCCCCTAGAGGCCCATCGATGAACTATAAATCGGTTTCGGGGACGGCTCCCGAGATCACGATCATACTCAGAATGGAACGAAAAATGGGGGGTGTGAATCAAGTCTTCGTACTGCCTGAGTTATCTTTAGATGGGTAATAACTATGGAAAGTGGTATAGATATTTATTATCTTTGAAAGAGTGAAAGGAAGAAGAAAATATCACACGACTGTAATTTTGTACGGACACATAGTATTGCTTTGCTGTTGATAGTGTCAATGATCAGTAAACAGTAATTTATTAGTGTGTTGACTCTTAAGGGGCTCCCCGGATTTTTGACGCGCACACTAGCGCCACTCTTTTTTTTTTATTCTTAATGAGATTTTCGATTGGTCTTTTATTTAACGAGTTATGTTTTTTAAACTAAAGTGCGCGTAAAAAAATCGGGGAGCCCCTTAAAGCCTTACATTAAGTGGTTATTTTAGCAATAAAAGTGAAGAGGGTACACCAGCGTCCATCGACTATTGGATGGCCACTCAGCCTACTGCTTATCGACGAATGACAAAGGCATGAATACGATTAGCTGCTTATATGTCGACAAGCTACCGATTGCATATCAGTTGGCTAGCAGCAGCAAAGTGGTACTTAGTTTTTGAAGTTTTTGTATATACCCATTTTGTACTTCGACCATTACTGAACGATCAAGGATCCATAGTCTCGTTCTATCGCGGTCATAGATCTGCGTCGTCCGCACCGAGCGCCCCGTCATTTCTCATACTGAGTGCTAAGTAAAGTATATTTTTACAATAGGTACTCGAAAGTTGAAGTTAGGACAACCGCGAATTGTCTTAGTTTTGTTTTTAACAAGAGGTCATAAGTGTAATAAGTGATCTAACTAAGTAATTGATCTTCATAGTATCAAAATTTAACTCAATTAAATGTTCCAATCAAAAAATACTTTCAACTTCAATTTATTCATTACAATGTATTCTAAAGGCAAGTCCTGCGAGCGGTTTTCCGAAGTCAAGGGTTCAATAGGCGTGTATTCAAAGTTCATATAGCGGTCCATAAATCTCAGGGCCCTCCGCCAATGAATAACTACAGTTCCTTCATGTAATAAGGCCCAATTTCTTCTTCATCGTGGTAAAGATTCGTTACTAGCGATTGGATATTAACGATTGTGTGTATTTTGAAGAAAAACTTCCTTAACGAAATGTCAGAATGGCTATTTTAATGGTCATTGGTTAAGGTATTTTTTCTTTAAAACTGACACAATCGTAAATATTCAACCACTGGTAATGTGATTTTACCATAACTATTGATGAAGAAATCGGGTCTTAGACTTATTGGATTAAGTAATAACTACCTTAAATTCAATAATATATTTAAAATATTTTGAGATAACTTTGGATCCATAGCATTAATAACAGAATTCTTGCTTCTAATATTTGAATTTATAAGAAATAAGTTCAAATAAAATGAATTATTTTTGTAGAATAAATACGTTCCAAATTCGGGTTAATAAGCGCAATGTTCCAGTGCTTTATCAGGGCACTATCCCATCTCCCCGCCGAAACCCTTAAATACTGTTTGGATATAAAAGGTTTTTATGTACGTACTTATGGTATATATGAACTTACGGTTTTTAATTTAACTAATTGTAACCAATGTGTGTGACGAATACTAACAAATCATGCTACGGGGTTCGATAACACTGTAACTTACACACACGGACGAGTAAAAAAAGTAAGGACTCCGCACCGCGATATTAGCAAGTGAAGCCACTTTTATGCTGTATGTGTGTGCGTTACTGGGATACCAGTTGATACAAATATTTCTCCTTTTATTGTGTAGGTTTTTATTAATAACAAACAAGAAGAAATAAAACTAAGACATGCTACATAAAAAAAAAAAACTTAAAGTCTACCTATTCAAAAACGAAACCATTTCCTTGAGGCAAGGAGGCTATGATGCTGGCTGCGTTGCCGCGTTGAATAGCTATGCTAATCCTTTGAGCTAGGAACCAGCCAGCTTTATTATTGGCTGTGACAGAATTTAATTTTGGCGCAATTTTACCAAACAGCAATTTAGCAGAGGGTCCCCACGGCCCAAATGTTTCAACACCAAACGGCGCAAACACATAATCACTTGCAAGTGAGACGTACTTGCGACGCTTGGCGTTTTCAGCAAACTCCGCTGCTGCTCCAGCTTTAAGGGCTGATTCTCTGAGATGGGATGGGGCCAAAGTATCGACACAAGTTGCATCCCAAACTAAGGCCTGACCCCGTTCCCAGGGAATAAGCGTGAGGCCATCGGGTCTCTTGCCAACGTCACGGACCAAACCACGTGGTTCCAACGTGGAAGGAACATTAATGGTGGCAAGAGCTCTTCTGATGGCGTCATTAAGGGTAGCGTGACGGGCGAGACGCCCAGCGCTTTGTGTAGGTGTAAATTTTACTAATTAATGCATGTGAGCAATGTGCGTAAAATTTGAAGTAACGTGCGTTTCAAAACCACAATTAAAATTTAAATAATGTAAGTCGCCAACCTGTGATCGGAATAGCTAGATAAATTACATACCTGTATTTCTTTTGGTTGGATTTCACTATATTTTTATTTAAATAAAAAGTGCTTGCTTCTTCTTCCAATTATTATTACGAATACAAAAAAAAACTTGCTTGATTTTCTGTTACACAAACACTACAATATATTTAAATGCCAAAAAATAAAGAACTGATTAAATTTTATCATTAAGTAAAAAAGTTATGTTTATGAAGTAGAATACTGCTTTAACACAGCTTTTTGTATGGGACCAACAGCGAAACCTCATTTTTAGGGTTCCGTAGTCGAATGACAAATAACAGAACCCTTATGGTTTCATTGTCTGGCTGTCGGTCTGTCCGTCCGTATATCACAGTCAATTTATTCTGCAACTATTAGCATTACACAGTTGAAACTTGGTAGGTAAATGTATTCTGTTAACCGCTTTACGGCTTTCCCACACATGAAACTAAAACCATTTTTTTTTGTCTAACCTCATAAGCCTTTTAAAATGACATTAAGGTTCCTTAACCAAAAGACGCTTCCAAAGTGGAAAATGGGCGTCCCCCCATCCCCCTTTAATCTTTAAACAGTGTATATTTTGAAAAAAAAACATGATGTAGAACTTGACAAAAACTTTCAATGAAAATTGGTTTGAACGATATCCAACTTATTTTTTTAGTGCGCGAGTCCGACTCGCACTTAACCCGTTTTTTCGGGTAAAGTCCCTATTTATTTCCCGGCCACACTGGCTGTTACTGTCACTGGCAAATCACGTGGAGTGGAGGTTTTGTGTTCCAAATAAATAATTTTTGTATTTTAAAAAGAACAGAAATTAATGTAATAGGTACTGGGTAGCCTGTGAAAGGTAATTCCTTGGCACTTTTTTTGTAGAAATGTAATATTTTTACACTGTTTAACGAAACACGCCGGCATTTTTTTCAATTTTTTATACGCGAAGGTTTGCAATGTCACAGACAATGGCAGAGAGGGTAATGGCGGCCGAACGGCTTACTTTTGCGTCAGTGTGTGCGTGGAGGTTCGTATTTACACGTATGCTGGCTTACTTTGGGTGCTTCACTTTTTGTGTAGGTGACGCGGAGTCCTTACTTTTTTTACTCGTCCGTGCTTACACAATAGACGCTTTCAAGACCATCTCAAACCATTATTTCTCATATAGAATCTTGAATAATATCGCCGATTGCAACTGCTAGCTATACGTTTAATTATGGTTACTACCGGTAGACTCGAAGTTCAGTAAGTATAGTGTAGTCCATTACTTTCTACTCAAAATAAAGTTTACACTGTTATTGTCTTTTAAACATCCCATTTCTAAGACTGGTCATCGACGCATGGCTCCACGGAAGCTGTAGCACGCCTCATAAATCCTCCCGTGAATAAATTGTCCGCTCACTCAGCCGTAGTGAAGAATGGTGTTTGTAAATACGCCGCCACGGGGCGCAAAGTCTCAATTCGTTCAATTTATGCGTTTCCTCCGTTCGCCGGATTCACAAATCTTACCGACACATTAAAGTTTGTAACTTAAAATGTATTTTGCCTACGTCGAGCATGCGTCATACTGCGAAAAATATATAAAAAATGACACTCTTTATAATTGCATCTCATTTTATGTACGGACAACAGCACGACAAGCTAAACACTGCGGTATCTTATGCTGTTGTAATAAGGGCTAGTTTGCTACAAAAGTGGGTAACCTGATGTGCTGTCCACTGTACTTATGGTTACTACATTATAATCAATAGTCACTTTATAGAAACGTTTGCAAGTTATCTTGTTCCAAGTCTCCTAACACACGCTGGCTCACAACCCCCTCTAATGCATTAAACGTATGTCCTCATATGATTTGTGCGGCCGTTAATCAATAGGTATTAACGTAATAATTTGAGCACGTTTCACTTAGGACGCATAAAACAGTGCTGACCGTTTTATGGGTTTCATAAGCGCAGCGGGACGGCTGCGCTTGCGTCGAAGGAGCGCCGGAACGAGAGTTTCTCCTTGTGTATCCTAGTTTGACTTTATTTATTGATCCCAAGTGATAAAATTGAATTATCTTCGTAAAATCGTTTAAATAAAACAGGACACAACTCACGCACTCGTACTACCACGATACAATCGATCCATTGATCCACGATCAATTGATAAACTTAGGCGTTTGCTATTTTGTATTTGAAAATATGACCAATGTATGGTACTTCGCATGTAAACACCAAGGCAGTATAAAAGAAAAAAAATACTACCACTACGAAAGCTAAACTATACTTTTTCAGAATTATGAATAATTAAAATATTCTTTGTCAAAACAAACTTTATTTAAAAAGTACGGATGTAGCTTGTGCAAGCTCATCGATGATGATAAATAAATACATAAATATACGTTATACAAACACACCAATCGTCAAAAAAAAAGAAACATGGAATATTATAAATAAAGAAACATGTAAAACGAAATCTCATGATAACAAATTTAGTCTAGAAATAAACAACAAGCTTATTAAATCTGATGACGAGGTAGCAAACGCTTTTGAGGATTACTTCTGTAATATTCCTATAGAGACGACTAAACAGTTGAGTTCTTGCTCAAGTCACGCGAAATCATTACTAGTGTCGAGTGTTCATAGGTGCGAATCCTCATTTAAATTCAGAAATATTGGTCCTTTAGACATCATAAAAACATTTAAAGAATTAAAACAAAAGAAAACAGAGGATAAATTGGGTATATCAATAGACACAATAAAACCCATTATACCTCTAATAGCTCCTTACTTACTCGTATATTTAATGAATGTATTGACCAAAATCAATTTCCAAATTTATTGAAACATAGTAAGGTTGACCCTTTATTTAAATCAGGAGACAAAAGTGACCCCAGCAATTTTAAGCCTATTTCAATATTACCCGCAATAAGTAAAATTTTTGAAAAACTCATTTATAATCAATTACTTTCCCAATTTAAACTTAATAATTTACTACACGAAAAACAGTTTGGGTTCTCTAAAGGTAGAAATACAACTGATGCCGGAGTAGCACTCATCAGACACATTCTTGATGTTTATGAAGACAAACATGATGCCGTAAGTGTATTCTGTGATTTATCAAAGGCGTTTGATTGTGTAGACCATCAGACTCTGCTCATTAAGTTGGAACACTATGGTGTCTCGGAAAACTCATCTAAGTTGTTAAGTTCGTACTTATCAGGTAGAATACAATCAGTTAACATAAATGGTACCTACTCTTCCGGAGCCCCTCTTCAAATGGGGGTCCCCCAGGGCTCAATATTGGGGCCTTTACTTTTTCTGATATATGTAAACGACCTGCCATTTTATTCCACAAATCTTTGTGAGATAGTTCTGTTTGCTGATGATACTTCTTTGATTTTTAAAATGAAAAGTCATGAAGAAAATTTTGACGAAGTAAACAATACTCTCTCCAAAGTATTGAATTGGTTCACCACCAATAACTTGTTGCTGAATGCTAGTAAAACTAAATGTGTAAAATTCACTTTGCCCAATGTAAAGCAACTTACACCAAATATTGTACTAAATGGTAATAATCTAGTCTTAATAGACTCCACTGTATTTCTGGGCATTACACTTGACTCAAAATTACAGTGGGGACCTCATATTGAAGCCCTAGCTAGTAGGCTAAGCTCGGCTGCCTTTGCAGTTAGAAAAATAAGGTATCTGACTGATGTTGAAACGGCGAGGCTTGTGTATTTTAGTTACTTCCACAGTATTATATCTTACGGTCTTCTCTTGTGGGGTTCTGCTGCAGACATTGATACTATATTTATTTTGCAGAATAGAGCCATTCGTGCTATTTATAAACTTAGTCCTCGTGACTCCCTAAGAGAGGTCTTTAAGAAAATCGACATATTAACTGTGGCTTCTCAATACATTTTTGACAATATAATGTACGTCCGTAAAAATTTAGATAATTTCATGAAGAAGAGCGACATTCACTCATATAACACAAGAAATAAACACAAGCTTGTCGTTCCTAACTTCAGATTAGTAAAAACTAGTAATTCGTTCATGGGAAATTGTATAAAATTCTTTGATAATATACCACACAATCTTGTCGAATTGCCGGTTGATAAATTTAAGAAACACGCTAAAAACACGCTTATGTCTAAAGGCTACTATAAGGTTCAAGACTACCTGAACGACACGAATGTGTGGTCTGTCCAGCCTGCACCGACTGATGTACTTACCTTTGATGATTTTGATTTTACGGCAGCTAGTGGTGACTGAGTTTGTTCTGGCGTTTCTTCTCAGCACTTGCTAGTAGGGCCTTAAAGATAAGGATACATGATTCGGCCCCTTCATTGCACATTTATTTTTATTTTATTTTTCATTGTACATTTGACGTTCATAAGTGGTATATTGTGTCCTAAATTAAATAAACAATATTTGATTTTGATTTTTAGAACAAATCTTGATTTAAGTTTCGGTTCTGACTTCTGTGATTCTCAATATCATATATATAGCTAGATAGATAGCTTTACAATAATTCTTAAGGAGTAAATTTTAAAATAAAAGCACTTCGTTTTCACAGCATGACATAACATGTAGAGCTGTCAGAAAGTAGAAGTTCTGTAGATATGCCTTTCAAAACAGCATGACCTTTTGAACTGCAAATTTAATGAACATTTCCATTTTTATCTGTCAACTTAGCGTCCAATTTTTAGGAACCTCGATGTCATACATTATCGATGTAATCTTAAAAAATACGTCTCATGTGGAAACATGGTGTTTCACTTTCCCACTATCTCCACGCATGAGTGACCACAACTCCCAGTAGGCAGACATCGCATCGGTGCATCAAATATGCATCCCACTCCGTCACCGCGGGTGCGCGGATTACTTGCGCTCGTGCAATCTGTTTGATTGATTTATAAATCATTCACAGAGGACAATGCAGTTGTTCGCCAGACATGACTGTAGGTAGATCAAGCTAATTATTTATTTATGGAATGATAGCATTGCCCAGAATGCCCTTACACATACTGGCCTTATCATGTTGCCTGTCTGTGGTATTATGAATGATTTAGCTAGTCGTCATAGGGGTTGTGAACAACAGTTTCTATATAAATAGAAAGTATTCATTTTTAGGGTTCCGCAGCCAATGGCTAAAAACGGAACCCTTATAGGTTCGGCAAGTCTGTCTGCCTGTCTGTGTGTATGTCTGTCTGTCTGTCAATCTATCTGTCTGTCTGTCCGTCTGTCCGTCTGTCTTTCTGTCTGTTTGTCTGTCTGTCTGTCCGTCCGTATGTCACAGCCACTTTATTCGGAAAGTATTAGTATTACACAGTTGAAACTTAGATGTATCCTGATAACCGCTTAACGATTCTCGTACGAAAAATGATTCATACATAAAACTACAACCTAAAAAAAATAGGTCAAAGTTTAAAGTTTAACCTATGCGTGTCTATGGACAGGTCTTTAAAAATGACATCGAGGTTCCTAAAACCATTTTCTCTAAAAGTCTAACGTTTGAGTGATAGATTCTCCCAACGTGGTAAAATGGGCTTCCGCCCCCCCTTCCCCATTTTAACTTTTAAACTAAGCATGTGTAAATTTTGAAAAAATACTTGATGTACATCTTCACAATTGGACTGAACGAGATCGAAGAAGTAGTTTACAGATAGAGCACATTTTCAATAAACGCAAACATAACTTTGTTATTAACACAACTACTATAAAGAACAAAGTTATACTAAATATAACTTTGTTAAACAGCAAATTTTGCTGTTTACAAAATATTGTGGTATTTTGGCTAAGTGAAAGTAAGTGGATCTCTAATTCACTTAAAGTTGGCACCGAACCCTTAGTGTGCGAATTCGACTCACACTTGACCGGCTTTTAATTTTACACCCGAAAAGAAAGGCAAACGGTCGAAGTACACAATTATTTTAAAAGAAACAACCTGCCTGTATCCTTATTTGAATTATACGTGATTGAACTAAAAAAGAATCATCTAGCTATAACTTCTCGTTTTCGAGAAATCTGTGAAGAAACATACAAATATACAAACATACATACACTTAAGAAATTTCGCACACGTGCTTGAAAGCCTTAATAGATCAACATACTCAAATATTATAAAATTCTAAATGTCACATTCATACATATTGCATTGATTACCTCCTTTTTTGAAGTCGCTAAAAATATTTCGTTACCATTACTTTGTAAATATGCACTGAATACGCTTGGAACAATTTTAAGAGTGAAAGGATAAAAGCTAATGAACCCCATTTATGAAGCCGGTATGAAAACAGTAAATAAGGCAAAATTGTTTTTTTTTTCGTATGAAAACAAATAAAGGGATATGTATGTCAGGAATTTTCTGATGAAACCACGAATATTTACCAGAAAAATAATACTAATTTTGGCTCGACAAGATTGCGTACGTTGCTGTATTTAGTAAAACTGTAGTTTATTTTATTTTATTTTATTTATACAAACATTTCATTATGCTTTAAATAGCTAACATAAAATCTGAAGTACATAGTGATACAATATTCAGACTTTTTACATAGTAGAAAATTAGCGATATTAAAATGACGGGTCTATAGGCCAACTCAAAGCATCTTCAGACAAAGTATCGGCTTTACTGTAAAAAACTCAGTTTACTTACAGTCATAGACGGCTTATGTTTTAGAAGAATCATTTAAGCAAACTCAACTTGAAGTTCGACCTAAAGTTTTCCCACTAGCAATACCAGAAGTTATTGCCAAGCCCTAATGTTAACGTCTGCTTTCAACTTACGACAGTTAGTTTAATGTCTTTAACAGTTATGAGCAACAACAACTGAAATTATTTTTGACTTACACATACAGTTTTCGATGCTTTATAACAAATCCAAACAGGATTACTCATTGAATATGCCACAACATATTCGTTATCCAGGCTCTGTCGTATCTCAACTGAAATTGGCCATCGACGCGGGACATTGTTTACAGCATGCATGCTATACCGTTGACCAGTTACGCACCTTCTTAGTTTTCTGCTTCATTTATACATAAATGTTATTTTTACCTACTTCAAAAAAGGAGGTAAAACAATTCAATGTGTATGTGATATCGAATGTTTTTTTTAATAAATGAGCATTTTGATCAAGTATGGCTTCCAAACACGAGTGCTAAATTTCGTAAATATATGTATGTTCGTCCACGGATTACTCGAAAACGAGAAGGCATGGCGAGATAATTCTTCAATCAGGTATATTTCAGATTAGGCTACAGTGCAAGTTTCATCAAATTCGGTCCAGTAGTTTTCGAGATATATAGGTAAAGACTTAAAATTATGAAATTTAAAAAGAAAACGCGTTTATAAAACTGACTTAAAAGCTTTTAAAGTAATAATTTCAAGCATAAATATACCAACAGTCTACATACATCATTCACCGAATCCAAACGAATTTGTTTCTCTTCTTAGAAGGCATCGCGCGCTATTTTAAGCTCCTTAGTGAGATTCCTTTTTTTTAAGGTTTTTAGTCAGTTTTTGAAGGCATTTGAATTCCTTATTTTAAGGTTTTTAGTTCGTTTTTGAAGGTGGTTTTTATAACATGTAGAGTCTACAATGCTTCTGGCCTGTGGCCCTGACCCACGCACCAGCCCATTCAGCGCCACTTGGATCCGCCATTATGTTTTAATGGTCGTCTCCGGCGAACGTATTCAATTCTGTCTCCCTACTATGTATTGTGAATGAATTGAAAGAATACACCAAAAGAAGCTGCCAAGGGAAGCGTGTACGCTGGTTGACCATTAGGAAAACATAAATGTCAAACCATAAATCTAGAAAGTTGTAGAAAGAAATGGGTACTTTCACTCGACGAAAAAACTTCTAAACAGCGGACGCATATAAATAGTTTATTATGAATTACGTTGGGTTTAGACAGTTTAAATTTCTTGGTCATAACGAGAAACTAAAGTAGTTGGCAATGCAATAACGTGACATTACTACAAACATAATTACTTTATCATACGCAAATAATCCTAGATAGATAGATAGATAACTCTTTATTGCACATAACATACATTGATTTACAAATTCGTTTTTATGATCGTTTTTTTATTATGCGAAAACCACAGCGTCAGTGACCTACATCGCAGCGGCTGACCGATGGACCCACCATGCACCGTCGGCACACAACCTCAAGCCTTTATATGTTTACACACTATGTAATAATTATAAATACATGTTTCATAACAAGCAATAAACTAGATATCAACCGTCCGTGTTGGTTCTCATTTCCCTCCGCTGCGGCTAAGACACCTTTAGCCGTCACTATGATCAGTCTGGTGAGCCTGCCAGACTGGCAGCGGGTCCACGCCACCTACCTAACGTCCTAACGCTGCTACCCTGGGTAACCTGGGAGCAGCTATCCTACCACAACATCCTTATTCTATCTAAGTATCTATTGTTAGGCTGGGCTAGGGCTCTAGGGACTTAGTATCTTAGGCAAAGGGATATCTACGCCACTAGGGAGTTAGTTTCCATCTTAACCTTTTATTTACTGTTCAGACGGGACTTCTTCCCGCCTGCACAATTAAACACTAAATTATTAACAATTTATAAATTGAAATCATGATGCATTAAAAATTAAGGAAATAAAATAAAACAACATAATACTGTCAAGCCTGAAGTGTGCCTGAAGGGAAAGTACCAATTAAGGTTGAAGCAAATGTACCCACTCGGCACGGGAACAACACCAACCAGGCGTCAACCATACGGAAGCACATTACGTAAAGGGAACAGCAACGCCTCGGATGGGATCGGCACCAGATGGCGAACGCCTCGCCCCAGATCGTGTTTGATACAACTTATGACAGTATTTCTTGTGAATGACAGCCCGTTTAACAGGGTGGACGAATATTCGTCAACCAGCGGGCGACGCGCCGTAAGCGCGTTACAACGCATGCGCCGCTGGTCGAGAGTGGGTCCCGAGTTGGTCTCGATCCAAGATGGTGACGTTACGAAGTTGATAGATGTGTGTTTAAGTATAGAGTTTCATACAAATAATACTGAACGCCTCAAGTTAATACGGTGCTATCACCGTTACGGGTTGATTAGTAGGCTTCGACCTTTACGCTCGCCGCATTATCCCGCCCGCTAAACAGCAGGGTCAACTTTTGAACAAGTAATGACCCCGCACGAGGATCATTGGACCTTATTCTCAAGCGACGACCCACCTCAGCAAAAAATATATGATAATGATTACTTATTTTCAGTGCTAAAAACAAATGTATATCTGATTTTGAGCCACTCGCTATAAATAATGAAATCTTGACCCAAGTAACGTCCGAAAAATATCTCGGTCTCATACTTGACAGCCGTCTATCTTGGAAACCTCATATCGAAAAAGTTCGTGCAAAACTGGTAAGCCTGATGTATGTTCTTCGTGGTACCGTACGCTGTTTTCCAAAATCAGTTCGCTATACAATATATAATGCCTTAGTGAAACCTCATCTAGATTACCTAATTGAGTTGTATGGTAGCGCAGCAAAAACAAACCTAAAAAACTGCAAACAGCGCAAAATAAAAACATAAAGCTTTTGTTCCACTTTGACTACCTAACTCCAACATCCGAAGTTTACAAAAAAACCGGCTTAATGACATTATCTCAGATATATAAATATAATACATGTTTACTTATACGTAAAATCAAAACCAAAACTATTCTAACGTAAATATCTTTTATCACAAAATCGCAATATCAGAAACGATCCTTGCGAAGATCCAGCGATATTCAGCTTATATCACCCAGAACACAATATGGCAAAAAAACCATAATGTATGAAGGCGCTCAGCTATTTAACAGTTTGCCTAATGATATTAAGAACACTAAATCATTTGTTTCCTTCAAAAACAAACTTAAACGTCATATTCAAAGCCAATTCTCAGAGTTTAAATAAATAACTGGTCATAAAAAAAAACAGATAGGAACTGATGTGATTCGATAGCAGCCAAAAAGCGATTCGTAATTCAACCTGTTACAGTGATGAAGGTGTTTCGAAATTTTTAAATACATACATATTTTGAGAGGCTAGAACTTACTTAATAACAAAAGCAAACATGTTTGTAAATTGTAAATTACTTAGTATTATGTAATATTAACATAGCGATACGCAGTGTGTGATTGTGAAGTGATCGCAATAAAATGTTTTTTAAGTGTACCTACCTGCAAAATACGTACTAAGTAAGTGATAATTTATTCTTTCGTACACTTGTTATCAATTTAATCTAAAGCTTTCTTTTGTATTGCTCTTGTAAGTGAATTTTATTCTTTTAGAGAAATAAATATCTAAAACCGTAACAGATTTTAAAAATAAATATGTTTGTGAAAAATCCTTTATTCCTTGATTTCATAGCAGCTTCATAACCCTTTACTTCAATGGCTTTCACGTCTACCTTCTCACATTGTTCTAAGAATATTGAATAAAGTGTTAGATCCCTTACACACTGCCACTTTTAGCATCGATGCAGTCGCGCGTTTTGAAAACGCGCTTCAGCATCCCGACTCACGCAATGAACTGATTTAATTTAGCATCGATGCAGAAGCGCGACTGCATCGATTCTAACGCGTGTAAGTATCGATGCGGTCGCCAAAATTCAGTACATAATGTGTCAATTATCAGTTTCTGCATCGCGACTGTAACGATGCTAACGCGCGTTAGCATCGCGACTGTATCGCTGCTAAAAGTCGCAGTGTGTAAAGGGTCTTAGGTACATCGTGAGCCGTTACGAAAACAAACAATCAGTATCGATCCGCATAGATTGGTCAAGATGTTGCACTGTGGTTCCCGATGCACCGATCACAGACGGTGCATAAATCAGCGCGATAGCCCCGGGCTGCCCCATTGCGGCTGGCCCATTCATGCCTGCCACTATGATTTACTACGATCGGTTGATATTCTTAGAGTACGTGTCTGTAAGTTGGTTGCTTATTCTTTGGCAATGTACCCGACATTCCCTTTTATTCCCCAAAATCCTAAATGTGAAACATGTTTATATCTTACAAGTATGAAGTTAATCTTAAGGGGCTCCCCGAATTTTTGAACGCGCACACTAACGCCACTCTAAAATAATTATTACTCCTTAAATACAAAAACAATCAATAATCTGGTAGACACGATAGTAGTACAGGTTCTATAGTTTATTTAGAACGTCTAAATTTTTTCAAAAGTAGTTTACTGTAGTTAGAGTTAAAACAAACTGCTAAATATGGCCATTTTTGGCAATTTTTCTAACTGTTACTGCAGATAACTTTGTTTTATTGAACTTGAACATAGTATCTAAACCACATAATTAGAGCTACAATCGCATCAATCAGATTTTCGATTGGTCTTTTATTTAACGAATTATGATTTTTCTACTAAAGTGGCGCTAGTGTGCGCGTTAAAATTCGGGGAGCCCCTTAAATAAAAAAGACTTTCATACTGATATTATATTACAAAGGTAACGCAAATTTTAAGATTTTCGAGTAAGTAGATATCGATAGGAACACATATGATAAGATTTTTTTAGGCAAAATTATTGATAATCATTTATTCAGCAAAAGAATGACTAGTAAAATATAAAAAGCCCATTTTCGCGAGGAGTTCACAAGCAAATCTTATGAACTCAAAAAAAAAAAAGAAAAAAAAGGCACAGATCATAGAATTTGTAGATGTAAATTGAAATAAATATAAGTTTTTATTAACTTTCTTTATTTAGGTTAAAAAAAAATTACCAATACTAAGACATTGGTATCAAAAGACATAATGTGTGATTTTGAAGCTTGCTAATTGTTAAAAGCTGATTTTTAGACACTTTATTTATAATATAATAAAAACACAGCAGCATATTAACACAATTGCAAATCAGGCTGGAACAATTTGCAAACTTCCTACAGGCAATTGCGGGCTACGCCAATACGATTTATTTAAATCGGAACATATTCCGACCAAAGAAAAAGGAAGTACCAGCAAAAGTAAATAGAGTAGGGGAGAAAAGTTCCGTTTGCAGTTGAATGTAAACTAAATAAATAAGAACAGTAAATAAACTTCAAGTTCCGTTTGAAGAATATCAGTTGACTAACTTGCGCTTGCATAGCAGAAGTATTTGAATGCTTTAACTTATATTTTATTTGTTAAAAAAACTAATAATGCGAGTAATCTACATTGAGTTTACTGCAACACTCTGTCCGAAGTAGCACAAAGGAAGGCTAGAGACCCAATATCTATGAAGTACCTAAATGCTACCTAGATTGATAGAAAATGGTTTTCCTCCTACATCTTACAATAACTAAAACAACTTTGACTTTGATGACCTCCGTGGTGTGGTGGCTAAGCACGCTGGTTTCAAGGCGTCGCCGCTCCGAGGCCTCAGGTTCGATTCCCGGTCGGGTAAATATAGAAATCAAAATTTTCTATATTGTCTCGGGTCTGGGTGTTGTGGTACAACGGTTGTGTCTGATTTGCACACAAGTGCAATTAGCTTCTTACTTTGGGATTAGAGCAATGTATGTGATTGGTGTCCAATTTTTGTTTATGATTTGTGTGTCCAACTTTATATTATATTAGTATAACACATTCAAATAACGAATGCATTGCCTAATGTAATACAGAAATGACTTCATTAGCTTCACAGCTACTGTATCCTATCAAGAAACAATACTAAACAATAGCAAACAAGTAACACAATTAGGTCGTTAGTGCGCATGCCCAGAATTGGAAAGCAACAGTATCATGTACCACTCTATTAGGAACCCTGACTGCTAATTTATGGCTAGATAACAAAAACTGATTGATTTTACTGTAAAAAGATTTAAAAAATATATTAATGTGACAATTGACATTGACAGGGGGCGGTAGCATTCAATTAGGATGGCCAATGCAAAAATCGCCCTTAAATTAAGGAGTTAAGGAACCTATTTGACTTTTTTTGTATATATTTTGTAAGAGAAAGGTACTCATTTAAAGCAGTATAAGTATGAATGTTTGTATCACGTATGCGTCACTAATTTTAAACGCAAAGCAAATATAAACAATAAAACCCTTCAAAATTGTAACTTTATATAAAGAATTAAACTCTACGGTATATAAAATAATATAAAATATCATAATAAAACATTAGGAAAAATCGGAAAACCGCTTGTAAAATTTGAGAGATTTGATTAATCCCTCAAGCATATGTAAACGAGACACAATGGATATTGTATTGTTATGCGGTCGCATGCGACCGCTTCGGTGTTTATGCGTTAAACTAGATCTGGCAACCGCATTTTTGAAGGTGACAGCGTTAGTTCTGATTTCGCCGATGGCAAAAAGATCCGTGTCGCACTGTAGAGAGATTTTCTGCATAAAGAGCTGATCAGTCATTTTTATTATAATATTTAGACAAAGACTTAATGGCCAAAGACGGTTACTGCTAACAAATGCCTCTCTGAAAGTTTACTAACCGTTTGCAAGCTGTCTGCATCTAGTAAGATCCTGCGATCTTTACAATGCTTATCTTGTCAGTAGACCTCATAAAACACTTTTTGACAACCTGGTCATAGTATTATTTTGCAATGACATCTAAGAATAACTATATTGTGAACTCGATTCAACTCGAATTTTCAATTACTGGTGTGAATGCCAACTTTATAAACTATACTCAGAGGTGGAAATGTGTAAAGCAATCGTATTCATTTGACAATTCAAAACGTACGGTATGATCTATCAAACGGCAAAGAACAAAACGTTTGACAGTTCATACCGTACGTTTTGAACTGTCAAATGAATACGATTGCTTTACATAATTTAACCTTGTCACTCGACACTGACGTGATTTGATATCCTGCCTACAATATTCATTATGTTTTCAATATCATTGTTTTTGTTGATTATCTATGTCAAAATATACATGACTTGAATTTCGATAAAATTTTCCCTCAATTTCAAATAATGGTTTATAGAACTGACTTCCTCATAGCAACTCCGCAGGAAGCCAGACCAAAACAGCCTTGTTCAAACTTGTAATTGTGAACTTGTGATTTATAACAACGTCAGTTTGTGCATACCACCTGGTTTGGAAGTTGGCTTTACACGTCAAATCTGTGGAAACATTGGTAATACGCGCACCGAAATTGGACGTAAATATTTGCTTGCTGTTTTTATTGTCATTAATATTACACTGCAAGAACAAACGTTCAAAAACATTAAGAAATAATTATTCTAGGAACTAATAAAAAAGAATAAATACAAATATAAAGATACTTTTAATTTTTTGCATACAAAGAAGAGCTTCTTAAATGTCAGGCAAAGCGCAAATTGCAAGGCATGATTCAGAAAGTAACGTCAGTAAAATACAAAACACGTCCACTTGTGACGATATTGCGTTGTCAATGTGCCAAAAAGCAGTTGAACCATGCGCGTCTGTTGTCTACTGCTTGTAACACTGCTCGAATATTTTAATAATGCTTACATTTTTCAAGAATATTGTATCCACTTTAAAAAATAAGGAAACACAAGAATTTGTATTTTCAAGTTCAATACTAAAAATGCCTTAATACTTCGTTAGTAGACACGAAAACTTCGTTTCTAACTCAGCCTATCATAAAGAAACAATAATATTTTTCTCTTCCAAAAACCGGATCAGTGAATAAGCTAATACAAAATAGCCCTAAGCCCGCCCAAAAAACGAATTTCCAACTTGTTGGAATATAAAAACGGTCAATTAAACTCATGAGCGACATGAAAAGATATTTTCTTTTACGAAATTAAGCTGTTTTCTGTAAATATTTTGGTGGAAAACATCGTGAATCTTGCCAGCGATCCAAATAGAAAACGCCGGTAGAATACAAATTTCGTCTTATTAACATTCAATAGTGATTATGCAGAAATGAATTTATTAGCATGTACTTATTCCTTAAGGGTTGATTACTTAAACAATGAAATTTTATGAAAAGATTTACCTTGTTTGTGTGAAATAACGAAATTAGAAACTTGTTGACACTTAATACATACCTCACAGTTATAGTGCTGCTACTTAAAACGTCTACGTCAGTGTTATTACCTGAAACAAACAAAATATTGTAGTCGCAAACCCTAGAATTAAATTGAAATCAAATACCCAAATACATGAATTTGTGTAGGACATTTAAATATCCCAATTATACGTTTCGGTTCGCAATTAAAAGCAATCGCGACAAAATTGGTGCGTCTGTTGATATTAAGGGTCGCCATATATTTTCGATTTCAAATTTCATGTTAATTGCAATGAAACAGGCCGCATTGTTCGATGCCTGGTTATTGCTGCGTTAACGTGGGTTTGGGAACGTTTTGCAAAATTAAATCAATTCTCGTATGTCAAGAGAATGCTATTCGAGTATGTTTTACTCGTACCATCCAATATTACGGTTATGAATGATTAATTCTAAATTATTCCTAGTTCTTTAAGCGATTTAAAATTAAAAAATATGCTGCATAGCTGAATAAATAATGTTTCTGCACATTCGTGAAATCTTACTTTAATTAAATTGGTTTAGTTTTTTTTTAACTTCTGGCTAACCGGGCCAATCACAATTGACTTTAAATTATAACAAGTGACAGGGTAAACTTTTTAATTAAAATCAATGTTATGGCAAATCTTTTCGTTTACATCTATTTACAAAAATCAAAAACAGTAGGTAACTAAATATTGTGCATATTTATTGCATTTTCTTGCAGCTTCCGAGTTTACCAGTGACCGTTGAAATAACTTTAAACTGGAATAAAGCACTTAGAAGGAACAAGAACAATTTAAAGTTGCACTTAGCAGAAGTCGATCGCAGACACACAAGCAGTGCGGTAAGTAAATGCAATGTGAATATTCCGAAGACGGATGGCCGTGGATTCAGTTACAGGGCACTATTACAAAATCGCTCGTCAGAAGACTTGCCGGTGATCAGCGATTGCTAAAAATTATTAAACTGTTATTGGAAACTGTGTTTTAGTGCGTCTATGCAGGCCATTGTTGTTTCCGATTCTAGTATCCTTAGGGCTTACAGGCACTTGTAGGTACGTATACACACGCCTGCCTCTGCCTCGGTGGCGCAGCGGTAGGAGGGTCGCACTATAAAGCGACGGCTGCGCCACAGGTCCCGGGTTCGATCCCCGGGTCGGCCCAAAAATATATACCTGAGTTGTTCCGTTCAGAAATTCTTAGATAAGCCCGGAGTTTGGAAGTTGGCGGTGTTTCACCCGGCGGTGTTGGTTCTGCGCCTAAACTCTCTGCGGTCGTGTCAGATTGCTGTCCCATCGGGCTATGAGAATGAAAGGAATAGAGAGTGCACCTGTGTTTGCGCACACACTTGAGCACTATAATATGTCCCGCGCAGTCGGTTAGTCGTTACGACTGGCCACCGTAGTCAAAATCGGCTAGGAGGACTACTATATACACACGCGCGCGCACTACTATGTGTTTCGAAGGTTAGGTATGCAAAATATGGCCCACGGGTTCGTTTTATTTATCATTCGCTCCTGTTTATATTGCATAATAAAGTAGCTTCTTATTTTTCTAAGTTGGATTCTTTTAGGTAACATTCATGAATTTTATTCCAATAGTAGTTATATAATATATCATATAATTTTACGAAATTTGTAATAAAAAATAAAAATATAATTTCTAAGAAGATAATTAGCACTCACAGAACAGATGATTACAGTGCTATTTGTAAATTTAAGAAAAACCTGTTATTGGCGATGCTACCGTAAACATACTTTTAGTTTATAAATATTCTGCAAAGCTTTTAGTTTTCTTAATAAAAATTGCAAATAAAACTTTAGTGACAGTGTGTTGATAACTTTACACCTGAAACAAGCTAAATAGATCATTCTATGTTCAGAAGCGCAGTAGCCCGATTCTCTTTAGACCTTCGCCTGTATCATTAATGAAGATTATTTTCAAAGATGAGGTAATTCAGTTTTGTTAAATATTTCATTATGTAGAGCACCACATGTCAAAGGATATCGCGCAAAAAGATGGACTCATCGAATGATTCCAGAATAGTTCCACGACTAATGCACCGCCACCCACCGGACAGTGGACGCGGGTGTACGTCCACCGTCAATATTAATGCATCAATGCTCGTTTTTTACGGTCCCTCTCGGGTTCCCTCGTTAGAAATACGATAGCAAGGATTTGTCAACGAAGCGTCGTGCTAACAACACGAAATCAATACCTTTATTGTTTGATTCTCGACTTAGGTTCGCTCATTGTAAGTCAGTTTGTTATTATTATGGGAGATCGCTTTTTTGAAGTAGGAATAATAAAAAGTAGTAAATCCCACTCATTGTTGTCAAGTGTTATAGAAAAACGCTGAAAAGATAATATTTGTATTACTGGCGTAGTAAGAAACTTTGTATAATATTTTTTTTCCTCATTTATGTAGAACATGAACATGCAATAATCAAAACATTAAAAAAAAACCGTAGTCGTAATTAAAAAACGGCTGAACATATTTTCATAAAACATGGCTAAGAACGCTCGGAATAAAATAAAAAAAACATAAAAAACAATGAAAAACGGTCCATCGATTCGATAGCTGCTATATTACAGACTATATTAAGTAATTTTTAATTAATAAGTTTTACGTGTGTAAATACACACGTAAAACTTATAACACCCCTCTCTTTTTGCGTTCGGAGGTTAGTAATACATACGGTAGCAACCCAGAAAATAAACTCAACTCCTGTTTCAAAAAAAGCTCATAAATACAACGCATATTTTCACAACCAGATTTTAAACAGAAAGATTTACATAACACTTTCGAAGGAAGAAAAATTAATTAGCAGTTAGATTTACACAAAAATTATGCTAATTCAAAATTAGCATATTCAAATTGACGGCAAAGGTTAGACGCGTGTTTTGTTTCAAACCTTTTCGCGTCGGTGATTAATTTGGCCTCTGCAAATAGGAAGCAAGGAAGATCAAACAAGGGTGCTTGCTGAGAGAGTATACAGGTTGTTACCGAACCCCCGGAAGGCGCTTAAATTTAACTAATTTTCTTTAGGTCAGATTAGGAATAAAATATATCTTTAGATATCTGTGCAAGAAAAACTTGTTTGTGCGAACGTAAATTAAGTTATTAATTATCACAAAATGTATTAATAGACACTTTTTTCTACAAAAAATACCGCTAAAGACAGTAACAGCTAAGACAGTAGACCAGATTTAATAATATGATGATGATGAATATGTTGTTTGAGTAAAAATGTACTAATTTTAGTTTCCGATTAATGTGGCTATCTATTTGACATGGGACTCATTTCCATAATGGAAGTGATATTTTTTTATAGTTATGTACAATGTTTGTCGTTTTCGATTATGATATTTGAGCGTGACGATGATCTTGTTGTTGTTGTCGAAGACAGTATCCCATTCTGTCGCACGTCTTTGCGGGAAATTTAATAAAAATCCTACGAGCCAAACCGAGCAAGAAAATTTTCGCTGAATAGCAGCCCTTTAAGGCGAATCCGGTATTTGTCGGATCGGCGCTAAAGCGGGGTCGGGAAGACCCTAGACACAAAACAGACACAACCAGAAAGACAACCAATGACGTGGACTTATTAATTTTGCTTCTATACCCAGTTAATTCTGTAATGTACGGTCTCTCGCGCATAACTACTTTTCAACGAAAATAACAACGACATAAAAGCGGGCATTAAAAGACGCAAAGAGTTTTTTGCTCTTAAGGGGCTACCCGGATTTTTAACGCGCACACTAGCACCACTTTAGTAGAAAAAACATAACTCGTTAAATAAAAGACCAGTCGAAAATCTCATTGATGCGATTGTAGCTCTGGTTATGTGGTTTCGATACAATGTTTAAGTTCAATAAAACAAAGTTATCCGCAGTTACAGTTAATAAAATGCCAAAAGTGGTCATATTATGCAGTTTTTCTAACTCTAACTACAGTAAAATAAAAATTCGGGTAGCCCCTTAAGTCGCTAGGTGCGAGTGATCGCGATCGTACTTACCATTTACAGTATTTGCCACCTTCACTACAACTTTATCACATCAAAAAAGTTTGCAACCACTTTAAAATGCAAAATCTTTTTGTTATGTCAAATGATATCGTTACATATTATTGTTGTAATAAATTTTAAGAAAACACATATCAAATATATTTTCTCGCTACAGTCACTGTTTGACGACGCGTTTGGTATCGTGATTAGCGGTTCTGACTACTATGACGACAGTCGCGGGTTTGAATCCTTTAGTCGTGGATGTTTATGTGTGAATGTCTATGATAAAATGGCATACAGATTCTAATGTTTCATAGATAGACGCTTCCAAAGTGGAAAGATGGACGTCCCCCCCCCCCCCTTCCAACTTCTAAACTAAGCTAAAACATTTCAAGCAATTTATTTTTTTATGCGTTACAGCAATCGAGTTAAAACTACCAACACAAGGTAGCTTCTTCGAAGCTTACTAACTACGGTGTAATATTCCGAAGATAAGCGCTAGGGTGCGAGTTCTCCCATTAGTTATGTAATTTTTTTGAATGTTGTATAGAGGTTTGCTTATATAAAACTTGCTTAGAATTTAATGAAAACATTTTTTTTTTAATAAGCATAACTCATATTATCATCCCTGAGTTGGATGTCACTGACCAAAACATAACTTTGTAATTCATACAAACACTATGAAAAACAAAGTTATATTTGCTGTCAACAAAATAATGTGGTATTTTAGCTAAATGGAAGTAAGTGAATTTCCTTATTCAGTTAAATTTGGCACGGAACCCTCAGTGCGCGAGTCTGACTCGCACTTGGTCAGTTTTTATTACCTTTATAAAAATCATATCACCTTATGCTAGTGATTTTAATCTTTGTTCATGTGTCTATATTAACGTTTCTTATCAGTCATAGCAATTTCATTCATTATGCAAATAAGAAAAATAAGAAACGCAAGATATGTTTTGACTGAATAAACCTTAAATTATTCCTCGCATAGAAATGATAACGAGTATTAATAACAAACCTAAAATAAGTTAAGTTCGTAATGGGTTCGATTTTGGGGTCTTCTGTACCTAATTCCCCTGTGCCCCGGGTCTCCGTGCTGGGCGGAGGGGGCTAAACGAATTCAATTTGGATCATTCTTCTATGGCATTATCCCGATTGAAGGTCTTCGCTGCCCTACGAATTGGATCTTTTGCATAAAATGAAAATCGAATCGGAACTAACGAAATATCTCCAAAATTGTCCCTTTATGAACGACCTTCATGGCATTATGAGATAAAATACGAGGGTGCAAATCGCATAGGAAATTTCGATTATTGTGAATATTTTCACATATCTTGGCGCAAAATATTAGAGTAAGAATACTTATATTAATATTTGAATAACTGTTCTGTTTTGATTTTACATACTAGCGGAGCCAGTGAACTTTGTTTCGCCCCCGAACTCGTAATTTTGATAATTATTATCTTACTCCGGATGATGACGAATCGAATCTGACAAAGAAAAAATACTTAAAATATCTATCCATTCATTTTTTTTTCATAAGAAACTTCTACTGGCAATAACAAAGATAACAAATATTGAACGAAATCAGTCCAGCCGTTCACGCGTGATGCCGTGACCAAGGGGAAAATGGATTCAGTTTTAATAGACTTTGTATGTTATGCAATGAAAAAAAATAAGGTAAAAGACCAAGAGCTATTTTAAATTACTCATTATTAACGTGTACGACTGACCATTCATATATTCTAGAAAGTCCTTACTTGAATCGTAAATACGAGTAAGGCTGTAGTTCAAAATCAGTCTTTTAACAATGCAATATGCTCCCTAAAAAGGTAACCTGTATTTACAAAGATTTTGGATGACAAGAAAACAATCCTTTCTTCTTAATTTTACTTTAATAATATTTACATGTAAGAAAAATATCTTTTAAGCAATGAAGTAACGCGTCTCCGAACATAATACATTGACGCAATGAGCTGGCAAAGAGATACGCTAAGTTTTGTTTTGTTGCTCCTTCGCTGCTCAAAGTCTTGACACGATACACTGAAAATAATACTGTGAAGACTTCCACCTCACCTCATTCTTGTACTACATGTTGTACAAAATACATGGATGAAAATTACACTTGACTGGGTATTCGTTATGGATTTATCGTCTGAACGCATTTTGGTAGGAAAAATCCTAGCTAAAATTTATAGACCTTTGGAATGTGTGCATATGATAAGTAGCGGACACTTCAACGTCATCAAAGAAAAAGCCTTTTAGTGGTCAGTACCTACAAGCAGATTAGGAATAAAAACTGAAACATAGTAATAATAATAATAGTCCACCTAGCCGATTTCGACTACGGTGGCCAGTCACAACGACTAAACGACTGCGCGGGACATATTATAGTGCACAAGTGTGAGTGCAATCAAAGGTGCACTTTCTATTCCTTTCACGCTAGTATAAAAATAGGCCCTATTTCTATTCCAAGCAGAAATGTTTCATCTCACGGCAAAGGTTTTATTTATTTATTAAGCTCTGTCTACATAACTCCAACGCGTGGTCAGACCATGTTATTTTTTACATCTTTTTTTTCACATTATGATTTTCCTCAGCCTCACAATAGTCGATGTTATTAAACTATTGTGAGGCTTTCATATTCACCCTAATTTTGCCCTTGAAAAATCCAAATAAAGAAGGAAATCTCCCATCCATTTAATTCTTAAGGTAATATTTCGTAAGTGTTATACCATTTAACATTGAACTATAGCAGAGGGCCACATTGTCACGTTATATGTGTATAGACGCGTTTGGTTTAGTGGTTAGAAAGTCCTGACTACTATGTCTGCCATCGCGGGTTTGAACCCAGCAAGGTTAATGTGTGTGTGATGAACACGTATTGTACCTAAGTCTCGGATGTTTATATGTATTTACGTATTTATGGGAGACGCCCCCGCCATATTCGTTGTCTGAGAAAACTACAACAATTGGTGTGTTTATTTATTTATTTAAAACTTCATGCACACAACATAAAATGGTACATATCGCGGACTTAATGCCAAAAGCATTCTCTACTAGTCAACCATAGGTCAGGACAGAGAAAAATGTATATACTGGCGGTGCAAGTAAAGTTATAGAGGTAATAAAAAGAGAAGAGAATAGCGATAGAGATAACCCTAATACAATGATAAACATAGATACTGCCTATTACTTAAATACGATTATATGAAAATAATTAAATATGTATTTATTATATAAACATACACATCATTAAAATTTTGTGTTGTCTGGCGCATATTTGTTGGTTATTATTTATTATATTCAATCAATATTTCTTTTATTTTATTATAATATTTGGAGACCTTTCGACCAAAAGTGCAGCGTGGGACGTCCACCGACAAGATGGACGGACGACCCTGTTAAGATCGCGGGATCACACTGGATACAAACCGCTTGTGATCAGCAGTGAACGTCCTTTGGCTGATAATGATGATGATGATGATGCATTTATATTTCTACGCATATTTATTCTATTCAATAAATGTAATGTGACTTGCTCGAAGAGTTTTCAGTCCTTGCGTACTATACCATTGTAAACTTGTCTTTAAACAAATTCTTCAACACCGTGTTACCTGTAATTTTAGCGTTCAAAGGGTCCGTTTTTTTGTTTGGTCCGGTGCCGTAGCCACTGGGCTCTCGGATTTCAGCACAAAACAAAGAGTTTCTTATTAAAACATTTGAATATTTTAAAAATAACAAAGGCCCGGTTTTTTGCAGTGAACATCAGAAAAACAGACGCTGGTAAAACACTTTTAGATCCAAAAGCTCGGATGTTTAAATAATATAAAAAACATTGAATGGAAATTCGCTGTGTTCTTAAATTAATACTTGCTTTTATTATGTTGAATAATAAATGAAAAGCGAAACAAAAGTTCTGGCCATTATCTCAACTTCCTGCGCACTTTCTGCACTTTACGCCATCTCTGAACTCAGCCTCCAGGGAATATGTTCTGAGCATAACTTGTATAATATTATCTGCTTACTACAGCGCTACATTAGCTGCCAAGTTTTTTGGAAAAAAAATTAAAAGAAACAAGCCGAACTAATGATGTGTGAAAATCCGATACTGGAGGGGACATCTTTTGTAAAGGTTACCTACCTATGCATTATGTTTATTTTCTGATTTTCGACATCAAGACAGAAATATAGTGACACATACCTGTATTTTTTTATTTAAAAACTTTATCGAAAAAATAAAAGTGAACAAAAGGTGGACCTAATGCTAACAGAATTCTGTCCTAGTCATACCTTTAGGTCATGCAGAGAGATTGTTATAGGTGCAGGAGAATGATTTTAATAGATATTAAAGTTGTAACAATATAAATGTAAGATAACAATATAAAAATATTCTATACCAAAATATACTTTTGCGGATGCCGAAGTAGATGATTTATCTTCTACAATACATATAAGTTAAGCCTATCACAGTTATATTTCACAGATTAAAGAAGACATAAGTCCAGATGAGAGTTGAAACGACGCTGACCTGACATGATTGACCATAATCATCCAAAATAAAAGCTCAAATTATGATTATCTATATAGAATAAGAACAACACTAGTCTCGAGGTACTAGAAGATACAAATGTAAACTTTGAGCCCTATCAAAATTAAACTAAAAAGATTAATGGTGGTAGTGTGTAAAAAGCACTCGAGTGAAACTTTAATAAGTTCCATGAAATTACTGCATTCCTCACTGCAACTTATCTTACAGCTTGTCAAAAACTGCATAACTTTGTCGGTCGTCCAAATCGTGACAATACACAGCAAACTCCAATAGACGGCTTCATATTCCGCGAAACTCCGGGATTTAGTCCAAAAACTTGGGAGTTTTACCCTCGCATAGTTCCATATCTGGAATTAGCGCCACCTGGCGGAGATAAACGCCTTTAATTACCTTTGTCTCTCGCCCGCGGCCGCGCGCTTCGTTAGCGCAGATAACGACAAAGATTGCATTACACAGTCGCATAGACTAAAATTTGGAGAGACGTACTTAGTCGGTGGGAAAATTCTGACATCGATTCCAACGTGGATCCAAATTTTTAACTCTAAAGTTTGATGTACATTGTTCGCAGTGCCTGATGATAAGTATACAGGATGCAACGAATGTCCCTGCAACCAGTTATCAGTTCTAAATAGTTTTGATATAAAATAATGAAAAATTAATTTGATTATATTCTCTAACAAAATAAATCGACCCAGCAATGTATTTTTTACCAAATGAAGGAAACTATTTTATTATTAGGTATATTTTTGTTTTTATGTGAGGTGCTCGTCGCGCAGCGGTAGCAGCGCTTTGGTAGTGATATCAAAGTTAAGCAACTTACGGCGCGGTCGCGTTTAGATGGGTGACCATTCCGACGTACATCACGAGCATCTCCGTACTTCACACGTTAGTTGTTAAGCCGTCAAAGGTCTTATGGGCGGCTTGATAACATCTGACAGCAGTTTTAGTCGCTTACTCTGCAAACACCCCTCCACCAATCCGCACTGAGCGCGCGTGGTGGAGTATGGCTTAAACTACCTCACAGTTGAGGTAACGCCTTTGCCCAGCAGTGGGACGTTACAGGCTATCTTTAATTACTTACTACTAACTTTTAGAGTATTTTATTACTATAAAAACTTAATAATATAAAAATAAACTTTAAAAAAAAGTAAAAACCGACTTCAAAACCAAAATGCACTAAAAAGTCTTAAATAAACTCTTTACCATTGAAAGGAAAGGAATCTGTTTTAGGCAAACAATTTATTTTTGGAGTCGGTGCTGAGATAGTTGATGCTTGATGGTCAAAGTGATGGCACCGACTCCAAAAAGAAATTGTTTGCCTAAAACGGATTCCTTTCCTTTCAATGGTAAAGAGTTTATTTAAGACTTTTTAGTGCATTTTGGTTTTGAAGTCGGTTTTTACTTTTTTTTAAAGTTTATTTTATTTCTTTATTTTTAGTGATTACATAAGAGGGGGGGGGGGGGAGTTGCACCTTATGATTCTATTTTTCACGAAGCTACAAATTACCTATCATCATAAGTTTCGTCATTATAATTACTGGACTCCTAGGCGTTAAGGAGTTCCACCATCAGCTCAGCCCCACAAAATGTTGACTATCAGACGTAACAACACGTCAACATTAAGATTCTAGTAAAGAAACACTATACGTGCCTTTAAAATTTGAGGGTTTCTCTCGAATACACCAAGATCCCATCATCAGATCCCAAAATGGAAAAAATGGGACCAACTAGAAGGTATACCCTCTAAGTAAGTGAAAAAAAAATTCGATTCGGTCGACAAACGACTGAGATATGAGGTAACATACATACAAAAAAAAAATAATGATAAAAAAAAAACATACAGTCGAATTGATAACCTCCTCCTTTTTTGAAGTCGGTTAAAAATGCACTTGAAAAAAAGGAATATACGCCCAGATAGCGAAAGACACGGGGTTCGACTCCTCGTCGGACACAGTTGCTTTTTTCAAGTGCATTTTATATTATTAAGTTTGTAAAGGAAAAAACACTATAAAAACAAAAATATAATTATAGATTGGCTTCCTCCACCTTAACCGCTTGTGAAATTTAAAAAAATATATATTTCCTTTGGATAGTGTGAGAGCAATCTTGGAACATTGATGAGGTCACGCAGCATACGTGTTAAAGAAAGCACTTGCAAAGTTTTACAGGCTTGCCAATGTATCGGTGGCCTGATAACGTAAGACACGGGGTTCGATTGCTCGTCTGAAATTGCTTTTTTTTCAGTGCATTTTATATAATTAAGTTTGTGTAGTGGCAAAACACTATAAAAACAAAAACATAATCATCAATTATTATTATTTTCTCATATTAAAGGTCACACGCTATATACAACTAATTCCACACAAATACTTGACATATTTAAAAGAAGTTTAATCTAAACGTTAAGCCTTATAACCCTTACATAACCTGAACAAAATCTTCACAATTTACAACGTAACCTTATGCCATTTATCATAATGCAGTAAGATGGATTGCGCGAGAGTTGATTTGAATGTCAGTCGTGCAAGCGAGTCGTGTTGACTGACAACATTCAATTGTTATTTTATCATAACCATAACTTATGGCATTTCCGTAGAAAACATTGCAAAGGTCTTCAAATGTTAACTGAATCTCAAAATAAGAATCCTACTGTAAACCTTATTAACGTACTTAGCTACAAATCAACGTCTAGTAATAATCAAAAGTCGTTGCAGTTCTTAGCACTACAACCAAGTATATTTATTGACTAAATGTATAGAAGTTCGTACTATTAGCATTTAAAAAAACCTTTAACATTTAGCATTTAGCATTTAAAATAATTAGAAAATGATCTCTAACAGGAAGAGTTTTGCGGATGGCTCGTCGTCGCGTCGACGCCGCCCCTGCCCTATTGTTTCTGCTCAATAATTAGCAGCAACGCTTGAACACTACACCAGATAAGACTCACCGTCCTTTACCACTTTTAGTGCACTTGCACTCACTTTTAATGTTAACCAGATAGAGTTCATTTCACAAGGTCAAAGTGAGAAATAAGTTGGCGCTCCGATCGTAGGCAGTAACTTATGGAGCGATAGCTTCTTGTTCCATGAAGTCTGTTTTGTTGCTTGCCAGTCCTGCTTATTGTCTGCTAAGGTAAAAAGACGGTTATTGCTTTTTACGGTTTCCAAGGTATTAGGTAGTACAGTTTAATCCAATCGTTAAAAACAACGTATACCGTATACGTAGCATGTACTTTTGTACTAAGAAAAACCTGCTTATATAACGGTCTTTTCGAGAACTAATTAAGGTTAGAAAGGTAAACATTTCAGGACATTAAGGACTATCAGAATCACTACATAGCTTCCTTCGCTCGCTCGCTTCGCTCCGCTTCCTGCTGTCTGCATGTGTGTATGTATTTATGCTTAAATCTGTACAACTACGCAACAGACTTTAATGTGTTTTTTTTAATAGATAGAGTAATTCAAGACAAATGAATTAAAATACTGATAATTGGAGGTTTCTAAGTGAAGTCATAAATAAATCGTTTTTTTGCGCTTACATTGCAAACGCTGGTCAAACCCTTCGAGATGAATCAAAATAATGAACAACAGTATTGTACACCTTAAAAAGGTCTACAAAAAGTCGCGATGGTACGACTTATTTTACTTTCTATTTTTAGGCATCCATGAGAAATAACCCACAGTAACCATTTTTAGGGTTCCGTAGCCGAATAGCGAAAAACGGCACCCTCATAGTTTCGTCAAGTCTGGCTGTTTGTCTGTCCGTCCGTATGTCACAGCCAATTTATTCTGTAACTATAACATAACACTGTTGAAATTTGTTAGAAAGATGTATCCTGTTAACCGCTTTACGATTCTTATACAAAAAATAATAATATTTAAGGGGGGGCTCCCATACATGAAACTAAAACCGTTTTTTGTTTTTTGTTTTAGTCAAACCTATGCGTGTGGGGTTGTCTATGGATAGGTCTTTTAAAATGACAAACAATTTCGTTTAACCATTTTATTTTAAAGTCTAACGTATCTTTGCTAGACGCTTCCAAAGCGTTAAAATGGGCGTCCCCCTCATCTAACATCTAAACTAAGCGAGTGTAAATTTTGAAAAAAATATATAACGTAGATCATAACAAATACTTTCAACAAAAAATGGTTCAGACGGGATTGAACGAGGCGTATTTGAGCACATTTTCAACAACCGCAAACATTACTTTGTTCTTCATACAAACACTATGTAAAACAAAGTTATATTTTCTGTCAACAAAATATTGTGGTATTTTACTAAGAAAAAGTAAGTGGATTCCCTAATTCAGTTAACGTTGGCACGGAACCATCAGTGCGCGAGTCCGACTCGCATTTGGCCGGTTTCTATTCTTTACTTCGGGTAATGAATATTTTCCAACATATTACAAATTTAAAACGCAGGGACAGATGTTGCGGCGGTGCGAAGCCGGGCGGGTCGCTAGTTTATATTAAATGGTTGACATAAATTGCTGGTGTATTGAATTTGGATAAACTGGACTTTGATTTAGTGGTTTGGTACCGGTTTTTAAGATCTAGGGAGACTTGGTCGCCAGTTATTTTGATTCATGGTCTGAATATGACAGGAACTGAGATTATGATGAGGATATAAATAACAATAATGGCTTTTCTATTCACGGCATACATCATTTAATCATATCAGAAGTAAACTAAACCTACCTAAAGTGCTATTGTAAGCAAAATACATCACTTTTCAGCTTTGGAATATTTTTAGTAACACAAAGACTGTTTCTTAAAAATATCAAAAGCTTGTCTTTGACTTTTTTCTCCTCTGACTTTAATATTTTCAGCAAGAAATACGGCTTCACATTATTTTTCGCCTGAAAAACTAGCTCTCACGGACGCTAACTCATATTAAATGAGGGATGTTTAAATTGTGCTTTTAAAAGGTGTTCTTCATCGCGACGGGAGATGGAAATATTTGCTTTCAAATTCGTCTCGCTTGAAGGACTTTGCAAATTAGCGAAATGGATTACGCGTTAGCCTGAGTGCTTAGTCTTGTTTTGTATTAAATCATAAGGGTGTTAAGTCCTAATAATTTATGAAGAAAAGTTTAAAGAAAGGGGTGCGTTAAGTTCGTTTGCGTAAATGCAAGTTTCTTTTGCTGGCTGGGAAACTACAACAATTGTAGTTCTATGGAAATTTTACGAACGTAGAATAAGACTTATCTGACGGAATAAACATCAAAGCACGGATTTAAAAGGACGTTTACATAAATGATTGCCGACAAATAGGTGACGTTTTCAAATAACGCGTATTGTATTTTATTCTATGAATATTCTTTATCTATCGTTGGTAAAATCAGGCCTTAGAAGTTTTCCATCACATACAATAAATGTGATTTACGAATACGTTTTTTCTCTTTTAAACAGAGCCTGTACGTTAATTTCACGTATTTATTACCATAAAAATTCTGTTCAAAAGAAATATAATAATTCTCCTTCAAACATTTTCTCAGAATAAATCCAAGTCGTGACAACGCAAACATAAATAAATAAATGAGCCGTGAGAAAACAAATGAGCCCATTAGAAATACGTGATAAGGCGGCATAATAACACTTCCTTTGATCAGGTGTCGGCGTGTTAATTACTACAATTAACGCCGTTAATATTCTTTTGATGTGAGCTATTGACTAGCTTTGCTATCCAATATATGTATTGCGAGAAATATAAACGAATATTTGAGTTGCGAATATTTTCTTTTGACGGAAAATGTTAGCGCAAAATTATGGATGACGCAAACCAGTTCTCAAACAACTGCATAAGAGAGATTGAGTGTGTATCATTACAATGTGTAAGCGAAAAATTATTCTTTAGTTACTTCTTGAGCATGTTCATTGCATAACAAACATGGTCTTAAGTAAAAGGCATTGAATTGGGTTTAAAACGAGTCATTACATTATTCTTTCTTTCTATATTCCGGACAGTGTAAAAAATTAGTGAATTGTTGTGATCATCTGAACATCAAAACACTTAGATTTTCTGATGCTCAAGTTTAATTCAAGATACTAACTTATTTTGATCTTTCACACCACTTGTAATACAGCACGCTCAGACTGTTTAAGGCAGTTATCAACACCTGTAAAATAAATTTTACTTGCCTAAAAATTTAACCGAAAAGTTTTAAAGACGCAAGATCTGCAGCAGACAATAATTAGCACCATTTATCTGAGCAGGTGTCGTCGCTAATTCCCGAGAGATATGGCCGCGTTGCAGACGGCTGGACCAAGTAATGGGACGCCGTGCTTCTTCAGATAAAGGGCGAGGAAAACAGGCAAAAAAAGCATGGGAGATGAAATTTTTGTAACAAATAACGATGCGGATAAAATTGCGCCTTTCAAAGCTAACGGAAGTAAACGAGACTTTTTATCAATGTATTTTCGTAGGTCCAATTTCTTCATAGATAGTAGTGGTAAAATTTTGTTACCAGCGGTTGAATAATTACGATTGTGTGGATTTTGAAGGTGAACTACCTTAACCAAATGTCAGTATGACTATTATAATGGCCATTGGTTATGGTAATTTCTCTCCAAATATTTACACACAACCGTAAATATTCAACGCTGGTGACGACAATTTGCCGTTACTATCGATGAAAAAATTGGCAATGCATAATTAACTTATATGAGATCACTCTTATTTTTACCTAAAGGTTGTCTGGAAGAGATAAGATAAGACCGCCTAAATTAGTTATCTCATCTTATCTTCACCTTAGGTTGCGTCATTTTTGTCACAGAGTATTGACGAGCACTATTCAGAAAAGAAAAGGTGAAAAAGATAAATGAAATAAAAATACGAACGAAACAAAAATAACACAAATCCAAAGACCCACAGTCGATACGTGACACAAAAAAAAGAGCAATTAAAAGTTTCTGAAAGAACTGTAAACCAAGTTACACGTAACAAAACTAATCTCAAAAAAGTTGTTCCGAACCAACAGTAACTTCGACTCTTTTTACTACAAGTTTTATTTGCTTTGCCCCGCCTTCAAAATGGGGGTGAAAGAGTTTCCAGGAGTGTAACCAGAAGGAAATCTGTGCCACGCTACTTGAAAACTTTAGTAAGCAAGCAATAAGCTTCCTTGTTTTTTTTTTCAAAACTTCCTAATACCAATTTCGAACAATTCGCACTGCGGCTAATACTAAATCAATGTAGTAGCGCGTTTTGGAAACGCACGACAGCATTGATTTAATTTGGCATCGATGCTGTCACGCAGTGGTGCTCAAACGCGACTGTTTCGATGCTAACGCACGTTAGTATCCATGCAGTTGTATCCAGATTCTGTATCGATACTAACGCGAGTAGCATCGCGACTGCATCAATACTAATAACGCAGTATGTAAAGGTTGACAGTTTGCGACTGCATCGCGACTGTAGAAGCTGGAAATTGACATATTATGTACTGTAGTGGGTGACTGAATCCATACTAACGCGCGTTAGCATCGATAGAAAATAAAGATGTTTATTGCAAGAGTCGCGATTCTAAAGCGCGTTCTCAAAATGACTGCAGTCGGTGCTAAAAGTCGCAGAGTGCAAGGGTCTAAGAGTTCTAAGATGGGAGTCTCTAACAGTTTTATATGTCAAACACCAGATGGTGCTTGGTAAAAGTAGTCGACGTGGACGTCTTCGTTAGCATGTCATCCGTTCCCAAGAGGCCATAGAAAAAACATGCAAACGTACTTTTGGCACATGACGATCGTTTCTCACCCTCTAGTGTTCCATTGAAAACATAATTCCTTGTTGTGACGAATCAAAATTGGTTTCGAACGATGCAATAAGAAAGCACCCTCAGAGTGTAAATATTATCAAATGCCTATAAATATGAACGTGGCTTGTTGATGAGAGAAGTCAAACGCCATAACACAATCAGAACAACCGGATACGAGCCGCCGTCGGCACTCCCCGCACTAATTCTGTTTGCAGTTACGACTATTAATCCCATATTAATACATCGAACGATATGTGAGCGGAGAAGGAACAAACTATGTCGATGTTGTTGCGGAAATTACATCGCAGTGCCATAGACAGCTACTTATGAGTATAATACGTCTCGTGAGTAAATTAATTAAATGCTTAGTTATAGCTTTCAGACAACTATTCGTTGTTTTATAATGTTTTTGACACTTACAGTGCTATTTTATATTGTTACTAACGGTCTCCCGTAACTTTTTGAGTATACTCCCTCCACTCCCGTCGCAGCGTGATGTTTTATACCCCTCAAGTCTACCTCGATAAATATCTATCCAATACAAAAAATATTTTTTTGAATCAGTCCAGTAGTTTCAGAGATTAGCGCCTTCAAACAAACAATTTCTTGAGCTTTTAATATAAGTACAGATTTTTTTAAATCAAATGATGTAAAGTGCAACTTTGTTCAGAATGAAATTCTCATGATGCTGAAAGTATGTAGTAGTACACCTTCGAAAAAAGTGCATTATTTTTAACAAATTACTATTAACGTAATAAAGGTTGTTGTGAGTAAATATAAGACAAACATATTATTATACTTTTATTTTGTAATGGTTGTAACCCTGTCGTGTGTACCAAACAAATAAATAAATAAATTATGCTGTCGCGTTTTTTTTGTGGAACTGTTAATGCAGAATAATCTCATAATACATGATTTTGTGTAACTTTAACGGTTTACGCAGCGTACGCAGCGGAAGTTCTTAAAAGGAATCTTTTTCTACTCATGAGTTGTATCTTGATGCTATATTGCTTTAAGCCTTCCTCGAAAAATGGGCTATCTAAGGTAAAAAGATCTTTTCAAATCGGTCAAGCAGTTGCTGAGATTAGCGCGTTAAAACAAACAAACTCTTTAGCTTTAGAATATTAGTATAAATTAGATGAAATAAGAAACCAAAAATTGCGCACCGGCGGAATTCAAACCTGCTACCTCTAGGTAACCAGGCGTTGACTCTTTCCGCTGGAGCTATCGATCCTACCAGGCGAAATTTCCGGTAGAGAAATTTAAAATAAAATCCAGTACTCACATCACCATAATTGAATGGTCCTTTTGGAATCACAATCATAAATAAAAACAAAATTTAGTGGATTTTGCGTCCAAGAACAGTATTTAACATACAAATGAATTTCATATCCAATGCTAATTTATTTTACTTGAAATCATCTTTCTTGTTTGTTCCTTGTCGATATCGACCTCCAAACATCCCTACACATTTACAACCACTAATGTTCCTTCAATATTAATAGACATAGATTAACTAATACCTCGAGACTCCGGGGATATCGTTTAGTTCGTGATGAATAAAATACAGTGCGGAACACGTAACGACATCTCACGGCGCTGATATCTGACGACGCTTTGATCCCGTGTTTGCCTTTGGAAACCAATTTATGATGTGTTGGGGTACATTTAATTAGGAACGTACATACTTGGAATATTTAAAAAGGGCCAGACATCCATGCGCAAACAGTGAATAGTTAAGAATGCACCTACCACAATATAGGGATTACAAAAGATGTATCAATGTTTCTGCAACTGTTTATTTACACACTTTCCAAGAGCACATACTCTGCTTATAATGCGCGTAATTAAGTTCAAAAGAAACTGTTTTTTTTAAATCTGACACATGATTAATCCCTCAAGCGTATGTGAACGAGACACAATAGGTATTCTATTGTTATGCGGTCGCATGCGACCGCTCGGGTGTTGAGGTATTAAGCGATATTTGTAACGTAAAATATTGTAACTAAAACAGAACTCTATTATAACTCCTCATTCACTGGCAAAGTTTAATCTGCCTTGCAAATGCAGACAAATGCTGCAAAGTATTTCAATTAAATGATTGTGTAAGGGCTGATTTTTAAATTATCAGACTGATAAATTAAAAAAAAAAGTCAGTTATTTGTTAAACAGGTTAGTCCCATAATGCTGACAATTAGGTGACGTTTTCAAATTAGCCATATTGTATATTGTTCGACGAATATTTTTTATCTGACTATTGAAAAATCAGCACTAACTGATATTAGCAAAGATGTGTAAGTGTTCTTCTAATGAGCAAGATTTCTTTTTTTTCTCGCATGTAACTTACAACGCGCTAAGTATCCCTGCGCGCATGCGGTGTCGCAGTATGAATAACGCATGAAGCAATTACGCGCCCTCGCAACGTCGCGGGTTCAATCCGGGCCGGGTGATTTAATTACTACTGCACTCTTCTTACCGATTTGGCTGTCCCGAAATAAATGTTTAACGTTTCTCTTACTGCTATTACTTGATTCTTGATAGCCGCTTACCACATGCAATCAGCGTTGGGGCACAAAAGTTTTAGATTGGAGACCCTTCGACCAAAGACGCTGCGTAGGACGTCCACCAGACCAGATAGACTGACGAGCTTGTAAAGTATGCAGATTCAAACTGTCTGCAGACCGCTTGTGATCGGTCGTTGTGAAAAACCGTTGGGAGACCTATGTTCAGCAGTGGGCATTCTTTTGATGATAATGATGATGATGAAACCACCCCATTAGGGACACATGGGTGGTATACTATTAATGAGTGGGGTGTGATCGTCATGTAAAAATGAATGACACCACGATTCCATGATAACTAAAATTTAGTGGTTTACTATACTTTTTCTTTTCTGCTGATTTGCTCTTGATGTTTGCTTTGCTGCTAAGGAGCGAAGAAATACGGAAGAGTAGAGATTTTTTTATCTAATATTATTTATAATATTATTAAACCTATAGTACACCTTTTATCTATGGTAGTATAAATACGGACACATATTCCCGGACAGAGAATTTCCAAAATCTGTGTACTACTTTCCTTAGGTCTGATAGCTGAAACAAGGCATTGAAAACAAGCCGTGCTAACAATTGTAAATTGCTAATGAACAACAGCACTTTCCAATCCTGTTACTTAGTTAACTAACGGAGCTTATCTTAAGTGATATTTTATCGCGCCTATAAACATAATACACGTGCAGACAACTAAATAATTGGTCACGGAACAATTCTATTGAGCCTTTTTAGGCCAAACCCATACCTTCATTAATTAATTTAAGAGAAAATGGTACATACTGCATGATTATGAAGTTACTAGCTGTCCCCTGCGGCTTCGTCCGCGCGTTTTGAGTTTACCTGAAGCCTACCTCGATAAAGAAGCTATCCACACAAATATATTTTTTCAAATCGGTCCAGTAGTTGAGATTAGTATAGATAAAGACGATACAAGGCACATGTATTAAAATTTGGCCCTACGTTGAAAACTTAACAATTTTATATAAGACACCACACTGTGGTAATAATATTGTTTATATTATGAACGTATTGAGATCAGCTTGCACCTAGCCTTATAATTAATCCTAACAAAGTAATTTTCTACTTAAATTACCTTGTTGATAGACTGAATTATGTCAGTTAATGTAAATTAAATGCAAAATTTGGATGAGTTAGTGCCACTTAAAGCCGTTGATGTAGTGTGCATTGCTGTAATGACAGCATTAATTAATTTTACTTGCAAAAGTCGATAGGCATGGAATAGATTGTCAGGTTGAAAACGACGAACGAACATAAGTTTAAACGTGGACTAAAATTCATCTATATATATAAAAATGAATTGCTGTTCGTTAGTCCCACTAAAACTCGAGAACGGCTGAACGGATTTATCTTATCTTAGTCTTGAAATGTTCGTGGAGGTCTAGGGAAGGTTTAAGAGGCGAGAAAAAATCGAAAAATGCGCGGACGAAGTCGCGGGGGACCACTAGTAACGTATAGAAACGGGAACCACGAGATACAATACACTTGTATTTGTCAACTAAAAATAAACAGAGAAAATTAAATCTGAAGTTGTGGTAATTTGTTGTTACTCTACGCTCAGGGGTACTAAAATAATTGCAATACAGCTGACCGAAAACATAGAACTATTTAATTTATTAAATAATAAACAGCCTCAAGAAAATGTGTGAAATACTTTATTTTATCAAATGCTTTATTTTAAGCTTTTTAGTCAGGCTTTTGAAAACGGTTTATTTTTTAAATTGATAATAAAATAATTTATTACATGATTTTAAGTTATTTACATCTCAAAAACTACTAGACCAATTTTGATGAAACTTACACTGTCCCCTTAAGAAATCCGTGGGCAAACATACATACACTTACAAAAAAATTCTTTACATCAACATACGCAAATATTATCAAATTATATAAAATACAAATTTAACTGAACTCCTCCTTTCTTTGAAGACGATAGTAAATAGCAAATGATCAAAATCAAGAATCAGAATACAGGTCAAATTGATGAATCACTTCTAACATTCTACTTCGCTCAAAGTTAACTACAACAATGCACAAACAGCACGTACCACAAAACAAGAATTATGTGGTCTAATTTACATAATTTTCTTAGACTTACACTCGTGATTCTATTGCCATAGCCAACAGAAGGTTACGTAACCTTTCGCAATAAGCCAAATCGCATGTAAACAACAATGGTATCAGATAGGCTGCGCCTAGGCCCAGCCGGTCTGGTTTAAAACTAAATCACTGATTTATGTCAGATATAAATCTAGCCAGGAAACGTACGGAGACAATTAATCTCAGTTTAGCTAGTTAGGCGTGAAGTTATACACGGGACCATTCCTCAATTTGTCGTTCGTAATTAGCGGATTATTAAGTGGTTACTGTCTGAGGATTAAGGAGGAGATAGGATCAACAATGATTTAGTTAACGTTTACTACAATAAATTCATCGATATCTGTGTTGCCATCCAGGTCTTGCGGCGCCACATCATTTTGAATACTTACCTATTTTTTGCTTGTTTGAGAACCCCGTAAAGTGATCATTCCCTTGACACTAAAATATCACCTACCAAGACTCAATTTTGCCTGTATTTTCCCTTAAAACTTACCTGAAGACATTTGTGACTGTGCCTGTGTCCTCGGTGATCACCTGCTACCCTGGAAACCAGCTATTGGCGGATAATAGGTGAGCCCTGACAGACAAAACCTCCCTTATGTTTTTGCCCCACCACGTTGAATCCAATGCCGATCTCGAATAGTTAAGTTATAGCTGTAAGTTAGGTTCCAGTAAAAAAAAACTAAGCTGTAGCTGAAGTTCGAAGATGTTTTCGGCTAGAAATAACATCACCAATGGATCTTTCCCCGTGAACTTATATACCTTTATAGCAGGCGTTTGGATGTATGTGAAGTACCACCTTTATTTATGAAATTAAAAGATAAGATTTTTAACATGTCACATTAAAGCTTTATAGAAGAAGAAACATAGTATGAATCATATTATAATCAATGTCAAGAGAAAGTCTTAAGTTTGTAATCGCTGTAAGTAATTGGTAAAATGTAAAGTTTCATTTGGTGAACTTTACCCGTTACATATATTTACCCGTTCAGTAATGTTTGAACTATGAGTTCTTGAGAGTTTTAATGTGTATTGTGACTAGTATGACTAGTATCTACGTAATTCAGAAATGTGATCATTAGTAAAATCATTCACGTAGCCTGTGGGTCTCGTGCAAACCGATTCAATCTCATAAATCTACGATTTTGAAGGCTCCTTGGGTAATGTTAAGTATTGAACTAGTTACAGGACTTATTACGAATAATAAGTAATAGGATATACCACTAAGGTTCCGATTTACTCCTGTAAGGGAAAGAATTTAGACAAAGAATCAAAAAAACTGGTTGACCGGTCTGACGCGGCGCATCATTTCAGACTACACTTTTTAAAACTCTTATTTTATTGTAGGGTTTCATCAAGTATATCGCTTCCCAAAAAGGTTCCGTCACCAAATATATTGAGAACCGCTTAATACAAGTAAAAATGGTTTGTACTTTTTTGTTCTTAGGTAAATAACTTCAACAGTCTAAACTAGGATTATACCATTCAGCTTCATCATTCCGTCAAGTAAGAAAAATATTAAATCTTCTTTTGCTCCTATTTAGACGTTAACAAGTCAGTTACATATTTTGTACCAGGCAATGAATAATTTAGGTTGGACAACGTCTGTTTTAACACTTACAATATTAGTTTAGTTATTGTAGAAGTCAACTGCTTATTGTTTGATTACACTATCAACATTAATACAGTAGTCGTAAATCAAATACGAAATGTTGATAACGGAGGGCCTGAATAATATTTCCTATTATGGTACTGAGGTGCTCGTAGCGCAGTGGTAGCAGCGCTTTGGTAGTGATATCGAAGAGAGGCAACCTACGGCACGGTCGTGTTTGAATGGGTGACCATTCCTACCATATAAGTGACGTACATCACGAGCAACTCCGTGCTTCGGAAGGCACGTTAAGCTGTTGGTCCCGGCTAATATCGGTTGATATTAATCGTTAAGCCTAGCCTAGGAGACCTTATAGGCGGCTTGATAACATCTGACAACAGGGTTAGTCGCTTGCCTTGCAAACCCCTTCCACCAATCTGCACTGAGGCCGCGTGGTGTAGTATCAAACTACCTTATAGTTGGAGTAAGGCCTTTGCCCAGCAGTGGGAAATTATAGGCTAATTTTCATTTTATGTTACTATTCTGGTACTAAGCTTATACGTAACAGAGTATACAATTTCTTAGCAAAACATTCGTAAATTTCAACTTGACACATGATTGTGCCTTCTGTACACATCACTTTAAATCTTGAATTAGTAATAGGTAGGTCTACAGAGTGAACTGGTTAAACCCTTGAACATTAAACTAACATGCTAGCCCTTTGCTTGGCCTGGAAACCAAACGATGCTTGACGTAACGCATCAAACCCTTTCGATGTGGATAAAACCTTTGAGGTAAAGCCGCAGTGTTAGCGGAATTTTGGCATCTACTTGAAAACAATGCTTGAGACTGGTTGCAATCTTATCAGATGTATTTTTTTACCAACTTCGAAAAAAGAAGTAATCAATTCAATGTGTATGTATGTGATGTTGTTGGATAAATTTGAGTATGTAGATCTATTAACACGTAAAACACAAGTGCCAAATTTCGTAAGTGTATGTAGGTACTTTTGCCTAATATGTTTGTTCACGGATTCTTTTTAGTTCGATTAAGTACCTATATATTTCTTCTTGGAGTACAGTTTAAGTTTTATCAATTTGGTCCAGTACTTTGTGAGATATGGGTAAATAACTAAAAATCATGAAATAAAATAGTCAGTTTCATGAAGGCTGTTTATTTTTTTGTGTATGTAGGATCATGCGAAAGTCAAGTTATTGGAATACATAAATATATAGATTTTATCTTACATACAGAGTCAATAGGTTCCAGGGGAATAAAAATAATGCAGATACGTGAAAGATTTTAATAGTAAGATCTAAAATGACACACTTCTATAGTCGATATAAAACTAACTAGTACAAAGATAAATTTCAGTAACGCTAATAGTTCGCTTTAGATCAGATTAGTCTAATTATCTATCATCATTACATTACAGTATCATGCATCGATCACATGACGATCACACCTTCATTCATTTATTTATTATTTGCAAATACATAGAAGAGTATCAATTTACATAATCAATATCATACATATGCACACCCTGTAGGATATAGCAAATAATGGTACTTTCATAAACTTCTCCTTCCATTCCACCATTCATGATGTAACCATCATCATCATCAATATCAGCCAAATGACGTCTACTGCTGAATAAAGGCCTCCCTCACGGTTTTCCTCAGCGACCGTGCACGAGTAGTCTGTATCCAGTTTGATCCTGCGATCTTGACAAGGTTATTTTACAGTGCCGTTGTACAAAAGGAAATGCACAACTGAAACATGCGAAAAAGACAAATTGTGTAGTATTCTCGCTAGATATTGTCCCTTCTAATTATAAACACATTGTCAGAAATTATTATCGTGCCAACGTGACAGGAACAAATCGTCCCCACCAGACACAAAACGACTTAGGTGGGTATTTTTAGTTAAGTTTCCTTGTGCTTTGTTTTCCTAAACTCTATTTCAGGTTAACTTGTATGGTTGTAACGCTACATATCTTGCCATTTATCTTGTCTGTCATTGATTGTAGTAGCTAATTTGCTAGTTGCACTTTACAAACAAACATTTTCTATTTAACTTCTTCTGATTAAACATGCTGTGCTTGCTAAGTCTTTTATATTTACGTTTTCTTTTTTTCACACTATAGGTATCATAATGGTAGTTGAAGCATTTTATATGCAGAAATCAAATTAATAGAAAATAATTTTCATGGTCCAAATACACAATCACTTACTACGTGGTGATACGTAGTTATTTTGAATTTATTTTTAGTTACTGGGTGTTTTCTATGTATATCATGTATGTATTTACAAAAAAAAAAGTATTAAAGTATTATATCCGTTGTCTGGCACCCATAACACAAGCTTTGAGTAGCTTACTTTGGGGCTAGATGGCGATGTGTTGGAATGTCCAAAGGATATATATATATATATTAAAGCGATAGCAATACTGATGATATCAGTAATGGCATCGATCACATATCTACGATAAAAAATAATAATAAATAAATAGATATTGGACACAAATCATATACATTGCTATGATATCACAGTAAATAACCAATGCACTTGTGTTATGGAAATCAGAAACAACTGTGGTACCACAACACCCACACCGAAGGCAATACAGAAAATTAGGATTTCTACATTGACCCGATCGAGAATCGAACCTGGAACCTCGGAGCGGCGACGCCTTGATACCCAGCGTGGTTAGCCACTACACTACGGAGGTTGTCTGAGTCGTCGATAAGTAAGGATAGGCTCCAAATTCAAACTGGCGTGTTTTTCCTATAGCAACAAAATCTTTAACTAAGTCGCTATCAGTAGCCCCACACCCCACTTGACTGTGTAGCGTAGCGTCATTATGGCCAATCATACAAAGTGGACGGCCCGTCCCGACCGCGATGGGTTTTACCTAAACATCGTAATATAACCTAAGTTACTCGGTTTTGTCAAATCCGTTGCTAGGTTGACTCACGTTATGGACATTTGTGAAAGGAAATATGAATGATAACGTACATTTCTTTTCTAGAGCACAATCGTTGGCCTGTGTGCGCTACGTACGCCTACTTAGAACTGCTAGCGAAAATTCTGTATGCCATCCTTACAAATAATACTTTTATCTTGAGTATCTAAAAAAAAACTTCCTCCCCTTGACTCATTTAAGGCGAACCATACGCACGAATATCATGTCATCTTGAGGCAATTCGCAATTCCTCATAATTCTCATGTTTGCGTTGAGACTGCCTTAAATATCGTGCGTGAGCACCGACGATGCGACAACAATTCATCATTTGCAAAAAAACTAGACCTAGAGCTTGAAGTACGTTTTCCTTCATCTTATAAACTTGTAGAAACACTAACTAAACAAAATATCCGCAAAACGCTATTTGGAATTTGGCAATCAGTGGATTTTTTTATCATATCATTGAATAAAATAACAATTTAGTGCTACAGCTGTAAGAGCTACGCTTTCACACATTGGCGATTTTAGCAGCGATATAGTCGCGACAGCCGCACTGCTGATAATTTCATACATAAATGACAGCAGCAAGCGTCAGTCAGAGTCACAGTCAAAAATAATTTATTCAATTAAGATCACAAATCCACATTATGAACGTCATTAATATGTTAATATCAATCAATTATGGCCCATATGGGGCTAGAACAAGTCTCCTTATCTTTTGATTTTAGAACTTAGACTTGGTACATAGTGTAAGTACCATCCATCTACATTTGGAAGTCTGATGTATTCCGTAAAAAAAACTGTCATCAAACTCACCAGTAACGAACCAATAAAAAGGGTTCAAATTAAACATAAACATTTATGGTCCCCATCTCCTAGGCTACACGCGTTCCTTATTTCGTGCATGGAGTGGCTCCCCTCCCGGGAGTATTGTGATTATGAAGGGCCTGTAATGCGGAAATATTACATTCGCCCCCGGGCCAACCGGGAGATTGTCATCTTGCGCGGTTCCATTTGGCGTTTAGTGTTGTGGAAACTTTTTGCTCTTGTTCTAGTGATGTCGGCTCCTGGCCTAGAGCACTCCTTTATTTACTGATTAGAGTGATTTCGCTCTCCGGTGGATTTTAATGATAAAACTCTAGAGGATAAGGGTATTATTTGTTGCTTTGAAACATTTGCCGTACTTTCTTTATTCTATAAGACATTTGAACGTCTAGAAATTTCAGTCATAACGGAATTTAAAATATTTTTTAACCCCTTACAACTTGAACTGTGGGATGATTTTATCTTTAATCTGCAAATCAAGGTAGAAATCAGCAATTCAGGTGATAAGATAATTAGCAGATACCGAAAATACACACCCCAGAAGACTCTATCGGCCTTACCAGAAATAAATAAACAGGGTTGAACTACTGTTAAACTGTTATGTGACTAAAGTAAAATGTACGTCAGTGTTATGCATTTGACTTGATTGACGTTGAATTTAAACTAGCTGTATCATAATATTTAAACAGTTGTTTAAACCAAGTTTAATTATTTGTGGTAAGGCTGTTAATCTTTAAATGCTATGTTCTTAGTTTAGAAAATCATTATTTTTAATAAGCACATAAAATTAAAAGTAGTGGTGAAAATTTACCCGATACAATCTTAGTCGTTAGTTTTGTTTGACGCAGCACATTAAATTAAACTCTGCAGACTATTATAGACTTTATACTTAACTTGATGAGCTTAGACTAACTAGGTTATGCTTTAATAAGGCTGTTCATATTTTGCCTTGCCGTAATTTTTATTTACTGACCTAAAAGGAAAGTGAGGTATGTACTCGCGTCATGGAAGTATTGTACCAACAACAGCACGTCAAGGTAAACACTGCGGTATCTTATGCAGTTGTAATAAGGGCTAGTTTGCAACAAAAGTTGGTAACCTGATGTGCTGGCGACTTTACAAGGAATCTTTGATGAATTATGTATTTATTTGGGGCTTAGTTTTACTTATGATCGGCATGAAATGGATTTGCAAACTTTAACTGAGTCACGGCCAGGCATTGGCTTTCTTTTGCTAGGTGAATCTGAACCATTCCGGAACTCACTGTAACAGTGAAGCCATGTTTTGCGCATCATACGAGCCAACTGTGTGTCTTTTTATCGATACTAATATTATAAAGCCTAAGAGTTTGTTTGTTTGTTTGAACGCGCTAATCTCAAGAACTACTCTACCGATGTAAATTCTTTTGTGAGTTGTATAGCTTATTTATTGAGAAAGGCTTTAGGCTAAAAACATCACGCTGCGACGGGAGAGGAGGGACCAAACTCAAAACTAGTGACTAAGGTGGCCAGTCACAACGACTGACCGGCGCGGGACATATCATAGTGCACAATTGTGTGTGCAAACACAGGTGCGCTCTCCATTCCTTTCACTCTCATAGCCCGATGGGACAGCAATCTGACACGACCGGAGAGACCAGGCGCAGGACAAACGGCTTTACGTGCTTTTTCGTGACACGTGGGTGAAATACCACCAACTTTCGAACTCCGGGCTCCTCTGAAAATTTCTGAACAGAAAAATTCAGGTACATATTTTTAGCCCGACCCGGGGATCGAAACTGGGACTTCTGGCGCAACCGTAACTTTAAAGTACGACCCTCTTACCGCTGCGCCACCGAGGCAGTTTATGTTATGAATACCTGATAACGATTATGACGGGAGCGTCTTCCATAAATACTTAAATACATATAAACATATCCGTGACTTAGGTACAAATATTCGCGCTCATCACACAAACATTTGCCCTTTGTTGGATTCGAACCCTAGACGACCGGCATAGTAGTCAGGAGCGTTAAACCACTACACGTAACGCGTCATCAAAGCTTCTAGAGCTATTTTAAGTTATGGCTAGTTATAAAATACGACGACCCGTACGACCCGACGTCTGGTAGTGGTCGAGAAATCGCCTACTACGCAGCGGGCTGCGGGTACGATCCCCGCACAATACAAACATTTGTGTGCATGAACATTTCTGTTTGTATTGGTCTGGGTGTTTTCTATGTACATCATGTATGTATTTCCAAACAAAAAGTATTTAAGTATTATATCCGTTGTCTGGCACCCATAACACAAGCTTTGAGTAGCTAACTTTGGGACTAGATGGCGATGTGTGGGAATGTCCAAAGGATATTTATTATTTGAAATTATTAAAAAATCTGATTTTTTCTTCTGGTTAACACTAGCTATTTTGAATTAACTGGCTAGTATTAAAACTCAGCAAATCTATACTAATATTATACAACTGAACGGTTCCATTCTTTGAACGTGCTAATCTCAGGAACTCCTAAACAGATTTGAAAAACTATTTTTGTGTTGGATAGCTTATTCATCGAAGCTTTAGGCTTAAAACATTATACTCCGACGAGAGGGGAGGGAGCAAACTCAAAACGAGCGGACTAAGTCGCAGGGTACCGCTACTCGTTTTTTTTAAAATAAATATTGGACACCAATTACATACATTGCACTGATCCCAAAGTAAGTTGCTAATTGCACTTGTGTTATGGAAATCAGACACAATGGTGGTATCACAACACCCAGACCGAAGACAATGTAGATAATTTTGATTTCTATATTAACCCTACCGGGAATCGAATCCGTAACCTCGGAGTGGCGACGCCTTAAAACCAGCGTGCTTAGCCACTACTCAACGGAGGTCGTCAAATTATGAATATTGACGGTAATTAAGCATTATGTCTGTCATAAATCAAATTTGATAAATCAGCGCCAACCTGAAGCGCCTCATCTCATCGCGCCGTAAATCCTTCACCGAAGCGACTAACAAGACTCACCAGTCTCGACGTACGGACAACAGCACGTCAAGGTAAACACTGCGGTGTCTTATGCCGTTGTGGTAAGGGCTAGTTTGCAACAAAAGTGGGTAGCCTGATATGCGAGCGATTGTACGACAGGAAAAATACAAAAGATATGGAAGCATTTCTTGGACTACGAAATGGCACCACAAAGGTATTGAAAGGTCCAAAGTAGAGTTGTTAGTCTAATGTATCCTACCAAAGTATGCAGCAGCATTCCGGTAGACTCGGAATAGTCAGTAGTCATCGGAATCCTTCCATTTCGTGCGGTAGCTTTAATTTTTTTAATTTATCGTATTAGGAATAATTCTGTTATGAATTAAATGTTTTTGAATCTAAAAGTTAAATAAATTATGGTATTTTTTTCTAAAATAGTGTCTATTTTTAATTTTTAATTAAATAATTTTCATCAGAAAGTCAATGAAAAAGTAATTTAAAACATAAAATAAAAAATGATTTTTGATACAAATAGAGTAGTCACAGCAAAAACGCTATACAGGAAGTAAAAGAGGATTTCCTTCAACTTAAAACGATTGTGAGACTTGGTATGTCACATTTGGTACTTTCCTAAATATGCTCCAGTTTCTTTCACAGGCTGCGGACGATGTTGGTACGCTTAGATTTCTACTAGAAATTGGACGCAAAATTGTTTTTTTTGTAAAACAGTGTTTTAACCATGATTTATTGTGATATCTTACAAATTCCGCAATAAAAGTATAATTAGTAAGGTTAAGTTAAAGCTACGTAGTATACCGTAGCATTTTATATCCCACCGGAAGGATTCCGTGCGTTTTGGTAGGCTACGTTAGACTTACAACAATAGTCCAAAATAAGCGTATTTGGAAGTAATGTCAAAAATATGCATAGACTCGATTGACGAATTGAATCGCAAGATTTACTAGTACTAGTAAATTAACTATGGATAAGCTTAAAAACACTAAAGCTGTAAACAGTGTGTAGCTGTACATCGAAAAACAAAAATCCCAAGTCACCGACAAATTCTAACTTAATACGATTACATAAATGATAAAAGTCGATGGATCTTATTGTTTAAAATATTAGGTAATGCTGTGTCAATGTGCATTTCTCAATTTATTTTATGCTTCCTTCTAGGTACAAAGAGACTGCTTCCATAAAATACTGTTTCTTGACTTCTGCTTACCGCAGGCCTCTCATGGGACGTGTCGCGTGACGCTCATTTGATTTATAACATTTTTTCCCCAATTTGAGTTAATACGAGAACCGAAAGGACATTATTATGGTTTATTTACTAAGAAGATTGGCAGTCATAATATGATATCGACATTTATTGATCAGTTTATAGTCAGTTTATTTTGCTTAGCGACTGTGGTAAACAATTTTGAAATTACTTTACTTGTAAGAAAAAAGTATTATTTTTTAAAATATAAGGTAGACCTAAAACTCAATATAAATCCGTAATTTATCGTCAAAAACTGTAATATTTTTAAACTGTAAAAAATATTCGCCAAGAAATGAAAAACTGACTTTATTTGTGTAGCAACTAAAAGTAAATCTTTTGTCCTTATTTGGCAAATGTTAGTAGTACCATACTAAGAAACTCCTATTTGAAATTTACGCGATAAATTTCTTTAAAAAATCTTGGAATTCACCACGTCGCTCAGAAACAAGGTAATTGTATACGTTTCCCAAATATCAATAAACTTGTACACAGATCAAATAGCTGTCTAGACATCTAATTTGATTCACTCGTGGTGGTCATTAGGCCGAAACAATTTGGTAAAATTCATTGATATAATTGGTTGAGTTTACACCCACGTTACCTACACAATTTATTGACTTTAAACTAATAAATATAAATATTGGACACCAATCACATACATTGCACTGATCCCAAAGTAAGTAGCTAATGCACTTGTGTTATGGAAATTAGATACAACGATTACCACCGTACATAACACCCATACCCGAGGCAATATAGAAAAAAAAAATGATTTCTATATTGACCCGACCCGGGAATAGAACCCGGGACCTCGGAGCGGCGACGCCCTCAAACCAACGTGCTTAGCCACTACACCACGGAGGTCGTCATTAATAGTGCTTGAGGTTACAAGTATTTCTTCCACTTTATTTTTAAATGTCTAATCCCACCTAATTACTGTTCTATATAAAAGATGCGACGGAAGTCGACAAGCAAAACCGACCGTAATTTTATTTAGCGGCCTTTTTTTGATGGCAATCCGATCACATTGTTTCCTCAAAACTGCGTGCTATAAATATTAAAACACCACAACCGACCATAAACATAAAATTCATGTAAACGTTCATTCCGAATATTTACAGCGACCGCAACACAGGCACTGGTAAAATAACGAAATGTCCGACAGGGGACTGTCAGATTTCGCGGTTGTGCGGTGACATTGCAAGCCCACAACAACAGGCGATGGACAAAGTACTCCCTGGTGAACCTTGGACAATTTGATGAGACTAAGAACAGAGAAATTTTAAGCTGATTGCACTCTGGTGAAGAGATCACTATGTATCTTAATTAGATGCGGGTACAAAATTAACGACGCGTTTGGTGCAGTCTTGACTACGACATACACCAGCCGTCGTTCTTTCTAATCTTGTAAGGGGCAGATGTTTGTCTGAGGTGCACGAACAGTACCTAAGTCTAGGGCTTGGAAACCGGTATTTTTTCTGAACCGGTTTAACGAAAATACAGGTGGAACTTTTTGAAAAAGGTTATGTTCCTTTGAACCGGTTTTTAAACCGGTTGGGAAAAATATGGGTATTTTCATTAACCGGTTTAACTTTTCGTTCAGGCAGGACAACCACCTCAACTTCGTTAAGATTTGCGTGCGGTGAGCGCATTGACGTTTTTTTTTCAATAATACGTATTTTGTTGATACATCCTATCAGATACGTACAGTGGTATTTCTTCAAATTATTTTTGTAACTTTTAATTATAATATTAAACAATATAATGGCAATAGAAATAATTCTGAAGCATCTGATAATTAGTTTAACATCTTTTGAAGGAAATTCGGTCTAAAAACAAGTCGCGTTGCGATCGTCGCAAGCGGCTACGAATTAACCGGATTATTTAGGTTCAGAGTATCGCTCTTGTTTGGTTCCGCTCCGGAACGGAATTTTACGATAAAACCGGTTTAACCGTTATAATACCGGTAAATCTTGAACCGGTTTCGAGCCCTGCCTGAGTCATATCATAGATATCTTTCTTATATATAAAATTCTCGTGTCACAATGTTCGTTCCCGTATTCCTCCGAAACGGCTTGACCGATTCTCATGAAATTTTGTGAGCATATTGAGTAGGTCTGAGAATCGGCCAACATCTATTTTTTATACTTCTAAGTTACTCTGAAACCGCTTAAAATTTTACGGGACTGGGCGGGACGGGGCCGGGGCGAGATGAGAATGGGAGCGAAACAAAGTTCGCTGGGTCCGCTAGTATCTATTTATGGGAGACGCCCTCGTTATAATTTAATCGTTGTATGGTATTCATAACACAAGGAAGAAAATTCCTTTCTTCTAAACCAAAACAATTGGTGGGTTTTCTAGCGCATACTATGAATTTTTATCAAACTTATTAATTCATCATTTTTAGATTAGTGTACTTGTTAGATATATAAGTTTACATGAAATATAACGAATTTATTGCTTTTAGTGTGAAGTCTTAATACATTAACTAGCTCAACGTTATAACATTATCATACTATACTCAGACATATATTAAACTTACGAGTGGCAAGTTTACAATATTTATTTTAATTGAAATGTCACGCAAAACAATGTACACGTACGTACCTACACTTTCCACAGACCTCAAATTTTAAAATGTAAAATTTCGCCCCAATTTTTTCCCTCGTTAATTATATCAATACGATTATAAAATGTTCCCCCGCAGGATTGTCGCGCCAATATCGTTCTCGCGGCGATAAAATACGAAACAATAAAATAATGAAGGACATTCATTAAAAAGCCACCCTTTTTCAGCCAAGTGCTTCGGGCGGCGCAGTCGCAATATTTGTCACGATAAATTACGAGCCACGTGCGAATTCGGCAGAAGATTTATGAAATGAAAGATATATAAAATAGTAGATTGTTATACAAGGGAAGAAGTGACCCATTTTACTCGTGATGTTTCTGGCGCTCGTACAAAGTGAGAGCGCCAATAATTCGAGAGTGAAATGGGTGCTTTCACTCGAGTCAAAAATACTATTTTTCATTTTGACTGTAAGAAAATATTAATAAATTTAGCTGTGTAGTTGCAGATGTGATGATGAGGTATTACGTTGTTTGGAGGTATTATGATAAAACGTTAAGATTTTGCATAATATATCAGTTTATTACCGTCGTTATACAACACACGATTAGAAAGACAGCACGGAAGAAAATAGGGTACTTTAAATGCGGTTGATATCAATTTCAAATCTTTGTTAGAAATATCGATGGGATTTTAACAGACATTAATAATAGTAGAAGAACGCAACCTTAACCTTATCACCAAAACTACCACAGGTTATGTCAAATTCCAGATTAAATTCTACCTCATGACATAGCGAGAGAGTGACAGGTGCGTGTGAGTAAGAAGATTTTTAATGACCACCAAGATCCCGGCGAGTTGCCTCCGCTTGCTTACTTATCTGTGCAATAATCGACTAAACTTAAAAAAACATTGTCAAGTACCAAAGGGAAAAGTGACAATTGAATGATAAAAAAGTGCGTATGGAGGGCAACCGAATATTTTAATTGTAGATTTATAATTGTTAAAAATTAGACCAATTGTACATTTTTTTAAATGTTGGCTTAGCAAAAAATATAGAGTGCTCGCTCCATATCTGATCGTAGCAATTAAAACGATATAACTTTACACCTTAGGGATGGAAAAGCTTTTCTCCACCCGGCTATCTTTACATCAAAGTTCCAAACAGGAGAAATGAAAATGACATTTCAGCCTTTATAAAAACGGTGCCCTTTACCATTTTTAAATATTTTATGATTAAAGGTACAGCAGCTACGCACTACATAAGTTCTATCCAAAAAATCTATCGCTCGCATAGATTTTTTTCACAATAACTTATAAGTATTTTTGCCTTAAGGTTTTTAATGAAAAGCTTAATGTTTTAAACACACTTTCAAGATCTCTGTATTTTTATCTTAACTTTATTTTCATCGACAAATACCCAACTATAGGTTTTTTGATTGGAATAGCTTTGCACTTGCAAACCCAAGACAGAGAGACTCAACTATAGAGCAATTGAACTCAGGAGAATCGTATTCACTCTTGACTTTAAAATGCCATTAAGACACCGACGCAGGTAGATTTGAGCACGGACAGTAAGTAAGTACTCTTACCTTTAGTCACATAGTTAATTTCGTTTATTTAATATCAACCCTACGTAATTTCCCGCGGCAGTGTATTCGCAAACTAACACCTAACCGTTGGGTCACGCGATCTAACTCTCGCTAAAGTCACTCGGCCGATGTAATACGGGAAGTAACTTCCACCACATAACGCTTTTTCTGCGACATAAACTTAACAAGATTAGGGTAGCGTTTAGATATTACGCGGTCCCAGGATAGGGATAGCTGTAAGATTACCAGCGGTCACTTAAGCGGAATTGGTGCAGTTACTTGACACCAAAACAATAGATTAAGTAGGTGAACAAGTTTGAGTTGGCAAGGAAAGGTTAAATTACACTTCAATCAAATAATTGGATATGTACCTAATATGTATATTAAATTTATAACTCTGCAATAGTAGTAAGGACAGCTGAATATTAAATAAATAATAAATAAATTAAACATTTATTTCGAACACGCTGGTTTCAAGTGTCGCCATCTCGTGAGGTTCCGGGTTCGATGTCCGGTCGGGTCAATGTAGAAAACGATATTTTCTATATTGTTGGGTCTGGGTGTTGTGGTACCACCGTTGTGTCTGATTTCCATAACACAAGTGCATTGGATACTTACTTTGGGATCAGAGCAATGTATGTGATTGGTGTCCAATATTTATTATATTTATTAATTGATGATTAAACGAACTTACCTGTAAGTGAAGTTCTATCACAATTATACGAGTGATTTGTACGAAGAATTAGTAACCTGAAAGAGAAGGTATTCACTTGGTAGTATCGCTACGTGCCACCACTCTTAGTTGAGGGTAGTTTGAATTGAAAAAGTGGTCTAGATCTATCCCAATTTTTATTTTTAGTGTGGGGGTAGACAGACCCGCCCTCGGAGCCGTCCTCTTATCGGAGCTCATTAGTTTATAGTTGACACACTTGTATGACATTTCTTAAAAACCTGTAATGGGTTTGGGTGGGAGGGTGTTACTAATTCTTCGTACAAATCACTCGTATAATTGTGATAGAACTTCACTTACAGGTAAGTTCGTTTAATCATCAATTATACTTCGTGATTTGTACTTCAGAATTAGTAACCTGAAAGAGAAGGTATTCACTTGGTAGACTTTGAGAGTAAGGTTTTATGAAATGCCATCTAATAAAACCAAAGTATTTTCATATTTGAAAAGATTGTTTTATTTATCACAAGAATAATAGTCATGGTTTTTATTTAACAAAGATAAATCATTATACAGTCAAAGTTATTTAGAAGTAAGTATAGCTCTAGCGAACGCTGCTTCATCTGGGCTGAGCACGGTTCTATTATAGAATTTTGCGAAAGTATTAGAGTTAGAACTCCATCCCGCGGCGTTACGAATATGATCAATGCTAACGCCCAGCGCACTAGCCCGAGATGTGGCAGCGTGTCGCGTGCTGTGAGCAGAAAAGATAGTTATGTCGATACCGCTAGATTTTAAGGTACTTTTGATCCATCGGCTTATCGTCTGAGAAGTGACAGTCTTATACGGTTTTTTAAAACTGATAAATAGATGATTAGATTTCCGTAGAGATTTTGTTCTATTTAGGTATGCCTGTAAAGTTACGCCTGGACAAATTGAAGGCTTTTCTGTAAAAAATGGAATTTGTAAAAGCGGCTGATTTGTGCCTGCTTTTGATGTTTTTATGAGGTCAGGTATTTTTATAAGAGATTTTAACGGCATGGTGTATATGTTTGAAATATTGATTTTAGAAAGTGTTTGCACGCGGTGTGCTGTGATTAGTGCCAGCAATGTAGCGCATTTTTTGGACAGAAGTTCCAGAGAAATGTCCTCGTTGGGGTACCAATTGGCAATAAAATCAAGAACGTTATTAGGGTCCCATGTTATATTATATTTAGGGGCCGGGGGCCTAAGTCGGTAGGCTCCCTTGAAGAATCTCTGTATTCTATTATCTTCGGAAATTTCTGGACCGAGGATAAGAGCTAACGCTGATTTGCAACTGTTTAACGAACCGTATTGACTGCCACTATCAAACATCTTAGTAAGAAATTCAATTACAGTATTAATCGAAGATTCGTAGATTTGTAATCCGTTTTGTGCACAATGATTGCACCATTTCTTTATGTAAACGCTATATTGTTTAAATGAATTTTCTGATATGGAGGCCAGCAGGATATCTACAGAGGAGGCAGGGACATCTCGGTGTAGTAGCGCTGACCGGATAATGTCCCGGCAATCAGTGTCAGGTTTGAGGTAATGTTGTGATTGCTGGAATGAGAAATTATTAAATGTTCACTAGCCACTAGTTTTATTACATTGGAAATGAGCATTTTTTGAAACATTGGATACCAGGGCTGTGTTGGCCAGAATGGGACTATCATAATACCGGTTGCTTTGTCGGTAATGATTTTGCGGAGGGCTTTCAATATAACTGTGAAAGGAGGAAAGGCATAGAAAAAATAGTCAGCCCAGCTTATTGTAAAAGCGTCGACTGCCAGTGCGTCGGGGTCTCTATGCCAAGATATGTATTTCGGGCACTTTTTATTTATTCTGTTAGCAAATAAATCAATGGTAGGGTGGCCGAATTTAATCGTTATATGGGCAAAAGTGGAGTTTTGCAGCTCCCAGTCAATGTCAGGATGGCACTTTCGAGATTCCGCGTCGGCAATCACGTTATCTTTAGATTTTATATATGAAGCCAACACAAATATCTTACGAGGTTCGCACCAATTCCAGATCTTTCTTGATATGGCAGTGAGATGTGGATATTGTATGCCACACATACGGTTTATGTATGAGACAGCAGTAGAGTTGTCGATACGCAGGAGTATTTGACAATTGTAAAACTGTTTTGCAAATATTTTTATGGCAAAGTACGCAGCTAACAATTCGAGTTGGTTTATGTGCAGTTTTCGTTCCGTGTCTGACCACGGGCCGTTAGCAGTTTGCTTACAACAAGCTGCACCCCAACCAGTGTTCGAAGCATCGGAAAAGATTTCAGCGACGAAACAGTCGTTTTTTATTCTGTGTACCGGGTTGTCGATAGCCTGTAGCCACCATGAGAAATCCGGAGAAAGTGAACGTGGTAGGGTCATGTATTTATCAAAGTCATTATCTGGTTTTAGGTTTAAAAATTTTATACGCTCGAATTCTTTGGTATGAAGTAAGCCGTATTCTACTGCTGGGCATGCCGAGATTAGTAACCCTATGAGATGCGCGAATCTACGAATTGTGCAGCGTGACATTTGGGAAACTGAAAGGAGATCTTGTTTTATTGAAGTTTGTTTTTCTTTTGGTAGGCTTATTTGCATTTGGCGGGTATCTATTACGTAGCCTAGGTATTTACAGGATTGTGAAGGAGTAAGGTTACTTTTTTCTTCGTTGATCATGAACCCTAAGGCCATAAGAAGGTTTTTGGTTATTTCTATATTCTCAATGCAGGTACTGTAAGATTGATCTATTAAACAGATATCGTCGAGATAAATAGTTGATAAGTAACCTGCTGATCTAAGTAATTTTATCACTGGTTTCATTAATTTAGTGAAAACGTGTGGTGCCGTATTAAGACCGAAAGGTAAGACGTTAAATTGATATAGTTTACCTTCCCAAGAAAATCTTAGGAGTTTTCTTGACTCTTCATGAATTTTAACAAAAAAGTAAGCGTCTTTTAGGTCAACGGTGGCAACAAAACAGTTTTTCGAAATAAGTTTTATTGCAGTGCGCAAGTCTTCCAATTTGAAGTGAGATGTTTCTATGTGTTTGTTTAACAATTTAAGGTTTAGGATAAATCTCATTTTTCCGTTAGGTTTCGGTCTTAAAAATATGCTTGATATGAATTGGTTGGGTCAAGGTAAGCATTCAGATATGGCGCCAATATTTAAAAGGTTACTTATGGAATCTTGAAAGTTTAATCTGTCATTGGCCGAGTAGCTAGGTAGTGTAGGGATTGAACTTTGAGCAATGGGCCGAGAAGTTTCAATTTTATAGCCCTTTATCCAATCTAGAATAAGTTTATTCGAAGTGATAAGGGACCATTGTTTGTAAAAAAGATACAACTGGCCTGCATATCGTACCGAGTCTATCGGCGGCGGTTCGTCCTTCGCGGTGGCGATGACTGCTTCGATGAGCTCGCGGGCTGACTGCGATGAGAGGCAGGCTTCTGGCTCCACTGTGGGCCCGGCGTCCTGCGCGCTGGGGCCGGAGGCTTCCAGTTTAAATTGTTTTCTTGAGGCTTATGTTTTGTCTGTGTCATTGGCTTCTTAATTGTCCTAGGTTGTACTTTAGCACGTAATTCTGTGCTGGACTTGTTCACTGCTTTCGCAGATTTCAGAGTCTCCGACAAATTCTCTCCGAACAGGTATTTATCTACTTTGGTGTTTAGCAAATGTTCTTTCATTTCCTTTTTTAGGTTAGTCAAGGCTAGGGTTCTTCTTGTTTTAGAGTCTGTGTGTTGAAGGTCACAGAGTAAACGTGTTGTATCCATGAGTTTTTTCACGAGCTGTTGGTCAATGTTCTTCGACTCCAGTTGGTCGGTCATAGCTGATGCCAGACAGGTTATAGCGCTGGCTAGCTGTTTTTGTTTTGCTTCGAGGTATTTGTCTATTTTTTGCAACGATTCAATAAGTGCAGCCTTTATTTCCTGGTTAAGAGCAGGGGCAGCAATTAGAACACAATTAGCCGGTACAAGATATTTTGTTATCAATTCTTTCCGTTGTTTTGAATCTAGTCCGGTAGTAATCAAGTGACGAAGGCGATTTGCTAAGTCTTTGTTGATATCTGGTCCCTGTTCCTCACTTGTCGAGGGGTCTTCGCCCAAGATATCACACAGTAGGTCGTCGGGCAGCGAGATACCCGGAACATTGTTGTCATCTGCCGAGTTATTTGTGGTAGTTTCTACTACTAATGCACTCGTATTGGGTATTTCGGTGCTCATCGATGTGGCAGCGATGGGTTCGTCTACGTCTGAAGAGTCCGAAGACGGTAGTTTATGTTCCAGATGCGGTGACGTCGTCTCATCAGGTTGAGTTTGTGGTGGTGGTCCGCCTGAAATATGACGAGGGTACTCATTTAGCAAAGAATACCAGTATCGGTGAGTAAGGTGATTTAATCATGGAATACTCGTATTTCCAAGTGTGTACAGTAAGTAGTACTTAGCTCTTTCAGAGATGTACAAAGATACTGATTTTTACGTGTATTGACATACACAAGTGGTCGGAGCATATAATGCACTCAACTTCCATGCGTAAAACAGTAAGATGTACTTAGCTCGAACGAGATGTACACACAGACTGATTTTTGATGGATAGAAAAAGAAATGTCGTAGCAGTCTATGCTGACGACTTCCATGCGTAGATCAGAAAGATGTACTTAGCTCTTAATAGAGATATACAACCAGACTGATCTTTGATGGAAAAACAATAAAAGTTATAATCATTTCCATTCGCTATCGGTGAAGGAAATAAAACTCACAGGAAATAAAAAGTCACACATGCTAACAAGATCCCCATTGTGTGCGGGCGCAGCGGAGCGTGTCGGTTCGAGAAAGAAATGGGTCAAGGTCACCAGTCTATTTTTAGACGCACCGTGACATGAATGTTATGATAACATGGTTACCATTTTCGCAATCAAACTAATAACGCAAAGTACTTGGATAGGTAGGGTTTAAGTTTTAATTGACATTGTTCTAAGTAATAAATATATCAAGCACTTTGTCACACATTAATTATTCTCAAGAATAGGTAGGTACCTTGTTGGTTTTGCGGGGCAGGTGAGGTGTCCCTGGACGATGACGACGACGATGACGAAGATGTTTCGATAACTCGAGCTCTTCGACGTGATTTCACAAACTTCCTTTCCAATTTCTTGAGTTTATTCCGGAAATATTCAAATTCTTCCTTGCCGTGAGTTCTCTTCGGCATTTTTTCTTGGATCACTATGCAGATTTAGCACTAACGTGGGAAATTATTTTTAGAGGTCGAGTGGTCGAGCACTAAAAAGCGAATGAGCTCCGATAAGAGGACGGCTCCGAGGGCGGGTCTGTCTACCCCCACACTAAAAATAAAAATTGGGATAGATCTAGACCACTTTTTCAATTCAAACTACCCTCAACTAAGAGTGGTGGCACGTAGCGATACTACCAAGTGAATACCTTCTCTTTCAGGTTACTAATTCTGAAGTACAAATCACGAAGTATAATTTATCTGGATCCATAAATTGTTTGTAACTGAGTAGGCAACTTTGGTCTAGTGTTAGTAGGTACATTATAAAAAAAAACAATACATAAGCGAGGAATGTTGACATTGTAATAAAGGTCCTATTTACGTAGCTGAAAAAGAGCAGTAATCAATCAATGCTGGTGATGGCTACCATCGCAAACTAAATATATCACTTTTTCATATTACTCGTGGATTCCAAAGAACCTTACTAAAGTCCGTTTGTGCTTTTCAAATATTGTAAACAATTTGCCATTCCTTTCGCTAAAATTATTCATTTTAATAGTACATTATGATACAAGTGTGCTAAGTTGACCATTATATACAAGGCGATATTGTGTGCGCACGAGCGAAAGCGAGTGCGCCATAAGACAGCCGCGTATATTATGGTCACAGGCACACGTGTTTCATACGACGTTTTTCAACACACTTGCCATTAATACAAACTTCTTCACACCACAGCCGACAACTATTTACGAAAAATGGCGCGTTGTTTTTTTTCTTGCCGCGAAACCGATGCGCGCGCAAGGCTAAGGCGCGAACTATATTGGCCAACAGCCAAGATTAAAACTGTAATAATTCGTTATTTAAAAAACAAATTACAGAAAATTTTAAATGAATTTGAGTTATTTTTAGTAATAAAGATGGATTTACCATTTGTTAAAATAAATATGTACTTAAGTACTGTTATTTTTCGCATAAATACTGTTTGTTGCTAAAACGAAAGTTACAACCCGACTAAATTATATCGCTTCATCTTCTTACTTACTACTTGGTACTAGGGTACAAATGTAAATTGGTCGGGTTAATAAACTAAAGGCACTAGTGCAATAATATACTGAAAAAGCACGCGTGTTTAATATCTATGATTATGTGCCAAAAATCGGTGGAATAAAAACGTCATTTTGAGCAAGTGTGATGAAAAATAAGATAATCACAAAAATCAAGATAATCATGTAAATCCCAAGACTATATAGATCGATTATCGTTTAACACTGGAACTTTTTAAATCAAATAGTAAATGAGTTTTGTTCACTGATATTCAATTAAAAGTTATAAAATTGTACATTATGATACAAGTGTGCTAAGTTGATCATTATATACAAGGCGATATTGTGTGCACACAAGCGAAAGCGAGTGCGCCATAAGAAAGCCGCGTATATTGTGGTCACAGGCACAAAAAATCGGTGTGTTGAAAAAGATTGTTTACATTATGCGACTAGTAAAGAAAAACGGACTGTACGTGGTTAAGTTTTCTCAAACCTATCCATGTCCAATGCGTAGTAAACAAACCGTAAATCAATCCTTACAAGCCTACATATACGATATCGTTTCACAATCACATACTTGGCTCTCGCAAAAAATGCCTAGGCCCAGAAAATGCGATAACACCCTCTCCACTTCATTCGGGAAAAGGCTCCACTTTTTAAGTATTGATCTATGTGGGCCTAGTTGTCTTGCTCTCACCCACAGGGAAGCGATATTGAGTGAGTAGGACGACAGATTTTAAAACAGGGCGCACCGGTTTACAGAGTAGAGACACAGTAACCAGCCAAAATCCGGAAAAATCCTGATATGTCCGGCTCCCGCGGAACTGGTTATTTCCCGTTCTAAGATTAAGACGGCGGACCCTTGTCGCTCCGGCCCATTTTCAGCGTTTCGTATGGTAAATGGGCAAGGGAAACTCTTGGAAAGTGACCGTTTGAAAACGTACCTATTTTCGTACTACCTATATCATAATGTTAACAGCAGGTTTTTTTGTACCCGCCTGTACCTTAAATATGAAAAGCAACGTGACAACAACATTATATTGATGCATCTTTGAAATTTGATCGTTCTCATAATTCCAAGTTATATTACTAATCATAATAAGGATTCGATGAATTTCCGAAATGAATCAATCATTATTATTTGGTGAACATTCAAAGGGCCCGATATAAATTTGTTAGAAATGTCTTAGCAAAAGGTTTGAGGTACGCATACGTGCAGTTGTGGTTCTGCATCGCAGTCAAAATCTCTTGCACCTCAAGTATTACTAACGTCGTTGCGACTTCAAGATCTCCTTTGTGTCATATTTGTTCAAATCACTGTCTTACACTGGTTTATTTTAAAATTTGGCGCTCTATCGAAAGCAAAACTCTCATGTGAATAAGTCTTTCCAATTGCTATTTATTCACCTTATTCAATATCTCCTAAGTGCTCGCCCTTTCAACGTTGACATTTAATATATCTTATGTGCTAAATATACCCATGAGAGTTTTTAATAATATGACCAACTTACGTGTAAGGTCTGAAAAAGCAGTGCATCAACCCATTCTATTACCCTGACACAAGAAAGCTTTTTTACAAATTGAAGGATTCACCCAGTGTCCAAAACACCACCAATGTTTTGAATCCCTTTCTTAAATAGCGATCACCCGCTTCCAATTTTCTGCGGCATTGATTCCGCAATAGATTCGACTACGTGTCGCAGGGACCGCTTTGGAGCGTGCGGTCATCACATCGGCACTTGCATTGATTGAACTGCCCGGCTTACGCGCGTTTGTTTCGCACCGCAAGCGAATCGCGCGATTAACGCGAACCCGACCCGGGATTAGTAGAAAAAGGGACAGCGACCAAAAAAGCGGGTTCAGGTTGAAGTAAGTCTACCCAACTGGCACGGGAAAAGCACGAACCAGGCGTCAAGCGTACAGAAGCACGTTATGTTAGGGCAACAGCCACACCAACTTTGAAGTATTGAGTTTCATACAAAGAATACTGAACGCCTCGAGTTGATACGGTGTCATTCCCGTGCCGGGTGATGTGTTAAAACCATTAACCGCAGAGTGTCAATGTTTTGAAAAGCTGTAAATTCAAAAAGTGTGTTTGTCTTTGATTCGATGGTCATTCTGCGATAGTCAGTTTGGAACATGATGTGATATATTAAATGCGCTCAGTATTATTAAAAATAATCTTACACATTGGCATTTTTCAAATGCCACACAGATTATACGTACAGGAGTAAAATAGAAGAGAAAAAAAACTAAAGGCTTCGATGAAAGGCAAAAGACAAAAATGTGACCAGCACAACTACAGCTTCTCTCCTGATAAGCCATTGCACACAGTGCAAAAACTGAAGCAATTACTTAATCCAGTGGATATATAATTCAAGGATCCAAGAGGCACACACTCCACTCTTAATCAGCCGAGCAATTAAATATTTAAATGAGCGAGCCGGAATGAGTTTTAATTAGACAGTGTTCTCGAACATAGGCCGGAGACATAGCGGGTGCTGATTTCATCGAAGTTTGATGAATATATTAATGGAAATGACCATTCTTAGCCAAGCCAACGGAAAGCGATGAAACATATCCCTAAATTAAAAAATAATAATACTCAAAACAAAAATTAATATCCTCAGAGATGTACTAAGAATTTTTTTTCTTCAAATTTAATAGTTCTTAGCAAATTCCAGGTTTTTTTCTAGCTTAAATTTTTTCTGGGGAAATTTAGTATGAAAGCATCTCTTGTTAGTATTAAGGGCTACAAACCAATTGAAAAAAAAGTAAATTCGATGCTGTCCTCCAATACGGGCCAAATCTTCTATGGCAAGTGCTCCATTGCATTTAGTTTGCAAGCAATATGAAATAAATTTATTTTTAATATCGCCTATAATTATTATCATCTGTCTTATACATATTTTTCAATCAGAACTAAGTAGGAGATGACAGTGCAATCTTCAAAGAGCGCATTAATCTGACATGATGTATTCTCAGCCGTATTGTCACTTGCGACTTTGTAGAATTAAGAGTTTTCGTAAAACTCAACTCACGATGCAATCAAAATAAATAAAATGTCGTGAACTTGACAAGTGATTGAGAATCTCTTGTTTTTTATAAAAAACATTGGTTACCCAATACAATTATCAGAACAGGTTTAATGTTATGTTCTCGGTGCGTCTCTCTCCTAACTGTTCGTTAGGGCAAGTGGTCACTAGATTAATCGCGACTTTATGGAGATTTTTTAGATGCTGCATAGGGTGACCTGACTCTATTTGGATTTCACTTATACATTACGTTTAAAATCAAGCATTTTAAACTCACCAATTATAAGATTTTCTGCAAATTTGCAAATCACATACCTGGAACAAAGAATAAGAAGACATTAGTTAGTATTAAGGAACAAGGTAAGGTAGTTAACTACCAAGAACATACCTACATACAATGTAAAGTATTTATATATAAGTACTACAACCCACATCGGCCAAACAAACAATCCTTCATATCCCCAAAAACCTTTGTTTTTATTTTACGGTTCAGCTTTTTCTGACAATTCGTTTATGCGTTTTAAAGCGGCTTGATTAAAAACGATTAATTATTCGGCTCACGGTCCCCATTTGATTAAAAGGTCACTGGCAAACAAGAAGATCGTCCGTGATCTGTTTTATTTATCCAGGATTGTTGGTATATCCTCTACAATTATTACTGCAGAAATGAGGCAATCAAGAATTTAACGTCTGGTAAGTTTCTTTTTAACTTCAAATATATATCTTTACCTATTTGTTCATGTAGACTGTCTATAACAAACAGTCTAAATCCGTTTAGACTGTTTGTTATAGTATTGACCAAAGCCGAGGCAAACAATGTTTATCATTAAGATTGTACCTATAGTGGCAAAACACTATAAAAACAAAAATGATATTATAACAATTTATTGTTAGATATTTTTGTCAGATTCAATCAGCTTTATCCAAACTCAATCAGGGGTGCGATTGTGTAAACCAATCGTAGGTATTCATTTGACAGTTCAAAACGTACGGTATGGTCTGTCAAATGGCGAAGAACAAAGGGTTTGACAGATCATATCGTACGTTTTGTACTGTCAAATGAATACGATTGCTTTACACAATTCCACCTCTGCTTAAAAATGCTTGATTCAAACTAGCCTCCTATTAATTTTGGGAGCTTCATTAAAAAGGCCGGAGACCGTCCTGCACGGTATTTTACTACGGATCTATTAATTATTACTACTATTTACTAATGTTTGATCATTAAGTCCGCTAATTGTATATTTTACATAAACTTAAATAAATAAAAATGAAGGCCTTCGCGTAGCAGTCAGTTGATTTTCTCAGCCGTTTCTCAATTAGGGCTGAAAGGGCGATCACGGGACATTATCTGCTCAATTATCGCGGCGAACAGCCATCTGTTTGCCGACCGCCCATTACGAACGGTGCTATAAATGTTTACGGCAAGATCCGAACGATTTGAGAATTTTCAGGAAATTTTCAATTTGGGAAGGATAGTTGTATGGTGCAAATATACCGGGCAGAGGTAAGAGACGTGCCCAAGAACAGGTGTATGCTGAAGAGGACTGGAAATTAGAAAGTTGTTATGAACATCTACGCTAACTTCTTATTAAGTTTTATTAACATAACGTCAAGAAACAAGCGGACCCCATTCCCTCCCGTCGCAGCGTGATGTTTTATATCCTAAATCCTTTCTAGATAAATAAGCTATCCAACACGAAAAATATATTTCGAATCGGTCCAGTAATTTCTGAGATTAGCACAAACAAACAAACTCTTCAGCTTTAAGAAAGAAAGAAAAGCTTTTATTGATTAGGGACATCACAAACACACACACACACACACAAACAAACAAACGCTCGGACACAAAGAAAAAAAAAGAGTATAATATTAATTATAGAAACTTTATAATATTAAGGGTAGATAAGTCAGAAGAGAAGGTTATCAACTTGTAAGTAATAATAGTAATGTTGATGTTATCAACCAGACAACCTCTGAGGCTTTAAACTAAGAGGGCAGACAAAGGCCAGGTCTAGTTTTAATGTTGTTCACCAAAATATACAAGGCCTGGCTGGCAAAGAGCTTGAACTATCATTAGTTCTACACGATTTAAGTGTTCATGTAATGTGTGTAACAGAGCATTGGTATAGAAAATGTGAAATAATGATTAGTATTGAAAACTATACAGTCGGTAGTTCGTTTTCAAGAGAGACTACAACTAAAGGGGGGTCACTCATACTTATAAATAATGAATTAAATTGTAAAGATCGCAGGGACATTGTGTCACTCTCTTTAGAACGTACTATCGAATTAGCGTGTATTGAGCTCGAACATTATATAATTTTATCTGTGTATAGCCCCCCCGACGCTACTTACCAACTTTTTGAACCAATTATGGAATCAGCGCTAGAAAAGGTTTCAAAATCTAATAAGAAAATAATAGTATGTGGAGATTTTAACTTCGATATTTTAAAGGAATGGAATAGCGCCATTCGATTTCTTAATCTTTTCAAATCTTTTAATTTAAAAAATCTCTTTTGTGAACCCACAAGGGTAACTCCCACCACGGCCACTTGCTTAGATAATATTTTTTGTGACAAAAACGCAAGTGTCATTGATAAAGGTATTTTAATTGGCCTCAGTTCTGATCATAGAGGTCAAAAAGTTTTATTTGAACACAATCATACCGCAAGTTTACCTGTGGAAACTATGTATAGGCCTGTCACAGAAAATAGGTTAGATAGATTTAGGGATACAATTAACGATACACTATATTCAGTGAAACAAAATACTAGTGATAGTGTAGATAAACAATATGAAGACCTTTTTAACTTAATTAAAAACGAATTTAATGAAATATTTCCCATAAAAAAGACTAAATCAAATAAGGTCCAATGTCAATTTAATAATTGGGCCACGCCGGGAATTCATAAAAGTAGGATTAAATTATATGAATTATATAGTCTACGAGAAAACTCTCAAGACCAAAACTTTATTGAATACGTTAGAAATTATTCAAAAATATTTAAAAAAGTTTGTGCTACAGCAAAATCCCATTACCTTCGTAGAATAGTCTCTAGCTCCAAAAATAAAGCAAAAGCTACATGGAGCATCATAAATAAAGAAACTTGTAAAAATAAATTGAGAGATGGTAAATTTGCATTAAAAATCAATGATAAAACAATAAATTCAAATTTAGAGGTTGCAACTGCTTTTGAATCGTTTTTTTCACATGTTGCACCAACAACAACGAAAGAACTTGCTTCTTCTTCAGTAATAGCCGAATCTATTCTAAAACTTAATGTCAGTGAATGTAATTCTCAACTGCACTTTAGGCATGTAGGACCTGAAGTAATAATAAAAACATTTCGAGAGTTAAATATGAAAAAAACGGAGGATCTTTGGGGACTATCTGTGCATATTATTAAGTCAATTATTAACATAATAGCCCCTCAACTAGCATTAATTTTTAACAAGTGTATTGATGACGGCCAGTTTCCTTGTTTAATGAAGATTAGTAAAATAATACCGCTTTTCAAAGCGGGTGACAAAAGTGACCCCTCAAACTTCCGGCCAATATCGATTCTGCCAGTCTTGAGTAAAATATATGAAAAGATTATATTCAATCAAATTTTAGCACACTTTTCATCGAACAAGTTATTACATAACAAACAATTCGGTTTTACTAAAGGAAGAAGCACCACGGATGCAGGAGTTGCTCTTTTAACACATATATTTGATGCTTATGATAATAGGCATGATGCTTTAGGCATTTTCTGTGATCTATCGAAAGCGTTTGATTGTGTGGATCATGAAACTTTACTTAAAAAAATATGTCACTATGGGGCATCATTGAACTCGTTAAATTTAATTAATTCATATCTTTCAGGTAGAATGCAAAAAGTATGTATAAACGGAACTGAGTCTTCTGGAGCACCTCTAACAATGGGTGTGCCCCAAGGATCTATATTAGGACCTCTTTTATTTTTAATATATATAAATGACCTCCCGCATTTTGTGGGGAATCTTTGTGATATAGTTTTGTTTGCAGATGATACTTCACTTATATTTAAAATTCCAAGAGGTGAAGGAAATTTTGACGATGTAAATAATACTCTTTCACAAGTATTACATTGGTTTACTGTTAACAATCTTCTTCTTAATGGAAGTAAAACTAAATGTGTAAAGTTTACAATGCCTAATGTCCGACAGGCATCAACTCAGGTTAAGATAAAAGACAAACCGCTTGATACTATTGATTCCACAACATTCTTGGGAATCACTTTAGACTCCAAACTACAATGGGGTCCTCATATAGAGGCCTTGTCAGGGAGACTAAGCTCAGCTGCTTTTGCTGTAAGGAAGATAAGACGTTTGACTGATGTAGAAACAGCTAGGTTAGTTTATTTTAGTTATTTCCATAGCTTGATGTCCTACGGCATTTTACTGTGGGGCGCGGCTGCTGATGTAGAGACAATTTTTGTGTTACAAAAAAGAGCCGTGCGAGCTATTTATAATCTTAAACCTCAAGATTCCTTACGAGAGGTGTTTAAAAAAATTAGAATATTAACTCTAGCCTCTCAGTATATTTACGAAAATTTAATGTATGTACGGAAAAATTTTCATTTATTCACGAAAAATAGTGACATACACAAATATAATACTAGAAATAAGGATAAGCTTGCTATTCCACAATTTAGGCTTCGAAAGGTTGGTAACTCTTTCATGGGGAAAGGTATAAAATTTTTCAATAAACTACCAGAACACATTATTAACTTACCGGTTAATAAATTTAAAACTGTTATTAAAGAAACCCTTATGACGAAAGGGTATTATAAAGTAGATGATTATTTAAATGATAATAATGTATGGACTTGCATGATCACTACAAACATTGTAAACCTTTTGAAAAGAGGCATTGACAATAGTGACTGAGTTTGTTGCGCAGCTTCTTCTCAGCACTAGCCCACAATTGTCCCGAAGCTGTGGTAGGGTTTATATTGGGACGTGTAAAAGTGCCCCCAGAGGGCCTATTTGCATAAATAAATGACTTTTATGACTTTTATGACTTTTATGAGAAAAGATATTGTACTTGCGTGGTGGATACCGAGGTGTAAAATATTATGAATATCTTCACGACAATATTGTTTTGCTATATAACAGCAATATTGCAAGGCAAATAAACCCTTCTCTCATGATTCATCGAAAGAAATACGACAATGTGGGCAGATCTTTAAGCGCGCTGTAAAACCTGACACTGTATGGACAACAGCACGACAAGGTAAACACTGCGGCATCTTATTTTGTTGTGATAAGAGCTAGTTTGCAATAAAAGTGGGTAACTTGATATGCTGGTTACTGTACAATCGTAACTATTATTTACCCATCTTATTGTTGGTCGGACAAATTATTATGTCTGCTCGCTATTTATTGGGTACTTCGATGCTCTTATACCTTGGTTATTGCGAGATTCCTCTCTTGCTATTATTTTGTTTTCTCGCACCCAATAATTGAACTGTCTTGGTTTTAAAGCCCCTATGTGGCGTTGGATATAGCTATTTGAAGATTGTACGTTAACCATTTATAATTGTAAAATATCGCATGCCAAAGCAGTAAAACTCTGTCTTTGGTGAGCAAATACCAGTAGGATTCTGTAGCTAGACAAGCTTGGATATAATTACTATAAGACGGTAAATTTTTATCTGACGTTAATGGTATTATTATACTCAGGCTTCGTCCTCGGGATTAGCAAATAACACTTGTAGTACCGCCTATTAGGTCGCCATTCACGCACTGTATTTGAGGGAGCATTCAAAAAAAGAAATCATTCATTCATACACTCATATCGGTTCGCGTCCCGCTCGTTCGTGTCAGTCGTCGTTAGTGCTCGCCACGAACGCACATCTCGCCTCGCTAACGTTCGCTTCGCTAAAACTTTTACTTTGTTATTATGCCTAAACGTAAAAGTGATGATTGTTACGAAAAGTTATGGAAAAAATTCAAAAAATTGGAAAAGAAGCTGCTAAGTCGACGTCGCAGTAGTAGTGTTTCCTCGAATCGGTCCACGGATAGCCGTTATCAACAACGAGATCTGGATATAGAAGGTTAGTAAACAAGTGTAACTAGGTACTTACGACCTGTAGTAGAATACCCTCATGGAAAAATGCATTTTATTGAGTGTTAATTTTCGAATAATATATTATCAATTTTGCACAACACATGTCTGAAGGGTTTGCGTGCTTCTCTTTGGAGATGATACTACCCACTCCTTATGCCTAATAAACTATGTTTTACGCATGTTTTGGCATATATTTCAGACATACGACCTGTTTATGGATATTATACAAATGGTAAAACTTACCTATCTGGGTTTGCGTACTTCTCTTTGGAGACGTACTGCCCGTAATTTGATTTTGAATTCGATTTATTTTACATCTATTGTCATAAATGTGGTTGATGGTCAGTCATGATGGTCACATACATACCTACGGGGTTTGCGTACTTCTCTGTGGAGCTGTACTACCCAATAAGTTAGTTTTGCGAACAGTACTTTGGTCTGTTTCTTAACTAATATCTCGAAATCTGTTGATTACAGAATATGACTATGCAATAAATGACGGAACTCAAGGTGCAAGTGAAAGTAACGTAGAAGTTCATGACGGCTGCGATATCTTCCAGCCAGATGCGTGCGGCGATGCAAGCAAAGAACACCATGGCCCACAGCGCGCCCCCGAGCATAACGCTGAGCCCACGCCGGTGCACTCGGAGGCCACTGCAATCCCCGCCACGAGACCAGCCTCGGTCGTCATTGCTATCCCTGCGGTTCCGTCAACTAGTGCACTGTGTCCGGACGCTACAGCTAATTCCGAAGACCCTGAGACCGTTGATATCGCACTAGATGGGTCAATTCTTGAGATATTAGGCGAAGATCCTACAATTTCTAATATGTATGGACCTGAAATCCATAAGGACTTGGCACTAAGGCTCGAACACTTAGCGCGAAATGGATTGAGTAAGGATCTTCGTAAGGAATTAGGCGAAAAATATTTACTGCCCAGTAACTGTAAGCTAATTAATGCTCCTGCTCTAAACGCAGAGATTAAAGCAGCTATCTCCGATGTTAACGCTAAACGCGACAAGAATATTGAGATACGGCAGAAACAAACAGCAAGTGCCATATCATGCTTAGGTCAAGCGATTAACTGTCTTATATCTAAGAACGACAGCAATACTGATTCTACTCTGGTAAAAATGCTCATGGATGCAGAGCGCATTTTATGCGATGTACAGCACAATGACTCAGTCGTAAGAAGAAACTTCATTCTGTCATCGCTTAAAAAGGATATGAAGGATCAACTTCAAAACACTAAGCCAGACGAATTGCTGTTTGGCCAAAATTTATCTGAAACTATAAAGACGGCCAAGGCCATCCATAAATCGGGGGCTGAATTGAAAACTACAGTACCAAAGCCACACTACAACCATGTCAATAGCAAGAAACCTTCAGCGGTAGCCAGCACTTCAAAGGCTTTAAACTGGAAGGGCCCCTACCCTGCTCGGAAGCCTCCGAATCCTCCGAAGGCGAAGGACCTCTCACAGAGCAAGAATCAGCCATCAACCTCATCGAGACACTCGCAGCCGCGACCGACGCGCGGCCGCCGCTAGACCCGGTAAAATATTCTGGTAGATTACCCTTATTTTATGACCAATGGTCTCGCCTTACCACTAACCCGGTGGTACTGTCTTGTATCAAAGGATATGAAATTCCATTTGTTTGCCCAGTTAACCAATCATTCCCTCCGGTTGTTAAAAAATACACAGAGATCGAAAAAGGTTATTTCTATGAGTCCATAGAAAATTTACTTTCAATTGGCGCTATTTCGAATTGTCAGCCGATCGAAGGTCAATACCTGTCAAGCGTGTTCTTAGTACCTAAGCCAAATGGGAAATTCCGTTTTGTACTGAATTTAAAAAACCTTAACAAATTCATCAAAACCGATCACTTTAAGATGGAGGACTTACGAACGGTATTAAAATTAATAACAAAGGATTCTTTTATGTCTAAAATAGACTTAAAAGACGCGTACTATTTTGTAAAAATACATGAAAATTCAAGAAAATATTTACGGTTCGAATTCGACAATAAGCTATATGAATTTAACGTTCTCCCATTTGGCTTATGTACAGCGCCATATATATTTACTAAAATTATGAAGCCTATAGTCCGTCTTCTGCGCTCGGCTGGACTTATATCTACTAACTATTTGGACGATTATTGGTTAATGGGCAAGACATATGAAACATGTTTACACAATACATTACTGACTAAAAAGTTAGTAAATGCCCTTGGTTTCATGATAAATGAGGAAAAGAGTTCCATGGTACCAGCAAAAGTATGTACATTCTTAGGTTTTGTACTAGATTCAGAAAATTTCCAAATCACGTTGCCTAACGAAAAAATTATCAGAGTCAAAAATGAAATTAAAAAGTTTTTGACTCGTGATCGTTGTAGAATACGCGAATTCGCTGGTTTAGTTGGCTTATTAATATCTGTTTGTCCTGCTGTGGAATACAGCTGGTTGTATACAAAAGGTTTCGAGCGTGTAAAATATTTAAACTTAATGCCGGATGATAATTATGACAAAATTATGATTTTACCTGCATCAATTAGACCTGATCTTAAATGGTGGCAAAGGGCTATAGAAAGACCTTACAGCAAAATCAGGGAAGATACACATGATTTGGAAATTTTCTCGGATGCCTCAAATACGGGGTGGGGGGCTGCATGCGGCGAGGAGAGGGCCAGCGGGTTATGGAGTATAGAAGAACAAAGACAACATATCAACTTTCTAGAAATTCAAGCGGCTTTTTTTGGTTTAAAAATATTCGCGAAAAATATGACTAACTGTCAAATTTTACTTCGTATTGACAACACGACGGCCATCTCCTATATCAACCGAATGGGAGGCATTCAGTTTCCCCATCTTAACAATGTTACTTTAGAATTATGGAAATGGTGTGAATTTCACCATTTATTTGTAATGGCTTGTTATATAAGCTCGGCGGATAACCATACAGCCGATGCAGAATCAAGGCGCATACACCCAGATATAGAATGGGAGCTAGCTAGATGGGCATTCGAGGAAATTGTATTGTCTTTTGGCTCCCCACAGATAGATTTATTTGCTAGTCGAATAAATAAAAAATGCTCAACATACGTAGCATGGCATAGAGACCCTGATGCCTTTACAATAAACGCATTTACAATTTCCTGGAATGATCATTATTTTTACGCGTTTCCTCCTTTCTCAGTGATTTTAAAAACATTGAGAAAGATCGTTTCTGATAAAGCTAGGGGAATAGTGGTCGTGCCATTATGGCCTACACAGCCGTGGTACCCTCTTTTTAAGACCCTCTTGATTTCTGATCTTTTAATGTTTAACGCAAATAAAAACCCAATTATATCTTACCATTCTAGCGATCGCAAAATTCACACCAAGATTACCCTGGTGGCAGGGATCTTATGCGGGCAGCGTGGTTAAGAAGATCTGTGCCTCCCTCTGCGATAGAGGTTATGCTGGCATCCTTGTCACATAATTCCATAAAACAGTACGATGTTTATTTAAGGCGCTGGTTCTATTTTTGTAAAGATAATAATTGTGATTTGTTTAACACGTCTGTCCCACAAATTATTTATTTTCTTAATAAACTGTATGAAGAGGGATCCCAATACGGTACCCTTAATTCTTGTAGGTCTGCGTTAGCCCTTTTAATGGGTAATAATATAGGAGAAGACGATCGAATTAAACGTTTTTTTAAAGGAGTTTTTCGTTTACGTCCTCCTTTGCCAAAATACTCCATGACGTGGGATACTTCGATAGTTCTGAATCATATGGCTACGTTGTATCCAGACGAAACATTAACTCTGGATCAAATTTCTAAGAAACTTATAACATTAATCGCTTTGATTACTGCACACAGAGTACAGACACTGTCCAAGATTAATATTAAAAATATTGAAATACTATCATCAAAAGTTCTTATTAAAATACCAGATTTTTTAAAAACAACGCGCCAAGGTTGTGATACATCCAGTTTTAGTATTACCATATTTTGTGGAAAAGCCTGAAATATGCCCGGCAAAGTCGTTACTATGCTATTTAGATAAAACTCGCCCTCTTCGGAAAAATATTGATTCCCTCTTCATTAGTCTCAGAAAACCATACAAAGCTGTTGGTTCTCAAACATTAAGCCGATGGATAAAGGAGACACTTCGTAATTGTGGGATAGACGTAAATATATTTACAGCGCATAGTACACGGCATGCGGCTACGTCCGCTGCTCATAGTATCGGAATCAGTCTAGATGAAATAAGAAGAACCGCCGGATGGAGCGGTTCTTCCAATACATTCTATAGGTTCTATAATAGAACCATAAGCTATGTAAATAATGATGATGATTCCTTTGCCAGAACAATTTTAGGTGGCGTTAATGCCAATGATAACAATTAATAAGGGCTCTTTCGTTTTGTTTCTACGTGATTATATTCTTTTTGAAGTACTAATTAAAATATTTCAATTGAATCTCTAAAGGTCTACAAGTGTTATTTGCTAATCCCGAGGACGAAGCCTGAGTATAATTACTGATTAAACGAACTTACCTGTACGTGAAGTTCTATCAGAATTATGCGAAGGCTTCGTCCGAAGGGATTAGCAACCCTCCCTCCCCCTTTTATATAAGGATTTCTACCCATAATTGAAATATTTTGCACATCTAAACTACCTGACACGAACGAGCGGGACGCGAACCGATATGAGTGTATGAATGAATGATTTCTTTTTTTGAATGCTCCCTCAAATACAGTGCGTGAATGGCGACCTAATAGGCGGTACTACAAGTGTTATTTGCTAATCCCTTCGGACGAAGCCTTCGCATAATTCTGATAGAACTTCACGTACAGGTAAGTTCGTTTAATCAGTAATTATATGAGTCTCCCGACACTGAGATAAAACATGATACGTAGGTCACACGTTTAATGAGCTATTAATTTACTAATGTTTGAATGTAAAGACAACGGCATAAAGATAGCTTGGTTACTTGTTTGTTTTTTACTGACTTGAAAAAGGAGGTAATCAATCGTTAGAATTTTAAAATATTTGAGTATGTTAAACCAGTAAGGCTTTCAATCACATGAGGTTAATTTCGTGAGTGTATGTATGTTTGTATGTAAGTATGTTTGTCTTCGGCTTTCTCAAAAACGAGAAGTCATAGCGAGATGATTCTCAATTAGATATAGTTTCACTTATGGTACAGTGAAAGTTTCTTCAAAATCGATCCAGTAGCTTTTGAGATAATTATGAGTATGCATCTAAAAATCATGAAATTAAAAATAAATAAATAAAAAAACTGCCTGAAAAAATCTGACTAAAAAGCTTAAAAAAATAACGCATTCGTTTTTTATTTAGCAGAGACAAATGCTTTTGGAGTCGGTACATCATTGAAACGAACCTAAAATAGTCTTCACTCATCTGTTTCTAAGAATAAAGGCAGAACAGTAATAAAAAATACAAACCTATTCCATTTTCGGTATCCGGAAAATACCCTGTTCCTTATTGACTAAAGAAATAAATTACAGCCTAGTCTATCAGTGGTAAAGATCTTGCTCCGCGGGTGTTAGCAATCGCTTCCGTATACAGTGAATCCGGGATAAATCTGCGCTTGACACCGGCGCATTATCGCAGGTCGAGGTCCGTTACTAGGATTAGCATACTTAATTAAATAGGGCCTGACCACGCAAGCGCCAACGAGCTACTTTTGTTAGGAGGTGTACTGTTAATTAGCTTAAGTCATTAAGGCACTACCCGGATTTTTAACGCGCTAGTGTGCGCGTCCTGCCAACCAGATTTTTGATTGGTCTTTTATTTAACAAGTTATGATTTTTCTACTAAAGTGGCGCTAGTATGCGCGTTAAAAATCCGGGTAGCCCCTTAAGCAAAAACAAAGCACCAAAACAGTTTAAACCCTTAGGCTTAATATTCGTCGAATACGCTTAATTTGAAAACGTCGCCTTTCTGTCAGCATCATTTATGTAAATGTCATTCTAATATCTGTCGCCTTATTCAGTCAGATAAATTTTACCTATTTGACGTTGGTAAAAACGGCTCATAAGTGTTAAAAATATCATTGAAAACATCAGAATTAAAGTTCCTATTTCCATAACTTTTAAAGGGTTTGTAAAAAATATAAATGAAAACGTTACCGCGGCAGATAAATATGTGTTACTACTTATTATGTTTGACGTTCCTAAAGTTTATATTCAAAAACCTACTAAAGAAAGGATATTGCCCGTTGCGTGTGGTTTTGCTTGGGCGCTACTTTATGACTCTATATCAAGTACCAACACAGACTAGCTGATACGTAAACTTATGCCCATATAAGTTACTAGCGGTCCCCCGCGACTTCGTCCGCGCGTTTTGAGTTCGCTCCCTCCCCTCCCGTCGCAGCGTGATGTTTTATATCCTAAAGCCTTTCTCAATAAATAAGCTATCTAACACAGAAATATTTTTTCAAATCGGTTCAGCAGTTCCTGAGATAAGCGCGTTCAAACCAACAAACTCTTCAGCTTTATAATATAATTAGCGCAAGCGCACGTTGTACTTAAGCTGCGAACATTATTTTGGTGCGGAGTTATGTTAAAACTGTGATAGCTCCTAAAATATTTATTGGAATCAAATGATATAAAGGGCAACTTTGTTCTAAATGAAATGCTCGTGATAATGAATGTATTTATTTTGATAAGAATAAATACCTGTGTGTATAATACACCTCTAAAAATGATGCATTATTTTTTTACAAATTTATTAACATAAAAAAGGTTGTAATAAGTCAACCATAAAAGATAGACTTATGCTGTCGCGGACTTTATTATAGAACTCTTAATGCTAAACAATCTTGTCATACATATTTTTTGTGTAACTTTAGCGGTTTCCGCAGCGTACGCAGCGGAAGCTCTCAAAAGGAATATCTTTCTCCCGTTTTCGCAACATTTTTCATTGCTGCTGTGGTCTTATGAGTCGTATCTTTATGTTACATAGCCTAAAGCCATCCTCGATAAATGGACTATCCAACGTAAAAATAATTTTTCAAATCGGGCCAGTAGTTTCTGAGATTAGCGCGTTCAAACAAACAAACAAACAAACAAACAAACAAACTCTTCAGCTTTATAATATTAGTATAGATTTAAAGACAACTTTAGACAACGTTTCTTGGGCTGAGCAGCCTACGATGACTTGTGATTTTTTTCATTTACTTTTAATATGCAATGCAATCATTGTACTTTATCAAAGTAAATATTGTTGCTCTGATTTTGGTACGTAATATAATATTTTTTTTATTAAGGCCTGTTTTAATAATATTCGTCGAATAAAATACAAACCGCCTAATTCGAAAACGTTACCTATGTAAATATCATTTAAAAATCTATCATTTACACTTATTCAGGCCAGAGGTGGAATTTTGTAAAGCAATCGTATTCATTTGACAGTTATAAACGTACTGTATGATCTGTCAAACGCTTTGTTCTTTGCTGTTTGACAGATCATACCGTACATTTTGTGAACACAATTCCACCTCTGGGGTGCAATTGTGTAAAGCAATTGTATTCATTTGAGAGTTCATAACGTACGGTATGATCTATCAAACGGCAAAAAACAAAGCTTTTGATAGATCATACCCTACGTTATTAACTGTCAAATGAATACGATTGCTTTACACTATTCCACCTCAGATTTTACTAACGTCAGATAAGGAATATTCGTCGAATACTATACAAATCGCCTAATTTAAAAACGTCACGTATTTGTCGGCAATCATTGTAATGTCATTATCAAAACGGTCGTTTTATACGTACTCAGTCGGATATCTGGTGTAAGTAAAATCGGATAATTCGAAATTTAACCTACACAGCAAATTCTGATTAAGTCAAAGTATTGACGGAATCGAAAGAGGATTATTAAAAAAAAAATCAAAATAAGAATTACATCTACTCCACCGCATCCTGCGAAGCTTAAACTCCCATACAAAGTTGGTGTAAACTCCATACAAGTCCGCAAAACTCGGCGGCGTCTATTTAAGTTTCTCCGCTTTGTACACGTGTCACGGACTCTGATGACACTTTGATGGGTTTTTGAACGGTTTTTTGTTGGAATAACGTATGAAGAAGAACCCTTATTTGGCTAAACTGCCTCATTTTTTAACCGACATCAAAGAAGGAGGTGGTAAGTAATTCAACTGTATGTTTTTTTTTGTGGCTGTGTTACCTCAAATCACAGTAATTTATTGGACTGATTTGAACTTTTTTACTACTAGTTGGTCCCATTGTTGCGAAGTCGGCACCCGATGATGGGATCTTGATGCAATCGAGGGAAACCCTCAAATTTATAGTGTTTTTGTACAAGATCTTTAATGTGGACATATTGTTACCTAATAATCAACATCAAGTGGAGCTAAGGTGATGGTGGAATTCCTCAACGCTTAGGAGTTCAGTGATTATAATGACAGAACTAATGATGGGTAATTTGTAGCTCCTTAAAGACCAGAGTCATAAGGTGAAAATTTCCCCCCCCCCCCCCCCCCCCCCCCGCCGCCCTTGCCTCCTATAATAAACTTTTAAAAAACTAAAAACCGACTTTACAACTAAAATTCACTAAAAAGTCTTAAATAAACTCTTGACCCTTTAAAGGAAACAATCAATTTTAGGCGAACAATTTATTTTGGAGTTTGCTCTGCTAGTTGACACTTGAGATGGTCAAAGTGATGAAGTTGTGAAGTCGGCTTTTACTTTTTTCAATGTCGACTATGTATTGCAGTTTAATTGATATAGGAATACAGCGTCTATTTCTCTGTAAAATATTTGTAGTTTCCAATTCGGCTGTCCTCTTACTAAAGGTACAAACAATTATTTTTCAAATTCTAGTAACTTCTTTGAAAATATGTTTTATAGATGTGATTATTAATACATAAATAATCTAATGATACGTTACAAGTTGTCTAGGTAAATCAAAAAACAAAAATGATCTGTACGGTAAGTAAGTGTAAAGATATGCTTGGTAATATTGTCGGCAAGATAGATCGGCTGATAGGCCACGGCCAGTGTCGACGCGTGTCCGAAACTTGCCTCTTGTTATTCTTAAAAAGGACAATGCATTGAACCCATTAGTCATCAGGTATTTACGTAATTAAAAATAGGATGGGATTATAACCCAGCTTACGAAATTATAATGTACAAATGCCTTACAAAAACATTTCAGTGTTAAAACCGAGAATTAAACATGTAAGATTTTTGTACAGTCTTAAGGATGATTCACGCTACAACGTGCCGAAGCCGGACCGTGCCAGAGCAGGGAAATATTCCCACTGACATTCCAACGCCGTGCCTCGTCCGGGCCCGGGCGGAGCACGGACGGAGAAATCACTTCATACAAAATGTATACAATAATGGTTAACCGTATCCGTGTAGCGTGAATCAGCCTTTACTACCTATTCTTCTACTGTTGAAATGTCTGTTTCAAATAATTGATTTGTATGAGAAGCTACATAATTCATAATTATTTGCGTATTCTACATACATTTATTAATAACAAACAAGAAAAAATATAAAACTAAGACATGCATCTTAATAAAATAACTTAATACCTAGGCACCTATTCAAAAACGAAACCATTTCCTTGCGGCAAGGACGCTATGATGCTGGCTGCGTTGCCGTTTTGTGTATTTGATTTTTTACAAAACGAACATAAAAGATATTGGAAAACAAACACATACATTGCTCTGATCCCAAAGTAAGTAGCTAATGCACTTGTGTTATGGAAATCAGACACAACGGTGGTACCACAACACCCAGACCCGAGACAATATAGAAAATTTTGATTTCTATATTGAGCTGACCGGGAATCGATCCCGGGGCCACGGAGCGGCGACGCCTTGAAACCAGCGTGCTTAGCCACTACACCACGGAGGTCGTCAAAAAAATAAAAGTACCAAAACCGCCGACCTTAACGCGAAGCTCTGTTTTTATGTTAGTTCCGGTTTGGGGGAAAAACTTCCCTGATATGAAAGTTGCGAAGAGAGTAGCAGGTGCCCGTTACGGCCTTCTCCATATTACCGATGCAGCACCATACAGTGGTGTTTACCAATAAACGCCTGTGTATTTAGGGATATAAAATATCAGATTTTATTTTCTTATGTGGACTTTATTACCTAAATAAATAAATAATTTCGAAGTATGATATTAAAGATTTTCTATGAGTTTATAATGCATGAAATGAGAAGATTTCAAATTTTGTTCTGACCTTTGGTTGAGAATGCTTTTGGCTTTAAGTCCGCCATATGTACCATTTTATGTTGGTTGCATGAAGTTTTTAAATAAATATTAAATAAATGATTTATAACGAATAATCAGAAATGAAATGAAAAGAATGTTTATTTGCGTTTGGAAAAGGGTACATTAAAGTGGTTATCATTTTCATTTATTTCAGCTTTTCCAGACATCTATGAATAGCATGTAAATATATATATTTTATTCAGAACAAAAAAGTCTTAGCGTCAAGGCAAAAGTTAATTAAGCACATGAAATGAGACCTGTTATAACAGAAAAAAGTTTACTTAGCACAAAACCAACGAGATAATATATATTTTTAGTCTAAGCAATTGCGCTAAATATTTCAGCCTGAAATCTATCTATCACCGTAATAGGTCGTGACGTGACTACATATCAGGACATTAATGTAATGAAAAATGCATGGCGGACAGTTTTGGTCACCATCATGTCATAAAAGCCATTATTGGAGCCATTTTTCGGGAAGAAAGAAGTTGCGAAGATGGCAATGCGGCGCAGGTGCAAGTTACGATCCTGTGTATGGATAGCAGAAAAAGATTATAAAGTTTTAAATTACTACTAATTTTAAGATTGTAGCACACCTTTACACCCGTTACGGAAACAGCACCGTATCAACTCGAGGCATTCAGTATTATTCGTATAAAACTCCATACTTCAACGCACATCTATGAACTTCGTAACGTCACCACTTCGGATCGAGATCAACTCTGGAGCCACTCTCGACCAGCGGCGCATGCGTTGTAACGCACTCACGACTCGTCACCCGATGGTTGTCAACTATCTGCCAACTGTAGGTGCGATTGTGTAAAGCAATCGTATTCAATTGACAGTTCAAGACGTACGGTATGGTCTGTCAAATGGCAAAGAACAAAGGGTTTGACAGGTCATATCGTACGTTTTGAACTGTCAAATGAATACGATTGCTTTACACAATTCCAGCTTCTGTCAAACGGGCTGTCATTCATAAGAAGAACTTTCATAAGTTGTAGCAAATACGATCCGAGGCGAGGCGTTCGCTATCCGGTGCCGATCCCATGCCAAGGCGTTGTTGTTCCCGTGCCGAGTGGGTAGGTATGCTTCAACCTATACGCCGGTATTTATTGATGAATCTAACTAAGCATAGCCTTTAAGCAGGAGTTTGCTTGCTGCATCATTGACTCTATCTCTACCACGCTAGAAGGCTAGTCAAAGTTAAGATAATACCTTTTCAAGATAAAAAGAGTACACAATTAAAATTTTATAGTTGACTGTGCGTCTGGAAACCTCTCAAAATATGTTGTACAGTTGATAGTTACTATAATTTGTTAAGAAAAAAACTAAGGATTTTTCTGTTACCAATACCGATGCGTCGGATATTGGCTATGCCTGCAGTTTGTGATGGGATGGCGTAGTGATAGGCCATCACTGTTTTATGGCAGTTCGATTGTTATAAAACGCCCGTATCAATTTCTCTAACATTATTATACAGCTTGATTTGATAAAATTTTACAAAATTGATCATATGATACGAACCATCCTATTAGTCAATTCAGGGGGCGTATTGCAATCCAACTTTAGCTGTTCTATTACCAGGCAGCTCAATTCTAACTCAGTGTAAACGAATAGTATCAATATAATAAAATTATAATAATACTACAATGTACGTACATTAATATTTTTGTTGTTTTATTATAATAATATTATGCATATCATGCGACATTGCAATACGAATGCGAATTTGACAGTAAAGCTGAGCCGCTTACCTATCAAAACTGCATCGAAATACGCGCCCAGTTAACACAAGCATTTCTTGAAATATTCAATTTCTAACTCTAAAAATAACATTGCCCGAAGAAAAGAAATAAAACTGCAGGTTATAAATAACAGAACAAAGTTTAAACTACACTTTCGACTAACAACCTGGCTCTAAAATATGCACAATTTGACTCGAACAATCTCCTAAGTGCAGTAAGTAACCTCTTCTCAGAGCTTGTAGAAAGATAGATAAAAAGTACAAAGAAAAGTGGTGCTAGATGCTATGGTTTTATAACTTAATTCTAACTTGGATAAGATGTGAATAAACTGTTGAGGCTGTGTGGTGAGGGTGTCTACGCGGTGCTGGTGAAATAAGAAGTCTTGGATCTTCGTGATAAATGATTTACTTGGTGCAATTATACATGATATGATAAACAAAATACGTCGTGAGGTGCATTGAATTATGGCTCTTAAGGTGCTTAAGTTAAGTGACTGTATCTTCTGAGGCTCAGAACATAAATACTATTTACCAATTAAACCAAAATAAAGCCGAGTCGCTAAAACTCACGACTCGGGATTCAATCCTCTTGGACAGAGTTCGCCAGGAAACTGAGCACTAAACTAACTGGCAGATAAAACTTAAGTAGTTATAATGATCATAATTAAGTATCTTATTATAATTCGTACAATCCTTGCGGTCAATGTACCGAGGTACATACTTCGTTGGAGCAATGCCATGCACCTTGTTTAGAAGGAAAACAACGGAACAGCGCAAATCTTTTTGCAGCTAAAATATTGGATTTTACGCTGACTGTAACTTTATAAGAATTGAATACAATGCGCTTTTATTTGAGGGGGAAAGAAGGCTAGGTAAAGCGAAACTTAAACTAAATTTACTTTATCTAATTGTAAATAAAATAAAAATTAAATATGTGTCGGGCTTGCTGCGTTTTTCTGTCACTGACAAATGACTAAGAGTCGATTTTACCAACGTCAAATAAATAATATTTGTCGAACATAAAACAAAACGCCTAATTTGAAAACGTTACATATTTATCAGCAATTACTAAAATAAATGTCTTTTTAAAATCGGTCGTTTTGTACTATTCGGTCTGATAAGTCCTATCTGACGTTGGAAAATCAGGCCTAAGTAGTTCAATTGCTATTTTGAGAGTAAAAACTGGCTAAGTGTTAGTCAGACAGACAGACTTGACGAAACAATAAGGGTTCCGTTTTTGCTATTCGGCTAAGGAACCCTAAAAAGAAATTAAGTAAAGCTTGCTTGAATTAAATGGCGATATGAGAACGGATATTGTCTCGAACTAAGACAAGTTCTTATACGCGATTTGCTGAAATAAAAAACAGAATGCATAAGAGTTATGCTCAACTCATTAAGCTTAATCTCATTAGTTTCTCAAGTTCAACGACCCCCAAATCCATATCGATACCGAAATAAAATCGATTCCATTCGTTTGTCGCATTACTCTCCATCGATTAGTCGCGCCTTCAATAGCATAAGTCAGGCGCACCATAACTCCAATAAAAAGATAAACACTTTTATATCGACAAGTGAATACGATTTAAACCTAAGCGTGTCTAATATCCGACAGTATCGGACAATCGGTACGCCCAAACCGTGTTGTGTTGAACCCGGGACCTTGCCAGTGATAAAAAGAATCAGTAAACACATCGTTGTCCAGGCACAACGATGTCGCCAAATGCAGTGTTATACAATTAACGAAAGTAACTGTGGGTGTTTTTACAAGCTTTTTAGGGTACCGTAGCCGAATAGCAAAAAACGGAAATTAAAAATTGAGGAACTTATAGTGTTGTCAAGTCTGTCTTTCTTTCTGTCCGTCCGTATATCACAGCCGCTTTATTCTGAAACTATAAGCACCACACTGTTGAAATTTGGTAGGAAGATGTATCCTGTTAACCGCTTTACGATTCTTATACAAAAAATATTTTTTTAACGATAAATATGCTGAGTAATCGTTTTCCTAATAGGTAGATCTTTAGTTTGAGGTGATCTAGAATTTATAAAGATGAAATAAGAAACCAAAAATTTGCGCACGGGTGGGACTTGAACCAGCAACCCTTTGGCTGACCGGGACAAACGCTCTTACCAATTGAGCTACCGTGCTGTCAGTTCAAGTCCCGCCCGTGCGCAAATTTTTGGTTTCTTATTTGATTTTTATGAATATAAAATATGACACTGTGAGTGTTTAAAACATTCTAAACCATGACATCTAGAATATTGAAACGGAATGTAGAATAGTTTTTGAACCGTAGAATAGTTTTTGAACTGAAAATAGAACTTTGAGAGGCAGAAGTCAAAGTTTTTTCGGGAATAACGATATTAGCGGGTAAAGCTTTAAAGTGATTATCATTAAAATCATTGGCATGAGCAAAAACATGACCTATTGTGTAAATTTCTGACTAAGTGGAGGTAAATAAACAAAATTAATTGTTACAGGTAAGGAAACTCAATGTTTAAACGTCTGAGATATTGTTGCGATTAGGAGTAATCCTAATTAATACTCGGATTACCAACTGTGGATTTTCAGCAAAGTAAACAAAAGCAAAATGTTATTTATGAAAATACTGAGAAGCGGAGTATTTATTTTAACTTTTAACGCTAACTGTTATCGTAGAGGTTGATACTTTTCTATTAGACCAATGATAAACACTTAGAAATGCACTCTCTTATTTGGTAGCCAAGTCTTAGTTATGAAATATAAATGAAGCAAACAGGTAGAAGAAAAAAGTTATTTATTTTATTTATTTAAACTTCATTGTACTGTTAGGTATTTAATTAGCGGACTTGATGCCTTATGGCATTCTACCACTCAAACACTTGGTAATTGGGTGCGGAGGGCCTTTTTAAAAGCATGTTTGATAAACATTTGCAATTGTGCATGAATGATAAACATGACAAATCTTAAAAAAACAGGAACATATGTTTATCTGAGTCGTCAACTATTTATTTTTAATCAACTGTCAACTATAGACGCAAATAAAAATTTAAGACAATTTTTTCTCAGGGTGACAACGCCCCTTGTGTGTACTACGAAAGACCTGCGGAGGCACTTAAGTTTGACTTAAGCAATGGCTAATTTCCTGAAATCAAAATTAATAGTGGGAGGAACTAGAAAATATTTGCATATCATTACCATACAAACTAACATGATTAAGTTAGATTATTTTCAATGGCTGATCTGGTTTAAACTATAGCTCTAACTATCGCGGGTGGTCTGAGGGACCTAGCGGCGGGGGGTTGACTTCAATTGAATTACGAAAAATGCAGACTGCGCAACGGGCAGATAAACTGTTGGGGATAACGCGTTTGGTGTGTATTCCGGCTTTCATTTGTCTTGATTTTCCCGTCCGCCGTATGTGTAGGTACCTACTTGCATGTAGCATACTGAGATTCGGAAAGCAATTGGATAAAAATGTTAATAGAATGCATTTGTTTCAACGAGGGTGAATAATTTTAAATCATTGTTTTGTAAGCTTGATAAAATTCGGCAGTTTTTATTTTTGGTATTGACAAAACCCCACATATGTTTGCAAAACTTCCTCACGAAAATGTTTTATTTATATTAAAGAAAATGTAAATAAACGAGAATCAAAACTTATCTTGTTTCAAAAAGAGAAAGACAGTTCCAAAACAACCCGTATTTTAATATTTCAAACTTCATTTTTGACACGTTAACTAAATATTCACGTTAAATTACTAGAAAACAAACCTTGCTACAAATCAAACAATGTATCAATGCATCAATGTATCACCTACTCAGACTCACTATCAGGAGAACCAAAGCTTTAAGCCCCATCGTAAGCTTATTACTCAAGCTTTAAAAACCCGGCAGCGCATCACTTACTATACCAAAAAAGCGCGACCAATTTCTCACAAAGCAGCTTTCGCCCCATCAGCGCGCGGAAATTACCTATACACTAACGTATGCAGAATTTCCAGTTGAAAAATATATGAGCATCGGCAGCGCATTCAATCTTCGGAGCGAACTTACAGTAGATGGGGTACAGTACAGAGACGGAAGGTATCTCATGTTTATTTCCAATTTCAAAAAAAGGAGGTAATCAATTTAATGTTTGTGTATGTGATATCGTTAGAATTTTACAATAATCGAGTATTTTGATCCAGCAAGGCATGGCAAGACACATGTTCCACAGATTTCTCAAAAACGAGAAATCTGAAAAATCTATTCCATCTAAAGACATAGAGTAAGTTTCATCTAAATCGGCCTAGTAGTTTTCTGAGATAACAAAAAATCTAAAATAAAATATTTATGTACTTTTTATAAAATATTTTTTCAGCCTTATTTATTAACAGTACGTTACTTTGAAACATAGGATATAAGAGTTTTTTCATTTTTGTTAAGTTAATTTGTTAACAGCGTTTGAATATTTTCGACTGTGCGTGTTTAAAAAAACATCTTATTCAAATGTGAGAATGACTATTTTAATAACCATAAGGCAGCTGCAGACAGATGGCGCTGAATTCTTGCTGACTTGTAGTCGACACACAATTTTACTTGTACTTTTATGAATAAGGTACCTTGGCCTAAATTCGAAACTAAAAGAGGCCCGATGCGGTGATACGATGCATTCCACGAATCGTTGACAGCAGCAATCAAGGGCGACCAAAGCCAAGCTTGCATCCGGATGGCGCTCCCTGCATCAGAGAGCCACAGCCAGAGACAAGAATGCGGAAGAATGATCATGGCTCATGCCGAGAGCGTAACCCGTTAGTTCTTGGCTTTTTAAATGACTCGGGAGGACGCCGTCAGGTTTAAGTGTGTAGGCAGGCTCCGAAGTCTAGAGTCCCACGTAACCCCCAAGTGTTCCCTGATTTCGGTGGGTATGCTAAACTGCAATTCGAAACCAAACAGACGGAAATCGCTAGATGCTTTCGATTTAGAATGTAACTTTTGATTAAATTGCATCAGAATGAACTTTTGATCGACAATATATAATATGTACTAAATGTGAGGTGCTCGTAGCACAGTGGTAGCAGCGCTTTGGAAGTGATACCGAAGTGAAGCAACCTACGGCGCGGTCGTGTATGGATGGGTGACCATTCCGACCATATAAGTGACGTACATCACGAGCATCTCCGTGCTTCGGAAGGCACGTTAAGCCGTTGGTCCCAGCTAATATCGGTTGATATTAGTCGTTTAGCCTAGTCAGAGGCCTTATGAGCGGCTTGAAAACATCTGACAGCAGGGTTAGTCGCTTGCTTTGCAAACACCCCTCCACCAACCCGCACTGAGCCCGCGTGGTGGAGTAGGGCTTAAAACTACCTCATAGTTGAAGTAAGACCTTTGCCCAGCAGTGGGATGTTCCAGGCTAACTTTACTTTACTAAATGTGTTAAGTCCACGTCAAAAGATGAACGTATCCAATTCGCATACAAAGGTCAAAGATGCGAATTGAAAAGCACAATTAATATAATATAATATTGGATACCAGTCACATACATTGCTCTGATCCTAAAGTAAGTAGCTAATGCACTTGTGTTATGGAAATCAGACATTACGGTATTACCACAACACCCAGACCCAAGGCAATAAACAAGATTTTGATTTTTATATTAACCCGACCGGGAATCGAACCCGGGACCTGAGAGCGGCGACGCTTTGAAACCAAGCGTGCTTAGGTACTACACCACGGAGGGCGTCTTTTTGAAATAGAATTTCAAACAAATTACTTTTCTTATACATTGTTGTACTGTGTACTCGCTAAAAGATGGGGTGCAAGCGTCACTAGCGCCCCTATAGAATATTATCGGATATGGCGGGAAACGAGCGATAACGGCTCTGGTAGATTGTATCTACGTGGGCGTAACGTATGAGGGCTTAGCGAAAAAAATTTGGCTATCGAATGCAGGATGCAAAATTGTAGAGGTTTTATGGGAATTATACTGAGCGGATGCAATAATCAATTAGGTGATAGTCACTAATGAGCATACGTTATAAAAGGAAAAATAATTTTAAGCTCAAAAATAATAAAGTGTCTTTCCTTAAGTGTCATCTTACAAGTGAGGAATAGTGTAGCGTTAGCAAAATGCAAGCTTTTATCGATACGTCATAGTATTAGAAAATTAATTAAATAAACGATGATTTGGGTAAAGGATCATTACCAGAAGTAAAGTTTCCTGATAAAGATATATTATACTTCGTGATTTGTACTTTAGAATTAGTAACCTGAAAGATAAGGTATTTACTTGGTAGTATCGCTACGTGCCATAGTGGTGGCAATAGCGATACTACCAAGTGAATACCGTCTCTTTCAGGTTACTAATTCTGAAGTACAAATCACGAAGTATAATTGTGATAGAACTGCACTCATAGGTAAGTTCGTTTAATCATCAATTATTATGGATAGAATTTTATTGGAACACAGACGGTTTTCACGCCCCGTTCAGCGAAAACGAGTAGCTTCCCTGTGGGAGCGAGTGCGGCAGCACCAACAGTCTCCTGCCTGAGGGCTATTGCAGTAAGGATAAGCAGCCTTATTGGACATCCATCCACGTCTAGTCTAATCCTTGCTTAAAGTTCTATTTGAAAGAATTTAAAGTTAGGATTGGATCAGAGTGTTTGAGTGTTTTAAGTGGGTGGCTTTGATTTTATTTCATTATTGTTGGTATTACTTTAAGAATGAATGGAAACTGTTTCTAAAATTAATGATTTCAATTTCAATTATGTATGTTTCATAAATGGACTATAAGGTTCTGCAGTAACCGGGCGCTGCTAAGTCCATGAGTTTCCCATAAATGGAAATTCGAGTTTACGGAGTGTATGTCCTATGACTAATATTTCATCTATAAAAGGGGCACTTTACTTAGTCCAGTCTTTTTATTTGTTACTTCACAACCTTTAGATCATACTTCAATGCACTTCAGTCTTTTAGTTTTACACTAAATTAAAATAAGTCTTGACAAATTTAGGTGGTTAATAGATAAGTTTTAGCAATCTATTTCTAATTTCTTCGTAGTCTGACTTTATTTCAAATATAATTAGTCAAGAAAGTTTTTTCATGCATTCGAAGGTTGATTCGTCGAGCGGTTGAAACATACCGGAAGCTCTACAGTGCTAAATATTAGGTACTCAATCGAAAAAAATGGTTTTAATAAAATGCAAATCACAAGAAATATCTTCAAAAAGGTTATTTTTGTAATTTACAAAATGAATCCCAAATAGTATGCGACAAAGTTACAAAAATATCAGCAATCATCTAAAAACTTGGCTTCTTTCCTAAAATAGGATTTGTGTCTGAAAGAGAGAACGTCGACTTAAAAAAGACAATTTTTCAAACGGTGTAAATCAAAATGTGTACCTAACAATTTCCTTGGTAAAATTTCGTCTCAAAGAAAAAAACCTAGTCCTTGTTCTTATTTTGGCTGGATACCAAAACTACGTCTTATGAACAAACAATGGTCTTTTTCTAAAAAAATGTGCTACATCTTATGAACAAACAATGTTATTTTTCTAAAAAAATGTAGTACAGAAACTAGCAGGGCAAAGTTTGCTATCATTTTTATAGCGACGTAAATTCTGGCGGTCCCCTGTGTGACGTCACTTATTCTTCCTTATTCATGTTGCAACAAAGTTTTATACGGCGGAGAATGTATGGCGCGTGTGATTTCGGCTCGCTCTTGAGCAGTAGTTGAGAATACTCCGACTCCTTAGAGTGTTACACAATGTTACGCTGTATGTTTACTGTGCAAGTGACAACGCGATAAATCCTGGGATTTTATGTCTAATCAAATTCAGATTTCGCTAGAACGCAGTGACGTGCTTGGTTCTGAACCATTTTGCCACATGATACACACAATGTAAGAACTAACTAGTTCATAGCACCAGCACGGAAGCGTCTCTAGAAGCCTCTTACGCCTATGCTTATTCACAATTAAAATACGGCATGATACTCTGGGGAATAGCACAGACATACTCGTAGATGATATTTTTTTAAAATGCAAAAAAATGTGTCAGAATAATATATAAAATCGACAACACTAAATCATGCGAACAATATTTCACAAAATTTAAATGACTATCCCTACCATCGCTCTGCGTACATGATAATATTTATATTTACTTTAAAAGAGATCTAAAAAATTACTAATGTGAAAGATACACATAATGTTAACACAAGAAATAAAAACAAACTTTACTTGCCACCCTCTCGAATGAAAATGTTAAACACTAGCCCATATTACATGGCAGTCAAAATATTTAATAAATTACAATGTCATATTCAAAGAGAGCCTGGCAGAAAATCTTTTTCAAAATGCGAAAATACCTAATAACCAAATGCTACTACTCATTAAATGAATATTTAAACACTTAGTACTTAAGTAATTTATTAAATTTAATACGCTCGCTAAAATATATTATATTAACAATACAATAATAATAATATATATAACATAATATAATATTTAAATAACTGAAAAAGAAAATAAAAAGTCTGCTCTGTATTTTAATTCTTAAGTATCTATAATAGATTTTTATAACATGGAGTATAATTTACTTACCTCCACTTTTAAGCGGCCTCAAAGTGCTATACTTTTTGTGTAACTAGGTTACAAGTAAACTTAATGAACACATATATTTACCTATGTAAGTTTGTAACTATAAATAAATAAATAAATAAAAAAACATGCAAATAAGTCTCCAAAAAGCTATTTGACAAGCGTTCTAAATCGATAACGCTGAATTTTCACAATCAGCCATTTATACAAATACGCAATAACCCTAAATCGCGGCGGCCCAAATCCTTCATTGCAAAGCTTTCAAAATGGCCGCGATATTTATGGTTTCGGCAAAAAAATCAGCAATTTCCCTCGCAATTTAACGTCAACTTGGTGGTGGCAAGCGTGAGCGGACAGTTACAGCCCTGCTTTATTGGACAATATATTCCGAACCGGAGGGCATTTTCCCCAGTACAAAAAAATACGCGTTATTGCCCAAAGATCGGAAAGGTTGAAAGGTGTGTTAAGTTTACAGTATTTTTGTTCGTGTATTTTTGCTCGACCTGCTGAATTCTGTTGGAAAATTTGGTTGTTATTTTAGGTTAAAAAATACATTTGAATTAAAATAAACACCGGTTGCAGATACAAATAAATTCTCCATTCTGATACTTTCTAATTACAAAGAATAATAGTTTGTGGTTTAAACGACCATTAAACCTAACTCCTCGCTTAATCATTAACTTAATTAACTTATAACCCACTCGAATTGCGCAGTAAGATGTTTACGACTACCCACCATTGATGTAGGGCGGCGCTGCAGTGCAGCTTGCAATTTTACGACACGGGTAAACGGGTAAGATTAATCAGACCAATTGGAATTTTATAGCGTTATCATAACTTATGACCTAAGGGAAATCAGTATAAGAAATCGTCCCAAAGATTTGTTTGATTTGTAAGAATTAAAAAATCTATGCAAAATTCTTAATTTATAAGTATCAGTTCTTCTTCTTCTTCTTGTCCTTCTCTCTAATTATTAATCAGAAAAAGGTTTACAATTCCACCGCTTTTATGCACACTTTATAGTCATCATAACGTACGCCACTTACAAACGTTACAACAGACCAGACAACTCACCCTAAAGACATTCCGGGCCATTACGTACTCTCAGTATGTAAATCGCAACAAAAACTTTAGCAAAAAGAACTCTAAGGGCGAAAGAATAGTGTTTTGTAAGCGGATCGAATGTATACCGATAAAAATTCTGAAAGGGTTCGCGAATCCTATCGGACGACACGTGTCCCGACCGTGACAGAAATTTAAACTGTATCTGTGATGAGTGCGTAGAGCAAAGGAGAACAGTAAAACAATAACTAAAAACGACGAAACTTGAAGTACCTAATTGAATTAAAATAGTTACTAAAACATTACTAAAAACCGCATCAAAAATGGTCTAGCCAAACGCGAGATATTCGCGGATATACGTACAGGTCATCTGAACACCTCATTATTATGAAGTCGTTTAAAAAAATGCTAATATGAAAAATAAAGTAAACTACTTAATTCTATAATATGTTTCCTTAGTACCTGTCTATGGATAGATTTGGCCATGACTAGATTCCAGATCGAGGTAAAGACTGAAGCGAAACTAGCGTATTAACTTTAACTTAAAGGATACTCGTATGCCGATTAAAGAACTCGATACTTACTAATTTGTTAAAACGCGATCAAGGAAAAAAGTGAAGTTAGCCTGTAACAACCACTGCAAGGCAGAGGCCTCAACTCAACCAAAATAATAGCTTTCTATAGTAATCAATTCATTTGAATTGTATGATACAATATTGCTTCAATGTCTCTATTATTACACAGGTACTCCGTGATCATGGCGCTTACAACGGTGCCGATATATCAAGCTCAAAATTTATAAGGTACATGGTAGCAAATCGTACCTAACTGCCAATCCATGTTCTTCGATTGTTATCATATTTTTTACAGGGTTCTCAAAAGCCCGGTCTGTTCTTCCTGAGCTACACCTAGACATAATCGTTAGTGCGGGCGCGTGCGGCACATTTGCGAGTGCTCTAACCGCTGCGATTTGTACCGACCGACTTTTTAATTACTTTATCCGCGACGTTCCTCTCCACTCTGCTCTGTTCCGTTGTAGTGTTTATCTCAGTTTTGTTACAAACTCGCTTCATTGCCGTTACCATGAGTTTACGGCGTTTTTACTCGCTAGCGGTGACGTTAAAAAAAGTGTATGGAATAGTTCTGCAAGTGACCGCTAGAGGCGCTGCGCAATTTTCCATATACTTTTTACGTCGTCGCTAGCGAGTAATACCGACGTAAACTCATAGTAACGGTACAGAGCTGATGAGAGATGAATGGCTGATTGTGTGTACTGTAATGACCTTAGAATTATTGTAGTTAAACTAATACATCTGAATTTATATCACATATCCTACGATACGGTGAATTGGTTGCCTAGTTAAAAGAGTCTACGATTTCACTTTCAGGTAAAATCAATCCTTATATACACAAAGAAGGTTGTGTTTGGTTTGGTGGCTTGGATGGGATCGAACTAGTAGTTTTTGAGATATAGCACATTATTAACAATCGCAAACATAACTGTTCTTCATACAAACACCATGAAAAACAAAGTTATATTTGCTGTCTAAATAATATTGTGGTATTTTAGACAACCCGTCTGGTGTAGTGGTCGAGAAATCGCCTACTACGCAGCGGGTTGCGGGTTCGATCCCCGCACAATACAAACATTTGTGTGCATGAACTGTTTGTATTGGTCTGGGTGTTTTCTATGTATATCATGTATGTATTTACAAACAAAAAGTATTTGAGTATTATATCCGTTGTTTCCATAAAACAAGTGCATTGGCTACTTACTTTGGGATCAGAACAATGTATGTGATTGGTGTGCAATATTTATTTATTTATATTGTGTGCTGATATCTTATTTTACAGGTATTCCATACCTGGCATGCATCAGACTCGCACTTACATTGCTCAAAGATTTACTCTATATTGCTCCTCTCGTAAAGATTGAAACATTAAGTTAATTTAATTGTATTTGAACATAAAAAATATTGTATTAATATTTAGTATATTATTGTAAATAGTTAACCGATATTTATAATCAGTATCGATTTGAGTCTATTTATATATTGAAAACACTTCATGCACACACAAAAGGTGCATATAGCGGACTTAATGCTAAAATATTTTCTACCAGTCAACTATAGGTCTATACAGAGAAAATGCTGGCGGCGCGAAGGAAGTGATAGAGGGGCAAAATAAAATTCAAACTACAATAGGTATTTTTAGCAAAAAATAAACATACATTCTACTTATTACATAAATACCATACACATTAATACATAATTATGGAATAATATACATAGACATAATACATACACAAAATTATAATATTAATGATACTCATGAGAGAAAAAAAAAGTTCACGGAGACAAGATTGATATCTCTTCCTAGTGAAAAGCCCGGAGGGCCTTGTTGAAAGAGAATTGAGTTATAACAGCATCAACTATTTTGAAATTTTGATTTTGGTTTTGAGAATTATAAATTAGGTATCATTTTCATTTCACGCTTATCCACAGAATACCTGTCAGAAGCAAATCAAAAGAAGAAAAGACAGATTTTAATCTTATTAGCTTTATTATAAGTTTCAAAAACTTTTTTGTATTATACACTATGCTTCAATCACTCCGTAACAAGCGGCGTCTGTTATTGTTAGCGTGTTGTTGCCTCCCAATTCGGGAACCGATTAATTTCACATTGACTTGCAAATGAAACTCCGCCGCGAAAACTGTTTGCTTTCATACAATTATCATACAGATCGCGCCCGTTGTTAAAACATGCGATGTTATTGTTCGTTGCTTGCGCCGACTTGCACAAAGTTCCGGAGGTAGCTTTCGACTCGTGTAGAAGGGTAGAGAACTCTCAACCTTTAGATGGTCATGGGATCTCACAACTATAATGTATTTTCAAACCGAATTCAAAAAAGGAGGAGGTTATCGATTCTGTATGTTTTCTTTTTGTGGTATTGTTACCTCATCTATCATATCAGTCATTTATTGACTGATTTAAAAAAAAAATCGTCTGCCTAGAGTTTATACCTTCTAGTTAGTCCCATTGTTGCCAAGTCGGGATCTGATGATGGGATATTATTACAATCTAGGGAAACCCTCAGCTTTTAAAAGTACGTATAGTGTTTCTGTACTAGAATCTTAATGTTGACATGTTGTGATGGTGGAACTCCTCAACGCTAAGGTTTTCAGTGATTATATGATCATGACAGAACTTATGATAGGTAAATTGTAGCTTTTTAGGAACAGAGTCATAAGGTACTATACCCTTAACCTTCATATAATCACTCAAAATTAACAAATTTTATTTGTTTGATAAGAGTCAAAATCGTCTTCTAAACTGAAGTTTATTTATGGCTTTAGTGCAATTTAGGTTTGAAGTCGGTTTTTACTTTTTTTAAGGTACATTTTTAATCAACACGTACATAAAAGTAAGCATAAAATCAATAATATTAAGATAAGTACTAAGCGAGTACCTAATAAATTAAAGCTTCCAAAACAAATTTGACTCTCACGCATGACGCAATATTTCTGATGGTGAAAAAGAAGGTCTGACAATCTTCCAACAACATTGTGTGTGCCTTATTTATTTCCAATCAAATACGTACATAAAAACTTGCTCGTTTTAAGCAAAACAAGTATTATTTGTCGTAGTTGCAGGAATGGCACGTGTGCGTTGCGCTTTACAACAGGGTTGTCAATACAATTATGAGAATATAAAAAATCTAAAAATCCATATTCAGGTATCTTCTTTTTCTATCTATTTCCATTCCCTACTTTTACATATACTTAAAGAAAGTTGTGTTAATTACACTAATTAAAACTCGTCAATGGGTTAACCAATTTTTCATGTATTTACTTTGTTGAATTCGTCTTTGCCCCAAATAGCACTTAGAGGGAAATCGACCCGGGTTGACTAGGACTGCTAGTATTTACTAAATAAAGATTTTAATAGTTACTTTATCAGTTTATCTCACAACACAAACATCATTAAGTTTTATTTTCTCAAACCCAAACTAGAAGAAAAGATTAGCACCTAGAGGAAATCTTAACATATAGGAGCGCTGCCTCACTTTTTTTTAAATTTTACAAGGAAGAAAGCTAAACCAGCCCTGGCTTACTGCACAGCGGTCTCATATTAGACAGTGCGCTGAATGCACCGTGTTTCGCCCATCGCCGTTTTAATCTCAAACTGCGGCGCTCTTATCACGATACATGTGCAATACAGATGCAACTGGATTAAGTATATGCGAGAACCCTAAATGAGCACCATTCAATGAAAAACAATATGATTCCAAAACATGTACCTCATTAAAGGGAACTTTACTGTATAAAATAGAACGGAAAACAATGGATTGTATTAAGTATAGAACCAAGATACCCTTTTTTAACCGGTGAGAAAATTGATCAATAATTTTGTATTTTCTATCTATAATTTAATTTTTTCACAAACTGATAAAGAATACTAACCAAAAAACACTGTTGAAAAAAAAACTTCGAAAGAAAGAAAACACTTACTGTAAGAATACAACCAAATGAATAAAGCAAGCTTCAATGGTTTAATATCATTTGGGGAGAGATTTTTATCATCCATTTTCATACACAATTTCTCTTCTACAATAAACCGCCGATGGATCCAGTCAGCAGAATTACTCCTTGCGTTGGCGTTTCTCGTTTCAAAACATTTCCATCGAATAAATCTTACAATCGTCAGACTTTCAAAAAACACTTTTCCGAAAGAGCGTCAAGTAATTTGATTTCATTTGCTTCGCCAAAGTGAATTGGACCGTACCTCTCGTAGTCATAGCATATTTTTGATTAGCATAATAATATTTTGCTGGTAAGGCAATGCATGTTGCGCCAAATGAAATATTGAAATTCTGCGGATCGCGTCTGGCAGTGTTTCCAACCTTACGGTGGTAACAATAGGGTTTTATTTCCTCATTGTCCTGTCTGTATGTGCTCCATGTATGTTTGTGCGCCTGCCTTTGACACTTGTCGCGATGTTGTTCGCTTTTAAAGCGAGAAATATTAGAAATAACACGTTAGTATAAATTTCTCGTGCTGTCGTACGCTGAACTAATGCGAATATAAATCCGCATATTTAGGTAAAATATAGCAAGACGTTATTCATACACGGACATGTGTTTTGATATCTGACAAAGAATTTAATTTATGGCGTCCCAGATTGTAAGTTATGAAAGCATTTACGAAATATGAAACTTGTAACATTGATTTTCAATCGTTTTTAGTATTTTTTTACGCTATATCAAGAAATAAATTTTATAAAAATAAGAAATTTAGTTACTTAAATAGGTACTTCTAGCGGAAGGGCTTAGTTTTGAATTATACCATGGTGATTAAAGGCAAACATTTTCCTACCAAATGGACCCAAAACTTGTTCTGCAATAAATCAGTGGTCTGCGTATGGGGACGTCTGAATGAAAGGCTATGCACTACCAACTCAATTTATTTCTTGAATACAGTTTTATTTGGCGGATACGTCATTGAATGCCATTTTATTGATAGCTATCGGTTTAACGGGGTATTGACTGAAATGAAACCTAGAATGAATATCGCTTCGTAGAAAACTTTGTCGGCATAAAGTGCTATTGAATATTTAAACGCTTCTTTATACCAAGATCTAGTATTTTATACTATTCTTTGGATTACATCTACAGACTTTTTTGCGCTATTGCTTACCTCATTTCATGTCTATTTACTTTCTTAGTATTTGATGGAATTTTTACATTTGACTTGCCTAAAAAACGCTTTGTCACTTATGGATAAATACACTAAAACTTTAGCTTAAAGTCATTTTCGTCACGAAACTAAAAGGACCAAAAAAGTTTGTGACCAAATTAAGCCCTATTACCCTTGAAACGAGGAGTGCACGATTCTGTCATTCGTCGCGTCATTATTTGCGGTGACGGACGAATTTACAAGATCTCGGCGAGCATCTCATTTGTCAGGAGAAGATGCCGTAAATCTATCGAAACGCTGAATCGGTGCCGGGGCTGCCAACAACCCGATCCGGATATTGATGAATTTAAAACCATTTATATTGGAATCGAAGTTTTCAACGCGCTGATGTCCGCAGTTTTATCACATTTCAAATTCAAGCAGCGGATCTATCTTCGAATATAAAGCTGAAATATTGTTGGTTAGTTGGGTAGTCGCTTATTGTAGAAAATATAATACGGTATGTTAATATTTAGCAATTACCTGCAGTAGGGACCGCAGTAGCTATTCATAAAAAGCAATGCACAAGAAATAAAGAGAGATCGTGATACACACGGTAAATGGGACAACTTGATTAATATCGCGTTACGTAATTTTGTATTTTTGTTGGTGAGAAATTATTAGAATTCTGAGGTGTCTTTAATAGCAACCCTACGAGTGTGCTTCCAGAGATATTGCCCACAGATTGCGTTTTGTCAGTACCCGATGACACACCGGGTTAAGAGTTAAATGTGTCACGGTTCGTTATATTTTTAGAATAACTCGAAAAAAAATGTGCTTAAGACATTTACAGACAAAATTGTACCTGATGATGACTCAATTTGAGGTTCGTAATAGAGTTGTTTAAAAATATATTATAATTTGATATTCTTGTATGGTTTTGGAGGTTTTGTGTTTTGTTAATTACCGAATTAGCAATATGTACCAATTTTTTATCCGGTGATATCTGACAGGCAGTATTAAGTCTATACCCCCACAAACAAAAATATACAAATAACTAAGACATGCAATATAGAAAATCTACCCATTAAAAAACGAAACCATTTTCTTGCGGCAAGGTGGCTATGATGCTGGCTGCGTTGCCGCGTTAGATAGCTATGCTAATCCTTTGAGCTAGCGGACCAGCCAGCTTTATTATTGGCTGTTACAGTATTTAATTAAGGCGCAATTTTTCTAAACGGCGATTTAGCAGAGGGTCCCCCCGGCCCAAATGTTTCAACGCTAAAAAACATTTATTAATAAATCTACTACCTTCATAAACAACGTTCCTGTAACTGAAGCAGTAGTTACCGAAAATAAAAACATGCTTGCGCCGAAAACAGCGAACTAATATAGCGTATCGCGAAACTTGCGCCATAACAGCGCCATAACGCGCCATGAAACAATTACACAACGGATCGCTCCCTGTGGAGGTGTCATACGGAAGTAAGGACTCGGTCACCAACGAACCCTAGGAAATATTTTTGTAACAAGTTAGGTGGAATCGTATAAAGCAATCGTATTCTTTTGACAGTTCAAAACGTACGGTACGATCTGTCAAACGACAAATAACAAAGCGTTTGACATATCTTACTGTACGTTATGAACTGTCAAATGAATACGATTGCTTTACACAATTCCATCTCAAATAGGGCACTGGAAAAAGATTACCATCAAACCGAACAATAAAGGTATTATGCCGAGATAATCGGCTAGCAATTGATGAAAATTTGACAGCGAAAAACCGAATAAATGCGAGTCGAACTCGCGCACTGAGGGTTTCGTCCCAACTTTAACTGAGTTAGAGATCCACTTACTTCCACTAAGCTAAAATAGCACAATATTTTGTTAGCAGCAAAAATATAATTTGCTGGTAACAAATTATTGTGTAATTGATTTTTATTGTATTTGTATGAAGGACAAAGCGGTTGTTGAAAATATGCTTTATCTCAAAAACTCCTATAATATACATATCCTATTATAGTTCGATCTCATTCGAACCAAAAATGTCGGTTGTAAGTGTTTGCACAGATCTACATCGTGTATTTTTTTATTTACTTGCTTAGTTTAAATGTTATATGGGGGGACGCTCAGTTCCCTGTATCGAAGCCCCCCTCAAATGTCATTATTTTTATTTTTTGTATGAAAATTATAAACTGGTTGGCAGGATACACCTACCTACTAAGTTTTATCTATGTAATGCTTATAGTTCCAGAATAAAGTCGCTGTGACATACGGACGGACAGACAGACAGATACTTGACAAAACTATAAGGGTTCCGTTTCTTGCCATTCGGCTACCGAACCCTATAAAGGAATACACTGTTTTAAAGTCATGAAATTGATCTAATTCTCGCTTTTCTCTACAAAATACATCATAAATATGAATGTAAAACTCTTGCATAAAGAGAAATGAATAGGGCGGTTTTGAAGGCGATATTCTTTTCGTCGCTATAAAGTATTTATACAGCTTATGCAGAAAAATACATCTATTTAATAGTTTCTGTGTGAAATAGGTCTAACTTCGACAAATAAGTTTTATCGCGCTCCAGGCCTCTGGAGTACACTTATTTATTTACATTACCAACTACGTCAATAAATGGATTTATATCTGTTGTTTGATTAACTTTGCGCTGATGATACAAAAGTATGGGTGTTTTCATAAAATGGCATTTATATAAAACTACTGATTAAAATTTTCCTACTTCATCAATGGCTTGTCTTTATTTTAAATTGGTAGGAAAAGATGTTACAATTACAAAACATTTAAAATGGCTTTATTCACTACACAATTCAGAATTAACCAACTATTCCCATTTATGTGCTTTAGAAGATGCACGAGCTTCCTGAAAGTGATTAATGTCTTTATTAGTTTAAACACACATGTCCCCTGTCAAATGGGATCCGACCTTGGACGAATATTCATCCAAGGATCCGACGCCAAATACGCGATGACATTTAATTAGGTGTATTATTTTTGGACGACATCCAAACTCAGGCTCCTGCTAAGACAGTATTCAGAATGTAGTTTAAAATTGTACTCATATTACTTTCTTTATCAGCAACAAATATTGGAAGACTGGAAATTGATTAACATACAAAACTTGCAAGCCAGCTACTTCTGAACAATCTCCCCACCTCTCCAAAATTAATCTTGATCTAAGTCAGAATTGAATTTGACGTAAGCCCTTTGTTCTCTTCATCAATGACGACGTTGAACTTTATGAATGAATTCTAGTTTGAGTAATAAAATTACTGGAGCACTTTCCGATCTGAGCCGGAAGCTTAAAATTTGCCCGCGCCGCCTGATAAGGAGATCGAAGTAACTTCCCCGATGCGAAAACTTCAAACAATTAAGCCTTTATTTCGCGCTTCAACAAAGGAAAGTAATTAGGGACCCTGCCGCCTGATTTTTTCAAACTCACAAATCTACCATTGTTCCTTGCAAAACGTCCATCAAAGTTAATCCCAACGATGACCCTTGAAAATCTTATTAACATCAAAACGGAGCGCTGCTGTCCCAATTTGAAGAGGAAACGCTTAATATTACTGATGAAAACCTGTCAATTCCGGGGACGATTTCTAATATCCGTCAAGAGGTCAACATTTCATTGCAACAGTCTATGTATAGGAAATTGAATAAAGGCCTATAGTTCATCTCGAAGAACGTTTCAATACTCCTCATTGAACCATTACGTCTAATAGCTATGACAATAGGGCATTACAAATTTGCCTCGTCGTTGCAGTGAAATCGAAGAAGAACCACGAAAAGATGGACAATGTGAATCTTATTGTTAATGCACGAAGGTTGTGTTTCAGTCGCGACGAGGGCGGTAGGATCCCAATTGAGTTTATAGCCGGATATTGTGGAGTGGTGAAGGAGACGGTGTGCATTGATGTGACTTGCGGTACACCCAAGTGTCGGACCAAAACCGAAGATCATTTCATTAATACTGTTTTTTGACAGTTCATCAGCTTGTGGTGCCTACCTACGTACTACGAATGCAATTGTTTGAAGTTTATGGATGTACGATCCAATTAGTATATAAGGTCAAATCATTTTAATTGTATAATATTTTAACTGTGTCTTTGTAAACATCATAGAAATACGACTTTATCATTATTTTTTGGAAAATCGAGTTTTTTTTATTATCTTTTACAAAGAAAATATATTTTTTAAAACAGCCCCCTGGAGATTTTAAAAGCTATCGATGTCATTGGCATCGCCTCTCTTAATTCAATGCTTTATCCTTATCTTTCTCTAATCTAAACCTTATTTAATATAAATAAGAAATCTTCTCAAATTTTCCTAAAAACTAACGTTTAAAAACCCAAAGTGTTGTCAACAAAACCGGCCAAGCGCGAGTCGGACTCGCGCACTGAGGGTTCCGTGCCAATTTTAACAGAATTTGGAAATCCACTTCTACTAACTTTCATAGTGTTTGTATGAAGTACAAAGTTATGTTTGCGGTTGTTGAAAATGTGCTATATCTCTAAAACTACTCATTGGATTCCGTCCGAACCAATTTTCGTTGGAAGTATTTATTAAAATCTACATTACATATTTTTTTCAAAATTTACACTTGCTTGGTTTAGGAGTTAGATGGGGGGGACGCCCATTTTTCCACTTTGAAATCGTCTTTAAAAACCCAAAGTGTTGTCAACAAAACCGGCCAAGCGCGAGTCGGACTCGCGCACTGAGGGTTCCGTGCCAATTTTAACAGAATTTGGAAATCCCCTTACTTCTCCTAAGTAAAATAAAACAATATTTTGTCGACTGCAAATATAACTTTGTTTTTCATAGTGTTTGTATGAAGTACAAAGTTATGTTTGCGGTTGTTGAAAATGTGCTATATCTCTAAAAAACTACTCATTGGATTCCGTCCGAACTAATTTTCGTCGGAAGTATTTATTAAGATCTACATTACATATTTTTTTCAAAATTTACACTTGCTTGCTTTAGGAGTTAGATGGGAGGGGGGGGGGGGACGCCCATTTTTCCACTTTGGAAGCGTCTAGCTATGAAACGTTAGACTTTAAAAGAAAATGGTTTTAGAAACCTCAATGTCATTTTAAAAGACCCACACGTATAGGTTTGACAAAAAAAAATTTTTGTTTTTAGTTTCATGTATGGGAGCCCCCCCATAAATGTCATTATTTTTTATTTTTCGTATAAGAATCGGTAAGCGGTTAACAGGATACATCTTCCTACCAAATTTCAACGGTGTGATGCTTATAGTTACAGAATAAAATGGCTGTGACATACGGACGGACAGACAGACAGACAAACAGACAGACAGACAGACAGACTTGACGAAACTATAAGGGTTCCGTTTTTTGCCATTCGGCTACGGAACCCTAAAAAACGTTTCATTTATTGTGCTGTATCGGCCCTTTAAATATTATCACTTAAAACGAGGTGACCTTATATAGATATATTCAAAGGCACAGATCTGTAAAATGGATGGTGTAGTGGATATTAAAAGAGAAGAGAAATGTCTATTCAAAGTGTAAATTGACATAGTTAAGGAAATTCATTTAAAAATAAAAGGTAACCAGAGTATAATTTAATTATGTAGGAACCGCTGACAAAAAACCTGATTATTTATATTTGTTCAACAACCGTACTTGTGACTTATTTACGAAAAAATATAAAAACAAATGTCTAAGCTGGTGTGCTGAACTGGTACAGCACCATTTAGCATGCACAAACACCCACCTGCGGGACATATGCAGTCATTGGCGTCTCTGGTCTCCCTCCTCAGCAGCTTCCCAGCATCAACTGCTTCCTCCTTCACCACCAACTGCTTCAGCAAAAGCTGCTGCTCCTCTAGCACCAACACTCGCTGCTCCAGGCAATGCTGCCGATACAAACCGTACCCACATACCACCATAACAAAAACACTGCAACACCATAGCACTATGCTGTTCAATGCTATCTTGTCACACTCTTTACGGATTCTCGAACACTCAATAGCCATTTTAACTTCAATTTAATTTCAATCAACTCTTAAACCTCACACCCATATCCAAACGAACCGAATTTGATTGAGAATTATCGCGAATTTTAAGCAATTGTCTCAAGTATATTAAAGACTGTCCCTGAAAGTCGTTGGCGAATCTTGAAGGTTTTCAGGGACCACGTGTCAGTTTCACTATTAAGGTCAATTTGGTGAGTTTGGCCGTCGTGAGTGGAGGTCGTGTGGTCTGGTTAGGTGGCTAGCAGTCACTGGGGCCCGGCGTGACCCCTCAGTCTCCCGCGGGAAAGGAAGTCAGTTGTCCAACGATAAACGCCCTTTCAGTTGTGTCGATTATGCTCCCGTACCCTTCCGAACTTTGATAGACGTGTTACATTGTTCGGATGCTGGTTACGGATGTTTCTGCTTTAGTAATGTGATTGTCGCGTACGTACTTGGTGTAAGTGCCTTGAGAAAATCTTTGTTGTGTTGTTGATTCTAATGTGCTTTCTGCTTGGTACGAAAGATATTTTTAGATTCGGTATTTCCGACTTTTAAAGTAATTTTGAACAGAGATCAAACGACAAAGTATTAAATTAAGCCTTTTTTATATATTGGACACCAGTCTACATTGCTCTGATCCCAAAGTAAGTAGCTAATGCACTTGTGTTATGGAATACAGACACAACGGTGGTACCATAACACCCAGACCCAAAACAATATAGAAAATTATGATTTCCACATTGACCCGACCGGGAATCGAACCCGGGACCTCGGAGCGGCGATGCCTTGAAACCCAGCGTGCTTAGCCACTACACCACGGAGGTCGTCTTATTACTTTCTTTCTATTATTTGCTTGACCATAAAGCCCCTAATATTATCTCGACTCCGTTAAAAGAACCAATCTACCGATCGTTATCATGACAATAAGCCGTAACAGACCGATTTGCATGTATATTGCTCATAAATTGCGCAAAATGTCACAGCGCGCAATTAAAGATGTTCAGCTCCTCTAGTTTGACACCAAGAACAGTGTTGGGGCTGAGATAAAAATGCAAATTCCCATTTAGCCTCAGAAACAGAGGGAATGTCACTTTCCCTCGCAGACCCATAAATCTAATTCGTGATCTAGGACGTATCTGGAAAGCAATCTTTTGTCGCAATAATCTACTAAAAGGGGGAAGTAATTTTCGATTTGTCTGACCGAATTTAATGCAACAAAGAGCATAGACAAGTAGATCCTGGATAAACAGCTTACAATGTACGCAATGAACTTGAATAATGGTTGATATATATTTTTAGGGTTCCGTAGCCGAATGGCAAAAAACGGGAGCCTTATAGTTTCGTCAAGACTGTCTGTCTGACCGTCTGTATATCACAGCCAATTTATTATGTAAGTATAAGCATGAAATTATTGAAATTTTGTAGGAAGATGTATCCGGTTAACCGCTTTATTATTCAATTTTACAAAAAATAAAACGTAATTTTTAAGGGGAATACGTGAAACTCAAACCGATTTTTATTTGTCAAACCTATGCGTGTGGGCTGTATATATGTCTTTTAAAATTACATAGAGGTTCCTTAAACTATTTTCTTTTAAAGTTTATAAACGATTCCAAAGTGATTAAATGGGCGCCCCCCCCCCCTCCCTCTTACTTCTAAACTAAGCGATTGTAAATTAAAAAAATATACAAAATGTAGAGCACACTTTCAAGAAGCCCAAATTTAACTTTGTTCTTCATACAAACACTACGAAAAACAATGTTATATTTGCTGTCACCAAAATATTGTGGTAAGTAACTAAATATTGTGGTAAGTGGAAGTAAGTGGATTTCATAATTTTGAGTCACTTACCCATATCTCAAAAACTACTGACCTATTTTGATGAAACTTACATTTTACCCTAAGTTAAAATATACCTAATTGAATTTTAAAAAAATATCATCTCGCTATGACATCTTGTTTTTGAAAAATCCGTGGACAAACATACATACACTTACAAAGTTTCGCACACGTGTTTGGAAGCCATAGCCATCAACATACTCAAAAATTATCAAATTCCAACAATATCACATTCATACACATTAAATTTATAACCTTTTTTTTAAAAGTAATAGTCATAATTAAATTTAAATGAGACACTAAAGCTATCACCTTGGTGGTTTACGATGTTCTAACTGTTGGAATGCTTAATTTTAAGTGTAACCCGAATAGTTTGTAGGTAATGTAGAACAACATTTGTCCACCCTTATCCCGACCATGCAAATTCAGTGTAAACTTAACCAATTAAAGCAAATTCAGCAGACAATATAAGACAGAGAAGAGGGTGCTCTTGTGTAAAATAAAAAAGGATACAGTAAGTTCTCTGTTCCGAATTATGGCAAGTCGCATATAAAAGGGTAACGTAAAAGCAAATCGTTTATTGCAGTCGGGTTCTTTTACCCTTTTTCGATGAAAATAGTACGAAAAAACACCGGCCAAGTGCGAGTCAGACTCGACACTAGGGGTTCCGTGCCAAATTTAACTGAATTAGACATGCACTTACTCCCACTTAGCCAAAATACATTAAATATTTTATTGACGGCAAATATAACTTTGTTTTTCATAGTATTTGTATGAATAACAAAGTTGTATTTGAGGTTATTGAAAATGTGCTCAACCTTAAAAACAACTAGTTCGATTTCGTTCAAACCAATTTTCGTTGAAAGTATTTCTTAAGACCTAGATTATATATTTTTTTCAAAATTTACACTTGCCTGAAGTTAGTGGGGGGGAGGGGATGCCTATTTTACCAGTTAGGAAGCATCTATGTGTCAAACGTTAGACTGAAGAAGAAAATGGTTATAGGAACCTATAAGTCATTTTGACAGGCCTATACATAGACGGATATTTTTGTTAAAATTAAAATTTAAGTAATTGTATCAAGAACAAATTTATTTTGCGCTTGTTGAAAATGTGCTATATCTCAAAAACTACCAGTTCGATCCCGTCCGAATCAGTTTTCGTTAAAAGTATTGGTATTATTAGGGGGGGGGGGGGGGGACGCCCATTTTAATGGTTTTAGGAATGTCATTATATAAGACCTATCCATAGTCACCCCACACGCATTGGTTTGACTAAAAAAAATTCCATTTTAGTTACATGTTTAGTTAGTTTTATGTATGTACAAAATTATATTTAAGGGGGCCCGGCGTGGGAGTTGGGCCCCCTTAAATATATTTTTTTATTTTATTTTTTGTATCAGAATCGTAAAGGGTTAACAGAAGACATCTTCCTACCAAATTTCAACAGTGTGATGCTTATGACAGACAGACAGACAGACAGTCAGACAGACAGACTTGACGGGTCATAAAGGTTCCGTGTTTTGCCATTCGGCTACGGAACCCTAAAAAGATAATTCTCAAATAAAAATAAAAACTTTCTGGATACATATCTGAAACAAAAATCGCCACCAACATTTTTAGTGCACCTGTGAAATGTCGTTTTTCCCATATACATTTTTGCTTATTTTCCTGGATTACAGTCTCTGCAGTTTCGCTTCTATTTTTAGCAGCACCCATCTCAGGTGTTGTTAATGAACCCGGTTAATTAAGCCCATAAAGCAGGGGGCTGCAAATTAAACAAGTGTGTGTAATAAAATCTCTCCCGTCGTCCCTGGGCTCGTAAATTTTGGCTATGTCAACGCAGCCACGTGTTTGTGTACGTAACATTATGTTTGCATCACAAATACATTGCGAATATGAGCCTGTTTCGTTGCATTGGAATACGTATTTTATTTTCATTATTTTTCTTTTTAGGGTTCCGTAGCCGAATGGTAAAAAAACGGAACCCTTAAAGTTTCGTCAAGTCTGTCTGTCTGTCTGTCCGTCCGTAAGTCACAGCCACTTTATTCTGTAACTATAAGCATCACACTGTTGAAATTTGGAAGGAAGATGTATCCTGTTAATCGCTCCTCGCGCTCCCATACATGAAACTAACACCGAAAAAAATTTTAGTCAAACATATGTATGTACTGTCTATGGAGAGGTCTTTTAAAATGGCATGGAGGTTTCTAAAACCATTTTCTTTTAAAGTCTAGCGTTTCATTGCTAGATGCTTCCAAAGTGGAAAAAATGGCGTCCCCCCGTCCAAATTCTAAACTAAGCGAGTGTAAATTTTGAAAAAAAGATATAATGTAGACCTCAACAAATGCTTTCAACGGAAATTACTTGGGACGGGATCGAACGAGAAGTTTTTTTGAAATAGCAAATTTTCAATAACTGCAAACATAACTTTGTTCGTCATACAAACACTATGAAAAACAAAGTTATATTTGCTGTCGACAAAATATTGTGGTAGTAAGTGGTTTCGCTAATTCAGTTTACGTTGGCACGAAACCCTCAGTGCGTGAGTCCGACTTGCATTTGGCCGGTTTTTTATTGATTTGGGCAATATAACATTTTGTGAACAGTAGCATTAAATAATTGACGTCACTTAGACTAACCTACATATGCACTGATTGCGTTTACTCAATACAATATTTGATGTCCATTAACTTTATCTTTTTTATTTGTAAAATACCTACAGAAAGAATCCCTACTTAACAATTCACAAAGAATGCACTCTGTTTCGGACTACACAAATTCCGGCTCATTCCAAGTTGACATCGCGCTGTTTCGCAACAGAAGTCGGGTGTCTCAACATGTCTAACGAGCCGAAATTAAAATTCCTTCTATAGACATAATATAAGTAAAATCAGTAGGAGTAATTTTTAAGCACTGGATTCGACTCCAAATGTTTATGAGGTAGGCTTAACTTCACTCAGTATTGGACAGTCCTCCCGTCATTTTTAATTGGAAATTCATGCAAATTTTAGTAACTTTTTTTAAACAAGATTGTAGGTCTGTTTACTGTTCTGTATCTGTAACCTGAAAGTTAATGTTTTTTTTTATTGTTATTTAAGTTAAAACTTAGTAGGTAGCTGTATCCTGTTAACTGCTTTACGATTCTCAAGCAAAAAATATGTATTGATATTTTAGGGGGCTCCCATACATGAAATTAAAACCTTAAAAAAATATATACGGATAATTTTAACAAAAATATCCGTCTATGTATAGGCCTGTCAAAATGACTTATAGGAACCTATAGATACTAAATGACGGGAGGACTGTCCAATACTGAGTGAAGTTAAGCCTACCTCATAAACATTTGGAGTCGAATCCAGTGCTTAAAAATTACTCCTACTGATTTTACTTATATTATGTCTATAGAAGGAATTTTAATTTCGGCTCGTTAGACATGTTGAGACACCCGACTTCTGTTGCGAAACAGCGCGATGTCAACTTGGAATGAGCCGGAATTTGTGTAGTCCGAAACAGAGTGCATTCTTTGTGAATTGTTAAGTAGGGATTCTTTCTGTAGGTATTTTACAAATAAAAAAGATAAAGTTAATGGACATCAAATATTGTATTGAGTAAACGCAATCAGTGCATATGTAGGTTAGTCTAAGTGACGTCAATTATTTAATGCTACTGTTCACAAAATGTTATATTGCCCAAATCAATAAAAAACCGGCCAAATGCAAGTCGGACTCACGCACTGAGGGTTTCGTGCCAACGTAAACTGAATTAGCGAAACCACTTACTACCACAATATTTTGTCGACAGCAAATATAACTTTGTTTTTCATAGTGTTTGTATGACGAACAAAGTTATGTTTGCAGTTATTGAAAATTTGTTATTTCAAAAAAACTTCTCGTTCGATCCCGTCCCAAGTAATTTCCGTTGAAAGCATTTGTTGAGGTCTACATTATATCTTTTTTTCAAAATTTACACTCGCTTAGTTTAGAATTTGGACGGGGGGACGCCATTTTTTCCACTTTGGAAGCATCTAGCAATGAAACGCTAGACTTTAAAAGAAAATGGTTTTAGAAACCTCCATGCCATTTTAAAAGACCTATCCATAGACAGTACATACATATGTTTGACTAAAATTTTTTTCGGTGTTAGTTTCATGTATGGGAGCGCGAGGAGCGATTAACAGGATACATCTTCCTTCCAAATTTCAACAGTGTGATGCTTATAGTTACAGAATAAAGTGGCTGTGACTTACGGACGGACAGACAGACAGACAGACTTGACGAAACTTTAAGGGTTCCGTTTTTTTACCATTCGGCTACGGAACCCTAAAAAGAAAAATAATGAAAATAAAATACGTATTCCAATGCAACGAAACAGGCTCATATTCGCAATGTATTTGTGATGCAAACATAATGTTACGTACACAAACACGTGGCTGCGTTGACATAGCCAAAATTTACGAGCCCAGGGACGACGGGAGAGATTTTATTACACACACTTGTTTAATTTGCAGCCCCCTGCTTTATGGGCTTAATTAACCGGGTTCATTAACAACACCTGAGATGGGTGCTGCTAAAAATAGAAGCGAAACTGCAGAGACTGTAATCCAGGAAAATAAGCAAAAATGTATATGGGAAAAACGACATTTCACAGGTGCTGAAGCTGTACTAAAAATGTTGGTGGCAATTTTTGTTTCAGAAAATATGTCTCCAGAATCAATTGTTTTGGGTTAGAATTATCTTATTAGAAATAAAAGGCATGCATTAGATACAAGAAAACCATGAAAAGTAGGAAAACCTTTGTATAAGTAAGGTCATAGTTTATCCTTTAGCTCTAGAACCCTGCAATAATAATACCCTATCGGCATTTCAAATCGAAGCAAATTGATGTAGATATGTTTCGCTCAATAAATGAATAATTCAAAAAATAAAGCTACAAAACGGGAATTAATATCAGATTTGAATTTTATGAGGGAATTTATCTGGAGCGCCTGGAGGATCCCGTGAACTTCCGCTGTAAATAATAAACTCGCCTAATAACACAAAAAATGTGGACTCCGCCATTTTTATAAAATCGCCATGAATATTTATTGAGGAAAATTACTGTTTAAGCCGCTTTGACTTATTATAACTTGGCTCAAAGATTACGTTCTCGCTTTATAAAGGTAAATCAATTATTTATTCCAATTTTGGTAACCTTTTGAATGAATTCTGGAACGTGTAATAAATATTACACAAATCTAGAATGAAACTTCTCTCAAAAAATGTATCAATAAAAGTATAAACTAAATCACGCCTAGGTTTACACTGTTCGACCAACAATTGTGTAATTGTTAATTGAAGTAAACACTGCAAGGTAAAAACTAATCCTTGTTTTAATGCAACCAGATATGATACCATCCCTTTGGAATATAATAAGTACATTTTCATAAAAATGTATAACCTGATATACGTTTCACGGTTTTATAAGCAACTTGAACATGGAAATAGGATCAAATCTACAAATTCAAAAATCCAAAACCAAACCGGCCATAAAATTCCGTGTGACTAACGAAATGTGCTGTTAAAATCAATGGGACGTCCCGCGCGAGCGGCGTGGAGGTAAAAACGCGCAAATCCGCGGGAGAGACTAGTATGCAGACACGGTGTGCCCACCAGACCGGGTAATGCAGATTAAAGGATCCTCTCTTGGGTTCCGCGGGAAAAGTCAAATATTGCTCCTAATTTGACTTCTTTTTGCAGAACACCTAAACGTCTAGACTGAAAGGAAGTCACAACATAAAGACTTTGTGCTTTTGCGGCTTTGCCTGAATATTAAGAAATAAAAAAAACGAATTTTCAGTAAATTATATGGAATTTTGAAAGCTGTATTTGCGTTAAAGGATTCAGTATTAAAGCTAATGTAAGGGAAAAAAATTGACCAAATTTTCTAGCAGCATTTACTGACTTAACTAAAAGTTGGGCACAGCTTCAAAATTCCTGTTACAGTAAATACCAACTACAAACCCCATAATATTATGCAAACCGAAAGTTTGTAATCGCAACTATTACAACCCAGGTAAACGGTCTGCATCGTGCCGTGTAAAAAGTTCCCGAAAATTTTAAGTAGTTCCAAACCTATTAAAAGTTGTATGCCTAGTGTTAAACGGGACCCTCGCGCCTGAAGCAAGTCAACCCATGTCTTTTTGCCGGATTACCGTTTGAGCCCGCTCTTTAGTATTTGTTACTCATTTGCCCGTCTCTCTAGTACGTGTTCTTTTTCCCAAAAACTTCTAATTGAATCGGGCATTGGCGGATTTTGATTGGATCCGAGCGCCCTTTTTGAGTTAAGTGAATCTTTCGGGGTTGTTTAAGCTTTTAAGGAATTTACATGAATTTTCGCAGAGCGATCGCGGTTTTAATAAGCACTTACGAATCTATATAAATGGTGGAGCTTTGCAAAATTTTAATTAGTTAGCTATAGTCTTAAAAATGTAATTTACAAAGTTGAAATGAATTTGATATAGAGAAATATAATAGTAGTAAGTAGTAAAGTCAGCCTGTAACATCCCACTGCTGGGTAAAGGCCTTACCTTAACAATGAGGTAGTTTGAGCCATACTCCACCACGCGGGCTCAGTGCGGATTGGTGGAGGGGTGTTTGCAAGGCAAGCGACTAACCCTGCTGTCAGATGTTATCAAGCCCCCCATAAGGCCTCTGACTAGGCTTAACGACTAATATCAACCAATATTAGCCGGGACCTTCACGGGCCTTTCAAATCACGGAGAGGCTCGTGATGTACGTCACTTATATGGTCGGAATGGTCACCCATCCATACACGACCGCACCGTAGATTGCTTCACTTCAGTATCACTACTAATAGAGAAATATATTTTGTTCTAATTCCAAAAAAAAACGTTGGGTTTGTCAAGCGATAATACTCGTAACTACCTAATTAGTATTCTAAGCTTGGAGTAACTAAAGCAATAAGCGGCAGGTGCACCAAATAAAATATCAAAGCTTTTAATTGCAGTTGTGAATGTGACCCAGATCTGTTTCGAAATATCAATAAGGTTTCCAATTCATAACACTTTTGGGGTTCCGTACTCGAATGGCAAAAACGGAACCCTTATAGTTTCGTCAAGACAGTCTGTCTGTCTATCCGTAAGTCACTGACATTTTATTCTGAAACTATTAGCATTACACAGTTGAAACTTAGTAGATGTATCCAGTTAACCGCTTTACGATTCCCATACTAATAAAATTTTTTGCTTAAAGCAATGCATGTGGGGTGTTTATGGATAAGACTCTTAAACGACATCGAGATTCCTAAAACCATTTCTTGTGATGCTAATAACAATTGGGAAATATACGCTTCCAAAGCGGTAAAATGGGTGTCTAACTTTTGAAAATAATGCACAATTTAGTGCTTTACAAACACTTACAACAAAAATTGGTTTGAATGAGATTAAACTAGTAATTTTGGAGATATAGCACATTTTCAACAACCGCAAATATAACTTTGTCCTTCATAACTATGAAGAACAAAGTTATGTTTGCTGTCAACGAAACATTGTGGTATTTTGCTAAGTGCAAGTACGTGGAACCCCAATTTAGTTAAATTTGGCACGGATCTCTCAGTGCGCGAGTCGACTCGCACTTCGCCGGTTTTTATTTTTACGTTGCGAAAAGGCACCAAGCGCCAGGTGTTAGCTGATACTTACAACAAAAAAAAAGCATCAGCCCCTGTCTCTAAATTCTTTTCACTTTGCCGTCTCAAGCTCCACTTAGCCTCTGCATCGTGAGGAGCGAGCGACACTAAGTGCCGTAACCACAGCCTCTCTGCCAGTAATCCTCTGCTGCAAATGGATCTCATTCCGTCACGAGCTAATTTCCGACGCCTGCCCAATTAATTCTCTAATTATTCGATCGCTGGCTGCTAATAGCGTTACTCTGGCGATGACATTATCTTAACTTCATCAGGCTTTTGTCGTGCATTACGCCTCCATTGTGAGCGTTTTTGTAGGGACAATTTCGTGTGATAATTATGGAGCCAATTTACAAGTTGCTAAATGGAAGGTGCTTTTATCTAGCTTACTGTTTTAGGTTGAAAGTTGTATACATAATGGCTTGAACAAATTTTCAAAACCAACAGCATTTCTATATAGTCGAAACAAGCGTACAGTCACCGTCAGCTATTTTGTAGCAGACAAGATGACCTAATACTTCTGAACAGTTGAAATATCATTAACTTATATTCACTTAAATCTTGCTTTAATATCTTAAGAATAATTAATTCATTAATAACTGACCAGAATCTGCTCAGATTAAATGAATAACATAGTGTTTAGATATTAATGGTAACTTGTAATGTATGCATTTTATTGACATTTTGACCGTTTAGAAGTATTTGACCACGGTGTATGCTACAAAATATCTGACGGTGACAAATGAGAAATATTATAATCTAGAAAGTTGAAAGAATTTCGGCTTAAAAGAGATTTGAAAGATGTTGATGATGCAACATCACAACAACTATTGTTACCTAGAAACCTAGAAAAGAGTGAAGTTTCAATCCCAATCACAGTCTGTTAGACATCCCATAGATAGTAAACTGTGGATTAGTAGATTTAGTAAAAACATGACCGGACGAAGATAATAAACCAAACACTCCGAATAGGCATAATCCCATAAAGTTTCAATTGGTGCATCCTAAAAGGGAAATGGTCATGGTGGATAGCAATGATGGCGTGGTGTCAATTACACAGACTCATAAACCCCAATCTGTTTGAAGGCTGCAGTGGCTGTAGATCACAATTGTCCCGGATTGGTATACGCGTTCCATTAGTGCAGTGAATGGATTCATGTTAAAAGTACTTTGCTGGAGTAACGCTGGTTCTGTATGGCTGTCGAAATAGCGAGGTTGATAGTTGTGGGAATAAAAAGCTCGAGAGAAGTTTTCAAGGGTCGGTAGCTTGTTCAAATGAAGAAAAAATATTTTTAAAAATATTAAATCCACCTTTCGTACACTGTTATTTTTGATTTATTTTTAAATAAACAATTTAATTAAAATCAGTTATCCTTCATTATACTGCTGGTGAAGTCACACAGTCACACATCGAGAATATGAATATTAAAAAAAAAACTGACTTGAAGGATTCATACTACAGGTTAAAACTAAGTTACTTATTTTTCTTTGCAATGATTTAAGAGGCTTAGCCTTTATTAAACAACATCCGAAGTTAACACTTTGATTGCCCTAAAAATACGAATAATAACCCAGGAAACCGTAATTTTTACGCGTAATGCAATAAAAAATATTTGCGTCCATTATACCACTTTGGAAGCGTCTGTCTTTCAAACGTTAGACTTTAAAATAAAATGGTTTTAAGAACCTCTATGTTATTTTAAAAGACCTATCCATACACGTATAGGTTTGACTAAAAAAAAATTCAGTTTCATGTATGGGAGAATAACATTTAAGGGGGGGGCCTTAAATGTCATTCTTTTATTTTTTGTATGAGAATTGTAACGCGGTTAACAGAATACATATTCCTACCAAATTTCAACAGTGTGATGCTTACAGTTACAGAATGAAGTGGCTGTGACATACGGACGGACGGACAGACAGACAGACTTGACGAAACTAGGTATGTATAAGGGTTCCGTTTTTTGCCATTTGGCTTCGGAACCCTAAAAAAAATGACTTCACCATAAACACTTGGGACATACCGCTGGAACTATTCCCGGGCACTCAGACCCGATAGCTCGGCACCGAACTGGTTAAAACAGAACAGGCCAGTTAATCTCTTGCTGAGGGTGTAATGCGCTCCGAAGCCATCGACAGGCGAGAGCCGTGTTGCCGCTGCCTGATTTGTGGCCACACTGACCGCGATGATACATGGCTGTGATGCACTGCTATTGTAAGGCACAGGAGTGGAATAATGGGCCATAAATATAAATATTGGCACCTAGTAAAAAGGCAAGAACTAGCAGAACTTTACATCGTACGTACGTACAGAAACATTCTAAAATATTTCATTCAGTTAAAAACTTTACATCAGTAAATAATACGGTTTAACCAGGAATCCCTTTTAATTGATTTCACTTTCAATTCAAATAAAATCAAGTAAAACAATTTACAATCAAAATTTATATAAAAAAAAACATTATTATTTAAAACATAGGAACTGCGATTTAACGCATGAGTATATGTAACTTTATCCAAAAAAGAAATTATTGGGGAAAGACATATAACAAGATAAGAAAAGATCAAAATATAAAGTCTATATGCAATCTTTTTCTGAATGAGAATCAATCTGTTCAGCGTGAAGTGTGGTCTATATTGTATTCATGTAGGTTTATTTAAAAAGTATTAATTATAATAGCTTTTTTTTGGCACTTACGCCGCCTCAACTGTTTCTGCCTGACCCAATAGTTGACTGATAGAGAATGCTTTAAAGCATTTTGTTTGTGCAATAAAGAATATATTAAAAAAAGACCAATATTCAGCGCTTTGTGAATATACGAGTAAGTAATACCTATGCAAACCATAAGTATAAAGTCCGTGCGTTTGAAAACAGAACGAGTCGCTTATCATGCTACTCGTATTTTAAAAAGAACCAAAGGTCATAACTTTTATATACCTACGAATCCAATTCGACGTTCAGGCCCAATCGTGTCTGTCACGAGTCCACATAGCGTGGAACCACAGCCCACATTAAAAAAACCAGTACATTGATCATGTGACCTTTTAAACAGGAGTGATATTAAATATTATTTTAAGCCTTGAAAATGTCAGAAGTGCTTTGCTTGTGTAAACTAAATCGTTCTATGCCATTCGGCTATGGAAGTTTTGGGGCCCTATTTTTCAATCAGTCGCTTAAATATGGCTTTTTTGTGTTTCCGTTCAAAAATGAATTAAAAATCAATGAAATTAACCCAAAATATATACGTCAGTACTCACAAAATTCAGTCATCTTTTTTAAAACACTTTCGAGTAGAATCATACTATTTTTTAATGTAAAATCGGACGTTCATCAATAAATATCACACGCCATATTGACTCAAGTGATTTAAAAGTAGGCCCAAAACCTTTAAAAAGAAAGATAATGCTTAGAAATTGAAAAAATCAAGATCAGTAATAATTTGATTACAAACTTTACTCCATGCAGGCCTGATTTTACCGACGTCAGATAAAAAAAACATTCGTCAAATAAAATACAATACGCCAAATTTGAAAACTTCACTTATTTGTCAGCAATCGTTTATGATAATGTTATTTTAATCGGTCGTTTTATTCTTATTCAAACGGATAAGTCTCATCTGACGTTGGTACAATCAGCCCACAGTGACTTAAAAGTAAATACTTACGACTCACATTCCTGGAAATATGACGAAGAAAATTTCACTTTTACCTGGGATACGTATTTTCAGAGTTAGTGTCATCGGCATCATTAGGAACTTGCTTGTTCCTTTGACATGGTGAGTGAGCTGGCTGCTTTAGACACTACCTGACGTAGTCCTGTGTAATAGAATGCACAAATCTGGCGCGCGACGGGTGCGCCAGACCGGGTAATGCAGTTTGCACTTGCAGTTTTTTTGCACACATCCCATTTAGCGGACTGGTTGCTCTGTCTAAACGACTCTACTAACTATGGTCTGCGGTGGTCATTTTAAACAAACTCTGGGAAAGTTTGACCGCTATTTTTCCGTCAGCATTTCGGCTGTGAAGCACGAAACGTCATTCTATTTACAAAAAAACCTTGCATACCAGGGATATGAAATAAAATTTATTTCCGTTTGGAAAAGGGTACAATACATTTAGGTTTTTATTATTTTCATTTAGTTCAGCTTATCCATCCAAGCATGAATTTTTTTTGTTACAATAAAGTGACTATAATTACATTAACTTCAATCAAAATGCAAAATAATCATTGGAATGTCAGTGTTTACACATAAAAATAAAAATAATAGTTAATTAATACAAAAAAAATCATAATGTCATATCAAATTCAAATAATCATTAACATTATAAAAACAATGCTTGCTTAGCCACCTATATAGAGCGCCTTTAAATTTGTTAAAGGGCAAGTGTTTAATATTTTGAGGAATTTTATATATATGAGCATACACATCCAGTAGCAGATCTTACTGAATCGAGCACTCTTGGGAATGAGGTCAATAACAAGTCTATCGCCAATTATGGTATTACGCGTGTATACATCTTTCGCTTGCCTTAAATAATAGATACCTATTTTGCTTCACAAACTTAGCGATTTCAAGGATGAACAGACATGAGAGGGGCAGTATTTTTAAGGATTTAAATAGCGGTTAGCAAGGATCATCGGGTGCAGTACCACATATGGCCCTTATGCATTTTTTTGAGCAAGGAATGCTTTACTTGCATCAGTGCTATTGCCCCATATAATGAGTCCGTATCGCAGAACCGATTCCACATAGGCAAAGTACGCAGTAAGTGCTGTATTTTTGTCGCTACTTTGTTTAATTTATACTTTGTTTAATTGATTGAGTTTTTATAGGGGTGTTAAAAAAAAGGACGAGCAGAATTGAAGAGGGTGGTTGTCAATCGCCTGTAGAATACAAGAAAAATATACAATTTTTTTTGAAAGATTATTTTATAAAAAAATAAGTGATTAAATTTCCTGTATTCAATTCAAATTCTAGTCTCGACACTTGACCACCTCTTTGAATTTGGCTCGTGCTTTTCTGCACCAGTATGAAAAATAAAAAGAGAGATAAAATGATCACGGATCTCTAAAATTATATGCAAGGTGTCAGTGTCAAAAAGTACGAGGCAAATTCAAAGGGCTGGTTGAGAGTCGAGTCTAGAACACAGGAAAAAATAATTTTAAATATAATTTTAATTCATATGTTGCGGTCTTATCTTGGTTGTCAACCAACCCCTTAAATTTGGCTTGTACTTTTTTACACCCTGTATAGGTCGCTGTTTTTTCAGCCTTAAATACATTCAACCTTCACCTAATTCACGTTTTCCTAAAAATACAAAAATATTATTCGGCAGATCGTTCGTTTCAGAGCCCACTCAAAGTTGTAAAGTAAATAAATGAGCGATTCATCAGGCTCATTAAAGTCGGTAAGCCGTCCGTCCTCGAAATAAAAAGAGAAAATCTTAAGTTTTCACATCGAGGGCCAGTAAATAGAGCGGTTCGGCTGAAGTAATAAACTTAAGCACAACATTTTAAGGACACAGCAGTTTTAATCATGATTTGAATCGAATAACACAGCAGTAATAAAATACATTGAAAAATACATATTTTTACAGGAACTAAATTAAATAACTTTCTGTAAGTACCTGACAACTTAACATGAAATGAAATTTTATTTGTTTTCGAGTATGTTTGTTTTACGTATGCATTAACTAACATAGACACATATTAAACGCTTCTAAGCTGATATTTATTGTAAAGTCTTTTGCGTTGTAAGTACCACAAAATAAAGAGTTCTCGTGTGTGGGAGAGATAGCAGGTTTTTATTGGCATGTTCGGTGTATGGCCGCAATCCTAACGAATCTCCGTCACGTCCTATAAATATTGTTTGGATTCTATTCGTATGTGCTGAGCGTAGGAAAGGAGAATGCCCAAACATGATTTCATTTTGTACCATAATAAATTTAGTATCAAAAATTAAGTTTTTTTTTACAAAAACTTGTTTATAATATCAAGCAATAACTTCGCCGGGTACAAAATTGCTTATTAATAAGGAAGTCATTTTATTACTTGCTTGCTATGCCAAAAACACTTTTTCCAACTTTTCCAATGTTGCCAGTATTTAAGGATGGATGAAGCCGGTCCTCTGTCCATCCCCTGGCGTTAATCGATTCTGGCGAATATCGATTAACTATAATAGATATAAAGGCACTAGAAACCGAAGAATGAAGAATTAGCTACAATGCTTTTATGTTTGAAATTGACTTTAGCTCATATTCAGGGTCTGATGATGGTGCTGGTAGGTAACAATGGGAACTCTGCAATAAACGGCACAACATCATCGAGTTTGGGCTTGTTTGAATTGTTTTGACAAGGACTCTGGTCGGTCCAAGATGATACCTGAGGTCTCAAGACGAATCGAACGAGCCCAGGCTGATAAGGGTTGCAGCATTGTTTAATTAGATACAGACAAGATCATCAGACCCCAAATATGGACCAAGACCCATAAACATCGAAAGTCCATTTAACACATTTTATGCATTAAGAATTATAAAATCTTGTATTTAAACGTAACTATCGAAGAAATATTCACTGTCTGCTTAAGGTATTTTCTGCAGTAAAAACAGATAGATAAACAGTATTTACTCGATTTGACTATTTAGTCCGTAAATACTTACCGTCTGCTTATTAAAAATTGCTTTTGTCTCGGATGATATTCGATCACAAAAAACCTTAAACGATGATCGATTATTTTAATCGTTAAAATAATGTGGCCGGCAATACCAAGAGTGAAAAAAATGTCAAGTCATTTATTGTGATTTTGTGTTGGAATCATCATAATAATGTGTGCAATTAAAGAAAACAATGTAGACAAAGTTGGAAACGAAGTAAAGCGTGATCTGATCGCATTTATTATAGATTCGATAATACGAAGCTCGTTCGTATAATTCTATTTGTCAAAAATAACCTTACCTAACTAATGTATTTCGTGAAGCTGCTGTTCACAAATCCGCTGAATTTGAGATTCATTGTTTTTTGTAATTTATTGTTCGTTTAAAGCCTTAAAAAATTAGGTAGGTTTAATGGAGGTACATCATGATACAATCTGAAACGAAATTCCATACTTCAATGAAGAATCTCCTTTCGATAAACAGAAAAAAAAATACAATGTGGAGGCGAAAGGTATGAAAGCAGAATGTTAGAAATTTAATATGCTTCTCGTAAGTTTGTTAGTATCTTATGAGTATTTTTTATGATGACAAGCTGGTAAGGTCCAGTTGCGTGATCGATAGTAAACTCAACTAGTAGTATCTAGTAGTACTCCAGCATTATTAGTTTTGAAGAAAAATGCCTTAACCAATGGTCATTAAAAAAGATATTCTGACATTTGGACAAGGTATTTTCTTCTTTATAACACACACATTTAACTATACTTGAGTTAACTATCGACCATGCATCTGGGCCTGAGTGATGGTGGTTTTACTGAAGATCTGTCAAAGCTGACCCTTACTTATAACTTATATTTGTGTAGGTATATAAATCAATGTCATCAACGACCCAGTTATGCCAGTTTTTATGATACTCTTCTAACAGACCTTTTTATTGTGTACTAACAAAATTTACATCAACCTAAGCATCAAACATCTAATTCATTAGTTTTTAGGAGAAGCAAAGAAACCCACAAGAAGAAACCTTCAAGTCTTCAAGAAATAACTCTGTCAAAAGATGCTAGCTTTATAAAAGTAAATGTTATGTTGGGAACACTATCACAAACTCAACCGACAGTTGACCTACGCCGGAAATCGAACACATTTCCTCGCGGCCGGAAAACTCGCAGCTTTTCCGGTCACTTCACGCGCGAACGATGCGTTTCGAGGGTTGCCTTGTGTCATAATTTTTTTTTTTATGTTACGTGAACGTCACATTACGTTTTCGTACATAGTTTTGCCTGTAATAAGGGGCAAAAATAAATAAATATAGTCACTTTAAGTAAACAATAATCAATTATAAATGGTGTTAATTTATAATAATTAATATTGGGTCTAACCAAATTAACTGCATTCCTTCTAGGGGCTGATTATGACCCTTTAATATACCAACTTTTTGTATGGGACGAACATCGTTATTCTAATAATATTTTTTACTTACCCATACTAAAGTGCCGATCAGCTGATTTTAGTTTGTATGGAGAAGTCAATATTTTTCTTGGGATTGCGATGTTGGTCCCATACAAAAAGTTGTTTTATTTTAGCAACAGAATCACCACCGAGAAGGAATGCAGCTGATTTAGTTAAACCCTGATTAATTAAAAACAAACTTGATTGTTATTGGAAAAAATACCAACCAGCAATGAATTGCAAACAAATGAGTACAGTCTTAAAACTTGACATTCTCATTTACTACAACGAGTAAACGATTTCGATTTCGACATTGATCAGTGATTATAACTTTGAACAAATTTACCTCTGAGTTCAACCATTTTTGAGCACTATGACCGGGTAAAGGTAACTATTTATACTCTGTAGAATCATGATATAAAATTTTTGCTGCTATAACAGGCCCCACCTGTATTAAAACTGATGTGACAGAATAAATATACCTTCAGGAGGCTATATTTTAAGATAGATACTCGTACAGGTATTAGTGTTCCTAGTTAGTCTACATAAATAAGGGATATAAAAACATGGTCCTAGGTCCTAGGTTATCCAAAATAAATCGACAAAGGTAAGTCATCTGTGTCACAGTATTTAATTAAGGTACCTTCATCTTCTTTAGTTGTTGTTCAAGGAGAAGAAAGTCAGTTTTTAGAAAACGAAATAAGAGCAAATTATTAGGCCTATAACAGGTTAGAAAGTCATGTTTGGCTAAAAGTTTCATCGTAATGTTTTCACAATTTATTTCACAGTTATTACAATGTTACAACGTTAAGCTTTATACATATTAAAGAAAACATGCCGTTGCAGTTGTATGTGGAACCCATTGCACGAGAAAAGCATTAAAATTGTATTGAGTTTGGAAGGACGTTTATACCACACCCGCTGCGAAAGAAATGAGCCTCGGTGAATAAATGGAAGTACGAAGCATTACGAAGTAGGATCTCAGGAAAAGCGCAAAACATAACATATAAGATCACGAACTAAGTTTCCAGTATGACGGTAACTAGGATCGGTTTTTATATGTAGGTATTGATAAGCAAAGTAAAAACCTCTAAAAACATAGCAACCTATTAAAATGTGTTTAACTTATTTGCATCTCTTCATGACCATTACCTAACAAGGTAGTAAAGGTGACGCGGTAAAAATGTGATTATACTATCTTACTCTATCTATACTTACTATACTGCGACGAACTAGAACAGAAGATGTAAGTAAATAAAGGCGTTTACTTCTCCAGGTACGGGGTTAATAATACTGGTGTAATTTCATGGTTTGATGGTAGGTACAGAACCCTCACCCAGCACTCCTATACCTTCCTCTCCGGCCAGCAGTCTCTTGGAAATGATCCAAGACAATAAACCGGTGTGCGCCCGCGGCGCTGGCACCAAAGTGTACCGCGGTTAGTTGTGGCCGTAATGTGGCAGATATGCATCAGCTCAGGATTAGTTGCTACGAATGCCACGCCAAGATTCTGTTAGTACGTTTGTGTGTTATTAACAACGAACCACATCAACAAAATGCATTGCAAGTGTTGTAGATAAGAAAAAAAGAAAGAAAGAAAATAAATTTATTCGACCAAAAATGAATGATATTAACAAAACTACATGTATTAAGCTACTAGGTCAAAAAAGGCACCCACTCAGCATTGGTCGTGGCAGCAGAACGCATACCACGACGCTGATTTTCAGCGAGTGCCTTTGTGGGTACAAACAAAATTGACATAAAATAACACAAAAAAAACATAAATCTATCTTTCGAATATTTTTTATAAACGTGTATTTAAGGACTTTTTGAATTACCAACATTAATTCAATCCTTACTAATATAATAAATGTGAAAGGAACTCTGTCTGTCGCGATTCCACGCCAAAACTACTAAACCGATTTAAATGAAACTCAGCAAACACAAACTCTAGAGCCCAAAAAAAGATACCTATATGCTAGTTTTAAAAGTCTAAAGTAACTGAGATTTTATATTTATTTTATAAAAGTAATTAAAAATACAATCAGCAAAAATACATGCAACAAATGAGTTATTACGTACTTAACATAGTTTAAAATACCTATGCTTTGTAATATTATCTCTATTTGGATCTCTGTTGTCCCATTCTTATAAATAAATAATAATATTTGACCGCATCTGCGGTCGAAGTCTGAAGCAAAATTTTTGACGTTTTGCGTAAACAATTCAATTTTATCTGTTGTATCAAATATCCTTCTAACTTTGTCTTTTATCTTTTGTCTTTTATCTTTGATAAATCTTAAAAAAATATTTGTATTTTTTTAAGCGACATTTAAAAATTCTTTACATACCACACAGGTTGATGAATTCGAAACCACGATGGTTTCGAATCCCACTCATGCGGAATATCCGGTTCCTTATTTCATCTTATAAGATCAAAAATAAAAACGGGGAGTGTTTAAAATATTCAAAATAATATCATGCGTCACTTCGCGTCGGAACTACCACACTTGATGAGGTTAAGGGTGCATATCTGATATGCATAGTAAAACCTATAAATAACCAAATACGAGCGTTGATATAATACCAATACAGTTTTTTTTTCCATTTATTGGGATAAACAAACAGTGACAAATAAAAATTATTAAAAATGAAAGGTTACAACAATATAGTCTTAAACTACTTGACACCAATACCGTTCACCACATATTAGTTTAAATGAAAACATTTTTTGCCACATTGTGAAGCGTTAGAATGGTATTAAATTAATTATTATAGCAAGAAATATAATCAGAAATCAGAATGTTTATTTGCTAGAATACATAAATTATATACGGTCTTAATATAAACAAAGTAAATGTTTTCAGCCTGCATGCAGACGTGCATAAAACATAACATAAAATATAATAAATTAAATATGTGATGTTGCAAAAAGTTTAGTAATAATATTTTTTTTGAATGCACCCGGTCGCGTAACGACCAAGTCAATTGAGTTACTAAACGTCTCGTTGTATGTATGTACAAGTCTGCAAAGGGGTGAGCACTTGCCAGCGTTTGTTCGACATCGAGAGGTTGCAAACAATTGACAAGGCGTGCGGCTGTGAATTCTGACGGATACCCTATAACACAGTTTATTAATTAATGACATGCAGTCATATCTATTGTGTTACAGTTCATAAAAAATGTTTGCCTCGAGTAGCACGCCTTTTTAAAACTAAGCAGGTGATGTTACTCGAAAAGCTGGTCATAGTAGTGAATAGTACGTAAGATTTTTTTTGAACTTTTTTAATTGCTTTGTTATATTTTTCATAGTAGGGATTTCAAATCAAATAGTAGGGAATCCCACTCATGCGGAATTTCCGGTTCCTTATGTCATCTTATAAGATAAAAATAAAAACGGTAAGTGTTTAAAATATTCAAAATTATATCATACGTCACTTCGCGTCGGAACTACCACACTTGATGAGGTTAAGGGTAGTGCATATCTGATCTGCATAGTAAAATCTTTAAATTACCAAATACTACAATTGATATAATACGAATACAGAAAGAGAATTATAAAAAAATAACTTATTAAATATTTCTCTAAATCATAATTCTGCATTAACTTTGATACAGAATAGAAATAATTAATGAGTAACTCAAAAGAACCACTAAATTATACAACTTCTTACAATTTAAAATGCACAAACTAAGTTGCAAAATTAAGTGAACACTCAAAGAGAGCCATTTATTATGCTAAAGTCGGAAAGATATTAATTACGCTCCAGTTAATTAGTTTGATGAATCAGTGTCTGAGAATATTTTGTACGATCCAAAAGGTTTGTTATTATGGATGTTATTTGAAGCCAAGTAGCTGTACAGATTCCTGTATCTGCCACGGATTCCGTATGAACCTGGTAGGTAGTACCCATAATTTGAAAGTAAAATAGCAAGAGGATCTAAATTAAGATTATTAAATTGAGGAAAAGCTCCTAATGGAATCAGCATAAAACCATTTAAAGTATTTAGATTCTTCCTCGTCCGTGATAGGGAATAATTTGGCAAATTGTCGTCAGGTTTTATATTGTGTTTGGACAGTATGTTTAGAAAATTATTTGTTAAATTATTTCTTATTGTATATTTGCCTTGACGTTCAGGGGGTGTGTAAAAGTATCCAGTACCTTCTACAGTATTACTTTGCTCTTCTTGCAAAGCATCCATTGTTTCTTCCGTGACCTGATAGAATTTACGATTTTCCTGAGTTAGCTCTTGTTCAATTTCTTGATTAGCTTTTTCTGTTAGTTTTTCTAACTTTTTAACAATGAGAAATTCATCATCATCACCAATCTTATTACTATCATGACTATCAGTTAAGGCTTTGGGTTTCCGTGAGTTTTCAATATTTCCCGTTGCTTTTACATCGTAATTGTAGCTTTTCACTTTGAAAAGTTCTTTGGTTTTTGTAAAAACGTTATAAGCTGGATCTGTTGAAAAAAAACAAAGCGTTAAATCATACAACTATGTAATTTTATTTATTGTTATACACGATAATAAATAAAATAGCTGCTTACCTTTTTCAGAGTTATCTTCCATAGCACTTTGGAGATCATTTACAGACGTGATAGTTTCTTGAGCTACTGGATAAAAGCCATGATTGATAATTTTTACTGGGTGCCCTAACTTTATTGCATCTTTAATCAAAGCACCCTTAGCGTCAGTATCAGTCGAGCCAGGCTTAGTTGTTGTAACGGCAAGATCTTCGTGGTCAACAGCACTTGCTTTATTTATTGCAATACGATTATGATAAACATTACCCGCATATCTTCTATTTAGTCTGCTAGATCCACTCAATATATCATCTTTACTTATCGGTATCCAGTCATTTTGTTGTGTTGGGTTAGGAGTTGAAGTCACACTTATGAGAATCTAAAAGTGATCGATAAAAATTATGTCCCTGCTAATTGACAATACAAAAAAAACAATCCTATGGTTGTTAATCACACTAAGCCTTGCGTCCTGACAACGTCAAATAAACTAGCCATGACAGAATGATGATTAAATACAAGATCAGCGCAAACCTAGGTTAAATCATCATGTGCAAGTGGGCCTTGAATTTTCCAACGTTAGATAAGGACTATTTGACGACTAAAATACAATACGCTTATTTGATAGCGTGACCCATTTGCCAGCAATCATTTATGTCGAATTCATTTTTAAAACGGTTATTTCATATTTATGCAGTCTGATAAGTCTTATCTGACATTGGTAAAATTGACTCTGAATTATAAAGTAATTCAAAAGTACTAGTATAAATTTTTAAACGAAATAGTTTTATGGTAGTCTTGAACACGAAAGGTAACTTTAATTGTGGAGTTATGTAGATGTCTTGGTTAAAATTATAAAGAAACTTACCAAACAAATCAGTCCGTTTGTGTAAGCTTTGTACATTTTGACACCTAAGCGTGTGAACACACTTGCATCTAAGAATGACTGAGCAAGCTGTGACCACCGAGGACACGGGTCACTGTGGTGAAAATATCACTTCATTGTTAGACTTAGGACACACACTTGCCTGCGCTAATTTCTAAAAGAAATATTTTGACAACATGAGCTATGTAGGTAATATTAAATAAATAGACCTATAACTTCATAGGTTGATATTGTCAAGTTTCCCAACTCAAATAGGCTAAAACTCATTAGCTAGATTACCAAAAAAGTTAGATTGCTAGTCAGAAAGTAATCTTTTAATTCATAGTTTAGGCTTCAAACAATATTATCTAATACTAGGTACAGCCCAAGTTCCTAATTTTGTATTTATGAGTATATGTATTCTTCCTATGCTTATTAGTCTTTTGCTTATGTATCCTCTTGTATATTTGTGTAATATTAGTATGTATGTTCATGTTAGTGCATTTTACTTCTTTTTTCACCGCTCTTCTCACTTATTATTAAGATTCCGCCACTGATTAAACTCTCTGCATTACCAGGTGGTTGACTGGTAGAGAATGCCATTAGGCATTAAGTCCGCCAATTGTATAAAAGTTCCTATTTATCATCGGGGTGATCGCGTAATATTCCCTTTGTGTACTCAAGGGCTAACATTGGAAGCGCAATGTGTGGCAACTTTCTTGTTAATCGTTTTCTTTGTACCATTACTGCGACACAGGATTGCTTTCAACCGCCACTTGTGCTGAATATTTGTGGAACGAACATTTACGAGTAGTTTTGTTTTGTTTTAAAAGAATGTTCATAGGTAGAGTGAGTCCTTCGCTGGTTGTAACTGATTATGCATTTATTTTTTAATATAATATTTATTTAACGTATTTGATTAAATATGTATTCGTTTATATATTTTGTACCATGGTGTGTATTTTATGATTATTTATTGACATTTAATTTTATTTAATGTGAATGTTAAATTGTTTTACGTTTCTTTATAAAAAACTTGTCCACTTGACTTTTGTTCAAAATATTTCATAGTCATGCCTCTTCTTTTATTGAAGAATAAATAAGGTTATGATTGCTTTACTTACCTGAAGGTTATCTGGAAGAAATTGCTTCAAGCAATAAGACCGCCTAAATTGTAGGTACTAATAGCGAATGTATAAGATACTATCCTGTGTAATTATTATATTTATGGTGCGCAATAAAGTATTTTTATTATTATACTTATCTAATTATTATTTTTTGACTTGATGCTTGTTTTTTTTTCAATATACACATGTTTAATATTGGTGTCAGATACAATAATTAATTATTTTTTTTTCAATTCATTGAGCTTCTACACAACAATATAGTTTTTATCGTTCCTGTTATGAAAATTTAACATTAAAAAAACGTGTTCATTAAGATCGTTGATTAAAAATGTATTGGTCAATTTTTTAACAATTAAGAAATTGACAAGCAATATTTTCATGCCCCGCCATACATAATGTCATCATGTCACTTTTTTTTCATTTTGCAATAATTTAATACGGTTACTAATTCAAAACTTAGATCTTATCACATATTTTTCTCTTCGAAACAAAGCAGACAGTAAGATAATATATAAGTAAACCGTAGCTCAGTTTTACAAATTAATTAAAAAAATGCCTTCCAAGCACCTTCACATTCTGAAAGCTGTCTTAGTGGAAAACGGTGGAATGCAATGTCTGCACCCTTGCAGGCTCACAAACGGTAATTAGACAAATCAAGCGGCATCACGATCGGCCGCTGGCGATCTGTTTTGGCAAGATTGATTTCGGCTTCTATCCGGCACTTTTGTATAAGTTCAGCTTAGTTCGACCACGCTTACCCGTTAGCGCCTGCCAGTTTTTAATAGCAAATCTGACGATTATACTATTGCTCGTCCATATGACGTAGGTTTTGTTGAGCCATTAATTCAAAATTGAGCTTTTGAAAATATACGCTTTTGCGATACATTTAGGTAGTGATTAATGTTTAGATAATAATTATTGTAATATATTTTAATGTGTTTCTTATCTCATTTTAACAGAAATGTACATATAATTTACTGACCTCGTTTTATGGTTCCGTAGCCGAATGGCAAAAAACGAAACCCTTAAAGTTTCTCCTCGGTAGAAAGATTTATAACCGCTTTACGATTCTCATATAAAAAAAAAGTTAAGGGGGGCTCCCATACATAAAACAGTGTAACTGTGTGTGTAGGGTGTCTATGGATGGGTCTTTTAAAATGACGTAAAGGGTTCCTAAAACCATTTTCTTTTAATGTCTTACGTTTGATAGATAGACGCTTCCAAAGAGGTAAAATGGGCGTCCCTCCCCCCTCTAACTTTAAAACTAAGCGAGTGTAAATTTTGAAAAATACGTAATGATGATCTTACCAAAAATCTTCAACGAAAAATCGGTTTGGACGAGATCGCAAAAGTATTTTTTGAGATATAGCACATTTTCAACAACCGCAAACATAACTTTGTTCTTCATACATAAACTATGAAAAACAAAGTTATATTTGCTGTCAACAAAATATTGTGGAATTTTAGCTAAGTGAAAGTAAGTTGATTTCCTTATTTAGTTTACGTTGGCACGAAACCCTCAGTGCGCGAGTCCGACTTGCACTTGGCCGGTTTTTTTTTCTCATATGCACCATTAGTACTATCATTGTGTGTATGTACTATGTGTATGTTTATTATTCCATAATTATGTATTATTGTATACGGTATTTATGTAATAATTAGTATTATGTTTATTTTTGTTTTAAATACCTATTGTAGTAGTAATCGTCAAGCGCCGCCAGCATTTTATCTGTTTAAACCTATGGTTGACTGGTAGATAACGCTTTTAGCATTCAGTCCGCCATATTTTCCTTTTGTTTGTGCATAAAGTGTTTTAAGTAAAATGAATCTATATACCTATATAAAAATGAATTGCTGTTCGTTAGTCTCACTAAAACTCGAGAACGGCTGAACGGATTTGTCTTATCTTAGTCTTGATGTGTTCGTGGAGGTCTAGGGAAGGTTTAAAAGGCGAGAAAAATCAAAAAAAGCGCGTACGAAGTCGCGGAGGACCACTAGTAATAAATATTTTTTTTATGAGAAATTCTTTAAACCTAGGTACAAGTCAATTACGAAAGATATGAATAGGTAAAAGATCACAAGAGAGTCGATGCTAAATTATGTGTGTGGGACAGCCTCAGAAGGTTACGGGACTTGGAGAAAACAAACACTCGTACTCGAATCACTTTTTATATTTTGTTATTATCTAATACATCTTACAGCTCACCGACGAATGCCGCCATGACAGTCGCCCTTCATTTAGTACCACGAGGATCAATACACTATCTTATTACAATATTTTGATGTACAAATATTCTTAATTTGGTATTTATGCTTTTGATAATTACTGACAATAGTAAATGATGCTATTTTTTTAATTATTTATAAATTATAACAGCAATCATAACAAATTAAATCAGTTTACAATTAAATTATGCTGTTGGGCTTACCATAATTTACTAGGCTATTTAGTAGGCTTACATGTGGATCATCATAACTGATTGGATTCCTCTGGTGCCTACGGTAGTTTAAGTAAAAGGATTTATTAAAATGGCGTCGTAACCAGTGTTTCCGAGGCCTTTAGGCTTTTAGGCCTAAAATTAAGCCTATTAGATCTTTTTAATGGCCATGATAGACTACTAGGCTTTTGGGCTTTTAAAAGGCTTCTCATTTTAAAAGCCAATAGATTTTTTTAAATAGATTTTTGTATAGCCTTTCAGGCTTTATTTCTTGCTATACTCGAAAAGACTTTCTTTGTCGAGTAGTAGGCTTATCATAAGGCTATAGCCCTTATTCAGATTGTACAAGTGCGAGTCGGACTCGCGCGCTGAGGGTTCCGTGCCAACTTTAACTGTAAATTACCACAATATTTTGTTCACAGCATTTATAACTTTGTTTTTCATAGAGTTTATATGAAGAACAAAGTTATGTTTGCGGTTGTTGAAAATGTGCTATATCTCAAAAACTACTAGTTCGATTCCGTCTAAACCAATTTGTTGAAAGTATTTGTTAAAAGATATACAGGTATATTTTTTGTTCAAAATTAAAACTTGCTTAGTTTATAGGTTTTTAGCCTTTTAAACATACGCCTGGCCTACAAAAAGGCTAAAAAGCTTACAGTGGACTGGCTGAGAGTGACTGGCTTATAGTTATGGTGGACAAAAAAAGGTAATGAAAAAACCTTGGCTTTCATCCCGCTGTAGCCCCTAATTCATAGTTAAAAAAAGCCTTAAAGCCTTTGCCTCGGGATACGAGTCATAACTCGTAGCATCATAGTCTGAAGGGATGGCCTAGCTTGCTCTTTGTATGGATTCAAAACCGTAATTTGAATTCGGGTTTTAATAAATATTTGTCAATTTAAAGATAATTGGGTATTGTTTTTTGTCTTTAGCGTTTATACCGAATTACACCGTCGATCTTTCGGTACTAAACATGGTCCTGTATGGTCCTGAGTTGACTGGACCTATATCATTATTAAGTTCATGGACAAAAACGCTAGTGCGTTTACCCCGTGCGTAGACCCCTTACACACTGCGAATTGTATCATCGCGACTGACGTAACGAACAGATTTATCATCGATGCAGTCGCAAATATACAGTACATAATTTGACAATGCATCGCGACTGTTGTCGATGCTTAAAGTAGCGCAAGTGTGTAAGTGAGCTTTCACATTAGAGCGTCAGCAGCGCGTCTCTCTAATGTGAAGGGCTTACTGCTGTCATTTTATGTATGAAATTGACAGCAGCGCGACCGTCGCGCTGCTAAAACGCCTAAGTGTGATAGCGCTTTAAAGGTTGTCATTTCACGACTGCATCGATGCTGCGTCACTGCTAAGGTCGCAGTGTGCAAAGGTCTTAAAAACGAATATTTTAAATTAAAAGCTCATTTGATATGAAGTTTTGGACAGATAAAGCTAATCAAAATTATTAAGTGTATCAAAATTATTATGTGTGAAACAGGCTGTAGGTGAAATAAGAATAATGATTTAATACGCCATAATGTGGCCATATAAACTCAATCAAAATTTATTGGTGTATTATGTGTTTGTGATCAGATTTTTTATGATGTAATTTTTAATAAGATAGACCAGAATTACAGCTTAAATCACACTTTTTATTTTTTAATGTTGCAAGCCCAGTGAAATAGTGTTGTAACAATTCAATTTTGGGCAATGAATTGTATTTGTGTAACGATTTTTCAATCATGTGATTTTACTTATTTGGAATAATATGACATGCAAGCAAAACGTTTAATACAACTATGAACAAATGAAACCCAAAAATCTAAGGAGTTAAAAAAAAATTTCGCTTTCCCTTACAATCGCAATATTCCTGGATGATTTTTCCCTATTTTGACTTTTAACTACTTCTACAAATACATTATTATATATTATGATGGTATTTTTAGGAAACGTGATTAAAAACGGATTCTATTTTTGTACATTTTCCACTTAAATTTCAGAGGTAGTTATTCAACATGAGATGGCCCGGGCTCATTTTTATCTCCAGGTATAGTTAGGGCTTTGTTCACTGCGGGGTGGTTCACAGCTTCTGGCGCACGACGTTTCCTCCCCTTGTTTGTGTCTGGCACCTTGTTTTTGAATTCAGGGAACCGTTTACTAAGGCACTTATAACACAACACAGTCTTCTCACCATCGTTACTGTCAGTGACATTTATGCCACATGTTTTGTGAATACTATCATTGCAATTAAAACAGCAGACAGTGTGTTCGATAAACGCACCGTTTTGACATACGGCACATGACATTTTTACGTTTTCATCCTCTTCAATAAGCTCTGTTTTCAGAAAGTACTCCATGGGCACGTCGTATGTCGCGTTTGAATTGGTAGAAGTAGTTTCAAAGAAGTTATCGACACTTTCTTCGTTAACTCTGCTATCTACCTCTTGCTTTACACATTTCATATGAGATCTCTCAGCGTGACTGTCGTTATAAGTTTCACTGATAGAGTCTTCTTGATTAGGCGGTAATTCTGAATCATTAAATTCAATTTTGATCTCAGTCGGCAATTCAGGTAATACAATCTGATGATGAGGATGATGTTTGTTTATTGCTGTGTTCGATTCTCCCAGAAAGTTATTGTGCTTATCCGGTGATGAAGCGTTGTTGTATTGAAGGGAATTTAATTTGGCAGGGATACTACTTAAAATTTGAAACTGTTGTCTAATATTTTCAGTGGATGCATATTCATTAGAATTTTCTGTTGAAGATGGAGTCGTACTGCACTTAGTTTGCTTATGTTCTCGGCAGAACAAATTTTTATAAGCAGAGGCAGAAGTATTCAGGTGATATTGATAAAAATAGCACCCGACCGACCACTTTACCATATTGTTTTCTCTCATCCATGTTAGAATCATATTCACAATATCATTATTTCTTTTGGTTATGGTTTTCTCTAGTTCAAAATGAAATTTGCCGGATCCATTGATTGTTTTACACTGGGGCCAAACTTTTTTGATCTCCCTCAAAATATCTGCGATATTTTCACGTCCAGTTATTGATTGTAGCATTGTAGGAGGGCCTATAGTTAAAAATATTTTGAGAAGTTTTGAGGCTACTTCTTTAGGCTCGTTTGATGTGAGAGGGCAAAAGTGAAAAAAGTTCGTGCTTTGCTCGTGATATTTGAGCATCCAATTGTAGGGACCATCTGGGCAAAACTGGAAGTCAAGTACATCAAGCAGACCCCTAACATTAAAAGAGTCACGAGGAGTTGTAATTTTGTTGATTTCCGAGGTGTTACATCTTTTGTTTTCACAAACAGGACAAAGCGAATTGAATATTTCTATTGCCTTTTTTGGGATATAGAATTTCTTTTTAATGATTTTCAACATTTTGTCACGCCCACCATGACCACAGTTAATATGGATTGGTTTTAAGACATCATAAAATTCCTCACGTGGAATTATAACTACAGTAGGGTCATCAGCCTTTTTCTTTTTAAATATTATGTGTTCTTTACCATCAACCGTGACACGATCATATTTTCCAATCCAGTAGTAATCCATAGATGTTAGCTTGCCGCCACCAGCTCGAGTGTCTTTCGCATTTTTCATGTAATTTATAACCTCTTCGATTTTTGCCCTATTCCAGATTTTGCGTTGACCAGCTGTAAAAAAATAAAATGAAATGACCGTTATTAATATTATGTTAACAAGAAAATACAAAAGGGAAAGGGGTATATAGTTTCCTTTCAACCGTCCCGATGTGTCTGTGTAATTGTCATATATTGCAAAGCTAGTTAGCCCTTAACCAGGCTGCGGAGAACTGCTGGAAGAAATTAAGTGTTGCATCTATGGATTTAGGTTTTGGTAAATGCCCTGTTTTATATTTTTTCAGGAAAAAATACTGAAAATCCTAATAAATAAATGCGGGAAACAACAATCTTTGTGTCTGGGAAAGGACTTCTAAAATTAATCTAAATCAGGAATATTTATACCGTATTCAAATCAAGGTCATTTATCAAAGTTATTATAACTAGAATCGTCAGAAGAAATAGATATTATTCAATAGAAGTTACTATTTTGATGATGATGTAAATAGGCAAAGGAAGCGTTTCCTTTGCCTATTTTATTATAAAAATAAACATGTGAGAAACTTATGACCTAAGTCATAAGTTTCTCACATGTTTATTTTAATTATTTTACAAAATCCCGCAAAAACTAACAAATAATAATGTAATTCCGATTAGAAAAACTCACAATCTCCAAATTATCTAAATATTGCACTACTTTTCTTTCTTGGTTTAGCCGTAATCGTTAAATATATATCGCACATTGCCTGAAAATTACCTATCAGTAGGTCAGTCGAAACCCAAATGGCTGTCAGTGTCATGCACGTGCGTAAACACAAAGTTGGCGAATTGGAAACGATGGAGTGTTTATATTTATTATAGTGTGTGTACGTGTATAGTGTATTTTTATTATAATAAGACAGATTGTGGGCTTTTTACTGCGTAAACCTGGTTACAGCATCTAAAAATCTATGTGGGGCGCGGCCTGTATAGGGGTTAAATAAGACCGATTGATAACAATTAACTAAGCTACACACAGTATAAGGACTGGAAATATGGACGTTCTGGACTCTTGCAAATGGTAAGAAAGAAAATATAAATGTATATAATTCATAATTTAGAAAGTAAGTGCTTTGAATGCACCTAAATATTCAATGAATAAAATATAAGCCGTTTGCTAATGTAAAACTATTTTTAATTGCGTTGATATCGGATCAAATCGGACACCAAGATGCGCAACACTACGCCAGTAAAATAGTGTTTAATTATATTTTTTTTATGTGTAATATGTTAGTCTTCAAGGTATCTATTTTAAAGGTCTTTGTTGCCTGCAATAAATGATTAAATAACAATAAAATAAAATAAAAATAAAACAATATTAAAATAACTTTTCCCGGGTGGCCGAATATCCTCCCAATTTTTATTCTTGCATTTATCATCGTAATTTTCCTACAGACTAACATATTATCGCTGTAAGAACCAGGAAAGTAAATTTATAAGAAACAAATCAATTCCTATTCTAAGACAAGGAATCGAACCCGAAACTTCCATTTGTAGAGACCACCGTACTACTACTATATGACAAACCGACAGTCCGACGTGCATTAATATACAACTTATTTCCTAACCATACGTAAAAGTGCATAACGAAACAAGATATAAACGCCTTACCGTCGTTATCACTTGCTGAAAGTAGCATATCAAATTTTGTTTTCAACTCCACATCGTTCCATCCGACCAATTGTAAATCCATTTTGGATAATTAAATTTATTGCACATCAACGTCAAAAGTACAATTTGTTTGTTGTTTAATTTCACACATACACAGCAGATGACGCCATTTTGTAAACTGTGTCATAAAGCGCCGCGCGGTGGCGGAAAGTTGAACTAGTTTGGGATGTCAAACGCAGGGTCTAGACGAGTAGTTGAATGGCCGACGCGCGGCGCGTTACTGAATGACGCAGTCTCGCCGCCCGCCTGCTGACAGTGAACGAGACGCCTAGTCGTTTTGTAAATTGGATGACATACTAGGTGTGAGCGGAGCAGATAGATGTAGCGTGTATCAGGCCTTGAGTGACAGGACATTGACTCAGAAATCCGGACTGCCAGCTAGTGCAAATGTATCGAAGCAAAATAGGTCACAATTAGGTGCTGTTTTGTGCAGAAAACAGAGGGGCTAATGAAAATTAAAATGGTGGTATGTTGTTTCGTAATTTTTGGAAACTGCTCTACCGATTATGATGATAATTATTTTCAACATAAATATTTTAGGTACGACATAAGACAGGTACGATGTGTACAGGTCTACAAAATATGGCAGAAAAACAGGGCCAGCTAGCTTGTAAGTTTATTATTATGATAATCTGACTAATATATGTTAAATTTATGCTATCAGATAACGCAGAAATTCTGTTTTTGTTTATAGCGACAGGTATTTAGATGTTCCGTATCCGTTTTTTTTAATGATCGTGGAGAAGAAGATTAAACCGATTGCATAGATTCCTCTATTTTCGCTACGGATTATACTTATGAGTTTCTACAAAGTTTTTTTTGAGAAGATATGACGGCAAGTCATCTTTCTAACAGACAGGTCGTTATCATCAATCTTTCCGTGACAAGAACGCGCTTTTAATTTGAAATTAAATATTCAAACGTCTTTTTGATTTAATAAAATCTATAAACACCCTTCACCGTCACCGTCAGCGAGGTTCACAATACATAGTAAGTAAGTAAGTACGTAATAGGTAATAATAACATTACCTTTATTAGTATTTTAATATTAAAAATGCAAAAATTTGTGTGGACGGATGTTTGTTACATTTTCACTCAAAAACTTCTGAAATTGTTTTGATGAAACTTGTCAATATTTTCTTGGCGAATCAAATATTGATAACAATCTTGACATACCCTTTTAACGAAATGGTTAATATTATAATAAAATTAACTCAAAACTCGCAGCAACTAACAAAGGTCAATACTGATATCTTTTTAAATAAAATAATTATTTTTTATCCACTAATACATAAGTAATATGTATGCACTAATACATAAGCTTACAATATTGGACTAGCAAAGAAGAACGAACTTCACATTGGAATATCACAAAGGCTATAATTAACAATGTTATTTTATGAATTTTAGGATATTATCGTAGGTGAAGCCGCGGAAAACTGATAGTTAATAAAGTATATTTTGTTGTGACTGGTTGACCCCAAACACCTTACTTGATTTTCTATTTTGCATTTTATAATTTCGATATGATGTCAATTCTGATCGTTTCAAACAAAAATAATAAAATTTTCTCACAAAATGTTATTTATTTATAATGTATAGTAGTTTAATTAATTATCTCAGAATCTTCACACAAATCTATGATGACGACATTTTGGGTTTTCTTCCATGTTTCAAGGGTTTTGAAAGTTCGACTGGTCTGCGGTTGATCGGTTTCTAATTTGTTCTTGTTATTGTTACATTTTGACGTAATACTAAAAGTTTCAATCTTCGTGTCCGTTGTATGAGTCAACTTCCTGAAAAATAAATGTTTTTTAAGTTTTTTGATAAAGTGTAAGGAAACTATTATTAAAGTTACTAGTTATACCATTGAAAATACCGTACCTGCCCAGGCTTCTGTCTATAAGAGTGCGTAGCATTCTTTTATTCAGGTTTTCTGGCGAATTTAAAGTAGCCATCTAGGTTTCCAGGTGGAAAAACGAGTCAGTTATTACTATGAGAATTCATGAGTGTTGTGGTGGAGATCCCATTTTCTGAAATAAACAGAACAACTCGCAAGTTAATAAGTTTTAGCGACATCTGTGTAAGGGACATAAAACTTTCTAAAAGTGAGTAGCGACCTCTATTGATAAACCCATGTACTACAAGGAGCACGAATTTAACACAGAATCTTCTAACTGTGAATTTTAATACTTTCATGGAGCTAAATCATAACGTTTTATTTAAAAAAGAAAAAAGAAAGTTATTTTTCGAATTAGTTGAGTTAATGTGAATATCAAAGTAATGACAGCGCCAGCTTGTCTTGGTTAAAGTTTGGGTTGAAGTAAAAGTTCACAAATTGATCACTAGATGGCATTACAGGTACGTGACAATCAGCATTTATGTTAAAAAAATGCTTTTGGAACTAAGAAAGTGATTTTAAATTAACATGGTCAAGAAATCACGAAATCTTCGAACAATTAAAATTTATTTGAATGAAACAGCAATATATTTGAATAGTGTAGGTAGGTTATATAAATGCGTAAGAAACAGGCTATGGCAGCATAATACTAAGCAATCAATTACTTAAATACTGATGTATTTAAAAATATTCAACCTAAAAGATTAATTCCTTTCCTTTGTCCCAGATAAAGGGAAGGATTCTCATCTATACTAATATTATAAAGCTGAAGAGTTTGTTTGTTTGTTTGTTTGAACGCGCTTATCTCAGAAACTACTGCCCCGATTTGAAAAAATGTTTTTACGTTGGATAGTCCATTTATCGAGGAAGGCTTTAGGCTATATAACATAAAATACGACTCATAAGACCACAGCAGCAATGAAAAATGTTGCGAAAACGGGAGAAAGATATTCCTTTTGAGAGCTTCCGCTGCGTACGCTGCGAAAACCGCTTAAGTAACACAAAAATCATGTATGACAGGATTGTTCAGCATTAAGAGTTCTATAATAAAATCCGCGAAAGCATATGTCTATCTTTTATGGTTGACTTACTACAACCTATTTTATGTTAATTAATTTGTAAAAAAATAATGCATTATTTTTAGAGGTGTATTATACACACAGGTATTTATTCTTATCAAAATAAATACATTCATCATCACGAGAATTTCATTTAGAACAAAGTTGCCCCTTATATCATTTAAATTAAATAAATATCTTAGGAGCTATCACAGTTTTAACATAACTCCGCACCAAAATAATGTTCGCAGCTTAAGTACGAAGGTGCGCTTGCGCTAATAATATTATAAAGCTGTAGAGTTTGTTTGTTTGAAAGCGCTTATCTCAGGAACTGCTGGACCGATTTGAAAAAATATTTTTGTGTTCGATAGCTTATTTATCGAGAAAGGCTTTAGGATATAAAACATGACGCTGCTACGGGAGGGGAGGGAGCAAACTCAAAACGCGCGGACGAAGTCGCGGGGGACCGCTAGTAATATTACAAAGCTGAAGAGTTTGTTTGTTTGAACGCACTTCTCCCAGGAACTGCTGGACCGATTTGAAAAAATATTTCTGATTTGGATAGCTTATTTATCGAGAAAGGCTTTAGGATATAAAACATCACGCTGCGACGGGAGGGGAGGGGGCAAACTCAAAACGCGCGGACGAAGTCGCGGGGGACCGCTAGTTCTACATAAAATATAAACTGTACGTCATGTTTATCTAAGGTTCAGTGTTTGCCATATACCTTTTCTCATATTTTATTCTCTAGCCAGAGTAAGTAGTGAAAGTAAAAGCCCAAGTTAACGCGCGAAAGGCGGACTTAAGTTGTGGTGATTATTGTAATCTGACGGTGCCAGATTGACGCTTGTGAGTTATCCACCGTATCGTGCTGGAGCACTATTTTTGAATCACTTGCTTGAATATGACGTGTGAATTTCGTTTAAAAACTAATCTAAAAATCATTGAAAATCACGCGAAATATAGACGTTAGTACTCAATAAATTAAGTTCCTTTTTTTCGGAACCCTCCTGAGTGAAATTATACTAATTTTCATTGGAAAATCGGACATTAATCAAGGAATATCACACGCCATCTTGACGCGAGTGATTCAAAAATAGGGGCCATGGAGCTCGATTTTTGAATCACTCGCTTCAAGGTGGCGAGTGATTTTCGTTCGAAGATGAATTAAAAGTCATAGAAAAAATCTCGTTGTCGAACGAAAATTACTCGCCATTTCGAAGCGAGAGATTCAAAAATATGGCCTCTGGTCATTGTTAGTGCCGCGTAGAGTGAGTAGTAAGGGTGATGTGTCTTGGGGTCTTATTGATATCGATAAAATCATTTCGACCTTTGTATGAGTATCACGTTGGGACAATTTTGTTATGCGTTCACGATAACAAGTAACTTTTTTGTTATTTATATCTACATTTTTAGAGTATATTATTAAAATAAGTATAGGTATTGAACACCAATCACATACATTGCCCTGATCCCAAAGTAAGTAGCCAATGCACTTGTGTTTTGGAAATCAGACACAACGGTGGTACCACAACACCCAGACCCGAGACAATATAGAAAAGATCGTTCTTCTACATTGACCCGACCGAGAATCGAACCCAGAACCTCACGAGATGGCGACGCTTGAAACCAGCGTGCTAGCCACTAGACCACGGAGGTCGTCAAATGTAATCTAACCAATTTGAATATAACACAAAAAAACAACTTGCTCTGGATTTTGGTCATCGTAAGTATAGACGACAGCACGTCAAGACAAACGCTGTGGTATCTTATACAGTTGTGATAATAGAATCAATACTCAAATTGATTCATCGATATATGTATTTTTTAATTGGAAAACGTCACAACCCTACCTCAAATATTTCTTAAGGTACCTAGGTGTCCGAAAAAATGCAAGTTGTCAGTTGTAAGTATTACTCGTGTGTTAATAGAGAGATTCATTACATTCTTACTGTTATTATAGGCCACAGCCTTACTTCTCTTTCTGCGTAACATAAAAGTTGGTAACTTGATTGATTGCAATAAAATGGTTAGATCGAAGTTCAAAATAAAATTGTTGCAATTATTGTCTTTAAGTAAAGCTCATCTGGATCTGCATCCCTATTTTTGAATCATTCGCTTTGATATAGCGAGTGATTTTTGATCGAAAGCGAACTAAAAATCAATGTAACCCGAGCAAACTGTATACGTAAATACTAACAAAATTGAGCAATAATCAATCCTGTTTGAAATTAAACTGTTTTTAATCTGCAAATCAGACATTAATCAATGAATATCACATGCCATTTTGACGCGTGTGATTCAAAAATAGGGCCACCTGAACCGAAAACCAGCTAGTATATTTGATGTTTAAAGACTCATTTGTGCATTCAGCAGTTAATATTTAAACCGAGGTTAAAATATCAACATGTATTTTGTTTCTATCGGCACTAAAAGAGCTGGCAGGAATATAATACCAATTTAAGTCAGAGTTAGCTAACGCAAATTACCCAAAAATATTAGATATCTGTAAACTGTTCCTTCTTACTCGTGAAATCAGTAATCCACATCTCAAAAGTTCTTCCCGTTATTATAATAACTCCAATCAGCGTGTAATCTCCGGAAGCTGGCGGGCGCGCCCAGCGGCCATATTGGGAAACGGTGGAAATGAAAATGGCGGCGTTTCCGGGAAGCAGGCGCTGATAACGCCAGTGGATCGGATTGATTGTGATACGCGCCCGGAACGGATTGTTTGATTATAAATGTAGTAAGAGTTAAACAAGACAGATGACCAGAGGTTTCATTGTTGCATCCAACTAAATTAATATTGTTAATTGGCTCAATATCGCACGATGATGCAGACCACTTGCAACCGGTTGCTATAAAAAATATCTCAATAATAAACTACCCTCAAAAGACCGACCGACAAAAAAAGCTTAAAATTAAGCATTCGTCCTCTACTTAAGAGAAAAAACACATTTGGAGTCAATACATGATCTCAAGCTTACTTACACCAACAGTCTACGCACATGACGGCGTCATATATAGGCGTCGCCGCTACAAGGTCCCGGGTTCGATTCCCGGTCGGGACAATATAGAAAAAAAAAACTATATTGTCTCGGGTCTGGGTGTTGTGGTACCACCGTTGTGTCTGATTTCCATAACACAAGTGCTACTTACTTTGGGATCAGAGCAATGTATGTGATTGGTGTCCAAAATCATGTACCGCGGACTCCAAATTAATTTGTTCCTTAGTTTTTTCAAGGCGGTTTAGTCATATTTTTTATGATTAAATCCACACAAGCGTGATAAAAAAGATAACTTGATTTTTCTCAGTATTCGGGTCAATATTTTACGTCATTAACGTTGATTTTTAATTGGTTTACGAACAGAAATCCCTCGAAGTATTGACGCAAGTGTTCTAAAATAGAGCTCCTAGTAAGGTTTTGAAACATTGCGTTACCTATCTTTTATTTTTAATTTAAAACTTACGCCACAAGTGTTACAAAAATAATTTGGCGTGAATCGAATAATCAACCAAATCAAATCTTAATGATATTTGTTTGTGTAATTTGGACCCTTTTTGTTTCCGACGCGGAAGTGACTTTTCTCATTCATTCAACATTCATTATTATGCAACAAAGTAATCTATACTTAATATTATAAATCTGAAGAGTTTGTTTGTTTGTTTGTTTGAACGCGCTAATCTCAAAAACTACTGGCCAGATTTGAAAAATTATGTTTACGTTGGATAGTCCATTTATCAAGGAAGGCTTTAGGCTATATAACATAAAGATACATCTCATAAGACCACAGCAGAAATTAAAAATGTTGCGAAAACGGGAGAAAGATATTCCTTTTGAGAGCTTCCGCTGCATACGCTGCGGAAACCGCTTAAGTTACACAAAAATCATGTATGACAGGATTGTTCAGCTTTAAAAGTTCTATAATAAAGTCTGCTACAGTATATGGCTATCTTTTATGGTTGACTTACTACAACCTTTTTTATGTTAATAAATTTGTAAAAAAATAATGCATTATTTTTAGAGGTGTATTATACACACAGGTATTTATTATTTATTGAGAAAGGCTTTAGGATATCAAACATCACGCTACGACGGGAGGGGAAGGAGCAAACTCAAAACGCGCGGACGAAGTCGCGGGGGACCGCTATATATTATAAAGCTGAAGAGTTTGTTTGTTTGTTTGAACGCGCTAATCTCAAAAACTACTGGCCCGATTAGATTTTTTTTTTTTACGTTAGATAGTCCATTTTTCGAGGAAGGCTTTAGGCTGTATAACATAAAGATACGACTCATAAGACCACAGCAGAAATGAAAAATGTTGCGAAAACGGGAGAAAGATATTCCTTTTGAGAGCTTCCGCTGCGTACGCTACGGAAACCGCTTAAGTAACACAAAAATCATGTATGACAGGATTGTTCAGCATCAAAAGTTCTATAATAAAGTCCGCGACAGCGTATGTCTATCTTTTATGGTTGACTTACTACAACCTTTTTTATGTTGATGAATTTGTACAAAAATAATACATTATTTTTAGAGGTGTATTATACACACAGGTATTTATGTTTATCAAAATAAATAGATTCATCATCACGAGCATTTCATTCAGAACAAAGTTGCCCTTTATTTCATTTGATTTCAATAAATATCTTAGGAGCTATCACAGTTTTAACATAACTCCGCACCAAAATAATGTTTGCAGCTTAAGTACAACGTGCGCTTGCGCTAATCTATACTAATATTATAAAGCTGAAGAGTTTGTTTGTTTGTTTGTTTGTTTGTTTGAATGCGCTAATCTCAAAAACTACTGGCCCGATTTGAAAAAAATTTTTTACGTTGGATAGTCCATTTATCGAGGAAGGCTTTAGGCTATATAACATAAAGATACGACTCATAAGACCACAGCAGCAATGAAAAATGTTGCGAAAACGGGAGAAAGATATTCCTTTTGAGAGCTTCCGCTGCATACGCTGCAGAAACCGCTTAAGTTACACAAAAATCATGTATGACAGGATTGTTCAGCATTAAAAGTTCTAAAATAAAGTCCGCGACAGCATATGTCTATCTTTTATGGTTGACTTACTACAACCTTTTTTATGTTAATAAATTTGTAAAAAAATAATGCATTATTTTTAGAGGTGTATTATACACACAGGTATTTATTCTTATCAAAATAAATACATTCATCATCACGAGCATTTCATTTAGAACCAAGTTGCACTTTATATCATTTGATTTCAATAAATATCTTAGGAGGTATCACAGTTTTAACATAACTCCGCACCAAAATAATGTTCGCAGCTTAAGTACACCGTGCGCTTGCGCTAATCTATACTAATATTATAAAGCTGAAGAGTTTGTTTGTTTGTTTGTTTGTTTGTTTGTTTGTTTGAACGCACTAATCTCAGAAACTACTGGCCCGATTTGAAAAATTATTTTTATGTTAGATAGTCCATTTATCGAGGAAGGCTTTAGGCTATATAACATAAAGATACGACTCACAAGACCACAGCAGCAATGAAAAATGTTGCGAAAACGGGAGAAAAATATTCCTTTTGAGAGCTTCCGCTGCGTACGCTGCGGAAACCGCTAAAGTTACACAAAAATCATGTATGACAAGATTATTCAGCATTAAGAGTTCTATAATAAAGTCCGCGACAGCATATGTCTATCTTTTATGGTTGACTTACTACAACCTTTTTTATGTTAATAAATTTGTAAAAAAATAATGCATCATTTCTAGAGGTGTATTATACACACAGGTATTTATTATTATCAAAATAAATACATTCATCATCACGAGCGTTTCATTTAGAACAAAGTTGCCCTTTATATCATTTGATTCCAATAAATATCTTAGGAGCTATCACAGTTTTAACATAACTCCGCACCAAAATAATGTTCGCAGCTTAAGTATAACGTGCGCTTGCGCTAATTATATTATAAAGCTGAAGAGATGTTGGTTTGAACGCGCTTATCTCAGGAACTGCTGAACCGATTTGAAAAAATATTTCTGTGTTAGATAGCGTATTTATTGAGAAAGGCTTTAGGATATAAAACATCACGCTGCGACGGGAGGGGAGGGAACAAACTCAAAACGCGCGGACGAAGTCACGGGGGACCGCTAGTATAAAAAATATTTGTAATATGTGTATAGTTATATATAACAACTTACCCGAGGAACTAAAAAAACTTGAAGGAAATGTATTTAAGCAAAAGTTGACTGACTGGTTATTACAAGAGAATTTTTATAGTGTACAAGATTATTTTAATAATTTTAATAAATAATGTTTTATAGTTTAATATCTTTTATAAATATATATATAATGTTACATTTAATGACTTAAAATTCATGACATTGTTAATTAAATTTTTATGACATCTTTATTACAATTTTGACATTATTTGATAAATCAATATAAACGGACTTATTTGTTAAAATGATTATTAAAATTTGCACGCCTGCATGCAGGCTGAATACAATTACTGCCTATTTTTAAGATCTGCAGTTTGTAACTTGCATACTTTCGTGTATTCTGGCAAATAAATGATTGATTTGATTGATTTGATTTGATATATTATAAAGCTGAAGAGTTTGTTTGTTTGAACGCGCTTATCTCAGGAACTGCTGGACCGATTTGAAAAAATATTTCTGTGTTGGATAGCTTATTTATCGAGAAAGGCTTTAGGATATAAAACATGACGCTGCGACGGGAGGGGACGGAGCAAACTCAAAACGCGCGGACGAAGTCGCGGGGGACCGCTAGTATATTATAAAGCTAAAGAGTTTGTTTGTTTGAACGCGCTTATCTCAGGAACTGCTGGACCGATTTGAAAAAATATTTCTGTGTTGGATAGCTTATTTATCGAGAAAGGCTTTAGGATATAAAACATGACGCTGCGACGGGAGGGGAGGGAGCAAACTCAAAAAGCGCGGACGAAGTCGCGGGGGACCGCTAGTATATTATAAAGCTGAAGAGTTTGTTTGTTTGAACGCGCTTATCTCAGGAACTGCTGGACCGATTTGAAAAAATATTTTTGTGTTGGATAGCTTATTTATCGAGAAAGGCTTTAGGATATAAAACATGACGCTGCGACGGGAGGGGAGGGAGCAATCTCAAAACGCGCGGACGAAGTCACGGGGCACCGCTAGTCAGATATAAATCCGGTACAGCGATCGAGTTAAAACCACCAACACCAGGTAGCCTCTTCGTAGCTTGTAGCCTCTACGCGCTAGGGTGCGAGTTTTTCCCTTCGTTTTGTAATTTTTTCGAATGTTGTAAAGAGGTTTTCTTGTATAAAACTTGCTCAGTATTCAAAGTTTTTTTTTTAGAATAAGCATAACTCATATTATCATCCCTGAGTTTGATGTCACTGACCAAAACAACATCCTGTATATAGCACTCAAACCCGAGTGCTTGGCCTCTAGTACGCTGTATACCGACCACTCGGGCCCGAGTGTCCATATTTTTAGAAAAATAATAATTTCTCAATTATTTAACGATAATTTTATTAAATTACGCGTTCAAGTTGCGGTCTCCTGGGTTTTTCTTCGTAAATTTTTACGGCACTTAAATTAGCACTCAAAGTGTTAAACAGGTAAGACGTTGAAACAACAGAGACATCCTAGAATCGTTCGCTCTAGCACAAACTGACAAGGAGACCCGACGCCATGTGTGTGGGACAAAGGGAAGGAAGAAGAAGAAACCATTGAGACTTTGCTCGAATAATAAAAATCAACAAAAAATACAACTGTTTTTTGTATATGTATGTTACCTCACATCTCCCTCACTTGTGAAGTAATTTGTAAAAAAACATCGCCTAACTTGAGCGTATATCTTCTAGTCCCTTATCCTTTAAAGACAAATCGCGATATGATGATGGAAAATCAGACACAACGGTTGTACCACAACACCAAGACCCGATAGAAAATTTTAATTTATATATGGACCTCGACCGGGAATCAAACCTAGGACCTCGGAGCGGAACGCCTTGAAGCCCAGTGTGCTCAGCCTATACCCCATGGAGGTGATCGAAATATATCGGGAACTGAAACTAACTTTGTGAATATGACGTAACATCTGCAAGACCTACCTTCAGATTATTATTGAAGGTTGGTCAGGCATTCAGGCAAGGCGAAGGCAATCCATCCACCACGCTCGTCACGCTTGTCAGGTGAGGAGATTGGGTGCGAATTTGTATAGAAAGTATGACTGATAGATAAACCACTTCTTGCTATAATTAGATTGTAATCAGATGAGCCAATTGACCTCGTTTATGCTAAACAAAGTGATGACAGGTCGAGTCTCTGGCGATTGCGAAATAAGTTAAGACTACCTATTGAATACTTTGACTGTCTTAAAAAATACAAAGAATTACCGAGGAAGTCGCAAGTTTTACGCGTAATTTAATAAAAAATCGTTAAAAAATATTTGCAGTATTATTGTTTAAAAGAACATGCAAACTCGGGCCCGAGTGGGCGGCACTAAACGGCTTAATTGATGTAAGACACTATTACGCGAATTAACTAATAGTACAAGTCAAACTAATACATTTACTAGGTTACAATAAAGGTGTATAGTACATTTATGGCGCATTGTAAAAATTGCGGATTTGTTAAAACAAAACAACTACTAAAAGTAGCATGTATTGTTTGTTGAGAGTTATCTTCACGAACACAAAACGACGCATTCGAACAATGTCTTCATTTACTAATCTGCTTTACTTGCAAAACATGTAAACTGATATTGCCTGCTTCGGAGGCTCCTTGACAAACTCCCTTTTGTTTAGCTTTACATCACCGTTTCATCACACAGGTATTTATATAATTTATATAAGGAAGAGTAGAGAAAGGCTCCGGACACTCAGACCAATTTCATGGTCCGGCGGCATATGAGTTGTGACAGCCGTTGCAACATATTCCTAATGCTATCATTCTAGTTTGAGCTATTGGGATGTAACCTAGAGATAATACAACAAATGGTTTATATATAAAATACTGTAAAGATCTCGTCCCAGTGCATGAAAGAGTGTTCCTCCGTCAGCGGCTGCAGCAAAGCTACTGAAAGCAGCTTGATGAAATTCAGGGGAAAAAAGACATCAGTTCACAAAATAATATTACAACTCTGTCTCTTGCTGCAGTAGTAGTTTTCCAGTCTAGTTATGACTTGGCGTAATGAGATACATTTTAGTAGATATACAATTACTTAATTAGAATACGGGGCTCGTATTGCGATGCAGTTTTGGTTGGTAAGCGGCACAGCTTTACTGTCAAATTAGCAATTCATATTGCAATTTTACTTGACATTTATAATAATATTATAATAAAACAACATAAATATTATTATTCGTACCCATTGTATGGTATTATTATAATATTCGTTTACATTCAATCGGAATTGAGCTGCCTGGAAATTGAACGGCAAAAGCTGGATCGCAATACGTCCCCAATAACTTAATTGCCTCTATCTATGAGTGAATGTACTCGGAAGAAAACTTGCACAAGTCTATTTTGATATTCGATAATTTAACAACAAAGAAAAAAATACTAAAAACTAGAATATCTATTAAAATTCTCAACTCTATATAAATACTTGCGGTTAGTTGTGCAGTGCAGTGCATGGGACGCGGACGCGTAACGATCGTTACACTCGCGGCCATCAGCCCTGCACCTGTGCAATCACGCACGCAACGAGCTTTGATCTTTTCATGCAAATATTTTTTGGATAAAAAATATATGTTAATAGCTAAAAGCACATTATTCGTTTTTTCCATACAAAGTTATGTTTTAGGTTGTTGAAAATGTGCCATACCTCAAAAACCACTAATTCGATCCCGTCGATGGGGGATTTTACCACTTTGGAAGCGTCTATCTCCGAAATGTTTGTCTTTCAGTAAAAGTGGTTTAAGGAACGACAAGACATACTATTTTATTTACATTTCATTTTTAGGGTTCCATAACCGAATGGAAAAAAAACGGAGCCCTTATAGTTTCGTCAAGTCTGTCTGTCCGTCCGTATGTCACATCCACTTTATTCTGTAACTATAAGCATTACGCTATTGAAATTTAGAAGAAAGATGTATCCTGTTGAACGCTTTACGATTCTTATACACAAAATAAAAAAAAAAATGTTTTTTAAGGGGGATACATACATGAAACTAAAACCGATTTTTTTTTAGTTAAACCTATGCGTGTGGGGTGTCTATGGATAGGTCTTTTGAAATGGCATGGAGGTTCCTAAAACCATTTTCTTTTAAAGTCAAACGTTTCATAGCTAGATGCTTCCAAAGTGGTAAAATGGGCGTCCCCCATCTAACTTCTAAACTAAGCGAGTGTAAATTTTTGAAAAAATATATATAATGTACATCTTAACAAATACTTTTACCAAAATTTATTTGGACTGGATCGAACGAGAAGTTTTTGAGATAAGGCACATTTTCAATAACCGTACATATAAATTTGTTCTTCATACAAACAATATGAAAAACAATGTTATATTTGCTGTCAACAAAATATTGTGGTAATTTACTAAGTGGAAGTAAGTGGATTCCCTAATTCAGTTAAAGTTGGCAAGGAACCCTCAGTGCGCGAGTCTAACTCGCACTTGGCAGTTTTTTTTTATAGGTTAAAAGAATTACTACGAACTACTTAGACACCTCACGTGCATAGGTTTGACTAAAAATCTTTTCAGTTTTAGTTTCATGTATGTTCTTAAAAATATTTTTTAATTATTTTTTGTATAAGAATCGTAAAGCGGTTAACAGGATACGAGTACATCTTCCTTCCAAATTTAAACTGTGTGATGCCCATAGTTGCAGAAAAAAGGGGTTGTGACATACGGACGGACAGACAGATAGACAAACTTGACGAAACTATAAGGGTTCCTATAAGGGTTTTTTGCTATTCAGCTACGGAACCCTAAAAAGGAAGCTTTGATGGCTCAGGCTTTTTAACATGTATTGAAGTTTTTCTTCCTAGAAACATGAGTATCAAAGCAAATATGATTTTTTTTTTACCGCAGACTATGAGTGGAATAGGTACAATCGCCAGCACATCAGGTTATACATTTTAGTTGAAAACTGACCCTTAATACAACCGCATAAGATACCGTAGTGTTTACTTTGACGTCCGTACATAGAAAGTACAATGCAAATCTTACTTTGATTTTTCTTTTGTTGTGGTTTGTCAATATATTTTACCGCCTGAAATATCGTTCATTCAGAATTCTGAAACCGCGAATAGCGGAGCGTAATTTATATTACAATATTCAAAATTCTCAAATAAAATGCACAAACAGTAAAAAACGCTGTGAAAACTGTTGTTAACCGCAGATGAGCAGGTTGCGCGGAATCGATCACGTAACACAACGGGAACTCGATCGAGACAATACCTCAACGGTACTTGGTGGATGTTGTTATGAACACAACATGTGAGATAACAAATCGAAAGCTCGCTAAGGAACATAACTAAGAAAAAAGCAGGTACGAGTACGTCTAATACCATGTTACTTACTGTTTTTTAGTAGTAGTGTGATACAGTATAAAGGTATGTGCACACTACACCGGAGCATACTATGACGTACTAGGAACGTGTCAGGCAAAAAAAACTGAAACCTGAAAATGATCTACCTACTAAACCTTTACGTCACCGACCAACACCGTTCCGTGTACCAATGCCGGAAACGTTCCTGAATATGCACACAGGCAAAAGTACCTAGGCCTATCATAAAACGAACATGTACCAAACAAGATTGTTATCACACCAGCTCCCCGATTCAGAACCATTCGGTTATGAATATAAAACAAAGTTATATTTGCTGTCAACAAAATAGTGTGGTATTTTGGCTAAGTGGAAGAAAGGATCTCTGATTCAGATAAAGTTGGCACGGAACCTTGTTTTATATTTGTAATCGACATGACAAATCGTCATCCGATCAAACTACGTCATTAATTTCAAAATGAATAGAAAATATAGACGAAACCCAAGACAAATGACTTATCGCTCGTTCTGAATAGCCTTGCAGATCCAGAGATGGTCTAAATGTCTTCACGTCACGAGTGAATGCGCTGAACTCACCTGAATATTTTTTGAATTTATTCATTGTTTGTTACTGGACAATAAATGGGATCAAAAGCTCAAAAACGAAAAACGCTCTTAAATTATACAGTTATACTTGAAATATCAACACATTAATCTTCCCCTTTTGCATCATTGCAAACCCAAAACATTTGAATGAAATACCGATTAGCCTTCAACCTTTAAAACATATCGTTTGACATAAAACGAATGTCTTATCTCACGGTTGCATGATGCATCTAAATTTTAATGTAACAGCTTCATTAATGCACTCAAATGCAAGAAGTAGATCGCCTGCGCATCTTTTGTAACAAAATCGCCAGTTGAGCAATTAATAAAATTAGTTATGCATTAGGAAATTGGTTTCGAGATCGTCAAACAGTTTTGTTTCGCTAAAATAACAAAACAAAGTGGAGCATTTGATAAAGCTAGATAAAGTTTTAGACATAAACATTGTATAACCAGATTTTAGTCTTTGATGTAACAATTAGGATTTGTCACCTTTGAATCTTACATAACTTAAAAGCTTCCTTTCTAGCTAAGTTTCAAAATTCATAAATTCAAAGAAGCGCATCTAAGAATACAAAATAATGAGTGAATAATATTAAAATGATGTTTATTTTTACCGACTTCAAAAAAGGAGGAGGTTATCAATTCGACTGTATGTTTTTTTTTTGTATGTTTGTTACCTCATATCTCAGTCGTTTGTCGACCGAATCGAAAAATTTTTTCGCCTACTTAGAGGGTGTACCTTCTAGTTGGTCCCATTTTTTCCATTTTGGGATCTGATGATGGGATCTTGGTGTAATCGGGGGAAACCCTCAAATTTTAAAGGCACGTATAGTGTTTCTTTACTAGAATCTTAATGTTGACGTGTTGTTACGTCTGATAGTCAACATCTTGTGGGGCTGAGCTGATGGTGGAACTCCTTAACGCTTAGGAGTTCAGTAATTATAATGACGGAACTTATGAAAGGTAATTTGTAGCTTCTTACAAAAATAGAATCATAAGGTGCAATTCCCCCTCCCCCCACTTAGGTAATCACTAAAAATGAAGAAATAAAATAAACTTTAAAAAAAGTAAAAACCGACTTAAAAACAAAAATGCACTAAAAAGTCTTAAATAAACTCTTAACCATTGAAAAAAAGGAATCCGTTTTAGGCAAACAATTTCTTTTTGAAGTCGGTGCCACCACTTTGACCATCAAGCATCACACACCACCGACATATCATATCATATCACAGCACCGACTCCAAAAAGAAATTTTCCTTCCTGATCGGATTCCTTTCTTTTCAATGGTTAAAAGTTTATTTAAGACTTTTTAGTGCATTTTGGTTTTGAAGTCGGTTTTTACTTTTTTTTAAAGTTTATTTTTAACAATAATAATTTACAATTGATTAGGAGTCGCTTGACCGATGTCAGATAAGGAATATTCGTCGAATACAATACAAAACCCCTAATTTGAAAACGTCACCTATTTGTCAGCTATCATTTACGTTAATATCATCTTAAAATCCGTCGTTTGATACTTATTCGTTTGTATAAGTCCTATCTGGCGTTGCTAAAATCGACTTTTACTCTATCAGGTAAGTGGTATTTTTGTTTATGGGATTAATTTTCTAAGCAAATACAAAATATGGTGTTTAAAGTTCATCAACATATGGGACAAATGCAAGGTTTCCAGCAGCACCCAAGGAAATCATTGATTTTGATATATTATCCAAGACCTGGGACACGATAGTGCTGTTGATCTGATTTATATTTTTGGCGATATTAGCCGGCGATTCGGCAGCTTCGTTATATAGCCCCTGGGCAGCAAGCGACTCTGCCTCGCTTAAGATCTGCATCTTGAGCTGGTTCTTGCTGGTTCTGATCGCTTCGGCAAACAGCGATGGGTTCTTGAATACCTGGTGATGAAATTATTGGACTGTCTTCGTATTAAAATTTGATTTCTACGAGTTATAAGCATGAAACTTCTTATTTAGTAACATATTAAATAAGAATGTTTCCCTAATTGTTTTTTTTAATATAGAGTATTGGTTTTTTGATATTTAATATAATGAAAAGTGGTAACATTTGTATTACTTACCTATTAACATTCAAAAAAAACCTCATGTATATAATTGAACTTTAACGTGTACATTTACAGGTTATTAAGCACAAACAAGAAAGAGTAATAATAGTAATAACAAGTAAACAAACACATTTTACAATCAACCAAAGACGATGATATTCGCAGAAATTTCTTAAATACAGGGTGGTGTTTTGGTCAGTGACATCTTACTCAGGGATAATAATAGGAGTGATACTTATTCTAAAAAAGAATACTTCCTTTAAATTATATGCAAGTTTTGTAGAGAAAACCTCTCCATAACATTCTACAAAATTACAAAACGAATAGAAATGAAATCGAAACTCGCATCCTCAAGTGTAGCTAGCGCGTAACTACGAAATATTACGCCGTAGCTAGTAAGCTACAGATAGGCTACCTGGTGTGGGTAGTTTTGACTTGATAGGTGTATCGCATTAATAAATTGATTTTGTGTTTTTTTTCCATTTCATTTTTTAGGTATCAGTATCGTTTGCACAGCTATCTCTGAGTCGCTCGTCGCTGACCATAACAACACTGTATTGTTATCGAGTATGACCTTTGCACATGAGCTGCATTTGAACTAAAAGTAAAAGTGCTTAGTGCCGGAAACACCGGCTCTCAGATGCAAAAGATAGCAAAACTATAAAATGATAAGTCATTGTTGATCTCCGTCTAGTTACTACGGTTCCGTAGTTTTTTCGTCATTAGACATTTTTGCAGTGATAGTATAATAAAAAAACGGCTTGATTCTACAAACTTCAGATAAGAAATATTAGTTATTTAGCTAGGTACGGTAATAAAACACAAAACTCCTAAAATTAAAAATTTCAATCATTTATAAGAATATCAATGTCATTTCAAAATCGGTCGTTATATACTTATTTTGACATTGGTAAAATCAGTTCTTAGTTAGTTATAATGTAAATAAGAAACGTTTTTTGATTCGGAACGAAAAATATTATTGATTTAAAAAACATTATTCATGATATAAATTTTATGTAACGTGACTAAAGGTTTTTGATTCGACAAAAGATCTGCATAACTTCTCCACCGCAAGTCATTCACATCATTGTAACTTTATAATGTCACTTCCGACCTAGGCTATTACTATCTCCGTAGATAACATAATCCATCCTTTTACATCAACTAAGATATTAAATGTACGCAAAGATAACACGAGTAACTCTATCATAATATTAGGCAACTACAACGACAACAACTACAGCCTCATCTATATTTTTAATTCCCTAGTGCGCAGTATCTTGGAATATAATTCACCCGTATGGTCTCCATTTTACGCCAACCATACAAGACGCATAGAAAAAATCCAAAAAAAAATTCTTCTCCATGCTCTGTTTCAGATTCGGTCTCAGACGAAGTCTTCCACTGTACTCTGAAAAACTTAAAAAATTTAACGCTGTTGCTCTCGTGACGAGGCGCATATATCTCGACCTAGCTTTCCTGTTCAAACTTATTAATTCACACGTAGATTCGCCCTCTCCTTTCGAGCATCGATTTCAATATTAGTCCGAGGCATCGTGAGCCTTTTCTTAAAACTTTCACCCTAAATGTCTGCTAAAACAACATATCTTTTTTTAGTCCGATTACCAGGATGTGTCGCCTATATAATGAACTACTAACAGATAATCACATGAACATATACATATTCAACGATAACCTGCCCCGTTTCAGACGGGCGATACTTGACATACTTTTTGAAGATTTCATTAAGGAGGAAAAACTATAATAAAAAAACTATAATATATTTAAAAAATTGGAGGAACATTTGATTCTGGTGATTGTTGAGTATTTAAGTATTTGTAATTTAATATAACTAACCAAGCTGTGGACACATATTTTGGAATAGCATCTAGCTTAATATTATAATAACCTAGTTTATATTGTATGTTTAATGATGTTGTTCTGTTTTGTGTTCCTTAATAAATAAGATAAACTGAGCAAAGTAAAAATAGTGCCAATAGTAAATAAATAACGGGCAAACCTCATTAACCGACTACGACGAATCAGAAAAAAGAGTTAGGATTTTGACTTGTATATATGTATGTGAGTATGGATGTTCATCTGTTCCTTCATGACTACTAAACTATTTATCATAATTGGACACATTAGAAGTTGTTAGAAGCCTCTTGATTGTCCGCTGGTTATAGACTACTTACATGAAATTACGTCAAATTGTCTACAGCACCCATTAGCTGGGAGTTTGAAATTTAATTGAGTTCTTACTTAATTGTCGTCACAAAAGTGTTTGTTACAAGATTGTTCAGTCACCAGCACATCAAGTTAACCACTTTTTTTGCAAACTAGCCCTTATAACAATGGGATAAGAGACCGCAGTGTTTACCTTGACGTGCTGTTGTCCGTACAAATTTTTATAAGTATTTGTGAATTCTTCGATTTCGATAACATTGTGACGAGTGGATGGATGCGCTTCGAATAATTTTAAAATACTAATTAGGTAGCTGTGTGTAAATACGGTATGAATGTGTCAAGATTGTGTTATTTACCGAGTTGATACGATATGAATTATTAATTAATTAACGACACACCAAAATCTTTATGCACGTGTAACATAATAGAAGCATGTATTAATTTATAAATCTGAAAACCTTGAAACCCGCTGATGTAGTTTTTAGAGATCCATGGCATGTGTCAATTTATAGCTTAGTCAAACACACATGTCTGACGGTAACTTCAAATAATGTATTGAGATTATATTTAAAAATAAAGGAATTCTAATTAAGAATATAAGCGAACAAATATTAAAAATATAAATTGCACTTGAAAAAAGCAACTGTGTCAGACGAGGAATCGAACCCCGAATATGACGCTATCCGGGCGTATGCCTATGCCACTCAGCCACCGACACATTGGAAAGCCTGTGGTTTTTTCAAGTGCAATTTATATTATTAAGTTTGTGCAGTGAGAAAACATTAAAAAAACAAAAATATATTTTAAATATTTTAAAGATCAAATTTTTCATCTGATTTTAGGTAAGTTTGAAGTTCTCGAAAACTAGTAGGTCAAGGTAAGTTTGAGCTTTGGGCTTTATTCTTTTAACATGTAATAAGAAACCAAAAATTGCGCACGGGCGGGATTCGAACTTAAACCCTCTGGCAATCCTGGCCAATGCTCTTTCTAATCGAGCTAGCGTGCTGTTGAAAATTCTGGTCTCTTATGGATACGTCATTATGCGTGACGTCAGCGCTATCTATGATCATCTATTTCCTGAGGTTGCAGTAAGTACCTTACTGTGGAATGATTTGCATCGCGTGCATCAGACTATTCTACCACATTTTCGAGTAAACCAGCACACACTCCAGTTACGCACATAAAGATTAAACTAAATAAGTTTCAAGAGCAACCGGTCTAATGATAAATCAAGTTCGTGTTCCGTTACAGACGGACATAAATTATCCTGTAACCATCTCGAGATTTAATGCACTATCAAGTTTAACAAGATCCTTGAATGACGACCTTCGTGGCGTTGTGGCTAAGCACGCTGGGTTCGCCGCACCCAGGTCCCGGGTTCGTTTCCCGGTCGTGTTATGTAGAAATCATATTTTTTTATATTTTCTCGGGTTTTTGGTGTTTTGGTACCACTGTTTTGTCTGATTTCCATAAAGCAAATTCTTTAGCTACGTACTTTGGGATCAGAGCAATGCGTGTAATTGGTGTCAAAAATTGAATTGAAATTTATCAATAATATCAATTTCAAGAAATTTTTAATAATTCGTACTTTGGTGTATATTATCTTAGCCAAAATCAAATCTACAAGGATACCTGTGTGTTAGTTTATTTATGAACAGACTCTTGGTGGAACTAGCATCGCAAATTGAAATTGAACACAAGAATGTTACGAAAAGGGAAATTGCGTATAATAATTACTATAAGCTTCCTACAAAGGTTAATAATTGAACGCTCTGCATTCTGGTAGAGAATGCCTTAAGGCATTAAGTACGTTATTTGTACAAATTAAACTGCTATAAGATTAAATTTTAAAAATCGTCCTTATCCATTTATAAGACCAACAAAAATATATCTAAAAATGTATAGAATGTTAACAAATAATCACTTAAAACCTTCCTAAATATTTTCTCTACCGATTTTGCGTTAACAGCGCCCCATATTATCAGAGATAGACCAGATGTGAAGGAGATATTATAGTGCCCAAATGTGTGCGCAATACACAATTAAACTATCGGTTTCTTGAGTCTAATTAATTCGGTGATTTGGCAGTTCCACGATTTGAATCCCGGTCAGATACAGGACCAACGGCTTAACGTGCTTTCCGAAGCACGGGGATGTCAGCAGCACAACTTCCTAACTCCGAGCTATTTCTGAGTCTTATTAAGATAGAAAAGCCGAGAAACTATTTTCAGCCAGACCCGAGATTCGAACCCGTGACCTCTTGGGCAGTAGTGACCAGCGACCTAACCACTACACCAACGAACCTATTATAAGACGAAAACGTTTTCTTCAGAAAATTAGGCGACGATGCTGGCTGCTGACTCTGTTGCTGCGTTGGACATCTATAATTATATTATTGTGTACATTTTATATGATATAAATTGCTCTTGTAAAAAGCAACTTTGGCTGTGACGGACGAGGAATCAAACCCCGTGTCTTACGCTATCTGGGCGTATGTCTATACCACTCGGCCACCGTCACATTAGCAAGCCTGTTAAATTTTGCAAGCGCTTACTTTAAGAGCGCTTTCACACTTAGGCGACTTTAGCAGCGCGACGGTTGCGCGGCAGACGCGCTGCTGTCGCTCTTATGTGAAGGCGCACTAACGCGTAGGCTGCGTGCATAGGCGTAGACACGGGGTTCGATTCCTCGTCTGTCACAGACGAAGTTGCTTTTCACAAGTGCCATTTATATTATTATTATTTTGTAGTGACACAACACTATATAAACAAAAATGTAATTGTATACATTTTATTATGTTTGATTACATAGATATGTATTCGTAACGTGGGTATGTTGACCCAGGTAGTGCGCTAGTAGTTGCTGCAAACCGGCTTCAAGAAAGTGGTCATGATCTTGGAGTCCGGTTGATGGAAAGTGAATCATCAAAGGTTAATGAGTTCAAAACGATTTTGTTAAAGTTGAAAGTTGACTTGAGTTAAAAATAATTTGTACCCGTATGGTAATGTTTACTTGCAAAAATATATATATTGGTGTCAGAAAAACTACGCAGTAACAAAAGTTTCCTTTTCTTTTTACTGACTTCAAAATAGGAGGTAATCAATTCAATATTGATCTATTTAGGCTTTCAAACACCCTTGCAAAATTTCGTATGTGTATGTATGTTTGTCCACGGATTTCTCGAAAACAAGTAGCTTTAGCGAGATGATTGTTTTAGTTCAATACTTTCAACTAAGGGTACAGTGTAAGTTTCATCAAAATCGGTCCTGTAGTTTTTTGAGATATGGGTAATAACTAAAAATCATGAAATAAAAAAATAATTTAATAATGATACCGACTTCAAAAAACTGACAAAGAATCTTGAAATAACGCATTCGTCCTCTATTTAGGAGAAACTAATTCTTTTAGAGTCGGTGCTTGATGTGTGTAGACTAATGGTGTAGGTACCTACCTACTACTGCTAACCTAAGCTTGACATCATGCACCGACTCCAAAAGAATTTGTTTTACCTATAGAGGACGAATACGTTTTTATAAGTTTTTTAGTCAGTTTTTTTTTCGTCGGCTAATTATTTTAAATTATTTTCATTTAATAAAAAGATATATTTTTTCTAATGGCAAGAAAATTTATAAATATTCATACGGTTTTTAATGACATTCAGTTGCATTATTCGTTTTAGATTTCATTTCTCGTATAGTAAAACATCCGGGCAGGTATTTCGTAAGAGAATTTCATTTTAGAACTAATAAAGTAGACAAGTTAGACTTTACTGACAACTGACAGAGCGGAAATCTCAATCAATCGTGCATTTCTTAATTAATTATGCAAAATTAATTCGAAATTTCCATACCATTTTATAACAGCGCAACTCTTTGAAATCAGGTATCATGCAAGATGAAACATCGTTTTGCTTTTGAGTTTGGCTTTTTAGCAAAGTTGCTTAACGTGAACGCAGACTCTGTCATCACTACAATCAATATTTTAATGAAAATCACACAATAGTTTTTAATTGGCTTCGATTTTGCGAACTTGCATCTTTTGTACAATTTGGAGAAACCTATTCCGCAAAAATAATCTGGAATCGAAATTCCAATTTGATTGCCATAATTTGTCACTTTTTTCACACAAATGAGGTGGCGATAGTGAAGATTTTTCAAACAACCAGAGCGTGTTTGATCAAACTGTTCCTTCTACCGTGAACATGCTCTCGCACAACGTAAAGGGTTAGTGAAAGTAATTCCTCAAACATGTTTAAAATTACACGTATCGTAAGTAAGATGCGCGATGGGTGCAATCCTCAAATTTTAGAAATTTGCTGCTGATGAACTAATTATTTAATACTCCTGCTATAAATTCAATAAATTATCAATCAGCTAATTTGATCTGGAATTTCAATATTGAGAGTGCTTCTTAGTAATTATGGGAAATGAAGGAAGGGTAGTCCATATTTGTTAGACAGTAGTTAATATTATTAGACGATCTCCGTGGTATAGTGATCAGAGCAATGTATGTGATTGGTGTCCAATTTAAAAATAAAAATTAAGCCATAAAGCTCGTTCAGAAATCGTCTTACTTATATTTTAAAAAAATTGGGTTTTCTTTAAATATGGATTTGAAGAAAACCACACTAGCACATATATACGTACTCGTCAAAAAATATAGCATTATTTTTGCCACTTCCTATAAATCCCCTTTATCATCTTCAACCTGCTAAGCAAACGATCACTAGTTGCTTCAACCACCATCGCTTCGCAAAAGCTCTGGCGGCCGGGCGTGCGCGCGCGCAGTCGTTTCGCCGCCGCGGACGCACCGACGCGCACCGCTCGATTTGACGGTTTCTTCGCGGAAATTGCATGTCAAAATCAGTGTTGTGTTTTTAAATTTGGACTTGGAATCTTTTTGGATGTTACGCCTTTTTGTGATGGTGAGATTTTTATTTCAAATATCATTTATTATAGTTAAATTAATTTTGAATTTCCAGTCTGTAGTATTCAACTCTGTGGTAAGATGATTTAACGTAGTTTTCTGGATAATAAAGAGCCACTTACAAAATAATATGAACGTGTTAGTATTTTACTTTACGGTACCTACAAAAGTAAACTGTACATATAAGTTCTTAGAGTGACGGAAATATCTCAAAGCGGACAGTTAAATATTCCGTGTAATGCAACTGATATTATCTTTAACCAAGCTGAAACATTGTAACGGGTCCTTTGAATTTCTGTTAATTAATTGTCTAAGCATACATAAACATTTATACAACTATCCTTGAAATACAAGGGAATTGACTTCCCGTATCGTGACGTCTTCTTAACTTTGAGCAATGAAACCTATTTATCCGCTATTCATTGTTTAACACATATTTAGAAACTATGATGAGTATGTAAATGATACTATAATATGCGCTTTCATTGATAAAACATAATATTATTCAGAGACAAGGTAAAACCGTGCGCCCACCAAGAGTAGGAAAGCCGGTGATATCGCACATTATGTATATTACCGATACATTAAAGAAAGCTGATCGCATAATCATAAGATTTCGAAGGATGGTGAAGTAATATCTGAACACAGAATCTGCATAAAGATGATTTTGCAACTTCATCAAAATCATGATGCATTTTGATTTTACTGACAATTCAATATGTGATAATAGGACACGATAAAAAACTATGCTATATTTCGAATATATTTATATTTATTTAACACAAAACATGAAGTGCAGTAAGCATGGTCAAACAAACATATTATTATTATTATTATAGTAGAAAATCAAATCAAATCAGAAAAAAAATCTAGGATTCAATTACGATATGTCACAAATATTAAATATGTCAGTGCAGTAATACTACTTCTAAAACACACGGTACATAAAATTTCTACATATAAAACAGCTTTTTGCATGAATTCGCCCATGCTGTATGTGCAGTGTCAAAATGGTGCTGTTTTTTTTTTGGCTAGAACCGAATGGATCTGATGAGGCTGCCACGGGGACATTTATGATGAGTAAAATTGCCTATTAAATCTCTTCTTGATAATGTTCATGTTTACTAACACTTGTATATTCTGTGCTAACACTCAATTATTCTTGATTAATCAGATTTTTATCCCACTGCTAGGCATAGGACTCCCAAAACCTTCAATTGGTCACAGCCAGCACCCAATAGGATCGACTCCCGCAAGGCTAGTCAAGTCCTCACAAAACCTCTTTTTGTTTAGGAATTTAAAATTATTAGTATTCAGTTAAACTCTTCAAATGAAAGTTCAAATCGCTGACTGGCGATGGAGATGGCGATGACTTGAGTTTCATTGGCTTTTTGTTCGATTCTAGCGTTATTAAGTATGATAACGTTTTGTTTAGAAAGTGAATAATCTCGATGATTGTCTCTAGGTATTAGTGGTCAGCGGCTAGGAAAGTGATCGATGTTTTTTTTTAATGTTATTACTAGATCTCCTCACGATTCACAAATCGTTATGACATTTATGATAATATTCTATTGGAGGATCGAGTTGCGTAAGTTTTTCATTAATAATATTTTTTGAACTGATTTGAGCTTACAACATGTTGGACTAGCGGTACCCCGCGGCGTTGCCCGCGTACATTTCGGATTTCCCGTAAAATGTTTCAACGCAAAATATTTGTTTAGTTGGGTTGAAGTCTCTGCCGCCCAACCTTGCACGACGAAAATTGCTTGCACACACCAAACAAAAACGGGCGTCACTTCAAGAAAAAGATGACGCCTGGTACAAGCGATTTTGGGTCTTAAAGTGGATAGGCGATGGTGACTTCGATAGTACCTCCTTCCAAAGTCCAGTTCAGCGACCATGGCGCCTATCTACGTCTCATACTGTTTAATACTTCAAAGCCTTTCCCAAAACATAAGCTCTTCTTCTTCTTCTTCTTAGCCTTCTTCTACCATTCTCTTAGTATATGCCTTCTTTCTTTTATGCCAGTGTCTTTTATCCCGAGCCACCTGTTTCCACATCGATCCGGTTTCTCTCTTGATGTCATCATCCATCGCATTTAGGGTCTTCCCACCGGGCGTTTCCCTCCCCATGGTCTCCATTCAACAACCGTCTTACACCAGAAGTTATGTTTGCGGGCTACGTGCCCTGCCCATTCTAAGACAAAATCTTTTTTAATAATCAGCTCAATTCCTCCGTATTATAATAATACTAACGGTACCCTGTGACTTCGTCCGCGCATTTTGAGTTTGTTCCTTCCCCTTCCGTCACAGCGTGATGTTTTATAGCCTGAAACATTCCTAAAAAAATAAGCTATTAAACACAAACCCTTCAGCTTCATAATATTAGGAACAACTGGTCGTATTAGTTGATATAGAGAACACTGTAACTATTACCAACTGATAACATCCAAGCGTTGCCAATTATTTAAGGATCCGAGTATGGAAGAGCATGCATGAATGCCGAGCCATTTCAATATCTGTACTTAAAAGCTGCGTGTAGGCAGCTGGAACTAACAATCCCTAAGAAACAATTACTCGCAATAAAACTGCTTGGTAATCAAAAAACGAAGATGATCTCTAATAAACTTCCGCATAATCATCCCGGCAAATAGCACAAAAGACTGCAATTTGTTCATATTAACGAGAACGCGGGCATATGTTATGAAACAGTTATAATCTGAATTATTCATGAAAGATCACTTGCGTAACTTTTAATTGAATGGACACTTGGATGAAATGTTAAATTAAGTCAGATAGCATACGGCACTTTATTATATATGTATAATCAATGATCTAGCTTTTTAAGAGAACACTTTTAGACGATATGTAATCATTTCGGTTAGTTGGTGAGGTTTAAAAAACTTAACCTAATGCTTTTCGTAATGTAAAGTGAATTACATTTATGAAAGAAAAAAAAAATATTATTACTATCTTCACATAAAAAGAACTAACGTACCTGTCGTAAAGTCATTTCTTTGGTAAATGAGGGCTTGCGTTGCTGAGTGTGGATCTAATGCCTGATTGACGTAATTATTTTTCTTCACTTTCGGATCTTGTCATTATACAAGGTGTCCTGGAAATAGTGTTAAACCAAACGCCAGAAGAGTACGAGCATCACTAAAGGCTATCTGAATCACCTTTATGTATGTTCCGCGATTTTTGCTAGTTTTCTGTTTTTTTTTCAGTGTTCGCGCCAAAGTGACAAAGGCACTTTTTTGTCACTTTGATGCATATAGATGGGTATTAGGAGATGAACACTAGGACTAGCTGAATCAGAATTATTTTCATCCAGAACTGTAATTCAACCTTTTGAAAAATATTGAAAATATTAATAAAATAAACATAACTAGAAAACTTTGAAAAACCGCGGAACATACAGAAGGGTGTATTGGCTATTGATGCTCTGCCTTTAGGCTTTGTCGTGACACTATTTTTGTAACATCCTGTAGACCCCTTAACACAATAATTAACTCAAGGACTGGGACTGAGGAAGGAGAGTTGGGCAACCACGAGCAAAATCGAGATACAACCTTCTAAACGTCGTGGAAGGAGTCACCCTCTGGGTCAATTGCGACCGGTCACTTTCAATGATCCATAAGAAACCCTACATCCATTGGACGTCTTGCAGCTAACTATGACTATGATGACGTCAAGTGGAAGCAGTGACCATCTCAGTATCAAGAGAAACTGTGTCTATCGACCACTGCTAAATATTTAATTCTCCGTTCCGTTACACACTTCGTTTCGGTTCGCCGGGAATCAATTCACGCGGATCATATTGAGGCGGACTTGTTTCAATGTTCGACGTTTCAACATTCGATACTTGTTCAACGCCTTCTAGGGCGTTCCAAACCATTTCTGGTATTGCAGAATGAATGTTTCGGGCGATAGGTATGCAAATTATTTTTGCAATTGTACCAACTATGAATTTTCTATCATTATTTTGGGTAAGAGCTCCTTTGATGAAGCGATTTAATTGTATGTTCTTCAGTATGCCTCAAATAGGGACTTAAATCTAGATAAAATACTCCGGCTCATTTTACTATTGACAAAGAAAAAATGTTCGTTGAAGATAATACAAAACGCTTAATTTGGAATCGTCACCTATTTTTCAGTAATCATTTATGTGAGTGTTATTTTAAAATCGATCGTTTTATATTTATTCAGTCGGATTAGTCTTATCTAACGTTGGTAAAATCGACACTTAGTAATTTAGTAGGTAAAAATATTTAAATTGAAAATACCTATTGGAGATCGATTATTCAAAAGTCTATCGTTAAATATCGGTACGTTTAGGCAATTCTTAAATCACTTCGAATTATTCTGATTTAAAGGACAAATGTTACATTACCTACTTCTGAGTCTAAAATTTTATACCTATCAAACAACTATTTTAATAATTGTTTCTGAAGTTTACGCGGATTAACTTTTCGCGAGTTTATTAATTTTATCCCGACGTTTCGAACACTTTACAGAGTTCGTGGTCACGGGTAGACTAAGATTTGTCATTTACAGAGTTTTTGAAAAAAATACACTACCGTCACTCAATAATATTAACCTCCTAAGGCGCAATTGCGGTGGCGTTCGCGTTTCCGCGGTGGACTGCGTGCGCGTACGCAATTCGCGCGGTGTCAGGATACACGTTACGTAAACAGTTATAAAATCTTATTGAAACAAGCTATTATCATTCTGTAAAAAGCTTATTGTTACTGAATAAATAACCTATGCTTGTAATAAAAAAAAAAGTATTCAAAAATGAAAAAATAGAACCAAAAAAATTCGTGGTAGGGTGACGACATATACGAAAAAAATTGCGAGAAAAAAAAACGAATTTTAATCAATAACTGACAGCAACCGGATGTGTTTGCGGTCTATGGTGTAGAAACATCTGTTTTTTACTCATAAAGGTCAACATGCCCAAGGAATAAGCATTTATACACCCATTTTTTTTTGCAAAAAAGTAATTAAAAAGCGCCCACAGGTGGGCGCTTGGTAAAATCGCGAAACTCATGCTCAGCGCCCACCATCGGGCGCTCTAGCTATCCAAGGATTAATTAAAGTTCCTATCCACGCAGAAAGAGCTAACCGTGTCTTGTGATCTTGCAGTGAGTGGTCTAGCTTGGGTCCTAGTTATTCCACGTATGCTACGCGAAGCCATATTTCAGCTATATTCCACCAGCATGGGATCCAGTTCTAACTAGGACCCAAGCTAGACCACTCACTGCAAGATCGCAAGACACGGTTAGCTCTTTCTGCGTGGATAGGAACGTTAATTAATATTATTGAGTGACGGTAGTGTTTTTTTTTAAAACTCTGTAAATGACAAATAACATCTTAGTCTACCCGTGACCACGAACGCTGTAAAGTGTTCAAAACGTCGGGATAAAATTAATAAACTCGCGAATAGTTAATCCGTAAAAAAGTTGTTTTATTTCAGTTATTTTAATGTTTCCAAACTACCGGGTTCATATTTCTTTCGTTTGACTTGTGGAAAATAACTGTGGCCGTCGCATTAAAACAAAATCCAATAGAGCGGGTAAAATGCAGTTGCAAGTAGTATTAACGTTATACTACGCGATCATGCGATGGGCTGAATTATCGGCGCCGGCGCAGGATAACGGGAGAAATCGCTCCCGCGGGCGACAGAACGTGTCAAGTCGATACTATCAATAATGCTGATATATATTTAGAGTCTATTATACCAATGACAGATAGGAATTATCCGAATATGTATAAAACGACCGATTTTAAAATTATATTTACATAAATGATTTCTGACAAATATAAAGGAATATAAAATATTGGACACCAATAACATACATTGCTCTGATTACAAAGCAAGTAGCTAATTGCACTTGTGTTATGGAAAGCAGACACAACGGTGATACCACAACACCCAGACCCAAGAAAATTATGATTTCTATATTGACCCGACCGGGAATTGAACCCGGGACCTCGGAGCGGCGACGCCTTGAAATCAGCGTGCTTAGCCACTACACCACGGAGGTCGTCAAAAATGGGTGACGTTTTCGATTTAGGGCTAATTTTTCAATAGTCAGATAAGAAATATTCGTCAAACAAAATACAATATGGCTGATTTGAAAACGTCACCTAATTGGCAGCAATCATACGTAACTGTCATTTTTTAAAATCTGACGCTTTATAAGTTATCAGTCTGATAAGTTTTATCTGACCATTGAACAATTGGCCTTTACATAAATAATTCCTGTCTAATGGATGACGTTTTTGTATTGTATTCGACGCATATTATCTGACGTTGGTAAAATCGACTTTAAGGCACTTATTAATATACAGGTTATAATATTTTAATTAATCAAATGACAACGCAAAGACATTAATATTATATGCACATGTGCTATGTACCAGGCATTCATAAATGATAATACATACTTTGATTTGTTTGGATGCCAGGTATCGTTTTTGAGCTTATACCCCGTTGGTTCTATTTCTGCTCATCTTGGCATAGTGAAAAAGTAAATCAATCATTTTGAGGGTTCTGTAGCCGAATGGCAAAAAACGGAACCCTTATAGTTTCGTCAAGTCTGTCTGTCTGTCTGTCATGTCATAGCCATTTTATTCTGTAACTATAAGCATCACACTGTTGAAATTTGGTAGGAAGATGTATCCTGTTAACCGCTTTATGATTCTCATACAAAAAATAATAAAAAATATTACATGATTTCTTTTAAAGTCTAAAGTTTCATAGCTAGACGCTTCCAAAGTTCTAAATGGACGTCCCCCCCATCTAACTTCTAAACTAAGTGAGTGTAAGTTTAAAAAAATATATGTAATGTAGATGTTAACAAATACTTTTAACGAAAATTGGTTCGGACGGGATCGAACGAGAAGTTTTTGAGATGTAGCCCATTTTCAACAACCGCAAAAATAACTTTGTACTTCATACAAACACTATGAAAAACAAAGATATATTTGCTGTCAACAAATTATTGTGGTATTTTACTAAGTGGCAGTAAGTGGATTCCCTAATTCAGTTAAAGTTGGCACGGAACCCTCAGTGCACGAGTCCGACTCGCAATTGGCCGGTTTATTTTATATACAGTACTACCTAAAGTTATCCAGTACTCGGTACTCTTCCACTATCTCAGAATATTTAACTACATCAGATTTTTCAAATAAACGCCATCTCAAGAGCCACCAGTACCAAAAATTTGAAAACATTAAATCAGTTAAACAACCGATAAATTATTTTGAGATTGTAGAACCGTTGGTGGATATACGGTTGATGTAACGGACCGTTAAAGACTGATGGATCCCGCGGGCGGTCGTGACGGCTTCCACTCTTCTCTCGCTAACTTGATAATGATACTGTTTTGACTAAACGCTAGCGTTGGAGGATTCCCATCATGGACCAACCACATGCAACGGGACAATATAATTTAGCTGAATATTCCATGCAAATATTAAATCTTAGGACTAATAGGTGACATCGACTTTACCAGTGACGATAAATGTTAAAAGTTTACGGTACACCTGACCCATGGGTCTCGGTTTGAAAAAAAACGTTAATACTCATTACTTTAAAATTACTTATATCTCAACAATTACAAGATAAATGCTGCTTGAATAACACCATAAATAAAACAAATACATATAAATATGCGCCAGACAACACACTAATTGGCGTGGTTTCGAAGTAAGGAATGTTCTTCCTTGTGTTACGAATAGCAGACAACAATTATGATGAGGGCGTCTTTGGGCATCCCATAAATACTTAAATACATATTAAACATCCGTCACTCAGGTACAAATATTCGTACTCATCACACAAACTTGGCTCTTGCGGGATTCGCACTTCGACTGCCGGCGTAATAGTCAGGAGCTCTAACCAATACACCAAACGCGTCGACGAAAACACTGCCCGGAAAAAAATGTAAATATACGGATTGTTGTATACTTAGATCATTTAAGTGTCAAACAATTTGTTTTGAGGACAAGAAATAATAATAGTACCTTTGAAACATCATCTATTTGTAAAATTAGTTAGGTTCCTTATAAGATTGCATAACCGTTAAATATGGTGTTATTTTGATTTCAAATGGTGTTATTTAAAAGCTCGTTAAACCGTCGGTCCTGCGCCTGATCTCTCTCAGGTCGTGTCAGATTGCTGTCCCATCGGGCTATGAGAGTAAGAGGAATAGAGAGTGCACCTGTGTTTGCGCACACACTTGTGCACTATAATATGACCCGCGCAGTCGGTTAGTCGCTTGTGACTGGCCACCGTAGTCAAAATCGGCTTGGGGGACTTTTATTATTATTTTGATTTATTGTTAACTTTGTATTTTATGTTTGTTCGCAGAATCAAAAGACAGTGTAAGCATGAGTCGCAAGCGCAACGGAGTGGGAGCTACAAGATGTTCCGTGGAGTGATGCTATTATGACCGGCGTAATGGATTCGCGGGCACTGGTACTGTTATTAGCTGTTTTCTTCGCGAGAAGAGCAATATGTGAGTAATAAATATTTTTGCTTTCATATTTATTTGTAACCAGATATATGATCTCGATCGCATTGATGTCAGATGTCGATGCAGTCAAAGTAATTCACATCTGCAAAGTAACCTATTCGCTCTTTAAGACCCTAGATAAGTCATTAGCAACCAATCGACATCCATTCTCTAGCTACACGCATTCGAAAAAAATAGCAAAAACCTTGGGGGTGTCGAAATATAATTTATCAACGTGTCCGATATTTCTGATTTTGAAAAGGATCGGGCAGAGCTTTTATGTTTAAACGTTGTTGAAATTTTTTACTCTAATTATCTGAATAACAAACTGAATAAACAAGAACGGTTAAGTAAAAGCAACTAGTCTAAACATCACGTACAAAGGTAAGATTACGTTGTCCAATTATGGAGTTCCGTTGATCTAAACCGACCGTGAATTTACATCAAATATCTTGTCTGCATCAAACATTTTTAGGGTTCCGTAGCCGAATGACAAAAAACGATACCATTGTAGTTTCGTCAAGTCTGTCTGTCTGTCCGTCCGTATGTCACAGTCATTTTATTCTGAAACTATTAGTATTACACAATTTAAACTTTAAAAAATCCTACATCTACGTAGCCTCACCGCTTTACGATTCTCATACAAAAAAATAAAAATATTTATATTTAACTAAAATATCCCATATATTAAACTAAAACTAAAATTAAACTTGTGTTATGAAATCAGACACAACGGTGGTACCACAATGCCCAGACCCGAAATAATAATAAAATTATAGAAAAATTTGATTTCTATATTGACCCGACCGGGAATCGAACCTGGGACCTCAGAGCGGCGACGCCTTGAAACCAGCGTGCTTAGCCACTAGACTACGGAGGTCGTCTTGAAAATTTTTAGGGTTGTGCAGGACTAAAGGAGGTCTCAATGGACAGATATTTTAAAATGACATCGAGGTTCCGAAAACAATTTTATCTAAAAGTTGGTTATAATAAAAAGTATGGAAACAAATGAAACAAACCAATGAAAGTCGTCGTGAAAACCATAAAATATGTAAGTAACTGTTATCCGGTCCCTGTAATAAAGCCTTTGAAGGTAATAAAACACGCAATGGGGCCATTTTTTGTACGCACGTAGTTCCCTATTTGTCGTTGACGCATTATTGAGCAACTAATAGTCGTTTAGTATCATTTAAACCGCCTAATTATGGTCAAGAGTTCACTAGATCAGTGCTTTCTCGACTTGACTTTCACCGAGACAATTGTATTGAGATAAAAATAACGATTTGTCTAAAGATAATCGCGGAATCCTTTGTGTGATGTATGAGAACTGTGTATGTGATAAGATATGATAGACGTGGAAAAATTCGTGAATGAATCCGGCGGCTGCGTTGGTTCGGTCTGGCCTCACTTTTGTTTTCGTTGAATTTGTTTAGTTTCTGTTGCATTGTGTTTTAATCTAGTTTTTTTATAATTATGATTAAAAGTTTAGTTAAGTAGTAATAATATTCTTGAAATTATTCTAGATTGCTATCTGCGAAATGTGTTTATTAGCAGAGCGTGTGAAAATTTCTCGCATATTTTGGATGGTGGAAGTCCCTCTATAAAACTTTCACACCCAACAATCAATTTGTATGTTCAAAAATACGAGTAACTCAAATAAAACCCACATCAGTGTTTCCAATGGATTAAAATTCAAAATTCAAAATATTTATTCAATTTAGGACACAATATGCCACGAACGTCAAATGTACAGTGAAAAATAAAATAAAAATAAATGTGCCCTGAAGGGGCCGAATCATGTCTCCTTATCTTTTGGGCCTTACCAGCGCTTCGAGTCTGAACACAGACAATTAGGCAAGTGCTGAGAAGAAACGCCGGAACAAACTCAGCCACCTAGAGATTACTACCTATTACAACTAGAGATGCGCCGAGTAGAACTTTTACTTAGTAACGAGTACCGAGTTTTACTCGGTTATTTTTTTTCCAACCGAGTACTCAGCCGAAATCTCGGTTTAAAATTAAATTCCTGCTTCGGGTGTAAGCACTTACATACAGGTTCGTGCAGAATTATCACTAGAGCGCTATGATATTAAAAACCCCATCACTTTACAATAAGCTGACAAAAGAAAGAGTCCTTTCGAGTGGTAGGCAGGGCACCAAACATGGTATGTACGAGCATAACTGGCACGTTAAGCACGAGTGTTACTATGTGCACCTGCAAGCACCACGCATAGCGAGTGATTACTTTCGGCTGCTAATAACATCTATAAAGAAAAAATGAATAGGATGTTACCAGAAAGTGCAGAGAGCTTTGTGTAACTGCATCATTTTTTTTATATAAAATTTTACTTTTTTTTTCCGTTAAATAGTCCGCCTCATACTGTCTCATTACTACTCGTTTAGGATCATAATTGAGATTGTGAAAGATCGCCTCTGTTGTTTATATGATATCTATCTATATTGCTTGAATTAAACCGAGTATACTCGGCATTTAAACCGAGTTACCCGGCCGAGTACGAGTATCAAAAATCCCGCCGAGTACCGAGTATTAACCGAGTATTCGGCCCATCTCAAATTACAGCCCTACAATTCAGTTATAGTCAGAGTGAAAAGGCTTCTTCTGGGTAAGTTCGCTTCATCATCGTCTCTGTCTATGCCATGTCTGGTCTAGTCTGGAGATAACAGCGAACCCATTTCAAAAACTTAATATCTTTCTTTTTTAAAGATCCTCAACCGTCTTCTTTTTATCAACTTCAAATCAAAGACCGTGTTCAACTCACGACACGATTTGAAAAGATTTGGAGCGAGACTAGATCATATCATTGGTTTATCTGCACTTTCCATATGCTTTAAAGTTGGTTACTTTAATTAACATATTAACGTTTCATCGTAAAATTTTGAATAAATAGCGTATGCATGTGATGAGTGGTCATAAGTTACAGTTATTATGCTCAGTGATGTAAAGACTTTGTTTGTTTTGACGTTACGTTAAAACAATCGTCAGTCACGGGTTACGGGTGAAGAACAGCTATGTTTTGGTTATCTAATGCATCTCTTCAGCTGACTGGCGGTGATTTATGGATGTAAGTGGGTTTATTGTAGTAAGCTTTACGGTTTTAATAATTACTTAGGTCCACAATAGATTTTAATGGACACATAATCACATGTTTAACACCTCTGTTTACTTGGGAAAGTAAAACATTACGTGATGATAATGTATTAATTTTATTACCATCTTTAGGTTATACTTTATTTAGTACAAGGTTTTGTTGCATCCAATTTATCAATAAGGTGGTTTTATGACTTCATACAGTTGACCTAGGTTTCGTCTACATAAGCTTAATCATAAGTCAACATAACTTGTCCCGAAGCTGTGGTAGGATTTATATTGGGACGTGAAAAAGTGACCTCAGTTGACCTATTTGCATAATTTAAATGACTCACATTACTATTTCTGCTATTGTACGTTAAATATTGTTAAGTTTCATAACAAATTTACTGCTCATTTCCCACGAGAAATAGAATTTATAATCTAATTATTTAACGACGAAAAACATGCAAAAATATGGTCGTGTATCACGTATTCACGACTGTTGAAAAACATGACATAGGTATGTTACATCTTAGACTAGAAATCTTCTTAAAATTACTCGTTTACTTTATCATAGGATTCTTGGAGGACAGACTGATGGTATCGTAACAGAAAATTGTGAAACATTTGTTGCAAAATGTCCGAACAAAAACCGGCTAAATGCGAGTCGGACTCGCCCACTGAGGGTTCCGTGCCAACTTCAACTGAATTAGGGATCCACTTACTTTCACTAAGCTAAAATACAACAATATTTTGTTGACAGCAATGATAACTTTGTTTTTCAAAGTGTTTTTATGAAAAACAAAGTTATGTTTGCGTTTGTTGAAAATATGCCATATCTCAAAAACTACTAGTTCGATCTCGTCCAAACCATTTCGTTGAATGTATTTGTTAAGATCTACATTACATATTTTTTTCAAAATTTGCACTTGCTTGGTTTAGAAGTTAAAGCGGAGGGACGCCCATTTTACCACTTTGGAAGCGTATATCTCGCAAACGTTAGACTTTTAGAAAAAAATGGTTTTAGAAACCTCTATTTCATTTTAAAATACCTACCTATCTATAGACATCCCACAAGAATAGGGTTGACTAAAAAAAAGTTTTTTGGTTTTAGTTTCATGTATAGGATAAATATCATTTTTTTATTTTTTATAAAAGAATCGTAAAGCGGTAAATAGGATACATCTTCCTACCAAATTTTAACAGTGTGATGCTTATGGTTACAGAATAAAATGCGTGTGACATACGGACGGACCGACAGACAGACAGACTTGACGAAACTATGAGGGTTCCGTTTTTTGCCATTCGGCTACGGAACCCTAAAAATCAGTGTAAAGTATCGCAAATGAAAATTAGTGGGTATTCAATTCAATGTGCATGTATGTTATATCGTTAAAATTGTATAAAATGAACGTATGTTGATCTAGTAAGGCTTCCAAACAAGTGTGCAAAGTTTCGAAATGTATGTGTGTATATTTGTATGTTTGTCGAACACGGGAAGTCATAGCGAGATATATTTTTTTAGTTTAATCAGGTATATTTCAACTTAGGGTACAGTATTTACTTCATCAAATTGATTTTAGTAGTTTTTGAGATATAAAAAATAACAAAAAATCATGAAAAATCGAAAAACCAATTCTATTTGAGTCGGTCAGTCATGGTGTTTGTTGGCTGTTGGTTTACGTAAGCTTGACAACATGCACCGAAAGAATTTGTTTCTACTTAATAGAAGACAAATGCGTTATTTTAAGCTTTTTAGTCAGTTTTTAAATTTTCTTTATTATTATTTCTTTTACAACCAAATGGTGTTGGTATGTTCGAGACTCAAATATAAAATCTAAAGCTTATTAGTTTCGTTATCAATTTAGTAATATCTACTTATACGTGTTTTTGTATGTTACTGTTGTGTAAAACAAGCAAAAATCCCTACCTGCCGCGAAGCTACTACCAGACATCGGACAGACGCACGTACACAAAAGTATGGTTAATGCAGTTTTCAACGCCGCCAGAGGAAACGCGTTATGAATCAAATAATAAAAAGAAATCGGAATACACACGGCCATTTCTGTATTGTGCCTAAGTAAGTCACATCTCACGACCGACTTCATTTCTATCGCTATTCATTTTACAGTTCGTCTCAACTCTGAGGCGGTTGCAGCAGGGTTCATTTTTGAGTGGATTAATGAAGTGGTAGTGTGGTAGCCCAGTTTAGTCGATGCTGTAATGGCGATGACACTGACTCTTTCTTCGTCTAATTAATTTGCGCGGGTTAGAGAAATCCATGGGAGCTGCCGTTCGGAATCTTATTTTGGTTCCGCTTTGTGATTTATGAAAATGTTACTTTTGTGCTATCTTAAGAATTAGTACAGCAAAATGAAGAAGAACACACAAACACAAAAAAGTTGGATATTTACAACACTTTTGCCGCATTGAATTTTTTTTTAAGAAAATCCCTGGAAACAGCAATTTTGAAACTATTTTTTTTAAAAAAGTTGTAAAATGTATATTACTATTATATCAAAAAAACGAAGACACTCGAATCCGAGTATTTGGTACCGATACAACAGTTCGCGCGCACTTGGGTGGACGGCACTGAACGTTTACTTAGTGTACATCCTATCATTTTGAAAATTTACATGGATGACAGTTTGACAATAATCACATTTTTACTAATTTAATTTCCTGGATATTTAGTTCAGTAGTTCATTTCGTTTTTTTTTACATTGATTAAATATGCCTGTGTCTCTAAAAATTCAATAAATGTGCGCGAGATATATCCGTAAAGTGTTTTGATCTATGATTTCCTAAATGTTGAAGCTATATTATTTCTGTCCCTAAAGCCATAATTTAATGTGTGTTCATTACTGTAATACCTAGGTCCGTAAAATGATAAAAGTATCATCAATAAAAGTATTGCTGTAGTTTACAATAATATTGACGATTTTTTCTGCTAAGTGTAACCAAAGGAAACTTATACTCTAACAAACGTGCTATCTCACATCTATTGAAGCTCTTAGCGAAAGTTTACGAAACATTGAAACAAACAAAATCTCATTACGGTTCAAAATGAAGACTAATGCTATGCAATCATTCTTTTTTCGAGCCTATTTGACGGCCCTTAACTAAATAAGGTTAGACGCTGTGTTGAAACCTCAGCTAGGGCTTGATTGATTGTCGGTAACGTAGGTAATAATAGTTTAAAAATGTTGACGTAATAAGGTTTTGATTGGAATTAAGTGTGTCTGTATCAAATCATTGCTTATAAATGTAGAAAATGTAATTAACATCACAACCCTAAAAGTCCATTACACGCTCATGCAAACGCCAGTAAAATCCATTAAAAATTACTATTGCAAATTGTTACTAAATCTCCATTCACTACCAGTTAGAAGATTTAAATGTCTCTAAAACCTATCATCGTCCGTAAGATCACAACGAATTCCGTTACTATTAAATATTTGTACCAAAAAAAATACCCTTTTGGGTCTAACTCGTATAAATGTTGTAACCAACACAAACGCAGAAAACAAGTGAAATCACTTAATAGGCATTGCATTATACAGGAAGATAGAGCAATATACGAGCTAATAGCGTTACTGCAGAACCAAGGTAGTTTTTCATAATCTAGGCACAGGGAGTGTGTAAATTACTATCTAAAAGTCTAGCCGTATTTTGTAACCGAACTAGATATAAGCGAACACTGATTGGACTGGTGTGCTAATATGAACACAGAACTTAATTATAGGCAGGGTTTATGATTACTGCTTCATAAATTATGGTCATTCGCCCCTTCGAAATCAAATAGACGCGTACCTAGGTTTGTTTTACATTTAAATATGTATATTTCTTAAGAATATTTGTTTCCAATAAGATGCTCTTTAATAATTAAGAAAAATATTTTTACTACTTTTAGCGCCTTTCTAAATGTACGAAGAAACTGTTGATACCATGGGAGTGGAGTCGGGTCTTAGTTTGGACGCAACTTGCGTTGATTCTTTGGCTCCCTCTCGTCTCAAGGAATCAGCCTTAAAGCTGGGGCAGCTGCGGAGTTGGCTGAAAACGCTGAACGTCGTAAATATGTATGTAACTTGCAAGTGCATATTATGTTTTACGCCGTTTGGCGACGAAATTTTGGATCATGGGAACCATCCGCTAAATTGCTTTTTGGAAAAATTGACCCTAAACTAAATTCCCTTTTGTTTAATAATAAAGCTGCCTCGTTTCTCGCTCAACGGATAAGTAATGCTATCCAACGCGGTAACGCAGCCAGCATCCTCGCCTCTTTGCCTCATGGACACGGTTTTTATTTTTGATTACGTTTTAACTTACTAGTTTTTTGCATGTATTTTCTTAAACCTTTTTCATTCTAATAAAAATCATGTATATACATATCTTAAACATAAAAAAATATTTATTTAAAAAAAAAAACCTCGAAATATTTGCGCTTTTATTATAATTTAAAGAAAAAACATAAACACTCGGATCCGAGTGCACAACGTGCCGATGGCCAAGCACTCGGATCCGAGTGCTTGTATATAAAGTGACGTCAGTTACATGACGTCACCATACACTCAGGCCTGAGCGGCCGCGACAACCAACGGTTTGCGCGCACTCGGTCATGTCGGCACTGAACGTTTACTACCTAAATGTACTTCTAAACACTTTGAAAATTTACATGGATGGTGGTTCTACAAGAAATTAACATTATTAACTTTTCCAATACAATGAAAGTGCGAAAGTTTCCGACTGTTTAAAGAAATTCTAATTCAATATAGTCTTTAGTTCGCAGTATGCAACTATGCACAACTTTAACTTTCAACTGATTTGACAGTAAAATCTTCGTCGTTTTACTCCAGCTGTGTTTTCTCAAGTTAATTTTGACTTGTCTGTTAAAACACTCTCAAGCTACTTAGCTTCCTCACTAGCTGAGGACTTCCTCACCACAATTTAATGTATGTTAAGTAGTTTCTTATGTCTAATAGTCAAGTTAGTATTGAGAACTAGGAATAAATCATTCAATGAACCATTGATTCATTGATTTGATACCAATTTTATAAAAAATAATAGGTGTGCTTTTATTTTAAAATACAGAAATGGTTCACCATTTCGCTTCCCATCGAGGAGAATCCGGCCAACTAGACTCGGTGTTCTGGGTGTTGTGGTACCACCGTTGTGTCTGATTTCCATAACACAAGTGCATTGGCTACTTTCTTTGGGATCAGAGCAATGTATGTGATTGGTGTCCAATATTTTTATTTATTTATTTATTTCGCTTCCAATCGAGTAGAACCCGTCAGCTTGATTCAATAGTAAATACTGTAGTAAAAATTGTTTTCAATGTATTTCACAAAGTCCTGTCCTGGCTGCATCGAGATCCACGCGAGTAGAGATCAGACCGCTAGCGCGGGTCATTGGCTCGGCGCAAAAACCCGGGAAGCACAGCCTATGCGCGGGCGCAGATAAAGGCGCGCACTCATTCGGAACAAGCGTTACTGCATCGCGTGTGATGTGACGAGCATATTATGGAATATTGATACTTTTGTAACTGATTCTTGTCTTAAAAAATGTTACCTATTTGGCCGTCAAATCGTTTTCATGAATTCACTTTTGAATAAAGATAGGTGCAGGATTACTTCCAATCAATTTTTAGGGTTCCGTAGCTGAATGGAAAATACGGAACCTTTATAGTTTCGTCAAGTTTGTCTGTCGGTCTGTGTGTCCGTATGCCACAGCCACTTTATTCTGAAACTAGTATTACACAGTTCAAACTTAGTAGGTAGATGTATCCTGTTAACCGCTTTACGATTCTCATAAAAAAATATGACATTGAAACTAAAACCTATTTTTTTTTTAAAAAAAACCTTTGCGTTTAGGGTGTCTATGGATAGATCTTTAAAATGACATCGAAGCTCCTAAAACCATTTTCTCCAAAAGTCTAACGTTTGAGAGATAGATGCTTCCAAAGTGGTAAAACCATGCCCCCACCACCTAACTTTTAAACTAAGCGAGTGTAAATTTTGAAAAAAAAAAAACATGATGTAGATTTTCAGTAACCGCAGACATAACTTTGATATTCATACAAATACTATGAAAAACAAAGTTTTATTTGCTTTCAACACAATATTGTACTATTTTGGTTAAGTTCAGTAAGTGGAATTCTAATTCAGTCAAAGTTGGCACGGAACCCTCAGTGTGCGAGTCCGACTCGCTCTAGGCTGTTTTTTGGTTTGTTTTTCACGACGTGTTTTTCTTAGATTAGCTTGTAACTGCATATTGAAGTGACAGTTTTTAGCACGTATCATAACCGCGCTATCAACAACCGCACTAAAGAAAGAAAATAAATTATGCCACAACTTTTTTTTCGACATAACGAAATGTGAATGTTTTTTTAGGATTAAAATTTAAAAATCCATCAGAATGTGTACGCGCCTTATTAGTAATAACAACTATAACGCCTGAGAACAGCCGATTGGATGCGTGGGTGAAAAAAACGCATTCTCCCAAGATGTGTTCCGCATTCCTGTTACTCCGAGGAAATGCAGCGTGCACTATTTTTTACACCTTCGTTAATGTCTCAGTCGTACCTTCATTGTCTATGTTTATTCCTAGTTGTGAAACTTCAATTGTCTCTTTAAGAACATCTGTTGATATCTCGAACTCGTCTTTGTTTCGATTAACTTATCAGTCCTTGTATTTCATCACTAATGGTCCCCCGCGGCATCGCTTGCGTAATTTATATATTAATTTTGATAAGAATAATACTCATGTGCATCAAAACACCTGTGAAAATAGTACATTACTTTTTATTAAATTTATTTTCATAAAAAGGTTTTAGTGTGTAAACGATGTCCGATAGACATATGTTGTCATGGACTTTATTGTAGAACTTTTAAATAGAAACAATCCCGTCATATATATTTTTTTAATCTTTAATGGTTTATGCGTAGCAACGAAAGCTCTTAAAATGAATATTTTCCCCCCGTTTTTGCAACATTTTTTATTGTTGTTTTGCTCCTATGAGTCGTATCGTGATGTTTTATAGTCTAAAGCCTTCCTCGATAAATAAGCTATCCAACACATTTTTTTTTTAAATGGTTTCATAAGCTCCTGAGATTAGCGCATTCAAACAAATAAACAAACTCTTCAGCTTTATAATATTGGTATAGATTTTCTGTCCTCATTTTAATAGAAAGGTTAGAATGCGTGTTATGTAAAGTGGAATGATTCAGGTCATGTGTCTTAGTATTTAGTGCTTCGCTTAATGTTATTATCTATAGTGAAATCAACGTCCTGTGAACTTAGTTTTAATAACTTATATCAAAATAGTTAATTTTACTATTGCTGCAGCGCTTTATTTATGAGAATTGAAATACACCTTTTTTTCAACACGGTGTTTAATAAATGCATTTTTTTTTATATATGCAATAACATAAACAGCAACATTAAATGTTTCAAATCTAAAATTATCTGCAATCATTCGAAGTGATTCTACTACCAACATCATTCAGTACTCGGATCACTTTCGTTTTCCGAGTGACTGGTTTTGTAATTAATGCAAATTCTCGGACCAATATTGTCTTTAATATATCCGGCTACTTCCGGTACTATTTTTGATGTCAAAAACCAGATACAGGATACGTAAGTTAATAATATTTGTATAGCAAATCATGTAGTAATTTGTGTTTGCATTATGTTGCAGTATTTTAAATAAATCGAAACATTATCTTGACGGAAAGACACCGAACGCTGGTAAAGACTTGCCAGTGGCACCTCCACAAATTTCTCACGGTTTGTATTGCGGCTATATTTGTGACATTAATCCTTCTGCCTTAAGAACACTACAGTTGTCTATTAATAGTAATTAAAGTACTTATTTCGCAAGTTAATTTCTATGATGATGTCATCATTAAGATTGTACCTAAATATGTGCTAAAGAAAGTATCATGTCCAGAGTTCCAAGACTGTTAGGAACCATTGCACGTAGTACTTAATTACTGCATTAAATAAGCAACAGAGAAGGTAATCGTAGTGAAACCTCAAGTCACTTTAAGGCTTGTAAGAGCACGCGGCCCTGCCAGATGCTATGTGGCGGGGTGTTATAACGGGTCGGTACGCTAGAAATCGAAATCGCCGTAGGTCACGGACTAACCGGTCCGTAATATGATCAGCTTGAGGATCATCGAGCTCTTGACCTTGAGAAAAAGTTCAATTGTTTATAACACTTTGTACTTTTTGTTTAAGCAGTTTCGTTTTCTCTCAGATATCGTTTCAAGCAGGCTCTCATTATATTACACTAGCGGTCCCCCGCGACTTCGTCCGCGCGTTTTGAGTTTGCTCCCTCCCCTCCCGTCGCAGCGTCATGTTTTATATCCTAACTAAAGCCTTTCTCGATAAATAAGCTATGCAACACAGAAATATTTTTTCAAATCGGTCCAGCAGTTTCTGAGATAAGCGCGTTCAAACAAACAAACTCTTTAGCTTTATAATATATTAGCGCAAGCGCACGTTGTACTTAAGCTGCGAACATTATTTTGGTGCGGAGTTATGTTAAAACTGTGATAGCTCCTAAGATATTTATTGAAATCAAATGATGTAAAGGGCAACTTGGTTCTAAATGAAATGCTCGTGATGATGAATGTATTTATTTTGATAAGAATAAATACCTGTGTGTATAATACACCTCTAAAAATAATGCATTATATTTTTACGAATTTATTAACATAAAAAAGGTTGTAGTATGTCAACCATAAAAGATAGACATATGCTGTCGCGGACTTTATTATAGAACTCTTAATGTTGAACAATCCTGTCATACATGATTTTTGTGTAACTTAAGCGGTTTCCGCAGCGTATGCAGCGGAAGCTCTCAAAAGGAATTTCTTTCTCCCGTTTTCGCAACATTTTTCATTTCTGCTGTGGTCTTATGAGTCGTATCTTCATGTTATATAGCCTTAAGCCTTCCTCGATAAATGGACTATCCAACGTAAAAAAAATTTTTCAAATCGGGCCAGTAGTTTTTGAGATTAGCGCGTTCAAACAAACAAACAAACAAACAAACAAACAAACAAACAAACTCTTCAGCTTTATAATATTAGTATAGATAAGATTTAAGTATAAGGAAACTCATATATTATGTAGCTTGTTTGTTAAATATTTATGACAATGATGATGCCAAATGTTAATCATTTAACAGATAGATGCAAAGTTTTTAGCATTCATAAATTAATATTAAGTAGATTAAAGTGCTTTATAACGCCAGTTTAGTATTTGTGTATACAAAATGGCAGGTTTTATTACGTAAAATGCAACGGATAAGTCTGAACTTTCAACTTAAAGAATTTTGCTTCGCTCGGCTTTCCAGACACGCTTTCTTCCAAATCGTTGCATTTAACTGTTATGATGGTTTTGGTACTTAATATTATACTTAACCTTGAAATGTTATGGTTATGATTTGACCTTTTCATACGGAGAATATCTTCACGGCTATTCAATATGATAGTTAACGACTGTCACATAATCATTTATAACAATAAATTTCTAATTATATCTACGACATACATCACTTTCATTTCCTATAACAAAATAATATTTCACGTCGCTTGGCTGATGATTTTCCGTATCGGTGAAATGCGGTTAAAAACTTAACTACTGTGTTACGGACACCCAATCATGTTTAGTAATAAGTTTAGTTATATTTATTTGTAAGGATTTTTGATGATAATAAATATAATTTTCTGTTAGGGCCATAGCGAGTAAGCATTGTAATTAGCTTAGGGCTCGTTTTATTTCAATAATAAGAAACCTGTTAGTTAGGAATTCCCATTTGCAAATTAGGTAGGCAGGTAGGGTAACAATTAACTAGCTAGGAAATATTAAGAAATATGTAGGTAGTTTGGTACAGGGGCGAGGGAGACCCTAGTAGGCTGTCTCGCTCAGGTGGAGCAAGGCCGGTAAAGCCTTCGAATTTCCTGTCCCCCATATCGCACTTTCTGAGGGTAGGTAGGAAACCCATAGAGTGGATTGTTGCGAATGGGAATTTTATCACGATTAATGTAGGTAGGTTACAAAAACGTAAGAAGGAATACGCAGATGATGTTATGTGTCCGTCCTTGTTTGTAACTAATCTGTATTAGTCGATAAGTCAGACATGTATTTTTGGTTAAATAAAGGGCCGTGAGCGGGCCAGATCGTACGCGCTCTCACGGTCACCGATCTCAAAAAGAAGAGTTTTATTTGGAATCTACAGTCTACACATCGAAGGAAAGATCGTCGGAAAATTGACTCAGCCTGCCTGTAGTCAATATCGTCTGGTCCGTTGCGATCCGGATATAAGAAGAAATCAGCAACGCGGCATCGACTTGTGCTTTGGTTAGCACATACGCCGAGGGATCTACGCCGAAGCACAGTGTAACCAGGAGCCGCGAATCGGCCTATACTCCTGTGGAGAGACGATCACATTTACACGGGTGTTCCGTGGCTCGGGCATTCACCACCTAACGGTGCCAAACGGTGTCTGTCTCGGGTTTAACGCCGATTCCCAGGCGGTGCAGTTTTCGGGCGAGCTGCCACATATCGCGCCAGCGATTGTGAACAAGTCCGACCGGCGCCGGTACGGTGTGCGTAAGCGTGGGGGCCGGACTGTAGGCACTGCGGAGGGTTCTGGACATTCCAGCCAGAACTGAGCACCCCACGGATGCGTACACTCTCTGCCGGGCGGTACCTCCCTTCCGATCCTGCACGACCATCCATCCCCAGACAGGCTCCCCTTGGTAGTGTACCTGTTTGGGATTGATAGGAGTAGGGGCAGCAAGTAAGAAGATGCCGACTACGCGCAGCCAAGCTGGGAAAATGGAAGCCGAAGACTCAAGACTACGCAACTTTGAAGAGCCACCCGCATCACCGTCTGTGCAAGCCACCGCGAGTACGTTACGACAGACTGAACTACCCGCAGAAGGCGGACGAATGGAAACGGCAGCAGAGAGACGTCACGACGCTAACGCCGACGCGCCTAGGATAAGGCCGCCGCCGTCGTCAAATAGGTCAAGCGTCGCCGCTCGTTTAAAGCAAGCCGAGTTGAGAGCAGCCGAGCAGTTGGCGGCTATTGAAAAGAATCTAATTCAGAAGAGATTAGAATTTGAGATCGCTACGATAATGGATACAACAGATGAAGATGACCGTGAGAGCCTACCCGCCGGTGAGACCCTAGCGAGGGTGGATGACTGGTTGGATCAAGCCCAGTCCCGGCGTCAAGATGTAAACATGCAACTACCCACAACCGAGATGTCTTGTAGCGTTCCTACCCTCCGTGAAGAGAGGAATGAAAGAAATAGGCATTTGTTTACGCGACGCAAAGAAAAAGATGCGCGTAATATAGAAGTGGATAGAAACCGACATTTGAATTCGCCGAGCATAGAATTAAATGAAGATGTAAACAACATTCAACAAGATGTGCAGCGACAGGTCGAGTCAAACAATGATTGTACAGCGAGACCCCAAGAGTATACGGACGGGGCGGAACGACTTGCTTACACATTGGAGAGGATTATGTCGAAGCGACCGGCCCCACGTCAAGCTATTGAGTTACCAATTTTTAATGGAAACACGAACGACTGGTTACCATTTAAAGCTGCAATGGAAGATTCAACGCGATCATGCAACTACAGTAAATCCGAGAACCTGGCTAGATTGAGGAATTGTCTAAAAGGAGAAGCCAAGGAGGCAGTAGCGGCGTTGTTATACCGTGCCACCGATCCGGACAAGATCATGCGAACGCTAGAACAATGCTATGGAAGGCCAGAAGTGATCATTGATCGGGCACTGGACGACCTCAAGAACCTGCCGCGAGTTGGAACGACAGCCAGTGAACTGAATTCGTTCGCGATTAAGGTACAGAACATCGCGTATACACTGGACTCCATAGATAATAAAAGCTACCTCAGAAATCCGATGATGACCCGAGAGGTGGTCGATAAGCTGAGCCCACACTTGAAAACAAGATGGTGCGACTACGCAGCGCGGTACGCAAGCTACTCGGAGCCAGAGATCGTAACATTATCGCAGTTTTTGATGGAGGAAGCGAATAAGGCGATTCGATTCGCATACGTGTCGCAAACTAGCAACAGTGCAGCGAAGAAAGAAGTGCAAGCTAAGCAGAAGGCTAACTCAAAGAAGCGAAACACTGGTGTGTACGCCACAGCCGAGGAAAAAGCTACGACGGCACAAGATAAGACGTGTTTATGTTGCGGCGGGGACCACGAAGTGTCGAAGTGCACAAAGTTTAAAACCATGACAGTAAAGCAAAGATGGGATTGGTTGAAAGAAGAAAAGATATGCTTTCTATGCTTGAACAATAAGCACAGGCGAATCAAATGTAAAGCACCGATGTGTAATGAGAATGGCTGTAACCGACGTCATCACAGGCTGTTACACACAGAGCGTGAAAACAGCGAAAGTCAACACAACCAAGAAGTGGTAGCCTCAGTTAGCCATACTGTGGGGGCATCCAAGGTGTTGTTGAAGGTATGTCCGATCGTCATTGAGGGGCCACGGGGTAGAGTAAACACACACGCTCTACTTGACGAAGGGTCTACGGTTACGTTGATCGATCAGGACGTGGCGGAATACGTCGGTGCAGAAGGCCCGCTTCGAGACTTACACATATGCAGTGTGAACACACAGAGCGTACCACACACGAGCAGAGAGGTGGAGCTTAAAATGATCGCCAGTAACAACGAGAAACATTTGGTGAAAGCGAGAACAATGAAGAATCTCCGCTTGAATACTCAAACGGTGGGTCGGAGCTGTTTAGAGTACGGACACATGCGTAACCTGAACGAGAGTGACGTGTGTTATGTGAACGCCAAGCCGCGTGTCCTCATAGGCGCGGACAATTGGCATCTGATAGTAAGCAGGAAGCTGTTGACAGGCAAACGCCACGAGCCAGCAGCATCGCTCACCAGACTGGGGTGGGTGATACATGGTCGAGCGCCATCCCGAGTCATAAGGGAGAGAGATACGGTGTTGTTCGTCGACGACCATGGGAGAGCTCGGTCTACGCAACCTGACGAAGAATTACACAACATGGTGAAGTCATACTTCGACATCGATTCGCTGGGCATTCAGAAAAAGGAACGCGAGAACCCTGACGATGTGCGCGCCTTAGAAGCCTTTGAGTCAACAGTGAGATGTGTCAATCAGCGATATGAAGTTGGATTGCCGTGGCGCAAGGTTAACACAGTTATGCCGCCGAGCTACGAGGCTGCGAGGCGGAGGCTCACGTCAATAGAAAGGAAGATGGACGCATCTGAAGACTTCAAAGCAAAGTACACAGCCCAGATCGAGAGTATGTTTAGAAAAGGCTACGCAGAGGAATGCCGAGAAGCCGACACACAGAGCCTGCGGAACGTAGATACACTTAGCAGTCTGCGTCTACCCCGCCTCTACACTTTGACGGGGGGAGTGACTGGAAAGCAGCTGCACGTGTTCTGCGACGCTAGCGAGTCTGCTTACGCGACAGCAGTCTATTGGCTTGTAGAGTACGAGGATGGATCACGTCGTGTGGTATTAGCGGCAGCAAAGGCAAGAGTAGCCCCGATGAAGACGCAGACGATACCACGTCTGGAGTTACAAGCGTGTCTTATCGGAACGAGACTTGCGTCGACAGTAATGGAGGAGCACAGATGGCAGCCCGATAGAGTTACGTATTGGACAGACTCTACGACCGTTCTGCACTGGATTGGGAACGATAGAGTGCGTTACACGCCATACGTAGCGCACCGCTTGAGAGAGATATGTGAGTTTTCAAGACCCGATCAGTGGCGGTGGGTGCCGACGCAAGACAACGTAGCGGACGACGCGACTAGAGTCGTCACAGAGATGAAATCAAATGAAGACAGATGGTTTACTGGGCCATCGTTTTTATACGAACCGGAGAATACATGGCCGTCTCAAGCAGGCTGCACAGAGAGCAGCGAGGAGACTGTATTTAGCGTCGCGACAGAGGACAAATGGAGCGTGCCAGACGCCGGGCGCTTCTCGAACTACGAGCGCTTAGTGAGGGCGATGGCGTATGTGCTTCTATTTATAGATAAATGTCGCAAGCGCGCAACTGTTTTGACCAAAGAACACATAGATAGAGCGGAAAGATGTATGAGAAAGGCGAGACCTGTGACACCTGTGCTGGGAGACTTGCCACGCGCTCGAGTAGATGCTTTCACCAGACCATTCTCTAACTGTGGTCTAGATTTCTTTGGTCCCATGATCATAACTGTGGGCCGTCGTCACGAAAAACGGTGGGGAGCGTTATTCACATGCCTCACTACGAGAGCCGTGCATATAGAGTTGGTAGCGAGCCTGTCGACTGACTCGGCTATCATGGCGTTGCGGCGTATGGGAGCGCGACGAGGGTGGCCACAGAAAATGTACTCAGACAACGCGACGAACTTCAAAGGCGCAGACAAGGAGCTACGAGCAGCGAATGAAGAATGGGAGCCAGCTCTACGAGACTATGCGCTCACCCAGCGCATCGACTGGCGCTACATAGCACCAGGGGCACCGCATCAGGGGGGAGCGTGGGAGCGTCTCATTCGCTCTGTCAAGAACGCTCTACGAGTCACTCTACATGAAAAGGCACCGAGAGAAGAGGTACTGCAAACTCTACTGGCGGAGGTCGAGCACACCATGAACGCGCGACCGCTAACACACGTGCCGGTCAGCGCTGACGACCCGGAGGCGCTCACCCCGAACCACTTCCTACTAGGGGGACCGCGCGGCCTACCCATCATCGGTCCGTGCGAACCAGCGTCGAGGAAGACGTGGAGGGCGGCGCAAGCGCTAGCCGACGAGTATTGGCGCCGCTGGCTTAAAGAATACCTACCGGACCTGGTGCCGAGAAGAGGAGCCCGAGATGTCGCCGAGGTTGCTATCAAGCCCGGTGATCTAGTCGTCGTGGTGGACCACACACTGCCTAGAAACATGTGGCCACGAGGCGTCGTCACAGAAGTACATCCTGGACCTGACGGAGCAGTGAGGAACGTCGAGATTCGGACCAAGGGCGGCGTGTTTCGTCGACCGGCGTCGAGATTGGCTGTCCTGCCGGTGGAATAAGAAGAGGTTCGCACTTCGCAGCGCTTCACCGGGGGGAGACTGTTACGGACACCCAATCATGTTTAGTAATAAGTTTAGTTATATTTATTTGTAAGGATTTTTGATGATAATAAATATAATTTTCTGTTAGGGCCATAGCGAGTAAGCATTGTAATTAGCTTAGGGCTCGTTTTATTTCAATAATAAGAAACCTGTTAGTTAGGAATTCCCATTTGCAAATTAGGTAGGCAGGTAGGGTAACAATTAACTAGCTAGGAAATATTAAGAAATATGTAGGTAGTTTGGTACAGGGGCGAGGGAGACCCTAGTAGGCTGTCTCGCTCAGGTGGAGCAAGGCCGGTAAAGCCTTCGAATTTCCTGTCCCCCATATCGCACTTTCTGAGGGTAGGTAGGAAACCCATAGAGTGGATTGTTGCGAATGGGAATTTTATCACGATTAATGTAGGTAGGTTACAAAAACGTAAGAAGGAATACGCAGATGATGTTATGTGTCCGTCCTTGTTTGTAACTAATCTGTATTAGTCGATAAGTCAGACATGTATTTTTGGTTAAATAAAGGGCCGTGAGCGGGCCAGATCGTACGCGCTCTCACGGTCACCGATCTCAAAAAGAAGAGTTTTATTTGGAATCTACAGTCTACACATCGAAGGAAAGATCGTCGGAAAATTGACTCAGCCTGCCTGTAGTCAATATACTGTAATGATTTGAGCATCCTATTACCTGTGAGAGCATTAAAATTATAACAAAGAGCTCAAGCAGAAATTTCTGGGTTCAAACGCATTTTTAACTGACTTCAAAAACGGAGGAGGTTATTAATTCGACTGTATGTTTTTTCTGTGGCTATTACCTTATATAAATAAATATCCTTTGGACATTCCCACACATCGCCATCTAGTCCCTACTCAAAGCTTGTGCCAGACAACGGATATAATACTTAAATACTTTTTTGTTTGTAAATACATACATGATATACATAGAAAACACCCAGTACAAACAGATATGTTAATGCACACAAATATTTGTATTGTGCGGGGATCGAACCCGCAACCCGCTGCGTAGTAGGCGATTTCTCGACCACTACACCAGACGGGTCGTCGTATCACAGTCTTTGTAGACTGATTCGAAAAATGTTTTCGCTTTTCTAGAGTGATACCTTCTAGTTGGTCCCATTCGTAGCCAAGTCGGGATCTGATGAAGGGATCTTGGTGCAATCAAGGAAAACCCTCAAATTTTAAAGGCATGTATAGTGTTTCTGTACTAGAATCTTTTAATGTTGACGTGTTTTTACGTCAACATTGTGTGGAGCTAAGCTGATGGTGGAACTACGTAACGCTTAAGAGGTCAGTGATAATAATGTCAAAATTTATGATAGGTAATTTCTAGCATTATTAAAGATCAGAGTCATAAGGTGCAACCCCCTCCTGTAACCATTGAAAATGAAGAAATTAAATTAACTTAAAAAAAAAGTTAAAACCGACTTACCGCCTCAACACCCAGCGGTTGCAGGCAACCGCATAACAATAGAATATCTATTGTGGCTCGTTTACATACGCTTGACGGAAATCCAAAATACCCTAAAAAGTCTTAAACAAACTCTTGATCATGTAAAGGAAAGGAACCCTTTTTAGGCGAACAAATCCTCTATAGTAAAGTACCTTACTATAATTTGATACGCCTCTTAACATAATTCTGACAAAATTGCGATAGAAAGCCTTGTTATCTGTTAGATATCATTTGGCGATATCCGCTAGATTGACCCAAATATCAAATCCGTGGGCTGTTTTAAACCATACCCTTGCCTGTGAAGGCTGCATCATTCAACGTCGCGATTGCTATCTGAAAAGCTGTTATTTGTAAAACTGAGTGTACAATCAGCTTCGTAAAAAAGGCCACTTACATTGAAATTGTAAAGTGCATTACAGATTTGAGCACCAATAAAGCTAGCCCGATTAAGCTTTTCATGTATAAAAATTGTTAATGTAAACCTTGTTACTGCCTTATGTTTGAGACAGTATAAGGCGACTCGTCGGAACGCATTTGTTCATTATGAAATCTTTTTCACTTCCACCTTTATCGGTCCTAAATCGAATCAGCAATTCTATGGACCTAAATCGAATCTGTAATTCCACATAATCTGTGGTAGTTTTCGTGGTAAAGCTAAGGCTGCGTTCTTTCACTAAATATTAATGTATCGTTCTTATGTTGCGTTACTAAAAAAAAAAGTGTTAAATTTTGCACACAAACTTTGAAATTTATTCATCCCGCTCTAAGTACTAACAGGTGTTAATAAGGGTGTCGATCTAACCCGGTAATAATTTATATTATCGATATTGGTTTTATATCTTGGCCTGCACAAAATCGAAAAATAAAAGAAAAAAAAAGACGCTATCGACACCACTGGTTTCAGTCTCAAACTTTATATAGGTCCTAAACGCTCCAAGAGCTTTCCTTTCTTTCGTATCTGTCATATGTATGGTTTTAGATACATGAAAGGAATACATACACAGATGTTATTTTCAAAAAATTCATACGTTTTTGCGAAGAACTGTACTTGTAGGCTGAGATGGATTGATTGCAGTATTTTAGGCAGAGATAACGATCATAGATATTCCTATAATAATGGGAAGGAAGTCAACGGAACGGTGTTGTACCATTTCTGAAGAGTTTTGTTCTCGTTTGTCTGTATTCATATGTATTAGGCCTGATTTTTCCATCGTCAGATAAAGAATATTAGTCGAATAATAAAAATAATAATAGTACGTAATTTGAAAACGTCACCTATTTGTCAGCAAGTATTTACTTAAATGTCATTTTAAAATCGGTCGTTTTCTACTTATTCAGATAGATTAGTCTTATCTGAAGTTGGTAAAATCAACTCTTAGGGCCGATTTTTCAATGGGCAGATAAATCCTATCAGACTAATAAGTTATAAAGAGACAATTAAAAAAAAATACAGTTACGTATGATTGCTGACAATTAGGTGACGTTTACAAATAGCTATATTGTATTTTGTTCGACAAATATTTCTCATCTTACTAATGTCTGACTGACTGAAATCGGCCGTTTGTCAAATAAATTGCAATATCTGAGGTGGAATTGTGTAAAGCAATCGTATTCATTTGACAGTTCATAGCGTACGGTATGATCTGTCAAACGCTTAGTTCTTTGCCGTTTGTGAGATCATACCGTGCGTTTTGAACTGTCAAATGAATGTGATTGCTTTGCACAATTGTACTTATGTATGTAAACAAGACCTGCCAATATTAACTAATTTGTAACTTAAATTAATAAACGATAAACTCTGTCATCATGTCTTATCCTTTTTATCCTAGCTGCATTCTTCATCGCATATTCCATTTTATGTTAAAACTTTTGCAAATGAATCGTAGAAAATAACACATAATTTAGTATACATTTATCTAATTGAGTCTCAGTAAAAGTGAAAACATGGAAACGAGCGGCGGAAGACAGGAAACTGGTCGTTTGACGGCGTAATATTACACTGGACTCGCTAGGATAGAAATTTCCTGTTTTAAATATTCTTGTAATTTGCGGGTGTGAATAAAACATAGAATGAAAGAGAAAGGTAACTCTCCCTAGATGTTTTTTTATATGCCCGGCTAGTCAGAGGTTGCAGGTTCTTTTCTATACTAATATTATACAGCTGTTATTACCATCAAACAAAACAAACGCGCTTATCTCAAGAACTGTTAGACCGATTTAAAAAATATATTTTTGTATTGGATAAATTATTTATCGAGGAAGGCTTCAGGCTATAAAACATCACACTGCGCCGGGACTAGCTAGTATCTTATAAGAATACAAGAAATACACTGTGAGTATTAAATACATTCTAAACTTTTTTTTTCATATGATCATCCTATTCCTAGTAAACTTTTATGGAGAATATAATCTACAACAGTAAATTCAAACAACTTAATATTAATTAAAAATATTAGCAAAACTTAACCGTTAAATGATTAATGACTGGAAACATCTACTGGTTATAGATTGTAATTACTTCTGTGGGAATGTCTTATAAATGGTAATACTTGTACCGTAGCTTTGGTTATCAAGTCAGAAGATATATTATTTATTTATTTACTTATAATTTATTGCACAATCAAAAAAAATGTACAAAAGGTACTAATACTATTTCAAAAAAAAAGGTAAATTTAATACATATTAAAAAAAAACATAAACTACATAATAATATATTATAAAACAAAAGCAAAATGAATACAATTTAAAATAAATAAAATATAAACTAATATATTATTACATATACATAACACAAGCAATAAAATAAATACATATACCTATATATATGTACTATAATAATTATATATTATGACGATGTTGTAGAAGGTTTTGGATTACGCTATGTTGATGCTTCCGATATACGAGTACATATGTGAGAAGTGTGCACGGACGAGTCTCGTAAATGCAAATTAAGTGGGAGCCTGTTGATTTTTTGCCGGAGAGACATTCCAGAGACGAATGGCCTGGACAATAAAAGAGTTTGAAAGGAAACCTGTGCTGTGAGAAGGAGTAGCGAGAGAATCTTCATTATTTTTAGAGAATATTATCTCGCAAGCTACTGTGGTAGCTTCATTTACGCTCTGGACTTAAGCTACCTTATCTTTACATATTATAAAACTATGTCGCTCCCGCACTGTTATTGTTTAGATCATTAATGTCAATTTTTTATGCTGATTTCAGAAATAGCAAGAGTCATTAATCCATTTAATACATAGCAAGGTTTAATTATGTAGGTTAACAATATGGGTATCTATCATAACACAGAATTTTTTGATATCGAATTTCATTTCACAGAAAACTATTCAAGGAATGTTGATATCTTTTTTTCTTGTTTAATCGAATAGTTATTTATCGTCGTTTCATAACATCGAATAACAGTACACCAAAAAAATGTTTCGCAACTGTTTTGTTAAGCAGAATAACGATACACCAAACTAATGTTTCATAGAATTATTAAGTTATCGATATAACCTTTCATAAAAACTTGTTTCAATGTGTAACGGTTCCCATATATTTTTGCATACGCATGCAAGTAAGAAGGCATGCGCATGCATATGCATATGCATGCAAGTAAGAAGGCATACATGCATGCAATGATGCATGCAAGTAAGCATGCATAAAGGCATGCATGCAAACAGGCATGCATGCAGCAAGCAAGCAGGCATGCAGACAAGCAGCATGCATTAGGATTTCCTCGTCTCCGGCGCTGCGGGAATAGCAGCCTCGTCGCCCTTGCGTAACAAGGCGCAGTCACCCACGCTCGCCTACGCAGCTTCGGCTTGCTGGTCGCCTTCGGCGACCAGTCTCTGCCGCTCCAGCTCGCGCGGGTGCCTACACCTTGTTACAGCGGGCGGAGGCTGCTCTCCCTCCGCGCCTCCGGCTTTTGAATTACACTCTAGTATCGGGCAGACTAGTACCACGGCGAGGAGACCACGGCGAGTCGGGATTAACGCAGTTTATTTATTAGATCATAACTGATATAAATATTATCAGTTATGCTTTAAATTGTCTATTAATAAAGAATGCAATATAAGATTAGTAACAAATTCGTTTGGAAATACGGACTTTAGTGAAGTAAAATTCGATGTTTCAAGAATTCTGCATATTGAAACTTACGTGGAAATAAAATTATGGGTAACAAAATAGAAAGCTAACATTACTTCGATAAAATACGTAATTTATGAAAAGAAGTAACGATGAAGTAAGTTTGTAGATAATAAGCATTCGATTAAATGAAATTGTGATGTAACAAGATTCTAAAATTTGTTGAATATTATTTTGAAACATCTGCGAATCGTTTTATGGGAAATGAAAATCGATGAATGAAATTGCGATTAAGTGATGGGTTCCCTAACAATATGGTAGATCAGCATACCGCAACATTTTTGCAGAGATAGTTTGATGAAAGAAAATGTAAGGCAATATCTTCAGTTAACATTATCTCGACACTCCACCCCATGTACAGCAGCCCCAAAGGCAGTAAGTCTATAATAAATTAATATTTGATAACTATCGATTTTTTAAAGAATCTAATTGAATAGAATCAGTGGGTTTTGATTGTTTTAATACTCACAGTGTTATATTTCATATACTAAAAGATGAAATAAGGAACCGAAAATTTCGCATGAACGCACCGGACAACACACCAGCTCAATTGGAAGAGCGTTTAACCCGGATAGGCAGGAGCTCTATTTTTTAATCACCAGCGGCACTATTACGAGTGATTTCCGTTAAAAAATCAATTAAAATACAACTTTATTCACCCTAACATAGACAAAAATAGTAACAGAACTATGATATCTTTTAAATTTCCACAAAAAGTTAAATTCCAATTGTTTTTCATTCAGTAATCGAAGCAAGTCACACGTCATATTGATGCGCGTGTGATTCAAAAAGTTGCTGGTTCGAGTCCCGAACGAACTTTTGGTTTCTTATTTCATCTTTAAGAGTAGGTATAGAATCAGTTGCTTCTGCCTATGCTTTATAATATAGGTAAAGTATGTACAGTTATTTGTTTTCCCTTACCCATCGCTTCAATTTAAGATTAACTTGTCCCAGAATCTGAGGTTTTATGCGAAACAACACACTGCAATGCCTTACAATTTTGATATCGTACATTATAACAAAGATGTTCAGGCTTCAATTTTACAGTGTGCTGTTACTCCTGATAAGTGAAACAATGGTTTGGGAGGAAGTGTTTGCTATCGCGATGATCTATCGCGGTCTTCTGGGCTATTCAATATGCTTTTCCCGTCAAAGATTAGAATCGAGCTTGTTATGACATTGAACGTATCAGCACAGTTTGATAGTTCATTGAGTAAGCTGTTCTTTTTACTGGTCTATAATTCACTTTTTGGTTTGATTACTACACTTGTTTTGAGCTACTCTCTCTCAAGATTGGATATCTATAGAAAAATTATAACCTTGGGTACCTACTCTTGCAATGACTTCTTTGGAATATTTTTTTTATTTCGATAAGACTATGTAACAGAAAAGAAATATTTTTTTATGCAAACTATAAAAGATATTGTTACAGCTTTTATACCAACTTAGACAAGAAATTTTAACTGGCAGCGTCTGCCAAATTTTGAGACGTGAGTAAATAAATAATATCAAGGATTAATTAACTGCCTCGGTGGCGCAGCGGTAAGAGGTTCGCACTTTAAGCGACGGCTGCGCCAAAGGTCCGAGAAATTACGCATTAAATTAAGAAAAACGTAAAGCCGTTGGTGCTGCGCCTGATCTCACCCCGGTCGTGTCAGATTGCTGTCCCATCGGGCTATAAGAGCGAGAGGAAGTGTGCAACTGTGTTTGCGCACACACTTGTGCACTATAATATGTCCAGCACAGTCGGTTAGTCGTTGTGACTGGCCACCGTAGTAGAAATCGGCTAGGAAGACTATTATTTTTATTAATATCAAAGGCGTCTAATCTCTAGTTATTTCTTGAAGGTGATGTTTACGATACAAGATAAAGAGCGTTATTGACAATAGTCTCATGAATGTTTATTATGGAGTATGAGGTACTGTTTATCAGTTTACTGCAGGTGTAATAATGCTAGTACGGAGTAGTCCCATCACACGGCCACTTGCGGTATTTTATAGCGCGTTACACTTATGGGAATCACTATAGAATTATTTTCACATTCAATCAGATAATTTTCCCATGCTTTGAGAATTAACGGGGCTTCAAATTGCTTTCAGGCTAGATTTTAGGGTTGCGATAAGGGATCCAATAATAACGGGTGTTGTAGCCGAACCTACCGTCATGTCATTGCTTGCTATAATTTATTTTTCTGTAAAATTATTATACGTATAGTAAAATATGACTTAGTTTTTGCCATTTTAGGGCTCCTTAGCTAAATGAAAATTTCCTCTAATTTTTGAACGAAGCTAGGGAAAATTTTGAAATGAATTCACGCTGTCTGACAAAAAACGGTTGTCTGTCTGTCTGTCAGTCCGTCCGTATGTCACAGCCACTTTATTCTGTAACTATAAGCACGACGGGATCAAACTTGTAGTTTTTGAGATATAGCACATTTTCAACAACCACAAATATAACTCTGTCTTTCATACAAATACTATGAAAAACAAAGTTATTTTTGCTGTCAACAAAAACTTGGCATCCTCCCCTTAGTGTGCGAGTCAGGTTCCCACTTGGCCGGTCTTTTAACGACTTCTAGCGGAAAAGCATAAAGATAAATAAGTAGTTTGAAGCAATATTAATGGTGTAATCATCTAGTGAACTAACAACTATGCGTTTACAAATAGTATCCATTTATCAAAGATCAATTTTTGAGATAGTAAAGAAATATCATAGTCTCGCAATAAAAGTGGAAAAAACTTAAGCTAATGCCGCCGTCTAAGCCTAAGCTAATTAATATGCGAATTCAGATATTGCGATTAATTAGTCAGATCAACGTGTCACTCATTATCTTTAAATTCGTGAGAAATATTGGTTCTTTCATTCTCGACCGTGAAAGTTTTTGAACTTACTTTCGTTATTGTGCAAAGTTTACTCGTGCCAAGTATAATTATTAACATTTTACGACGTCGGAGAAATTACAGATCATTATGATTGTTAATAAAATGTGGAATGTAAAAAGTGCTATTATAACACGAGTGGTTTTTTTCGCAATGAAGGGACGTGCAGTAGGTCCATCATAAAGTTCATAACGTAATATCACCATTCATATTGATCTCCCTTTTTTATAAAATCCTTGTATGGATAAATATCATCTCGATCAACCAACAGGTGTTTTCTTTTCCATACGGCATCGCATATATCTACTTAAGTTAATTAATAAATTGGTTAATTAAAAAACACAATGTTTATGAATGTATATTGACCACTGTAATGATTCGAAAAGTTTTCAAATTTATTTGAAGTCGGTGCATGATGTATGTAGACAACTGGTGTCCTTAAGGTTGACATCATGCACCGACTTCAAAATACTTGTTATTAGTAGCGTTATTTGTCTTATATTTTTTGAAGGCGGTTAAATTTTTATTTTAAAAAAGTTTTTTATCTCCGTTTTTAGCGATTGTTTTAGTTACAATGAGTACTTCATTGAACTAAAATAGTCACCTTAACCTTCTCCTCGGTGTAAGAAATACGTTAGTGAAAACCGCATCAAAATCGGTCCAGCTAATCCCAACAAATTCGCGGACAAACATACACATACATACAAACATAAAGGTCAAACTGAGGGCCTCCTTTTTAAAAACATGAAACAAGTATGATTTTAAATTTTGCAAAAGCATGGACCGCTGCGGATGGATGCGCCAAAGTATTGTTACCTTGTTTATCGGTAAGCCTGCTATATCTACCTCAATAGTGTGGCTGAAGAGTGATGACTTGAAAGGATGATTGCCTTTCGATGAGTTAGCAAGTGAAATAATACCTCCTGAAAAAAATGTGTTATGTGCACGGATAATATTCTGTATAAGTATACAAAAGTGTGTCCTACTTAGCTTTAAGTATGTATGTTCGGTTTTTAAAACAATTCAACTCATATTTTCTTCTTCTTAAACTTAAGAGCGATGCCTCTTGTCAGTGAAGTAATCGCCATGATTTTCTTTTATTTGCCTTTTTCTTGACCTCCTGGTATGACATGACATTTACTTTTTCGTTCTCTTGGTCGAAGTAATTTCTCCTAGGTCTTCCTCATCCCATCTTTCCTTCTACTTTTCCTTCTATTATATTTACTAAGAACCTGACATGTCGCATCAGGTGTCCTATCACTTTGCCATGTCTATTTTCTATTATTCTCAAGATTTTTCTTTCATCATCTACAATCTTCAACATTTCTTTATTTGTCTGTCCAACTGACATTCCCATGTTTTATAGAGTTATAATTTAGAAATAAATTGGGCAGAAGGGACTCGCAGTTAAAAGTACAGGCCCTAGTTTCCTCACATAAAATACAATATCCCTAATTTGAAAACGTCATATATTTTGTCAACAGACATTAACGAGTATGTTAATGTAATTTTTAAATCAGTTTTTTTATTCTCATTCAGTCGGATAAGTCTTATCGAACGTTGGTTAAATCGGCCTCAAGTGCATTAATTGTACAACTTAAGTGCAATATAGTTTCAATGTATAAATAAATAGTCCCAAAATTTGTGAGGGGATTAAGGATTGAGAACATATTTGTTCGGGAGATTTCATAGATGCTTCGACAAAACCGCAAGAAAATATGAAGGAACCTATATAGGTCCACTTTCTGGAAACGACTACCTAATTATTTAAGTCAAAATACTTAAAAGTCGTATATAGGTAGTACAAATAATTTCGTTGAAAGAGTCAAAATGAAGTAGTCCTTGACCCGTATATCGCAACTAGTTGAAAAATGTACAAAATGAATTGAAATAACGTGAAATCAATCAGTGTTTCGTAGCGAAGGTAAACAGATGATTTTGACCCGTAAACAATTGGTTTCACGGGCCGAAGCCATCAGATTCCACTCAGGGTTGTGAAATGATGAGAACATCCATGAAGTGTCACCGCTAGTGTTGTAAGTCTACCGTAGCCTAATAAAACTCACGAAATCTATTAAGGAATTTGCAAGACATCATAATAAATGATAGTTTTAAAACACGGATTTCCTTGTACGTTTCCAAGTCTTTCACAGTGACGGCAACACGACTGTGGAATTCTCTTCCCGTGGATATAAAGAGAACCGATGCAAAGTTGTCTTTTAAGAATAAAGTTCGTAGATTTCTGAAAGAGTGAATAATTGCATAATATTATTATTATTTGTATGTATCTATACTTAATGTATGTTTATGTATATACTTATATATCTTTGTAGTTTACTTATTTTAGTAATATATTTATTAGATTCTTGTTGTACTATGTTCTTACTTTCATTTGTTGATTTTTTTCACTGCACCCGTTGCCATCGTCTGCATGACCTAAAGGATTGACTGGCAGATAATGCTCTTAGCAGTAAGTCCACCTTTGCACACTAAATTTGTGCAATAAAGTCTTATAATAAGAAAATAATATAATGTTTTTTAATCGACTAGTAGAATCTTAACCGTACTACCATCGGCCGCAGCCTGTGAAAGAAACAGGAGCACATTTGGAAAAGTACCACATGTGACATACCAAGCCTCGTTATCGTTTTAACAAATTAAATATCCTAACTTTTTTGCTGTGAATATTTGTATAATTTTTTTGTTTAAAACTGAAACCTATTCAACTCATAATAAATAATAATCACTATTGTAGTAAAAAAGACCACGATTTAGTTAAAATCCAGATTAAAGGTCATTTATTTCTCACATGAATTAATTCTTAATACAATTAAATGAAATCTGCGAATGCTACCGCACTGAATGGAAGGATTCTGAAGTCTACAGTAGTCTACCGAAATGCTACTGCATACATTGGGCTCATAACTTTAGTCACCGCTATGGCAGCGCCTGCACAGATCTTTCAATTCAGTTGCGTATCTGCGTATCAAATGAATGGGTTTCAAAGCTATCGCGGGCACGTTTTAATAACTCATTGAACATAATTTTAATTATACTGAACTTCTTCTTCTTCTTAAACTTAAGAGCTTCGCTTTTGTCGGTGGAGTAATCGCCATTCTTTTCTTTTATTTGCCTTTTCCTCGACCTCCTGGTACGACATGACATTTGTTGCATTTGAGATGTGGTGTTGAAGGAGAATGGAAAAAATCAGTTGGACATAGAAAAAAACAGATGAAGAAGTGTTGAAGATTGTATACTGAACTTAACTACATCAAAAAAAATGATAATGGAAGATAAGGCGGTTATAAACTACATATATACATACTGTATGTCTTCGGATTTTTACTAGCCAAAAAGTCACAACTGGAATGCTAAGGCATCACTTTGCATTTTGAGAGTGACTTTCTACTACTGAAGCAAACGATACTTAATTAATGTACTTAACACATTACACATATTCGAAAGAAATTCAACTGTTGCAGATCATGCCACAACTATCAAAGTGTACCTAAATCAACCTATTTAACCGACATAAAAAAGGAGGTTCTCAGTTTTTATGTATGTATGAATGTTTGTTCGTGAATATCTCGCGTTTGGCTGGACCGATTTTGATGCGGTTTGCAGTAGAATATTTTTTACACTAAGGTTTTAATAACTATTTAGTTCAATCAGGTACATAATAACTAAAACGATAACTAAAAACGAGTAAACATAAATCACAAAAGTTTAACCGTCTTTACAAAGAACACTAAAAGGACTAAAATGTTCATTTTTTTGTAAAAAAAACTTAATACTACTAAACTAGCACTTGTTTCTAAACAAGTTAATTACCATAGATCCCACCGGCCGCAAATAGCAATTTTTCGCCGCGGGTCGACATCAGAATGGCGAACACGATTGAATAGTCCACTTGTGAGAATTCATTTCATTGCAACATAGTGTTGCAGTGAAGTGGTGTTATCGATACTTGCGCCATTGGATTCGATTATTTTTCGATCAGCGTAATTGCTATTAAAGCAGCTACTTATATAAATTAAAATTGATCACGTTTAGGGTGAATTTGAAAATGGTGTGCACAAATCAAAAGATAAAAATATTTTTAAACATTTTGCAAAATAGTTTACCAAATCATAATTTTATTCAAAAACTCCAATTGCTTATACGTTTTAGGTGTAAAAAATCTACTTTTACTTTAACACCTTTTTTTTCTATTTTATATATGCACTGACTTTATGTGTCACCATTGCTACTGTAAAAATAGCATTCCAAGCGTCAGGTATTTAAAAAAACAATCCGTAGATGTATGTATGTTTGTAAATATACGTCTACAAAGATTAGCACACGTGGTTGGTAGATTCTGATTCTGAAGCCTCAACATAAACACACATAAAATTGATTACCTACCTCTTTTTTTTAAATCGGTAATAAAATGTATTGCAGTCTTTACATTATTTTATTTTTAAAGAACTTCTTATTTTTAAATTTACTTTTTACCATTACCATGAGTTTACTCGCTAGCGACTACGGTTTTACTCGATAGCGACGACGACGTCACTTTTTGTATGGAAAATTTTAGTTCTGTCAGTGACCGATAGAGGCGCTGTGTAATTTTCCATAGACTTTTTTACGTCGTCGCTAGCGAGTCAACCGCCGTAAACTCATGGCAACGGTACTGACCCCAAAGTAAGTCGCTATTGCACTTGTTAAAATCAGAAACAACGGTAAAACCACAACACCCAGACCCGAGACAATGGCAGAAAGTTCTGATTTCTAAATTGACCCGACCGGGAATCGAACCCGGGATCTAGGAGCGGCAACGCCTTGAAACCCAGCGTGCTTAGCCACTACACCATGGAGGTCGCCGACATTATATCGACAGTTTTGTCTATTTGATTGCCATCGCTACTTCGTATTTGGCGCTCAGTTGTATTGAGATGAGAATTTTTGTAGCATTGTTAGTGGGCTCGTGTACTTAAGGTTTTTACTGTCAGAACATAATGGGCATATTGTTTGATCGGTATTTAGCGTTATTTAATTGGGATTTTGTGCTTTGTTTTAAGTCCATTATTAGATCTGATAAGCTGCGACTGGAGTGAGTAGTATGTGTAATTACTAAAAGTGCTGCAACCTTTATTGTTGTTATCAAAATGTTATCGTAATAAGTAAGGAAGTGCCTCAGGTTTTGCAATGAAATTCATTTTTTATAACTTCAGTGCTTTATATCTTTTATCTAGATCTTGATAAATAAGATCTGCGCCATTATGTTAGTGCTACCTTCTCTCTATAAAAGATTTGAGCTATCCTGTTTTGTTTCAGGTTGCAACTTTTATCCTGTTGGCGAGTACCTCAAATTCGTGAGGATTCCAGAAAACTTGAAGGTTGGAGATGAAGTCTTAAAAGTTGAAGTGCATCCAAGGTAAGTGATTTAATTTAATGTTTTTTTATTTATTTACTAGCGGACCCAGCGAACTTTGTTTCGCCCCAGCCCCGTCTCGCTCCGGCCCCGTCCCGCCGAGTCCCGTAATTTTAAAAGTTAAGCATTCCCAGCGAACATTGTTTCGCCATTAAATTAAAAAAATGGCTATTAAAAATAAGGGTTGATCGTAGAAGGGTGAAAATTGAGGATTATATGTATTTTTGTATGTTGTATCATAAAAAAATAGAAATTAAAAATTTTGTCTAAAAAATAAAATAAAAAATTTAGGGGTGGACTACCCCTAACATTTAGGGGGATGAAAAATAGATGTTGGCCGATACTCATAGATACCGGATAAGCACAAAAAATTTCATCAAAATCGGTCAAGCCGTTTCGGAGGAGTTTGGCAACTAAAACAGTGACACGAGAATTTTATATATTAGATTATAAATCATGCGAAACTTCTTACTAATAAAATATTAATGAAAAATATAGTATAAGTCTAAACTGATAAGTAACGGATAACAACTTAGGTTCAATACGGCTTCTCCATCAAGACAAGTCATCAAAGTCAACGAACCAGTTGGCTGTAAAAACAATAATTTACGCGCAAATAAACACAAATCACGATAAAACAAGTCCAAATGAACTAGGCCGGTGCGTCCGAGTTACATCATTCTTGTATTCAATTATCATTAGTATCACTTACTTCGGGTTTTTGAACTTAAATTATTGTTACTTACCTACTCGTTATATCGGATTACCTAAAGCTACCCAGTGGGCCTAAGATGCGCGCCCATTTATCATTTATCGCAGCAATTAATAAAAATCAAACATCATTATTATCATATTTCAAAAGGTTTATTACCAATTTTTTGGTACTCATTTGTTTTGATAAGCAATTTTGATCATCAATCAAATCAAAATGTGGAAAAATTGGTTGTTTAGGAAATAAAATAATTTTATCGAAGCGTGCATGTTAGGCTTACAGGTGAGTAAAAGATTTTAGTTTCAGAAAAATTATATTTAACAGTAAAGCGACACAATAAGTTTATTCATTATTCCGTGTCTTAAGTATATGCCCATTTATTTAACATACAATATTAGATTCTCTAACTTAAAACTAAGCATCACAATAAATTACAAATGATTTGTACGTTTTCTATTCATCAGCGTGTCGTCCCAATAGTTACTTGAAAATCAGTACTATCCGTGCTCTTTTTCCCCCTAAAATAGTCTTGTATATCTTGTAGAGTCTTATCTTTAGTTTCTGGCAAGTACTTATATGTAAGAGCTAAAAGACAAGACGAAACAATACCGTAAAACAAAAATGCACCATGTACGTCGAAAGATGAAAAAATAAGCGGCCCAAGTTTTAAAGAAGTAGCCATTAATATATTTGCTATAACTGCCATTATACAAACGCAGACATTACGATATTCCAATGGTAATAATTCTCCGGCCACTGAAGTAGACATAATAATTGGGCCACAACACACTGACAATGAAAAAAATACTAATAAAGCTAATGAAATATATGTGTTTTCACCCAGAACCCCTAATGATACTAAGTATAAGTATAATGATGTTATAAACATAGACGCTATTCCTACAGCACACGCAACTAGCAACTGTGACCGTCTTCTTGTAAATTTTGATAATATGCAGCCAAAATACATTCCAAATATTGTAACACCGTCCAAAATTAACATAGCCGAGTACGCCTTGGATTCATCTAGAGTTATTCTTTTAAGTATATCTATGGCGTAAATGCTACAAACTAGTTTTCCAGAGAAATGATATAATCCTATTACTATTGTCATTATTAATATAGGTTTATACAAATCGTGATTGTAAAATGTTTTGAGGAATACGTTGCAACCTTGGTTATTTGTAGGTTTTTGTAAGTCTACTAATTTATTCAGTTCTTCCTCTGCCTTTTTCCCGGTCCCTTTAAGCCATCGATGCGAGTCTCCACATTCGTTAAACCTTCTTTTACTTGCAAGCCAATAAGGAGATTCTGGCCAGAAGAAAATTGATACAAATGCATAAATCGAACATAAAATACCTACGTAGCCAATGTTTTTCCAGTGGGAAAACGTGCCGATAGCGTTTGCGGTCCAAATACCCCAAAACATAGATGCTGACTTGATAGTTAAAAACACACCTCTGTACTGGGGTGATATATATTCTGTCAAAACTAAAATGGATATTGAAAGTTGTGCAGCTGAACTGACGCCTACTAAAGCTGCAGAGATGAAAATTGAGACTAAATTAGTACTGAAGACGAATACAACAAACGCCACTAAAGAGGCAGCCATTATGAAAAGCATTGCAATTTTCCGCCCAAGAGCTTGTGAAGCTAGCGTCAGAATAAACACCCATGGTACTGCAGAATAGTGCGTGGCACTTGCTAAAACAAGAAAACAAAACGTCGATTATATTTCTGATAACAAAAATAAATTAGGTGCTTCATACATATTCAAAGTTAACTTACAAAGCCAAGACACCATGTCGTCTGAGATGACTATTGTTGAGTTAGCGTCTCTTCTTATTTGAGGGACGAGAACTGTCGTGGATCCAATGCACAAGCCAACCAGGTAATAGGACGGCCATACTCCGCTGCATATAAATAACTGGAAGAAAGTGGAATTAACATTATTAGGCACCTGCTGAGTTTCTACGTGACATGGTAATCTGAGGTCACTTGCATCCATAATTTAATACCAATTTGATTTGCAGACTTATTGTTTCGACATTTGTATTATTTTAGTAAAATATTAAACAATGTTAATCAACTGTTTGTATTCACATGGAATGCGTATTTAAGCAGGATTTGATGAAAAAAAAAATTTTTTTTTTAATTTGAATAGGAGTTAAGTAAACTTAACATCTCACAAATAGTTACAAAAACTAATAAGTACAAATGTTTCGCTACTGATTCAACTCTCTGCATTTCTCAGCGGTTGACTGGTAGATAATGCCCTAAGGCATTTTAAGTCCGTTAATTGTACAACTCACAGTGCAATAAAGTTGAAATAAATAAATAAATTCATATCACTTACCTGTCGCCAAAAAGGTGTCCAATTAGCGCTCGATTTGCCATAACAATTGTCTTTCTTCATTTTAGAGGTATTCCAAAACTGGTTGTAATCTTAAAAATACACCCGATTGATTTAGTAGTTATGTCAACTCTCAAGAACTAACGATAGCAGCACCTTAATTGGGAGTAATTAACGTGCCATTTGCACTTAGTTACGTGGAAACATTTTTTTTATTTGATTTCAAATATGTCATCGTATTTTTGAAATAAAGTATGTTTCTTTGAACAAGTATCACTATATAAGTATATTTATTCTACCATAAAATATTGTCTGAATTAACTGCGCGCTCTGTTTTTTAACAAATAAACTGAATGAACGTCTGAAGATTGGTATTATTGTGAATAAAGTAACACGCGTATTGTATTCTTCATAATTATAAAGATAATATTATGCAGTGACCTCTACATTTTCGTGATAAAAATCACTTATTTGGAACATCAAGCACACGTTCTTCTAAAGGGCATTGATTGATAAGTGTCCGGACCATAGTTCATACGACAGATTGATATACTCTTGGTATATTTTTCTCCTTCACATAGCAATCTTAGGTCATAGCTACCGAAGATAATTCCTCAAAATAATGTGCCTAAAACTTTTAATATGTTAGCATTTATTCGACCTGCTCCCCGATGCAGAACCATTCACATATTAGTAAAATTAAAATAACGTGGATTTATCCGATGCAACTAATTTATTTTGTTTTTCTATTATATTTGTTACCGAACTGACATATCGACGTCTGGTCAAATTGCGACATTTATTCAAAAATGAATAGAAAATCTAGCCGAAACTCAAGCCAAATAGCTTATCGAACGTTCTGGATCGCCCTGCAGGAGCTCTATTTTTGAATATCTCGTGTAGCGTCGCTCGCTCATTTTGGTTTTACTCCGTTCCAAAAGTTAGAAGCGTAATGTTTTATTGTCTATAGCCATTGAACTTCTCCTATAGCCATCCCCGATAAAGTAGCTATCTAAAACAAAGTTTTTTTTTTCTAATTGAACCAGTAACTATATTAATAAAACATTTGGAAAACTCTTTTGAACTAGAGCATTAAAATTTACCTATTCAAAAACGAAACTATTTCCTTGCGGCAAGGAGGCTATGATGCTGGCTGCGTAGCCGCGTTGGATAGCTATGCTAATCCTTTGAGCTAGGAACCAGCCAGCTTTATTATTGACTGTTACAGTATTTAATTCTGGCGCAATTTTCCAAAACAGCTATTTAGCAGACGACCCCACGGCCCAATACTAACTAATAGTTTCTGAGATTAGTGCGTTTAAACAAATCAAATTTACTCTAGCTTTATAAAATTAGAATAAATAGAAGTATGGATCAGTGAAAAGTGAAAGGTCCGGTCATTCTGATTTTTCATATGTTGTTAAGGCCTAAACCGATATTAAAATACCAGATTTGCAACTTCCAAATCCAAAGCCCTGTGCGAGCGGCGTTGTGCCCAAAAATCATGAAACTTTCGGTCTTTTTCCAGTTTTTGCTCAATACATTAGGAAGGGTTTAATAGTATAGTTACCATGAAAACTTTAAAAGTTGACAAATGACAAATTTTCTACAATTTAAAAGCATTTAAAACAATTAAATTTATAGTCGAAGACATCATTCTGAGGTCACACTAATGACATATGGATATATTTACAATCATTCACTACATCAACATTCACTACGATCCGTAACGTACCACGCTGTCACCTGAGGCGCTGATCTCTTCAGTTGGATAACAGGTAAAAGTAAAAGTGTAATGTCATCGATTTCGGTAGATGCTGTCATATGGTCTTTGATGTGATAGGTCAGCTATTATCTCGTTTTGGAAAGTGTTATCTTGTATCTGATATTGATAGTCGATATGTCGACGTGTCCTATATTTTAAATGACTTAAAAATAAACTTTAAAAAAAAGTAAAAACCGACTTCAAAACCAAAATGCACTCAAAAGTCTTGAATAAACTCTTCACCATTGAAAGGAAAGGAATCCGTTTTAGGCAAACAATTTCTTTTTGGAGTCGGTGCTGTGATAGTTGATGCTTGATGGTCAAAGTGATGGAAGTGATTACATAAGAGGGGGCGGGGGGGGGGGAGTTGCACCTTATGATTATATTTTTTAAGAAGCTACAAATTACCTATCATAAGTTCCGTCATTATAATTACTGAACTCCTAAGAGTTAAGGAGTTCCACCTTCCAGTCCCACAAGATGTTGACTATCAAACGTAACAACACGTCAACATTAAGATTCTAGTAAAGAAACATTGTACGTGCCTTTAAAATTTGAGGGTTTCCCTCGATTACACCAAGATCCCATCATCAGATCCCAAAATGGAAAAAATGCGATTTTAACCTCTAAGTAAGTGATTTTTTTTTCGATTCGGTCGACAAACGACTGAGATATGAGGTAACATACATAGAAAAAAAACATACAGTCGAATTGATAACCTCCTCCTTTTTTGAAGTCGGTTAAAAAAGGAGGAGGATACCTCATAATTATATCAGTTAATTTGTGGACTGATTTGAAATTTTTTTCGCCTACCTAGAGGTGATACCTTTTAGTTGGTCCCATTGTTGGCTTCTAGGAGGTCCCATTATTGCCAAATCGGAATCTGATGATGGAGTCTTGGTGCAATCGAGAAAAACCCTACAATTTGAAAGTACGTATAGTGATTTTGTACTAGAATCTTAATGTTGATACATTGTTACGTTTGATAGTTTTTTTTTAAATTTACTATGGGTTCACTCTTGACTCCAGACATTGTGTAGAGCTGAGCTGATGGTGAAACTCCTTAATGCTTAAGACTTTCAGGTTCAGTGATTTTAATGACAGAACTTATGATGGATAATTTTTAGCTTCTTAAAGAACAGAATCAAAAGGTGCAACCCACTCCCCCTCCCCTCTCCTATTATCACAAAAAATATGCAAATAAAATAAAAGTAAAGTAAAATCTGACTTCAAAACAAAAAAAAAACGGCCAAGTGCGAGTCGGACTCGCGCACTGAGGGTTCCGTGCCAACGTTAACTGAATTAGGGAATCCACTTACTTCTAATTAGTAAAATACCACAATATTTTGTTGACTGCAAATTTAACTTTGTTTTTCATAGTGTTTGTATGAAGTACAGAGTTATGTTTGCGTTTGTTGAAAATGTATTATATCTCAAAAACTACAAGTTCGAACCCGTCTAAACCAATTTCCGTTGAAAGTATCTGTTAAGACCTACATTACGTTTTTTTTTTAATTTACACTTGCTTGGTTTAGAAATTAGATGGGGGGACGCCTATTACCACTTTTGAAGCGTCTAGCTATGAAACGTTAGACTTTAACAGAAAATGGTTTTAAGAACCTCTATGTCATTTTAAAAGACCTATTCATAAACACCCAATACGCATAGGTTTGTCAAAAAAAAAAGCTGTGTAAGCACTCCAGGAGTGCCGGCAGAAGTGAAAACTTGAATATCAACGTTGTGCATTTTTGATTTTTTGGAATAGTTATTATCAATATAAAAGTACAATCATTTTTGTGATAGAATATGTACAATAATAATAATAATAATAATAATAATAATAATAATAATAATAATAATAACGTCTTACGGTTTTTCGATCAGCCCACGTGTCTTGACGCGAGTTTCACATTTTTCCCCCATCCCACAAAAGTGCTCAACGCCGCTAAAGAAGTTTTCACTTCAAAAATTTTTTTTGGTTTTAGTTTCATGTATTGGAGCCCCCCCTTAGCTGTCATTATTTTTTATTTTTTGTATGAGAATCGGTAAGCGGTTAACAAGATACATCTTCCTACCAAATTTCAATTGTGTAGTGCTTATAGTTACAGAATTAAATGGCTGTGACATACGGACGGACAGACAGACCGACAGACAGACAGACTTGACGAACCTATAAGGGTTCCGTTTTTTGCCATTGAAACCCAATGAACTAAAAACTTAAGAAATCGTACTCCTAAAATATTGGTTTTCCTGTTAAGAACCTACACTAGTAAACAACAACTTAAATTTTCCTTAAGTTTATCTTCAACAGTAAAAGACGACTTATTCCTTTGGTATTTTTCCAAGCATAATCGTATGCGGACTTTTAACTTACCTTTTCATGTAACAATAGCAAATTACTTAAAATAGGTACATATTCATAACCGCAATATAAAATCGTGACAGAGAGGCAGGTTGCGAATAAGTCAGCCATCATTGTTTTTAATTAAGCCGTACTTATGCACCGACATGAAGTGTGTTACTCAATAAGATATTATCTCAAAAATATCATATTGTCATGTGGATGTAATAGAAGCAATAAATTGATGGCATTTCGCTTTCACTCTATTAGTAGACATAACGGCTCGTGACTTTAAAAGTTTTTTCAGCACATGCAAACTTTTGCGTTAAGCAATCTGATTTTTAAAGCGACCCTTACAATCATTCTTCCATCTTCTAATACAAAATTTTGGTCAGTGACGAACGACTCAGGGCTGGCTGTACAAACGATACTGATGCCAAAAAAAAATTTAGGAAAAATCCCCCAAAAACAATTGATTATTGCGATACTAGCGAGCGAGTCAAAACTACCAACACCAGGTAGCCTCTGCGTAGCTTACTAGCTACGGCGTAGTATTTCGTAGATATGTGCGACGGTGCAAGTTTCCCTACATTTTTATAGAATGTTGTGAAGAGGTTTTTTTTTATAAAACTTGCGTATAACTTAAAGTTTTTTTTTTTAAGAATGAGCATAACTAAAATTATCATCCCTGAGTTGGATGTCACGGGCCAAAACACTGGTCAACAGGTTAAGTACATTTTTAATAAGTAATACAAATGCAGTGAGCTAAGAGCTAAGATAATTTACCGCAGTTTCCACTTCAAATTGTCTCAAAAGAACCGCGGAAATTGCCTATCAGTGGTAATGGTTTTAAAATTAAGTCTAAATCACTTTTACTTTCTACCACTTATTGTTACGTCAAAGTGGTAAAAATAGGTAAAATATTTAATGTTTAATGGTTTTTTTGATACTTACTTCTTGTTTTGATTCCCAGAAACTAAAACTTCCTGGTAAGAATCTTATAAAAATATTTTTCTTCCGCAAATGATAATCTTATATCAAGCAAATTATTTTTAGATAGTCTCGGTTTTGTACGTTTAAAAATCATAACAGATTTATTTTCACGTAAATTTTGAGTTAAATGCGGAATTTGTGATGACGTAACTATAAATGTTTATTTCGTCAGAATTTCATCATGAAATAAACTTTGAATGATTCAACCAACCTATTATGTTGGGAATACCAGGCGATAAACAGAAGAAGATATAAAAATAATAAGGTTACATACGAGTAGGTAGTACATCTGAAATATGTGTGGTAATAAAAAAAGTAAAAGTTAAACATATGGCAAAAACGAAACCCTTATAGTTTCGTCAAGTCTGTCCGTCTGTATGTCACAGCCACTTTATTCTGAAGCTATTAGCATTACACACTTGAAAATTAGTAGGTAGATATATGTATCTTGTTAATCTATACTAATATTATAAAGCTGAAGAGTCTGTTTGTTTGTTTGTTTGTTTGTTTGTTTGAACGCGCTAATCTCAAAAACTACTGGCCCGATTTGAAAAATTATTTTTACGTTGGATAGTCCATTTATCGAGGAAGGCTTTAGGCTATATAACATAAAGATACGACTCATAAGACCACAGCAAAAATGAAAAATGTTGCGAAAACGGGAGAAAAATATTCCTTTTGAGAGCTTCCGCTGCATACGCTTCGGAAACCGCTTAAGTTACACAAAAATTATGTATGACAGGATTGTTCAGCATTAAGAGTTCTATAATAAAGTCCGCGACAGCATATGTCTATCTTTCATGGTTGACTTATTACAACCTTTTTTATGTTAATAAATTTGTAAAAAAAAAGAATGCATTATTTTTAGAGGTGTATTATACACACAGGTATTTATGTTTATCAAAAAAAATACATTAATCATCACGAGCATTTCATTTAGAACCAAGTTGCCCTTTATATCATTTGATTTCAATAAATATCTTAGGAGCTATCACATTTTTAACATAACTCCGCACCAAAATAATGTTCGCAGCTTAAGTACAACGTGCGCTTGCGCTAATCTATACTAATATTATAAAGCTGAAGAGTTTGTTTGTTTGTTTGTTTGTTTGTTTGTTTGTTTGAACGCGCTAATCTCAAAAACTACTGGCCCGATTTGAAAAATTATTTTTACGTTGGATAGTCCATATATCGAGGAAGGCTTTAGGCTATATAACATAAAGATACAACTCATAAGACCACAGCAGAAATGAAAAATGTTGCGAAAACGGGAGAAAGATATTCCTTTTGAGAGCTTCCGCTGCATACGCTGCGGAAACCGCTTAAGTTACACAAAAATCATGTATGACAGGATTGTTCAGCATTAAGAGTTCTATAATAAAGTCCGTGACAGCATATGTCTATCTTTTATGGTTGACTTACTACAACCTTTTTTATGTTAATAAATTTGTAAAAAAGTAATGCATTATTTTAAGAGGTGTAGTATACACACAGTTATTTATTCTTATCAAAATAAATACATTCATCATCACGAGCATTTCATTTAGAACCAAGTTGCCCTTTATATCATTTAAATTCAATAAATATCATAGGAGCTATCACAGTTTTAACATAACTCCGCACCAAAATAATGTTCGCAGCTAAAGTACGACGTGCGCTTGCGCTAATCTATACTAATATTATAAAGCTGAAGAGTTTGTTTGTTTGAACGCGCTTCTCTCAGGAACTGCTGGACCGATTTGAAAAAATATTTCTGTTTTGGATAGCTTATTTATCGAGAAAGGCTTTAGGGTATAAAACATCACGTTGCGACGGGAGGGGGGCAAACTCAAAACGCGCGGACGAAGTCGCGGGGGACCGCTAGTATATTATAAAGCTAAACGCGCTTATCTCAGGAACTGCTTAACCGATTTGAAAAAATATTTCTGTGTTGGGTAGCTTATTTATTGAGAAAGGCTTTAGGATATAAAACATGACGCTGCGACGGGAGGGGAGGGAGAAAACTCAAAACGCGCGGACGAAGTCGCGGGGGACCGCTAGTCACTTTATGATTCTAATACAAAAATAAACGATAATGATAAGGGGGGCTCCAGTACATGAAACTAAAACCATTTTTTTTTGTGACACCTATGCGTGTAGGATGTCAATAAATAGGTCTTTTAATATGACGTCGAGGTTCCTAAAAACATTTGCTCTCATATTCTACGTTTGAAAGATAGGCGCTTCCAAAGTTTAGTTTAGTTTAGTTTATTTATTTTCTTCATACATCTACCCTTACAGACTAATCCAATTCGATAGATGCGGAAATAAGATATTTTTAATCACAATAAAATAACAATAATTAAAAAAAAAACATATCATTAATTGCCACAATAAATAAAATCCTAATATTCACTTATGGTAACAGATTATGTGTAGTGTCACTCTCTCAAATTCGGCTCGTGAACAAAAGAACAAATCCAGGCAGTCAGCAGCTAAGTTGAGATTTTTTATAGCACGCGTTAGGGGAGATGTGGCCAGCAGCTGCGTTCTACCGCGCGGAACAACGAATAAGCTCGGACGGCGCCGTCTCTGCGCCTAGCCGTCGGGCACGCTCAGACTCATCAAAGTGGTTAAATAGCCCCCCCCCCCCCCCCACACACACACACACACCCCATAACTTTAAAACTAAGCGGGTGTGAATTTAAAAAAAAATACATCACGTAGATCTAAATACAGACTAAAAAAAAATGGTTTAATGGTATGGTTTACTACTCTACCAGTCAACCATAAGTCTATACAGAGAAATTGCTTGTGGCGCAAAAATTGAAATTGTTGGTCTTTTTCCAATTTTCCATGAAGTCCCGAACCTTTGGAAGGCGTTCATGGGGCCGAAGCTTACACGCAGAGGCCCGTTTGACAACATTAATAACCCATCAAAAACAATACTTGTCAAAAAAACCAAGTCTCGCAACTCAATTGTGCTGTGGTAAAAATTTGCGAGATCTATGTAATACCAAGTCGGTTATTAATTTATTCAGTCTCTACTTAAGCGACTTTCTGTCTTAATACGATCGTGGTCCATAACAGTTGAAAATCAATTGTGTCTGGAATCTCCGTACTCGAAGCATTAAGTTGTTACGTAATAATTAACAGCATCTTATAGTGACGCATATCAATATTAAAATTCTTTAATGTTTTATATAAATACTAGCAACCCGCCCCGGCTTCGCACGGGTGCAATGCGACTATAATTTGAGATTTAAACTATCCTATCTCTCAAGTTGGATCGAACTGCACATGGTGTGCGAATTTTTAACCGACTTCAAAAAAGGAGGAGGTTATCAATTCGACTGTATGTTTTTTTTTTGTATGTTTGTTACCTCATATCTCAGTCGTTTGTCGACCGATTCGAAAAAAAATTTCGCTTACTTAGAGGGTATACCTTCTACTTGGTCCCATTTTTTTCAATTTGGGATCTGATGATGGGAACTTGGTGTAATCGAGGGAAACCCTCAAATTTTAAAGGCACGTATAGTGTTTCTTTACTTGAATCTTAATGTTGACATGTTGTTACGTCTAATAGTCAACATCTTGTGGGGCTGAGCTGATGGTGGAACTCCTTAACGCTTAGGAGTTCAGTAATTATAATGAAAGAACTTATAATAGGTAGATTGTAGCTTCTTAAAAACAGAGTCATAAGGTGCCCCCCCATTCTCCTGTAATCTCTAAAAATGAAGAAATAAAATTAACTTTAAAAAAAGTAAAAACCGACTTCAAAACAAAAATGCACTAAAAAGTCTTAAATAAACTCTTCACTTTTGAAAGGAAAGGAACCCATTTTAGGCAAACAATTTCTTTTTGGAGTCGGTGCCATCACTTTGACCATCAAGCATCAACTATCACAGCACCGACTCCAAAAAGAAATTGTTTGCCTAAAATGGGTTCCTTTCCTTTCAAAAGTGAAGAGTTTATTTAAGACTTTTTAGTGCATTTTTGTTTTGAAGTCGGTTTTTACTTTTTTTAAAGTTAATTTTTATTATAATCGGTTAAGTGGTTTAGGAGTCCATTGAGGACAAACATTGTGACACGAGATTTATATATATTAAGATATTGAGACTTGGCCATCGCACTAAATAATTGAATTTACATGTGTTTTCAGGCGATTAAATTTACACGTGTTTTCAGGCGATGGCCAAGTCTCAATATTTTTATATAAAACATTAAAGGATTTTAATATTGATATGCGTGATTATAAGATGCTGTTAATTATTACGTAACAACTTAATGCTTCGAGTACGGAGATTCCAGACACAATTGATTTTCAACTGTTATGGACCACGATCGTATTAAGACAGAAAGTCGCTTAAGTAGAGACTGAATAAATTAATAACCGACTTGGTATTACATAGATCTCGCAAATTTTTACCGCAGCACAATTGAGTTGCGAGACTTGGTTTTTTTGACAAGTATTGTTTTTGATGGGATCTCATTTCTTTTTGTATTTTGTAGACAGTTCTACTTTTTTCCTTTTCGGTACCTTCTAGTTATTGTATATATGTATATCTACCAGCAACGAATTTTCCTAAAGCCCTCTCTCTGACTTATGAACTTTTCTTATTTTTGTAGGTAGCCTTCCGTTTTCAATCGAATTTATCAATGAAAATCGCAAACTTATAGGTAAGAATTCTGGGCACATCCGAACAGCGTTGGGTCGGTTGCTGCTCGCTCGGCAACATTCACCTTTTCGCGCGCCCCGCCACTGTCCCCGCCCCGCGCCCTTGCGCTAGCACCGCACAGCGCGTAGTAACGACCCGCGCTCACTCGCTAGCATCGCAGTGCGTGGTATAATAATTAATTAACAACCTTACGCACTCGTAATAAGTACGAATATGTACGTAGGTACGTTTTATGCATTAAATAATTTAATTTACACGTGTTTTCATGACGGGAATACCCATTTTTTGCTCGATTTGGCAGGGGCACTACCATGCGCCTATATTTATATGGGACTAGCTTAAACCCGCGGCTTCGCACGCAGTTATAATAACTGCCTTATAAAACATCGTTACGAATAAAGCCAATATTGAAAAATTTAACTGTAGACTTGGCTGTATGGGCTTAATTTTCTTTGCGGTCTATTCTAGATTTTTTAGTTTTTCCTTGATTCATACACCAAACACTACTTATATTCCAAATATAAAAACTTCTAGGTCTGCTAAAAGTGCCTTAGAATATTGATGATCGGTGAGTCAGTGAGTGACAAAATTAAGAAATTTGACCCGTTATAATTCTTAAAATACAAATTGAATTAAATTTAAAATATACCGTGTCTTTACAATGCCTGCATGGCTACTGAAAATTTCAGTCTTCTAGTTTTATCCACAACGAAGTTACAGGGGGTCGAAAATGGTCTGAATTGCTTCGAGAAAAGGATGGTACGGCCGTGACGCTTTTTTGCTCGACTTGCTGGGGGCACTGCCGTGCCCCCAGATAATAAAATAAAAGATATTGGACACCAATCACATACATTGCTCTGATCCTAAAGTAAGTAGCTAATGCGCTTGTATCATGGAAATCACACACAACGGTAGCACTACAACACCCAGACCCGAGAATATAGAAAAGATCATTTTGTACATTGACTTGACCGGGAATCGAACCCGGAACCTCACGAGATGGCGACGCTTGAAACCAGCGTGCTAGCCATTCGACCACGGATGTCGTCAAATTAATCTAAAAGCTGTGCGAAACCGACGATTGTCCCTGTATGCACTTTACAAGTGCACCCAAGGACAATCCCTGGTTTGTGTAGGGCTAATACTGCAGGATATGAACACAAAGATACTGGGATATGGGTGTGGGTGTTATGTTATTATTTTTTCGCGGGTCTCTAGTTCATGAATGACTTGCACTGTCAGTTAGCACACGAACCAAGTTATTTTTTAACCAATGTGCATGATGACGTCTTGGCAGCCGTTACCGCAGAACTGTTTACTTTACAAGTCTTGCATTACTGACATAATAACAAGAGCGTGTCAAGTCGACCACTTTAACTTAAGTGTGCAATTATTGGTTTAACCCACTGACAACTTAGGTGATCTGTTCACAAGCATTAATGTGGTTGTCAAAAACATCTTGTGATGTAACTATATTACGTTCAAACGTATTACGAAAATTTTTCTAATCGAAAGATTAAATATTTTTCTTATATATATATAAAATCCGTACTTTAATTGGTCATGCTATCTAATTCAAATTAGACACGTGCATCTCTTTTGGAACTACTTAAGTTTATTTATATCTATTTATACGCGATATGCGTATAAATATATATATATATATATATATATATATATATATATAGTAAATTAAAGCCCAACGAACGAAATATGACGCAAATAACAATTATTAACCGTGACATTTATTAATTGACGTTTCTTTATCATTTTTTTCTATTTCCGTATAAGATAAGTTTATCTACGTTTGGGTGCTGCTATAAAACGTGCATTAATATTTATTATTTTATCACGATCATTGCCGTACATTTTGTCCAGAGTATCAATTTCACTTAGGTTACTGTTATCAATGTCAAATATTAATCAGAAGACATCAAGATGTTGCAGTCCTACGGTCCGATTAGTCGTCTAAAAATAAATCTTGGTAAGGTCACCCGGTCTCCAAATCTTTGCGAAGCTTCATCATCTCAATTTAAATGTCACATGTTCTTCAAATAGTCACTAAGTAAACTTCCTAATGCGCTTATAAATCTCCATTCTACTCAACAGTTACGCAAAGTGTGCTAAGCTTGCGAATAGAATTTCCTAATTCAATACCATTATAATACAATTTTGGGTCATTAGACTATGCTTATTTGCAAACTATAAATTGATTTCTTTAAGGGTCCTTAAAGTATCTGATTTGAAGTTAATGAAGTTATTTGAGCTCTCGAGATAGTTGTTCATTTAAACACATTTTGAGCCCGGGAAAACATGTAAGAAACCCTTATTAACTTAGCCACCCTTTAACTATTTTATACGGAATGACTTTAGGTTATACTATTTATATTTAGACGACCCGTCTGGTGTAGTGGTCGAGAAATCGCCTACTACGCAGCGGGTGCGGGTTCGATCCCCGCACAATACAAACATTTGTGTGCATGAACATGTCTGTTTGTATTGGTCTGGGTGTTTTCTATGTATATCATGTATGAAACAAACAAAAAGTATTTAAGTATTATATCCGTTGTCTGGCACCCATAACACAAGCTTTGAGTAGCTTACTACGTACGTACTTTGGGGCTAGATGGCGATGTGTGGGAATGTCCAAAGGATATATTTATATATTGGAAATAAAACATCAAAGATATAAACCGTGGGTGATTAAAATTTCACGGGCATCTGTTTCTGATGTAATTATCCATTAACGTCAGATTTTTCTCGTTAACATGATTTGGAATCACCAAATCCATCAACATTTTCGTCAGGATTCAATGCTGAACTAGTGACCTTTAACGTTTGATCTGGTTTCGAAAATGGTTGTGTTACCAATTTTATTAATTATTTACATATTGTATTAATTATTTTTTCATGCATATGGAAGTATTTTAATTAGAACTTATAATTTATTGATTCAGGTAAAAATATAATATTATTTGCATGCTCGACAACCTCGGTGGTAAAAGTAGTAGCTTAGCACGCTGAGTTTCATAGCGTTGCCGCTCCAAGGTCCCGGGTTCGATTGCCAGTCGGGTCAATGTAGAAATTAAAACTTTCTGACATTGTCTGAGGTCTGAGTGTTGTGGTACCACCGTTGTTTCTGATTTCCATAACACAAGTGCATTTTCGATTTACTATGTTTAGTTCTTCAGTCTTCAGTCTAGTACTTCAGTTACTATATTCATGGTGAACAGTGTCTGGCCTTTGTTTATCAGTAAATCAATTTTAAATTAACGTAATATCTGTTAGTGTTTATGTTTTAGTAAATGAATATGTCTGCGACAGTATAGTAGCAAACCTACTTTCTAACAGCGCTAGGAACTTTTAGCTGGCTGGGTCATTTTAACGAGTCTCATTAAAACACAATAAAGCAACTACATAATATACCAATTTCGTAACTAACAGATTTTTCTCTAATATTTAAGAGGTATATACGCCAAGTCACAAAATACTGTAAAGTTTCAAATGATAAAAACGAAAGAGCATAAGTAGCGCATAACCGTACGCTCTTGACCGGTTCTTAAACGAACACAAAGTTACTAGAGTATAAAATCTACAATCGTAATATAATATTAATTACTCACAGCAACTTTATCACTACTTTACTACCAACAATGCTAGTTTTACATAATTTGAGCATACTAGACGAAAGAAACAGTAGCCTCATTAGATGCGCTATTGAATCTTGAAAACAATACTTATTTATTTCAAGAGTATTTCTCTCACAGATAAAAGTGTTTCACAGTTTTTCTCGTCAAATGAGACTTATCCGACTGGATAAGTATAAAACGATTTATTTCAAATTGACATCTACATAAATGATGCCGACAAATAGGTGACGTTTTCGAATTAAACGCATTTTATTTTATTCGACGAATATGCCTTATTTGACGTTGGAAAAATCATGATTCAGTTATAAAAAAAATAGGCAAATAAAATAAACTTCTGGAAAACAAACGGAAATAAGTTTTGTTTTTAACCATTTGAAAAAAGGAGGTTATCAATTTGACTGTGTTTTTCAAAAAATGTTCTATCCATCTAAGAATGACTTAGTTTTCAATCATACCAATGATTGGAGTTGACATAATATTATGCTTGATGTGCGAATATTACTTTTTACTTTCTTTTAAACTGCTGCATCTTTCTGAATTGTAATAACTTAGATTTCCGTTCGGACATGGGAAGAATTTCGGTTTTAATATTAATGCAGCGTTAGTTGCATAATTATTATTGTATTTTACGTAATTTATTGTTACGTATTATGGATGTGGGTTATGAGACATTACCGTTTAGATTTTGAACGTTCGCGGTTAGAGGGACGCCCCGGTTAGAGGTCATTAACTTGATAGATTTAAAATGGACATTGACAACTGTAACGTACCTACATTTATTTTAAGTGTGACGAATATTTACTTGATCAGTTACATTGTTATCAAGCTTTTGGTTGATTGACAAATTGTAAGGATATAATGTTAGAAAAACAGCAACAGAAGCCTACTATCTACCTACTTTAAACAGAACAAAAAGGATAAAATGTAGAGTTATTTCTGCGTTAAAATAGTTTTCATATTACCTAGTAGGTACTTGATTACAAGTCCGAAGTATGACAATCCATACTGTAGTCTGTCCCCCAATGAATTGATAGCAAATGTAATGTGGGCTTAATTTCGAAAATTTTAAAATAAAATGAACATAAAAACTTATAACAAAATTATTTACCTATCTCGAACACTAGTAAAATAAAATAAATGTGTTTTCGATAGATTTTTATGCAAATTAAACGTGAAATAAAGTCAAGTTTTTAATATTTCTTATTGTCAATCTCCGCCATCTAGCGACGGGAGTTTGAAGTTTTTACGACTGAATCACGCACGCACCTTCGATTGTCACGTCGTCGCGTAACTTATTTTTCTACAACGGTTTGAAAATAGTACCACAGTACTGTCATAGATGGCACTTTTTAGCATTTTTGTATCACGTTCAAAAATATTTTATTGATGATGGAGGCTTTGTAAGCTTTCTTCAACAGCTGCGCAGTACATAAAATTCAAAATATCATAAAACATAAAATTTGGCTATATTTTGTATAAAGGCTCATTTCTATCACTTAAACAGAGTTTCATGACAGATCTTGGTGCGTAAAAAACTCAGGAATTTCATAAATGTTACAATAGTCATATTTTTCAGTAGGTATGGAAGTCTCGACATAGTTCTTTGTAAAATCACCAGGCACTTGGAAAATTCTGAGACAAAATTGGTGTTTCCGTCTTTATATAATGATACAAAATATTTTTTGAAAAGATATATCCACGTAAGTTGAAGTTAAAAGGATATTTAATGCAGCAGAAAATCAGAAATTTAAAATTTTCTTCGCGAAATGTCAAATATATTGCTTCAGACTACGCCCGCAGTATTTCAATTGTTAGTAGAGATTTTATAATTCGAAGAGTACTAACGCATTCGAAAAAAAAATATTACCGATTAAATTTTGGGTTTTAAAAAAATAGAGATTTTACTTTATTAGAGTCACGATTTCTATGCATTTCGATTTCTTAAATGCGGTAGTTTTTTACGTGTGCAAATATTACTGATTTCTAAGTTTGAACGGTGAAATTCGTAATCAAATTTCCATTCGGAAAAAGTTTGATTGAAGCGAGAATCTGCGCCCAGACAGATTTATTTTTATTGACGAGGGTGCCCCTAAAAATTATGTTGTAATTTTTTTTATTGTGTACTGTAATTGTGAACTATGACCTGGTGTATTTTTTTATTATATTAACTTCAAGCTTGTATTTAAAAACGCGAAGCTGGCTTTAAAATTTGTCTGATAATAAAACATCTCTTTCCAGAAAGAACCTCAGCCTGCAGCCAGTGGACAAGGAAGAAGACGCGCACCTGTTCACGTATCGCGACGTGAATCGCACACACGTGTCCGTGGTGTTAGCTCAAAGCGTGGACGCTCTAGTCGACAGCGACTCGCCACAGAACGTCGTCAAGTTCCGACTGGGCTGCGATTTTGACGCAGGCGACGACTTGGTAAGACATATCATCATCATTATCAGTCAAAAGACGTCCACTGCTGAACATAGGTCTCCCCCACGGCTTTCCACAGCGACCGATCACTAGCGGTCTGCATCCAATTTGATCCTGCGATCTTTATAAGGTCGTCTGTCCATCTTGTTGGTGGACGTCCTACGCTGCGTCTTTGGTCGAAGGGTCTCTAATCTAGAACTTTTCCGCCCCAAAAACCATCAGTTCTTCGCGCTATGTGCCCTGCTCACTGCCACTTGAGCTTACTGATTCTCAAGGCTATGTCCGTTACCTTAGTTCTTTTACGTATCTCCTCATTTCGGATTCGATCCCGTAGAGAAACACCCAGGTTAGCCCTCTCACTCGCTCGCTGTGTGATTTTGAGCTTCTTTATAAGGCCCATAGTTAGAGACCATGTTTCGGATCCGCATGTCATCACTGGTAACACACACTGGTTGAAAACTTTCGTCTTTAGACACTGAGGTAAATGAGATGAGAAGACACTCGTGCGTAATTTAAAGGGTAGACGCTCCAGTCAACAGTGATTCGCCACAAAACGTAACAACTTGGAAAGACACACTATCCGTTTTGTAAGCTTAAAGAGTGGATGATCTAGTCTATTTCGGCCATTAAAATTTTACAATCGAGTACTATATACTATATACTATGATATATGAACTAGACGGAACACAGTTTTGCAGAATGCCTGATTAAAGAAAATCAAACAAAAGAATACACAAATAGGGGTTTAATAGTAATCGGGTAGGTAGGAGACATTATTTTAAAAAAGAAGAAAATAAACTTGATCAAAAGCAACAGTTAAGAAAAAATATATAAGATTTATCGGCTCTGTGTATGCGTGGGTGTGGTTGAGTGTGCTCTTATTATTTCGTATACTGTCCGTATTACAACACAAAGCGTGAATGCTTACAACAATCATGCCTCGACTTCCTTGGTGTTGTGGCTAATCAAGCTGGTTACAAGGCGTCGCCGCTCCGAGGTTCCGGGTTCGATTCCCGGTTGATTCTATATTGTCTCTGGTCTGGGTCTTGTGGTACCACAGTTGTATTTGATTTCCATAACACAAGTTCATTAGCTACTTACTTTGGGATCAGAGCAATGTATGTGATTGGTGTCCAATTTTTGCTTAGCCCATAGGTATGACTGGTAAAGAATGATGTATAGCGTTAAGTCCACCCTTTGTACAAATTACTGGATGTGCAATAAAATATAAATTAATAAAATGTTCTGATCGCCAGCGACTCGCTAAATAACGTCGTCAAGTTCCGACTGGGCTGCGATTTTGACGCAGGTGACGACTTGGTAAACATATTGTCCTTGCTATAAGCGCGAAGGGTGGATGCTCTGATCGCTAGCGACTCGCCACAAAACGTAGTGAAGTCCGACTGAGTTGCGATTTTGACGCCGGTTCTGAATTGGGAAGACGCGCACTGAAGCATTTGCTGCGGTTGAAGTGTGAAGCAAAATTTTTGACATTTCGCGTCGACAAATTTAATTTTCTGACATCCTGTTTCTTCAAATACCATTTTTCTTACGTAGCTATATCTTTATGAAATCTTTAAAAATCATTTTAGGCTACATGGAATAATTTCTCTTTAGTAAACATATATAAAAACATAAATTTCGTCTCAGCGTTGTCTACGTGAAATGTCAAAAATTTTGCTTCAGACTACTCCCGCTGGAGCTATGCTGGTGCTTAAAATTATGGTGTATAAGTTTGGAGAGACGCTGATGATACAATTAACAAAGTTATGATCACATGTGATTATATTTAAACATAAAAAAATCGTCATCTATGTAGGTATATTTAACTATACGTTTTTGTAAACTGTAGTCCAATATTTTTGCAAGGCATTCAAATTTGTTTTTTATTACTTTTGCTTTAACCTTTTTGTTATTATGTTTCCAACGGTCTAAAACACTGTTTAAAATAAAACAGATTTAAATAATAATAATAAAAAAAAAGTGAACAGGCTTTTTCTGGGCGAGCTCGCTTCATCGTCGTCAATAATTAACAACAATTGACTATAAATTTCCAGAAATTAAGTTATTGATAAAAAATGAACCTGAATCCGTCATTTACCTATTAATAAGCCCCAAATGCGTGTTGAACAAAATGACGATAAAAACAAACCTTTGTCTAGGGGTCGTAAACATTTGTACAACACTAGTCAGTAAAACGAGTGGGACTGAAAGACGATTTTACGTTTACTTTTACAGCGCCTGTCGTAAAAATGAAAAGGCGTCATTTTAATGAAGTCAACGAACCGCGGTGCGTAAGGAACTCGCTGCACCAAAGATACTTAAAGTGCGATCAATTACCAAATGCAGCGATTTAATCTCTTAGGGTGTCGTTTCGCGGTTCGATGGAAACATAAATTGAACAGATTCTATTTATTGGTTTATATGATATAAAATTTTAGGTAGGTACTAATAAAGAGTTTTGTGATCAATATATATGTTAAGCTGATTAAATAGAGTCAATTCTTGTAAAACGCATAAAGTAAGAACTTAAATTAAATAAAATCGTTATTAAAGTAAAAATATACTACGCACGTTTTAAACTAAGGGGCAATAGTTCAACAAAGAAAAAACATTTTGAAATCATTTTTCAATAAGAGTAAGTTGACATGTCCGTTCCAGATCCTTTAATTCCTTTGATATTATTTGGTTACATATTTGTACTGTATTGTATTTTGCCCATGTTTATACAATAATAATATTTCGATTAACAAGACTAATTGACGCATCATTTCACCATCATTTATCATTTCACCTCGCTAAAAGAAAATAAGAATCGCCTATCAGAAAAAGTAGACTCTGATATCCGCTTGAGTGTCTCGACATAACAAGAATATACACAAAAACTATTTATAAAAAAAAACGCACTCAAGCGGCTAATATTTTTAAATTACATATTGTTCATTAAACTAAAGGTAGAATCTAGACGTATTTTATTTAAACATTTGGTGCAGGCAACAAAGGCCCATACAATATATACCTTAAAAACAAACATAAGTACATATACCAATATTAAAAAAATAAAAACAAGTGAAAAACTATTTTGCTGGCGTACTGTTGCGCATCTTGGTATCCGGTAACCGTCCGCGAAACCGACGATACTAAACACCCTTCGGCCAAAATTCTGCTTCCATGAAGGTCGACAGCTGTTCGGTCGGAACCCTCACCACAAACGAGTTTAAATTCGTATTAAGACTTAGAAATCAAAGACCAGTGTCAGATTTCATCAAAGAAAAACCACACTTAGTATTAAATTTTTACATCATACTCAAGCTAACATTAATAAACAAAGAATTCATAATGCTTTTTAGCTTTATGTGACCCTTAATGGTAAAATTAGCGCAAGATTAACGTTTCCCAGAAATTAAAAGCATTGAATTTTCATTGAAAAATCTACAATCTAAGTAGGTATACATTTTAATGATACTCGTAAAGTTCAGTCGCCCGAACATCAGGTTACCTACTTTTGTTGCAAACTAGCCCTTATTACAACTGCATAAGATACCGTAGTGTTTACCTTAACGTGCTGTTGTCAGTACAATGTAAGGATTGTAAACACATTTACCCTTCTAGTGCGTAGTACTCGCAACAGTAAAACGTATGAAGACCTCGGTCTAAGTACAGTTGTCTATAAAATATTTCATCCTACATCGTAAATCAAAGTCAACACCATAGCATTATCAAGCGTTGCACTTGTACATAAAAGTATGTAAGCTTATGACAGTCTTTCATAATGGAGACTTTAGCAGCGCGACGGTTGCGCGGCAGTCGCTCTGCTGTCAATTACATACATAAAATGACAGCAGTAAGCCTTTCACATTATAGAGACGCGCTGCTGTTCGCTCTAATGTGAAGGCGCACGTGTCTTAGTTCGCACTTAGGAAAATTTTTTGGTCACGGATGCAATTCCCGCTGAGGGCTAAAGTTTTCGTGATGAGCTCTAAAATGCTTTTTTTTTGTTTTGGGTATAGAAAGTTTGAAAGAAGGTTTATTGTTTCTCTGATCCGCCTGATGATGAACACGAACATGATGCCCCGAAAAGAAAACGATGTGTGGGTTTCGACATACTCATTGTCAATATTTGAAACTAAGAAGAACATATTAAAATTTAAATCACACTGTGACTATTGTTCTTCGAATAACGCGTGCATCACTCAATAAACAATTACAATTTGGCATCGATGCAGTCGCCAGTATACAGTACATAATTTTAAAAAACTTATAGCTTCTGCATCGAAACTGCATCAATACTAACGCGCGTTTGCACCGCGACTGTGTCGATGCCAAAAATTGCGCAATTAGTGTGTTAAAGGTTTTCATTTTTCGATTACATCGATGCTGCATCGCGACTGCATCGCCGCTAAAAGTCGTAGCGTGCAAAGGGTCTTTGGGTTTGCGTGTAAGATGACGCTGAGCTGGTCGCTTACGCCTACCTAACGGTAAAAACGCCCAACGCGCCGCGAGAATTTGAGCCACGCAACGCTGAACGCCCTTAAACGAGGCCTGATGGTTAATTTGATGACTGTCATATTTTTTTAATCTTTGCACATAGTTCATACGTCCTCTCGCATGTTCCAGATCTCTGCATACCTGTCTGTGACGGTGTACATCGAAGATGTAAATGACAACGTGCCACAGTTCCTGGATACACCATATCGCGTCACGGTCGACGAACTCACACCTACAGGTCTGTATTTTCTTGCCACAGAAAAAGTGATGAAACCACTTATCTCAGAAACTCCTATTTTTGATTTGAAAAAACAACCTAATGACCTCGAAGTCGCAGGGGATCACTTAAAAAAAAAACAACGGTTTAATCAAACGTTGATATACCATGTACAATGTTAATATTTTTTTCTATTCAAATGTCTAAACGTGTTATTAATATACTTCTTATTTCAATACATTACTTATTCTCAGAGATAAGTACAATGGCTAGCACATCAGGCTCACGACTTTTGTTGCAAACTAGCCATTACTGCAAGTGAATAAGATACCTCAGTGTTACCATAACGTGCTATTGTCTGTATAAGAAATTGGTCTTAATTTTGAAGCCGGTTTTTTTTATCTTTCGAATAACAAGTGTTCAATCACCCTACGCAATTTTCTACAACACTAAGTTTATTCTTATCAACTCTTAACCACGTAATAAGTTTAATTGGTTAAAGTGTTTTAACTGTCTGAGTAAGATTTCTGCCAAGGCGTTTGTCGAGGGAACTAACTTTGTAAGTAATTTCTCTTCCGCACTGTCGTAAAATTCAAATAGGATGGGGTTCACATTTTCAGGAGACGTTAACGTAATAGGGGAATATCATCTCGTATTTCGGTTACATTATCCTCTGTAATGCAACTAAACTTATTCCTTCCGTAACAAAATACGTATCTGTGTGTATTATCGTGAACCTATTGTCATTAATACAAAAATAAACGAAAAGATTTGTGTTCTAAATCACATAATTTTTTGTAAAATTCCAAACGGTACCTGATGACCAAGTCTTTATTTCAGGCTTGACCATTTTCAAGGGTATCCACGCCTTCGACCGCGACAAGCCTAACACGCCCAACTCAGATGTCCAGTACAGCATCACGTCTGGTGACCCTGAGGGCCACTTCGCCTTGGAGAGCTCCCACAAACCAGGGCTGGTGCTGAAGAGGTCTTTGGACTACGATGCTGGCGACAAGGAGTTTTTGCTTGGGATAACAGCTTCGGTGAGTGTTCATAAAGAAAAATAGAGATAACTTGCGGGAACAGTATGGCCTAATGTAATGCTAATGATCATTTGAGTAAATAGCACTTTTAAAGTGGCAGTTGACAAACAGCCTAATTTATAATCGATTCTATAATATAATATTTGAAAGCTAAAGAGTTTGTTTGAACGCACTAATCTCAGGAAGTTGTAAACCGATTTGAAAAATCTTTTTGAGTTTGATAGTTTATTAATAGATGAAAGCTTTAGGATAAAAACATTAAAATACAACATAAGAGCAGAGCAACCATGAAAAATGTTGTGAAACGGGAAAAAAAATTCCTTTGGACAGTTTCCGTTGCGTTCGCAGCGTAAACCGATTCAGATACATTAAAAAAAAACTTGTTTGACGGAATTGTTCCACTTTTTAATTTATAAAAAAATAAAGTACTGTGTTCAAAGGAGTTTTCATGCACTCAAGTATTCTAATCAAATTAAACATATTTATCATCACGTTTATTTATTTATGATCAAAATTGCCCTATACCATTTGATTTCAGTATTTTTTTTATTAGCTATCACAGTTTTAAAATAACTCCGCACCAAAATAGTGCTCGCAGCCTAGGTACAACACGCGCTTGGCTAACCGATATGGTTTCTAGCATCTTACTTTCAATGAAAATATGTGTTTTGCGTTAAAATATTATACGGGAAATCCAAAATTTACACAGGCGACGCATTAGTATGTAAATAAGTTTCCATTTGCGTTATCTTTCTACAACTTCATATGAAATGACGTTATATTTTTAAATTATTTGTTGATTAGTACTTGATGTTGTAATATTTTACATTCAGTTTTAAAAAAAACGCACTTATAATAATAATGACTTGAAAATATGGCTACTTAATTTTAATTTACTTAAAGTTTCAGAGATGCGCGGCAATTTAGTCGATAGCTGATAAACTTGGAAACAATTACTCCAGCTCACTGTTAATCAACTTAACGGCAGTTGGGAATTTGTAAAATAATTTATTTATCTGGTTCGTTGACACGGTCAAACTTTAGCCTCGGTATAATTTCTGGTATCAGTGGCTTGATTAAATTATTTTTTATCCGAATTTTTATTTGCTGACACTGAAAAACAAATTTTGTTCTCATGTAATATTCAATTACGACCGTCTTATTAAAATTAATTAAATTAATGAATGAGCAGCGTAAGCCATCATTGATTATTACACGAGATGGGGGCTACAATGTAACGTGGGGAAGACAGAATGTATCATGTTTACAAAAAATAAAAGATATCGACCAACGGTGAAACTGAAGCAAAAAACGTCGCGTTACCAAAAGCAAATAAGATACTTCGGGGTTATCCTTGATAAACACATCGACGGCAGAAAGAGGAAATGTCATATCTCAAAAATTGGCTTAAATGACTAATAATTGTATTGATGTTAAGAAAAAAAGACGCGTTGAATGGTGTATGTATCTAAGGTGAAAAAAAAAGATACGTCATTGATTTTTTAACTAGTCAAAAGTCAATGAACAAGTAACTTTAGAATATTCCAATCTGCTTTATTAAATAAAGTTTAATTAGTAGAAAAAACATGTTAAATTTCAGCTTTCTAACTTTCTTTATTCAAGATTTATTAATTTTTGAAATAGTTTTTTTGCTCTGGTGTAAAATCGGACTTTTTGAGATACGACAAAACTGCTTTCTTCCGTCGACATGAAGATGAACCAGCACACAGAAAATGTTGTCAAAAAACTTAAACAAGTCAGAGGAGCCCTCAGTCGAATAATCGGATACAATGCGAAAACGGAGCTTGATACGAAACTGGCTATCATTCAAGCATGCATCTTGCCGCTGATGAACTACGGAGTGGTGCAACTTCTCTCGAGGTATAGCGGAACGAATCTTAGCAAAATCGAACGCCAATATAGACTAGCATTGAAAAATGCCGCTTAACTACCAAGACGAATCATCAATAAAACACGCATTTGTTAATTCCCATGTTTTGTTAATAACTAAAACACAGCAAACATAGATCCATTTAGGACATAAGTTAGCAGACACACCTCTGCATGGCCCACCGGTCACAGATACATTTTTGTAATACACTAAGTAGGAAAATAAATGTTGTTTTGATTCTGATTCTGATTATTAAAATTACATTTTCAAAGACCACTTGCCTATAAATTTAAAGTGGCCTTTAATTGTCTTGGTAACAGAATGTTAATACGTTACAATTTGATTTCAGGACCGCGGTTCGCCGCCCCGAAGCGCCAACGCAACCGTTCACGTCACAGTTCAAGACAACGATGACCTCCCACCAAAGTTCACCCTCGACGCCTACAAGACGCAAATACCGGAGTTTTATCCAATACTGGTAAAATATTTTATATAATACTTGTAAGTTAACCCTTAGAAGTATACTCATTTTCGACTTTAACTCGTTTCTGGCGTCATTTTATATTATACCACAAAAAACTTTGGCCACCAGGGCTCTGTGTGCTGACTACTCAGGCTCGAGTGTGGATGTTTTTTTAAGGAAAGGAAATAATTCGTAACATTTTTTTAAATAAATAACGCGTAAAAATTGTGGCTTCCTGAGTTCTTCTTCGTATTTTGAAGACGGCCAAAGTTCTAACAGCCTTTTCAAAAATAAATGAACGAGGTTTGGACCACTGTTTCAATAACATGGCTTGTTTAAAACATAAGCCGATGTTAAAATAACGATGGAGTAAAAAAATCGAACGCTGTGTCTTATGATATCTGAGCGCACGCCTATGCTAATCGGCCACCGACACATTCGCAAGCCTGTTGAATTGAATAAAGACAGGGTTTGGCACTCGAATTGTAACCAGCTAAAAGTTATGCAGCAACGGCTTACGGTAGCGCGTAAATTGTCTGATAATAACTATCACAGTCAGTTTTTGCAACATAATCACTGGTCGCAGTTCCGAAAAGTGACAGTGAAAAAATCAAAGGCATCAGTGGAAAACTAAGATGTTTTTAAATAACGTCATTGGTGGAAAAGCGAACATTGAAACACTTTGAATCATTTTGATAACGTTTTACTGCTCAGCAAAATTTTGACGAACAAAGCTATCATGTATGACTAGAGCGGGTATCATAAGAAAATGTATATCACCGGATTGCTAATTGAAAACTATTGTCTGTATAATTGATAGTCTGGACCACGGTAACTGATACAGAACGCTCACCGCCCGCTTTTATGGAACAGGGTGTGAATTAATTTATCGTGAAAATATCTTTATCGTGTTTGCTAAAACTTGTGACAGTTCTTCTTGTGAATGACAGCCCCTTTGACAGAGTGGGCGGATAGTTGAAAACCATCGGGTAACTTGCCGTAAGCGCTTTACAACGCATACGCCGCTGGTCAAGAGTGGGTCAGCCAAGTTGGTGACGTTACGAAGTTGATAGAGTTGCGTTGAAGTATGGCATTTCATACAAATAATACTGAACGCTTCGAGTTAATACGGTGCTGACGGGTGAATAGATGTGCTACAACCTTAATACTTTCTTATTATAGGGCAAGCGAATTCACCAAGAGCTGATATTCCCAGAGCCGATCCAAGCGTATGACCAGGACTTAGGAGTAAACGTTCGTCTACGCTATGAGCTGATATCTGGTAACGAGCGAAAGTTGTTCACACTCGACCCACTCAATGGAACTATGTTCTTGGAGAGAGAAATCGATTTGGACGTAGAAGTTGGGCTACCTGGTAATGTATAATCAACAATCCATTTTAATGTGTCTACTGCTAGTCATAAGTCAGTCAAGTCAGTCAGATGTATGTTATATGTATTAAAGTAACTATGAGAGACGACCCAGTCTTATTTGTTTTCTGGTACTTCTTAATACTAGGGGAAAAAATCCTTCGCCTGAAACCAGATAATTGGTGTGTTGTCTGGCGAAAATTAATTTAATGAATTCGAATCTTTATTTCAGGGAATACGTTTATGCTTCAAATCCAAGCTGCGCAAATCGATAACCCGCTAAAAACAGCTCAAGCCAGAGTAGAAGTTGAAATAATAGATCTAAATGACAACCTGCCGGAGTTTGAAGTTGATTTTTATAACATCAGTATTGTGGAAAACTTACCAAACGGTATTTATTTATTGAAAAATAAACAAATCTTGAAGCAAGCTTGTGTTTAATGATTAACATTATCTATTTTAAATTTCTAGGATTTAGCGTCTTACAAGTAATGGCTAGTGATAGAGATCAAGGCGACAATGGAGAATTCACGTATCAACTAAATGACCCAGAAGGTGCGTTTGCTATAGACCCTCGTAGTGGCTGGCTCACAGTAAGAAATCAGGTAAATTGTTGAAAAAAAAACGTTTACTCGTAAACAAATGATAGTTACGATTTAAACTCACAAAATCTATCTATTCCACAGACCGTCCTGGACAGAGAAAAACACTCATCACTACGGATGAAAGTGTATGCCAAAGAAAAAAATCCAAGTGTCGTTGGTACATTTTTAGATAAACAACGCTTATCGAAGTGGCAACGACAACCATCCACTCCCAGAAGCCCTTACAAGGATAAAACTACTTATGTATTCCCCGATAAGTTGAATACTAAGAATGAAAATATTGAATACTTTGAAGATGTACATCAGCTTATGTCTTTTGTTACTGTTGAAGTTACGTTACTAGATGCTAATGACAACAATCCAGCTTTCGTTCCTAGTAATTTGTATGAATTTGCGATTAAGTCTAATTCAAAAGTAGGAACACACATTGGTAAAGTAAAAGCTGTTGATCCAGATCTAGGGAGAAATGGGATAGTATTTTATGACTTGCAAAGAACAAGTAATTTGACAATAACCTCACCATTTCAAGTAGATGCCAAAACTGGTGCTATAAGTGTTGCTGAATCTCCAATAGTTGAGGGAAGACATGCCTTATTTATTGAAGCCTCAGATCAACCCGCAAATCCAAGTGAAAGAAGATACTCATTAGCTGTAGTAACAATTGATGTTAGCAGGGCCACCAAAGGTATGAAATTAACAAAAAAATACTTTAATAATACAATTTAACACTTTGTTAGCTCAAGATTAAGTTTATTTGGGTATACATAAACATTTTTTTATTGTAGGAAATAAGCCTGACAAACCAGACTTTATAGGAGCCCCTTATGAATTCTGGGTGGGCTCTAACGTTGGTATTGGTACAAGTGTGGGACAAATAAGAATTAACGAAGCGATGAACAAGAATGACATATCTTACGATCTGCTGCATAGCTACGAAGAAGGCGGTAAGTATATAACAGAAAGTAGTAATAACCTTGAGAAACACATCACAGAAATTATATTCATTTGTTGCAGTGCCGTTTGCCGTCGAAGAAAAATCAGGAGTAATCACTGTGATTGATGAACTATCAAATTTTGACCGTCCTCTGTATGATTTTGAAGCTGTGGCAATTCAAGAAAATGCTAACGTATCAATATCAACAAACACAACCATCCACGTAGTTGATGTTAAGGACGAGAGAGGTGTTCTATTGAAGTAATATTTTTTTCTTTATTCATCCTGAACTCCAAACTTTGGATTCTCAATAATACTATTTCCAATTTTAGGGGAGCGAATTCACCTCTTGTGTTTCACGTCAAAGAAAACATCGCTGGCGCTACCATTGGACAAATATTTCACGTCAATATAAGTGCACTTCCAGTAAACACAACCGGAAATATAAGATTTATCATTGCGAATCAACAAGATGTCACCGATGATATAGCTATTGGTAATTTATTTTAAAATTGACTCGACTGCCTTCAAATTTTGACTACAGGATTTCATTGAAACCTTTGTTTTCAGGTCAAGATGGAACAATATTTGCACAAAAACCATTGGACAGAGAAAAAAGAGATACTTATAGAATGACTGTCATAGCGGAATTTAACAAAGGCGTGATATCAGGGGCCGGAATATATCAAGTTACAATTTATGTTGACGATGATAATGATAACCCTCCGATTTTCGAAATGCCATTGTATGAAGGGTTTATCAAAGAAAATGCTAAAAAAGGAACGGAAGTAAAAACAAGTAACAAAATAAGAGCTACAGATGCGGATGAGGGTATAAATGCACAGTTTAAGTACACAATTTTCGGTGACGGTCACGATTTATTCAGTGTTGAAGAAAAAACTGGGATAGTGACTTTTATTGGGAACGAATTGGACCGAGAAGAAAAAAATATGTACCTTTTGAAAATTGTAGCGCGAGATAAAGGTGGTTTGAGTTCTGAAGCAAAATTGACGATATCAGTCGTTGATGAAAATGATAATGAGCCAGTATTTAATCAGATCATAATACCATTAGGTGAAAATGTAGAATTACTAGAAGTAGATGATCAAAATATGGTAAAAATTTACAGAGAAAAGAAAAATGAGATAACCGGCATTATTACAAATACTGAACTGAAACCAAAGAATAAGTTTGCGTTCAATGCTAGTGCCTTAGGACCATTATTTTTAGTGCCAGAAAATGTAGCCATTGGTTCTACTATTTTAAAATTAAATGCCATAGATATGGATAGTGGTAATAATGGTCAAGTTCGATATGAATTTGTATCGGAAGTTTTTATGCCCCCACATGCATTATCAACTCATATGATGCAAATAAAAAGATACTTCGTTATTAACGAAAGACACGGTCACATTATTGTGGCTAGGGCATTGCCTCCTGAATCTGAATTTAGACTTAACATATCAGCTATTGACGGTGGTGAATTAAACGACCACTTATCAGTAAGGATATTTGTTAGAGATGTCAATGACCACTATCCTATGTTTAAAAAGTCATGGTACACATTTAATGTAGAGGAAGCACAATATTCAAGAAGAGTTTTGGGTAAAGTAGATGCCACCGATGCTGACTTTGGACAAAACGCAAACCTGTCGTATTTTATTCAGCCTTCAAGTAAAGAATTACCATTTGAAATATCACCTCTGACTGGAGTTTTTAGTGTGAATGGTGAACTCGATAGAGAAAAAGAAGATAAGTACATACTGACAGTAGTAGCAAGAGACAACGGTCAAGATAAAAAGTCTTCATCAGTCAGTGTAGAAATACAAGTTCTTGATGTTAATGACAATGCGCCAAGATTTTTTGGTTACGATGACTTATTAGAATGGAAACACCCAGAAGCTCATGAACTTTCCAATCACAATTTCGAGTCTGTTTTGATGATTCCTGTGTATAAGGCTGTCTTACCAGAAAATGCACCAATTGGCACTATCGTCACCAAAGTATACGCAAATGATTCAGACTTTATTGGGAACGGAAATGGCCTAATTTTGTACAGCTTACCACAAAAGAAAAATCAGCTTAATCTTTTTGCCATTGATTCAAAGGAAGGGATAGTTACAACTACTGGAAGATTGGACTATGAAAGCCAAACAATGCACAATGTAACAATAGTTGCTTCAGATTTGGGGTCTCCTAGTCTAAGTTCCACTGCAATATTAATGTTGAATATTACCGATGTTCCAGATGAAATTGAAGTATCAGATAAACCAGTATTTATTTCTCGCTACTACGAACTAGAAATAGAAGAAAATGTCCGCACTCCAGTAGAGTTAGTTACTTTAAATCTAACGGAATACTACGAAACTTTTAAAATGAAGTATTTTATTTTAAACGAAAATGATACAGATATCAAAAGAACATTTATAATTGACCCTAAAAATGGCACTTTGTATATGACAAAAAGTCCCGATCGAGAAAAGCGGGATATTTACGAAATTATAGTTAGAGCCGAAAGACAAAAAATAAGTAGAGAATTACCTCATATGATATACCCGGTGTCTGATGACGTGCTCGAAGGGATGACAAAATTCGACGTTAAAGTTATAGTGAGGATAAAGGACGTGAATGATAATGCACCAAAATTCATAAATGGTGGTCGACCACTTGTAACGGCCATTCCGACTACTGCTCCGTTTGGTTATCAAGTGATTCAGCTACAGGTAATTGAATCTCTGGTTTCGGTAATTGTCAAAAACGATTTACTTTTTCACCTTCACGTAATATTGTTCTTTTTTTATAGGCGACAGATGCGGACATTGGGATTAACGCTGACATCCGTTACCAGATCATCAACGAACAAGCTCCTCGCTTTGCCATCGATCCCGTGACAGGTCGCGTCAGAGTCGTATCATCCTTGATAAGAGATTCTGGCAGAGTTTTCGGCTTTGACGTTAAGGCTACAGACAAACGAGGAGCTGATGATGGAAAGTCAGCCATTGCCAACGTTTTCGTCTACGTGCTTGATGAAAACAAACAACTCGTGCTAGTTGTGGCAGCTCGACCGATGGAAGTTGAAAAGGAGATAGCAAACATAACACGGTACTTGACTAAAATCACTGGCCTTGACATAAGAGTGAGAAGATTGGAAGCTAACACGAAAGCGTCAATGGATGGATATGCGTGAGTACTACTAGTATTATGTAGTTTTTGTCTGCAAGCTGGGCGGAAACACGGTAATAATATCCCGTGACAAAAATAACAACTGACGTTTTAATTATTTTGCTTTAGAGTTTTGTTATTGCTAACAATGTCTGACGCAAATTTTAATATAAGATAGCAGAAAAAGTACAATCCTTATGTGTTTTCCGAAACTGATATTATAAATTGCTTTTTCTAGGACTGACATTTATCTGTATGCTGTAGATCCCATGTCTAACGCCATCATTGACATGGAAGTGTTGCAAAAGTAAGTATTTTTTATTTGCTATGTAAATGCCAAATCTAACCTTCACTTTCTGTTACACATTTTATAAGTTATATAAAAATAATGCTAGCTATATACGGTCCAAATAGTGCATAAAACCGGATCATGTATGTATGTTAAAGTCTTTCCTGAATTATTTTCTGCCGGTCATGATGGACTGTACTTGGCCGGTTACTTGTATCTTGCGCACACATTTGAACACTAAAAGCTGAGCAGGCTGATTTGAGATTGATCGCCGGGAATTCGGCCGTAAGGATAACAATAGTCCCGATTTCGACTACGGTGGCACTTACAAGGACCAACCAACCGCGCGGGACATATTATTGTTCACAAGTGTGTGCGCACACACAGGTGCACTCTCTATTCCTTTCACTCTCATCGCCCGATGGGACAATAATCTGACACGACCGGAGAGAGATCAGGCGCAGGACCAATGGCTTTACGTGCTTTCCGAGGCACTGGGTAAAACACCACAAACTTCCTAACTCCGGGCTTCGCTGAGAATTTCTGAACAGAAAAACCCAGGTACATATTTTTGGCTTGACCCGGAGATCGAACCCAGGACCTCTGGCGCAGCCGTCGCTTAAAAGTAACCCTAACCTAACCCCTGCGCCACTGAGGTTATTGGCACTGGAAGGATCACGAAGGATAATATTTGTCTCGCTGGCTCCAACCGCTCGAAATCAACAGCGGTAGTAATTTCCAACCCAAAAAACCCAATACTAATCATCATTCCTCTTAACAGATCGCTCCTCCAACGCGAAATAGATCTACGCCACGAGCTGGCCGGTTTCCGAGTCTTGGAGGTGGGTGACATGGCCATGGTTTCCGCTCGCAGCGGCCGCTTGCTCAGCACCATGGAAATCAGCGTGGTGGCCCTCGGGTGTCTAGTGTTCGTGGGCGCTTGCACCACGGCGGTCTGCGTGCTGTGCGTTAGGAGGAGCAGAAGGTGAGAGTCCCTTAACAGAAAATGTGGATACATACCCCTATATCCTTAAACCTGTCTGTCAGACGGAAAGTCTTCATTGCAGTTTTCACAAACCAGACGGCAGACTGTCGAGATGTTTTTAAATCACATAGGTTGCACAGATTTAAATGGAATTAAATTAACATAGGTACTCTGTAGAGTCACAGAGACTTTACTTGAAATAATATTTTACAAGATGATGATACAAAAATGTTGCTCAATTCAATCATTGCTAATTATTTAAAAAATAGGTCACAATATGAATAACAGTGCCATTTAAATAGCTCTATTTAAAATTTGAACTTTCAGTATAGAAAATTATCAATAATAGCCTTGAGAGTTATTGTGCAGAAACGATAAATTTACACTTAAGATGCCTAAAACAGTAAGCTTAACTTAGAATGGGTCAACTTTAAATTCAATTCAAAATTGCCAACCACTACTTACTTATGAAACGATTTTCAAAAGCTTTGATCTTTTTGATTTAAAAATGCAACGCTAAGTAAAGGAATAAAACGAGTTGAAAAAAGTTAGCTGAAACTCAAGTTTAATAAATAAAGAATTGTTTACACTCGTGTGTCAGTCAGGGTATATCTATTCATGAAAAGCTTGCTTCAGACTTTTGAATAAAACATCCACGTGCCTAGACTGGACAAGTTTTAGAAGTGCGAAATCTGCAATAGATATAGGCTACTTAAATAAAGTTTGTTTTTAGCGCCTTTAGGTAAGCAAAGATTTATTTTCTATTGCCTTTCAGAGATCACCGCCACCACAAAGCCAAACATGTGACTCACTATATCGTTTGAGGACCCTATGAGCATGCATATTTTTTTGTGATATAGTTCTTCTTTTGTTTTAAAACTCACTTTGTAGTTGGTAATGTTAGAATTAAATTAAGTCTAGTGTTAATAAACATTGAAAGTACTAAAAGTAAAAATTGTTTCCATATCTATCTTCCCTTCTGAATTCTGTAAAAACTTCTCTATTGTTTTGGTGTAATCTAACATTTCAATCTTTGCCCTAACAGAAAACACCACAAACCATATTCCCAGCAACGTCTTAATGCTTTCTCTACCGAGCACCTTACTAAATACGGCGGTCTTTTCCCGTCTGGCGGCAACCAGTGCCAGGAGTTGAATCAGTCGTATAGCGAGGGTGATTCGTACATTGATGTGATCAGCCACACTGTGCCGAAGAAGACACACGTATGCCCGCACGGGAACACTGTGGAGGAGTTCGGGAAGGCACACCAGAAGTGCGTGAAGGGACAGTTCGACCACGGGACCGACTTCAACCAGAAACACGAGAGGATGTGCATCAAGTTTAACCAGCGGCCTTTGCAGAAGAGGTAAGATTACTTGGATTTATTTTTTTAACTAATATAAATGCATGACTAATCCAATGTTTAAAATAATTTGCTAAAGAAAATATTTGAGCAGAGAACTAGATTTTTGTACATATAATGGCCGTTGCCTATATGCAAACTATGGTCAAAGGTATCTTCGATTGTAGATAAAATTTCCTCGACTGGAGATAGGATTGCCTACGGCCAGAAGTTTTACAGGGACAAATGATCTAAAGGCAGAGAACCATCATCCATCTCTGGTAGGGCGAGACCACAGATTGAATGTATGTATGTATATATGTATGAATATGGAAAGGGCCGTAAATTGCCGTAACAAACAGCCGTTAAATTTAACCGCCTCATATTAATTTAATTCTTTTTAATAACGTTGTCCTGCCCCGTTCCTTCTTTTTAACCAACCTCATGTTTTACTAACACATTACTAATCATGGAACTCTATTACTTACTTCACCTCCAAAAAATATAATTTCACGATAAAGATCTTGTGTATCTATGTTATTAGTAAGACTCCTATCAAAAATGCTTCAATGTATAAATGCATTATGACTAGATAGATAACCATAGATCATAAATCTCCAAGAAAATTGAATGAGTTGTAATATTTTGAGTATTTTATAGTCAGAACAAACCAAAAATGATTTTGTGCCTATTATATCTTATTCGTAGAAACACATCATAATTATTCCTCTTTTGATTGAGTAGTTGGCACTTGATATTACATATTTGACGACCTCCTTGGTGTAGTGCCTAAGCACATTGGGTTTCAAGGCGTCGCTGCTCTGAGGTCCCGGGTTCGATTCCCGGGCTTCAATGAAATCATTATTGTCTATATCGTCTCGGGTCTGGGTGTTGTGGTACCACCGTTGTCTCTGATTTCCATAACACAAGTGCATTAGCTACTTACTTTGGGATCAGAGCAATGTACTCGTATGAGATCATATTTGAGATATTATTTTTTATTACCTTTTACTTAATTTGTTTCAACGATAATAATGTTGATGTCAAGCCTACTACAAAATTAAAGTTATCATGCTCAATACTCCAATCAACTCTCAGATCCTGAGTTAGCTATCGCATAGCTGTCAAGCCCATTGCTGTTATCAATCACCCATTATCACAACCTAACTTCCTCCAATCACTCTGACTAACACCCCACCAAAATACAACACACAGTAAGCATGAGCGTTCCATAGGAAGGGGCAGGATACGTCGATAACATCGGTCAATTCCAGCGGGCAGGACTCCGGCATCGCGGAGGCGCGATGCCCTTGCGGCCAGTCCAGTGTTCACACCTCAGAGGAGAGCAGCGGGTATTTACAACTATTTTATCATTTTCCTAAAGATGAAATAAGAAACCAAAAATTTGCGCACGGGCGGGACTTGAACCAGCAACCTTTTTAGCAAACCGCATTATTTTATTATTTATCCTTTAATACGTAATAATGAATATCAGTAAATATGCACAAGACAATACAGCAATTGACTCGGTTTCGTACTAAGGAATTTTCTTTTTTTGCTTTACGAATACCAGCCAAAAATGATAACAAGGGCGTCTCCCATAAATACTTAAATGCATACAGTGTTGTTTTTGTCAGTGACGCCGGACTTAGGGGTTGTTATACAATCAATACTGATAAAAAATATTAAAAAATACATTACTTAATTTTTCATGGGAAAATCCACATCTTTTTATAATTGCGATACTAGCTAGCAAAATGAAACACTAACAATGCCCGGTCGGCTCTTCGTAGCTTATTTATTAGTTACGGCCTAGTATTTCGTAGCTACATATGGGTGTTTCCATTTTTTTTGATTATTTTTAGTCATGTTGAGAAGAGGTTTTCTTTTATAAAATGTACATATTATTTAAAGAAAATATTTTTAACAGAATATGCACAACTCATACCATCATCCCTTAGTCGGGGGTCGATAACAAATATCCATGACATAGGTACGAATGTTTATGCTCATCACACATACATTTGCCCCTTGCGGGATTCGAACCCGCGACTGCCGGTCAGGAGCGCTGACCACTGCATCAAACACGTCGTCATATTCTTCCTTTATTGCATACCTGCAAGAATAGCATGGTTGGTCGCTTGCCTTGCAAAAACTGCTTCACTACTCCACCAACCCGCTCTGAGTCCGCGTAGTAGTGTATGGTTTATACCAGCTCATACTTCAGGTGCGACCTTTGCCCAACAGTGGGACATATTTACGCTAATTTTTCATTACTTTTATAACACAAACAGAAAAGAGTTTAAATGGCGAACTTAATGCTTTGAAGCATATTCTACTAGTACGTACTAATAAATACGAAGAAATCTTAAGAAATCAATGTATGTTTTATTTACTAGCAGCCTCCCGCGGTTTCACCAGCGTCATGTGATATTTACCCCTAATACCGTCACCCTGTTTAAATTTTCACACCTTCTTCTAGATTTGTGTATATTATATCTTCAACAGAGATAATTAATTATAATTGCATTTTATTTATTTATTTTCTTTTGGAAGAGTCATTTAATTTGTTAAAAATTTAAATAAATTAATGATTTCAATTTAAAATTTTACAAAGTAATGCCTTATTTAAAAAAAATGCTGCACATAAAGCAAACATTTTTAAAATTAAATGAAATACCTATTCAGTTTTTAGCTTAAAAAGACAAAATTAATTGAACCAATCGGTATCATAGTTCAGCTTTAAAATAATAATTACTTTAATTACCAGTATAGGTATTAAATATTGGTAGAAGTGATAATAGAAACTGAGCGAGCTTCGTGAACACCGTTCGCGGAAATCCTTTAAACAATTTAACTTTTGGCTCGCTAAGTTAAATTTAAATAGGACGTTGGACTTATCAGTTTAAATTAAGTGTTTTGAAATATTTGCGGAAACCATTTTAATTTTTTTCGGTTGTTAACTTTCGAAACAAGAAGGTCTGTTATTTGATCAAATATATAATTTGATTTATCTGAAAAAATATCTACGCTTCTCTTATAAAAATCTAATTTGGTTTCATCAAAGTAACTTATTTAAATAAACAAACAAGATATGAGTCTGAATTTGTTGGAGATTTGGGCAAACGTTATTTAACATACTATCAAATGGATTTTTTTTTCATAAAAACTTGATAACATATTTTCGTTGACCCAAACGTAATCTTCTGTTCATCAAAAAAATAATTCAGCTTATAAAATGACTGATGGTTTTGCATACTTTCATTTTAGATAATTAAAACATTCAAGTATTTTAACATAAATCATTCTCCAGTTGCAGCTACGAAGACTCCCTTAAGTCGAACCACAACCAAGACACGCGCAAACCTTACCACCGGGACGAGCACACTTTTCACCGCAGAGCCTCCTTCGGTCACCAGCCGCTCGACGCTCGGCACCTGAACCATCGCAGACAGTCCTTCTCTGAAAACATGCAAAGGCATTTCCCTCAGTTCGAGAAGATATCCTCAGGCCGAATGGTACGGCAGGCTTCCACGCCGAACGTCTCCAACATCGGCCAGCCATATTTCGTGAACAAGAAGAGTTCGCGGCGAAACGAAGTCCTGACGGAGCCGATGATTGACTATGACCATAGTGAGGGAGAGGATGTCTTCGATACAAGGATAGATAGACGGCCAAGCAAGAGTCATAAGAGAGGGAAATTTATGGAGATAGGAGGACAGGCTGCCGTTTTTGTGGCCACTCCTGCTGCTGCAGAGATAATGAGGAGACAGGGGAGTGAAAGGCTCATGTTTGCTCGGCCGTTATAGTTCTGAAAAGACTTGCTACTAAAAAAAAGTAGTCACGGCACCACGTAATGCTTATATGAATCACTAGATGGAGCCTCATGGAGCCTGTCCCAATCGCTGGTAGTTTATCGCTAGAACTTAAACTAAAATGTGATAAATATTACATTATCCGGTTTCTGTTTTTTTCAAACCAGTTTCTTAATTGGTTACCAAATGAATTTAATCTTAGGTTAGATATTTGTGAATAATTTTACATTCTGTAAACACTGTATATACATTTGTAGATACTCATTTAAATATATATATATTACTTATTATAAGTGTGCCATTTGGTTGTCTTCATAACAAACGGAAGACCTAATTATTATGACTACCACCTTTACGATAATTAACTACGTAATTCGTATTTAAAAATGTAAATTGTATTATTGTACATAACTATTAAAAGTAAATATAATTTTTTCAAGTTTTTATTTTTATTTTAATCTATAACAGCGCCTTAGTGCCTTAATAGCTTCCAATAAGAATTTCAAATCTCGCTAGAAAACTAAGCTAAGTATACCTAATGGTATTACAATAATTTACAGCAGTAGGGACCACATAATTTATCAGGCAGGAAAAAGAACAACCTAATTAGGTCCAGAGAAAGTCTCTAGAGAATGTACACCAACGATATTCTATAAACTAAGTTAAAAAGCACGAAACCTTAACCGTTTGAGTAGGTTTAAATGAGTGCAATTAATCTCCGTCTAGCTAATCCGGACATAACCGGGGTGACTCGGACGCGTCCGACGGGTTTCGGGGACATGAGGTTGGGTGCAAGGGCAATGACCAGGGATGACCGTGTTTTTAAATACATTTTATATTTTTAATAAGCAACGAAAAATACGCATCAAGCTGATGCAATGCAAAAATGTGCTTAGTAATGAGCAGTTTTCTCTCATCACTTTATAGCTCTCACTAGATGGTGTTGGGATAGCTTTAGGAAGTTTTTTATCACAGTGGCGGATAATAGACAAAGAAAAAAGTGCGTAAGTACCTAAATATTGCAAAATGCGTTAATCACCTTTAGATTAATTGTGATACTTATATCTTGTCATTATAAAGTCTTTTTTTTACTAAAGGTACATAAAAATTAAAATAGTTTTATGTTTATTATTTACATTGACAAAACGCAATTTCCCTCTGCTTTAATACAAAAAGAAATTGTTACAAGGTATTTCCTTAAGTGGCACTAAGCGCCATGTCTCGATAATACATATGAACATCTGATGACAAGAAAACTGCTCGTATGCCATTTTGATTTAATTTTAATATTAAAATGAATCTTTTTTCTTACAGTAAGTAGGTAGCATACGACCATGGCTATTCTTGAAACATATCTCTATCAGTATGAAGTATTAAAATACGTTAAAATATAATACGTGTAAGTAACTTGTACAATTACTAGTCGGTTAATTTTAAATAGTTTGTACATTATAATTTCAGCGGAGACTATTTTCTTGTTTCATACTTATTAGAGCGTATTTACTTTGGAGTTATGTGGATTTATTTGTGTTAGGTTTAATTACTACGCTGAGGAGACATAAATAGCAGTTAAGCTTTTATTGTAAAATTCTTGCAATTATTAGGTGATTGCAAGCAAAGCCGTGAGCAACAGCTAATATTGTTTACTGATTTGAAATGTGCTAAAAGAGCTCTTTCATTTTGATACCCCACACAACACCGTAATTTTTGTTTAGTTCTTTACTTTAAGTCCCCTAGAGGGCGCTGTAGTCAATTTAACGTAACTTCATGTAACCTGTAACCAGCGAACAATCAAAAGGCTTCAAACAACATCTCATTTGTCCAATTATAATAAATAGTTTAGTAGTTATGAGGGATCAAATAAAACATCCATACCCACATACATACAAACATACAGGTCAAAATCATAACCCTCCTTTTTGCTTCGCCTTAGTCGTGTAAAAACTTATTAATAAAAGTGTCTCGGCTGTCGTCAAGTCGTTTTCCTCGTCGTATATAATAAAAAAATATCTGGATGTTTAACCGAGTCAGGGATCCCTGTTTAAATGGTCTAGAACTAGTATCACACAAAGTTCCTTAAGGTCATTTCCTTTAGGGCATCGATAAACGCTAAACATAGGCCTCGAGGCCCCCAACAGGGCGACACAGCTATGTACTTCAAAATACGGATGAAGGTTCATAAAATAAAGCGAATTGTTTACAGCTAGCATTTTATGAGCTGCGTAAAAAACAGCTCCGGGTGACTTCGATAATTTAGTGTGGCTTAGAGAAGGAAGGTGGCTTGTAAGGCCTGTTACAGTTTTTTTTGTTAATGTCAAAGGTCAAAATTAAAAGGAAAGGTATGATAGAGGGTTAATGAACTTTAATTAACTTAAGTTATTTTTCATTGAAAAGAGGGATGGTAAAACATTTCCTTACGTAAAGTACGTGTTCACATTCTAATATAAAGGGTTATTGCTGTCATTTTATGTATATATCAGCAACGCGGGTGTCGCAGGACCATCGCGCTGCTAAAGTCGCCTAAGTGTGAGCGCGCACTTAACGTTACGAAATGTTTGATCACCCCTCTATATGAAACATAACTTACGTTAATTAAAGTTCATTAACGAAAAAGTTGACACTTCCTAACTAGAAACTATGAGATTACACATGATGCTTCAAAGCGCTTACGTCAATATTACGGTAATGTTATTTAAATAGTGTCAATGTCGTTGGTGTATAATTGCCTACTGCCAAATAGGTAGGTACCTGTATTGTACAGGGTATTGTTTTGGTCAGTGACATCCAGCTAAGGGATGATAATATAAGTTATACTTATTAAAAAAAAAATGTTTTCTTTAAATTCTGAGCAAGTTTTACACAAGAAAACCTCTTCACAACATTAAAAAAAATTACAAAACGAATGGGAAAACTCGCACCCTAGCGCGTAGCTAGCGTTTATCTACGAAAAACTATGCCGTGGTTAGTAAGCTACGATAAGGCTACCTGGTGTTGGAAGTTTTGACTCGATCGCTGTACCGCATAAAAAAAAACTTGTTTGTTTTTTTTTTCTATTTAAAAAAAAAAAAAAATTTGGCATCAGTATCGTTTGTACAGCCACTCCTGAGTCGCTCGTCGCTGACCAAAACAACACCCTGTACAGGCAGATAAGAATAGTTTCACAAACATTGACCAAGGAGTAGTAGTAATCCCCCTAGCCGATTTCAAATACGGTGGCCAGTCACAACGACTTACCGGCTGCGCGGAACATATTATAGTGCACAAGTGTGTGCGCAAACACAGGTGCACTCTCTAGTCCTTTCACTCTCATAGCCCGATAGGTGAGCAATCTGACAAGACCGGAGAGAGATCAGGCGCAGTACCAACGGCTTAACGTGCTTTTCCGAGGCACGGGGGTGAAACACCGCTAACTGCCCAACTCCGGGCTACCATAAGAATTTCTAAACAGAAAAACTCAGGTGTATATTTTTGGCGCGACTTGGGGATCGAACCCGGGACCTCTAGGGCAGCCGTCGCTTTAAAGTGCGACCCTCTTACCGATGCGCCACCGAGGCAGTTAAATAAATAGTATACAAAATTGGATCGACTGTTAGTGACTTTACATGCCCTGCCTGTGGCACATAATTCCCCACAATGATTACTGTTATGTTGAACTTCGTGCGCGTTTAAGTTTATTTCTATCCAACAGAAACATATAATCAAATCGGTCCAGTAGTTCCTGAGATTAACGCGTTCAAATAAACAAACAAACAAACTCTTCAGCTTCATAATATTACTATAGATTATGTCTACTTCTACACTAATACAAGAATTCGACGGGAAAGGAGAGAGCAAACTAAAAACGCGCGGACGTAGTCGCTGGGGACCGCTTGTTCATAATATGATCATTGATGATAAAACAGGCCTACCTCAAACCCACTCGACACTAAGTTTTGTATCAATATAATACACATTGTCTAATTTTATCTGCACGCCATTCCTGATCTCCAACCGAAAACTGAATTAATTACTTATAAACACATAGCAACTAAAAGAAAACTTCGGATTAAGCTCCATATAAATAGAAGGGGCATCGTTCTGCTGAGTAGTTACTGGAGCAATTACATACAGAATTTAAACTAAATCGTGAGCCAAAAGTAAACAAAAACTTCCGCGAACAACCAACATTTTGGACCTTGCAAATAGGTATTCGTCCCACGCAGAATCATGAACCGAAACGAAACGTACAATTGTCACAATAATACCTGGTAAAGGTAAGGAAATATTTGTGAATAATAATTTGCCTCAATGTCACCAAATTCCTTTTGTGATGGTAACAAGCTGTAATAATATTTAAAAATCTTTCGCTAAATAATAAAATAGGTCGTCAAATTACAGCGCCACTGCTTGATTGTTCTGTGTTTAATGATCGAAAATGAATATAGAAGCTATATAAAGCAAATCTGTCAATATTTTGTACTGCAAACTATGTAAATAAATAGGAATAACGCATGTAATAGCGCATGAATTAAGAAATCAGTAGGTAAGTACGTCAGATAAAACACCGCCTTCAAAATACTGACTAAAAAGCTTTAAATAGCGCATTCGCCTTCTTTAAGAGAAACAAACTTACGTACTCGTATTGTGTCAAGCTTACGTCACCAACATTCTACCAAACACATCACGCACCGACTCCAAATATATTTGTTTCTCCTAAATAGAAGACGAATGTGTTATTTAAAGCTTTCTAGACAGTTTTAGGGGGCGATTTTTTGAAGTGAAAACTTCTTTAGCGGCGTTGAGCACTTTTGTGGGATGGGGGAAAAATGTGAAACTCGCGTCAGGACACGTGGGCTGATCGAAAAACCGTTAGACGGTTGGCGAAATTATGGATGTAAGTTGATTTTTCTGAGAGATAAACTTTTTAATGTAATTTAATATAATATAAATTGTAATGTTTGTGTACGTACGCAATAAATAAATATTGTATTCTATAAAAATATTATATTATTATTATTATTATTATTGTTGTTGTATTATTATTAATATTATTATTATTGTTGTATTATTATTATTATTATTATTGTATTCTTTCACAAAAATGATAGTACTTTTATATTGATAATAAGAGCAATTCATTCAAAATTATTCCCTAACTATTCCAAAAAATCAAAAATGCACAACGTTGATATTCAAGTTTTCACTTCTGCCGGCACTCCCGGAGTGCATTTTTTTATATATTTTTTCATGATTTTTAGTTATTACTTTCATTAGAATTGCTCCAATAGTTTTTGAAACATGAGCATATTTCAAAAACTACTAGAATCTAATAAAACTTACACTGTACTCTAAGTTGACCAATACCTTTTTAAATTGACATAGAATCATCTCGCTATTGATTTCCCGTTTTTAAGAAATCCTGAGATAAACATACATACACTCATAAAATTACTAGATCAATATACTGAAATTTCATCATTATTTTGAAGGTATCACATCTAAACAGGTCGAAATGATTTCATCCTTATTTTCGAAGACGGTAATAAAAAGGTGACAGGTGCAATGCCCTGCAATGATCCGATAACCTTTAGGGGAAGTTCATAAAACAAAGGGTAGGCAATAGAATTCTCAGTGCGAATGACTTCAAAGCCGGAGTAAGACCGAGTACACACGGGGTCGATGGATATTTGCCTTCGAGTGTGTTCGCGCCTTGGTGAGCATAGCTCTTTATAAGCAGAAGTGGGTGACAAAAAGTTGTTGAAGAACGTAAACGTTTGGTGAATTTGTCATGAATGGAAACTAAATCCATCTTTTATTTACTAACTAGGTAGATTCAGTTCTACAAATATTGTTCTTGAAGTGATACGTTTACATTGTCCCACTGAAGTTAGTCCTGTGTTTAATTTATTTTTAGAAAACCCGATTGATTTTTATTTGAATGGTGCATGGCATTTTTTCACCGACATTAAATCTGGAATTTGACTGTCTTCAAAACCATTGAAACGAATTTATAAAGCAAGTAAAAATTTAAAAAAAAACACATATATAAATGGAATATATTCTACTTCTGTACGTGGGGACCTTCTGCTGAATTGCTGTATAGAAAAATAACGCAAAAAATAAATTCTGCAACAGCCAGTAATAAAGCTGGCTGGTTTCTCAAATGATTAGCATAGCTATCTAACGCGGCAACGCAGCTAGCATCATGGCTTCTTTGAATTGATTGTTATACTTCATGAAGTAAATACATTCAGACTTTAAGATCCACTTATGACCGGCTGCGAGGTTCCTGTAATAAACTAACGCTCGTTAACTTCTAAAAGCATTTAGAAGGTTGACTCTTGCTTTGAACTACACTATGTAATAGAGTAGGTAATCTAACGGTAACTAATACTAAGTTCTACATGAGACAGGGCCATGGGTCATATTATATTTTGACAACCTCCGTGGTGTAGTAGCTGAGCATGCTGTCGCCGGCCCAAGGTCCCGGGCTCGATTCCCGGTCAGGTCAATGCAGAAATTATAGTTTTCTATATTTTCTCGGGACTGGATGTTGTGGTACCACCGTTGTGTCTGATTTCCATAAAACAAGTGCATTTGCTATTTACTTTGGGATCAGCAGAGCATTGTGTTTGATTGGTGTCCAAAATTGATTCAAAAAAATATATCAGAATCAGAGTTTTGTTAGGATCATCACACTAGCTTATCTTAAATAGGCCTACTCGCAACTCCAACTTCGAGGAGATTAATAGTATTTTTTATCGCTGTCAATAAATTTTATAGGATTAATTTTGAAGCCTAAGAAAGCAAGTAGTAACAGTGGCTATGGTTAAGGTAATTAACTATAACATTGATTATTTTGACGACAGACAACTACTTAGGTGTAATTAAACTACTATTACTAGCGAATGGAACAGACACCACGAACAAATTTCGAGCTCCATTAATTGACGCCACTAGTCATCAACGCAAACAAACGGTTTCTTGTTCATCGTTCGAATTTGAAGAAATATGATCTTGTCATACGCATGTCATACGCATGTCAGACGCAAATTTGTCATAATATTGCGTTTCATTTCGTGCTTGGCATAGCCTCTCTATGTGCAGTAATCACAAATCACTGTTAAGAGTTAAACGATAAAGTATGATATGTTAGACATATTGGAGAAATTGAGAATGTTTCAGTGTCCAATTCAATTAAACATCAATGAGAAACAAATTTGATTGAACAAGCATTTAAAATTGTAAATAGCACAGCTCGTAGTATGAATATTGTTTCTATATCTGCAACCGAGCCCAATAACAAGATATCATAAGACATGATAGTATGGAAATAACTAAAATAAACTATACTTGCCGTTACAACGTCAGTCAAAAGCCTTATATTCCTTACTGCATAGGCCGACAAACTGAGTTTTCCTGACAAGGTCTCGATATGTGGACCCAATTAAACGCTTATGATCTGAAGTAATTTCCAAAAACGTTGAGCTTCGTAAAGTATAAATGAGCCACTCATTTTTAACCATGATCTTCGTTTGGACTTGTCTGACATTGGGTATTGTAAATTAGAGACGTATCATCTGCAAACAGTACTATTTCACAATCATCATCAAGTACGAAGATCATTTATATATCAGATACAATAACGGTCTCAATATCGATCCATGGGGCACTGAATGAGAATACTTATGTTAGAATGAAAATGAGACTGTTTAATGTCAAGTTCAGTGAAACATCAGAAAGGAATATAGAAGATGTTTAAAAAATGACAAGATCATGTGCAGTATCTCTAATAATAGCAAAAACAACAGTTTTAGACACCATTACATTAGACAAACCCATGACATTAGACATTTAGTATGAAATCTGAATTAAATTCTTAATATTTAGGTAAGTTAAATAGTAAACTTCTAAAATCCTGGCAAATCCATCTGTTTATTCTAAAGCCATTATCACGTCAAAACGTGAAAAAAAAGTAAATCAGTCTATGTCAAATGTCATTTCGCTTTCCGCTTTTAATCTTTTTTTATCTCTTCAAACAGCTGAGTGGCTAAAAGGTACTTGACAGATTTATTAGACTTTATGAAAAATCGCTACATGTTATTATTTTAAGTAAATACGATCTAAACGTTTAATATTTTACGGGTAAAAATCATTCCAAACACGATTAAGCTTTTCATAAGCTATTTTTTAGTGTAAAGTACAAGGTGTTGGTATTTTCCCGAGACAAACGTAAACATGTCTTTTAATTGAACAAGGATTTGTTGCAAAGTGATATTAATGCCTTTATTAACTACCTCATCGTATTTTTTACAAATAACTAAGTCTACAATAAAAACCATTCATTGTTTCCGGGAAAATATATTAACTATGATACCTTTACAAACCGCTCGTAAACAAGTCTAATTATAGCCACTACTAATAGTTTTGGTGATATGTACGTGACGTGTGACGTCACACTTTGCGTGATGCCGTGTCTATGTCACGATCGTATGACGACACGGGGTCGACGGCCGGCCAGCTGTTTATGCCCGCCAACTCGAGTTCGTCACGTACAACCTTTAGGAAGCCAAAATGGAATCTGTCGGAGTGACGTAGCCTAGGTAATCCAAAGCGGATCAACTGTTAACCTGGAAATTGGAAGTCAAACAAATAAAGTTGCGAAGTGCCAATCTAGTGGCAAAGAAAACTTTAGCTATTCCCTGTTTCCACAACTAGGATTGATGAAGACAAGTAAAATCAGGGCTCTTGATGTTGCAAAGTGAAGTTTATTTATCTGCGTAAAAAGATTATAAAAACACAAAAAAAATGAATAAGGAAAGCCAAACAAGAAGGTTTATAGGTGATGCTGGTCACCAACAAGGACGGATAAAGTAAAAGAAATCACTATCGCACGAATATTAGTAATCGCTGTGAGTGGTCACTTTCCAACAACCATCAAGGAGAAAAATAGCAGACATGATAATTACTTTTTATTATTGATGCACAAGTGGTTTTAATGAATTTGAAGAAATGCTCTTATATTTTAGTAAATTTTATATTATAGTAAATGCCATTACAGTAATAACCTTAAAAACCTTTTAACTAGACATGTTTAGTTAATATGCGCCAGACAACACACCAATAGTCATGGTGACGTACTAAGAAACTTCCTTCCTGATGTGATAAATACCAGATAGTTAGTATGACGGGAGCGTCTCCCATAAATACTTAAATATATAATGTACCTCAATTATGGATGTTTATATGTATAATATAAATCATCGTGCTTATCATACAAGCATTTGCTCCTTGCGGATTCGAACCCGCGACGGCCGCCGTAATAGTCAGGAGCACTTACGCGATTGTTATTGAATGCAGTGCTGAGCTCAAATTTTATTATAGCAATAATAAACTGAATTATGTACACTGTGGTTGTAGGGCACTAGACGCAGATTTACGCAGGTGTGACGTCACGGGATACTTATTGTATCTGTTTTGCCTTGTCTTTAATTTTTTAACGTCTAATCGGATTCTTCACATTATTGCAATTGTAGGTCACCGACCTCTGAGTAAAAACTTTAATGAGCCCGCGTGTTAGATTACTTTAAAAACAAACCACCTCATAATTAAGTAAGGTGAGATGTTTGCCGAGCAGTAAATATATGGATAAAACGCCTGTTAGTCTAGTGTAGTTAGCCCTAACTTAACTTTCGATTATTTAAGCAAGTGTTTTATGATATATTTCGCATCCATTATTTGCATCTATCTTTAGGTAATGGCATTGAAAGCAAAGAATACATTACAATGTATCAAAAAAACATTTGTGAGCAAGAAACCTACGATAAAGTCACCAAACTCTGTGTTGTTTTCAGGTATTCTTAATTACCTATTTGTAGGCATTTGGGATGAAAACGAAGTACGTGACAAAGAGGGTATTGGAAGCATGAAACAGGCTATCGACCTTTTTGTTTATGCGCCGTCATTTAAAAGTTGTAATGATATTGTGCCAATTATAGGCTTTTCGCGGTGCCACCATCTTGTTTCTTTTGTAGCATTTTATTCTTTCTTGTGATAACAATAAGGTTTAAGGAATTTATAGTTCATAGATTCTTTTTAGAAGCCACATTTAAAGTTTTAATAAAACAACCTTTCTGACGATTCGATAATAACGAAAAATACGACCAAATGTTAAGTAATGTAGCTATAAATATATAGACATACCTAGAATGTTTCTTTTGTAGCATTTTATTCTTTCTTGTGATAATAATTTGGTTTAAGGAATTTATCGTTCATAGATTCTTTTTAATAAATAATAAAAAAAATTAATTCAGGGAACAGAAAGACGCCACATTTAAATTAATAATAAATTAATTTTTTAGAAGCCTCATTTAAAGTTTTAATAAAGCAACCTTTCTAACGATTCGGAAATAACGAAAAATACGACCAAATGTTTAGTAATGTAGCTATAAATATATTGACATACCTAGAATCTGCCATTTGAAAGCCATGTAAATACAAGATATCAGATATAATCTGAAAGAAGATATCCAACATGATGAACATTAACGAGGCCTTTCACCCCTTGGCTGTATGTTTATATACGGATATTATGTCAAAATCATATAATATTCCAAGTTAGGTATTATACGCGGGTGAGTTTGCCTAATAGTTATCGTTGAGAACAACAAACATAATAATGTAAGTTAAATATAACCTATTGTTATCTAACTGACCCAAAACGGTAAACGTTTGTACTTAATTATGCATGTTCTACAAAAAAATGAGAATAGGTTCACATACGACAATAAATCAAATTGGTTCACGTTGCAGCAATATCTATGCTTTTCTTATAAAAAATAGCATTGAGTGCTTCCAGTATTTAAAAAAACATTTTAAAAGCTTAAAATAACGCATTTTTAGAGTTCCGTAGCCGAATAGCAAAAAACGGAAGCCTTATAGTTTCGTCAAGTCTGTCTGTCTGTCTGTCTGTCCGTCCGTATGTCACAGCCATTTTATTCTGTAACTATAAGCATTACACAATTGAAATTTGGTAGGAAGATGTACCTAGTTAACCGTTTACCGATTCTCATACAAAAATTAAAAAATAATGACATTTAAGGGGGGTCCTCATACATGAAACTAAAACCAAAAAAAAAATATTTTGTCAAACCTATGCGGGGGTGTCTATGGATAGGTCTTTTAAAATAACATGTAGATTTCTTAAACCATTTTCTTTTAAAGTCTAACGTTTCATAGCTAGACGCTTCTAAAGTGGTAAATTTTTGCAACTCTGGGCGCGGCAGAAGGACGAGTCGATCCCATTCGACTACTCACGTCACAAAGTTTCGTTTTTTTCTTTTTATGGATTGATCATATTCGTAATATGTACGTTGACTGACATTTACTATTAACATTTTAATATGACTCTGAATTTTTATATTAAGATTATTATTGTTATTATTTTACGGTCCAAGCCACTTTCTTTTAAGCATATGTATCGTTTAATCTAGCGGAATGGTAGGTAGGTACGCCGTGCGCAGTGCCCGCGCTGATTGCCAGCATGCACTGATTGGCTGGCATGGATACTTTTATACATCGTAGTACATATACATCGTATATTATTTTTCCTCTCATTTTTGCTTTTTTGTCTTTAGTTTTCTTTTTTTGTTAGTTATGTATAATCTTGTGTATGTGTGTGTTTGTGATGTCCTTCCAATAAATACTTTTTCTTTCTTTCTTTCTTTCTTTCAAATGGGCGTCCCCCCCATCTAATTTCTAAACCAAGCAAGTGAAAATTTTGAAAGAAATATATGATGTAGATCCTAATAAATACTTTCAACCAAAATTGGTTCGGACGGGATCGAACCAGTAGTTTTTGAGATATAGCACATTTTCAACAACCGCAAACATAACTTTGTACTTCATACAAACACTATGAAAAACAAAGTTATATTTGCAGTCAACAAAATATTGTGGTATTTTACTAAGTAGAAGTAAATGGATTTCCTAATTCAGTTAAAGTTGGCACGGAACCCTCAGTGCGCGAGTCCGACTCGCACTTGGCCGGTTTTTGTTCTCTACTTAGGAGAAAAAAAAACATTTAGAGTCGGTATGATGTGCATAGACTGTTGGTGTACGTAAGCTTGAGTTCATGCACAGACTCTAAATGAATTTGTTTCTTCTTATTTAAAGCTTATTAATAAGTTCTTTGAAAAGGTTTTTGCAGTTTCATTTTGAAAGTTATTTTATGATTTAAGTTGTACCTATATCTAAAAATAGAACATTTTGATAAAACTTAAACTGTACCCTTAGTTGGTAATTTTTGTTTTTAAGAAATCATTACTCACTTACGAAATGTTTGCAAGCTTTAATAGATCAACATACTCAAATATTATCAAATTCTAAAAATATCACATACATAAACATTGCAGTGATTACCTTCTTTTTTTTTGAAGTCGGTAAAAAACAAATCTTTGCTGACATACAATTTTAGTTTCGTCCAAATCGGTCTAATAACAAAAATTATAAAATAAAAAAATATTTTTTTCATTTACCTCAAGATTATTGTGGTCACTGCTGTGGTCAATGAACTTTTCCAGTGAATTCACATCTAAAGAAGTAAGTCTTATTGGAAACACAATTTGTATATAAGCCTAAAGATTCAGTTTTGTTTGTCAGCAATTATCATCCGTCCGCCTAAGTCAAAGAATATAGCGGGCACAGGGAAAAATAGGCATCGATGCTAAAGGATCTTGACCAAAACTCTATAGAAACTCGGCCCTCTTTGCGTCTGCATGCGTATTTACAAAATGTTCGGATAAAATATATAATTTTTTGAAAGAATACAAACAAAAAATTTTTTTGAAAAATAATTATGGGTTTACGAGGAATTCAATGGCTGATTTTGAGGTTATGTTTTGTGATTGCAGAGTTATTGCACATTACCTACATTCATTTTGATACATTCAGAAGGTAATTGTTATATTTTACTAAAGTTACTTACTAACTTACTTACTTATTTGTCCTTAAAATACCAGGGCAGTTATAATTCGAACAAGATTTTTGAAATATAAACTACAAAAACGCGATCTGGGCCCGGCTTTGGTCAATATCCTTTGTGTTTTATATAGGATGTGACCTGTAATAGGAGCAAAAATTTTAAATATTTGAGTTACTAGTAAGCAATTTTAAATGGTTTTAATTAATTATTGGTGTCCAATATTTATAATGAAAAATACTTTTTTCTTAAAATTCATCAAACCAGAAATGTACTGCAAACAAGTGTGCCCAATCATTGACATTGTCATTTAGTACCTACAAAGCTTAACCGATATTCATATATTAAGCATTACAGCTTTGGATTACTATATTTCTGAATAAACTTATTTTAGAGAACTATGAATAGATGTAACTACGTAAAATCTGTAGAATCATTGATTAAAATATTTGCTCTTATTACAGGTCACACGCTGAATTGATCGTTCAAAAACTAAGTGAATAATACCCAATCTCACTTAACTTTATTTTTAAATAATTCGTTTATCATTGACAATGTTATGGCCAGTTAATTGAGTTTAATTATGTTCACTATGGGTGTACCTGTTTAAATTAATAATAAAACATCCATACGCACTTATTTTAAGCTATTCACTAGTAATAGTACCACTGAAAACCAGCGCCAGAGCCTCCCGGGTACCTGGCTTATGCTGAGTGGGGTCCTCTTGATTTGGACATCACCGACACACGGCACACTATGCCACGCACTACAGGGTTAATATATTTTTTCTCCTTAGCTTTTTTTTTCTTCTTTTTCTTTTTGGTTGTATTTTTCTGTTTTGTAATTTGTAAATTCGTTGTGTGATTGTGTATGTTATTGTTCTGTAAACTCGTTTTAATGTGTGTGTGTTTGTGATGTCCTAAATTAATAAACTCATTTTCTTTCTTTCTTTCTTTCTAATATTCTGGCATGTAATCTGATTTTAAAATAAAAAAAAATATTTAAATCAGTTAAGTAAAAAATAAACTAAAGTTGAATTTTATAAAATTATTTTGCTTTAAATTTCCGCTAAGCGACGCCGGCGCAGGCAACTAAGAGACAGTAGTTGCCTGCAGCGGTCCGTGCTCATAGGCTGTGCCGCATGCGTATTATATGCATGCATGCATATGCGTATATGCATAGTATTAAAGCACAATATTTTTATAAAATTCAACTTAATAATGGATTTCCGCAACGTAACGCCTGATACCATTATTAAAAAAGACTGATAAAGTACATTTATTTTCTGCATTTTATACACTTTGGGTGTGGTTTTGTAAATAAGTTTGGCATAAAATCGCTCGTCTTTTGTGCCTCATACTTCCTGATCAAATAGCGCAGTAATCGAGAGCAATTCCCAAGAGATATTTTCTGGGCTATTTCAACTCAAGTTTATTGCTCGATATCCAACAGCAAGACATACTTACAAACATATTTTTGACGTTTGCTATAGTATAATAAAAATATTGGATATCGATCACATACATTGCTTTGATCCCAAAGTAAGTAACGTATGCACTTGTGTTGCGGAAATCAGACACAACGATGGTACTATAACACACAGACCCAAAACAATATAGATAATTTTGATTTCTATATTGGGTCAATATCCGGGTTCGGAAATCGAATCTGGGTCTTCGGAACAGCGACGCCTTGAAACGAGGTCGTCAATACAAGTGGTGCTTGCTGTATTAATAGTAGAAAACCGAATTTCATTTTAAACTGTATACTTATATTACAAAAATTCAATCAGCGATAAAAAAAGACACATTAGTTTCATCTTCATCATTTTTAGGCCAAAGGACGTCCATTTCTAAACGTAGGCCTCCCCCAAGGCTATCCACAGCGACAGATCACAAGCGGTCTGCATCCGGTTTAATCCTGCGATCTTTACAAGATCATCTATCCATCTTGTCGGTGGACGTCCCACGCTGCGATTTAGGCCAAAATCTATAACTTTTCTGCCCCAATGGCTATCAGTTCTTCGCGCTATGTGCCCTGTCCTCTGCCATTTGAGCTTAGAAATTCGTAGGTATATGTACGTTACCTTAGTTCTTCTAATTATCTCCTTGTTTCTGATTCGATTTCGTAGAGACACCGAGTGTCTCCATCGCTCGCTGTGTGAAGTTTGTAGATGAATTAGTTTATTTGTTATTGATTACTTTTGTTTGCATCTAAAAATAGATAGTAATAAATAACTTCGATTTTATTACTTTATTATCATTCTGTCTAAGTGCACCACAAAGTCGGGTTAACCTTTTCGCGCCTAATCACAACTGTGATGAATTATACATTTTATTAAACTTTATACAATTACAACTTGTCTGTATCATGCCATAGTAAAATTAGAAGTCATCATCAATAGAACGCACTAAGTATTTAAAAACCGGCCAAGTGCGAGTCGGACTCGCGCACTGAGGGTTCCGTGCTAACTTTACTTCCACTTAGTAAAATACCATAATATTTTGTTGACAAGAAATTTAACTTTGTTTTTTGTAGTGTTTGCATGAAGGACAAAGTTATGTTTGCGGTTGTTGAAAATGTGCTATATCTCAAAAACTACTCGTGCGATCCCGTACAAACCAATTTTCGTCAACGGTATTTGTTAAGATCTACATAATATATGTATATTTTTTCAAATTTACACTCGCTTAGTTCAGAAGTTACAGATCTATCAAACGTTACATTTGAATAGAAAATGGTTTTAGGAACCTCTATGTCATTTTAAAAGACCTATCCACAGACACCCCACACGCATAGGTTTGATTAAAAAATTTTTTTTAAGGATTTAGTTTTATGTATTAAATACCATTACTTTTTATTTTTGTATAAGAATCGTAAAGTGGTTAACAGGATACATCTTCCTACCAAATTTAAATAGTGTGATGCTTATAGTTACATTATAAAGTGGCTGTGAAATACGAACGGACAGGCAGACAGACAGAGGGACTCCACAAAACTATAAGGGTTCAGTTTTTTGCCATTCCGCTACAGAACCCTAAAAACAACGATTGTGAAATAATGTACCCACATTATTTCACAATCGTTTTACGTTTCATCGATAAAATCATTAACTTATAATTAGTTATAACTTTTGTTGCTACCAAACATATCACGCGTGCTCACATGCTACAACTTCTATTTTAAAGTTCTTTTTCTTTGCTTGTCGAATTTGTAAACAATCTTGACATACCTTTATAACGAAATGAATTTTTCAAATAAGATATAAACAATACTTATAAAATACATAGGTAATTCACCGTTCCATACTGAGATATTTTGAAAATTAATAGTTAATTAATTATATTTTTTTATTTAGTGATATTATTTTAAAAGATAAAAATATTGTTTACATTATTGGACTAGCAATAAAAAGTGGACTTTACTATATTATTATTGTAGTTAACTTTTAATACTGAACGCCATCATCATTGAACCAGTTGTTTTTATTTAGCTATCAATCATTATTTGTTACTTACCGTACACATATCATTTGTTCAGTTACAAAGTATTCATTTACACAGTAGCAGTAGGAAAAAGCAACGTTAGTTTAGCGTAGCTCGTGCTAGTGCAGACTACTAAATAAGTTATATTTATCACGACATAAAAACGAACTGAAACTTATCGAACATAAACGAATAACTTAGCTCTTGGTCTGCTCCCCGCATCAAGTCTGATGTGAATTCAAACAGATGTTAATCGGTCATAAGCACAGTTTACACTTACACTTCTCCTGGGTTCGGGGGTTTCCTGGAACCCGGAGTTAATTTGCCGAAGTGGGCCTTCCGACTGACTGACAGCCGCGGTCGATGACCGAGGCCATTAAAATTTTCCCTGATTGAGATTCGTCTACATTTGTAACGCGTCGATAGCTGAAGGGACTCAGTCTATATTTAAAGCCAGTTTTAATTGAACAAAAGTTGTAGTTAATGGCAACCAATTAACAAATAGTAATATCGATTTTAAGTATGATATTGTTCGATAAATATTCGAGCATTTTTTTACACGCTGGTATGCTTTAGTAGCAGGTTAATAGTATGGTTACTGAGGTCAGACGATCAGACATCAGTGAACGCTGGATAAGTTCCTATAGCCGATTTCGACTACGGTAGCCAGTCACAACGACCAACTGAGTGCACAAGTGTGTGCGCAAACACAGGTGCACTCTCTATTCCTTTCACTGTCATTACCCGATGGGATGGCAATCTGACACGAGCGGAGAGAGATCAGGCGCAGGACCATCGGCTTTACGTGCTTTCCGATGCACGGGGGTGAAATACCGCCAACTTTCAAACTCCGGGTTACCCTGAGAATTTCTGCACTTAAAAATTCAGGTAGATATTTTTAGCCCGACCCGGGCTTCGGACCCGAGACTTCTTGCGCAGCCGTCGTTTTAAAGTGCGACCCTCTACCCACTTTGCCACCGAGGCAGTTAAACGCTCAGGGTATAGGAAGGTTCATAGATAGTTAGTAGGTACTAAGAATACACATTATTTGGCTCCATGCAAAATGTCTTTATCCATATTTCATCCCTGATACACTAAATATACACTAAAGCGAAAACTATTTTCAGGCTCAGCAGCTACATTTGATACGCAATGGACTAGGAAACTGTAGTGATTTATTGCTTCTTGTCGCTGATTTACGGAAGAAAAATTACTTGGCCGAAATAAAAAACAGCTCGTTGTGTTCAATATGGATTGTAATGATCATTTTCAATTCCGTACCAATTTTAACTGAATTAGGGACTTACTTCCATTTATTTAAACTTGGTTTTGGAAGTTAGCCGGGGGGGGGGGGGGGGCGAAGGCCCATTCTACCACTTTAGAAGCGTCTATCTATGTTTTAGCTCCGCATAAATATCATTATTTTTTATTTTTTGCGGTTAGCGGTTAACAAACAGGATACATCTTCCGATCAACAGTGTGATGATTATAGTTACTGCTGGTCTTACACTATGGAGAGAGTACAGTCGTCAAGCCCAGAGAGCGAGTGGACTGTAATTTAAATTTAACACTAGGCACTGACTGTTCCCCAGTAAAACACTGCACTTATACTGACACACATTAATTTATTAATACTTTTACTATTTTCACAATTCACTGGTAATTACTGGTACTTCACTTTTCACTAGTAGCTGTATTCACTATTAAACCGTAGGAAGGAATGAAAGTACTGCATACAAATTCGGCTCTATTCTTGTATGATTTTCTGCGTTCAATTAGCGACTAAAGTGATCCATTATTATCTCTAATTATTGAGCAAGAAGTTTGCACACGGCACTACTATGTTCATTTCTTTCTTACATATATTGCTATCCTATTCAATTTTACTTAACAATTTTCGTGTTCGTTCTAACTTATACATTTTTCTCTTTCTTTAAGTCTAGTAGAAAATTAGTAAATAAACGACAATATCAAAGCTTATAAAAACATATAAAACTTCTTTTTCCTTGTGGCTGTCGTCAACATTCTCCCCCCGGCGAAGGTGTACCGTAGCCTCCTCCGGTAGACAGCCTCTCGTTGGTGCAGCGCGTCCCTTCCCTCTGGTCCGGGGAAGGTGCGGATGTAGATATCACGATGATCTTAGAGGTGGGTCTTTTGAAGGTCCCACCTTTGGTTAGCACATCTACAATGCGCGTGACACCGTCAGGTCCTGGAAAGGTCCTGGTGACAGTGCCTCTCGGCCACATGTTCCGTGGTAGTTGCGGATCAGCGATGATGACCAGATCGCCTGTTTTGACGGCAACCTGGCGTTCGTGACGGTCAAGGCGTGGCACCAGTGTGGGTAGGTACTCGTACTAGCTGTCCGCAAGTGCCATTGCTGTTCTCCAAGCCCGCCGGTCCGCTTCTTCGCAGGCTCCGGTGTGTGGTAGTCCTGTTGATGATTCCAGAAGGAAGTGGTTGGGAGTCAGCGCTTCTGGGTCTTCTGGATCCACGGAGACATGGGTCAATGGTCTTGAGTTGATTGAGTATTCAGCTTCAGTCAGCAGAGTGGTCAGGGTCTCTTCTTTCGGCGCTTTCTCCTTTAAAGTTGTGGTAAGCGCGTTCTTGACCGAGCGCACTAGCCTTTCCCATGCGCCTCCCTGGTTCGGAGCTCCTGGGGCTATGAATTTCCACTCGGTGTCGTAGTTCATCGCCAGTCTTGATAGTTCTGGTAGCCATTCGGCATAAGCTTTCTTTAGTTCTATGTCTGCGCCTCTGAAGTTTGTTCCATTATCGCTGTACAGCGTCTTGGGCCATCCTCTTCTGGCAGCCATTCTTCTGAGCGCCATGATAGCAGAGCCAGTGCTTAAGGAAGCGACTGACTCTAAATGGATGGCTCTTGTTGTCAGGCAGATGAAAAGAGCACACCATCTTTTTTCTCGTCGTCTTCCTATCGTCACTGTGATGGGGCCGAAGTAGTCTACTCTGCAAAAGCTGAATGGTCTGTGGTATGACTGCAGGCGTTCAATCGGTAGATCTCCGATTGGTGGGTTTCTTGGCTTCGTCTTTCTTAGTAGACACATCTGGCAGTCGGCGGCTACTTTCTTAACTGTAGACCGCAATCGTGTCACCCAGAACTTTTGTCGAACGTCGTTGACTATCCTCTCGGTGTTCGCATGGCCAGCTCTTTGGTGTTCTCGCCCGATGAGTAGTCTTGTGAATGGATGGCGCCTATCCAGCAGTATGGGTCGCCTTGCTGTATCAGGTACCGCTGCCTTGTTTGCGCGCCCATTGAGCTTTAGGAGCCCATCTTCCCAAAGCAGGTCAAAGCGATGAAGAGGGCTTGATTGGGGCACGATGATGCCTCTCTTCGTGCAGACTATTTCGTGAGGAAACGAGTCTTGCTGTAATCGTCGCAACCAGAGATTCGTTGCCTTCTTGATGTGTTCATGGCTGAGCGTAGTCTTCTGTTCGCGGCAAAGATCTACGAACTGTAATATTCTTGCCGTGGCTCCAATCAACCGATCGTATGAGGAGAATCTTCTGATGTCAGGCAGTGCTACATCTTCTTTTTCCCGTTCTTCAGTGATGACATGTAGTAGTTCCGTGGTGATGCCATCGCTGCTATCTTCTTGGCGTGGCCAGTCACGTTTAGACTTCTCCAAAAATGACGACATTCCAAACCATGGTTCATCTTCGGACGTTGGCACGTAGCCTGTTCGCGTTGCTACGTCAGCTATGTTCTGGTGAGTGGCACCCACCGCCAGTCTGCTGGCTTCGTTTCTTCTGTGATCTCGCCGAGCCGGTGTGCTACAAAGGGCGTGTAGCGTCGACTCCCGTTCCTCAGCCAATGTAAGACTATTTGCGAGTCACTCCAGTAGACCGTGTCATCGATGCGAAGTCTGTGCTCTTGTTTGATGGCATTCGCTAACCTCGTTCCAATTAATGCTGCTTGTAGCTCTAGCCTGGGAATGGTTTGTGCTTTGAGCGGGATGTCCTTCGCGCGTGCTGCCACCAACACAACTTCCACTTCCTTGTTGCTGTAGGTGAGCCTCCAGTATGCAGCCGTTGCGTATGCTTCTTCGCTTGCATCACAGAAGATGTGCAATTCTCGACGTTGCACTTCTCTCCCCCCGTTGTAGCTTCGGGGAAGCTGAAGCTTCTTGATGTTTTTTAAGTTTGTGATCCAACCGTCGAATTCGTTGGCGATGTCTTCAGGAATCGGTTCGTCCCATCCAGTCTTGAGGCGCCATAATTTCTGAAGAGTGATCTTCGCTGCAATGGTGTAGCAGCTCAGAAGTCCCAGCGAGTCATAAATGCTCATTACCGTTGACAGGGCTTCTCGTTTTGTGGGGGCTCGTTCTCACGGCTGACTTCACGGCTTCTGAGACTTGAATCAGCGAAGTGTTGAAGCTCAGCTTGTCGGTCTTCGGGTTCCATAGAAGTCCCAAGGTCTTCTCTTGTCCTCCTAGTGGTGTTGTTCCCGCTTTTGCTCGTCTGTCCTTTGGTGTGACCTCTAGCAGCTCCTCGTTGTTGCTGCTCCAACCTCGAAGATGGAAATCGGCTTTCTTGTGTACCTCGTTGACTTGAACGATGATTCGTTTGGCGCTCTCCAGGTCGTTGAAGCTATCTATGTAGTGGGCTTCCATGATCGGTAGAACGGCTTCAGGGTGTGTCTTCGCGTGCTGAAGTGCGTTCTTGTTCCGGACGCTGTGTGCCAGGAATGGAGAGCTTGATGCGCCAAATATCATTGAAGTCATCTTCATCTTCACTGGTTTGTCTGTTGATTGTTCCCTCCATAGGAACATCTGCGCAGGTTGATCTTCCTTTTTTATCTTCACTCGCAGAAACATTTCTTCTATGTCTGCTGTTATTGCGTAGGCGCCTTCTCGGAACCGGAACAGTATGGTCTGCAAAGACTGCAGAAGGTCCGGCCCCTCCAGCAGGCAATCATTCAGGCAGACTCCGTTCGCCTTGGCTGCTGCGTCGAAGACAAGCCTGATCTTCCCTGGCTTGTTCGGGTTCTTTACTGCGAAGTGTGGTAAATACCACGCTACTGAACTGTCTTCTTCTTCGCCACTACACTGCTCGGCGTATCCCTTCTTTAGCAGGTTCTCCACTTGCTCGTGGTACTGCTTCTTCTCTTCGGGACGACGTTCTAAGCTGGACTCAAGTGTCTTCAGCCTCTTCAAGGCAGCGTTGTAGCTGTTTGGTAGCTTTATGCCTTCGCTCTTCCACGGTAGACTTACTTCGAATCTTCCGTTTTTGTTCACCGCGGTTTCTTCGAAGATCTTCATGGCTCGTAGGTCATCTTCTTTCGTGAATTCATTCTTCATAGATATCCCTAGCGAGTCGACGCGAAAGTGATGTTCGACCAGATCTTCGATCTTCTCATCTAGTTTGATGTGCAAGATCTTCTCTGTATCTTGACAGCTTCTAGGTACTCTTCCGTGGATCACCCATCCTAGTAAGGTCTTGGAGGCTGCCGGCTGATACGGCTTGCCCGCTCGCAGCTCCCTCTTGATGATCAACGGCCAGTTGTCAGTTCCTATGAGGACTCGTGGCTTGGCGTTCTGGTAGGCTAGGCTTGAGATATCCAGTCCTCGCAGGTGTTCCAGCTGTAGTGCCTCCTTTGGCAACGACTGCGTCGATAGGTCCAGACCTGCTATCGTTCGGAGTGTGATGACAGAGCTGTGTCCGCTGACGTCATCTCCCATGATCTTGACGCGGACGGTTCTGCTGTTCATGCTCGTGACTTCTTTGTCTATGCTTCTTAGTTTTAGACAAATACTGGGTCCGCTAGCTCCAACTTCGTTCGCGAGGTCTTCGTCGATGAGAGAGATCGTGGCCCCTTCATCAAAGAGCACGTATGTTCGCTGCGCCCCCCGCTGGCCGCTGATGATGATCGGACATATCTTCAGCTTTACGTCACTCCCTCCAGGTGTAGCTGTGGCCATTGCGACCTCTGCTTGGTTCGTAGTCACCTGTTCGACTTCCTCTTTGGCCGGGATTTCAGCATGTAGGGTTGCGTGGTGAGGACGTTTGCAGCCCTTCACGCCGCAGAGCTTCTGTTTACAGTTCATTCTTCTGTGCCTGCTGATGATGCACCGGAAACAGAGTTTTGCGTTCTTCACTGCCTCCCAACGCTCCGACACCGACAGCTCCTTGTACTTCGGGCACGCAGGTAGCTTGTGTTCACTGTTGCACACTATGCAGACGCTGGCTTCGGGCTTCTGATTCTCTTCTGGCCTGCTGCTCGTCTCCGTTACAGTGAATACTTTTCTCTTTTGTTCGATCTTCGTGTTCTTGATCGGGACGTCTTTTCTAGCACCACTGTAACTGTGTTTTAATACACGGTCAGCTTGCTGCATTAAAAACTCGGAAAGCCTTACGATTTGAGTCGTATTTCTCGGCTGCTCCTCGGCGAAGTCACACCACCTTGACTTGATGTGTGGGCTCAGCTTCTCTAATACTTCACGCACTAGCAATGGGTTGTACAGATATGCTGGATCCACGTTGCCAAGAGTTGCCACGATGTTCTGGACTTTGATGGCGAAGGAATTTAATTCACTTGCAGTACTTCCCATCTTGGGCAGCTTCTTAAGTTCTTCGTATGCCATATCTATGATCATCTCTGGGCGTCCAAAGCATTGCTGTAACGTCTTCATTACTCGATTTGGGTGCGTTGCGCTGCTAAGTAGTGGCGTTACCACTTCCTTTGCTTCACCTCTGAGAGCGTTGCGTAGTCGGGCCAAGTTTTCGTATGGAGTGAACTTATACAGCCTTGTTGATTCCTCCATTGCAGTGGCGAAGTGTATCCACTCCAGTGGTGATCCGGAGAATAGCGGTAGATCCGTAACTTGCTGCGGTGGTGGTCGCGACGCCATCATCTGTGACAGCGTGTCTGCCAGCTGTTCAATACTTCGTCCCTTCGGGGTTGACGATCTCTTCCTTTCTGCGCGTGGTCTGGGTTGGACCGGTCCCGGCGTCCAAAATCTTGCCCTTCGGGTCACAGGCGTCTCTTCGTTGCTGGGTTCCGGTGGAGCCTCCAGGCGCTCTCCCCGTTCGGCATCCACGTTTGGCGCAGACTTGTCCGGCCACTCGTTTACTTTTTCTATTTCTTGCATCTGTTCCTGGTCACTGTCGTCATCCAACTCTGCTAGGTCTGCCGTGAGCTTCTTCTTTACCATCTCGGCCTCAAGCTCAAGCTCCTTGCGTCTGATGGCTGCGAGCCACTCCTCTGCCTCGAACCGTAGCCGTGCTACAACGCTAGCAGTGGATCTGGTGGAGCGTGCTCTGGCGTGCTGCATCCTGCTCGTTGCGGCGGTCTCGACATGTCCCATGTTCACGTCGGACGCTGAGTGCGTACCCAACACAGCGGCGCCACGTTCGTTAGGCTGGGCGGCCGTATGCTGTTCCGCTTCCAAGCGGCTCCTCGTCGACGGGGACGGCGACCGGGGCGGTTCCGGTAACACACGTTCGGAACGTTTGGCCATGACTTGGCTTCGCGTATACACCATTTAAACACTTATTAGAGTCAATTAGCAGAGTCAAATGTCTATTTGCAAATCATAATTAACACAGACAGAGTTCATCCACAGTTCAGGAATCAAAGTTCAGATCAGATGCACTTAACACGAAATAACACAGTAATCACTTGTAGAAATCATAAAAGTACTTACAATTTATGGTCCAAAATAAGTGTCCATATTGCACTAAGTCATAAACACTAATTTCACAGCACAGAGTCCACTGGTGCGTACTTTCGATCCGTCTCCGATAGGACCAAGGATGTTGGTGTTACACTATGGAGAGAGTAAAGTCGTCAAGCCCAGAGAGCAAGTGGACTGTAATTTAAATTTAACACTAGGCACTGACTGTTCCCCAGTAAAACACTGCACTTATACTGACACACATTAATTTATTAATACTTTTACTATTTTCACAATTCACTGGTAATTACTGGTACTTCACTTTTTACTAGTAGCTGTATTCACTATTAAACCGTAGGAAGGAATGAACGTACTGCATACAAATTCGGCTCTATTCTTGTATGATTTTCTGCGATCAATTAGCGACTAAAGCGATCCATTATTATCTCTAATTATTGAGCACGAAGTTTGCACACGGCACTACTATGTTCATTTCTTTCTTACATATATTGCTATCCTATTCAATTTTACTTAACAATTTTCGTGTTCGTTCTAACTTATACATTTTTCTCTTTCTTTAAGTCTAGTAGAAAATTAGTAAATAAACGACAATATCAAAGCTTATGAAAACATATAAAACTTCTTTTGGTCTTGTGGCTGTCGTCAACAGTTACAGTATAAAGTGGCTGTGATATACGGACGGACAGACAGACAGGAAGACAGAGTTGACGAAACTATAAGGGTTCCATTTTTTGCCATTCGGCTACGGAACCCTATAAAACTTGACACACAATGAAGTGTCGAAAAAATGGGTTTTTTCTTAATAGCATAACAACAAAAGTGTATTTTTCCGCAATAAAACCAGACGGTAAAGCTTTTCTTTAATGGTCAATTTCGAGTTGGTAGCGATTGAAATTGAACAGTGTACGAAATATTTCAGAAATATTTTTATGACGCGTACCGATCGTAAGTGTTTTGTGACAATATTACTTTCCGGGAAGGTCTGAGGTCGTCGACCTAGAGATTTAAGTGCCATATTTTATGACTTGCAATACACCCTAAATTGATATTGAAAGTATTTTTAGCAGTAACTGTAGGTAATTATGCTATAAGTGTTAAATGATAATCTTAACACAGTCAGTCATTTACGTAGTATAGTAACTACTACGACAGTGTTTGCTTTCTTCTACAGCTTAACTTTAACAGTATTATCGGACCCTAAACAAAATAAATAAAGCACTCTTCCAGAACCAATGGATTTATCCCTTAATTGGGGTTTAAAAGCAATAAACTAATGTTATCTCTGTATTCACCTTCACGTCGTATGATAATTTAGTACCTACTTAATTTAACAGTCGCAAATGTAAACACGCGAGTACTAATGAACGGCTGGAGCCAATATGTCAACGTACTGCAAATGCCATGACACGTTTTATTTTAACGGGAACGTTTCATCCTCCTCTTCTTATCCAGATGGATATTCACCTCCGTGACGATGACCTTGGTGGTGTATTTCAAGGCGTCGCCGTTCTGAGGTTCCGGGTTTGATTCCCGGTTCGATAAATATAGAAGTAAATAATAAAACTATACTGTCTCGGGTCTGGGTGTTGTGGTACCGCCGTTTTTTCTGTTTTCCATAACACAATTCTTAATTTGGGATCAGAACAATGTAAGTGATTGGGATCCAATATTTATTTATTTATTTATCCCCATTCCTCGTAATTTAATGTACAAAATGAATGAACCAGACATTAAGTATATGTGTAAGTATACTAAGTAAATGTCGTGTTGCAAATTGGTCTATTTAGTTGTAATTAAACAGTTTTGTCATCGATACTCTATTATCAATTGATGTAGCACACACACTTACTTACTCCGATGGCTCAGCGACCCAAAGTGGCCTCCGACATATTTTAGTGCACAAGTGTGTGCGCAAACACAGGTGCACTCTCTGTTCCTCTCACTCTCATAGCCCGATGGGACAGCAATCTGACACGACCGGAGAGAGATCAGGCGCAGGACCAACGGCTTTACGTGCTTTTCCGAGGCATGGAGGTGAAACACCGCCAACTTCCAAACTCCGGGCTACCCTAAAAATTTCTGAACAGAAAAATCTAGGTATATAGTTTTGTCCCGACCCGGGGATCGAACCCGGGACCTCTAGCGCAGCTGTCGCTTTAAAGTGCGACCCTCTACCCGCTGCGCCACCGAAGCAGTCACTATTTTAATTACATAGTATACAAACGAGAACATAATAACGATAATGATATTATGACATTCGTTTTTAAATAAAAATAAATTGGAATGGATTAATACAAGTGGAATATACGCACTATTCCATATTTTTTTACGAATACATTTAAATAATTTAATTCTAAGCAAACAAATGCTTGAGCTTTTTTTGCATTAGCAAGAGGTACAGAACCTTGAAAATCTCTACGAGACTGTGCAAGGCATGATGTGAAACATGTGTTAGGGTGAAAACAAGACTTACATGTTACACTAACTACCAACCATTCTATTTAGGTATTATCAGAAAAAAACATGTGAGTACAGGTTTAAAGGAATAGGAATTAAAGTTCACTGTGAATTACACATAAGGTAGAGATGAAAACAGGCGCTGGAACATCCATTCTAAGGTAATAATTTTTAATAATCTAATAACTATACTGAAATTCAGGCTTTCGTCAAGGCTAAGGTAAAAATTTAACCGCCTACAAAAAGCTGACTCAAATACTCAAAATAATGTGCGTAGACTATTGATGTACCGTTTTTAAGGTGTTTTTTTTTTAAATACAATACTTCATTTTATGATTTTTAGTTATTACCCATTACTCAAAAACTACTAGACAGATTTTGATGAACTTTCACTGTACCCTAAGTCGAAATAAACCTGTTTGAACTTAAAATAATTATCTCGCTTTGACTTTTCGTTATCGAGAAATCCGTGGAGAAACATGCAAACATATACAGGGTGTGGCGTAAATAGTGGTCCAAAGCAAAGGTGTGGATACACTGTACACTGAAGCACCACATACCAGTATTTAAAAAAAATGTATGTACAGGGTTTTCAAAAGATTTTTTTTTATTTTTTTTTTAAAATCGTGACCTTGCCTTACAAATTTGGTTATAATTTCCAAAAATGACGGTATTTTTTATGCAGTTTTTTTAGTATTATTGCTTATTACATGTACTTAGTGTTTCATTTGGTTTTTATTCACAAACTGAATTAAATTTAAAAAAAATAAGTGTTTTACAAAATTCAATCGTTTGACTTTAAATGCTTTTGATGCAAAAAAATGTACCACACTGTCAGTGCCTATTATTTAAAAAAATGAACATCTTTTGCAGATTCTAAAATGGTGCAACAATAAGTGTTACGACTTACAGAAAAAAAGTAATTACTTTTCGAAACAAAAAGGAACCTAATTAAGGAAAACAATTTTTTAAAAGTAAGGTACATTACAAGTGTTGTTAATTTTTCTGGACCTATTATTCAGTTTTTTCTTAAATTTTAGGTTAGTTTAGTGACAGAAAAACATTTTACTGAAATTTGTAAGGCAAGGTAACGATTTTTTAATTTTTTTTTGAGAACCCTGTACATACAATTTTTTTAAATACTGGTATGTGGTGCTTCAGTGTACAGTGTATCCACACCTTTGCTTTGGACCACTATTTACGCCACACCCTGTATACACTTACGAAATTTCGCACACCTATTTGAAAGCCTTATTCGATCAAAATAATTAAATATTATCAAATCTAACGATATCACATACATACACATTGAATTGATTACCTCCATTTCGATAAAAAAAGGATTTGACTTTTGAAGAGCACAGTGACTCAGTCTAAAGAAGGTAATAGAATGAAAACAATGGCCTGTAAACGGAAGTCTCGACATAGTTTCTCTGTCGAACAACCAGATGGCGCTCGAAAAACGCTGAAATATAATTGGTGTTTTCGTGTATTATTGATATGATTGTTTGAATTAAGCTTAATTTTTTTTATGTGAAAAAGATATTTTAGTGCAGCAAAATATCATTAAATTTAAATTACCTTCGGGAAATGACAAAAAAATTACATTGCTGTTGTTTCAGACAAATTGCAGGGTTCTTTAAAATTAAAATCAATTAACCACGGAAAGTAATTAAATATAAATTGAAAGATAATATCTTAAAATTACGAATTGAAAATTACTTTAACTAGTTTTTAAAATAAACTAGTGCAGTAGAATAGTACATTATGATACAAGTGTGCTAAGTTGACCATTATATACAAGCCGATATTGTGTGCGCACGAGCGAAAACGAGTGCGCCATAAGAAAGCCGCGTATATAAATGGTCACAGGCACATGCGTATCATACGACGTTTTTCAACACACTTGCGAAGAAAAAACAAGACTCTTCATTTACTAAGTTTTTAATTAATAAAACATTCAGTAAAAATACATTTCACTCGACTTTGATGGCAAAAGACTATCGCACGCGTTTTTCGCCTTGTTAGTATGTCCGGCAGAGTTAATAATAGGTTTTCTTCATTTTATTTACTTGAAGTAGACATTTTCGTTATTATTAAACTTCACAATTAATCCAAACTTCGTCACAGCCGACAATTACCTATTTACGAAAAATGGCTCTTTTTTAGGGTTCCGTAGCCGAATGGCAAAAAACGGAACCCTTATAGTTTCGTCAAGTCTGTCTGTCTGTCTGTCTGTCTGTCTGTCTGTCCGTCCGTATGTCACAGCCATTTTATTCTGTAACTATATGCATCAAACTGTTGAAATTTGGTAGGAGTATGTATCCTGTTAACCGCTTTACGATTCTCATACAAAAAATAAAAAAATATGACATTTAAGGGGGGCTCCCATACATGAAACTAAAACAAAAAAAAAATTTTTTTTGACAAACCTATACGTGTGGGGTGTCTATAGATAGGTCTTTTAAAATAACACCGAGGTTCCTAAAACCATTTTCTTTTAAAGTCTAACGTTTCATAGCTAGACGCTTCCAAAGTGGTAAAAAGGGCGTCCCCCCCCCCATCTAACTTCTAAACTAAGAGGGTGTAAATTTTGAAAAAAATATATAATATAGATCTTATCAAATACTTTCAACGAAAATTGGTTCGGACGGAATCAAACAAGAAGTTTTTGAGATATAGCACATTTTCAACAACCGCAAACATAACTTTGTACTTCATACAAACACTATGAAAAACAAAGTTATATTTGCTGTCAACAAAATATTGTGGTATTTACTAAGTGGAAGTAAGTGGATTCCCAAATTCAGTTAAAGTTGGCACGGAACCCTCAGTGCGCGAGTCCGACTCGCACTTGGCCGGTTTTTTTTTTCTCTTGCCGCGATACCGATGCGCGCGCAAGGCTAAGGCGCGAACTAGATCGGCCAACAGCCAAGATTAAAAATGTAATAATTCGTGTTAAAAACACAAATTACAGAAAAAAAAACTGGATTTGCCATTTATTTCAACAAATACCTATGTAGAATACTGTTATTTTTCGCATAAATTATGTTTGTTGCTAAAATAAAAGTTATAACCCGACTAAATTACATCGCTTCTTCTTCCTACTTACAACTTGGTACTGGGGTACAAACCTAAATTGGTCGGGTTAATAAACTAAAGGCACTAGTGCAATAATATACCGTAAAAGCACGCGTGTTTAATATCTAGGATTATGTGCCAAAAATCGGTGGAATAAAAACGTCGTTTTGAGCAAGTGTGTTGAAAATTTAATTTATGTATTTTTTTCATGCGTTAATTCTTTGAGATACCAGAAAAGAGTATTTTAATGGTAAAGTACATCATTGTTGACTACTATAAACTAGAAAACGTTTTTATTTTAAAATAATGATCTTAAGCTGAATGTGGTTGAAATAATCGTTTAATTAAAGCAGAGGAAATGCTATTTCATGATCAAAAAATTAACCCCAATCTGAAATAAATGTTTTTCTCGAGAAGTTCTCTCTTACTTACTATTTTTATCATTAAATCTTTTACGCAAAATGTTGATGAAACTTCAATAATGTAGCTCATACATCAGATTAACACATGGGCTATATTCATAGAGATATTTTTTTTAGCTCCGACATTTTTGATGCCGCGGGGAACGGCTAGTATCTAAGAAATATCTTGAAACGTCTTTGTAAATGTCAAAAACTAAAAAAAACATATAATAATTTATGGAGCCCCTGTTTTTTTTTTGTAGCTTATCAAATACTGTAATTATAGGTGTCAGTACTAAATTAAAGTCGTTTATTTAGGATTTATTTTCCCAAATACAATACGCGTAATTTAAAAACGTCACCTTTATGTCAGAAATCATTAATGTAAATGTCATTTTAAAATCGTTCGATTTACACTTATGCAGTCGGATAAGTCTTATCTGACGGTGGTAAAATTGGCCCTTAATTAGACGAAGATAAGGATGATGAAGATAAGGTTTTGACACACTGTTTGCGGTCTGCGGTCCAGGAGCTCTATTTTTTAATCACTCGCCTGGATATGGCGTGTGATTTTCATTCAAAAGCGAACTTAAAACCAATGAAAATCGAACACTATATATATATAAGTACTCACAAAATTAGGTTATATTTTTAATTATCAATTTTGCGTGGAATTAAACTGATTTCCATTCGAAAATCGGACATAAATCAATAAATATCACACGCCATTTTGACGCGAGTGAATCAAAAATAGAGCCCCTGTTCGTATAATATTGGACGCAATTTGTATGGGCCGGAGCGCAGATCGAAAATCCTTTAATGCTTAGATTCCTTCCAGTGCGATATAAAGGTATTATCTAAAAAAAAGTTGATGTGATTCTTGATATTTAAATACCTCAACACCCGAGCGGTCGCATGCGACCGCATAACAATAGAATACCTATTGTGTCTCGTTCACATACGCTTGAGGGATTAAAACAATCCACGGGTTTTGCTGGATTGGTTTAATTTTTATATTATTATAAGAAAATTGGTCTTTTGTGAAGTGGTAATTTAAAATAGATTCATTAATTATGCGAATAAATTTTGTGGTAAATTAGGCGTGGTCTATTGTTTCAAAACAAAACACATTTTACTTTTCAGCCAGTCTATCGACAAAGTAGTTTACGCAGCTATAAGTGTTTTTTTTAAATGTTCAACATTTTAAATATTTTTTGTGATTTTGTGACATTGCAATCTATATATAACAAAAGGTTTTGTAATAAAAAATGAGTACAATGGAAAAGGAAGAAAAAATATTGAAGTTTACATGCAATCCATTATCAAGACAAGTTTGTATTTTTTTTAAATTACAAAATAATGTCCTTCGTAAAACTGACTAAATATCAATTTCAATTTAATGCTTTCGTCTTGTATGCGGTGGATGAAAACAAATGTTGAGGGTTAATGTAAAGATCATAGTGCACCTATTTAGTCTTACACATATTTTTAGCCATATTTTATACATATGCCGTGTGTCAATCAACAATCTCAACCATCTGCTTGGTGAGACTGATATGTCGGCACGTATCTTTTAACGATGGTGTTGAGTATTTAAGTAATCTTGTTGTTGAATATCAAAAAAAGTGCGAGTCGCACACTAAGGGTTCCGTGACAACTTTACCTGAATTAGAAATCCACTTACTTCCACTTAGCCAAAATACCACAATATAACTTTGTTCTTCATAGTATTTGTATGAATAAAGTCATGATTGCGGCTATCTCAAAACATCTAGTTCGATCTCGTTTAAAGCAATTTTCGATGAGAAACTTTGTCAAGATCTACAGTACGTATTTTTTTCAAAATGTACACTCGTTTAGTTTAAAAGTTAGGGGATCGAACATTTTACCACTTTAAAAGTGACTATCTCCCAAACGTTAGACTTTTAGAGAAAATGGTTTTTGAAACCTCGATATCATTTTAAAAGAGCCATCCATAGTGTCTATGCTTGTCTTGTCTTGCCTAGTGTCCAACCTATGCTTGTACCTAGTAACCTAGGGGACACCCTAAACATTTTTAGGTTTTAGTTTCATGCACGTACCCGTACGTACCCCTATTAAATAATGATATTTACGCGCCCTTAAATTTCATTATTTTTTGTATGACAATCGTAAAGCGGTAAACAGGATACACCTACCTATATATGTAGTTTTTAACTATTACTTATCAACTTCATTGATCAACCGGTTGCAAGAGAAAAATAAATATCGTCAGAGATATAAAAAGTATAAAAATCCTCTCGACCAAATTTCATTTCGCTTGCTAACTGAAAGATGTAAAAAACTTGCCACCGATTGCTACAAAAGTTATATCCATAAGGTGGAGGATGGGATCGCTAACAACCCTCGGCTATTTTGGTCATACGTCAAATCCAAGCGTGGCGGTTCTGGTTCCTACCCAGCGACTATGTCAAACGGCACCGACGAGACGTGCAACGGTAACGAAATCTGCAATTGGTTCGCATCTTACTTCGCATCTGTGGCTCTTTCCAATTACTCTGATAGCGCTGAGATGGATTCAGGCTTTTTCAGTGTGTTTCGGGAAAGCAGTGACAATTTTAATTGCATCCATCTATCCCAAAAAGAAATCCTCAGTAAGTTGATTAGCTTGAACGTGACTAAAGGGGCTGGATGTGATGAAATCCCACCACTATTTCTCTCTCGTTGTGCATCAAACTTAGTAGAGCCATTGTACATTATTTTTAACCACTCACTGACTACGGGTATTTTTCCATCCGCATGGAAACTCTCAAAGGTAGTTCCAATTTTCAAATCCGATGACGCTCAACTCATTAGCAACTATCGACCCATTGCCATATTACCATCATTAGCAAAGGTGTTTGAGTCTTTGATTTGCCCGACTCTCCAAAGCTATTTTGATAAATACTTGAGCGAAAATCAACATGGATTTACTAAGGGTAGGTCTACTGATACTAATCTGGCTACTTATGTGGAGAGTATAATAGACCGTGTAGATAATAACTTACAGGTCGATACGCTCTACACTGACTTCAGTAAGGCCTTCGATAGAGTTGACCACTGCCTACTTGTAAAGAAACTTTCTGCATATGGAGTAGGAGCACCTATTCTGAGTTGGTTTGAATCATACCTATCTAGGCGTTCTCTCTATGTAGTGGTGAACGGCTACCGCTCAGATGCGTACAACATCACTGCTGGTATTCCACAGGGATCCCATCTTGGCCCTATTCTTTTCAATATCTTCGTTAATGATCTTCCCAACTGTTTAAGACATTCTCTTCCTCTTATGTTTGCTGATGATCTCAAAATATGGAGGGTCATTGAATCATGGAACGATGTCACACTGCTGCAAAGTGACCTCGACGCTCTTGTTGAGTGGTGCCATAAAAATCGAATGGAGCTGAATGTGAAAAAGTGTGTTCACATAAAGTTTACTAGGAAATTGAACCCGGTTCCATCAGCTTACAGTATATAAAATATTAGACTGAAAGAATCAACTGTGGTACGAGACCTGGGGATACTGCTAGATAGTAAAATGACTTTTGTACCCCACATCGATAGTATAGTTAGTAGAGCTTCTAAGATGCTAGGGTTTATAATAAGGAATGGCAGAGCTTTCAGGCGGTCCTCTACTAAAATAGAACTGTTCAATGGTCTGGTCAGGTCAGTCCTCGAGTACGGGAGTGTAGTCTGGCGCCCTCACTACTCCACTCATATTTTGCGAATTGAGCGCATTCAAAAACGGCTAGTCAGGCACTTAGTATTTTTCCACTTCAGGAGTAAAAAGCGCTTATCGTATGAAGACTTTCTAAGCTTAGTTAAGATCACTACCCTAAATAAACGTAGAGACCTAGTTGATCTTTCCTTTTTTCATAAAATCATTCGGTGTAGATTACGTTGCCCTCAATTGTTAAGTATGTTTCACTTCAGAGTTCCCCAACGAATGCCTCGCCGACCGATTGAGCCACTTTCTCTACCGTTCCGTAGAACCGTTCTGGGAAGTAGTTCACCAGTCTATAGAATTGGTAAACTCTACAATAAGCTAAGTGGTTCATTGGATGTGCACTCAATGCCTCTAGCTTAATTCAAAACCATAGCATCCGTCCTAGTGTGATTATTTAATTGTACAGATCTAGTTTTTTTTTGTTTGGTTTTATATAATAAATTGTTGAACAGTTAATATTACCAAGCATTAATATTTTTTACACTGATTTATATTATTTTGTTTGCCATTTAGTTATTACTAGACAACATCAAAAGAAAACAAAGCATGTGGTGTGCATCTGTAATTGATAATACAATTAGTTCTTAAATATTGTTAGTTATAAGTTGGCATTATTGTAATTATCGTTGATGTACCTTATAAATAAAATACTTACGAGTACAATTAGCTTGCGATAGTTACTAAGCCCCCATTACTGATATTCTCGTTTACCACCTAGAGAGAAATGGGAGTGACTTAAAATCAGCGCTGGCTAGGCCGGTAGGGCCTGCAGACGAAACTATAAGGGTTCCGTTTTTTGCCATTCGGCTACGGAACCCTTAAAAAGGTTTACACGTACATGTCGCGTCGGTAAAATGCTTTAAGAATAAATTATGAATATAAATTGGATAAGTAAAAATAACAATAAAATTCATAAAATTATGAGGTTGTGCTACTTGATAGTTGCAAAAAACGACTGGTAGGAGTCAAAATACTAATAATATTTCATTTAGTTGCAGATAAGCTTGAAATTTATATGTAGTAGTGTATAAAACGATGCCCACATTTTTCGGCCATAGTCAACGCGAGCGGTCAGAGTATATCACACGAAGATATCTTAGACACTTCACACACTGCAACTTTTAGCATTGATGCAGTCGCGCGTTAAGAAAACGCGCTTCAGCATTGCGACTCACGCAAGGAACGGCGTTGATTTAGCATCGATGCAGTCGCGCGTTAGCATCCATGCAGAAGCGCGACAGTATCGATGCAAACGTGCGTTAGCATTGCGACTGTATCAATGCTTAAAGTAGCGCAGTGTATAAAGGTTGAAATTTTGCGACTGCATCGATGCTAACGCGAGTTAGCATCGCGACTGCATCGCTGCCAAAAGTCGCAGTGTGTATATAGGGTCTTAATTTTGATTACTTAACCAAATTTTGTTCGTTCTATTGCTACAGGTTATCGTCTGCTCAATAGCATGGTTGTTCTATTTCGGCTTCGGACTCAGCATGGGCGCGCCCACGGTCATAGTGCCACAGCTGAGGCGTCTGGCCAACTCCACAGATGCAGTCACTCCTGCTATGGCGTCGTGGATAAGTCAGTAAACTTTTTGATGACATCCAAGCCGAACATTAAAAAATAACGAAAAATAACCTTTGAGACATTTAACACCTAAAAAGGCAAAATTTCTTTAAGAAGATGTTAAGAAAACAAAATACTGTTTTTACTTCTTTAACTAAATGCATTAATTTTATGTTTCTAAAGTACGAATTCCTCGAATGATGTTTGTTTGGTTTTTCCAGCATCTATTCTTGGATATTCTGGCATCGCATGGGTGATCATATTAACAATCTCAGCGAACTACATCGGTCGTAAAAAGACGTGGATCTTCGGGGCGGTTGACAGTTTTGTTGGGTTCACGACACTTTACTGCAGCACTAACGCCACCCAAGTATTCATCGCTCAACTCCTACTCGGCCTCAGTGGAGGAACCCAACTAACTGTATCTGCGATGGTATTAACTGAATGTACTTCTCCAAAATATCGGAGCATCTTCTTGACTTTGAAATGTGCTACTTTCTTTTGGGGTTTATGGTCAGCGAATGCGATCGGAACATTCTTTCACTACAAGTATATAGGATTGCTTGGCATAGTTTGTTCTGTTTACAATTTAGTCACAATTTTTTTTATACCAGAGTCCCCTTATTGGTTGGCCTTAAAAGGCAAGTATGCTGAATGCTCTGAAGCTCATCGTTGGTTAAAAGGTGTATGTAGCGATTCCGAAAAGGAATTGGAGGTTTTGATAGAGACTCAAAAAGAAATCAACAGTACGACTATGACTAAACCATCTTTACGATACTTCTGCAAAACGTATATTAATATTATATCTGAACCTCAATTTTACAAGCCGGTGGTGTTAAGCCAATTGGTCACCGGATTATATTTTTCCTCAGGTAAATTGGTATTTTCTGTATATGCTATTGAGATCATGAATAAGATAACACAAAATGAATCAACCGCTTACACTGCAATGCTGATTCTGGACGGATTTACTGTTTTTGGCATGTACGTTGGGTGTTTTCTGGCAAAAATATTTAAGCGAAGAACTTTGCTATTAGTATCTTCTAGTATAGCGACCGTGTTTATATTTGCTATGTCACTTCATTTATTATTAGTACAACAAAATGTTATTCAAGAAAATAAGTTTGTTAGTGTCAGCATATTACTATTGTATTCTTTATCTTTATGTTGTGGAACAATGATTCTGCCTACTTCTATGATTGCCGAATTTTATCCTGTAAAAGCGAGAGGTTTCACCATTTGTTTTATTGCAATGATTTCAAAATTCAGTTTAGGGACTGCTTTCAAAATAAGCCCCTACCTTTTCGCGGCTGTCGACACGTATGGCGTATTTTTGATTTTTGGGTTTTGTTCGTTGACTTTCATTTTATTAGCTTACAAGTACTTACCTGAGACAAAAGACAAAACCTTACAAGAAATAGCCGCTATGTTTGAAAGAAAGAAAACAAATGAGATAAGATCTGAATTAAAACACCTCTGTAATACTTAAATATTTGTAAACTATTGTAAAGTACCTAGGTTTTGTTGAAGCAATATAAATGTGAAATAAACTGTGTTGAACTATAGAAATCGTAATTATATTTCAATGGTTAAAATTTCAAAGCAAAAATGTCTTTTCAGAACCAACAACGATCAGAAAATATATTTTTTCACTTACCTCTAGAACACAAAGTTACACTAAACATTTTGCTCTTACTTCTATGATGACAATTATTGGCACTACAATTCATGGCCTTCGCTCAGCATGTATAGTGACGGCAGAAGCACGTCACTACTACCGGTATTCTGCGAAGACCATTGAGGAATTAGTTAGTTTAGAAATGAAACTGGGATGAGTGGCTTAATTAAATACTTATTCACTAGTAAATCAATACGACACAGGATAATCTATCCAACTAAAATATCTGCTTCCACTCTCAGACCAGTTTAACAACGACGTCTTCTTTACACACTCATACATAAAGATACCTTCTGTACCAGCCAGAAGAAGTCCAGTCTGTTCAGTTTAAAAGGTTCAGGTAGAAACTAACTCCCTAGTGGCGTATATATCCCTTTACCTTAGATTATAAGTCCCTAGAGCCCTAACCCAGCCTAACAATTGATACTAAGATATAAAAAGGATCACCTAGTAGAAGGGCTGCTCCCAAGTCACCCAGGGAAGCAATCTCAGGACGGTGGGTAGGTGGCGTAGACCCGCTGCTAGTGAATCTGCCAGGTTCACCAGATTGATTCATAGTGACCGCTAAAGGTATCTTGGCCGCAACAGAGGGAAATGAGAACCATCACGGACGATTGATATCTTATTTATTGCTTGTAATGCTACGTGTGTTTATAATTATTAAATAATGTGTAAACATTAAAAGGTTTAAGGTTGTGTGCTGCCGGTTCGAATGCCTTTTTTAAAGTCGAAATTAAAAAAAAATATATGGATCGGAGCGGAGCACGGACGACTGACCGCCGAGGCGACAACATATCCTGAGGATGCCAAGTGTAGTGGCGAAACGCATCGAGATTTTTGCATGCGTATTGAGGGAGGGCGGGTGGTGCATCCTACATTTGCCTGAACTAATACTCAAGGCGGTGACGGTTCGAGTTGTTAGTTGCCTGCGCCGGCATCGCTTAGCGGAAATTTAAAGCAAAATAATTTTATAAATTTCAACTTAATAATGGATTTCCGCAAAGTAACGCCTGATTGCATTAATTTTGTTAGGACAGTTAAAATACAAAAAAAAATATATATGAAGTAACGAGTACTTGCAAACTATTAAAAAGTTTGTGATCTGTTTTTAAATATGGTTGTAACTAAATATTCATTAAATAAGCTGCACAGATGACTTTGTTTTTTCGTTACGTATTTTTTATTAAACTGGCGGTCTTGGTGAACTTCGCTTTTCATTTAAGTCCTATTCGAAGCAACGGCGAATCCAACATAGTAAAAATTATGAAAATCGGTCCAACTTGTCTCGAATTATAAATAGTGTAACTAAGAAATCTTTTATTTTTACCATTTCCTTTAAAATTTCTCAATGTTTTCTCATCTTTTAAAACCCTGCAACCTTTTTTTAAATATTTCTTAACAAAAATTAAGTCAACTGCTACAGTATCGGTCGCAATGTTGTAAGATGGTGGTATATGAAACAGTTGCGGTAGTTGAAAGCCAACGACAAAAGATGATGATGATGACTTAGTTTTAACCAACTTCAAAAAAGGAGGAGGTTATCAATTCGACTGCATGTTTTTTTTTGTATCTATGTTACCTCATATCTCAGTCAATTGTCGACCGATTCGGAAAATTTTTTCGTCTACCTAGAGGGTATACCTTCTACTTAGTCCCGTTTTTGCCAATTTAGGATTTGATGATGGAATCCTGGTATAATCGAGGAAAACCCTCAAATTTTGAAAGCACATATAGTGTTCTTTACTAGAATCTTAATGTTGACGTGTTGTAACGTCTGATGATCAAAATTTTGTGGAGCTGAGCTGATGGTGGAACTCCTTAACACTTAGGAGTTCAGTAATTATAATTTGTGGCTTCATAAAGAACATAGTCTTTAAGTGCAACTTGGGGCCCCCTCTCCTGTAATAACTAAAAATGAAAAAATAAAATTAACTTTAAAAAAGTAAAAAACTGAGTTCAAAACCAAAATGCACTAAAAAGTCTAAAATAAACTTTTGACCCTTGAAAGGAAAGGAAGCCATTTTAGGCAAACAATTTCTTTTTGGAGTCGGTGCCATCACTTTTGCCATCAAGCATCAGCTATCAGAGCACCGACTCCAAAAAGAAATTGTTTGCCTAAAATGGCATCCTTTCCTTTAAGGGTCAAAAGTTTATTTTAGACTTTTTAGTGCATTTTGGTTTTAAAGTCGGTTTTTACTTTTTCTTCCAGTATATTGAGGCATAAACACATAAAATAAATATTATTTTAATTAACAATCCATATGATTTGCTAGTTCGGGCTGAACTAATTAAAACATGGGAACTGATGGGAACCAATGTATTTTTTTCAAAAGGTAGTATTTTATGGTAAAAGGTAAAAAGTAGTATGTTGACGTGTTGTTTCGTCTGATAGTCATCATCTTGTGGATCTAAGCTGATGGTGGAAATCCTTAACGCTTTGGAGTTCAGTTAATATAATGACAGAACTTATGATAGGTAATTTATAGCTTCTTAAAGAACATAGTCATAAGTTGCAACCCCCAGTTATACAATATGTACACAGTTTTACAAAACCAGGCATTGTTCAGAACAAAAAAAAACAATAAGCGAATTATATACGGTGCACGGCTGTCTCTATTCTCTATTTTACTTTTCGGCTATTCTTTCGTCGAAGAAGTTATTTAGTACATATGTGTATGGACAATAAGTGTCTTTCTTTTTTTTAAATAAGTGTTTTTTTCTGTTTTGTGACATCTAATAATTTCCGTCGCCTTTGCACAGGTTTTCGGGGTAACATTTTTTATTAAAATGAGTACAGTGCAAAATGAAGGGAATTCGTTTGAAGTTAAATGCAAACCATTATTACGACAGGTTTGTACCTATGATTATTTATTGCAATAATAATAAAATTGGTGTCATAAAATATACAGGACTAGTTTAAAAACTGGGCTAGTTAAAAAATAACTCGTACCTACTTGCAATTGTTTTCTGAATGCTAAAAGTCTCTGCGGAATATACTAATTTCATGAAAAGCTATTTACTCTATTACATCAGTTGCAGAAAAGATTAACACTATTAAGAACAATGTCTAGATTTTTTAGCCGTGATTCACGCTCACGCTGGTTAAGTGTCAGGAAAAATAATTCAAAACCATTCATACCTCTGAATAAAGCTTGTCTAACAAAGTTCCGTTCATTGTGTTTTAGTTGGTTGTCTGTTTGATATCTTGGTCCTTCTACTTCATGTTTGGACTCAGCATGGGCGCGCCCACAGTCACTGTGCCACAGCTGAGGCGTCTGGCCAATTCCACAGACGCTGTCAGTCCCGCAATGGCGTCGTGGATAAGTGAGTAAGCTTCATTTCTACCTCAAAGTCGAAAATATTGCCAATTTTACCAGGGAGCAGAAATTTAAATATAGCATATTTTTATGATTTCCGTAAAAAACATTTTTTTTTCTATAAACGTACAGTAAAGTTAGAATAAAACTGGATACAGGCCGCTTATGATCGGCCTCTGTGGAAAACTATTGGGAGGCCTATGTTCAGTAGTGTACGTCTTTTGGCTGACAATGATGACGATGATGAAAGTTTGGCCGTAGTTAGTGTCCTACGGGCAAAAAACTCACCCTTGAGTATGAGGGGGTTTGAGCTGTATTCCACTACCACTGAAGATTGGTGGAGGTTTATGCAAAACAAGGGAGGATTCATGTCATCAAAATGTCCATAGGGTCTTTATGAAAAATCAGATAGTTGATAAACCTGGTGACTATCAGATTTTCCTATATATTTAATTATGTTATTTTTCAGCTTCTATTCTTGGATATTCTGGCATCGCTTGGGTGTTTCTAATAACAATCTCAGCACACTGCATTGGCCGAAAGAAGACGTGGATCATTGCAGCAGTGAACAGTGTTGTCGCCTTCGTGATACTTTACTACAGCACTAGCGCCACCCAAGTATTCATCGCCCAGCTTCTACTTGGACTCAATGGTGGAACTCAAACAACTGTCTCTGTTATGATAATAACTGAATGTACTTCTCCACAATATCGGGGACTCTTTGTAACTTTAAAATCTGCTACTTTCTTTTGGGGTTTATGGTCAGCGAATGCGATTGGAACATACTTTCACTTCAAGTATATAGGAATGCTTGGCATAGTTTGTTCCGTTTACAATTTAGCTACGATTTATTTTATACCAGACTCCCCTTATTGGCTAGCATTTAAAGGCAGATATGGTGAATGCTCTAAAGCTCATCGATGGTTAAAAGGTAGTTGTGATAACTCCGAAAAAGAATTAGAGGTTTTGATTAAATCTCAAAAAGAAATCAACAGTAAAACTATGGCTAAACCGTCTCTACGGTACTACTGCAAGTCATATATTAATATCTTATCACAACCAGAATTTTACAAGCCGGTTATTTTATCCGAATTGGTACTCGGATTGTATTATTCATCAGGCAAATTGGTGTTTTCTGTATATGCTATTGAGATCATGAAGAAAATAACACAAAATGAATCGACTGCTTACACTGCAATGCTAATTCTGGACGGATTCACTGTTTTCGGAATGTATGTTGGGTGCTTTCTAGCTAAAATTCTCAAGAGAAGAACTTTGCTTTTAATTTCTTCTAGTGCAGCTACTTTGTTTATTTTTGTGATGTCACTTTATTTGTTCTTAGTCAAACAAAATGTTTTTGACGAAAATAAGTTTCTCAGCGTTGGCATATTGGTATTGTTTTCACTGTCTATTTGTGGGCCAATGATTCTGGCAACTTCTATTATTGCTGAACTATTTCCTGTAAAAGCGAGAGGTTTCACAATATGTTTCGTTGCAATGATAGGTAAATTCAATTTAGGGACTGTTCTCAAAATAAGTCCTTACCTTTTTGTGGTTTTTGACATGTATGGAGTATTTCTATTTTACGGATTTTGTTCGTTGGTATTCATTTTTTTAACTTACAAGTACCTACCTGAGACTAAAGACAAGACTTTGCAGGAAATAGCGGCAATGTTTGAAAAAAAGAAAACAGCAGGCACTCGTTCTGAATTGAAACATCTTTGTGATTCTTAAAATTATTTCAACTTTTGACATTTTGATATATTATGTTACATAAAAGACCTAAGTTAAATAAACTATGGTGGACTTTATAAAAAAAAATGGAAATATTATGAAGTTCCTGGGAAAATTAGTCTAATAAAAACGCCCACATTGAAAAATCACGTCAGCGCTTTATTTAACTCAGGTATTTGACAGTTGGTACGAACGATTGAAAGACAATATTTTTGGAATAATATCTACTTTTTATATATTCCATAAATTTGAATTCATCAACGTCTGTTTACAAGTTTATTTAGGAAAAGGCTACCATACACATGCCTGTAGCTGGCACACTTTCGTACCAGCTACTTGCACGTGCCATCTACTTGTATGTGTAGGGAGACATTTTCTTGGATGCAGTGTGAAAGAAGGGGCTTTGAAAAGGGCGCGTTTGGATATTAATAGTGTGGATATCAATATTATGAACATAGGCATACAAGGACGCAATTGCTAAACAAGCACATACCAGTAAATGGCATGCAAGCTACTGGCTGGCACGATTATCGCCTTAAAGAAGGTATTCGAATTGTGCGGTATTTAGGCACGGTCAACGTTATGAAGTGTTTAAAACAATACAACAAATAATGAACGCTTTACGTCAAGCGACTGTCGTGGTTTGAATATTTTTGTGCCAATATTCGGAAGAAGTAGCTTTCGTAGAAATTAATTATTCTTATTGTGATTTTTTCCTTTGTTCGTTTTACACTTGCATTCTTTTATAGCACATCTATACTCCCGTCACGGTGACAGCACCGTATATACTCGAGGTGTTCAGTATTCTTTGTATAAAAGTCCATACTTGAACGCACACCTATCAATTTCGTAAAGTCACCAACTCGGGACACACTTTCGACCGCGGCGCATGCGTTGTAACGCGCTTAGGGCGCGTCGCCCGCTGGTTGACGACCATTTGTCTAACCTGTCAAACGGGCTATCGTTCACAAGAAGAACTGTCACAAGCTGTAGCAAATACGATTTGAGACGAGGCGTTCGCTATCCGGTGCCGATCCCATCCGAGGCGTTGCTGTTACCTTTTAGTAACGCGCTTCCGTATGATTGACGTCTCGTTGGTGCCGTTCCTGTGCCGGGTTGATTATATAATATTGTAGTAGTATTACCAAGACTACAGAGATGGATGAAGAAACAGATTTTCTTCATCTTTCTATTACTTGGACTTAATGTATCAGTGATGATATTAACTGAATATACTTCTCCGAAATATTGAGGCCTCTTTTTAGCTTTGAAATCCCCTACTTTTGGTTTAGTTTGGCCCGGTCAGCCAAAAGGTTGCTGGTTCAAGTCCCGCCCGTGCGAAAATTTTTAGTTTCTTATTTCATCTTTATGAATATCCCCTACTTTCTTTTGGGGTCTATGGTCAGCGATTGCAATTGGAACATTCTTTTACCTCAAGTATGAAGGGTTATAGTTTATTGTATTTACAATTTAGTTACACTTTTATGCCAGAGACCCCTTATTGGCTGGCTATTGCAGGATATTATCAAGAATGTTCTAAAGCTCATTGTTATTTTAAAGCTGGTTGTAATAACTCCGAAAAAGAGTTAGTAGTTTTAATGAAGTCACAAAAGATGATACCACAACGGCCAAACCATAACATTTCAACCAGAATGTTAGAAACTCGTAACGTTATGCTTTTTAGTCCACGGATTGTATTATTGATCAGGTAAACTTATGTTTTCTGTGTATGCTATAGAGATTATATAAAAAAAAACAACCGCATACACGGCGATGCTTATCCTAGATAGATTCACTATTTTAGTCATGTACAGTGGCTAGAACATTAGGCTACCCGCTTTTGTCTCAAACAAGCCCTTATTGCAACTGAATATGATACCGCAGTGTTTACCTTGACGTGCTGTTGTCCGTACATTGGATGTTTCTTATCAAATATTCTCAGGAGGAGAACTATGCTATTAGTATTTTCTAGTTTAGTTACTTTATTATTTTTTGCTATTTTACTTTACTTATTCTTGGTGAAACAAAATATTGTTCAAAAAAAAGTATGTTAGTATCGGCATGATAATGTTTTCTATATTTGTGTTTTGTGTTCAATGATTTGATGCTCAATGAATGTCAGAATTTTATCGTTTAGGAGCGAGAAGTTTCAGCATTTGTTTTGTTGCTATGATAACAAAATTCAACAAAGGGACTTTTTTTAAATAAGTTCTTATTTTTCTGTGGTTTTTCACTTGTAAGGCGTATTTTTATTTAACGACGTTAAAGCATCTTTGTGACCATTAACCGTTTTGTACTTGTTTTAGTTAAATATTAGCATATATTATACATACTGAACTATAATAAAAAGAATGTATGATTTTATTTTCCTTGTAAATATTATTGATTTATCATGAAACAGCTTGGATACATTATGATAGCTAGTGTAGTTAGAAGCTAATATCGTTAAAACTATGATGATTCTGTAAGAATAGTAAATTGTTGCAAGTAGGTACAATACTTAAAATCATCTATGAGTATGGTATCATAACTGAAAAAATAGCAACTGAATTTTAAGGTCGGAATGAACATTACGTTATTCAAAAGTTATAGAGACTAATGAATAAAATTACACAAATTGAGTACTTATGTGCTATTCTGCATAGTCTAGTTAGCTAAGAAAAAAAAACAAATGAGGAAGTTTTGAACATAGTAAAAGAAAAGAGGAAACTAATAGAAACATTGAGAGTAGAAGAGGGAGAATGTTGGAATACTTGATACGACACGACAGTTTCATCAGAACGATAATAGAGGGAAGAATAGAAGGAAGAAGGAAAATAGAGAGACCAAGAAGATAAGCTATATGCATCAAATAAAGCAAAAGTTGAATGTTGTTTCGTATCAAGAGGTCAAGAAAATGTCAGACGAGCGAAAAGAATAGAAAAAACTCCACCGACAAGAACATAGCTCTTAAACTAGATGATGATGAGTTAGCTAAGACCGGCCGCTCTAGGAATGCTACAAGGTTCTATTTTGATTAAAAATGTATAAAAAAAAAACAAAGTTCATAAGAATTGCATTATTTACATATATTTTCTGACAAAATTAAAAGCTTCATGAAATCATTATTTGATCGGCCGATCTATTGTCTGAGTATCACACTGTCAAAGTTACTTTTTAAGGTCACAAAATTGTAAGAAGCACATATTTTAAACCGACTCAAAATAAAAGGAGTTTTGCAGTTCGACCTGTATGTATGTCTGTTTACCTGCAAATATCTCACGTTTGGCTAGACCAATTTTGATGCGATTTTCATTAAAGTTTTTTTTTTATATAATTGAACCGCCCTAAAAAAACACTAATCGGAGTATAATGACGCTAATAGTAGAAACAATTTCATTTGATGTCGGTGCATGATGTCAACCTCAGACAGCAGCGGTCTATGTACGCACATTTTGCAGTTTGGTTCTCTTATTAGGGTTATTTTAGTCCGTTAGGTGTTTTTTTTTTTGAAAGGCGGTTCAAATTTTCATGAGAAAAAATGTAGTATTGCGCTTAGGTTCATTATAATAATAATAATAATAATATACGCCAGACAACACTTGGTGTGCTGTCGGTTTCGTAGTAAGGAATTTTCTTCCTTGTATTACGAAGTACCTACCAAAGAACGATTGACGAAGGCGTCTCCTGATACATACGAGTATAACATCCATGACTTAGACACAATAATGTTCGTGCTCATCTCAGAAATATTTGCCCTTGCGGGTTTCAAATCAAACGTTTCAAACGTTGTTTTCATTAAAAATATAAACAGCTCAATAGTTTAGAGAAAACGAGGTCTTAAAATCATATATTGATGGCTGTATTTCCATTCGTATGTTTTAGTTTTTATTATTACTAAGTTAATGTATGCAAATTTAAGGCAAGGCTATTTCAGAAGTTTCAAACGTAGTTTGTTGAGTAACAGCTGTAAATAAGACATTTCAAAGTGCAGACTCAATTTATAAATATTATGTAGACAATATCTGAGGAACAGAGTACAAATACAAATTTTAGAAAACCATTATTAAGACAGGTAAGAATTGGTGATTTGCCGATCTTTTTGATTTCATTTTTTCACTGCAGCTAGGATTTTTGGAGTTTTTTTTTTGCGTCATCGTTAAAAATTCCGTAAACTCATGGTAACGGTACTGTTTGGTGGTTGTGATATCGTTCTATTAAAATAATATATATATTATTTTATATATATTATTTGATAATATAATATGCACCTGAAAAAAGCAACTGTGTCAGACGAGGAAACGAACCCCGTGTCTTACGCTATCCGGGCGTATGTCCATGCCACTCGACCACCGACACCTTGGTGAGCCTGTTGAATTTTGCAAGTGCTTTCTTTAACGCGTAGGCTGTGTGGCCTCATCAATGTTGCGAGATTCCACGTCTGACACAGTTTTTTTTTTCAAGTGCATTTTATATTATTAAGTTTGTATAGTAACCAAATACTATAAAACAAAAATATAAGTATACATTATTTGTGAGGGAGATATGTATTTAAAAAAAAACTTACAGCTTCATTCATAATAACTTAAACAGTCAAATAAACTTTTAGCTATTACACTGTTTTGTAACTTTCTGTCAAATGACAAAAGCGTCAAGAAAGAACGAAACGGTATAATTCTTAAAACAGGTTTTTCAGACACATGTTAATCTTCACGTATTTTCCAGTTGTTGGTGAACAGCATAGCATGGGTGTTTTATTTTATGTTTGGTTTGTCTTTGGGCGCCCCTACTGTTCTTATTCCACAAGTCAGGAGAGATGCCAACTCAACTGAGGCAATCACAGAAGACATGGCATCGTGGATATGTAAGTTATATTGTAATATCATAAATCTGAATAGTCTTTGAACTAGCTTTTCCCTGGAACTACTGGGCCGATTTAAAAAATAGTTTTGTTTGGATAGCTTTTAATCTAGGAAGCAGAGACTTTTTGAAACTATGGGACCACGAAATATATAGACAGTCTATCCATATTTTGTGACGATACGCTGTCCGATTAAGTAGTGAGGGAAGTTAATTCACTTTAATTTTTTCTTCCTTTTTTGTAAATTTATTTTTTAACACGTATAAGATTTAATGTCCTAGTAGCATACATTAGCAGTTACCAAACATGTTGTGTATACTATTTATGGGCTACGGTCCAGTCTTTTTTGTGTATTGTAATAATTATAGTATGTGATGACTGTATCCTGTCTGTATACCGAATATAAATAAAAAAAAATGAAAAAAAACCCTGGTTCTACATATTAAGTACACGTCAATGTAAAATAATTCTAAGAAATAATTTGATGAAAAAATTACTTTTTTTTTACAGCTTCAGTAGCCGGCTACATGGGCATACCATGGACTTTATTCTTGACTGCATCGATGTTCTATTTTGGCAGAAAGAAGAGTTGCATTCTCGTCGCCCTCAACGCTCTCACTGCATTTATTGTTCTATTTTGCAGCACCAATGCCACTCAAATTTTGGTCAGTCAAATTTTACAAGGGTTAACGGCCGCGTCACAAACTACCACAACAATTGTCATAGCGGCAGAGTACACCTCTCCTCAGTATAGAGGAATATTTTCTACAATTAAAACTGTGACAATGTTTACGGGTATTTGGTTAGCTAATGCAATAGGAATGTTAACGCATTGGAAGTATATCGGAATCTTAGGAATCATATGTTCTGCTTATAATTTTATTGCAACTTTGTTTATACCAGAATCACCTTACTGGTTGGTTAAGAAACGAAATTTAAGGGACTGCGTGGTTTCTCATAGATGGCTGAAAGGTATCAATGATATCTCTAATAAAGAATTAAATGAATTGATTACTGCTTTCGAAAACAATACGAGCAAAACATCTAAAAGTGTTTTTCAAAAATGTAAGAAGAGTTTTCTTTTGCTTCTACGGAAAGAAGTTTATAAGGCATTAGCGATGTCTTTACTAGTAATAGCTTCATATTATATGTGCGGTAAATTAGTTTGTACTGTATATTCTATACAAATAATTAAAAAGATCACTGACAACGACTCTGCAGCGTACATTGGCATGTTAATTCTGGACGCAATAACAATATTCGGTATGATGATCGGTTGTGTCATGTCAAAATTTTTCGGCCAGAAAGTTTTGCTCTTGTCATCATTAGCTGGAGGGACATTTTTCTTGTATGCAATATCAGTATACCTATATTTGGTGTTTCTAGGGTCGATAGTTGAAAATATGTATGCGTCCTTAGGTCTGTTAGTTTTATTTTCATTAGCTATTAGCTGTGGCACAGTCATGTCGTTATCTATTTTTGCTGAACTACTACCATTAAAAGCTAGAGGATTAAGTGTATGTATCGTATCTTTATTTTCAAAGTTCTCTTTAGGTACAATTCTCAAAATTTCGCCATATCTATTTGAAAAGTGCGGCTATTATGGTGGATTTTTATTTTATGCAGCATTTAGTACAGTTTTGCTCATACTGATGCTTAAATATTTACCAGAAACTCGAAATAAAACTCTTCAAGAGATAGCTTGTAGTTTCCAAAAAGAAAACGTTAAAGACGTTCAGCATTCTGAGATTATTAAGTTAGTAACAAATAAACCCTAGTGTAAGATTTACGAAAACTTTATATTATTTATTTGTTACTTTAGAAATAATTAACACCATGTTATTCAAATAAAAAAAAACCCAAGGTAGGAAATCTACTCCTTCCCAGTATATTTACAAAAGGGTTTAATTTTCAAGCCAGTAAATATAATCTCACATTTTATTTGTGTTTTATTGATCGATTATTTTATTCTAATATAATAACATTCTTTATATTTCTGATGAATTAATGAAATTTTGTGTCAACTAAAGAGTTTATACTGAGGTTCAATTTTATATAAGTATAAAAAAGTGTGAAAACTTCAACAGGCTGCAAATAATCAGGCCTAAGGCGGTCGATTCGCGGCTGCATCAGTGTTTTAGGTATAGATGAATTCCTTAGAATTTCTGTTATAATGCGATAATTTTGCACCTATTTATGTTTTACTTAAACCTGTTCCAACCTACCTAGATGAAATTTACTTATGATGTAGGTACTCGATTATTTAATTTACTTAAATGTAAAACAGATGTTAACACATAAAATACTGTGTATACTTCACAAGTGTTTCGTTGCAATTATTATGCTCGTTCAAATTATCTTATCAGTTTAAGATATTGTTCATTCAGTGTACAGGCTTTATTTTTAAGTAGAATTTATTACAAGTAGGAAAGTGATTAAAATTATTTAAACCTAAAATTTGATATGGAGGTGGAGTGTCTCAGTGCGAACACAAACAAAGAAAAATTCAGACCGTTTTATCGTCAGGTGTGTTAATTATTACTTTGTCATCATTATTACAACAAGCCGCACGCTCACAAGACGGGAGATGTCGATTGCCCGGCCAAAAGGGCAGCTGAGACTCGTTACATCGGTACTGTCGACTATGAGGGCACGTAATTAATTATTTTACTAAGATAGAGGTATTGCATAAGGTTTAATATTGTAGGTAACACAGATTTGTCTAATTTAATTTAGGAATAATATTTAATGTATTGTAATGAAAAGTAAACCAGGGCTTCAGCTTTGTCCTACTGACCCTCGTATTACCGCTCACAAATAATTTTGCTACCTGTTGCCTTGACCAAATAACTATTAGCAAACAAATTTACTGATGTGTCAAGAAACAAACACGCACTAAATTTGCCGTAGTAAATGCAATTATGCTGACGCTTCTAAAATGTATTCAGAATAAGTATTATTGTAGATTATTTTTAGATGATGGTTTTATTTTGACTTTGATTTCTTTTTGAATTTTGTATAAGTTTAGTAATTATTGTTAAATTATGTAAGCCTTAAATAACTTGTGTAAGCTCTATTTAGCCTGAGATACAGGTTTATCCTAGTTCAGGTAAATAAGAGAATGCACTTAGTAATTAATTTTAAGATCTATGATGTAGCTCAGGAACAATGAATTTTAATAAACAATTTATTTATTTATTTATTTATTATCTAGGCCTGTTCCCAGTTTATCTGGGGTCGGCGCATTATGTTTTCCTCTTCCACACTATTCTGTCACTCGTTACTGTATCATCCACCCATTTCACACTCATATCTTGGTTCACACAATCCTTCCATCTCTTTTTTGGTTCGCCTCTTCCATTCCAACCATCAAAATTCATTCTCATCACTCTTTTAGTTACATGACTCTCTTTTCTCCTCATTTCATGATCGTACCAAGACAGACGATGTCCGATCTGATCTTCTCGGTTATAAGTGCCACTTTTAAATTTCCTCGTTTACTCATTCCTCATCTTGTCCATTGTCATTGTCATTATTATTTATTAATATGTAAAATAGAATAAATTTTGTTTCACCTTATTTAGTGCCTTGCTAAGTAATGTAACTTAAAATTTTACTACTTATTAAATGAATATTTAAATAACTTAAAAGTCTTCGCTATATTTTAATTCTTAAGTGTCTAATATTAGATTTTTATAACATGAAGTATAATTTACTTACCTTCACTTCTAAGCTGCCCTCATAGTGCTATACCTTCTAGCTATGTCTAATTTTTGTAGTTTATGTAAAGTAAAAAAGTGAATTTTGCTACAATTTCAGTTGCTGGTATGTCTGGCGTCCAGTTCTTTCTTCTTCATGATGGGTTTGGGCCTGGGGATCCCCACAGTAGCTGTGCCCCAATTGAGGAAAGAAGCAAACTCTACGAACGCAGTCAGCGAGGAAATGGCTTCTTGGTTAAGTACGTACTCATTGTATATAGGGAATTTTTATATCATTTGTAAATCCCAAGAATTCCGTACAAAACTAAAACCAAAAAGAATTACTGATAGCTTTGGGGTCAGATTCAAAAAGAAACACCTGCGGTCGTAGTCTGAAGCAAATTTATTGACATTTAGCATAGTCAATCCTGAGACAAAATTTGTGTTTTCGTGTATTTATTGATTGAGAAGAATCTTTGAATGAAGCTTAAAAAAATACAAATATTTTCTTGGTCAATTCATTAATGATTATGCTACGTAAGTTATAAGGAAATTTGATGCAGCAGGAAATCAGAAAATTTAAATTGCAAATAAAATGCTTTAGCCTTAGACCGCTGATGTATCAATACAAGTAAATATCGAAACGGCATTCATATACAGAATTTAAATTATGAAATATCATATACGAGTTATTGTCACACATAAAAAGATAGCGAAAAGCTGGTTGCTTGGTTATAAACTTGTGAATGAAAGTCTTATAATAATTAACATCAGCAAAAGATTATGCTATACTGGATTAATACTAAATAATTGTATACAATCTTTCATTTGGTATGTCGAACATTACGGGTATATTAAATCAAGCAAAACAAAGGCTCAAGCTGTCAAAAAACTTTACATTGTATTAAACTTTCATGGTCACTAAGATTAGAATACCAGTAGGATAGGTATTGATACTATAAACCTCATTATTTATGAGCTTTCGATATTTTAGAACAAAATATAAAGCAAATTATACCAGGCGAAACCGTATCTAACTATTCTAATGTCAGATATTCTACTGTTTATTTCAGCATCAATAGTGGGCTACATGGCAATGTTTGGAATCATACTGCTGACGATCAGCGCACACATCATGGGACGCAAAAAAACATGGCTCATTTCAGCTTGCAGCAATGGAGTCGGTTTTATTTTGCTCTATAATACTACAAATGTCATATATTTGTTTTGTAGCCAACTACTCCTTGGTCTTGTAACTGGTACTCAAATATCTGTTTCCATTATGGTTCTCACGGAATGTTCATCACCGAAATATCGAGGTATATTTCTGATGCTCAAGCCGTGCTCTGCCATGTGGGGAATTTGGTGTGCAAACGCTATAGGGACTTTCTTTAACTTTAGGTACATCGCACTCATAGGAATCATGTGCTGTGTTTTTAATGTTTGCGTCACGAGCATCATACCAGAAACCCCTTACTGGTTGGCATTCAAAGGCCTTTATGCTGAATGTGAGACGGCTCATCGATGGCTTAAGGGTGTCGATGCTGATGCGGAGAAAGAACTTGATTTGTTAATCCATTCCCAAAAAAACAAAAATAAAAAAGTAAAAACGAAGTTTTCCATTAAAGCAATTACAAAAAAATATATCTCCATAATTTTAGGACCAGAATATTACAAACCTGCAGTTCTGTGTATATTAACTACAACAATCCATTATTTCTCTGGAAAGATAGCTTTTGCAGTGTATGCTATCGAAATGATGAAAAAAATTACTAACAACAACCACTCCATGGCATACGCAGCAATGTTAATTTTGGATGGGTTTAGTGTTTTAGGCATGTATATCTGTGTATATTTAGCACGAATTGTGAGAAGGAAGACTCAGCTTTTGGTATTTTACTCAATTGCAACAGTACTTGTATTTATCATTTCTTCTTATTTATTTCTCGTGAAACGTAAAATTTTGCAAAAAAATATGTGTCTATTAGTTTACTATCAGTATATTCTTTGGCAATATGCTGTGGACCACTGATGATGGCAGGCACAATTTGTAGTGAACTTTACCCACTAAAGAACCGTAGCTTTTTTATTTGTGTCAACGGTGTACTGTCTAAATTTTTTCTGGGATCAGTACTAAAATTGACTCCCTTTTTATTTAGAACCATTGACTGCCATGGTACGTTTCTTTTCTTCGGTGTCATTTCAGTAGTACAAATTTTACTGACATATTATTTTGTACCTGAAACAAAAGACCGAACATTACAGGAAATCTCGGAATTAATTCAAAATAGAAATTCAAAATCATCAGATACGGGTACAGAGCTGAAACTTCTCCAAAGTAAGGAAATACCATAGTTGCATATTTTATCTACGAGTGTTTTGGTAACGATTAACGTCACAATATGTACTATAAATAAATATGCACATAAAATATTTATTTATTTTTAGGAATTAATATAGCTCTTAAGTTTCAGTTTTTATTACTTTCGTGAGTTTTTCAAATGCAATATATTTTCACAATAATGAGACCATACCAATCAATAAATAGGATTGCTTAAATTTTACCTTGTATTCCTGGAACAGTTTTATTTTCATCAGGTAAAATATTTTCATGTTAAAGTTTGGTCTTGTTTTGAGCCGTCTGTCCGTCCGTCCCGTAATGTTGACACAAAGTGAGTGAACTCAGCTCACGGGCCGAAATATTATTTGAAAATTCATCACGTCCCATGAACTGTATGAGATTTGAATTCGAAAGACTAGCTCGTACGCACGTGGCAGTTTGAATCAAAGTAGTCATAATTCGAAAATCGAAATGGCCTCTCGAAGACAATTTCAAAATATTGATATAAAGTTGACATTCAAATAGAGACAAACACTTTTCAAATAGTTCGGTTGTCTTGATACCTGACGAAACCCACGCGTTAAGAAAATCACTTATATATGAAAAGATAACGTAACACAGGGTTTGATTCCTTGTGTAACACAGTAGCTTTTCTTATATGCAATTTGTAATTTTTAGTTATAGTGACAACACCTTAAAAGTAAAACTAAATTATAAATAGGGCTCCTTAGTCTTAATCAATCTATACTACTTCATAATATAAAGCTGAAGGGTTTGTTTGATTGTTTGAACGCGCTAATCTCAGGAACTACTGGAGCGATTTAAAAAAATATGTTTGTGTTGGATAGCTTATTTATTGAAAAAGGCTTCAGGCTATAAAACATCAATGGGAGGGAGGGAGCAAACTCAAAACGCGCGGACGAATTCGTGGGGACTGCTAGTTCTTAAATATTTTCTTCAGATGTTGAGAGAGCAATCTCACAACATTGTCGAGGTGCTGCAGCCTACGCGTTAAAAAAAGCATTTGCATAATTATTAGGTTTGCCAATTTGTCGATGGTAGAGTGGTGTAGGCATGCACCCAGACCACGAGAGACACAGCGTAAGACAACTTTAGACATAGGGTTAGATTCCTTGCGGACACAGTTGCTTTTCGCAGGAGTAGCAGCATATTATATGGTAGTGTTTGGCAAGTGTTCTTATTTTTACGGATAAACCATCAAAAGTGATCTAACAGTTAACTAAGATTAAAACAAATGCTTTTAGAATGTTTTTAACACTCACAGTGTCATATTTTATATTCATAAAGATAAAATAAGAAACCAAAAATTTGACCCATTTGGCATTTGGCCCGGTTTGCCAAAAGGTTGCTGGTTCAAGTCCCGCCCGTGCGCAAATTTTTGGTTTCTTATTTCATCTATATGAAGATTAAAACAGTTCTTCCCTTATTGGAAACTGAGAATTGAATTTAGGCGCTTTGTGAATGACATAGGAAACTATACTTTCTTATCAAACAGGTTGCTAAATAACATACAATTACAACGAAGTTTATATTCAAGAAAAATATATATTTTTATGATAAGACAAGTCTTTTTTAACCGACTTAAAAAAAGGAGGAGGTTATCAATTTGACTGTATGTCTTTTTTTGTATCTATGTTACCTCATATCTCACTCGTTTGTCGACCGATTCGAATATTTTTTTTGCCTACTTAGAGGATGATCCTTCTAGTTGGTCTCATTTTTTCCATTTTGGGATCTCATGATGGGATCATGGTGTAATCGAGGGAAACCCTCAAATTTTAAAGGCACGTATAGAGTTTCCTTAGTAGAACTCCTTAACGCTTCGCGAGTTCAGTAATTATTATACAGAAATAACTTATAATCAGTAGTTTTTAGCTTCTTAAAGGACAGAGTCATAAGGTGCAACTCCCCCCCTCCTTCTCCTATAAACGCTAAAAATGAATAAATAAAATTAACTTAAAAAAGGTAAATTTTTGCCTAGACCCCACCCAAAAAGAAATTGTTTGCCTAGACCCCCACCTTTCCTTTCATTAGTTAAGAGTTTATATAAGATTTTTTAGTGCATTTTGGTTTTGAAGTCGGTTTTATCAGTGTACATTGTTCAAGGGAGTGAATTTGCCAACTGTCGCTTGTGCTAACTACATCTGTTTAAATTATTTATTTTCAGCTCACTATCTTAATTGCAGGCCTAATGAATTATATATAAGGTTAAAATATAAGTAGTCAGTATAAACCATAGTATAGAGGGGATCATTCGTGTTTGATTTAATATATCATTAAAATTAAAGTATTTAAAATTACCAAGTTGTAATGGAAACTAAGTACCAGACAATTGGTCAACGAAAAGAGAAAAGTCCAATTTTAAAACAGGTCAGTTAAACATTCTTTAGATGGTTTTTTTTTGAATAAACACTCACAGTGTTATTAGGGTTCCGTAGCCGAAAAAAGGAACTCTTATGAAATATATATATATTAAATGACGAATAACATATTTGTCTACCAAAAGAATACTGCTGGGGCAAAAGTATTCATAATCGTAATTAATAAAACAGTCCATAATATTTATCTATCGGAAACAATAATTTATATGTTTTACAAATAGGAACGTTGATTTTTTTGGCGAGTTCGTCTGATAGTATCCGTCCTACTTTGTTAACTGTTCGTGTGTTTTAAGGCTTATTCTATTTTATTTGTAGTTGTTCGTATGTCTGACTGCATGTCTGTTTTACTTTATGCTTGGGCTGGGCATGGGCTTGCCCACCGTGGCCGTGCCACAACTGAGGAGAGAGGTCAACTCTACAGCAGCTGTCAGCGAAGAAATGGCTTCTTGGATAAGTAAGTTTATAAAATGATTTAAAGTCCGAAAATATACACCAGAAGTCACATTTATTATAGTAGTCATTCATTCTCTCACCCATGGGTAGACAATAAAATCCTTACTTCATGAATTATAACACTCCGTCTATCTAATTAAGTCTACTTAAATTTGGAGGGCTAAACTCAGCTAAGCAAATGGTTCTATGTTTTGATTAGCTAGTATGCATATGAAAAAGACAATCAACAAAGACTTACCTAGAAATTTATTTAACAGTTTCCTGTTTGTATTTCAGCATCCATTCTGAGCTTTACTGCGGTACCATCAGTTGTGATTTTGGTAATCACGTCACATTATATTGGCAGAAAAAAACCATGGAGTATGGTTGCTGTCAGCACATTTATCTCGTTCACAATATTAGTCTGCAGTAAAAACGTTTATCACATATTTATTAGCCAGTTGATATTAGGGTTCACGTTTGCTTCCCAAACGTCGCTTTCATTGTTGGTTATGACTGAGTGCACTTCTCCTAAATATCGCGGTTTTCTTCTTGCCTTAAAAACTGCAACATTCTACTGGGGAGTTTGGTGTGCAAATGCGATCGGAACCTTTTCTCATTACAAGTACATCGGGCTTATAGGAATATGTGGCTCAACTTACAATTTTGTAAGCATAATCTTTTTACCAGAGACACCATTTTGGCTAGCATCCCAAGGCCGAATGGACGAGTGCGCTGTGGCTCATCGCTGGTTAAAAGGCGTTGATGAAGATGCCGAAAATGAGTTGGATGCTTTAATAAAACATCAGAAAGATGTGATACAGTATGGACCAAAATTCAATTCGTTTAAAGAACACATCAAAATGTATTTAAATATTGTAGTAAAACCAGAATTTTATAAGCCGGTACTATCAGCATTTCTTATCATAATTATGTATAGCGCCTCTGGTAAATTGGTATTCACTGTTTATGCTGTTGAAATGTTAAGGAAAATAACGAGCAGTCAGGCTGTGGCTTACAATGCTATGTTAATTGTTGACGGGTTTAGCATAATAGGCATGTACATCGGTTGTCTTTTTATTCGGATCCTGAAAAGAAGACGTTTTCTTTTGATATCATCACTAATAACTGCTCTTCTAATATTTTTAGTAGCCTTCTATTTGTATCTAGTAAAGCTTCAACTAGTTGTTGAAAATAATTACATTTGCGTTACTTTGTTAGTATTGTATTCTTTAGTAGTATGCAGTGGACCCCTTATTTTATCTGGAACAATTTCTAATGAATTACTACCCTTAAAATCTAGGAGTTTTGGATTATTAATATTAGCTGTTACAAAAGATTTACTTTTTGGATCACTCCTTAAGTTTTCACCTAAATTATTTAAATTGTTAGGTATTCACGGGACATTTTTATTTCACGGTTTGGTGTTCTCTGTTTGTATTATTTTGGCGTATAAATTTATTCCTGAGACAAAGGATAAAACTTTAAATGAAATTTCTGCACATTTTGAGAGAAAACAAATCTTAACCAGATAGATGTCAATTTACATTTTTTTGTTACTTTTCTATTATTTATGGTTAAAAGAACCTACCGTAAGTGAATTTCAACCAAACTTATACGAAATGTTACATACGACCAGATGTAACATACCATGTAGTCTGTTTCCCAATTTATTGCATTATTATGTGCGCAATGCAACCGAATCTTTAAGTCCAAATTCGGTTTCGCAAGTCATCAGCGAGCCTTTAGTAGAAAACTACACCAATCCTGATACATAACGATTACAAGGGAAAAAAGGGATTACCGAAATACGATTGCAAAGGTCGCCGTCGCCGGATACGACAAGGAGGACTATATATATATATTGCATCGACTACACCACTGTTAAGAGGCCAAAAAGCTAATCAAATATACATAAGAAAAACAAAGTTTTAAGATTATTCACTCGGTCCCATTTATACTAAACTAGTTTACTTAATCGTTCCTTAATCTCGATCACATCGTTCGTTTGAGAGATATACGTATTTATTCTGCAAAACCTTTCTAGTCAGAAATACTATCTGAGGGGTTTGGGAACATTTCGTATATAAATTATACATATTGTTTTTAAATATCATATTTCAGTGCCCAAAATGATCTTATCAAAAATTGCCTGGGTGAATGAATTGTCTTGTTCAGGAATTGTTAATGGCCAATTATAAAACTTTGCAAAACACTGAGAGTTGCCAGTCCACCCAGCAGTCTTTTTGATAATGTCAATAGACACACCGAACCAACTTGCCGCTGAGGTGGCCGCGTGGCGAGTACTATGAACACCAAACGCCTAGCGTTTGCTTGATTCAAAGGCTAATGCTTCGTGAACTAGCAGCGTGTATCGGTTTTTAGGGTTCCGTAGCCGAATGGCAAAAAACGGAACCCTTATAGTTTCGTCAAGTCTGTCTGTCTGTCCGTCCGTATGTCACAGCCGTTTTATTCTGTAACTATAAGAATCACACTGTTGAAATTGGGTAGGAAGATGTTTCCTGTTAACCGCTTTACGATTCTCATACAAAAAATAAAAAAATGTCATTTAAGGGAAGGGATACATGAAACTAAAACCAAAAAAAAATTGTCAAACCTATGTGTGTGGGGTAGATAGGTCTTTTAAAATAACATCGAGGTTCCTTAAACCATTTTCTTTTAAAGTCTAACGTTTCATAGCTATCCGCTTCCAAAGTGGCAAAATGGGCGTCCCCCCCCATCTAACTTCTAAACTAAGCGAGTGTTAATTTTGAAAAAAAATATAATGTAAATATTCACAAATACTATTAACGAAAATTAGTTCGGACGGGATCGAACTTCTAAACTAAGCGAGTGTAAATTTTGAAAAATATATGTAATGTAGATCTTAACAAACACCTTCAACGAAAGTTGGTTCAGACGGGATCGAACCATAAGTTTTTGCGATATAGCACATTTTCAACAACCGCAAACATAACTTTGTACTTCATACAAACACTATGAATAGCAAAGTTATATTTGCTGCCTACAAAATATTGTGGTATTTTACTAAGTGGATTCTCTAATTCAGTTAAAGTTGGTACGGAACCCTCAGTGCGCGAGTCCGACTCGCACTTGGCCGGTTTTTTTAATAGTTCAAATCAGCTTAGTTGCGTTTTAGGCATTTCGGATTTTTTACTAATATATGAACCCAGAGTTTTTGCGGGGCAAATTGACTATTTTTGTCTATAAAAGGGCTTGGTCAGTCTAGGGTTAGTTCTATTAGGACCTGCAGTTTTAATGATGTCATAAATAGGATTTTTATTCCGGAATCATTTAAAACAAAGGCTCGAGTCCCACCTGTGCGCTAATTTTAGGTTTCTTATTTCATCTTTATGAATATAAAATATGACACTGTGCGTGTTAAAAATACTCTAAACCGTTAGATAGTAAAAGGTCATCAATTTTCAAGTTAAATTTATTCTGTAAAGAATAACTACTTGGCACACTGTTGCATAAACACACGGGTTGGTTGCGCTAAAAGTCACGCATCATGAGGTATCCATAAGAGACCACAAATTTCGCATGGTCGGACTGACAGCACGGTAGCTCAATTGATATAGCGTTTGTCCCGGTTAGCCAGAAAGTTGCTGGTTCGAGTCCCGCCCGTGCGCAAATTTTTCGTTTCTTATTTCATCTTTATGTATTCCCCCCATTTTATTTATATACGAAATGGCAGTAGTGTTATCAATTCTTAGACAAGCATTAGTATAGGATATGTAAATCATTTCCAAAAGATTTTAATCCCAAAAGGCAGAAAATAGTTTGAGGTAATTCATGTGATTTTTGCTTTAGCCTCGTGTCCAGGGTCCTCCAGCTATTTTGCCATTACACACTGCCCCCCAACCAGTCATTGATGAATCAGTAAATATTTCTAGTTAATAAGTGTCTTTATCAATAGGATTCCTAGCTTTATGTTTTTAAGGAAGATCTTAATTATCGTTAGATTTTTCTAGTACCAAATTTTCCCCGCTTGTAGTTATTGGTGTACATCCACCCATAGGCAAGAGCAGGGTTGACAGCCGTTAAAGTCCGGATAAATTTGTAAAATTTCCACTTGTAATACTACTTTTCTTCTTTATGGTCTTTACTAAGGTTTGTATTTTCTAAATTTTTTCCACAGGCAAATGTAAATCATATTCGTAGAATTTATATTTAATCCTAAAAATTTGCATTTGTATTTGGGCACAACGCTTTTTTTTAAAAGTTAAATATAATAATTAATCCTAGATTTTGTAAGGCATCGATTACAATTTTAATAGTGTTTTGGCAAGACTTAAAATCATTATTTACACAAAGAATATCGTCCAAATATCCTACGATTGTGTGACCTTTACTTCGAAGCAACGAAAGAATAGGTATCAATAGTTTCGTGGAAACGAAAAGAGCTGAGCTAAGTCCATACGGTAAGCAATTAACTTCGTATAGTTGATCCAAAGAAATCTTAAGTATTTTTGATGAGTAGAATGAATTGGCACTACAAATAATGTGGCCACATAAGAATTCAGGTAATATAAAACGAATGTCTGTACGAAAATCCTCCATTTTGAAATGGTCAGTATGAACAAATTCGGTAAGATGTTTTATATTAAGTATAAATCTATAACCGCATGTACTCTTCGGTGTCAAAAAAACTGGAATTACACTTTGATTTTTCATACCGTCATAAGGCGTAATTGCGCCTAAAATGAGTAATTTTTCGATAGCATTTGTCATCTCTTTTGATGAAAAGGACGGATTCGTGGGCTTAAATATTTAGTATACTTTATTGCAAAAGGGTATTTCATATCCTTTTACGTAGGATATAATATTTAAGTTAACTGTAATATCATCCAAGTTAAGATAAAAATGCTGGATTCGTCCAGCATGGGCTTCCTCTATTTCTTTACATTTTCGTGGGGTCCGGCCAGAATGAGCACCCCGGTTCCTCGGCTGGTTGGTATTCCTCCTCACTGGGTTAGACGGCTGGGTCTCGTTGTATCTCGGTGCTGTTTTCCCGCTGGTCTGCTGTCGAGGTTCTAGATATTTTTGTAATTTTTCTCCGAATAAGAAAGTGTCTCTTTAAGCCATGTGTGGTGGTCCAAAATTTCTTGTTGAGTAAAGGTGTAATCAGATTTCGGCGGTTAATTTATTTCTTCATAATGCAAGTCGAGTAAGACTTGACTTACTTCATATATCCTTGATATAATATTTATCTTGTTCATGTCTGATTTTATTTAATCTTTTGTGAGATTGACTAATCCCGCTAAACCAGATCCCAATTGGTTTTGGGATTTTTCAAGTCTTTTATCGCGATTTTAGGCTGTATCAGTTAAAACTTTGGCCACTTCCGGATTCCGTATGTTACTTGTATTGTTGTTAGTAATTCTTTGTCTGCGGTGTGAAGTTGTTGTATCAAGGTTGATGCAACAACTTCATGCCGCACTTGTATTGCACTTGTATTTTCCAAGTGAGGAGATTTGAAACCAAGCCAAGTGCTTTAGGAATGGACGTGACTAATTATTGTAAGGTTTGTGATGTGTTTGGTGTAATGTATGCAGCAATTAACAGATAGTAAACACAAACGAAATGAGTAAGATTACCAAATAGATATTGTATTTAATGAAAATGCAACCTCTAATATCTTTGGTATGTATGTTTGTTTTTACTAATAAATCATTAGTTAATCAGATATTACTCGTAATATTGTGTTCCTGAGAAATAAGAGAAAATTAAACAATACTCCTGGTTGCAGTATCCGTTGTCCACTTTTTTTAAAATTTAATTTTGAATTTACCGTTATGGTTGACGTCACTAAGGCACTGATTGTTATCGTGCCAGTTTTTGTATTTTACGAAAGATATATAGGTAAATTAACTACAACTTTAAATTTGAAATTAGATAATACACTGTGCGTTTAATAACTTTTACGTACAAATTAGTTGCCTTAAACATTTAAAAATTTTAGAATAAAATTAGCTATGTTATTTTAACAGCCGACCTTTCAATGTCAATAGTTTTATGTCTATGTATGATCAAAGCTATTTGTTTAGATGTTTTTTTTTGTAATACTGTTTTTGTTACTTTGTAAGGTCTTAGATGTGAATTAGTTAGTCCTCATTGTTCTTTTTTTGTCTGTGTTTTTTTGCAACTCTTTCATTATCATTTTGTTTACGCATGTTTATTTTGTTAGTCTAGGTATAATCCTTTTTACATCTATTTTAATCATTTTGTGTCTGTAAAATTTATGTACCTAATAATAAAATATAATGTACAGTGACTGAATAAAAAAAATATTTTTTTCAGTGTCTTTGTAACTTCTAACGGATCAAATTTTAAATAAAATCTTCTTTTATGAAAAACCCAGCGACTTTCTTACGCCGCCAGCCCCGTCGCGTTGAGGCCCCATCTCGCCCCAGCCCCGGTTTTATCTAACTGCATAAAAAGTATCCTAAATGCCTTTTCTAATTCTAAGCTTCCTCCCGAGCAATTACCCCGTAGCCCCGTAATTTAAAAAGTTAAGCGGTCCCAGTGAATATTGCTTGAACAGCCCCGGCCCCGTTAAGCGGCATAAAAAATATTCAATGTCCTTTTTCTGGTTCTAAGCTATCTGCTTCGGCCCCGGACACCTCTGCCCCGACCCCGTTTAACGGGATAAAAGTATCCTTAGTCCTTCTCCTAGTTCAAAGCTACCTCCCGACCAATTTTCATCAACACGACTTTCTTTAACATACGAATATATAGAAGTACGAAGGTTTAAGTTACAAAATAGACCAAGTGTATTATTACTTCAAAATAGGAATATAAGGAAAAAGTTTATATGGAAAGACAATGCCATTACGACAATTACGGCTGGCGATAAAAATCTTTAAATATTAATATGTAGGTATTCTTAAACAAAACAATAACACACACACCATTTAAACTAATTACACTGGTCTTACATAGTAACTATTTAAAAACATTTTAAATACTCGTTAATCGGTAATCTTTTATATATTTACTTAAATTTAAGAGCTTGGGATACGTCGTGTGTGTAAACTGCACATAATCTTGCCAGAATGAAGCACTAGTAGGAGACAGTGGCAGTTGAAAACCCATAATACCGATTTAAATTTTAAATATAGTGTACAGATCTAGTACACAAATACGATCATATTGTGAGATGCGCTTCGTCTCGGTATATTTTTCCGTACCATTTACAGCAATGCTCTTTGTTCGAATCGACAGTCACATGATGTCAGAACAAAATAAAGAATTTGAATTAGTCCACGAGTCAGAGGAGTTGTGATTGTGCGTTTGTTTGTGAATTAAATAAATGCAGATGGAGTTAGAAAGCAAAAATGATCATATTTATGAAGAGGAGAACACCGAAAAAGTAACATGGATGAAATCTTTGAGACAAGTAAGTATATATATATTTTGTACTGGTAATTTAATTGTAATGATTAACCTAAATCCCAATATATTCGAGTAAAATGCCAAAAATATGTGCCAATAAATCGCCAAAAATAAATACTTGAACTAACAAAAAAAATTTTTAGTTACTTATAATTGGGACATTCTTAATTCTGAATCGCTTTGCCTTTTGGGTGCCCCTCTTCTTGATCCCAGCATCGAACCTTTTCTTGATAAAAAATTGAATGATTTCACCCTTTAAGCCCCCAGATTAGAACACCTTAATTCACACATTGCTTTTACTATACTCAAATCGTGTCTTTTTGTGCGTGCTTCGTGCTAGCCCTATCTGGAAAAAAAATATAATTTAAAACTATTTGACACCACTCTTAAAAATGATTTGGATTTTTTTTTAAATTTACATTTTGATAATAATTCTTGGGCTCAGGCTTCGCTTCCTACTCGTTTTCGTGGGATCGGAATTTGCCAAATTTCTAGTATAGCCCTCCCCGCTTTTCTCTCCTCTTTGCATAGCACTTCCGTTTTAGCCGGAAAAATCTTTTAGCATCCTTGCCAGCTTTCTGAGGTGAGTGAGGCGGAAGAGTTTTGGCAAGGTATCTGTCGTAGAGAAGACATTCCAAAGGAACGTCACCAACAAAAACTTTGGGATGTCCCTCTTGCGAGAGAGACCTTCAATTCTTTAATTCAAAATTCCGTCAGTGACAGTAGTCGTGCAAGGCTCTTGGCGGATTCCTGCTAAGATTCTGATCACTAGCTTCATGCTTTACCGTCGAGAAATTTAGGCACTCTTTTCGATAGTGAGTCTTTCCGGGTGTGTGTGGGCTTCCGCCTTGGTACCCAATACCCCTATATGTGAAAATTTTACGTGTTCCTGTGGCAAGGAGGTTGACAAATTTGGTCTCCACTGCCTTTGTTGCCAGCAAAGCGCTGGGCGTCTCGCCCGTCACGCTACCCTTAATGACGCCATTCGAAGAGCTCTTGCCATCACCATTAATGTTCCTTCTACGTTGGAACCACGTGGTTTAATCCGTGACGATGGCAAGAGATCCGATGGCCTCACGCTTATTCCCTGGGAACGGGGTCGGGCCTTAGTTTGGGATGCAACTTGTGTCGATACTTTGGCCCCCTCCCATCTCAGAGAATCAGCCCTTAAAGCTGGAACGGCAGCGGAGTTGGCTGAAAACGCCAAGCGTCGCAAGTACGTCTCACTTGCAAGTGATTATGTGTTTGCGCCGTTTGTCGTTGAATTATTTGGGCCGTGGGGGCCCTCTGCTAAATTGCTATTTAGAAAAATTTCGCCAAAATTAAATTCTGTGACAGCCTATAATAAAGCTGGCTGGTTCCTAGCTCAAAGGATCAGCATAGCTTTCCAACGCGGCAACGCAGCCAGCATCATAGCCTCCTTGCCGCAAGGAAATGGTTTTGTTTTTGAAAAGGTATATTTTAAGTTTTTTTTTTATGTAGCATGTCTAAGTTTTAATTTGAGAAATTGATTATTTTAGTTATATTTTGAATAAAAGATACTCATTGGGACATATTCAAGTATTATATTATTACCTTAACACCCGTAAACAAGCTAGTTGTAAGAGCTCCTAAAACACATGTAATTTATAATATTGTATTCCCTAACTTTTATGATAATCACGTAAACGTGTATCTTTCAATGTGGTGTTTTTACTTTATCACTGGTGTGGCGACTGGTTCCCCTACCGTAATTGTTCCCCAACTGATAAAGGAAACTAACTCTACAATAGTTAAGAGTGACAAACTGTACCCTTGGATAAGTGAGTATTTCATGCATTAAAGTTTATGATTTTGTCAATGATAGTTAAAGAGCACTAAAGGTGCAAACATCATCAGCATAACTAACATAAAATTCAGAATGTCGTTAAATGCGACGACGTGTTCTTATCGATAAGATGTCTTGATGCAATTATAATGATTGAATGTCACTAACGATATTACAATTAATGTTTACACCTATTTAATTGCATTAAGGAACCAAAATTGGTGAAGCAAAGAATTGCGATCTGCGGTTCGATCTAAATAGAATTGCCCGCTTCTGGTCAATAATATGCGGACCGGACCGCAGACCACAACCAGTGTGCCAAATCCTTGATTGATTCTTAAGGGCAAGTTACGTTCACGATTTTACGATAAGAGGAAAGCCTGTGAATATTTTGATTTATTCATACGTGTTTTTACAGCTTCTATTGGATGTTACACCGGAGTCTCTAGCATCATCATCTTAATGCTGCTTTTTCATTTGCTTGGGCGAAAAGTTCCAGTATTTTTTATCTCAGTCTCTTCGTTTGCTGCTTCTATACTGCTTTACTTTAGCCACCTAAAAGTGTCCCTGTATTGGAGAAATAATCATTAAATACTTGGCAGATATCATGTGAATCTTTTATTTCCTTTGAATTAAATATTAATTTTGGAGGAGCACAGCATTGTTTAAGTTTGTTAGTTGTAAGTGTGTTAATTAAGTTCCACATTTTCTTTGGGTCATTGCTACATTTTAAAAATTCCTTTTGGTAATATGTTTTTTTTTGTGTTTTGTATCAATTTTGATACTTCAGATATTTTTTTGTGAAATTATTTCTTAATTGTTTCTGAATCTGGATTATTCTTAAATTTTGAGTACAAGTCATTTCTTCTATTAATTTCTAATAACACTTCTTTATTAATCCAGTCTTCTTTTTCGTAAGTTAAGAATCTTAGTTCTGTTAACCTTACATTCAGCTGTACATATTTTTAGTTGTGTCTAGTTCTGCGTATTACTTTATATTCTGTAGTTCCACTAGGTCTATTGTTTCATGCAGCTTAGAATAATTGATGGCTTTATAATGTGCGTAGCTTTTTGGGGGTGATTTGATGTTCTTTATTTCTAGATATAACTGTCGATGATGATGACAGCGGAGAGTTAACTAATATCATGTGAAAATTATCCGTATGTAAGTTTGTGCAAATGTGGTCTAGAATGGATTTTCTAGTTATGCATTCTCTAGTGTTGTGTTTTTCTGTTAATTTTGTTGATTATTTTATGTCCTGTCTCTTTGAGTAATTGTCTGTACTTTTTAGTTTCTTTGTCTTTTACCAATAAATCCACATTAAAATCTCCAAAAATAATAGCTCTCTTTCTGTTTTCTAAATGTAATGCGTATTCTTCGAGAAAATCTTTAAAGTTTGTATGGCCAGGATTATATATGACTCCCACCTCAAGTCCGTATTTTTCCAATCGAATCCACAAATAGTTGTTTCCTCCCACATATTTCGATTCTGATAAATTATGATTTAGGTCGTTGTGGACATATGCTGACACACCACCTCCTTTAGAATCTGTTCTGTAATTGAAGTAATGTGTATAGTTTGGAAGTTGATATTGCAATGCTTGCGCTTCTGTGCGAAACCAAGTTTCTGTCAACAGTATAACATGAATGGTATTTGGAACAGCTTGTAAAATGCATTTTAGTTCGTCAAATTTTCCTTTTTTGCATATGCTACGGGCATTAAGGTACAGGAAAGTAAAACGTGATTTGTTGGTGGGAAAGTTTTGGTAACTAGTAAGTATTTCATGGGTATTTACCGCTTCGATGTTATCTGTAGCGGGGGGGTTTATGTGATTCAGTTTTTTGGAGTTGTTTCTATAATTCTCGGCGTTATTTTCACGGCGTTTTAGTTCATCTTTAAGATTTCATAGGTGATTCTGTTGTGCTGGAGTCTGATCAGAGTAAACTTTTATATCACCGGGAAATTTGTCTTTATTGCGAATTAAGTGTTTAGAGGGTCCAATTGTATCAAAGCAAACTTTGAGGCTGCGGTTCTTACCAGATTTATATTTCCCAATTCTAAAGACTTTGGTTGGTTTGGGTACTTGGATGTTCGAAGAAGTTATTATATTAATCACATCAGTTTCATCCTTTGATATTCTTTCTTCTCGTTTGGATAGATTTGACTCTGGTAGCCCCACAAAAATAACATTCTTTTCTCTATTGTTACGAGTCTAGATCTCTTGGATTATTTGTTCTTCTTGATGTAATTGATTACCTCGAACTAGGGGTATGGACGATTGTTTCATGTTGTTTATTTCCGCCTCGAGTGACTTTATTTTGGTCTCACCTCATTAAACAGACATTTCTAAAGTCGTCACGTGTTTCTTTATATCTGTTTGTTCGGTCAATACACTTGAGGTTGATGTTTTGATGTCGTTGATTTGTGCCATGATTTCATCCATATTATTTCGAATTGTATTTATTGTTTGTTCATTGGAGACCTTCATATCACATATTTGCTCTTTTATATCGGAAATATTGTCTTGCATTTCTTGTAGGATATTTTCATTTGATTCAACATTTTTTTTCCAGCAGTGAGCTAATTCTGGTCAACTCTGTGCGCATTTCCTTTAACTCAGTAGAACATACGCATTCGTTGTCGTCTGGTTTTTTACGTTTTCTAAAAGTAATTTGGGTTTCGGTATTAACATAGCTTAATTTAGATAAATCCGGTTGTGATCCACCGATATTTGGTGTGATGGTAGGGTTTTGTAATTTTCGGGTTGGCGATCTCTGAACGCTCATGCTTGTGACGTAAATGCGATACAGTACTCCACGCAAGTTTCGAATTGTTAACCGTGTCGGTTATGGCGACTTGATGTTGTACTTCACTATTTGTTGTACGATGTCCGCGGCTCTCGGCGCAGTGCGGCGTAAGTGAAACAGAAATATAGTATTTTGCGAGTGCGTGAGCGGGTCGGACACGTTGACTGTAATGAGGCGCAGCGAAAGTGCGCAGGAGCGGAATGTTGTAAATCGGGATCATTGCTTGTACACTTTATGTGATAGGTGTCAAATTTGATTGGCAATATTTTATAATATAGTTAAAAAACAATGTACGCGTCTGCTTGTTACGACGACGAACGACGAGATAAAACCTCAACAACATGCACTTTTCTGATTAAAACCTAATATGGGTGACGCAACCTCAAATGTTTTCATTGAATTATTTTACTAGTTTGGCCATTGCAGAACACCGTAAACATTAGCCTCGTTAGATATCTCTATATATTCTAATCCAATTTTGAGCTCTAAAACGCCAGGCCCGAGTTTAACTTGAGACTACCCGAGTTTAGTTTGAATTAACGTTAAATAATTCTATGCTATCTTTCATTGGGTATGTCTTAAACCTTACCGATATTCAAAATCAAGCAAAACAAAGGCTCTAGCTATAATGTCAAAGAACTTTACATTACCAGTAGGATAAGTATTGATACTATAAACCTTATTATGTATGAGCTTTCGATATTTTGGAACAAATTAAAAAGCAAATTTATACCATTGGAAACCGTATTCAACTATTCTAATGTCAGAATACTGTGTTTTTCAGCATCAATAGTGGGCTTTGCCATGTAGCCGGAATGATACTTCTGACAATCAGCGCGCACATCATTGGACGCAAAAAAACATGGCTTATTTCAGCTACCAGCAATGGAGTCGGATTTATTTTACTCTATGATACTACAAATATCATTAATAATATAAATAAATAAATAAATCTTTATTGAGCCATATTACAGTCAGGTCTGCTTAGACTAATGTAGTTATTAGTAAAGAAAAAAGAGCAGCGTGGGTTCAGCAGCTGAACGTGATCCCCCCTCGAACTAGATGTGAGTCTGTATCTCGAGGGATAGAAGCAGATCCAGATGAGAACCGTAACTTTGCCAACTTTAACTTTACTTTGTCCAAGAATATTTCAGTGATAAAATCACCGCATAATTTATTAATTAACAAAAAACTTATTTAATTGGAAATGTTAATCTAATTTAATTGCTTTTGTGTTTAAATACTTTTTCTTTAACTTAAATATATATATTTTTTGCTGTGGCTAAGCACTTTTTATACTAGATTAAGAAACTGAAAGTTCTCAAATGTATATAATTTGTTATTAATATTTCAAAAATTTGGATTAACATTTTAAAGATAAAATTCTCGGTACATACTTGTAGTACCTACAATATTGTACGCCTCATAGGCATGTTATAGCGAAAAATACTTTATAAGCATTGTCATCCGCTGTTACAAAATTACCTATAACAGTTGCAATAAATGATTATTAGAATATTTGAATATTTGCCGCGTTAGTTACATAAACAGATGTTTTAAAAATAATAATTTTGTCTTATTTATGATACAAGCATGGAGCACTTACTTCTCAAAATAGATTTTGTCTGATTGTTTGGGAAGAAGGTTTATCTTAATATTAAATGTGTGTGTGTGTCTGTTTTTGTTTGTTTTTGTGTGTTTGTGTGTGTGTGTGTGTGTGTGTGTGTGTGTGTGTGTGTGTGTGTGTGTGTGTGTGTGTGTGTGTGTACGTGGCTCGTGGGTGTGTACGTGGCTCGTGGGTGTGTACGTGGCTCGTGGGTGTGCGTGTATGCTATGTGCGTATGCGTATTTTGTGTGTGTGTGTGTGTGTGTGTGTTACATATGAAAAGTGTGTCGAATAAGGTGAGTATGTTGTAAAAAGAAATGTTACTATGTATACAATATAGAATGGTTCGCAGTATTTAAGGACAATTTGATGATATGGTGTTCAACAAGTCCTCAGTATTTTCGCTGTCAAGAGTTTGTAAATAATTGCGAATACATGTTTTGCATCCATGTTTGGTACTGGGATATATGTTTTTTATTCTATTTAACTTATTATATAGTTTACAACTCATAATCAAAAAATGCCGTCTTGCTAGAGCAGTTCTGTGAGGTGGAACAGGGCAAACATTGCGTGATTTTCGTTTTTTATTAAGTTCAAATTTTAGTTCAGAGTGCTTTCTTAAAATAGTGCGGAGTATAAATAACTGTCTGATATTTAACACACCGGTGTCTGCATACAGCTGAGCTGACGGATATCGAAAAGGTTTCCCGGTGGATACCTTTAGAACGGCCCTCTGGGCGCGTTCCAAAGACATCATTGTATTTTTTGGTGCACCACCCCCATAGAAAAAATGAATAAGTTTAGAATGGCCCCGGTCAGTGCGGCAGCGAGCTTAATTGTAGGCATATGCCTGCATTGAGCCGTAGCTACTTCAGTCGCGTGACAAGAGCGTTGCATTATTTTTTGTCAAAAATGCCGTCTTTTGCTATGATAACTTGAAGAGCGTGAAGCCAGGTCATAAAAAATGAGAGAGAAAGTGTATTTTTCACCGATGAGTAATAACACGTAGTTATTTCGACATTATTTGCAAAAAACACTTTTTAATTATGATATTTCAAATGATAGCGGTTTTCTTGCACTAAGTTCAAAAAAAATATTTATTGATGACTGTCCACGCATATTTTTAACAAATCTTCTATCTTAACACGCAATGTATCGCGTCCAATTTGCTTTGTTTGCTTGTATACGCATCACTAGGGATGTAGCTCACAGCACAGTAAAATTATCGATAATTGGTAATTTTCCTACTAAATGATTTAGTAGGAAAATTACCAATTATCGATAATTTTGGTGCACCACCCCCATAGAAAAAATGAATAAGGTTAGAATGGCCCCGGTCAGTGCGGCAGCGAGCTTAATTGTAGGCATATGCCTGCATTGAGCCGTAGCTACTTCATTCGCGTGACAAGAGCGTTGCATTATTTTTTGTCAAAAATGCCGTCTTTTGCTATGATAACTTGAAGAGCGTGAAGCCAGGTCATAAAAAATGAGAGAGAAAGTGTATTTTTCACCGATGAGTAATAACACGTAGTTATTTCGACATTATTTGCAAAAAACACTTTTTTAATTATGATATTTCTAATGATAGCGGTTTTCTTGCACTAAGTTCAAAAAAAATATTTATTGATGACTGTCCACGCATATTTTTAACAAATCTTCTATCTTAACACGCAATGTATCGCGTCCAATTTGCTTTGTTCGTTTGTATACGCATCACTAGGGATGTAGCTCACAGCACAGTAAAATTATCGATAATTGGTAATTTTCCTACTAAATGATTTAAAGATGTATTTAAAGATAAAAATAAGTTTTGTTTAGATAGATAGATAACTCTTTATTGCACATTACATAAATTGATTTACAAATTCGTTTTAGGGAAATGTACAATTTAGGCGGTCTTATGGCTATAAGCGATATCTTCCAGAAGACAACCTTTGGATAAAGAAATTATGAGTTTTATAGGAAGGGGTATTTTGTGCATAAAAAGAAAAGAAAATGAAAATAAAGAGCTGAAAAAGTGGAATATAAATATATCTGTATAATAACAATAATAATATAAAAATAAAAACAGATACATAAATAATATACATCTTTATACAATATATATATAACACATGTCATAGTAACTAACTACACAAGCGAACCCAGATGATTTACCTAAATGTGAAATTTCAACATCGAAACGAAGCAGCGGCGCCGGCCAGACGCAACCCGATCGCCACTGCTGACACTGCAACGGACAGCCCGCGCGTCACCGACGCGATTCCACGATTTCTACATTTTAACGAGGAGACACTCATTATCTAGCATCGATAGGGTCAACTCATGTAACTAGTTTTATTTTAAATAAATTACTTTTAGGCCAATTTTGGTTTTTCTTGAATCCTCCGACCGCGACCTCCATATTTGGCGCAGTCGGTAGGATACTCAAGCCGCCTTGAGTTTAGATTCACTAGGGTATTCTCAAATCGGTATCCGCGTGAAATCGCTATCGTCGCGAGCGATCGGGCGTCCTTGGGTATCCCGTATAAGAAGAACCTGGAGTAGTGGCTGGAGGATAAATCAAGACATCGATTTCAAGAATACCAGAATGCAGTTCATGTAAGTACGCTGAAATCGTTTCTGTGTTGCTTCCTTTCTATTCCTTAGTTTCCATATTTTACCACCATTTTTCACCCTAAGCAAACTACCCCTATAGGGCCTGCTCGATCTAGACAAGCCCGTAGGTTAGATTTAGATACGAATAGGAATATTAGTGTAGACTTAGATAATTCATTTCTTAGTTTAGAGGATTCTGTGAGCTCTGAGAGTCCAGAAAATCCTATAATGGCCGATGTAGACACCATTTTTAAGGCCTTGCGCCTAGTGCCTGAGTTTGACGGCAACCCGCATATCTTGCCGCGATTCATTCACCTGTGCGATCAAATCGCAGCCGAGTATACAGAGCAAAATCCTGGTAACGCTTTAGCTAACCTTTGCCTAGTTAACGGTATCCTTAATAAAATTACTGGACCCGCCGCACGAATAATAAATTCAAACGGCATTGCTGAAGATTGGAATAGCATTAAACTTGCATTAATTAATAATTTCTCTGACCAAAGGGACGAGACCGCCCTTTATAACGACCTTATGTTAGCAACTCAGGGTAGTAGTTCGCCACAAGAGTTTTATGATCGGTGTACAAATTTATTCAGCACAATCATGACTTATGTAACTTTACACGAAAGTGTCGCGACTACAGTAGAAGCGAAGCGCGTGCTATATAAGAAACTAACAATGCAGGCATTTGTACGTGGATTAAAAGAACCCTTAGGGTCCCGCATCCGGTGCATGCGTCCTGATAGTGCTGAAAAGGCCCTTGAATTTGTGCAAGAGGAATTGAATGTAATGTACCTACAGAATCGTAACGAATCAGTAGATAAAAAGTCACTAGTGCCACAGTTGCATAAACCTATGCAGGCAGCATCCCTGCCCGTCGGGTTCAAACCATTCAATTACTCGGCACTGGCCCCACCTATGTCTAATTTTAAGATTTCACAGCAGCCAATGAAACCTAATTTCAATCACCAAAATTACCCAGTTTCGTATAGGCCAGTAGGTATGCCTTCGCGTACGCAACAGATCTTTCGTGCGCAGCCCCCTAATTATAACGCGTATCAAAATAGGTTCCAAATGCCGCCGCGTAATAATCCACCTAACCCTGGCCCTAAGCCTATGAGTGGCGTTAGCCACTACGCTGTAAAAGAAAGACCGACCTTCAGTCAACCAATTGGTCACGATTGGCAAAAGTACGGTAACCCGCCGCCATCCAATTATTTTAAGACTAGGGAGATGAACTTAAATGAATGTGCTAACTATTATCTACCCGAATATTACAATTATGAGCCCGAAAACTATTATAATGTATTTAGCCACCCGGAATACGAGTACTTTGACGCGGAACCCGTGTATTACTTAGAGCCATCCTATGAATCATCTCATGAGACGGCCCCAGCCTCCAGTAGCGAGCCTGAGCCATCTACCAGCTCTGCTCAAGAGCAGGATTTTCAGAATCGCGGGACGTCACACACTTTAAAATAGAATTAAATATGCAATGTCAACGGCAGCTTCCTTTTATACAAATTTCAGATCCGCCCTTGAAACTGTTGATAGATACAGGCGCGAATCAATCGTTTCTTAGTCCGGAAGCTGTAGAGAGATTCTATGATAACGTGCCCTTAAATTTTGATCCCTTCGAGGTCACCAATGTCCACGCTACTACGCGTAATAATTATTCTATCACTATTCCCTGTTTCAAGGAATTCCAAGAACCCGATAGTAATATTAAATTATTCATTTACAAATTCCATGAGTTTTTCGATGGCCTTATTGGTTTAGATCTTTTAGAAAAATGGGAAGCTAAAATCGATCTTAAAGACAAACATTTAATTACGCGTAATTCGATCAATGAAATCTCTATGCATAACTCTAAGAACGTAAATCTTTATGAAGACGTTATCCCCGCGAACTCCACCAAATTAGCCAAAATTCCAATTAACCTTCATGACGGTGACGCCTACATTAACGAACAAATCTTATGTAACTGCGTAATTACTGAGTGCCTAACTAAAGTTCAAAATAGCCGAGGTATTGTAGAGATAAGAAATCCCACTACGCATGATGTAATTTTTTCTATGGACCGCGCCGTTCAAGGGGAGATCTATAATGTTCAGTGCAATCGAATCTTAGATGCTACGGATCGCTCATGCGCTACAAGTTTGCTACGGAACTCTCATACTACGAATAAAATTCGTGACGTAAATGCTACGGAAACACTTAGCGCTACGGATCATACGCGTGCTACGAACATATCGCGTAACCTCCATACTACGAGAAATGATGCGCGTCATAATGCTACGAACTTAAATAGTCACTCTACGGATTCTTTGAGTGCTACGAACGAGACGCGTGACGCACACGCTACTTATAGGAATGAGCCGGTACATTCGAATGCTACGAAACTTAGTAGCCGTGCTACGGACGTTCTCTCTCGGCTACGAACCGATCATTTAAATCCCGAAGAGCGCGCTAACCTAGAAACACTCTGCGCGAAGTATGCCGATATTTTTTATATAGACGGTGAGGCTCTGACCTTCACTAATAAGATAAAACATCAAATTAAGACCACGGATGAGACACCAGTCTACACAAAAAGCTATCGGTATCCTTACGTTCATAGGGATGAAGTTAGAGATCAAATAGAAAAAATGTTGAACCAGGGAATCATTCGCCCTTCAGATTCTGCCTGGAGTTCCCCGATATGGATTGTCCCTAAAAAGGTTGATGCCTCCGGAAAGTCTAAGTGGCGTTTAGTCGTCGATTTTCGTAAATTAAATGAGAAAACTTATGACGATAAGTACCCCATTCCAAACATCAATGACGTCCTTGATAAATTAGGCAACTGCCAATACTTCTCAACTCTTGACCTTGCAAGTGGCTTTTATCAAGTAGAGATGCACCCAGACGATATTCCTAAGACCGCGTTCAACGTAGAGAACGGACACTATGAATTTTTGCGCATGCCAATGGGTTTAAAAAATTCACCCTCCACCTTTCAACGTGTCATGGACAATGTCCTGAGAGACCTTCAGAACACCGTTTGTCTAGTCTACCTTGACGATATCGTCGTTTTTAGTACCAGCCTTCAAGAGCACATTGTCAACCTTGAAAAAGTATTCTCAAGATTACGCGATTCTAACTTCAAAGTCCAAATGGATAAATCCGAATTCCTTAAATTAGAGACAGCTTATTTAGGTCACATTATTACCAGAGACGGTATCAAACCGAACCCTGACAAAATTGGAGCCATTCAGAAATATCCCCTACCAAGGACACCTAAAGAAATTAAACAGTTTTTAGGTCTCGTTGGGTACTATAGAAAGTTTATACCGGACTTTGCGCGTATTACTAAGCCTCTTACGCAATGCCTCAAGAAAGGTAGGAAAATCGTAGCTAATTCAGAATACGTTAACTGTTTTGAGAAATGCAAACAGCTCTTAACCAATGACCCCATTTTACAATATCCGGATTTTTCGCGAGATTTTATACTAACCACGGACGCCTCTAACGTAGCTTTAGGTGCGATTTTATCTCAAGGCACTATAGGCGCGGATCGACCAGTCTGTTACGCGTCGCGAACTCTAAATGAAAGCGAGATGAACTACAGCACTATCGAGAAAGAACTGCTTGCGATAGTGTGGGCTACTAAATATTTTAGGCCTTATCTATTCGGACGAAAGTTCAGGATCGTTACGGACCATAAGCCATTGCAATGGATTATGAACATTAAGGAGCCGAACTCACGTTTGACTAGATGGAGACTCAAACTATCTGAGTACGATTTTACTGTAGTTTACAAAAAAGGTCAATCTAACACTAACGCAGATGCCCTTTCTCGTATCGAAATACACAACGAGGAAACGAGTTCTATGGCTGTTAACGCATCCGAACAACTTACATGTGCTGCTAACTCGTCGATAGCATCCGTGCACACCAGCGAAGAGGACCCGATTCTCGAAATCCCGATCGTAGATGAACCGCTCAATAGATTTAACAGACAGATTGTCATATCGGTAGTCGGTGATATTAAGAAACGGCCCTCTATTTCAAAACCCTTTGACACTCATTTAAGAACAGCTGTACAAGTATCCCAATCCAATTTAGAAAATGATATCGTAAGCCTTGTTAAAGAATACGTCAATCCGAAAGTTAAGACCGCTTTATTAATTAATCCCCCGTTAGCAATGTATGATATTATCCCGATTATTCAAAGTAAATTCAAAAACTCCGCTATGAACTTAGTATTAGCTAAAATTGAAGTCGAGAATATAAAAGATTATCTCAGGCAGCAGGAGATAATAAAACAGTATCACGAAGGTAAAACAAATCATCGTGGTATAAATGAATGTCATCTTGCTCTCTCTCGTCGTTTTTATTGGCCTAAGATGAAAGATGAGATAACAAAATTCATTAACAACTGTATCATATGTGGCCAAGCCAAGTATGATCGACATCCAATAAAACCGCAGTTTAATGTCGTGCCTCCCGCTACCAAACCATTTGAAATCGTACACATAGATTTACTCAGCATCCATGGTGAAAAATTCTTAACTATTGTAGACGTGTTCTCAAAGTATGCGCAAGCATACCACATTCGCGATGGTACAGCCATCACCATCCTTCAATCACTTCTAAAGTTTTGCACCCATCACGGTCTACCTTTAACCATAGTTTCCGATAATGGTACGGAATTCACCAATCAACTTTTTAGTGAGTTTGTTAACCTTCACAAAGTAAACCACCATAAGACCTTGCCCTACTCACCAAATGATAATGGTATAGTTGAGAGGTTTCACTCCACCTTGTTGGAACATCTTCGAATCCTAAAATTAAAGCATAAAAGTGAAGATGTAGTTAATCTTGTTCCTTACGCAATTTTAGCATATAACAGCTCAGTTCACAGTTTCACCAAATGTAGGCCTTACGATATTATCACTGGGCATTTCGACCCGAGAGATCCCTTAGAGATAGATTTATCTAAGCATCTTATGCAGCAGTATATACAGAATCATCGAGAGCAGATGAGATTCGTTTATGACATCATAAATGAATCCACTCTTCCTACTCGTACTAATATAGTAACTAATCTGAATAAAAACCGCGAGCCAGAGGTTGAATACCAGCCTCAACAACGTATCTTTGTTAGCAACCCGCTCGCTAGCCGCCAAAAGTTAGCACCTAGGTACAGTCACGACACAGTTATAGCAGATCTACCCATACACATCTATACCTCGCGTAGACGAGGCCCTGTTGCTAAAAATCTTCTTAAGAGAGTACCAAAAAGTGCCCAATTGTTACAGGGTACTACTGGTCCTGACTGCACACGTGCTAATATCCAGAGGGATGACTCAGGGGATAACACTTGAGAGCCTCGATGAGGGTCCCGGGCTGCTACCTTTTCGCCTCGGTGCCACCAGGCTTACTACGCACTATCATTCCTTTATCCAATACGTAGATTTAAAAGATATCAGTACTAAAATTTATCTCTTACAAGATCAGCTAGTAGATTTTAAACAAAGATTAAGCAACGATACTTACGTCCTTTATGAACTCCAAATAGACTATCTTTCCTCTAAATTGCTAAAAGTCATCAGTCAGTTAGATACGCTAATACCACGTCGCTCAAAGAGAGGTCTCGTTGACGGATTAGGTTCAATAATTAAGAGTATAACCGGAAATTTAGACACTTCAGATGCTCAGAGATATGATAATGCTATTAAAATTCTTCAGAAAAGTAACGATGAAATAGTTCAAGAATTTAACAATCATGTAAGCCTAAGTAAAGAATGGATGGTCCAGCATTCCAATATTATTGATAAGTTAGTTGATAATCAGGCTAAGATAAACGAAACACTAGAATTAATTTTAAATAGCGAAGCTCATAAAGAATCGAGTCTTATAAAATATGCTAAATCTGCTCAGCATCTCGTTATTATAACTGAAAATATCGATGATGTGTTAGGAGAACTAAACAGGATTGAAAATATATTAGCTTTTATTCATGCTTCAACCTCGCATCATTCGATGTTAAGCATTGATATATTAAATCATATGATTCAACGATTAGTAAAGATCTATGGCAAAGAACAGGTGTTAGAATTAGAATTAAGAGAATACTATGATATCATAAAACCGGGCTATTACTATTCAGATAATCGGATAGTTATAATTTTTAAGATACCGATATTCAGTAATGATAGTTTTGACTTATATAAGCTCTCAATAGCTCCTAATAAGAATAGACAGGCCCTTATCCCTCCTTTTCCTCTAATAGCAACTAACAGGAAAGGTTACGCGTACATAGAGGCTGAATGCCCGAAGTATAACAACTGGTACCTTTGTGGAGAGAAGACCAATTACCAGCTACGCCAGGATCCAGACTGCATCCAGGGACTTATTGCAAATCAAAACATCGACAAGTCCTGCGAGATTGTGACTGTTACCCAGTCAAGAATAGCAATGGAAGAGCTGGACGAGAAACACTACGTGATATCATTCCCCAATTCCACGAGAATACACACACTCTGTGGGAAAGAAGATTACGACATCCTCAATGGAAGCTACCTTGCAACTGTTCCTGCGAATTGCTACTTATACACTCCCGAGTTTACGATCACCAACGCCAACGATCAAGTCGAAGGTCAACCCCTGAAAATAATGAAGCTTACTTACGACATGGACTCGCTGCCTGGAGACAAACCTCGAATTCATCTTAACTCCATCGACCTTAGAAGACTACATGATGTTCAACAAAAAGTAATCACAGAACCTGTAGTACAGATAGACCAAGCTTCAACGGAATCTGCAATCTACCACACGACGATCCCGGTGTACGTCATGCTATCGACTACACTTGCTCTCGTCATGTACCTACTCACAAGACATTACAAGATGCTGCAGCGCAAATCTGAGAAGTCTGCTCCCGAGGACAAAACCTATGAAGATCCCAACCCATACGCAGCAACCGTCACTATTCACTCAGCTTCGGCTTCAGAAATAGGTGACGTTCTGAGGGGGGAGGTGTCATAGTAACTAACTACACAAGCGAACCCAGATGATTTACCTAAATGTGAAATTTCAACATCGAAACGAAGCAGCGGCGCCGGCCAGACGCAACCCGATCGCCACTGCTGACACTGCAACGGACAGCCCGCGCGTCACCGACGCGATTCCACGATTTCTACATTTTAACGAGGAGACACTCATTATCTAGCATCGATAGGGTCAACTCATGTAACTAGTTTTATTTTAAATAAATTACTTTTAGGCCAATTTTGGTTTTTCTTGAATCCTCCGACCGCGACCTCCATATTTCACATTTATATATATATACCAACACAGTAATAATCATACATAATAATATATACACAAACCAGTAATTTAAGTTTATTAATTATTTGAAACATGATAATGATAAAATAAATACAATAAAGTTGAAGAGTTCATATGTTGGAACGCGCTTATCTCAGGAACTACTAGAGCTATTTGAAAAAAAATGTATTCTAATTCGTGCTACCAAAATAACGTATTCCTGCAATAAAAATATAACTCAGCAAAAACGCACTGCTTAATCCTCAACTTTTCTACTTTTGCTGTTATTATCTTCGATTTTAATTTATCGTTTGGTCTATTTATTTGTAAAATAGGGTACGAGTGATACCGAAGTTAAACAACTTACGGTGCGATCGTGTTTTAATGAGTGACCATACCGACCATATTTAAGTGACCTAAACAACGAGCATCTCCGTGCTTCATGAAGCACGTTAAGCTAGTAAGCTAGTATCGGTTGATATTTTCTTGCAGCATCTAAAAGCATTCGGTATTAACTATATCATAATTTCGAAATCTCGTTTTCCTACAAAAACTTAAAAATAAAATTTCCTTAAACATGGTTGACTTTTGGAAAGTATATTCTGGGATCAAGATTGTCCCAAATGAGCTCCCCCATCAACTCTTAAAAGGATCCGGTCATATTATCAATAACCCTGCATACAAATATTTTTGTAAGAGTTATTTGTAGTCAGCTATACACTTATTGTGAGTTTGTGTATAATTTTGTAATTTAACAAACCTCTGCAAAACCCCTTTGGTGATGTGATTTAAATGCGAACAAAAGCACTGCAAGGTTAACTGTTGTATAATGCAGCTATAAATTTCTTTAACTTAACCACCATACTAACTTGGGTCATATTTATTTATTGAAAACTTGCGCATGCACGAAACATAAAATTGTACATGTGGCGCACTAAATGCCAAAACCATTCTATACCGGTCAACCATACGTCTATAGGTATATTGTATTTTTTTAATTGTAATCTTAACTATATTAGATTTGAGTATGTCCTCTCCCCTTCCGTCCCTGCGTAAAGTTCAAGCCTAAAGTCTTTCTCGATAAATTATACATCCAACACAAAAACTTTTTTTTTAATTAGTCCAGTATTTCCTGAGATAAGCGCGATTAAACATTTACAAACTCTTCGGCTTTATGGTATTAGCTAAGAATACAAATGAATAAATAGCATGGTAAGATATAATACCTGAATAATGTAGACCATGGCCTTTATGCTTTTATAACTTTAAACATTATTCCTTAAATTGGGATCTATTTGTCGTATATAAGTAATATTACTTATGTTAATACAAAGAATGATTCAATTCTACTAATAGAACTATTTTTAGAATCTAATGTTTAAAGGTATAAGTAACTCTATTTCAAGTAACGTTTAGCAACTCATTTTTTTCTTCTATTGTTTTTACCGAAAGGCAATAGTAGTACCCTTTGTTTAAATTATCAAAAACTTAAATCCTACTTGTTTATTCACAAAGAGAAACAACATTACATCGGTAATTGAATTTATAATAATCGACCTTTACCACATCATTAGTATTTTGACATAAAAGAACGAACGTATCTGAATGATGATTGGAGGTTTCACCGCTAGAAGCTCTGTGGTAGTTGGTTTCAAGTACTAATTACACCAATCACAGTGTTGTTTTCACAATTGTGATTGGTTTGTGATATTGGTGCGTTAATTCATTGATTGGTACTTTTATCACTGCAGCAACAGCGCGGTAACTCCAACCAGCGACAAAGGTTCCCATACAAACGAAAGATCAAAACCATTCTAACCTTATTCATTTTTTCTATGACCACCCTAGACTGGTAGGCAATAAGTCAACAGTGACTGACATAATGCTAGGTATGTCATTTTGATATTAGCCGAATCCGCAGCATCCCTTAAACGACGAAAAACAAAAATAAGTTTTCTGACGCGATTTGTTAACTGCTCAACTTGATGTTGCCAGTTTAGAGTCTGGTTTAGAAACACATCGAGGTATTTCACTTTGGTCGCTCTAGAAGCCGATAGACAGTTACAGCAGCTTTAACTGTGTAGCTGTGAGGAGGTGAAGATGTTCGTGCGGCGAAAGGAACATAACTGGTTTTTGCTAGGTTTAAGGTGAGAAGGTTAGTTGATAGCCAGTTCATAAATTTTTTTAAGGCAGATTCCGTGTGTTCTTGTACTGAGTCCCATCCGTCACCGCGCACAACAAGGGCGGTGTCATCTGCATAGGTGTAGATGTTGCAGTTTTGCATTTTTAGTTTGCATAGTTCATTGATGTATACGATAAACAAGGTTGAACCCAGAATGCTGCCTTGTGGGACACCAAAAGTGATAATTTTGTCACTGCTGAAATATTCACCAATTTTGATGTTTTGGGTCCTATTTGACAGGTAGTCACGGAAAACACTCAGGGCAAGTCCTCTTACGCAAACTTCCTCTAGTTTAGAGAGAAGTAATGGCACGGATACCGTGTCAAATGCCTTAGACAGGTCCAGAAACACACTAACACAGTTTTTCTTCCTATACACACAATCTACGATATCCTGTACAAGTGTAAGTACAGCATCTTCAGACGATCTGCCCTCTCTAAAACCAAACTGATTCGGAGCTATGATGTCCTTTGTTTTTAAATAGCTTTGTAGTCGGGTATTCAGAATCTTCTCCAACACCTTGGAGATCACTGGCAAGACAGAAATCGGGCGGTAGTTGCTAATATCATCCTTATTTCCGCATCCATTTTTTTTTGTAACCAACTACTCCTTGGTCTCGTCACTGGTACTCAAATATCTGTTTCCATAATGGTACTCACGGAATGTTCATCACCAGAATATCGAGATATATTTCTGACGCTCAAGCCGTGCTATTCCATGTGGGGAATTTGGTGTGCAAACGCTAAAGGGACTTTCTTTAACTTTAGGCACATCGTACTCATTGGAATCATGTGCTGTGTTTTTAATGTTTGCGAGCATCATACCAGAAACCCATTACTGGTTGGCAATCAAAGGTCTTTATGCTGAATGTGAGACGGCTCATCGATGGCTTAAGGGTATCGATGCTGATGCGGGAAAGAACTTGATTTGTTAATCCATTCCCAAAAAAACAAAAGTAAAAAAGAAGTTTTCCATTAAATCCATCACAAAAAATGTATATCCGTAATTTTAGGACCAAAATATCACAAACCTGCAGTTCTGTGTATATTAACTACAACAATCCTTTACTTCTCTGGAAAGATAGTTTTTGCTGTGTATGCTTTTGAAATGATGAAAAAAATTACTAATAACAACCAGTCCATGGCATACGCAGCAACGTTAATTTTGGATGGTTTTAGTGTTTTAGGCATGTATATCTGTGTGTATTTGGCACGAATTGTAAAAAGGAAGACTCAGCTTTTAGTATGTTACTCAATTGCAACAGTACTTGTATTTATCATTTTTTATTATTTATTTATCGTGAAACGAAAAATTCTGCACGAAAATCATTATGTGTATCTTAGTTTAATATCAGTATATACTTTGGAAATATGCTGTGGACCACTGATGATGGCAGGCACAATTTGTAGTGAACTTTACCTACTAGAATGTAGCTTTTTTATTTGTGCCAACGGTGTACTGTAAAAATATTTTTTTGGGATCAGTACTGAAATTGGCTCCCTATTTATTTAGAACCATTGACTGCCATGGTATGTTTCTTTTCTTTGGAGTCATTTCAGTAGAACAAATTTTACTGACACATTATTTTGTACCCGAAAAAAAAGACCAAACATTAGAGAAAATATCTGAATTAATTCAAAATGGAAATTCAAAATCACCAGATACGGGTAGGTAGCTAAAACTTCTCCAAAGTAAGGAAATACCATAGTTGCATATTGTATCTACGAGCATGTTGGTTATGATTTACGTCATAATACGTACTATGATTAAATATGCACATAAAGTATTTATTTATTTATAGGAATTAATATATAGCTCATAAGTTTTAAATTTTATTATTTTCGTAAGTTGTTCTATTGCTATTTTCATAATCCAAATATAATGAGACCACACCAATCAATTAATATAAAATTACTTTAACCTTACCTTGTATTCCTGGAACAATTTTATTTTCATCAGGTAATTGTTATTTTTTTAATTTGATCTTGCCTTGAGACTTTTTAAACTTCTAAACTGTTCAGTAGTTTGGTGTAATATAGTCATATTTTACAACAAACAAATAGCATATTTTCCATTTCACTTTTATAAGATATAAATTAAAACTAAGACATGCTACATAAAAAAAATAACTTAAAATATACCTATTCAAAAACAAAACCATTTCCTTGCGGCAAGGAGGCTATGATGCTGGCTGCGTTGTCGCGTTGGATAGCTATGCTAATCCTTTCAGCTAGGAACCAGCCAGCTTTATTATTGGCTGTCACAGAATTTAATTTTGGTGAAATTTTTCTAAATAGCACTTCACTTGCTCAGCACTGTCCATTTACCCGTCCCGTAATGTTGACACAAAGTGACTCATCTCAGCTCCCGGGCCGAAATATTATATATATATTATTATATTAATATTTGAATTTAAAAGACTAGCTCGTATCATCGTAGCTTGTAGCTAGCTCGTAGCATCGTTCGAATTATGACTAAAGACTACTTTGATTCACACTGCACGCGGCAGTGTGAATCAAAGTAGTCATAATTCAAAAATCGATATGGCCACGCTCCTCTCTAAGACAATTTTAGAATATTGTTATAATATTGACATTCAAACAGAGACAAACACTTTACTAATAGATTCCTTGAGGACACAGTTGCTTTTCACAGGTGCACTTCGAAATCTTTGGTGGTATTTGGCAAGTGTTCTTTTTTACGGATAAACCATCAAAAGTGATCTAACTTTTAAGTAAGATTAAAACAGTTCTTCCCTTACTGAAAACTGAGAATTGGTTATAGGCGCTTTGTGAATGAAAAAGGAAACTGCAGGGACACAGTAGTTGCATGCATTTTGCTGAATAAACAATTTGTACCAGTGTGCGGAACGCGCTCGGCGGCGATCGCCAGTCGTTCCCTGCGCCACCCGAAGTTAAGTCGTACATTCCAAATTGTAGTAGCTTATTATTTAGTACGTAAATTATTGTGCAATTTGTGCACTATGAATAGAAACATCAGTGACAATTTGTGACATTAATTTAACACACCTAGTCATAAAAAGTCATAAAAGTCATTTATTTATGCAAATAGGCCCTCTGGGGGCACTTTTACACGTCCCAATATAAACCCTACCACAGCTTCGGGACAATTGTGGGCTAGTGCTGAGAAGAACCTGCGCAACAAACTCAGTCACTATTGTCAATGCCTCTTTTCAAAAGGTTTATTATGTTTGTAGTGATCATGCAAGTCCATACATTACTATCTTTTAGATAATCATCTACTTTATAATACCCTTTCGTCTTAAGGGTTTCTTTAATAACAGTTTTAAATTTATTAACCGGTAAGTTTATAATGTGTTCTGGTAGTTTATTGAAAAAATTTATACGAAGCCTAAATTGTGGAATAGCAAGCCTATCCTTATTTCTAGTATTATATTTGTGTATGTCAATTTTTCCGTACATACATTAAATTTTCGTAAATATACTGAGAGGCTAGAGTTAATATTCTAATTTCTTTAAACACCTCTCGTAAGGAATATTGAAGTTTAAGATTAAAAATAGCTCGCACGGCTCTTTTTTGTAACACAAAAATTGTCTCGACATCAGCAGCCGCGCCCCACATTAAAATGCCGTAGGACATCAAGCTATGGAAATAACTAAAATAAACTAACCTAGCTGTTCCTACATCAGTCAAACGTCTTATCTTCCTTACAGCAAAATCAGCTGAGTTTAGTTTCACTAACAAGGCCTCTATATGAGGACCCCATTGTAGTTGGGAGTCTAAAGTGATTCCCAAGAATGTTGTGGAATCAATAGTATCAAGCGGTTTGTCTTTAATCTTAACCTGAGTTGATGACTGTCGGACATTAGGCATCGTAAACTTTCATCAGAAATATTCAGTTTTACTTCCATTAAGAAGGAGATTGTTAACAGTAAACCAATGTAATATTTGTGAAAGAGTATTATTTACATCGTCAAAAATTTCCTTCACCTCTTGGAATTTTAAATATAAGTGAAGTATCATCTGCAAACAATACTATATACAAAGATTCCCTACAAAATGCGGGAGGTCATTTATATATATTAAAAATAAAGGTAGGCACCCTAGCACCTTCTGTGAGTCTATATCGGGCGAAATATAGATACGAGTAGTGTGACCATCCAACACACACACAGATAATAACTCCAAGCCCCGCCCGACAAAACTATACTTTCTTATCAAACAGGTTGCTAAATAACATACAATTACAACGAAGTTTATATTCGAGAAATCATATATTTTTATGGTAAGACAATAGTCAATTCGAGTGTTCATTGTTCAAGCGAGTGAATTTCCCGACGGTTGCAAACGACATCTGTTTATATTATTTACTTTCAGCTTCAATAAAATCAGTTGAAAGTCGTAAATACAATTAGTTAATACTTAATTTCAGGCTTAATAAGTTATATATAAGGTTAAAATATCAGTAGTCAGTATCAACCATAGTATAAAGAGCATCATTCGTGTTTGATTTAATATATCATTCAAATAAAATTAATTATAATTACCAAGTCATGGAAACTGAGTACCAGACAATTGGTCAACGAAAAGGGAAAAGTCCAATTTTGAAACAGGTCAGTTAAACATTGCTTCGATGGTTTTATGAATATACACTGACAGTGATATTTTTATTTTAACAAGTTGAAATAACGTAATGACGTTTTTATAAGAAATCAGAAATATCGCGCTCGAGCTACCTTCATGGTAGCTCGAGCGTTGGCCCGGTTAGCCAAAGATTGCTGGTTCGAATCCAGCTCAAGCGAAATTTTTCGATTTCTTATTCCATCGTGTTAGTTTTTTTATTTACTTAGTTTTTTTAGAACTTTTGCCGAATCATTGTTCCCCGAGGTTAGATGTCTGCGCATTTTTCTATCCCTGTCAACATCAAAGGAACTGATATCAACAGACATATTTAACCAAAGGTTTTATTACTAATATCTGCACAAGTGACTTGCCTATCAAACTAAACACAAAACATCTTGGCAGAAATACTTTTCATGCGTAAATAAATTTACAAATTCATATACTATTGAGCTTTTTCAGTTTTTAGGCATTGTTTTATTACGAGGTTTACGCGAACACTGTTCAAAGATTTATTAAATATATATCCCCACGTTTCGGAGTTTTATAAAGATTTAACTACCATCAAACGTTAATATTATTAACTTTCCTGTTCACGCAGAAAGAGCTAACTGTGTCGTAAGATCTTGCAGTAAGTAGTTATGCTTGGGTCTTCGACAGAACCGGATTCAATGCTGGTGGAATTTTCGCACTATCTTCTTGTTGAAATTTGATTGTTTTCTAAATCCTTTAGTTTAGCGTAACATACGAGGTACGAACCGACTAAAAGCTTTTGAAACTAAAAGCGGTTACGTAAGGCTTGTGTGGTTAGTCTGCGCCGACGTCACTTAGCGTAAATTTAAAGCAAAATGATTTTATAACATTCAGCTGAAGCGACGTTCTTTCAAAAGGCTGGTATGAAGACGAGATTTTCACACACCTCAGTTATTCTTGTTCGTCTTTGTTTAACGTCAGCGATATTTTCTTTTATTCGCATGCCTATAAGTTGTTTCGTTTGCCTGATGTAGGAAAAGCTACAGTTACATTCCAGTCTTTTCAGACACACCTGCATCTTGGAGGTGCACTTGACAGGTGGTAAAAATTGATAATTTTTTTTGTTGGCTTGAAATAAGTATTGATGAAAGCCTGCTTCGGGATGTTTTTAAGATTGTCAGTAAGTGTTGGTCGTCACAGATGCCCCTCGCATTTTTAAACTTTTGGCGACACGGTAGGTGGCTGTGAAGAATCATGGTGAGATACGAGTATAGCATTGAGATATTTATCTGTTTGATGCAAGATCGCCCGACACAGTTAAATTTTACTGCGTAGACAAGGTCGTTAAGGGGCTTCCCGGATTTTACACGCGCACACAAGCGCCACTTTAGAAGAAAAATCATAACTCGTTAAATAAAAGACCAATCAAAAATCTGGTTAACGAGATTGTAGTACAGGTTTTAAAGTTTATTTAGTACGTTTAAATTGTTCCTAAAGTAGTTATCTGCAGTTACAGTCAGAAAAATTGCCAAAAGTGGCTATATTTGGCAGTTTTTCTGACTCTAACTATAGTAAACTATTAAAAATCAACTTAATTTTGGAAACAATTTAAACGTACTAAATAAACTAAATAAACTGTACTGCAGTCGTATTTACCAGATTTTTGATTGGTCTTTTTTACGAGCTAGTGTGCGCTTTGAAAATCCGGGTAGCGCCTTAATTAATATTATTGAGTGACGGTGTTTTTTATTTCCAAAACTCTGTAAATGACAAATAAAATCTTAGTCTACCAGTTAAAGTCCAATGGGGCAAAAGTATTCATAATCGTAAATTAAAAAATATACAATAATATTTTTCGGAAACAAAATGTCATACAAGTGTTAGAAAAATATAGAAACGTTGATTTGTTTCGTAAATCTTTCTGATAGCATCCATCCTACTTTGTTTACTGTTCGTGTGGATTAAGGCGTATTCTATTTTATTTGTAGTTGTTCGTATGTCTGACTGCATGTCTGTTTTACTTTATGCTTGGGCTGGGTATGGGCTTGCCCACCGTGGCCGTGCCACAACTGAGGAGAGAGGCCAACTCTACAGCAGCTGTCAGCGAAGAAATGGCTTCTTGGATAAGTAAGTTTATAAACTGATTTACAGTGCAAAAATATACACCAGACGTCACATTTACTATTGTTGCTGAAACCATTCTCTCACTCATGGGTTGACAATAAAAGCCTGATTTGGTGAATAAAAACACTCTGTCTTTCTAATTAAGTCGACTTGAATTTGGAGGGCTAAACTCAGCTAAACAAATGGTTCTATGTTTTAAGTAGCTAGTATACATAAGAAAAAAAAGCATTGGATAATCAACAAAGACTTAGATTGAATTTTATTTAACAGTTTCCCGTTTGTATTTCAGCATCCATTTTGAGCTTTACTGCAGTACCATCAGTTGTGATTTTGGTAATTACGTCACATTATATTGGCAGAAAAAAACCATGGAGTATGATTGCTGTTACCACATTTATCTCGTTCGCAATATTACTTTGCAGTAGAAACGTATATCACATATTTATTAGCCAGTTGATATTAGGGTTCACATTTGCTTCCCAAACGTCGCTATCATTGTTGGTTATGACTGAGTGCGCTTCTCCTAAATACCGTGGTTTTCTTCTTGCCTTAAAAACTGCAACATTCTACTGGGGAGTTTGGTGTGCAAATGCAATCGGAACCTTTTCTCATTACAAGTACATCGGGCTTATAGGAATGTGCGGCTCAGCTTACAATTTTGTCAGCATAATCTTTTTACCAGAGACACCATTTTGGCTAGCATCCCAGGGCAGAATGGACGAGTGTGCTGTGGCTCATCGCTGGCTAAAAGGCGTTGATGAAGATGCCGAAAATGAGTTAGATGCTTTAATAAAACATCAGAAAGATGTGATACAGTATGGACCAAAATTCAATTCATTTAAAGACCACATCAAAATGTATTTAAATATTGTAGTGAAACCAGAATTTTATAAGCCGGTACTATCAGCATTTCTTATCATAATTATGTATAACGCCTCTGGGAAATTGGTATTCACTGTTTATGCTGTTGAAATGTTAAGGAAAATATTGAGCAGTCAGGCTGTGGCTTACAATGCTATGTTAATTGTTGACGGGTGTAGCATAATAGGCATGTACATCGGTTGTTTTTTTATTCGAATTCTAAAAAGAAGACGTTTTCTTTTGATATCATCACTAATAACTGCTCTTCTAATATTTTTAGTAGCCTTCTATTTGTATCTAGTAAAGCTTCAACTAGTTGTTGAAAATAATAACATTTGCGTTACTTTGTTAGTATTGTATTCTTTAGTTGTATGCAGTGGACCCCTTATTTTATCTGGAACGATTTCTAATGAATTACTACCCTTAAAATCTAGGAGCTTTGGATTATTAATATTAGCTGTTACAAAAGATCTACTTTTAGGATCACTCCTTAAGTTTTCACCAAAACTGTTTAAATTGTTAGGTGTTCATGGGACATTTTTATTTCACGGTTTAGTGTTCTCTGTTTGTATTATTTTAGCTTATAAATTTATTCCTGAGACAAAAGATAAAACTTTAAATGAAATTTCTGCACAATTTGAGAGAAAACCAATCCTAACCAGTTAGATGTGAATTTATAATTTTTGTATTTTTATTATTATTTATGGTTAAAAAAACTTACCTTAAGTGAATTTCAACCATTATATTACGAAATGTTACATCCGACCAGATGTAACATACCATGTCGTCTGTTTTCCGGTTTATTGCATTATTATGTTTAAGCAACCGAACCTATCAGTCCAAATTCGATTTCGCAAGTCATCAGGGAGCCTATAGTAGAAAACAACACCAATCCTAATACATGAAATACGATTGCAATGGTCGCCGGATATGACGAGGAGGACTATATAGAGGCCATGAGAGCCAGAGCGGCCTAACTGTCATTTTTTCAATACTAATAATTAGTATTGAAAAAATGACAGTTAGGCCGCTCTGGCTCTCATGGCCTCTTATGTATATTGCTACGACTACACCACTGTTTAGAGACCAAAATGCCAATCAAATAAACATAAGAAAAACAAAGTTTGTGATTATTCACTCGGTCCCATTCATTCTTAACAAGTTCACTTAATCGTTCCTTATTCTCGATCACATCATTCGTTTGAGTGATATATGTATTTATTCTGCAACACCATTCAGGTTAGAAATACATTTCTGAGGAGTTTGGGAACAGTTCGTATAATTATGGTTGAAATTTACTCAAGGTAAGTTCTTTTTACTAAATTACACTTCATTGTTACATAGTTCAGATTTATCATACCATGTAGATGTTCAGAGTATTTGACGAATGAAATGCAGTAATAGACCATTAGTAAATCCTTATTTACTACAACATTTTATGTATAGACAAAAATAGTCCAACAATTGTTTTTATTAATTATATCCATCATATCATAATAAACTAAGTATAAAATTGTATATATTGTTTTTAAATATCATATTTCAATGCCTAAAATGGTCTGATCAAAAATTGCCTCAGTGAATGAATTGTCTTGTTCAGGAACTGTTACTGGCCAACTATAAAACTTTGCAAAACACAGAGTTATCAGTCCACCCAGCAGTCTCTTTGATAATGTCAATAGACACACTGGACCTACTTGCCGCTGAGGTGGCCGCGTGAACTAGCATCGTGTATCGGTTTTTAAGGTTCCGTAGCCTAATGGCAAAAAACGGAACCCTTACAGTTTCGTCAAGTCTGTCTGTCTGTCTGTCTGTCCGTTCGTATGACACAGCCATTTTAGTATGTGTATTTTGTTAACCGCTTTACGATCCTTATACAAAAAATAAAAATATTCCCATACATGAAACTAAACCCAAAAAAATTTTTTTAGTCAAACCTAAACGTGCGGGGTGTTTATGGATAGGTCTTTTTAAATGACATAGAGGTTTCTAAAATTATTTTATTTGAAAGTCTTACGTTCCATAGCTAGACGCTTCCAAAGTGGTAAAATGGGCGTCCCCCCCCCCCCATCTAACTCTAAGTGTATTTAAAAAAAATATATGTAATGTAAATCTTAACAAATACTTTCAACGAAAATTAGTTCAGACGGGATCGATCGGGAAGTTTTTGAGATATAGCACATTTTCAACAACCGCAAAAATAACTTTGTACTTCATACAAACACCATGAAAAGCTTTATTTGCAGTCAACAAAATATTGTGGTATTTTACTAAATTCAGTTAAAGTTGGCACGGAACCCTCAATGCGCGAGTCCGACTCGCACTTGCCCGGTTTTTTAATAGTCAAAAATAACAAAGCTTTAGTTTCGTTTGGGGGACTTTGGAATTCATAAGTTTTACTAATATATGAACACGGGTTTTTGCAGGGCAAATTGATGATGTTTATCAAAAAAAGGGTATGGCCAGTCTAGGGTTGGTTCTAGTAGGACCTGAAGTTTTAATAATGCCATTAATTTATATTTTTATCTCGGAATAATTTAAAGTTATGGTATTTACATCAATAAATTCATGTGTGTGTTTCATTCTTTATGTGTGTGCGCTACCTCACCCCATATTAGGTAATGTAAGTTAGTATATAAGTCTTTAGCTATTGTAGTTGTTGTAATATTAGTCATTATAAAAAACCTAACCGTGCGCGTAACACTTGTTTTATTTGACATCTCCCGCGGTCAGCCTTACAAATCACTCGTTTATTGGATACTTTCTTTAATGCCTCAAAATATAATTGAATCACCTTTATATAAATTCAAATATATTGTTAAACAATGTTTAATGACTGAAGGATATTATAGAATAAATGGTTATATGAACGATAACAATGTATGGTCTAGCTTATGAGAACATTTAAATTGTAATTTTTTAAAAGAGGCATTGACAATAGTGACTGAGTTTGTTGCGCAGCTTCTTCTCAGCACTAGCCCACGATTGTCCCGAAGCTATGGTAGGGCCAATGTTGGGACGTGTATAAGTGCTAGCAATAGCCTATGTACAAAATTAACTTTTTTTTTGAAACGATACGGCACACAGTGTTACGGTTATCATAATATGATATAGTAAGAGCGTCGATTTCGTACCCACCTGGATCTCGTTTCCAGAATACATACAGTGTACATTTATTATTGATGCGTGACGCAAACATGTCTAAATCAGGTTGACCAAATTTATCTACTTATTTGTAAAAACAGTCTTATTCAAGGTTCCACTCAGTATCTACGTTAGTACATTTAGAGGCCTTGTTGGCCTTAGTATTATCACGAAAGCTGATATACGAAGAATAAATGAAGATATTGCTCGTACCACTGCCATATTTCTCTAGCAATTTTGTTGAAATTCGGAAACTGTATTCCCCCCATTTTATTAATAATATACGAAACGAAAGAAGGAAATAGTTCGAGGTAATTAAAATGATTTTTGCTTTCATGTTGTGTCTAGTTACTTCTCATCACAGTGACAGTCTTTATCAATAGGATTCCTAGTTTTATGAGTAATATCAGACAACCAAAAGAAAGTGGACTTGTAACTAAGACTTAATTTGAATATGAACATTGTAATTATCGTTAGATTTTTCAAGTGCCATTTTTTTTCCCGCTCATGGTTTTTGGTGTATCCACTCATAGGCAACAGCAGGGTTGGCAACATTTCAAATTGTAATACTCGTACTAATTCTCTTTTTAATGTTCTGTGCTAAGGTTATTGTATTTTCTCATTTTTTTCAACAAGCAAATCTATAGTCATACTGGCAGACCCAGGGAACTTTGTTTCGCCCCCAGCCCCGTCCCGCTCCGACCCCGTCCAGCCGAGTCCCGTAATTTTAAAAGTTAAGCATTCCCAGCGAATTTTGTTTCGCCCTCAAATTACTAAAATGGCTATGAAAAATAAAGGTTGATCTTAGAAGGGTGAAAATTGAGGATTGTATGTATTTTTGTATGTTGTATCATAAAAAAATAGAAATTAAAAAAAAAATGACAAAAAAATAAGTAAAAATTTAGGGGTGGACTACCCCTAACATTTAGGGGGATGAAAAATAGATGTTGGCCGATTCTCATAGATACCGGATAAGCACATTTTTTTTATCAAAATCGGTCAAGCCGTTTCGGAGGAGTATGGCAACGAAAACTGCGACACGAGAATTTTATATATTAAGATTCGAAGAATTTATGCTTGTTTAAATAAATATTTCTTAATAATGCGATGCTAAACTAAAGCTTGCATAGATATAATAATAAGTTTTAGGTTTATAAGTGTATTAAGTTCTGTAAACAAACATCTCTCTTAAATTTATTTTTGTAAGTTTACATAATCAGCTCAGTAAACAGTTTAATAAATAAAAATATTACATTCTAGGACTATAATGAACACTGGAACTGTTATACCTTAACATGTATTATTTATTATGAATAAAGATATTTTAAAATTGAATTAAAACCGACTTCAAAAGCAAAATGCACTAAAAAGTTTTAAATAAACTCTTGACTATTGAAAGGAAAGGAACCTATTTTAGGCAAACAATTTATTTTTGAAGTCGGTGCTGTGATAATAGTTGATGCTTGATGGTCAAAGTAATGGCACTTATTATATATTGGCGTAACAACACGTCAACATTAAGATTCTAGTAAAGAATCACTATACGAGCCTTCAAATTTTGAGGGTTACCCTCGATTACACCAATCCCATCATCAGATGCCAAATTGGAAAAAATGAAACCGACTAGAAGGTATATCGGGTCGGTCGACAAACGACTGAGATATGAGGTAACATAGATATAAAACATGCAGTTGAATTGATAACCTCCTCCTTCTTTGAAGTCGTTTAAAAAATGAGGAATTAAAAATATTTAAAATCATTATTCATACAAAAAATGTCATCTTAATATTCTACGATTGTGTGATCTTTACCTCGGAGCAACGAAGGAACAGGTTTCAATAGTTTCGTGAAAACGAAAAAAACTGAGCTAAGTCCATAGAGTAAGCAATTAAATTCGTATAGTTGATCCAAAAGAAATCGAAATATTTTCGATGAGTGGGATGAATTGGCACTATAAATTAGGCCTCCTTAAATCCACTGTAGCCATATTCGGGTATAAAATACGAATGGCTGTACGCATATCCTCTATTAAAATGGTCAGTATAAACCAATGCGGTAAGATGTTTTAAATTAAGTATAAATCTATAACCACCTGTGTACTCTTCGGTGTTAGTGAAACTAGAGATACAAATTGATTTTTCATTTCGTCACAAGGCGTCATCTATTTTGATGAAAAAGACGGATTCGTGGGCTCAGTTAAAGATTCAATATTAAATATTTGGGTCAACTGGAATATCAAGCCAGTTAGGGTAAAAATGCTGTACTCGTCCAGCATGGGGTTTTTCTATGTCCTTCGTCGGTCGTGGGTCTGGCCAGAATGAGCACCCCGGTTCCTCGGCTGGCTGGTATTCCTCCTCGCTGGGTTCGACGGCTGTGTCTCGTGTTATCTCGGTGCTGTCTTCACGCTGGTCTGCTTTAGATGTTTCTGCTATTATCGCTAAGTTTTTCTCCGAATAAGGAAGTATCTCTTTTTTCACCATGTATGATGATAAAAAAATTGTTGTTGAGTACAGGTGTAATTAGTTTTCGGCGGTTAATTCTTCTGACTTCATATCGCAAGTCGAGTAAGACTTGACTTACTTCATATATCCTTGATATAATATTTATCTTGTTCATGTCTGATTTTTTTAAATCATTTATGAGATTGACTAATCCCGCTAAACCAGATCCCAATTGGTTTTGGGATTTGTCTAGTCTTTTATCAAGATTTTAAGCTGTATCAGTTAAAACTTTGGCAACTTCCGGATTCTGTATGTTTCTTGTATTGTTGTTAGTAATTCTTTGTCTGCGGCATGAAGTTGTTGCATCAACCTTCACTTGTATTTTCTAAGAAAGGAGATGCAACCAAACCAAGTGTTTTAAGAATGGGTGACTACAGTCCGTTTTTCTTAGCAAGTCTAATATTGTAAACAATCGTGACATTCCTTTTAAAAAAAAATTTCAATTTTAAAATGAAATAAACACAAACTCACAACATACATGAGTAGTTCATCGTTATATACTAAGATATTTTTAAATCAAATAGTTTATTAGTTTTACTAACTGATATTATCTTAAAAGTTATAAAAAGATTGTTTACATTATTGGACTAGCCAAGAAAAACGGAGTTTAACTATTGTAAGGTTTGTAATATGTTTGGTGTAGTGTATGCAGCAATAAACAGATAGTAAACACGAACGCAATGAGTGAGATTACCAAATAGATGTTGTATTTAATGAAAATTAAACCTCGTTTGGTATGTATGTTTGTTTTCACTGATAAAACAATTTAATTTTACTCGTAATATTGTGTTCCTGAGAAATAAGAGAAAAAAAAAACAATTCTCTCCTGGTTTGAGTATCCACTGTCCACTTTTTAAATATAATTTTGAATTCACCGTTATAGTTAACGTCGCCGTGGCACCAATATTATCGTGCATTTTTTTTGTATTTTGCGAAAGAGATATATATATATATATAGGTAAATAAACTACAACTTTATTTTTGGAATTGGATAATACACTGTGCTTTAAATAACTTTTAGGTACACTTTAGTAGCCTTAAACATTTTAAAACTTAAGAATAAAATTAGCTATGTAAAATGACAGGCGACCTTTCAATGTCAATAGTTTTATATCTATGTTTGTCTATATGAAGGATCAAAGCTATTTGTTTAAATGTTTGTTTTTTTGTAATACTGTTTTTGTGGCTTAGCAAGGTCTTAGATGTGAATTAGTTAGTCCTCATTGTTCTTTTTTTTGTCTGTGTCTTTTTTCTTCTCTATCTAGTTCATTTTGTTTACGCATGTTTATTTTGTTAGTCTACACTTAATCCTTTTTACCTCTATTTTAATAATTTTGTTTCTTAATAAATTTATGTACCTGTAATATAATGAACAGTGACTGAATAAAACATTTCACCTTTTCAGTGTCTTTGTAACTTCTAACGGTACAAATTTTAAATAAAATCTTCTTTTATGAAAAACCCAGCGAACTTGGTTTCGCCCATGGCCCCGTCGCGCTCCGGCCCCGTCCCGTCCAAGCCCCGGCCCCATCTAACGGAATAAAAAGTATCCTAAATTATTCCCCTAGTTCTACTACCTCCCGAGAAATTTTCCCCGTAGTCTCGTAATTTAATAAGTGAATATTGCTTTAACAGCCACGGCCCCGTTAAGCGGGATAAAAAGTATCCAATGTCTTTTTAGGGTTCCGTAGCCGAATGGCAAAAAACGGAACCCTAATAGTTTCGTTAAGTCTGTCTGTCTGTCTGTCTTTCTGTCCGTCCGTATGTCACAGCCCCTTTATTCTGTAACTATAAGCATTACACTGTTGAAATTTGGTAGAAAGATGTATCCTGTTAACCGCTTTACAATACTTATACAAAAAAATAAAAATAATGATATTTAAGGGGGGGCTCCCATACATGAAACTAAAACCGAATTATTATTTTTTATTCAAACCTATGCGTGTGGGGTGTCTATAGATAGTTCTTTTAAAATGAGAGAGAGGTTTCTTAAACCATTTTCTTTTAAAGTCTAACGTTTCATAGCTAGACGCTTCCAAAGTGGTGAAATGGGCGTCCCCCTAATCTAATATCTAACCTAAGCGAGTGTAAATTTTGAAAAAAATATATAAGGTAGATCTTAACAAATACTTTCAACGAAAATTGTTTTGGACGGGATCAAACGAGAAGTTTTTGAGATATAGCTCATTTTGAACAACCGCAAACATAACTTTATTCTTCATACAAACAATATCAAAAACAAAGTTATGTTTGCAGTCAACAAAATATTGCGGTATTTTATTAAGTGAAAGTAAGTGGATTCCCTAATTCAGTTATAGTTGGCACGGAACCCTCAGTGCGCGAGTCCAACTCGCACTTGGCCGGTTTTTTTTCTGATTCTAAGCTACCTCTACACAATTACACGAAGGTTTAAGTTTAATTTAAATAGTGAGAAAGTTTAGGTTACAAAATAAACCAAGTAGACTGTTACTTCAAAATAGGAATATAAGGAAAAAGTTTACACAGAAAGACAATGCCATTACGATCATTACGGCTGGCCATAAAGTTCTTTAAATATTAATGAGTAGGTTAATTAAACAAAAAAATAAAACACACCATTGAAACTAATTACACTAGTCTTACTTAGTAACTATTTAAAATCATATTAAATACACATTAATCAGTAATCTTTTATACATTTATAGTGTACCATAAAGATTTATCAATGAAGTCCTTCATTACACATTTACTTAAAATTAAGAGCTTGGGACACGTCTTGTGTGTAAACTGTACATAGTTTTGCCGAAATGAAGCACTAGTAAGAGACAATACCGATTTAAATTTTAAAGGTAGCGTTCAGGTTCTGTACTAGTCATGACACAGAAATAAGATCATATTATTGTGAGCTGCGCTTCGTCTCGGTATATTTTTCCGTACCATTTACAGCAACGCCCTTTGTTCGAATCGACAGTCACATGATGTCAGAACAAAATAAAGACTTTGAATCAGTCCACAAGTCAGAGTAGTTGTGTTAGTGCGTTTGTTTGTGAATTAAATAAATGCAGATGGAGTTAGAGAGCAAAAATGATCGTATTTATGAAGAGGAGAACACCGAAAAAGTAACATGGATGCAATTTTTGAGACAAGTAAGTATACATATTTTGTTCTGGTAATTTAATTGTAATGATAAATCTAAATCCCAATATATTCGAGTAAAATTACAAAAAATATGTGCCAATAAATCGCAAAAATAAATACAACAAAACAAGTTTTTAGTAACTAATAATTGGGACATATTCAAGTATATTACCTTAACTCCTGTAGACGAGCTAGTTGTAAGAGCTGCTAAAACACAAGTAATTTATAATATTGTATTCCCTGACTAGTATGATAATCACAATGGTAATTCCTACAGGTAAACGTGTCTCTTTCAATGTGGTGTTTTTACTTTATCGCTGGTGTGACGACTGGTTCCCCTACCGTAATTATTCCTCAACTGATAAAGGAAACTAACTCTACATTAGTTATGAGTGACAAACTGTACCCTTGGATAAGTGAGTATTTCACGCATTTAATTTTATGGTTTTCTCAATAATAGTTAAAGAGCACTAAATGTGCAAACGTCACTAGCATAACTATAATAAAATATAGAATGTCGTTAAATGCGACGAAGTTTTCTTATCGATACTAATTGAATGTGGCTAACAATATTACAATTAATGTTTAACACCTATCTCAATGCATTAAGGACCCAAAATTAGTGAACTAAATAATTTGACACACCTAAATAGAATTGCCCGCTTCTCGTCAAGAATATACGTACCGAACCGCAAACCACTACCAGTGTGCCAAATTCTTTTCTGATTCTAAAGGGCAAGCTACGTTCACAATTTTACGAGAAGAGTAAAACCTGGGAATATTTTGATTGATTCATATGTGTTTTTACAGCTTCTATTGGATATTACACCGGAGTCCTTAGCATCATCATCTTAATGCTGCTTTCTCATTTTCTTGGGCGCAAAGTTCCAGTGATTTTTATCTCAGTCTCTTCGTTTGCTGCCTCTATACTGCTCTACTTTAGCCACACTCCTGCGCATATATTTCTCAGTATGATGATGTTTTCTATAGCTGGTGCAGGACAAATGACAGTTTATACCGTTATACTCACAGAATACTCATCAACTAAATATCGCGGTGTTTTTCTTAGTATCAAATCGGCCTCATTTTTTTGGGGAGTGTGGATTGCTAATGCGATTGGAATATTCACACACTTTAAATATATCGGAGTACTCTGTGTAATTTGTTCAAGCTACTGTTTTATGAATGGATTATTTATGCCTGAATCTCCTTATTGGTTGGCATCTAAAGGCAAATATGATGACTGTACAGAAACTCATCGGAGGCTAAAGGGAGAGAGTGTAAAAGTGGAAAAAGAGTTAATGGATCTGCTAACTTTACATAAAATAAAAGAAAATCAAAATGAATCCATGCGAAATAACTTCAATTTTTATGTTCACTTGGTGCAGCTACCAGAATTCTACAAGCCAACATTGCTTGCCGTGTTGGTTTTTCTGGTTTATCATATATCGGGGAAGCTTGTGTGTGCCGTTTATGCAGTTGAAATAATGAAAGAAATTACGGACGATGAATCAACAGCGCATATTGGCGTTTTAATTTTAGATGGCTTTAGTGTACTAGGTATGTATATTGGGTGTGGTGTTTCCAGGTATCTCAAAAGACGAACAATGTTGTTAGTAGGCGTCTCTATCGGTATAACTTTCTTGCTAATCCTGTCTATTTATTTATATCTTGTTAAGTTATCCATTATACCAAGCAATGCTTATATAATCATTGCTTTTTTATCAGTTTATTCTTTAGCAATATGCTGTGGTCCAGCTATCATGGCAACATCAATTTGCGGAGAATTATTTCCAGTCAAAGCTAGAAGTTTCAGTATTTCTTGCATCAGTATTATAACTATACTTATTTTCGCCACACTTGTTAAAATTACACCTGTCATGTTTGAATATTTTGATATTCACGGAACTTTTTTATTTTACGGAATAAGTTGTGTGATATGTACAATTTTGGCATATATGTATTTGCCAGAAACAAAAGATATAAGTATATATAAAATATCAGAGCAATTTAGAAAAAGGCATCCATCAGAAACTGTAGAAAAACGAAGGAACAGTACCTAACGATTTAAATAAAAATAAATATCATTGTTATCATTTGTGTTTTTATCTATTTCACATTGATAAATTCAATGGATTCTAATCGGTTATGAAATGAGTGTAATTTAAGTAAGCCAGACTAATGAAATTAATGCTTATAGATAGGTATGATATAGTATCCAAAAAAAATGTGTCTTTATTCTTTCTAACTGAGTATGTATAACGTAGGATGCAGAAAATACACACAACCAGTGCACGATAGCTGTATTTCAATTAGGACAAGTTCGTATGGGGATATCATAATCATCATCATTATCAGCCAAAGGACGTCCACTGCTGAACATAGGCCTCCCCCACGGCTTTCCACAGCGACCGATCACTCAGTATCTGCATCCAGTTTGAACCTGCGATCTTTATAAGGTTGTCTGTCCATCATTTCGGAGGACGTCCTATGCTGCGTCTTTGGTTAAAGGGTCTCCAATCTAGAACTTTCCTGCCCCAACGGTCATCAGTTCTTTGCGTTATTTGCCCTGCCCACTGCCACTTGAGCTTACTGATTCTCAAGGCTATGTCCTTTTCCTGTTACCTTTCCTGTTACCTTGGTTCTTCTACGTATCTCCTCATTTGTAATTCGATCCCGAAGAGAAACACCCAGCATAGCCCTCTCCATTGCTCGTTGTGTGATTTTAAGCTTATTTAAAAGGCCCATAGTTAGAAACCATGGTTCGGATCCGTATGTCATCACTGGTAACACACACTGGTTGAAGACTTTCGTCTTCTGACACTGTGGTTGTTGAGATGAGAAGAAACTCTTGTGCATTTTCCCGAACACAGCCAAGCCGAGTTGGATTCGTTGATAGACCTCCTTCTCAAGAGAAGGAGGTCAATTAACGATTGGATCAACAATTGGATCACTTGTCCCAGGTAGACGTATTCGTCGACAACTTTGAGAGTTGAGTTCCCAACGGATACTGGAGTGCGTACAACAAGGGAACTCGACATTATTTTCGTCTTTTCCATGTTCATTTTAAGACCCACTTGTTGGATACTCGGTCAAGGTCTTCGAGCAAAGTGCCAAGATCGTCCAGCCTTTGCCACAACGACTATATCATCGGCAAATCGGAGGTGTGTGACGTATTCGCCACTTACATTGATGCCGATTCCTTGCCATTCCAGAATATACCAATATACCTATATGGAAATATACGAGTACCAATAAGATATAAGCAAGCATCACACTGGCCTCGACGGTTCTGTTAAATGTTAGCCCTACGAGTTTTACCCCGAAGTTATATTAACTATTACAAAAAAAAAGTAAAAACCTACTTCAAAACCAAAATTAACTAAAATGTTCTATGTAAACTCTCGACCCTTTAAACAGAAGGAATCCGTTTGAGGTGCACGATTTCTTCTTGGAGTCGGTACTTTGATAGATGATGCTTGAAATGGTCTAAATGAGATAATTTTTAAAACTTTCGCGTTGCATTATAACTTAAAACTTATAACTGCGGGTCTATACGCGACGCATATTATGTAGTAGTATTGTTACTACTTACACCCTCGACATTTCAACGGTGTTGCAACCGTCGTGGTCACGAGAAGACTGGCGCTCGGCGTCTTCGTCTGCATCGGGCGGCCGGTTCTTCTCCTACCCTCCAACTATCCGATATTTGTTGTGCACGTGAACTAGAGTCAGTAGGTTCAGTGCGACACACAAAACTCACAGTATCAGGATTAATGTTTATTGATAGCGGCGACACACACGGTTTGCACTTATTAATCACTGGATTCCAGACCGATGACAATTTAAACCCGTCTTCCCGATTGAAATTATTATACTTCCTGATTGCGATCGCTTTACGTATTACCCTAGTATGATAATGGCAATCCGTAGAAAGGATTTTCGGGTCATGTACCTCTATCCAGTGATTAGTCCCCATATTAAGTAGATGTTCTGCCACCGCAGATTTATTAGTCTGCCGATTTTTCACTGCACGGAGTATATACAGTCTTAATGGAGTATTTACTAAGTACTGATCCAATTTTGTCCGGTACGCCTCGTAACGTAAAATATCACAAATACTACGATCGCCTCAGGACGTATTGCCTTTTCAAACTCCGGGGGTTTACAAAATAGACTGCAGCTGTGGTAGTTCGTACATTGGCCAGACAAAACGGACTATAGCCGAAAGAGTCAAGGAACACATCGCTGCAGTAAAAGTCGGCAGACTAATAAATCCGCGGTGGCAGAACATCTACTTAATATGGGGACTAATCACTGGATGGAGTTACATGACCCGAAAATCCTTTCCACGGATCGCCATTACCATACTAGGGTAATACGTGAAGCGATTGAAATCAAGAAGTAATAATTTCAATCGGGAAGACGGGCTTAAATTGTCATCGGCCTGGAATCCAGTGATTAATAAGTGCAAACCGTGTGTGTCGCCGCTATCAATAAACATTAATCCTGATACTGTGAGTTTTGTGTGTCGCACTGAACCTACTGACTCTAGTTCACGTGCACAACAAATATCGGATAGTTGGAGGGTAGGAGAAGAACCGGCCGCCCGATGCAGACGAAGACGCCGAGCGCCAGTCTTCTCGTGACCACGACGGTTGCAACACCGTTGAAACGTCGAGGGTGTAAGTAGTAACAATACTACTACATAATATGCGTCGCGTATAGACCCGCAGTTATAAGTTTTAAATGGTCTAAGTGAATAGCATCGACTCCAAAAAGAAATTGTCCGCCTAAAATCGATTCCTTTCCTTTAAAGTGTCAAAAGTTTATTTAAGACATTTTAGTGCATAATATTCAAAAGTCAATTTTATTTCTTTATTATTAGTGTTAGGTTGTATGTGTGTATATGTGTGTTAAGGTTGTACTTTTTAGGGTACCGTAGCCAAATGGCAAAAACTGAACCCGTATCGTTTCGTCAAGTCTATCTATCTGTATGTCACAGCCACTTTATTCTGTAATTATAAGAATCACACTGTTGAAATTTGGTAGGAAGATGTGTCCTGTTAACCGCTTTACGATTCTTATACACAAATTAAAAAATAATATTTAAGTGGATTCCCTCTGATGGAATCTGTTCTTTAAGGAGCTACAAATAACCTGTTATATGATCTGTCATTATTCACGGAACTCCTAAGCGTTAAGGAGTTCTGCCATCAGCTCAGCTTCATACAATGTTGACTATCAGACGTTACAGCATGACAAAATTTAGGTTTCAGTACAAATGTATATATATTTAGTATAGTACATAAATGCCTCTTAAAGGAGAATGCGCAAATATGGTTTCACTTTGTACCATAATACATTTAGTGTCAAAAATTAAGTTTTTTTTTTACTAAAACTTGTTTAAAATATCAAGCAATAACTTCGCCGGGTATAAAATTGCTAATTAATTAGGAAGTCATTTTATTACTAGCTTGCTATGCCAAAAACACTTTTTTCAACTTTTCCAATGTTGCCAGTGTTTAAGGATGGAGGAAGCCAGTCATCTGTCCATCCCCTGGCGTTAATCGATTCTGGCGAATATCGATTCACTATAATAGATATAAAGGCACTAGAAACCAAAGAATGAAGAATTAGCTACAATGCTAATATGTTTGAAATTGACTCTAGCTCATATTCAGGGTCTGATAATGGTGCTGGTAGGTAACCATGGGAACTTTGCAATAAAACGGCACAACATCATCGAGTTTGGGCTTGTTTGAATCGTTTTGGCAAGGACTCGAGTCGGTTCGAGATGATATCTAAGGTGTCAAGACGAATCGAACGAGCCCAAGCTGATAAGGGTGCAGCATTGTTTAATTAGATACAGACTACATCATCAGACCCCAAATACGGACCCGAGACCCATAAAAACAATCGAAAGTCCATTTAACACAGTTTATGCATTAAGAATTATAAAATCTTGTACTAAAACGTAACTATCGAAGAAATATTAACTGTCTGCTTAAGGTATTTTCTGCAGTAAAAACAAATAAATATACATTATTTACTCGATTTGAGTATTTAGTCGGTAAATACTCACCGTCTGCCTATCAGTAAGTTTATTTGCTTTATTAATTAATAAAAAAATCATATTGTTTCGGATGATATTCGATTGCAAAAAACCTTAAACGATGATCGATTATTTCAATCTTTGAAATAATGTGGCGGGCAACACCAAGAGTGAAAAAAAATGTCAAGTCATTTATTGTAATTTTGTGTTGGAATCTTCATAATATTGTGTGCAATCATAGAAAACAATGTAGACAAAGAAGGAAACGAAGTAAAGCGTGATCTGATCGCATTTATTATAGATTAGTAAATACGGAGCTCGTTCGTATAATTCTATTTGTCAAAAATAACCTAACCTAACTAATGAATTTCGTGAAGCTGCTGTTCACAAATCCGGCGAATTTGAGATTTATTGTTTTGTGTAATTAATTGTTCGTTTAAAACCCTACAAAATGAGGTAGGTTTCATGGAGGTACATCATGATACAATCTGAAACGAAATTCCATGGTTCAATGCACAATCTCCTTTAAAGGATTTTTCTAGATTACACTAAGATCCCATCCCGACTTGACAACAATGGGACAAGACCAAAAAAAAACCGGCCAAGTGCGAATCGGACTCGCGCACTGAGGGTTCCGTGCGAACTTAACTGAATTAGGAAATTCAGAAACCATATAAGGAACTTCGAACAAATAACTTTTGGATAAAAGGATTCAAAGACCTGGACAAAGATATATACAAACGAAGGGATATTGTAAATGTTGCTACGGAGTTTTACAGAAATCTATACAACGACAACAATGATAACTACATAGCAACATCCAACAATAACAAAGAAAACCAATATAAAGACCTTGTACAGATAAATGAATTAGAAGTTGTAGAAACAATAAAAAATCTTAAACTTGAAAAATGTCCAGCATCCGACAACATTACAAATGAAACACTGAAAATCACTCACTCAATTTTGGCTGCACCATTATCTAAGCTGTTAAACTCGATTCTTCAAAACTCTGAAACTCCTACTCAGTGGTCGGAAGCAAACATTATACTGTTATATTAAAAAGGAGACCCTAAGAACATTGGCAATTATAGACCAATCAGCCTACTACCCAGCCTTTACAAGCTTTTCTCTACTATTATAAACAAAAGAATAAGTACTGTATTAGAAGCAAAACAACCAGTAGAACAAGCTGGTTTCAGGAAGAGTTTTTCAACAATCGATCACATTCACACAATAGAGTTAATCATATGAAAATATCAAGAACAGCAGAGAACTTTATATATAACATTTATTGACTACCAAAAAGCCTTCGACTCGGTGTCCCATGCAAGCATATGGGAGAGCCTGGTAGAGCAAGCATCATCAGCAAAGTGGATTGGAGTAGATCAGGACTCTATATCAAAGGGACATATTTAAGCCATCTTAGATTCGCAGACGACCTGGTTCTTCTGGCAGAGACGGCCGACCAGATGCAGCGCATAATAGTCTCTCTACACAATGCCAGTATCAAGGTGGGATTGGAGATGAACCTAACTAAAACCAAGGTAATGACCAACAGCGTCTGGAAGAGACCCATAATAATAAACGGAGAGCCACTAGAACAAGTTGAAAATTATACATATTTGGGAAAATTAGTAAGTTTCGAAAAAAATAGCAACCTGTTAGAAGCGGAAAGAAGAGTTCAATTAACATGGAACAAGTACTGGAGCCTAAAATAAATGTTCAAGAGCAATATACCTACAGATACCAAAGCAAAAGTTATGAACTCTAGTCTGTTACCATGTCTCACTTATGGATGCCAGACGTGGAAGTTTATCTCTAAAACCAAAAACAAAATCAGAACCTGTCAAAGGGGGCTAGAGAGAAGCATGCTTAATATAAGGAGGATAGACAAAGTGAGACACACTAAGATACGAAAAACCACCAAAGTAACAGACGCCCTAACGTACGCACAAAAGCTTAAATGAAGATGGGCCGGCCACATCGCGAGATCTACAGACCAGAGGTGGACCGCGCGAGTGACATCGTGATATGGCCCGCCAGGCAAGAGAAACCGAGGAAGACCACTAACTCGCTGGGAAGACGACCTCAGGCGGACAGCCGGCCCAAACTGGAGAGTCGTAGCCCAAGATAGAAATGCATGGGGATCTATGGAGGAGGCCTTTACCCAATCCGGGGTTCTTGCTGACTAATCAGCAACATGAATATCATTTTTTATTTTTACTTTTTTTTAAAACAATACTGACAAACCTAGTTTTTTAATTAAAATTTAGAACTAACCATATATATATATTTTTTCTCTATACTGCTATTATCATGCATTACTTAAACATTGTAGAAGCAAGAAATAAAAAGCCTCTTTATTTATTTATTTATATTATGGGAGCCCCCCTTAAATATCATTATTTTTTATTTTTTGTATAAGAATCGTAAAGTGGTTAACAGGATACACCTTCCTACCAAATTTCAATAGTGTGATGCTTATAGGTACAGACTAAAGTGGCTGTGACATATGGACGGACAGACAGACAAACAGACAGACTTGACGAAACTATAAGGGTTCCATTTTTTGCCATTTGGCTACGGAACCCAAAAAAAACAGTCGAAAGAATACAGTCGAATTGATAACCTTTTCCTTTTTTGAAGGCTGAAAGATTTGATGGCATTATGTTATGCTCTCATGATGCGCTCTATTTTATACATTAAAGCAGACATAATATCAACCTAGGTTGTAAACAAAGTCGTGAATGTCGTTGCTAATGATAAGTGTTGTACAAACATATTTATACGTTTAAGTACAAATAAATAACATGACAACCAAGCGCGACTTTGATTCGCATACTGATCGTGGTTGTAAATATATAAATAAACATGATATTTACGGTGAAATTAGTAGTGGACATCTTATTGGGGTAAAGTTGGTACAGAACCTTAGTAAGTGAATTCTACTTTATTTTCGCCGATTTTGATAAAGAGGGGGAGGTTATTGTGTTTTTTCTGGCACGCTGAAAAAGACCATCTTTACTTTGTTATAGTCACCTTACATATCACCATCATCATCATCATTATCAGCCACAGGACATCCACTGGTGAGCATAGGCTTTCCGCAGCAACCGATCACAATCGGTCTTTATCCAGTTTGATCCTGCAATCTTCACAATATCGTCTGTCTATCTTGAACTCTCCAATCTAGAACTTTTCTGCCCCAATGCCAGTCACACTATGTGCCGTGCCCAATGTGTGGCATTGGACATTACATAAAGCATAGTAGGTATAATAACGTGAGGCGTCATTCGCAAACATATTATTGAATTTTATTTCACGTTATTTATTTAGGTGCATTTCTTAAACGTTTTAGTCATGGTCTTACAAAACAAAAGGCTTATCAATATTAAGGTGTAAAATTTAGTGACGAAACCTCGTGTTTGAATTCGTTCTCAGTTCTTCGAAAATTTGTTCATACATAACTATTCGAGTGCTAGTTTTTCAATGTCGTAATGCAATTTATATAAAAGGTAGATGAACATAATTAAGAAATGGATAAACACAAATCGCGACCAGTAATTAGTCTATTTTTGAAACAGGTGAGTTTCGCCAAAGGCTCGATCGATTATTTGATTAAATATTTTTAATTATATTTGATTAAATATTTATACCTCAACACCCGAGCGGTCGCATGCGACCGCATAACAATAGAATACCTATTGTGTCTCGTTCACATACGCTTGAGGGATTAACAATAATATTTTTTCTAATAATACATGCAATACATACGTGGTTTTGGTAATATTTCAGTTGTTCGTTAGCTTAATATCGGCTACATTTTTCTTCATGAAAGGGATCAGCTATGGTGCCTCTACAGTGGTCGTACCTCAGCTTCGGAGACAGGCCAACTCGACTGAGGCTGTTAGCGAGGCCATGGCGTCTTGGATAAGTAATAATTTGATTGTATCTAAACCTCATCAAAAATCAATAAAACATTATTCAATTTCATAACCTACTTCTAACATAGTACATTCTCATTTTCAAACAAATAACAAAAACTATTGTTAAAGTAATTTAAAATATTCAAGCTGTGCTGTTCTGGACCATTTAGGGCTGATTTTTCAATAGTCAGATAAGAAATATTCGTCGAACAAAATACAATATGGCTGATTTGAAAACGTCACCTAATTGTTAGCAATCATAGGTACCTGTCATTTCTGATAATCTGTCGCTTTATAATTTATCAGTGTGATAAGTTTTATCTGACCATTGAAAATTCGGCCCTTAGAAATATATTGGAATTTTTCAGCGTCAATTGCGGATTTTTCTGCAACGATATGGGTGGTTGCTGTCTCTTTGGCGGCTTATCGCATTGGCCGTAAGAAAACGTGGCTGATCATTGCCGTCAACAGCTGCGTAGCCTTTATTCTGTTCTACTCCAGCACCAACGTCATGCACATATTCTTCAGCCAGCTTCTTCAAGGGCTCACACTGGCCTCTCAGACGAGCCTATCCTTAATGGTCATTGCGGAATACTCATCACCCGAATACCGTGGAGTATTCTTGGTCCTCAAATCAGCATCAACCTTGTGGGGCATGTGGTGCGCGAATGCCATAGGAACGTTTTTCCACTATAAATACATTGGGTTACTTGGTATACTGTGTTCAATATTCAATCTTCTTTCAATTATGTTTATCCCAGAATCACCATACTGGTTGGCTTTTAAGGGAAGATACAATGAGTGTACTATAACTCATCGGTGGCTGAAAGGAGACGGTGAAAAGTCCGAAAAAGAGTTAATTGGTATTTTGGAGGCACAAGAGCTGCTCAAACAGTCTAGAACAAGAAAACATAATCTTAAAAGCTATGTGAAGAAATATATCAAATTAGTGTTTGATCCGGGATTTTATAAGCCTATTTTCGTGAGTACCGTTGTTATGCTTATGTTTTCGTGTACTGGAAAATTAGTATTTGGAGTGTATGCACTTGAAACCATGAAAAAAATTATGAAAGACCAATCCGCAGCCTACACAGCAATGTTCACTCTGGATGGTTTCAGTGTATTAGGCGCATATCTATGCTGTTTTTTATCCAAAAGGGTAAAACGAAAAACAATACTTTTATCTGCGTTTACTATATCCACAGTATTTTTGTCCTCCTTGTCATTGTTTGTGTATCTTGTAAAAGTAGGAATTTTGGAGGAAAACAATTATTTAAGCATTGGGTTGTTTTCGGCATTCTCCCTATCAATATGTTGTGGACCTACAATTATGGCAGGAACTATTGCTTGCGAGTTGTACCCGTTAAAGGCTAGAAGTTTTTCAGTCTGTTTTGTAGCAATAACTACAAAGCTTATATCAGGTTTGGTTATAAAATATACACCTTTCTTCTACAAAATATTCGATTTTCATGGCACCGGACTACTTTTTACTTTCGTTTCTATAGGATTTATTGTATTCGTTTATAAGTACGTACCAGAAACCAAGGATCAAACTTTGTATGAAATTGCTGCCTTATTTGAAAACAAAAAGTCAAAGAATGCAACCGAAATGACACTTTTACAAGACCACACGTAATAAAAATACGTTTCACGTAAGTTTCGTCTTCTTCTTGTGTTTCATGGTGATCAACAAAAAAAAGTTTACGAACGCATTGAATGCCAACTATGAAATATGGTGTAGGCACTAGTTAAGGTCGAATCAACCCGTCACGGTGACAGCACCGTATCAACTCGAAACGTTCAGTATTCTTTGTATGACACTCCATACTTCAACGCACATCTATTAACTTCGTAACGTCACCACCTCGGATTGAGACCAACTCGGGACCCACTCTCGACCAGCGGCGCATGCGTCGTAACGCGCTTACGGCGCGTTGCCCGCTGGTTGACGACCGTCCGTCTACTCTGTCAAACGAGCTCTCATTCGCAAGGAGAACTATCATAAGTTGTAGCAAACACGATCCGAGGCGAGGCGTTCGCTATTCGGTGCCGATCCCATTCGACGCGTTGCTGTTTCCTTTACTTAACGTGCTTCCGTATGGTTGACGCCTGGTTGGTGCTGTTCCCGTGTCGGGTGGGTAGATTTGCTTCAACCTTGATGATTAAATGTGTTAAAATTTGTAAATAAATGCTTTCTTCTGCATTTCTTATATAGAGCTATGAGTAAAAAGTTCTTACCGGCATTAAGAGTAACTTTTGGCTAATATTAATACACTTACAGATCATACAACCCTTTTTTTAACGAGAAGGTTGTCATATTTCAAAAATACAAGAAGCATAAAACTTAAAATTGTACTTACAGAACATGATAGGACCATATGCATCTTCCACTTAATTCGTTAAATCTGATCAAGCAAATAGCTTTAATACTAGGAGTCACAACTATAATTAATCTATCAACAACCATTATACGTTTTATTAGAGAGGAGTTAAAGCAGATGGCATAAAAATTGATGTATTATTAAACAAAGCATTATTTAACATAAACACAGTAATTTACCAATTAATAGTATGTGTAAATAAAAACCAAACCGACTTTTAAAATTTACTAAGAAGCTTCAAATAATGGATTTGTCTTCTATTTAGGAGAAATAAATTCTTTTAGAGACGGCGAGATGGTGCACGATGTGCGTAGACTTGACATAATGCACCGACTCCAAATGAATTTGTTTGTCTCAAATAAAAGACAAATGCATTACTTGAAGCGCTTTAGTCAGTTATCTAAAGTCTGTATTTTTGCTTATTTTTTTTTCATTATTTTTACTTATTAGTTACCCCCATATCTCAAAAACTACTTGACCGATTTTGATGAAACTAACACTGTACCCTAAGTTGGAATAAACCTAATTGAACTTTAAAAATCTCGCTTTGACTTCCTGTTTTTCGTAAATCTGTGGACAAACATTTTTAGAAGCCTTACTAGATCAAAATACTATATTATATAATTCCGACGATAGCACACACATTGGATTGATTACCTTATTTTTTGAAGTCAGTAAAAAAGGTAAAGATGAACTATTGCCAAGCGCTATTAGTGCTCACAGCGTCGGAAGTAGTCTAGGCCAAGCGGAGTTGGCCCACAAACCTAGTCTAGCTATCTCTGAGCCATTTCCTAACAACTTCCTGTCCTGCATTTTGTGACCTGTGGTCAGAGATACATTAATAACAAACTTCCATCATCGGCTTCTTAGTAAACGCTTCTAATTAGCAATTGACAGCTAAACTTATTCACAAAGTCACCAATATTGTGTTACTTTCTTGGCTCATATTTCCTCGTTTCATAATTAACTTCTCGAGACGAATTTACCACCGTCAAGTAGCACTTATCCGACCGATTTTAAAATGACATTTACGTAAATGATTGCTGGCAAATAGGTGACTTTTTGAAATGAAGCTTTTTGTATTGTATCCGACGAATATTCCGTATCCAACGTTGGTAAAATCGACTCTTTATTGTAGAATATCAATTTTGTTTAGTTTCGTACCTCCATTGGCCCCTGACCATTTTTTTATTTAAGTATTTAAAGGTATTAAGTTTGTATAGTGAAGCATTTTGCAACCACACTAACAAAATAATTATAAGCAGGCATTCTAATCTTAAAATTTAAATATTTTTTTACATAATTTAAGATTTGAACATTCATTTTAGAGAATAAATAAAATATTTTACATTGCAATCTAAAGTCCGTATTTTTGCTAGTCGTATTATGTAAACAATATTTTGATAACTTTTAAAATAACATCATCATCATCATCATCATTATCAGCCAAAGGACGTCCACTGCTGAACATAGGCCTCCCCCACGGCTTTCCACAGCGACCGATTACTAGCGGTCTGCATCCAGTTTGATCCTGCAATCTTTATGAGGTCGTCTGTCCATCTTGTTGGTGGACGTCCTACGCTGCGCTACGCTAAAATAACATCAGTGAATAAAAATCATTAACTATTCAATTTAATAAGGTCTTAGTGCTAATCACCTATGCAGTAGGTGAGTTTTGTGTTATCTTAGTTTTAAAATGATTTTTTACGGTAAAAAGGATTATTTACAATTTCGACAAGCAAAAAACAAAATGCACTAAAAAGTGTTAAATAAACTCTTGACTATTGAAAGGAAAGGTGGGTTCTAGGCAAACAATTTCTTTTTGGAGTCGGTGCTGTGATAGTTGATGCTTGATGGTCAAAGTGATGGCACCGACTCCAAAAAGAAATTGTTTGCCTAGAACTTACCCTTCCTTTCAATAGTCAAGAGTTTATTTAAGACTTTTTAGTGCATTTTGGTTTTGAAGTCGGTTTTTTCTTTTTTTTAAAGTTAATTTTATTTCTTCATTTTTAGAGATTATAGGGAGGGGGAGTTGCACCTTATGACTCTGTTTTTTAAGAAGCTACAAACTTCCTGTTATAAGTTATTTATTTATAATTACTGAACTTCTAAGCGTTAAGGAGTTCCACCATCAGTTCAGCCCCAGAAGATGTTGACTATCAGACGTAACAACACGTCAACATTAAGATTCTAGTAAAGAAACACTATACGTACCTTTAAAGTTTGAAGGTTTCCCTCGATTACACCAAGTTCCCATAATCAGATCCCAAGTTGGAAAAAATGAGACCAACTAGAAGGTATACCCTCTAAGTAAGCGAAAAAAATTTTCAAATCGGTCGACAAACGACTGAGATATGAGGTAACAAACATATCTCAGTCGAATTGATAACCTCCTCCTTTTTTGAAGTCGGTTAAAAAGAAACTTAACTTAAAATGGTTTTTTCAAGTCCTATACTTTACTAACCACATACATAAGTATTTGTTCAGCTGTTCGTTTCAATGATTTGAATATTCTTCCTTAGCACATTATGACACACTTGACTGAATATTAAATATTAAATATAAGCTTGGCAATGCAAAATATCTCATAATTGTATTCGTGTGACCAATGTCACAACTTTTTTAAGAATAATTAAGAGCGATCTACCTGATTCATGCCCTATTTTTGAATCACTCGCGTCAAGATAGTGTATGATATTCATTGATTAAACTCCAATTTTAAATGAATATCAGTAGCAATCCACACAGGAAAGATTTGATAAAGGAAAACTCAATTTTGTGAGTACTCAGGTTTATTTTGTACATATTTTTTTTAATTATTTAATTTGCGTAACATTTCAATTTTAGGGTTCCGTAGCCGAAAAGTAAAAAAAGGAACCCTTATAGTTTCGTCACATCTGACTGTCTGTAGGTCTGTCTGTCTGTCTGTCTGCCTGTCCGTCCGTATGTCACAGACACTTTTTTCTGTAACTATAAGCATCATACTGTTAAAAAAAATTTTAGAAGATGTAAAAATACCTTTAACCGCTTTACAATTCTTATACAAAAAATGAAAATAATGATATTCAAGGGAAAATTCAAGGCTAATTCAATTGAAATAATGAAATTCAAAACCAATTTTTTTTTGGTTTTAGTTTCAGTATGTGGTGTCTATGGATTGGTCTTTTATAAAGACACAAAGGTTCTGAAAAGCATTTTCTTTTAAAATCTAACGTTTGATAGATAGTCGCTTTCAAATTGGTAAAATGGGCGTCTTCCCCTAACTTCTAAACTAAGTGAGTGTAAATTAAATGGAAGCAAGTGAATTCCCTAATTCAGTTCAAATTGGCACGAAACTCTCAGTTGACGAGGCTGACTCGCACTTGGCCGGTTTTTTTTTGTTTGTTAATGAGTGTATTAAGTATTAAATGGCAAATTGGCAATAGATTTTTTGTAAGAAAAACAAGGTAATATGATGAAATCTCCAACATATCAAAAAATCGCATGTAATTTTTCTTCGTTTAGCCAAAATCGACAAAAATCACGCACATTGATCGAAAATCACCTGTCAGACGGTCAGTCGAAACCATAAAATTACTACCTATCCCTTTGGAAAGGAAAATTAATTTTGAGGTCGAAACTCAAATGGCTTTCAGTGTCACACACGTTCGGATAGGATAGGAAGTTGACGAATTAGGAATGAAAGAGTATATATTTAGGATTAAAATTAAATAAATTGTGGGTTTTTTTCTGCTCCAGCATCGAAAAATTGTGGGCGGCCTGCTTAAGGCTTAACTAAATAAGAGGTTCACTTACTTTCACTTAGCCAAAATATCAAAACAACGTTTTCTTGGAAGTCAAAGTATTGACTTCCAAAATAACTTTTTATAGTGTTTGTATGAAGGACAAAGTTATACATATACGCGGATGTTGAAAATGTGCTATGTAAATGACTTTTTTGTTGTTTTAGTTCCATGTCCCCCTTTAATAACATTATATATATATTTTTTATGAGAATTGTAAAGCGGTCAACAGGATACACCTATATACCAAGTTTCAAATATGCCATGCTAATAAATAGAAGTCAGTATGAAGTGGCTGTAACACACTGACGGTCAGAGAGACAGACAAACTTGACGATACTATAAGGGCTTCCATTTGGCAACGGAACCCTAAAAATAAGGCCCTAGCTCTGCGGCATCACTGAATTATTAAAATCCCACAAAAAAATCTGGTGTGTTCACACGGCAGTTTTTAGCAGGTACGGTTGCCTGTCAAGTGAGTCCTGTCACTTTCTTTCACTTGTATTTTGGGCTGATCTAAGATTCTGAGCTTGGCTTTTAAGGGCGTTGATGATTGCCAGCATTTCTTTTTGATTGCAGTGTAAGTGGTGCTGGTCAGGTAGCCACGTCCCTTTCAGGCTCTGATTGTCCGACGTCACTGGCGTTCGTCGTCGGATAGTGCGATGGTGGTGGTAAGTGTATTATGGAATGGGTTTCGCAATGATTCCTCCACCATTCTAGTTCTCGTTTCGACTGTTCGGGTAGTATGACTTTTTGCAAGTCTGACTTTTTAGTGTGATATTGATCGTGGTCAGTAGGGCACGATAATTTAAGCGTACTTACAAGAGTCATTCTTTTGAGCGTATATACGGGGTGTAGTCTACAGATCGGCCTGCGGTGCAGAATTGCGATCTTTATTTACTTGCCAGAATACTTTTCGGACACCTCCTGCTTTTTCTAAAAAGAGAGAGAGCATATCCTGTTCAAACAGGTTAGAGGGTGAAGGTGGAATTTGTTTGTTGTTGCTGAATGAGTTCTGCTCTGTGTCCACATACTAGCTGCATTGTATTATTGGCTGCAGTGCTGTAATCGCTTTTGACAAAATGTTATTCAATTTTTCAAAAATGTCTGAGTGGGTCAAGGTCTTATTTTCACTAATCCACGACCAAAAACTATCAAATTCATTTTGTAAGGCTTCACGCTGCCTTTAAAGAGCATATGTAAGGCTAGCGAAGGCTCCCGTGTCGGGTTACTGGTCCCGCATCGGGCGCGTCCCCAGGTGGTGGATAGGGGAACGCCTCCCAGATATGGGGGGAACTGGCTTCGGCCGACGCGAACCAAAATCAGAGCGCGGCAGGTTTTGTCAACTCGGCGGACCTGTCGGGCCGGAAGGGAAGGCCTTATGGCTCAAGACCTCTTGTATTCGCCGCTCTTCCTGCTCCTTCTCGAAGAAATGGACCAGAGCGGCTTGAGTACCTGAGGCGTAGACAGGGGTGCCTAGACCAGCGGGGCGTTCGTCCGGGTCGAAGGGCATTGGGTCGTCCGGGCATATTGCTCGGATCCGTGGGTTTTTACCGGGTTGTAGCCTGTCATCATGACAACCCGGGCAGCGCATTTGTGCCGTGCGCTGGGTCCCGTAATCCTGGGAGAACAGGGTCCTGGACGTTGAGCCTAAGGCCGACCACCCAGGCAACACATTGTCTTTGGCCTAGGATTCCGGGCACACGGGGGACCCGTGGAGTAGCCGATCCACGGGTTATTCGGCTGCGGGCGAGCGGCTTAACCCTCGCTCAACGGTGACGCGGGGGGTACGGGGTGCAGGGCAGGCGGCGGGCTCGGTGATGTTGCGCGTTCTGGTCGACGCGTGCTCACCTTGCCCCAACCGTCTCGTCATAGATCCCGTTCTAGTCTGCCCGAAAGGGAAGTGGCTTCCTCGCTATAGTCGGTGGGAAACCCTTGGGTGTCAGTGGCACCTCCCCAGATGGGGCTCCGTGGTGGGTGGGGTAACCACCGACTGAATTCACGATGACAATGGATATGGCTTGCTCAAACAATGATAGTTTAAATTTTGCGACCAATCCCCGAGCGCAAGGCGCTCAAGGAGTGAAAAGAGCAGAGGGTGACGGTGACGTCCTATTCGGGACGCCCGTTGTCCGCTTAGAAAGGTGTGTTACACCATTGGCTGGACCATCGGGTAGCCGATTCTTTAGGCCCGGGGATTTCTCCGAATCTGAGGACGCAGTCACCCTGACTCGATGTGACAAAGAGGGGATGTCACTTTGTGTTCCCCCCTACACCGGATATGACAATACCAGCAGCCTGGAGATCGTGGACCCTTACGAGTCTGCGTCTTCGGGCATGACGTCACGATCGCCGTCTGGGTCTCGCACCAGCGGCAGAATGACAAGAGCCGGCAAACGGTGAGCGGATGAGGCTTCCACAGACCTCTCCCCTACCAAAGTACCAGCAGACAAAATCACTGCTGCCCGCAGAGAATGGGGCCGCCTACCTGCCCATGGAGAGCATGCAGGTGTAGGCAGAGAACGCGAGCAGCTGCGCGACGAGAAGCGCAGTCTGACAATCGTGGAAGCCGAGGAGGAGGCTTCGCGTCTTGCAGTGCGACTTGAACACACAGGCAGCAGTAGCGAGTTCTCGGTAAGGGATGCCACCGCGGAAGAGCTGAGTGGCCAGATCCGTGCTGCTACGGACACTATTATGTTCTGCGTGGCGAAGTCCGGAAACCTGAAGGGTAGCATCCAGGGTGCCCTGAAGGAGGCTGCCACCTCGATAACGCAAGCGGTTGAGATCCTCAGCTCGAGGACCATCGATGGGGAGACGTAACTGCAACCTCCACCAACTTTGGAGAGGCGTTCGAGCAGCGCCTCATGCGCCAGTTTGGAAGCATGATGGATGCCAAATTGGCGTCCATCCAAGATCTGCTCTGCCGCCGGAGATAAGGCGGTTCCATCCGGACCTCTCCCCAGTTGGGTAAAGCGTCGTCCGAGGTGTCCGCTACTGTGGCCACGACCTCGACTGCCGGTGCAGACCCTATCGGGGAGAAAAAGAAAAGAAAACGAAGAAAGTGGAAGATGGCCCGTAACCAGGGCCAGGAGTCCGCGTCCGCTTCTGTTTCTCAAGCCGGGAATGCCCGCCCGCTACCTCATTCCGCAGTTGGCTCTGGAGCCGAATCGTGGACAGAGGTGGTCCGGCGTGGGAAAAGGACTAAATCCCGTTCCACCCCACAGCAGCCGTCTACGGCCCAGTCGAAGAAGCCGTCTGCTCCGAAGAAAGCTCCGAACCTCCGCTCGCCGAGGACCGCCGCCATCGTGGTGGCGATGCAACCGGGAGTGCTGGAGGCCAAGGAGCACTCTTACGAATCGGTGATGGGTCGTGCCAAGTAGGCAATAGATATCGGTGCGTTGGGGATCTCCGGGATCCACTTCAGGATCGCTAAGACTAGCGGTCCTAGGACTAGGACTAGGTCCTGGAAAGCACCGGCCAAGATAGTGAGATGAAGGCTGATATCCTGGCAGCCAAGATGCGGGAAGTCATCCCTGAGGCGAAAGCAAAGGTGACCAGGCCGACAAAGAGCGTGGATGTCCGGATTTCAGGACTCGACGACTCTGTGACCAAAATCGAAGTCGCGGAAGCTGTCGCCAAGGTGGGGGGCTGTGATCCCAAATCGATCCAGGTGGGGTCGATTGGGCGATCTTTTCGGGGCACAGGGGCTTGCATCGTAAAGGTGCCGATCGCTGTGGCCCAGAAGGTCATCAAAGGGCGAGTTTTGGTGGGATGGGTCTCCACCCAGACCAGGCTTTTAGACCAGAAGCCGCTTCAGTGCTTCCGGTGCCTGGAGGTGGGACACGCCCAAGAGAGCTGCCCTTCGACAGCCGACCGTAGTAGCCTATGTTACCGATGTGGTAAGCCGGGACATGCAGCCAGGGGATGCACTGCCCCTCCGCACTGCCCTCTGTGCACGGCAGCAAGAGCTGCAAACCGCCCAAGCGTGGCTATCGAACGGGAAGGACAGTGGCCAGGACTCCAGCCGCACCGTCCGCGGCCGAAAGGCCCACTTCAATGGAGGCAGAAGATACAGCGCGCTAAGATGGCCTTCAGCGTTCTGCAGGCGAATGTGAACCACTCTGCCGCCGCGCAGGATATCCTCTTGCAGCACGCGGCGGAGTGGTCCATAGACGCGGTCCTCGTCTCCAAACCCTATTTCATACCGGCTGACCGGGAGAACTGGGTCGGGGACGTGAGCGGCCTGTCAGCCATCATGGTGTCAGGGGCGCATTCCATAGATTTCGTTGCCAGGCAGAGCGGTTTCATCGCCGCCAATTGCAGGGAGTTTCTGCTGGTGGGGGTCTATTGCCCCCCACCCCCCCCCCCCCCCCCAGCCGAACCAGTAGAGAGTTCGAGGCCGACCTGGACCATTTCGGGTCGGTTCTCCGACAGTCCATCTTGCCGGTGATAGTTGGCGGTGACTTAAACCCACCCAAATCCCAAAGGGGAGAGTCTGCTGGACTGGGCGGTATTCAACGGACTGGTTATTGTCAATGTGGGGACCGAAGTACCGAACCCACTTGCGTGCGACCGCAGGGGGAGTCCGTCGTGAACATAACGTTCGCGACCTCCGCGCTTGCTGCTCGAATTAGTGGCTGGAGAGTGGTCACAGAGGCGGAAGAATTGTCGGATCACCGGTACATCCGGTTTGACATCTTCGCCTCCAGTCCCGTGATCCCTCCGAGCGGCACACCCCACGTGGAATACCCCCGATGGAGGCTCAGTTGCCTGGATAGAGACACAGCGCGGGAACCTGCGGTCGTTAAGGTCTGGCTGCATGTAGGTCCCGAGCCCGTCCAAGTGGATGCGGAAGCGGAATGGTTCAGGGAGGCCGTTACGGACGTGTGTGACGCGTCCATGCCTCGGTACGGACCTTCCCTTCCCCGGCGGAACGTCTATTGGTGGACGGATGAGGTTGCGGAGCTGCGCCGCGTGTGCATCGCGGCGCGTCGCGCCTCAGCCAGACATCGAAGACGCAGACGCCGTGATCCGGCGCTGGACGAGCCGCTTTATCAGGCCTACAGAGAGGCGAAGCGGGCGCTCAAGATCGCCATCCTGGAGGCGAAACTCAAGGCGAGGGAGGAGCTCCTTGCATCGCTCGATGCCGATCCGTGGGGACGGCCGTACCGCACGGTGCGGGGGAAACTCTGCCCATGGACACCCTCGGTCTCGGAAAGGCTAGAGCCCGAGTTCCTCCGAAAAGTCGTGTCCACCTTGTTCCCAGCTCAGGTAGAACACACCCCGCCTTCGATGTTGCCACACCCCGTAGCCTCCAGAGAGCCCCCTGAACCCGTGTCCGAGGGCGAGTTCGGCGTGGCAATAGAGCGGTTGAAGGCCAAGAACGTGGCCCCGGGTCCTGACGAAATTCCTGGTAAAATCTTGGTTCTTTTATCGGATATACTGGGTGACCGCCTTCGTAGGCTCCTAACTGCTTGCCTAGAACAGGGGCGCTTCCCGGCGCTATGGAAGAAAGGAAAGCTCGTGCTTCTGAAGAAAGACGGACGTCCGACCGACTCCCCTTCGGCATACGTCCGATCGTGTTGCTGAATGAGGTGGGCAAGCCCTTTGAAAGAGTTGTTGCAAACCGCCTCGTTCGGCAGCGGCAGCCACCGAAGCGGTGGAGAGCGGCGGTGTGCTGTTGGCCGTGTCTGTCGATATAGCCAACGCGTTCAACACGCCTCCGTGGACCACGATAAAGCAGGCGCTCCGATTCCACGGAGTGCCTGTTTACCTCCAGGACACCATCGCATCGTACCTGGAAGGACGAGAGGTTGGGTGATTCTGTGGACGGTCGTTTGCGGCACTTGGCCGAATGCGGTGTTCCACAGGGGTCGGTCTTAGGGCCACTCTTGTGGAACATCGGATTCGATTGGGCTCTCCGCGGCCAGTTCGTCGCAGGGGTTGGCATGACTTGTTACGCCGACGATACCCTGCTGACAGCTCGCGGTGACTCTTTTGCCGATGCTGCCCGTCGTGTGATTGCTGGGTTCACTGTGATGGTACACCGAATCCACCTTATTGGGCTGCGGGTCGCGCTGGAGAAGTCTGAGGCGCTGTGTTTTCACGGCCCTCGACGTGCGCCGCCTGCGGGGACTGGGTTGATGGTGGATGGGGATCTGGTCCCGTTTTTATCCACTATCCAGTACCTTGGGCTTGGGCTTGACGGAAGGTGGCGGTTCAAGGCCCATTTCCGTCAGCTCGCTACCAAGCTCAATGCGACCGCGGGTGCTTTGAGCCGGTTACTGCCACACCTGGGTTATACCAGTGGCGGGGAGACCAGGGAGGCTTAGCGAGCCATGGCCGCATTTTGCGAGCGGGTCATCGCCGAAAAAGAGAGCGTGGAGCGAGAGTGAGAGGCTGCGGCTGACGCACTCCTTATGCGCTGAAGGCGTACTGGGCGCAGGAGGAACCTCCACCACCTGCACATGCCTCTTCCTGTGCCTCGGGTCGTGTATGCGGGGGCGTCCGCTTCCCACTAAGAGGCGCGATGGTGTGTAATGCGTTCTACGCATCGTCAGGACATCAAGCCGGAGGATAAGCTCCTTCAGCACTGAAGGCAGGGGCACTTGCCCTCTTCAGATCGTCGATGAGACCGTGTATCGGTCTAGTCAGTGAGGGGCCGCGGATGTGTGGCCGCTGGTTTTTAGTGGGTACGCCCCATCGGGGAGAGTCCCACATAACCTGCTGCCTTCCCCCGAGAGCGGCAGGTATGCGTAAAGCATTTTCCAGCGAAACCAAAAAAAAAAAGGGTAGCGAAGGTTTTTTTCCATATTCGCAGTAGATTTGAATCTTTCGTATTTTTTGATCTCTTCATTTGCCTCCAAATTGGTGAAACTCGGCGAAAGCAAACATGTTTTTTGAACATCTGCGTAACGGATATTACACCAATCCGAATTATGGAAGCGTTGAATTTCCACTAGTTTTTCTAACAACGAGCTAGGTGTGATGGGAACTGAAGGTTCCTTGGTCTTTGTATTAATTGAAGAATCAAGCGTTGCTTTACTTGTAAAAGGAACTTGGGTCCTATCTGTTAAATCGGTAACATCGTACAATTCGCCACTAACATTTGGATCAATTAGGTCTCCCTGGTGTTCGTTACTCGGGGCAGAGGCTATTCTATACTTCAAATCATTCACGTCACTGATTAATTGTTTTAATAAGTTTTTACTTGCGCGGTCATTTTTCCGCTTTTTGTAATTCCTTTGCCGCTTATAGCGGCTCTCGGATGAGGAGCACAATCGCAACGTAGTTTTGCTTTTTTCTAGAAAAATGTAATAATTCGGTAATACTTACGTCGCAAGGAGATAATATTTACCAAATTTCGTACAAGGCGATTATGCACGCTTGTATGTCGTCTGGTATCAGCGAGATGGTAGGGTACTTGACTTGACAGTCAACCGTCTTGGTCGGAAACCAAAATGCCAATGACAGTAGGAACGAACGAATCGTACAAACTGCCTTTGGTGGCGCTAGTGTCGCTAAATGGCGGGGCGCGCGTAGAGGGAATGCAGGTCACGTGGACGAACCGAATGACATTTGCCTGATACTCGGACCGGAACCGGATGCTACTCTCATGTCTTAGGCTTTGAATAAAGTACATTACTGTTTAATAATAAATAAATAAAAGAGTATTTCTTCACAAAAAGTTTTACATAATTTGTACAGTTTGGTTATATGAATGGTGTTACAGATAAACTTTTGTGAAGATTGGTGCTTGCTATGGATTGAGACAATCTGTAATACAAGACACCAGGGAATATTTTTTATATTTTGAATCACATGAGTCAAGATGGCGAGTGATATTAATGGCAGTGAGTAAAATTACACACGGATTTAATTTTTTAAAAATAACCGAATTTTGTGACTACTAACTTTTATATTTTGCGTTATTTCTATCGATTTTTAATTCGTTTTCGAACGAAAATTACACGCAATATCCAAGCGGGTGATTCAAAAATAAAGCCCCAGGTCTCCACCTCCTAAATTCAAAAGATCCTTTATAATATAACTGTAGTACGTTTTTATGTATTGTATCTAAACTAGTTTAAGCACAGTAAAGTCTTTTAAGAGAATATAGAAACAACGATAAGTATTTTAAGTATAGGCAGATACCTACATAAACAAAAAAAAAATGCCATTCAATTAACATGTAATTTAGGCAAACTTGTCATAATACTAAGACATTGTACATTCGCTGGGGGTAAGCGTGTGTGTCAGTGAGTGTAGCGAGCTATGTACGCTTCCCACCGTTTTTTTTTCCGACTACATTAGAAAAAAGTTAATGTTTTATAAGGCAGTTTCAACAAGACGGAGCTGTAGACATTTACAAACTGTAGGCAACATTTTCGCTGGCTCAACCAGACAAATCAGCTAGGCCGTCCCGTCCATCAATCGGGGCGATAGATTTATTCTAGCAATTTCCCGATGCACCGGTCCCACCCACACCCACATAAGGCCCTAGGCCTCGCTGACCCAATTACCTAGATCCAGGCGTCCTTGCTAGTCCTGCGCTATTTGTTGACTATCACTATTTAAATGAACTTTACTGGAGGATGGAACGTGACATTGAAAGTTTTTGTGTCTCACGTAAATTCTAAGTCATTCAGATAATGTCTAAAATGAGTGGTTAAAATTTAGCACACTTACTTGTTGATTCAAATGGAATTATGAATTTATTATTTCTTACTTATTAGCATCTTCTTATGTAAAATCAGTTTTTGTCCATAATTCTTCGCGCTCCATTCGTAGCAGCGACAGTAACTATTTTTCTTAAATATGACTTATTATAATATATGAAAATTACTCGAACAATTTTATTCTGATTCAATACTCAATTATCTCGGCTGAGCAGTGTTCGGAAAATTGCGCAAGAGTGTCTTCTCATCTCAGTCTTGTCTACAGACACTGAGGTACCTATCAGTGTCTGTAGACTAGTAAACAAAAGTCGTCAACCAGTGTGTGCTACCACCGGTGATAACATACGGATCCGTAACACATACATAGAAGCTTATAAACACACGACGAGCGATGAAGAGGGCTATGCTCAGTATTTCGAATCAGGAATGAATGACAAACGTAGAATAACTATGGTAACCGTCCTAACCCAGAAATTCAGTAAGCTCAAGTGGCAATGGGCAGGGCACATAGCGCGAACGTCCACTGACAAGATGGACAGACGACCTTGTAAAGATCGCAGGATCAACCTGGATGCAGACCGCTTGTGATCAGTCGCTGTGCAAAGCCTTTTAGCCTATGTTTAGCAGTGGACGTCTTTTGGCTGATAATAATGACCCAATTATCGCTCAATAATCGCTAGCCAAACAGTCTGAGTAGGGTGACCACACAATTAATCGTTCCCCGGCCGATCCGGACACGAGCGGTGCAATGTCCTTGAACTGACACAAACTGGGTCACATTGCGACCTCTAGAATGCCGCTGCATAATTTCAATACAATTTACTGGAATCAATTTATGGGCGGTTGCCTCCATAAAATTTGAAAGTGCCTAGAAATAATGATAAGGCGAATATTAAGTTTTTGCATTGTTATTTTACTGCGTTGCTAATTAAAGCAGAAATAAATAAAGATGGCAAAATTTGCACCTCTATGCTTTTATTCAATTTTATTTAAAACGAGAACCTGATGAGTCAGTACACTTTGCGTTGCATTTTTAACCGACTTCAAAAAAGGAGGAGGTTATCAATTCGACTGTATGTTTTTTTTTGTATCTATGTTACCTCATATATCAGTCGTTTGTCGACCGAATCGAATTTTTTTCGCTTACTTAGAGGGTATACCTTCTAGTTGGTCCCATTTTGTTCAATTTGGGATCTGATGATGGGATCTTAGTGTAATCGAGGGAAACCCTCAAATTTTAACGGCACGTATAGTGTTTCTTTACTTGAATCTTAATGTTGACATGTTGTTACGTCTAATAGTCAACATCTTGTGGGGTTTAGCTGATGGTGGAAGTCCTTAATGCTTAGGAGTTCAGTTAAGTAATTATAATTAAGGAACTTATAATAGGTAGTTTGTAGCTTCTTAAAAAACAGAGTCATAAGGTGCCCCCCCCCCCCCATTCTCCTGTAATCTTTAAATAATGAAGAATGAAAAAAAAAGTAAAAACCGACTTTAAAACCAAAATGCACTAAAAAGTCTTAAATAAACTCTTGACTATTGAAAAGAAAGGAACCCATTTTAAGCAAACAATTTCTTTTTGGAGTCGGTGCCATCACTTTGACCATCAAGCATCAACTATCACAGCATCGACTCCAAAAAAAAATTGTTTGCTTAAAATGGGTTCCTTTCCTTTCAATAGTCAAGAGTTTATTTAAGACTTTTTAGTGCATTTTGGTTTTAAAGTCGGTTTTTACTTTTTTTTCATGTTTCATATTTTTGATTTGCTTTGTTGTCGGTGCATGCATTACGCTAATGTGTGGGTGGCTTGATCTTTATACGTAATAGGTTTAATAAGAAAAATGTTAACTGTATGTTTTTTTATTTTTGGCGTTTCGCTATATACTTATTATTCTGAGAATGTTTCTGTCCCTAAAACTATTTCTTTTTTATTTGTTTTATAGCTGTAGCTAATAAGTGTTATATACGTTTATATACGTCTTATTGTTGTATCTTTATCTTTCACAACCATCCGCTGTAATAAATTTAAATAAGCAATTTGTAAAATGACAATCCTTTATTAGCTGTAGGTAATATATATAAATATTGTTTATATACTTAGTCTTAAGAGCTGTAGATTGGTGTCAGATAATTAAATAAATAAACAGGTTGATGAGAACACAATTTTTTTAGAAGACAATATTGTTTTATTTACAAAACATAAATCCATGCTTATTTAAAACTGAAGAGTTGTTTTTTTTAACGTGCTAAGGAACTACTGGACCGATTTAAAAAGAAAGTTATAAAACATCACGCTGCGACGGAAGAGGAGAGAGCAAACACGAACATGCAGACACAGTCGCGAGCGTACGCTAGTTTTATAGTAAAATATGTGCACTGAAACTAATAAACCCCTACAACGAGAACTTGATATTTGTTTTGAGTCACTCCCGTGTAAGTTTCCTTTTAATTAGATAGCCAGACATTCGGCCACGAGTGCACCTGATGTTAAGGGGCTACCCGGATTTTTAGCGCGCTCACTAGCGCCACTTTAGTAGAAAAATCATAACTCGTTATATTAAAGTCCAATCAAAAATCTGGTTGATACGATTGTAGTACAGGTTCTATAGTTTATTTAGTACGTTTAAATTGTTTCTAAAGTAGTTTACTGTAGTTAGAGTTAGAAAAACTGCTAAATATGGCCACTTTTAGCATTTTTGCTAACTGTAACTGCAGATAACTCTATTTAATTGAACTTTAACATTGTGTCTAAACCACATAATCAGAGCTACAATCGTATCTACCAGATTTTTGATTGGTCTTTTATTTACCGAGTTATGATTTTTCTAGTAAAGTGGCGCTAGTGTGCGCGGTAAAAATCCAGGTAGCGCCTTAAGTAAGCAGCCCAAGATGAACCATGTCTGCACATTACAAGCCTACTCAATCTGCTCTTGAAGACGTCCAAATTGTAGTTGACAGATGTGTTGTTGCCACTCCCTAGTGTGTCTTTATACACACACCCACACTTATGTGTGGGTATTCACTAAATTGAATCAACACGTCATGGATTTATAGATTTATGGATTCATTCCTATCATTTTCTCTATAGTATTGAGTTTGTTTTTTGTGTAGGTACTCACTGAAAGTTCAATCACATTAAGTTACAACTTTTGATTCAAATCACTTTATTTCATTTTGAATTGAACACAACCCTATGATATCTTTTTGCGTCTCAGTGTCGGTCAATAAAATGACGAATCTTGATTGAATACTTCTATCCACACATTATGACAAATAAAGTAATCAATCGAAGTCACAAGAATTCGAGCGCATGAGGCAGTGAAAACGTTTTTCGAATCGGCGTTTTTCGCGACTACATCATTCGAGTCCATAAGCTTTCAAACCTATGTAGCAGTGGAAAAAAAATCGCAACAGGGTGTGTCGCAAAAGTGGCATTCGAAACTACGTAGGAGACCCGTTTAAATCGTGGGTAAAGATTACAATATAATTTTCTATAATCTAAATGTCATAAACAATCTGCGCCGCCGACCTTCTGTTTGCACACACACAGCAGCCCAAATAACGGGGTGACCACACTATTGATTGGCGCGGGTCCGGTGCATCGCCCTTGAACTGCACTCAAAGTAGGTCAGCGCGAGACGAGCTCCCACCTGTTTTGGTAGTTAAAATGAATTGCGCCTAGCGTGGATAGTTGAAGAGAAGTCTAGAAAAATACGTACATTGTACTTATTTTTGTTTTTTAGGTATCTCAGATAAATAAATACTATGTAGTGTGTTTATTTATTTAACATTTTCAAACCAGGAATCGAAAGGGCTTTAAAAATCAGTCAAGTGCGAGTCAGACTTGCACACTAAGGGTTCAGTACTATAGACGAGATAAACAGCAGTAGTATACAAACTTCATACCTTTTTGATAGCTGGATAATAAATGATTTTTTTGTATTTTTTTGTATTTGTTGTAATACATTTGTGAAAAAATCACCTGTCTAGCTATCGCGATTCTTGCGATACACCTTGGCGACAGACAGATGGACGGACAAACAGACAGGACAGTAACCTACCATAGTGATTGGTTACATAATTCATATAGCTCAATATTCGTAATATTTTAATTTTACTTCGGTTCACTTAGAAATGTAAGAGATGTCCTATCCCATCCCTAACATTTCTAAGTGAAGCAAAGTAGAATAAATTTCACATGATAATTCAAAAATGGACACCGTTTATTGTTATGAGTAACTTAACCCATATCGTGTCTACAAAACAATACCAACTGAAATAAATAAACATAGCAACCAGTGCGATCCCGATGGAGCACCCGGTGCAGCGGCCTTGAACTTCACGAACTGGGTCAGTAGGAACAACCTACATTCCTTCCTATAAACTGCATAGAACTACCACAGCCCACAGCTTAGCAACCAGCAGTCCCTCGTCGAAGGACGAATTTCTGCTGGGTAAATTAAGACCGTTTGCAACAAACTGCTTTGGAAAACCGTGACTGATAATGAGAACCGGCACTGTGTAAGAACTTTGAAGCTTTGAGTGATAGTTAAAACCGCCCAACTGAATACTCTCTGGGCAGCTAACTCACTTTCGTGTGGTCATTTTAGAGCGTATACGACGTACCTATAATTTAAAATAAATAATACGAGGTATTTTTTGCGACGTTGTCAATATCTTTAAATTGTAAAATAAATGCACTAGAATTTTATAGTAAATGTGGACCAGATAAAAATACACTCACGCAGCAAATTTCTAAGGAAACATCTTAATTTATATTCTCCAGTAAAAGGTATTAAAGGAAATAACAGAAATCTGAGCAAGCTAGCTAGTTCTCTTTTTCAAATTAAAATTGTTTTCATCTGGTCTTCACAGAATGTTTATCAAATTTCGTAACGCTTACCTAATATAATAGCTCATAAACACCTGCGCTTTTTAGGGTTCCGTGGTCAACCGGTGTATAGTTTCGTCAAGTCTGTCTGTCTGTCTGTCTGTCTGTCTGTCTGTCTGTCTGTCCGTCCGTATGTCACACCCAATTTATTCTGAAACTATAAGCATCACACTATTGAAATTTGGTAGGGAGATGTATCCTGTTAACCGCTTTACGATTCTCATACAAAAAATAAAAAATAATGATATTTAAGGGGGGGCTCCCATACATGAAACTAAAACCGAAAAAAAAATTTTTGGTCAAATCTATGCGTGTGGGGTGTCTATGGATAGGTCTTCAAAAATGAAATAGAGGTTTGTAAAACCGTTTTCTTTTAAAGTCTAACGTTTCTTAGCTAGACGCTTCCAAAGTGGAAAAATGGGCGTCCCCCCCATCTAACTTCCAAACTAAGCGAGTGTAAATTTTGAAAAAAATATATAATGTAGATTATAGCAAATACTTTCAACGAAAATTGGTTCGAACGGGATCGAACGAGAAGTTTTTGAGATATAGCACTTTTTCAACAACCGCAAACATAACTTTGTTCTTCATACAAACACTATGAAAAACAAAGTTATATTTGCTGTCAACAAAATATTGTGGTATTTTACTAAGTGGAAGTAAGTGGATTGCCTAATTCAGTTAACGTTAGCACGGAACCCTCAGTGCGCGAGTCCGACTCGCACTTGGCCGGTTTTTTAAAAACATACAAAAAAATCCAATAAATGTTATTACAATTCAAAGGTCTTTTTTTGATGACATGACGGATGAATAAAATTAATTTGATGATTAAGAGTCGATTTTACCAACGTCAAATAAGTAAGTTAACAAAACAACCGATTTTTAATTGGCATGTACAGAAGTTATTGCTGACAAATATGTGACGTTTTCAAATTAGGCGTTATGTGTTATATTCGACAAATATTCCTTAACTGACGTTGATAAAATCAAAAATAAAATTAATTCCATACTTTTACACTAGTGTTTTTACCTAACATTACATATTATTATGTTTATTAAACTAGGTAAGCAACTAATACTCATTGTTATCATGCCCTTGCGTCATGAATAACTTAAAATGTAATTGGACCATGTCCAAAAATTTATGTTTTATTTGTGTTAGCTCCAGTTTTGTATCAAAGTAGGTCATTTTCGAAATAAATGTGAATTACTGATTTGGACCTCGTTTGAATTCTAACCTTTGCCACATACATTTTCAGAGCACCCTTTTGCAATCATGTATGAAGTCTTAACTTTACATAGATAGATCAACAATAGATAATAGTAATTCTTGTATCAGAAATTTTCAGAAGCTTGAGAATTTTCAGATTTGTTTTTTTAATATTTATTTGAAAACGATATAAAATATTCCCTAAATATAATTTAACGTCACATTACCCAGGGATACCATGCACTATATTGGCAGTGCCCTTGAAAACCAAAGTGGGGCGCGCGCCAGAGTGTTGTCGGCCTATACCTACATATTGTTTGTATCTTAAATGTCACTTCGTTGAAGGAGATGGATAGCGTCTTATGAGAAAAGTCATACATTGATATTAAGATTTTATTAGATCGCCAATAAAGGTACCTACCTAATTTGGGTTTCGTATGGCAAAAAACGGAATCCTTGTAGTTTCGTCAATTCTGTCTCACTGTCCGTCCGTATGTCGCAGCCACTTCATTCTGTAACTATAAGCATCACACTATTAAAATTTGGTAGGAAGATGTATTTTAACCGCTTTACGATTCTTATACAAAAACAAATACATGAAACTAAAACCGAAAAAATATTTTTAGTCAAACCTATGCGTGTCTATGGATAGACAGGTCTTTTAAAATGACAAAGAGGCTCCTAAAACCAATGTCTTTAACGTTTGATAGATAGACGCTTCCGATGTGGTAAAATGGGCGTCACCGTCCCCCCCTCTAACTTCTAAACTAATCAAATAAAAATTTTAAACAAAATCCAGATACATAGAAATCGTGACCCTGAGAAAACAAAAACTATTTTTCTTCTACAAATAATATTTGATCGATGAACTTTTTTCGTATACACATTGCACGATAATTGCCCCCCTGGTACAGTACTACATACAACTACATTTAACGATGAAGAAATTGGACCTAAGCTACCAAGAAATTATTAAATTTAAGTAAGCTACTGTACCTAACTATTTTTGGAAATGCATATACTACAATTGTACCAGTAATTGTTAACGTTTGAGTAAGCGACTCCAAATAGTCAGGCATTCCCATACCTACCCGAATCACATAGGGCCCAGGAAAGCAAGAAAGGGGATGCATCGGATTGTTTTGGGTGGAATTTTTATTGAATCTCGGACCTCGACCCAATAACTTCGAATAGAATATTTAGTGAGCTCGGTGCGTAGGTCACTGGGGCATCTTGGTTTTATTCATATTTAATCATTTTAACTGCTTCGGTGGCGCAGCGGTAAGAGGGTCGCACTTAAGAGCGACGGCTGTGCCAGATGCCCCGGGTTCAATCCCCGGGTCGGGCCAAAAATATATACCTGAGTTTTTCTGTTCAGAAATTCTTAGGGTAGCCCGGAGTTTCGAAGCAGGCGGTGTTGCACGTACGTACCTACCTCGGAAAAGCACTTAAAGCCGTCACACACTTGTACACTATAATATTTCTTGCGCAGTCAGTTAGGCACACTGTCCACGGAGGCGTAGCTTCATAGACGCTTCAAAATACGCCGTGCAGCTTAAGCAGCCCAGCGTTCTGATCTCTATCCATGAGGCGTATTGCAAGCGTACAATGTCAAGCATTTGTGAGAATGCAGTCGGATGACGACGTTATTTTGGCTTATCACTTACATTCGAAGTCGACGAAAACGACGATTTTATTAGACCAATCCATATAAAGAAAGAAATATCAGCTGTAGATTGTTCATAGCGGCAAGAGAATTATTAGTAGATGACAGTGTATTTCACTCATTCTATAGAATGAGTAAAACAACTTATCCAAATTTCCTTCAGATCGTAGGACCATAATTACAAGAACAAAATACATGTTTTACAACAAAAAATCTCGTTCGCTCACTCCATGTACGCCCCGGCGTATGACAGCGGCGTACAGCAGGCGTCATGAAGCCTGCGTGCGCGACGCGAGCGCGACGTTGCCGCTCCGTCGACAGAGTTACATTGCTTTGTATGTAAGCTGCAAGCAAGCGTACACTAAGCGTAAAATGACGAATACGCCTCTATGAAGCTACGCCTCCGTGGACAGTGGCACTTAGTCGTTGTGACTGGCCACCGTAGTCGAAATCGGCTAGGAGGACTATTATTCATATTTATTGTAGGTATTCGGGGAAAGAATAAACCGTTTCTTGAATGTGTTTCTATGTGTCTTTTGATTCGGGTAGCAGGATAATAATGGATCGATTACATAACTAGCTTTCAAATCAAAATTAATTTATTGCTTCTAATTAACATGGTCATTAACATTAGAATTATAGCGATTATAGCGGGATATTCGAAAATTATAAGGCAGCATCCCTGTTACAATCAATTCGAAACACAATTTATTACACCTTTAAATAATTGTCTACTGCTTGTTGCAAATAAATATATTTGCTCAATTCAAATGGTAAGGCGCTATCCTTAAAGAAATTAAACAAGCATTCATATTTAGATTGTATTTACTATTTACAAACAAAATTGATCAGATACGATATGTGTAGAATTCAAGAACGCGTATATCATTTTCAGCTTGCTAGTAAATAGCTGTCAGAGAGCGTAGTCCCTATAATTCTGTATTATAATATCGCACATAGAACTAATGGCCATTAGAGCAGAAAAGTTTTGAATTGGAGACCCCTCGACCAAAAACGTAGAGTAGGACGTCCACCGACAAGATGGGCAGACGACCTTGTAAAGATCGCAGGATCAAACTGGATGCAGACCGCTAGTGATCGGTTGCTGTGGAAAACCGTGGGGAGGCTTATGTACAGCAGGATACTACTAATGATGATGATGTAATCGTTAAAGTCCATTTTCATTCGCTAGTCGAACAGTGTTAACAATCTTTTCATAACTATTATCAAAATATCAGTGAATAAAATTAATAAACTATTTGATTTGAAAAGATCACAGTGTCTGAACGATGACTGGCCTACGTAGGTTTTGAGTTGCATGTTTATTCTATTTTAAAATAAATTATGTCGTTAAGAAGGAATATCAAGATTGTTTACAATATTGTACAAGCAAAAAAACAGACTTTAGCTTCATACTTTGATAATGAATGCTAACATGTCGATTTACTATCGTACCAATTTAGTGGAGTAAGTAATAGCCTCATAAAGAAGCTCAAAATCACATAACGAGCGATGGAGAGGGCTATGCTGAGTGTTTCTCTACGTGCTAGAATCAGAAATGAAGAGATACGTAGAAGAACTAAGGTAACGGACATAGCCTTGAAAATCAGTAAGCTCAAGTGGCAATGGGCAGGGCACATAGCGCGAAGAACTGATGGCCGTTGGGGCAGGAAAGTTCTAGATTGGAGAACCTTCGACCAAAGACGCAGCGTAGGACGTCCACCAACAAGATGGACAGACGATCTTAAAAAGATCGCAGGATCAAACTGGATGCAGACCGCTAGTGATCGGTCGCTGTGGAAAGCCGTGGGGGAGGCCTTTGTTCAGCAGTGGACGTCCTTTGGCTGAGAATGGTGATGATGATGATGAAGTAAATAGTTGTCAGCGAACCCAAAAGGCTATAACGCAAAAGGCGTAAAACGGTACTCGGGCGGAGCGGCCGTGGCCGGGATCACCGAATCGGGTTCAAGGCCAGCCTCCCTGTTGCACCGATCGATGCAACTGCCGATCTCTATACATTTTACTAAATGCCACATGCCATAAACTTCTTGATATAAATACTCACAAACTATTTTAAATAGGATTACAAAAAATAGCATATCTATGTATCAAAAAAACCTGTCCAAAGACAGCTTATTGTTATTGCCTTGCACGATAGAAATGCTAGCTAGTTTATTTTATCAAATCAGCACGAACTGAGATTACTACGTTCAACAGCCGTACAATATAAGTAGGTGTAGATATTAGCCCCTATTAAGAATCAAGACAGACGACCTTATAAAGATCGCAGGATCAAACTGGATGCAGACCGCTAGTGATCGGTCGCTGTGGAAAGCCGTGGGGGAGGCCTATGTTCAGCAGTGGACGTCCTTTGGCTGATAATGATGATGATGATGAAGAATCAAGCCCGTCACCCGAAAGCTCACGGAAAACCAATGTATTTACAAGCAAACCTTTACACTATTAAAAAATAGCGGTCCCCCGTGACTTTGTCCACGTGTTTTGAGTTTGTTTCCTCCCTTCCCGTTGCAGCGAGATGTTTTAAAGCCTGAATCCTTTCCTCGATAAATCAGCTATCAAATATAAAATTATTTTTTCAAATCAGTCTAGTAGTTTATAAGATTGGCGCATTCAAAAAAATACTCTTCAGCTTTATTATATTAGTAGGTATACATAGGTAAATTATTTAAAACACTTCATGCACAATCAAGAGGTACATATGGCAGACTTAATGCTAAAAGCATTCTCTACCAGTTACAAATGTTTTTTACCTTCTTATTTTAAAATATTCTATCACAATAGCAGGCAAAATAATTTTTGCTGACCAATTGATATTTGACCAACATAGTTTATTTTAATTAGTAACCATATTTAACCATTTATTTTTTAGTTTAAATAATTTCAGTTTAAATCCAACCACTGCTAAATTTAAAGCTTAAATTTAGCAGTGGCCAGTGCTTTGAGCAAGTAAGCTCGCAGAGGATACTACAGGTCTTATTTTGAAGTTTGATTCCGATATTACATTTTTTCACATAAATTCAAAATGGTTTATCAGTTTCCTTGGGATAGTTAAATATAACAAGAACATGACCGGTGAGAGAGATCCAACCCAACACAAGGCCCCCGCCTTGTTTGAGTTTTTTCCCTTACGTTCGATTAGATAGAGTTTTGAATAATTTTGTATGGGAATGTAAAGTTGAGGTAGGTGGCGTTGATACTTCTCTACCCAACGTGAGTGGCAAAACTCAAAAAGGCCCTCAGCTTTTTAAATGTTTTTCGAAGCATATGGGCATCGTCTGATTCGATTGTTCTGATTTACGAGACATAAAAAAAAACTTTAACCAACATACCGTACATAACATATGTTTCGTACCTACACTCAACAGAAAAACTTTCACGTTTTTGTATTATGGATAGAACATCTCTGAAGTCAGCTAGCACGTGACTTACGTAACTCTGTTTTGAGAGTTCGGGACAATCTGGTGCCTGCTGATTACGTCTGACATTCCAATAACATTTCTGGACTTGGCCGTGAATTGTTCCGATCTGGCTGTGTTTAGCTAGCTTACAATAGCATTTGGATAGTTATTTTCCTACTACCTCTAACGCCAGTTAAGCGAAGCTTAAAGAGACGTGTTCTGACAGTGTTTTATGGTGACTGTCATGTGTGAAGAAGAAGGTGACTAACAAGTGTGAAGATTGCCGTGAAAACAGCATAGGAAAATTATTTGATTTATAAAAAATGCATAATTGATCGGTATCGGCACGGTAGCCATAAAGATATCATTTTAAGGGGTTCCGTAGCCGAATGGCAAAAAACTGAACCCTTACAGTTTCGTCAAGTCTGTCTGTCTGTCTGTCTGTCTGTATGTCTGTCCGTCCGTATGACACAGCCATTTTATTCTGTAACTATAAGCATCACACTGTTAAAATTTGGAAGGAGTATGTATCTTGTAAACCGCTTTACGATTCTCATACAAAAAATAAAAAATAATGATATTTATGAGCTCCCATACATGAAACTAAAACAAAAAATTTTTTTTTAGCCAAACCTATATGTGTCGGGTGTCTATGGATAGGTCTTTTAAATTGACATGGAGGTTTCTAAAACCATTTTCTTTTAAAGTCTAACGTTTCATAGCTAGACGCTTCCAACGTGGTGAAATGGGCGTGCCCCATCTAACTTCTAAACTAAGCGAGTGTTAATTAAAAAAAAAACATAATGTAGATCTTAACAAAAACTTTCAACGAATTGGTTCGGACGGGATCGAACGAGAAGTTCTTAAGATATATCACATTTTCAACAACCGCAAACATAACTTTGTACTTCATACAAACACTATGAAAAACAAAGTTATACTTGCTGTCAACAAACTATTGTGGTATTTTACTAAGTGGAAGTAAGTGGATTCCCTTATTCAGTTAAAGTTGGCACGGAACCCTCAGTGCGCGAGTCTGACTCGCACTTGGCCGGTCTTTTCATAAGTACTTAGACGTTCTTCATATTACAAAACTAATAAAAAAACATGACAATACGAACACGAACGTCACGAACAGACAGACAGTTTATATTCCATCTTGTTCTTATAGTTTACCTCTACTGGGATCCTCATATAGAGGCCTTGTCAGGAAAACTAAGCTCAGCTGCTTTTGCTGTAAGAAAGATTAGAAGTTTGACTGATATAGAAACAGCTAGGTTTGTTTATTTTAGTTACTTTCACAGCTTAATGTCCTACGGCCTTTTACTGTGGGGCTCGGCTGCTGATATAAAATCAATTTTTGTATAACAAAAAAGAGCCGTGCGAGCTATTTATAATCTCCCTCAAGATTCCCTACGAGAGGTGTTTAAAGAAATTCGAATATTAACTGTAGGCTCTCAGTATACATTTTTATGAAAATTTAATGTATGTACGCAAAAATTTACATTAATTCGCTAAAAATAGTGATATACACAATTATAATACTAGGAATAAGAATAAGCTTGATATTCTACAATTTAGGCTTCAAAAGTTTGGTAATTCTTACATAAGGAAATGTATAAAATTTTTCAATAAACTACCAGCACACATTGTATACTTACCGGTCAATAAATTTAAAACTGTCAGTAAAGGAACCCTAATAGCGAAAGGGTATTATAAAGGAGATGATTTTTTAAAAGAATAATAATGAGGACTTGCATGAATACTACAAACATTGTAAACCTTTGGAAAAAAGGCATTGACAATAGTGACTGAGTTTGTTGCGCAGCTTCTTGTCAGCACTAGCCCGAAATTGTCCCGAACCTGTGGTAGGGTTTATATTGGGACGTGTAAAAGTGTCCTCAATGGGCCTATTTGCATAAATAAATGACTTTTATGACTTTTTAGGACTTTATACCAGTAGACTAAGCTTTATCCCATTAAATACAAAGACATTTATTGTTCCGCAATAGAATTCTTTGAAAACTTGAGATCGAGTGCTAAGTAGGATATTCTCTGAATATTTTCTCAGCATTTTCAGCGCACCAAAATTCAAGTAAGAACATATATATATCACCTGCGATGCGCCAGCCTTGCAGCAGCGACCCGAAAGTGGGTCACGATCAGCCGCCCAAGGCTGAGGCGTATTTTAAAATCGTTACCCTACTTTAAGGCACTGCACTAAGTTTTAAGGCCCATATTTTACAAGAGAATAGTCATATCATAAAGCATCGTCATCGATCAATCGTAGGCTTTTTCTGACCCCCCACGGTTTTATCAAGTCTTACAGCAGCGAAGCGACACATAATAAACGAGCGCATAAACTAACCTGACGATGGACGTTGTCAAATACCTGTATCTAACTGTCACCCAAGTCTTTTGATTAAAACTAGTAGCTTACCCGTAAACTCCTTTTTAGAAGTCTGTAAAAAACATAACATATGGATATAAGGTGAGGCTTAAAATACCTCTATAATTATGTTACCTTATTGAACCTCTGTACCTCACTAGGATCGTGGCTGCATCCATCTATCCACCTCCTTGCACCTTAGAAGCGTATATCTTAAACTTTCTGAATAACTTTCTGATAAAATGGTTTTATGGACCTCAATGGCATTTTAAGCTACCTATCCATAGACACCCCACTCGCATAGGTCGGACATACGTAATTTTTTTTCATTTTTTGTGTATAGCCATCGTAAAGCAGTTAACAGGATACCTACCTACCAAGTATCATTTGTGTAAAAGCAGTAATAGTTTCAGAATAAAGTGGCTGTGACATACGGACGGACAGACAGATAGACATACAGACAGGCTTGACGAAACTATAAGGGTTCCATTTTTGCCGTTCAGCTAAGGAACCTTAAAAAGATATGTGACATTTGACAGGTTATAAAAATTGTTTAATCTTCGTTTGCGGCTTGAGGTTTTGATAGAAGCTCGCCTCAAGATGCTTCCAATTTTGTCAGTGACACCCTTCATGTATGGTAGTACTTTAGGATGGCGTTCAACTGTCACGAGCTAGACACGGGATTTGTAACGACGAGGTACGAGAAGCTGATTGTTCCGGAGTACCTTCCTTACATGCTGAAGCTCAGCGGTCAGGTGTCGGTCGTCACAGATGCCCCTCGCTCTCTGAAACAAAGTTTTGCCTACGGTAGCTTGCTGTGATAGATGGTGGTGAGACGCACTATTGAGATATTTTAACGGAATGCGCTTTTCTTAAGACTGTGTGACTAAGAGTATGATCTGGATTCCTAGTTCGTAAAATATTATAAATTGCCTAAGCTGTATGTCAAAAATTTTGCTTCAGACTACGACCGCAGTGCTATAGATTCAAAATCTTCTATAAAGATCTGCAACGACAAGTGATACTGGAGATTACTGGAGATACATTGCTACACCATCAGTTTGTACATAGTACTGGTTATATCACAGTAAAGAGTCAGATATTAGGCAATTCTCCAATAGTTTTGCATATTCAATGGGCATGTCCATGTCCAATTCAACTAGCATTTTTCTTATTTCATTGCAGTCCTGTACAGGTAAGCTTGTAAATAGAAACTGTACATCAAACTAACCATGGACTCAACATCTTTCAATTGATGGTGTTAAATGTCATTTATGAAATGGTAGGAATCCCTCACTCATGTGAATTCACAAGAAGTATTCTGTAGGTTTAGATTCCCTTGCTAGTTGCGAGTTTTGTATATTTGGAAATATTTTCAGAATAAACGGCTGTACCTTTCGATTGCATTGGTTCAGAACGTTGATTTTGTTACAAGTTAAAGCGATTAAAAACTTGATATGAATTTAAATTTGATACTTCCTCGCGTTCATGAGGAAAGGGGTACTAAGTTATTATTTTAATATTTAATTACATGATGTAACTAAAAGTTATCGTGCTATAAGACATTACTGTGCACCAAATTTTAAGATTCTGAGTTCACGGGAAAGACACTGCAAAATAATAAATAAATAAATATCCCTTGGACATTCCCACACATCGCCATCTAGTCCCAAAGTAAGCTTCTCAAAGCTTGTGTTATGGGTGCTAGACAACGGATAAATACTTAAATACTTTTGTTTGTAAATACATACACGATATACATAGAAAACACCCAGACCAATACAAACAGACATGTTCATGCACACAAATGTTTGTATTGTGCGGGGATCGAACCCGCAACCCGCTGCGTAGTAGGCGATTTCTCGACCACTACACCAGACGGGTCGTCAAGTCTGCAGGTTTCGATTTCCTTCCGAGTGTCGTGAATTTACGTTAATTTGCAGCACAAACCGCTGTATCTTTTGTCTGCGTTGGTATAGAAATCTGATTTTTCACAGCTTCATGGGACCACAGAGTTAAGGATCAAGTATGATTTCCAGCTTGAAACCATTATGCGTTCCTGAGACAAAAGGGTAGGGACAGACAGTTATAAGGTTACCGTATCATATATAAGGGTTCCGTTTCTTATCTTTCGAGGTATGAAACCCTAAAAAATAATAAATAAAGTATTTTAACTTTTGTCAAATGGAACCCAACATCCTATAAATCTTTAATTCCATTTGAATCAAAATATTCACTGTCATTGACATTCCTATCCACGCTTAAAGAGATTACTGAGTCTTGCGATCTTGCAGTATGTGATGTTGCTTGGCGACGAATGCGAGGGCAAGTAGTTTTTTAATGTATGTTACATTTATAATTAATTTGTGAACTGATTTGAAAAAAAAAACACCTTTAATTAGAGTATTTACCTTCTAATCGGTCCCATTGTTGCCAAGTCTCGATCTGATGATGGGATATTGTTGTAATCGAGGAAAATCCTCGTAATTTATAGGCAATCATAACGTTTTTGTAGTAGTATCTTAATGTACACGTGTCTTTACGTCAGGTCGTCATCATTTTGTCAAGCTAAGCTGATGGTGGAACTCCTAAATGCCTAGGAGTTCGGTGATTATGACGCCAGAACTTATGTTAGGTGAACTGTAGCTTGATAAAGAATAGAGTCAAAATGTGCAACCCCACACTCCTCTCCTTCTTTAAATCACTAATAAATAGCAAATAAAGCTAAGTTTTACATAAAAGTCAGAACAGACTTAAAAAACAAAATGAACCAAAAAGTCTTAAATAAACTCTAAAAGAAAAGAGGTTAACTATGATTTGGTTTTGTAAGTCGGTTTGTACTTATTTGTTGTAAAATAATATAATTTTAATTATTATAATTTGGGAATTGATTTAAAATGCATACTTGTTTTGTAATAAATTTGTACTTTTAATCGTAGTATGTAGATAAGTACGACAATTGTTTTCATTAGTTAAGTTTTTCGTAATAAACTGTGTCTTAAAGGAGAATGGACCACTTCTTTAGAATTGTTTTCTTCGAATATGGCTGTTATTTCTAGAAGAGTCTTTCCTCTTGTTTCTGGCACGTAGATGTAAATCAACACTAAACATACTAATGAACCGATTCCAAAAAATAAATAAGTACCATGAAAACCAAAGGCTACAAACATATAGGGTGACACTTTGAGCACCACACCCAAAACGATTGAACAAAACATTCCAAATATGCAAACACAAAAACTTCTACATTTGATGGGCAATAGCTCACCGCATATCGAAGTAGATACTATCATGGGGCCAACGCATATGGCCAAAGAATACATAACTAACAATATAATAGTAATGATGTCATTATCAGATATTATCGATAATTTTGTAAGATACAAGTACAGTGACAAAACGAAAAGTAATATGGTAGCAATTGTTGATGAACCTATCAGTAAGGTTCGTCGGTTGAGAATCTTTGACAGCCCACAACCGACGTACATGCCAAAAACGCTAAATCCGTCTAAAACTAAAACGCCTATGTGAGCAGTAGATTCATCGCCAGTTATTTTCTTCATCATTTCTATAGCATAAACTGTGTACGCCATTTTTCCTGACAAATGATACGATGTAAAGAGAAGAACGTTTATACTAAGTGGTTTGTAAAAACCAGTTTTTTTCATATTCCTGTAATACTTGCCCATGTTCTCAATAACAGTTTTCTTTACTTTCTTTTTCAAAATTTCCTTTTGAGCTGTTATCAAAGAACTTAATTCATTCTCAGTATTTTCTCCGTCACCTTTTAACCATCGATGTACTCTAGCACAATCTTCGTACTGTCCTTTTGAAAGTAACCAATAGGGTGACTCTGGTATGAATATTATGGCAATGAGATTATAAACTGAACACAGGATTGCCAGTAACCCAATATATTTATAGTCTGTGAATATCCCAATAGCGTTTGCAGTCCATATACCCCAGAATGTTGAAGCAGATTTGAGAGTAAGGAAGATACCTCGGTATTCAGCTGATGTGTATTCGGTCACTACCATTAGTAGTATGGTCATTTGAGCTCCCAATGTCAGCCCATACATCGCTTCACAGATCAATATGTGCTCTGCACTGAAACTATTGTAGAGTAATATAGAAGCAAATGTTGAATTAATGGCGAGCAGCAGTAAGCATTTCTTTCGTCCATAATAATGAGATATGAAGATCAAAATCACAACTAAGCCTGTTGCAGAATAACCGTTTATTGACGCTGCAAAAAAGACAATATTATATTTAAAAAAATCATTGCCAAATTGTAAAAATAATGCAATTTTTTCCACAATGAAAATTGTTGCTTACCTATCCAGGAAGACATTTCTGCAGAAATTCCTCCCGAAGAATTTGTATATTTTTTTAATTGTGGTATGGCCACTGTCGGAGTTCCCATGCTCAGGCCAAAAATATAAAAGAATGTCCATACCGTACTGCACACAAACAACTAAAACAAATTGGTTTTATGATAATTGGTTTATCAAACACTTACAAAAACATAAGCGCAAGGTTCCTTATTAAAACTTTAGAAGGTTCCACTCATGTACGGACAACATCACGTCAAGTTAAACACTCTGATAGGTACCTTATGCAGTTGTAATAGGGGTTCGTTTTGAACAAAACTGTATAGCCTGATGTGCCGGCTACTGTACAAGTGAAAAATGAGGCAGTTGCTACGATATTGTTATTAATTTGTTCTTCAGACTCCCGGCAGGTAGCTTAGAAAACCCCAGAAATTTTAAAAGTTTTTGCTATTACGAATTTTACTACAGTATTACGGTATTGCGCTGTTTGTACATAAATAGAAACATAATAATTATGTACTCTAATGTTAGAAAGAAAGTAAAAAGGCTCTTCAAATTGTTTATCTATTGGTTATTTATTTGAGAAAACCAACAGCTAAAAAATTACATATACTAATTCACAATGTACTCATAAATAGTAAGCCAATACTAGGTTTTCCTTAATTTACAATTATTATTACAGTTGTGAGACTAAATTAATATTATTATTTCAAATCACTAATTTCATTCACTATTAGTTTAACAAGACATTGATTGATGTCTTATTATAATTATTTAACTAAGCAAGTAGCATGCATTATGACCAAAAGAAAAAAATACTTACTTGTCTTGTGAAAATCGTTTTTTTAGTGTCTCTATTATTGTCAAAAAACGTGTGTTCCATTTTTGTTGCACGGTTTATAACTAAATGGTACTTGACGATTACGAAGAAAAACGTGACACACACACAATGAATATTCAGTTACTGGTTTATCGGATGAATAATAAAACAGGTGTTTAAATGATTAAAAATACTCTTGCGTTGAATATTGTGCTCTACGCTTCAACAACCGAGCGGTCGCATGAGACCGCATAACAATATAATTTCTATTGTGTCTCGTTCACATACGCTTGAGGGATTAAGTGGAAAGACTTAGAGAAAGTAATTGTTTCCAGATTTATCTACTAAAATGCGTTATTAACATTATATTTGTATAATAAAGTATGTTTTTTTTAAATCACAAATTACCTTTCCTTCAACTTTGTGTACGTTTTGGATCCTTAGGCCCAATAGTGTGGTCGATAATAATGGTTAAATGACGTCACCAGTGGTTGATTAACGGTATTAACGCTTGTGTGTTTTGAAGAATGAAGACTTTAGATGCTCACAGATCTATAGGACGCCGGCGGTAGCGTAAACACTAGACTAATTATAAGTACTAGACTAGATAATTATTTTATCACTCAACAAAAGAATGACAAAAATGGGCGTCACATGTACCTACCTTTAAAACTTTTATACCATCTTATGTAATGTGACATGCAATAAATGATTTGATTGATTGATTGATTGATTGATTGATTGATTGATTGACAAAATAATTATGTTAAACACATTCGTGAGGGGTGAGGTAATCAAAAAACCTATTGTAACATTATTTTGAACACACACAATGGTATATATTCAACCGCTGGTAACGAGATTTTCACATTACTATCGAACACGCAACTGGGCCTTAGTTGAATTTCTTTAATTACCATGGACAACTTTGCCTATGTGAGACAACTTTTTCCAAACACAAAAATAACTAAATCTACTTGTTTAGATGACTATGATGTTATGTATCATTATTAGAGTTTTGAAAAAAATAACTAAAACATCACTCATTTATTAGTCCCTATCCACGCAGAAAGAGCGAACTGTGTCTTGTGAACTTGCAGTAAATGGCATGGTTTGGGTCATCGATAGCAACGGATCCCATGCTGGTGTTTTTTTTTCTTTAAATTTATTTCTATAGCTTCGCGTATCATACGAGGAACTAACCGACGTTATTTTCAAAGTACTTTGGGAACGGGTAGTAATTTTTTTGTTCAACATTCTGTAAATGACATATGACATCTTAGTCGACCCGTGACATGAACGCTGTAAGTGATCGAAACGCGCCGGGGTACAAAATTGAATACATATCCGCAAAAAAATATCCATAAATAGTGTTTTATTCAATGAACTTAATCTACCGATACAAATTTATTATTTTATTTTAAACTTCATGCACAAAACATAAAATTGAACATATGGCGGACTTAATGCCAAAATCATTCTCTACCAGTCAATAGGTCGGAACCGAGTTTATTTTTTATAGCAAATGGAAATTTTGTGAGGTGTCTAGCGAAAACGACAACATTTGTTTAGCAACACTGACCAGTAAAAAAACTAGCTTCGTTCGAGTATGTGTCAGCTGGCATAAAAGTGGCTTCTTCGAAAGTGATCCAAAAACGTAAGTTCAGTTTTGCGACCCGAATTTCCAGTAAATACTGCATAGACAGAATACATTATATACTATACTAGCGGACCCAGCGAATTTTGTTTCGCCCCCAGCCCCGTCCCGCCCCGGCCCCGTCCCGCCGAGTCCCGTTATTTTAAAAGTTAAGCATTCCTAGCGAACTTTGTTTCGCCCTCAGCCCCGTCCCGCCCTGGCCCCGTCCCGCCGAGTTCCGTAATTTTAAAAGTTAGGCATTCCCAGCGAACATTGTTTTGCCCTTAAATTCTAAAATAGCTATAAAAATTAGGGGTTGGTAATAAAAAAAAGTTAAAAATTTAGGGTTGTGTGTATTTTTAATGCCACTTTATAAAAAAAATAAAAACAAAAAATTACGTCCCAAAATTTTTAAAATTTTTTTTGGGTGAACAACCCTTGTTAATCACTTAAGGGTATGAAAAATAGATAGGAGCCGATTCTCAGACCTACTGAATACGCATATAAAATTTGGTAAAAATCGCTAAAGCCGTTTGGGAGGGGTACGGGAACGAACATTGTGACACGAGAATTTTATTTATAAGACTAGCGGTCCCAGCGAACTTTGCTTCACCCCTAGCACCGTCCCGCCCCGGCCCCGTCTCGCCCAGCCTCGTAATTTTAAAAGTTAAGTAAAACACTATAACTGATCAGTTATCGAACAGGATGAAAAATTATCAAATTACTAAAATGGCTATAAAAAATAGGGGTTGGTGATAAAAAAAGTAAAAATTTAGGGTTGCATGTATTTTTGAATGCCCCATTATAAAAAAATAAAAACAATAAATTTTGTGTAAAAAAAAAGGTGATCAACCCTTATCACTAAGGGGTATGAAAAATATATAGTAGCCGATTCTCAGACCTACTGAAGACGAATACACATATAAAAATTGGTAAGAATCGGTAAAGCCGTTTCGGAGGAGTACGGGAACGAACATTGTGACACGAGAATTTTATATATAAGATTTACAACGTGTAGGGCGTTGATTGCTGCTGCCTTTAATCATGTCTTGCTTCAGATACTCGTCTTAAATAACGAGAAATTTGTGTGGGCAATGTTACCAACCATTTCTTAGACAGAGGTTGACAACGTTGCCCAGCTCAAAAATGAAACAAGGGTTGACATTATTGAAAAAAATATAAAACATCTCAAAACAGTTATCGACTGAAGCAATCTACGTTGATGGGTCATTATCAATAATACTACTATAACATAGCTGCAGAGATTTCAGTTCATTTGACTATAAAAACACACAATTTTGGCTCAAAAGTAGGTACTTATCTTATTTTTACCTGATGAACAGCCCTAACCCCAAAATTAACTTAGTATGAAAGTCCGACTAAATGTGAGACTAACTTTGCCCATCACGATAAAAACTTTGAATAGGCTCCTATTTATCTGAAACTGTGATGACATACATTGTTTCGCATTTCCTAACAATATATTTAAAAACCAATGGCCTACAGCTTATAGTTGCTGAGATATTAAGGGTGGCCAAAGATATCAGGTTTGGGAGATAACTTTGCCCGCCTCTGTTTTTGCTTGTATATCAACATCTTTTGGGAATAAACCACCTTGTCTTAAGAGTTTGTTTGTGACTATAAGTGTCAACTAAAGGTTTAGGTAAATTAGAACAAGGGCTGGATATTTTTTGAATAAAGTCCAAAAAATCGAGAAAAGCAGGCAAAGATGCAAGTTATAGATTAGTGATGTATAATAAGCCCCCGACTAGGTGTTTTTCAAACATCATAAATTTTGAAACACAGATGTGTTAAATTACAGAAATTAATTAAGGGAATGTATTTTTTCAAAACTGATATTGAAACGAGAAAGTGGTGAAACAGGCACACAATCTTACAAAGATTATGTGTCAGTAAGGTAAACAAAATCTAATAACACACAGCAAGTTATACTCTTGTTGTAAAGAAAATTGTTACCTTCTATTTTTAAGATCCCTGTTTTGTTGGAGAGATATAAATCAATTAAATTATTCATAATTGTTCATTTATTTTAGAGTCAAATTACCTTTTCTAACATACAAGGCATCCTAAGAAACGCAGGGTTGATCTATGTTTTTTTTTCAAAGCTGAGGTTAAGTTTATATTTCAACTTAAGTGATAGTTATTTGTGAAACAGTTTTCTACCATGGCATATGACATGTGTCAGATAAAATTATCAGAAAAAGAAAATGCATGACTTGGATTTAAGAAAAAGTAACAGTCACTGTTCTTGTACAAGTAATACTCATTAAAATTCAAATATTTTTAACGTTAGTATCTGTCTCATTGGAGTTATCGAGTAATTTTCTTGACGGTGTTGTTTCATATGACTCTTGACTTTTAAATATTGCTGCTATTTCATACAACGTTTTATCTTTGGTTTCTGGTAAAAACTTATATATCAAAATTATAATAACTAACATACATATTCCAAAAAACAAATAAGCACCTTGGAACCCCACAGAATTAAAAATGTAGGGTGATACTTTTACAAGAAAACCCAAAAGCATTGTGCAATATATGGCAAAAATAAATACACAAAAACTTCTGTATCTCATCGGTAGCAACTCACCAGAAATTGACGTCCCCAAAATTATTGGACCACAACATATCGCTATAGAATATCCCACTAACATAGCAATTATTACATAGGGATTTTCTGGCACTATGGATAATTTGCTAAGATACAAATAAAAAGCCAGGGCAAATAAAAATGTTGTCCCTGTTATAGACGTAGTGAGCAATAGCGTTCTTCTTTTGACGAATCGTGATAATGCACATCCTAAATACATTCCAAATACTGTAAATCCATCTAAAATAAGAACGCCGTTGTGCGCTGTAGTTTGGTTTTTGCTCATTTTTTTCATCATTTCAATAGCATATATAGCACAGACTAGTTTACCGGAGAAGTGGTAGCACGAGAAGATAAGAAAACATAGAAGTATTGGTTTAAATACATCTGGCTGCTTCAAAGCTGCTAGATACTTTCGAAAATATTTCGCTAAGGATCTACTGGATTTATTACTTTTACCAGTAACCTTTTCCGTCTCAATCAAAATAGCAAGTTCTTTACCAGAATCTTCGCTATTACCTCTAAGCCATCGATGAGCAACAGCACATTCGTCGTATCTGCCATTAAAAGCCAGCCAATATGGCGACTCTGGTACTATGATGGAAACTATCAAACTATACACAGAAATCACTAAGCCAACGAGTCCTATGTACTTATAATGTGTAAAAATTCCTATAGCGTTTGCTATCCATATCCCCCAAAAGAACGTTGCTGACTTTAAAGTCAAAAATAATCCTCTGTATTTTGGAGATGAGTATTCTGATATTACTAAAAGGCATACAGAGATATGGGCAGCGACTGAAAAACCATTAAATGCTTGACTTATAAGTATATGCGTAGCGGTCTTTCCTAAATAAAGAATTGTGGAAGAAATGAATTTGTTTAAAGATAGCATGATTAATACGGGCTTCCGTCCAAAAAAATGAGCAGTTGGTATGATGATGAAGACGCACAGGGTCCCAGAATAACCGGCAATAGAAGCTGAAAAGAAAACATAAGTTATTTTAAAGTCAAGGTTTCGATGATAAAAATATGTTGCTACATTAATAAGAAGGATAGGTAATTTATTTATTTATTGTTTTTAAATAACCACATAAGCTATACTTCTGGCTCACGACAATCAACTCACGTTAGATTTAACACATTTAATCCGTGTCAGGCCAAGCGTGTCTTAGAGTGTACTAGGCATGGAATATAACCTGTATACCTACCTAACCAAGATGCCATTTCACTGCTCACTGCTTCTGTGGAATTCGCTTCTTTCCTCAACTGAGGCACTACCACTGTTGGTGATCCCGTGCTCATTCCTCCTACGATAAACGAACCCCATACTACCGAAGCGACCATCAACTAAAAAAAAAAAACAAGAGATTACAGAAGGTTTTTGAAGGTTGAAGACTCTAGAAATAAATGAGGCTGGTTCTAAAAATAATAATTTAAAAATGAAATCGCTTTTAATAAACTTAACATTTAAGACAAATGCGTTATTTTAAGCTTGCTCCCCCTGATTTGTCGTTTTTGCGACATCCGTGGATAAACATACACTTACGAAATTTAACACACGTGTTTGGAAGCCTCAATAGATCGACATACTCGAAATATAATTATAATATCCCAACAATATCACATACAAACACATTGAATTTATTACCTCCTTTTTTGAAACCTGTAAAAACACTAAATGTAAAACTAGAAAAATTATAACTAACATGTCAACATTTATTTACCTGCCTAAAAAATGAAACCCAATTTCTGTTTTTACTTTCATCAACACTTTGATATTCAGTCTCCATTTTAAACTGCCTTTTCCGCTGTCGACACTGTTACTTCAAACCAAATAACTGATAGTGGTATTTTTATCACGACACAAAAAGAACCGTGCTCACTTAATAATTTACGAGACAATAACTCGATACGTAAGTTGACAAAAGTCGTATAATTTGTACCAGTATATTAGGCATGGAACCAAAAAGAAAGCCAAGCAACACTTGAGTCCACATAAATTTGTTTGGCGGGATGTGAATGTGCTATAAAGGTATCGATAACAAGCAATATCGATTGATTACTATAAAGTTTTATAAATTGAAAAATATGAGAAATAATTCATCACACAAATTTTAATTGAAATAAAATAAAGATTTTTTTTATACAAAAATGAGTAATTTTATTACAAATCAAACTTTTCTTCCACACTTTCCAAAACTCTTCTTGTCCTCTTTGGAGCCTTAGGCATTTTTTTATGTATTATTGCTATAACTTGACCATTAGAACAATGAATGAATGAATGAATATCTTTATTTGCTAATAAATAGGGTTACACTGAGGATCTAAGTTAATTATAATATATTCGTCCTATTTGACTATTAATAATATCATGCCAACATTTATTATTATATTTCATATAATTAATCTATAATGAGAATGATTTTACAATTGTCAAATACCTATTCTATTAATTTCAAACATGTCTTATTCACCACACAATATTTTATTGATAATATTGTCATTTATTCTTATTATTATTAATCCCAGCAATGTCAAGTTAAACTTATGTATTGTTCAAAATATTTTCTAGCTATTCAAAAATTCATGAATCGAATAAAATGTGCCAGCCATTCGTACAAACTTTGTTTTAATTGATTAATGCTTTAATATATTCAGGAATCTTATTATAGATTACTACACACATACTAAAGCAGTTTTTTTAGATCTGTGCACTTTTTGGTATAAAATCAGGAACTAGCCGGTTGCAATTTCTAGTACAGCGTGCATATAAATCTGTAGCCTACTGACGTAATCTACATTTCAAATTACTACTTATTTAAATCTAAATAGCAATCTATTTACAAAAACACAATAACATAAACTTATTATCTAACTTAACCTAACGCTTAAGTTATAATAAAGGTCAACACTAATCTTAAATAATTAAATTAACCTAGCTCATATCCGAAACTATAACTATATAAACTATGTAAACTTACATACTACCATTAACATAATAAATCTAAATGTATGTTTACTTATGTTCATTATCAATTGTCGATATCGACGCGGCGAGGCGCCATCAACACGCGCAAGCCCTTCGCGTTGCAATTCAGCAGACGCAGCGATTTTGCAACGCGGAGCGCCCGGCGCCCGCGCAGTCATCTTCAGTCGGAACTTATGCACCGGACGCTGAACCCATGTCGCTTGCGCCGCCGCCGTATGATTTACGTACATCGCGATCTGCATTTGTAATAAGAACTTTTGTTGTTTTTGTACGAATAAGCAGTGATAAACAAATATTTGTTCTCTGCACTCCTTTTTAATAACTGATGGGTGATCACTGCACATGTCCATCATCCCCTATATTTGATAAGATTTGACCCGATTGGGGTTTTTCTTGACAAATTTTGCAGCCTCAAAATATATATAGGCAAGGCGATGAAAGGATATGTAATAATTTAAAAACAACCGGCTAAGTGCGAGTCGGATTCGAATACTGAGGGTTCCGTGCCAACTTTAACTGAATTAGGGAATCCACTTACATCCATTTAGTAAAATACTACAATATTTTGTTGACAGCAAATGTACCTTCGTTTTTCATAGTGTTTGTATGAAGTACAAAGTTATGTTTGCGGTTGTTGAAAATGTGCTATATCTCAAAAACTATTAGTTCGATCCCGTCCGAACCAACTTTCGTTGAAAGTATTTGTTAAGATCTACATTATATATATTTTTTTCTAAATTTACACTCGCTTAGTTTGGAAGTTAGATGGGGGGACGCTCATTTAACCACTTTGGAAGCGTCCAGCTAAGAAACGTTAGACTTTAAAAGAAAATGGTTTTTGAAACCCTTATGTTGTTTTAAGAGACCTATCCATAGACCCATAGGTGCATAGGTTTGACTAAAAAATATTTTTTGGTTTGCATTTCATGTATAGGAGCCCCCCTTAAACGTAATTATTTTTTATTTTTTGTATGAGAATCGCAAAGCGGATAACAGGATACATCTTCCTACCAAACTTCAACAGTGTAATACTTATAGTGACAGAATAAAATGGCTGTGACATACGGACAGACAGACAGACAGACTTGACGAAACTATAAGGGTTCCGTTTTTTGCCAATCGGCTACGGAACCCTAAAAAGTGGCTTGCATGATTGATCTGGTGCTAATCCGCAGATGACCCTAATACACTTTTTGCGCTTTAGATGCCTTACGCATATCAGTGCTGTTTCCCCAAGTAATTAACCCGTAACGTAGCACCGAGTCTACATATGCATAATTGGCTGTGAGTGCTGCTGCTCTTGAAGCTGCTCTTGCTTATTTATACAAAACAATGAAAATCTGTTAATGCTATAAAATGGCTTAATGCTTAGACCACGTGTAGTATGATATTACAAGATTTGTGGTCTAGCTATAATATTATTATGCCGCGCGGATGTTAAACGTTGTAAAAATTTGAGAAATCATCAATCATCATTTTTTAATTGTTTCAAAAATCAATACTTATTCTAATTAACACTGATTCTCACTCTAAAAAACTTCAAATAAGTTTATCTCGCAGTAGGCTAGTTCTGGCTTACATGTTATATAAAATATTTTTTCAAAAGTATTTTACATTGTTTGGAGTCCGAGTTACAAAAATATCTTCAAAAAGCGATTTAGGCAAAGTATTGGATACTTTCATTAAAGGGTATTCCATCTTTCTGAATCCAAGTAGGTACGTAATAGTAGTTTATGAAACTGGTACATAATGAGAGGTATTATACACGAGTGTGAGTTTAAAAAACGAGCGAAGCGAGTTTTTTAAAAGTATCACACGAATGTATAATACCTAGTTATGTGCAGTTTCATACACTACTTTATCTACTCTCATTGAACACGAACATATCAAATAAAAGATAAAGATTTCCATGCTAAAAAGTCTTGATAACATTTATCGTATAATTTTCATGACTTTACTGGTAGTAGATTAAGACAGACTGCTATCGCAGTCTCTAAAATGTTAGGCGGCGTCAAATTTTCTGCACTTTCACTATCAGACATTTTAATAAACACTAACAATTATCTACCGAAACACAAACGTACTATGACGCCAAAATTCCCGTTATCACCGCGCATGCGCCAAAGCGCGCGCAGCCACAGATAAAAAAAAATAGATGTATCTATGATCTGTAATCTGTATCGTAATGAAAAAATTTTTTATTATAACATTATTTTGTTAGAGAAATAGTGTCATAATTAAATTTTTTAATTTCATTTCGATATACTATTTATAAAGTACGTCTATATAAACTCGTTTTGAGTTTTGTATTTTAAATTTAACGATATGAGAGTAGATAAATTTATTATATCCCAGTAGAACATAATTTAATACGTCAATAATCAGGTTCCTTATTTTTGGATCACTCGCGTCAAGATGGCGCGTGATAATCATTGTTTAATGTCCAATTTTCCAATAAAAAACAGTATAATTTGTGAGAGAATTTTGTGAGTCCCAACACCAATATTTTGCGTGATTTTCATTGATATTTAATTTGTTACGGATCGATAATCACACGCCATATTCAAGAGGGTGATTCAAAAATAGAGCTCCTGGTCGACGCAATTTCTTAATATTGCGTATATTTTTACAGATATATGAAACATATCGACAACGTTTATTACTTTACAATAGTCAAACAGATTCGAATAATCGTCTTTGTACTTATCTTTAATCTTTTAGATTTTTTCAAATATGAACAGTAGTTCCTGAGATAAGCACGTTCAAACAAGCCAACAAACAAACATGTCAGCTTTATAATATGAGTATTAATAAATAAATAAATGTGTGGTTTAAATACTTAAAAAAAAGTATAACAAAGGGGTTTGCCAAAATAGGGGTTTAATAAAATAAAAACTTTTTTATTTTATTATAAGCTTTAACGATTAGATTTTACTCCAATAATTACTGTATTTTTAGTTTTACTTTTTGTATCATGTTATATTTAGTTAGCGTCTAGTTTGCTTAAATTATATAGTATGTACACACTAAGGGTTGTAAACTTGTTACTTAGTATGTTCCACATTTGGTTTTTAAAAATATTGTTTGTAACCTGTTTTGTACATCGTTTCTATAAAAATAAAATAGGGCCTGAATGTATTGGACAAAATAAAGCATTACATCAACTCAGTATTTTTACATTTAACAAAATGATACATGTATTGAAAATAAATAACAAAATATATAATATATGTATACATCATTAAAATATCATAGTTTAAAAATAAATATGCATTTAATGATTCCATAGTGTTGGTTTGTTGTGTTTGGACAACGAACATTACGGAGTGCGTTCCACAAAAGCCCGCAATGAACAAAACGCCTTTTACCGACTTCAAAAAAAGGAGATAATCAATTCGACCTGTTTGTGCGTTATTAAAATTCAAATAGGAAATCATTCATTTATGATGTGGTATGTATGTGATATCGTCAGAATTAGATACAATTTTAGTATATTGATTTATTAAGGCTACCTAACACGTGCGAAAAATTTCGTAAGTGGATGGTTATTGTATATTTGACGACGCGTTGGGTGAAATGGTAAGAGCTCTTGAATACAATGCCGGCGGTCGAGGGTTTGAATCCCGCAAGGGGCAAATGTTTGGGTGATGAGCACGGACATTTAATTATTTATGGGAGACGCCCACGTCATTATTGTTTTCTGGAATTCGTAGCACAAGAAACAAAATTCCTAAGTTCGAAACCAAAACAATGGTGTTTTGTCGCCACCATATTGGTCTGAGTACAAACACAGAATACGAGGGCAATTTCACTGCAAAGAAGTGTAAGGCAGGGTGATTTTATATCTCCAAAGCTGTTTACAGCTGCAGCGGAAGACACCTTCAAGCTCTTGGAATGGGAAGGTTTCGGCATCAACGTCAATGGCGAATACATTGCACACCTCCGATTTGCCGATGATATAGTCATCGTCGCAAAGACGCTGGATGACCTTGGCAATATGCTCGAAGACCTTGACCGATTCTCTTAACAAGCGGGTCCTACCTAAAAAGTAAATAGGAAAGTCGAAAATCATGTAGAGTTCCCTTGTTTTACCCACTCCAGTATCTGTTGGAACCTCATTTCTCGAAGCTGTCGACGACTTCATCTACCTGGGGCAAGTAATCTAATTAGGAAGGTACAACTTTGAGATAGAGGTCAATTGTCGAATCTAACTTGGTCAGCGTTTCGGAAATTGTGTAAGAGTGTCTTCTCGTCTTAATTACCTTCGTATCTGAAGACGAAAGTCTTCAGTGTGTGTTACTAGTTATGGCATACGAATCCAAAACATGGTCTCTTACTATGGGCCTCATAAGGAAGCTCAAAATCACACAGCGAGCGATGAAGAGGGTTATGCTCGGTGGTAATCTTCGGGATCGAATCAGGAATGAGGAGATACGTAGAAGAACTAAGGTAACGGACATAGCCCTGAGAATCAGTAAGCTCAAGTTACATACACATATACACATAGTGTTTGTATGAATAACAAAGTTATGTTTGCGGTTGTTGAAAATGTGCTATATCTCACAAACTTCTAGCTCGATCCCGACCAAACTGATTCTCGTTGAAAATGTTTGTTAAGATCTACATTATTTTTTTTTTTTAAATTTACACTCGCTTAGTTTAGAAGTAAAAAAGAGGGGGAGGGGGCGCCCATTTTACCACTTTGGAAGCGGACGGACAGACAGACGACAGACTTGCCGAAACGTAACCCTTATAGTTCCGTTTTTTTGCCATCTGCTACGGAATCCTAAAAATAGGGCCCCGAAAAATTTCCTTTAAACGAAATAAATAATAAAGTTTTGTATAAAATATGTGTATTTTTTATATTTTGTGGACTGCTCGTATAATTCCGAAAATAGATCAACATAGCAGTTGTATATTACCTTCATAATAATTGAATGATTATCGAGCAGGTCGTGGGAACACTGAACTTTAACAAAACTAAGCACCTCAAAACTTTAACAAACGGGTCGCCAAGTAAAAACCAAGTTAGCAAACTCATAATCATTTTAAAAACCAATGATACCGTTCACTATAGGTTGATTAGAGACAACAAATAACATCCCTACTTGAAATATAGGACGTTTTTTTACTTCTACTTTTGCGTCGTCATTGGAATAAACATACTCATGCAAAATTATTGTTTTCTAGTACCAAAGGTCACTGAGCTAAACCGCGGACAGACAGAGGGACATGATGAAACTATAAGGGTATCCTAGTTAGACGACGGAACTCTAGAAAATCTTAGCAATATTAATTATTTACCTGCCTTAAAAATGGGACCAAACTTCTGTTTTCAGTTTCATCAACACTTTGATATTCAGCCTCCATTTGAACCTGTCTTTTCCGATGTCGCCACAGTGACTACAAGCCTGATAGTTGATAATGTTTTATTTATCACGATACTAAACAAACCGTGATATTTTTTTGGTAGAGTGTAGTAGAGAGCCGTGCTTTAATAATTTACAAGACAATAACTTGGGACGTTAGTGGACAAAAACCGTATAATTTATACCAGTTAGTAATATATTAATGCAGCAAAAATTGTTCAAGTAATTTTGATACTTTACACATCTTCAGGTATGTAGGCTATTCATATAAGGAACATAGAAAATTATGTTTTATATTAATGTTATCCCCTGGGTGGTCCTGTTTTTAAAAAGGTTCATCTAAATAAATAAATAAATAACGTACCCGAATACCTTTGACCAGTTATGTTGAATTGAATGTTTCACCGATTATGACAAGATTAAAAGTTAATATTATTAACATTTTTGGACCAGCCAATAAAAACGGAGTTTGAATACCGTAGATCTAATCTTCTTAAATAATTTTATAATCAATGTTTTTTATACAGTTGTTGTATACAAACATACATGCTTATAGTACTGCTTTAGATTAGTACCCATCTCTTTGAATTTGCCATGGTTGGATAAAAAAATATAATATGCCGAGGAGTATAATATGCCTCTATGCTTAGCGTTTGTGGACTATGAGAAGGCCTTTGATTCGATCGAAACTTGGGCGGTGCTTCAGTCTCTAGCGGTGCCACATAGACTATAGGTATATAGAGGTGTTAAGGTGCCTTTACAATAACGCCACCATGTCGGTCCGAGTACAGGAGCAGAACACGAAGGCGATTCCATTGCGGAGAGGTGTGAGACAGGGAGATGTCATATCTCCGAAACTGTTCACAGCGGCAGTGGAAGACGCCTTCAAACTTCTGGAATGGGAAGGAATCGGCATCAATGTTAATGGCGAATACATCACACACCTCCGATTTGCCGATGATATAGTTGTTGTGGCAAAGACGCTGGACGATCTTGGCACTATGCTCGAAGACCTTGACCGAGTATCCCAACAAGTGGGTCTTAAAATGAACATGGAAAAGACGAAAATTATGTCGAACTCCCTTGTCGTACCCACTCCAGTATCCGTTGGGAACTCAACTCTTGAAGTTGTCGACGAGTACGTCTACCTGGGACAAGTGATCCAATTGGGTAGGTCCAATTTCGAGAAAGAGGTCAATCGACGAATCCAACTCGGCTGGGCAGCGTTCGGGAAATTGCGCAAGAGTGTCTTCTCATCTCATCTACCTCAGTGTCTGAAGACGAAAGTCTTCAACCAGTGTGTGTTACCAGTGATGACATACGGATCCGAAACATGGTCTCTTACTATGGGCCTTATAATGAAGCTCAAAATCACACAACGAGCGATGGAAAGGGCTATGCTGGGTGTTTCTCTACGGGATCGAATCAGAAATGAGGAGATACGTAGAAGAACTAAGGTAACGGACATAGCCTTGAGAATCAGTAAGCTCAAGTGGCAATGGGCAGGGCACATAGCGCGAAGAACTGATGGCCGTTGGGGCAGGAAAGTTCTAGATTGGAGACCCTTCGACCAGAGACGCAGCGTGGGACGTCCACCAACAAGATGGATAGACGACCTTATAAAGATCGTAGGATCAAACTGGATGCAGACCGCTAGTGATCGGTCGCTGTGGAAATCCGTGGGGGAGGCCTATGTTCAGCAGTGGACGTCCTTTGGCTGATAATGATGATGATGATGATGGATAAAAAAATATTCCATAACCCATGAAATGTGCCAACATTGCATTCACTTACCTCAAATTATGACTTATACTTGTGTTAAGTTTTGAATTATTTTGTAAGTAGCTTGAAGCTATTATCATAAAAAATATAGGGTTATTATAAGAAGCACACTGTATTCCCGGGTTCGTTTCCCGGTCGGGTTAATATAGAAATCATTTCTGTATTCTCTCGGGTCTGGGCGTTGGGTTACCACCGTTGTGTCTGACGTTCACTTTTTTTTTGATTACTTATTTTTTTATTATTATTTAAAAGTGCTTTACAGCATCCATAGTACAGTTTTACAGCAAACAGGGTCTATACAGAGAGTATAGTATATTTCGCGTAAACTTTAAAACCCAATTTATGATTTAAATTTATTTATTTTCTATCGTATTGTTCTTTTCGAGGAATCCATATTATTTGAATATTAGAAAACGACCACTGGTTACGAGATATGTATTGCCTAGACAACTGAACATTGTACATGTATTAAAAGAGACATTCAAATAGTAAAAGAAACATACACATACCATGTTTTTAAAAATATTATTGACTCTTACAGTGTTTTATTTTTTTATTGTGTCACGGCAGCACTTACAAATTATCGTAAGAATTCAGACAGAAAGAGAAAGAAAAGCTTTTAATGATTAGGGACGTCACAAACACACACACACACACACACACACACACAAACAGACAAACGCTTGGACACAAAGAAAAAGAAAAAACAGGCATACATTTAGAAATAAGTAATAAAAAACACTTATATAAAAACAACAGACAGACACACAAATGCCAGCCAGCAGTGCGTGTGCAGTGCACAGTGCTATGAATTGTATTGAAACGAAAGGGACGAACGGGGGTAGGTGAGCGGGAAAGCGGGGGGAATATAACATGTTTCACAGGTCTATTCTTATTATAACTGGGTAGTACAATATTGTTGGCTTTAAATACTAGACAAACGTTTCAATTCGGTTACTTCATCTGATTCTTTCCTTTTGAAATATGCAGATATTTCATAAAGAGTCTTATCTTTGGTTTCTGGAACGTATTTATACACCAAAGTTATAAGTATTGTAGAACATAAGCCAAAACATAAGTAAGCTCCATGGAATCCGATGGCATTAAAAACATAAGGTGTAAATTTCACAACCATTCCTAAAAGAATTGTGCAGTATATAGAAAAAATAAAAACACTAAAACTTCTGTATCTTATTGGAAGTAGTTCTGCAGACATAGAAGTAGCCAAAATCATGGGGCCACAACATATAGCCACAGAGTATGCTACCAGCATAGTAATTATAGCATACGGATTTTCTGACAAGACATGTAATTTTATTAGGAACAAGTAAATACACATGATGAATAAACATATAGTTCCTGTTATGGATGTAGTGAGTAGTAATGTGCGTCTTTTCACTATTTTAGAAATCCCACAACCTATATACATTCCTAGTACGGTAAATCCATCCAAAACAAGCACGCCGGTGTAGACTGTTGACTGATGATTCCCAGTTAGTTTTTTCATCATTTCTATCGCATACACAGCAAGTACTAGCTTACCCGACAAATGGTACAGTGAAAATACCAGACAGCATAAAACTAAAGGCTTGTAAACATCCGGCTGTTTGATTGCTGTTGAATACTTATTGAAATATGTTTTGAAAGACTTGGATTTGATCAGCTGATTTGTGTTTTCTTTGTGCGACTGTAACAATGTTTGTAATTCTTTTTCAGCGTCTTCTCCAACACCCTTTAGCCACCGATGGGAAATTGCACACTTATCGAATCTGCCCTTAAAAGCGAGCCAGTACGGTGACTCTGGTACAAAAAATGAAATGATAATGCTTATACTCGAGAACCCCATTCCGACCAGTCCAATGTATTTGTAATGGTTAAATATTCCGATAGCATTCGCTATCCATATTCCCCAAAAATAAGAAGCGGACTTTATCGTCAAGAAAACTCCCCTGTATTTTGGTGACGAGTATTCTGACATTATCAACAAAACTGTTGAAATTTGTGCGGCACATGCAAAACCAATAAATAATTGACTAATAAGTACGTGTATGGCGGTTTTGCTCAGGAAAATTATTGTCGAGGATATAAAAGTTGCCAAAGAAAGGACGATCATTGTTGGTTTTCTTCCCAGGTAGTGTCCAATCGGAATTATGATGAAGACACATACTGTCCCGGAGTAACCGATGACGGACGCTGAAAAATAATAAACAATAGTTGAACTAAACTTAAGATTGTAGTCACGATTGTTTGCCGTATCAGTTTGTTTCAAATCAAATCTTTATTTTGCTTACTAAGTGTTACAAGAGTTCTTAAAATAATAATCATAATGTTTAAGAAATAAACTCACTGAGCCACGTAGCCATTTCGTTGCTGACCGCGTCAGTAGAGTTTGCTTGTCTCCTCAGCTGTGGAATGACCACCGTTGGTGACCCCATGCCCATTCCTCCAACGAGAAAAGAACTCCAAAGGACAAATACCACGAGCAACTGGAAAAGGATTCTTACTGTTATTTATGTATGCTTACAAGTTTTTTGGTCTCACTAAAAAGTAATGTTTGGGCTGAAATTTGTATTACTAAGGTACAATATTTCAAACCTGCCACTCAATTTAAAGAAGAGAAAAATGCAAAAAAACAGAACAGAAAAAGATTTACCTACTATGTGGTTCATAGTCGTTATGACGTTGAGCTTAAATATTCAGATACATAAGAAACTATATAAAAAGGAAGTATCTTACGTAAAAATACCAAAAATGTACGTCAAGAAAAGTTCATGTGTCATTTTCTTATTCTTAAGCACATTCAAAGATTAAAGTTAGCATTGAACAATTACAGTATTTTTCAAAGCTTTGTTTTAGGAACTAGCAGTCCCCCGAGAATTTGTCAGCGCGTTATGAATTTGCCCTCTTCCCTCTTGTCGCAGCGTAATATACTATAGCCTGAAGCTGTCCTCGATATATAAACTATCTAAAACAAAAATATTTTTTCAAATTGGTTCGGTAGTTCCTGAGATTAGCGCTTTCAAACAAACAAACACAATCTCTTCAGTTTCATAATATTAGTACGATTAGGTATTTTGTTTAATTTATTTATAGAAAAAAAAAATATGACCATCACCTTTTGATTGTTTAAATATATCATGTAAAAATATGCTCACCTGTCTAAAAAACGGCGTCCAAGTCGTGTTTTCATTTTTGGTAACATTTCTGTATTCTGAATCCATAACTTGAGATGATCGTATCACAAAATGAAATGTTTAGTCTCTTTTTTAGACCTTCATCGCTTGATGTCTGGACAACTATGAGAGGCAGAAGCCCAGATAATAAAAAATATTTACATTAAGCTAAATGTAGAGGTAATACATTTTAGTCTATATAATACTTTTAACATAATGAAATTTAAATGCATTCATAACCTTGACTGTGTATAATGAGTCTTTATCTTTGCAGCTATTTATTAGAATTGAGTAGTTAGAATTCGATGGAAGAAATATCTAAAAATCTCACAAATTAAATAACGTGAGTTGCCACTAAGTGAGCAGCTTTCATAAAATGTGTATTTATCATTAAGTTTTAAAATAATTGCAGAAACCAGATTTTCTTTTTGTAACACCATTGAATAAAATATATTGAGTTAAATTTGTGCTCGCTCAGTCCTCACTAATGGTTAGCCATATCTTCATGACAACATAAGTTGATCAATTCACGACTTCAATAAAAGGAGGATGTTTTCAATTTGACTGTAAGTATCTTTTTTTGTACGGACAACAGAACGTCAAGGTAAACACTGCGGTATCTTATTCAATTGCAATAAGGGCTAGTTTGCAACAAAAGTGGGTAGCCTGATGTGCACTATACATTTGTTATCTAATATCTCAGTCATTTGTTAACGAGTCAATTTGAAACATTATTCACCCCCAACGCAAAACGAGAGGAGTATAAGTTTAACGTGGACATGTCTGTGTATCTCTATGTGGTGTCGTTGCTCATAAACGGATGAACCGATTTTTATAAGATGAAATAAGAAACTAAAAATGGCGCACGGGCACGGTATCATCATTCATAATTTTCAGCCAAACGACGTCCACTATTTTTCACAGCGATCAATCACAAGCCGTCTGCATTCAGTTTATTCCTGCAATATTTACAAGGTCGTCTGTTCATATTGTCGGTGGACGTCCTACGCAGCTTTTTTGGTCGAAGGGTATCCAATCTTTTTTTTGTTTTTTTTTTTTTTTAATCTAGAACTTTTGTGCTCCAACGGCATTCAGTTCTTCGCGCTTTGTGCCCTGTCCATTGCTACTTGAGCTTACTAATTCTCAGGGCTATGTCCGATACCTCGTAGATTAATACCGAGCATAGCCATCTCCATAGCTCGTTGAGAGTGATGGCCCAGTATGTTAGAGGTTGCAGGTTCGAAACCCGCCCGTGCGCATTTTTTGATTTTCTTTTTTTATCTTATAAGAATACATACAACCACCGCATCGTGGATTTCAAGTACCATCAGGGCACTAATTTTTAAAAAAGTAGACCAATGCTGTTCTTTTTTCAAAGAGTAAATCGTTAATTTGTTTCTTTTAGATGCATTATATACATAGCCTCACTTTATTTATGGTTCTGAATGAAAATTATGATGTTCCACTGGTATATGATGTCATGCTAAGTTCAATTAGGATTTTTTTAAAGATTCTATAAAGGCAATTAATTCGGTACCCGTGTAGTACTGAAGTCAAAGGGGGTTTCTCTCATCCTTTTTCCTTGTCCAATCGAACACAGTGAAGATTAATATAAAAAAATGAAAAGGTTACAAACTTGTTAGTACCTACTAACTAAACTTATGATTGTTTTAATGAAATAAAATATCGTTATTTACTCCTTTGAGTTTCAAATGAGTTGATGTCTGTTTTATTGACTACTAGCCGAAGGTCCCGAATTTCCTGTTAAAATTTTCACTCCCTATTTTTAGCACCTTAAGGGTCTTTTTAGGATAGTTACGTCTTACCTCCGTCTCCATGGTCGAATACACCTAAGTTATAAGTTAAACTGAACAAAATTGATTTAGCTGTCATGGAAACACCATGTTGCATGCATATTACCAACCTACATAAACACTGTCGCATTTATCAATTAGTTGAAATTGGAAACCATTTTTATACAATATACATCGTTTTATTCCAAGGCTAACTAGGTTCAAATATTGTACAAATATTTGCATTTGCTTGTTCGGGAATTTTAATAACGAGGCTGGTGCGATATGAGGTATATTTTGGGGCATTTCCACCTCTACAAATTAAGAAACAATACTAAAGGCGCAAAAGGTTGTGTTAGGGCTTATGCGGTCTCAAATAAAAGGGAATCACATTAGCCATAATTTAAATGTCTTTAACTCCTAACACTACAATGTATTTTTATTTTATAACTATGTTGTTTGACAAATGTTATCCACTATTGTAACAAAACAAATATCAGCTACTCAATTTACACTATCAATAGTTAAATTTGTAGAAACATTAATTTGTAAAACCGCACTGTAAAACTTCCAGATTATACAAGATGTAAAAAGTACGAGCCAAATTCAAGGGAGTGGTTCTAGAAATAGAAAAAAATAAAATAAAAAGTTTTGTTTCACTAAAATTTTATTTGCATTTTAATATTTTACAGAAAAGGTAACCGTCGATCCATCTAACAGTAAAAAGTAAGTAAAAAAGTAAAGTTAGCCTGTAACATCCCACTGCTGGGCAAAGGCCTTACCTCAACTATGAGGCAGTTTGAGCCATACTCCACCACGCTAACAGTAATTGATTTAAAATTAATTAAAGCGAAACCTCATCAAAATCATCAATCTACACTTCTTGTAACGTGCCTCGCTCCATCGTAACATAGGTTAATTAATTGTTTTTTTTAATTAGTCCACTTGTTTTTGAGATAAGTGCTTTTAAACAAACAAACAAACTCTTCAGCTTTATAATATTAGTTTCGATTAAACTTAAAAATTGACAAGTTTGTACCATCTATGATGACGAATAAATGATTTTGTACTTCTAAAATAAAACAAATCTCTTGTTCAATTGTAAGACGGTACAAAGATTAGATACTGTTTACATGAGATATATATCATTATCTTCTAATAGTTTTTCTTCTGTGAACTTTTCAGATTGCTGATCAGTTTTTTCGAATACAGCTGTAATTTCATATAAACTTTTATCTTTTGTTTCTGGTAGAAACATGAGTGCAATACAAACAGCGATCGAGCAACTTATGCCAAACGCCATAAAAGTTCCATGTATTCCAAAATACTTGAACATAAAAGGTGCTAATTTTGTTATCATTCCACTGAGTAATAAGTATACTGAAGTAATTAAACATATACAAAAACTTCTGGCTTTCAATGGCACCAACTCTCCAAAAATACAAGCAGACATGATCATGGGACCAGAGCATATTGCTAAAGAGTAACCTACCAATAAAGTAGTTATTACGTATGAGTCTTCGGGAAATATGCCTAATTTTATAAAATAAAGATAAAAAGACAGCACAAATAAAAATGAAATTCCAATTACTGAAGTTACTAACAACATGCTACGTCGTTTAAAAATGTTTGACATAACACAACCTATGTACATTCCTAGCACACTAAAACCATCAAGGACCAAGACTGCAATGTGAGCTGCAGTTTCTCCAACAGTTATTTTCTTCATTACTTGAATTGCGTAAACCGCTAACACATACTTTCCGGATAAATCATAAATTAAAATTGATAGTAAAGAAAGTGCAGACGGTTTCCAAATTTCTGGTTGCCTAATGATTGTAAAGTATTTTTTTATGTATTTTTTCATAGACAACTTTTGTGCCTTCTTTTGTACTACACCTTTTTTGGGTGATATCAATTCGTCTAATTCCTTTTCTGCTATTTCGTCATCTCCTTTTAAGAATCTATGAGTCAGAACACATTCATCGTATTTCTCATGAGCAGCCAGCCAGTAAGGAGACTCGGGTACAAAAAAAGAAGTGATGAAAGCATAGCTTGATACAATTATAGCAAGTACTCCAATATATCTATAGTGTGAAAATATACCAATAGCATTTGCGGTCCAAAGGCCCCAAAAAAACGTTGCTGATCTTAATGTTAGGAAGATTCCACGGTATTTTGTAGATGAATATTCTGTGATCATCATGGGGAGTACTGACATGACTCCGGCCAGCACGATCCCATACATCATTTGGACTATGAGGATGTGCATCGCGTTGAAGCTGAAGCTTAAAACAGCGGAGGCTGTAACTATAAATACGGATAACAAAATCGTTGTCTTCTTCCTCCCAAATAAATGTGCAAATAGAATCATTATCAATATACAACATGACCCCGTTAGTGCCCCGACCGATGCTGAAATAAATAAGTTTGTTCATTAATTGTCATTGTAATTGTAGAGCTGCAAATTTTAATAAATTTTATGGAAATATAAATAACTCACTGATCCAAGAGAACATGTCATCGCTTATTATGGTAGTGCTATTATATTCCTTGATCATCTGAGGACGAACTACCGTGGGAGTTCCAGCATATAATCCAGAAGTAAAGAAATAACACCAAATTGTTATCAACACGTTTAACTGGAACAATGCAAATTGTTGTAAAAAAGAATTAGACAACATCAAATTAAAAAAATAGACAACACCAACACCACATAATCCTATAGTAACTAAGTAAATCATTTTTGTTTTAGAAAACAGTAGCTTCGGTGGTATTACATCGCATCTAGACTAGATAGTACCCAATTAGGATTTCAGTAATGATCCTTACGAGAATCGAATCAACTCCAGAGATGGAATTGATTCGATTCTCGTATTTTTAAGTGGTGCTCGGGTATGGGTCGGGGCCTTCCCACACGTACCACAAACATACCACGTGGTCGGGCGTAAATTTTGTATTGAAAATGAATATGATCGTTCACACATAGGGGATTCGTCCTGGGGTATCCACTTTACCCGGCCTGTAAAGTGGATACCCCAGGACGCCACCACTGTTACGTTCGGCCATCTCGGTTTAGTACGCGGCAAACATTGAAATGAGGGGCCACGTTGCGTCCCGTCCGCGGAGTGAAGATTGTGTTTTCGTAAATATAAGATTGATTTTATGCGGGAAGTACATTGATCAATTCTCCTGTGTAACTGGTTCTTGATTTTTAGGAATGTCTTAATATCAAAGGTAGCATATCAAAGTTGGTTTGTATGGTATATTTAACAGAAAGTCAGAATTATTAGTTTTTGGATGAAATGTGTTACCTCAAAACTTACCTAGTCGGGCAAAGTGAATAGGGCAAAGTGGATAATGGATATGATATATACCTGTGACAATTATTACTAATCGTAATTGTCTTATTTTATTGTCAATTTAATTTTTTTTTTCAGTTTACTAAAGTTATTTCTATGTTTTCTGGGATTGAACATGGGTAATCACTTTGCCCAAGTACTGTATCCGCTTTACCCGGGGTACCGGGCAAAGCGAATATTTTCGTACTTTTTAAAATTTTAATTACAGTTGATTTTTGTTTAAATATTAACATTAACTGATGTTCGTATTTGTAAGGGCAATGAATAAAGACTGATTTGTGATAATTATTTTGTTGTTGTATTGTATACCTTTTCTGCTATAACCTTAAATACCTTAAGTTATCCACTTTACCCGGCCTTCCCCTACGACATTTTGCAGTGGTTGTCAACTTCTTGTGATACCGAATCCATTGCTACGACATCGCAACCACAACGCAATTACAGCGACACCGAGAACTTAATGACCGAGAAAGAAACGAGAACCACATCTACATTGACGGAAACACAAAGCAACTAGAAAAAATGCAGCGACACTATTCACAAGTACCACTCCTCGACCACATATTGGAAACTGCCATGTGGTGTGCTTGTGGTACGAGTGGAAAGGCCCTAAAATACTCGTAAATTTGATGGATACAGAAACGTTATAACCTCAGAGTTTTAGTACACACTTTCTTACAAATAAGCAAAAAAGAAAACATATTTTAGGACTGTACCTGCCGCAAAAACGGAGTCTTCTTTAGTTTTTTACTGATTTTCTTATTTTCGTCACTTTGATCCATTTTCACACAAATAAATCTAGGGCTACTTTTCTTTACAACAATTTTTTCACTGTCTATTAACACATTTTCTTAATATGGTTAATAAACCATATAATCTACTTGTATTAGTATTCTCCACATGAAGGCTTAATAGTTAATGTAATATAATCATCGCATTGGAAGCTTGTATAAATAAACGTTTATAAAAAAAACTCAACAACGCACGCAATGCTAGAACCATTTGATCGATGATCAATGCGTGATCCGTGCTCGTATTTGAAGGGTTCTGTACCAATAAACAAAATACATAATGAATTCTTCCAATTATCAGAATATAACTAGCGGACACAGTGAACTTCTTAACGAATATAAAACTATGTTGCACAAAAAACAGTGAAAAAAAGGTGTTCTTAATCCTAAAACAATTATCTTCCAGTCATGCGTTCAGGTCATGTGAAAAGCTTGTAGGGCAGGAGAATTTTTATGATATAAAATGCAGCAAAATGTAATTAGATGTGTATACCATTATATAGATATATTATACGCATAACTTCTAAATACATAAATAACTAAAAATAAACATAAAATTCCATATTTTATGTGTTTCGCGATTATTGAGACAAACAACTGCGCAGCGCAAATTATTTTTAATTATTTATTTAAACTTTATTGCACTGTAAAATGTACAATTGGCGGACTTAATGCCTTAAGGCATTCTCTACCAGTCAGCCACCTGGTAATGCAGAGAGTTTAATTAGTGGCGGAATATTAATTATAAGTGAGAGGAGTGGTACAAAAAAAGAAGTAAAATGCACTAACATAAACATACATAGAATACATAAACTTAATAAATACAAAAATATGAACGATAAAAGTGATGATATTGATGACATCCAAAAACACAAATTAAAAAAAATAGTTTATAGTTATATAGGTAAAATTATTTATAGGTTTTTACGTGTCAGTACGGAACTCTTTATGCATAAACTAGAAACACCAATATTTTTCATACGTCGTTTACACACTTGAAATAATATTGGCACACGCTAGACAAACGAGAATCTGGGGTCGGATTATTATTATTAAAACCGATCCAGTACGTATAAGATCAATGCCTGTGATCACTACAAATGTAAACTAATGGTTCAAAGTCGTAACCATTCGTTGAATATTTACGATATTCTGCGTGTTTTAAACAAAAATTCGTACCTAATTGTACTACCATTATATGACCATTCAATGAGACTGTTGATTCAGGTGTCTTTGGTCAAAACACGTAGAATATACACTAAACTCAGTCACTTTGAATTCAATGCTATGTCGGCGGGAGCTGAAACCAAGCGGCAGGTGGCTCGTCCTTCACCGTCTTTGTTTGGTAGAGCGTTCATGATAAGTCAACCAAGGACAACGCAGGTTGCAAAGATACGATGTTATTTCAATTCCAAAGTTACAATATCCCGTAGGAATGCCGTGAACGTGACACGTTCGATGGGCTATTCCGAATACTGCGGCGTTCGTCCTCCTCGACTCTGTCCTCGTGATCGCGCCAAAAACGATACTAGCGCCACCACACTGCGTTCAATACTCTTTACAAAATTAATCAACTATAAATACATTTTTGTTTTTATAGTATTTTGTCACTATACAAACTTAACGATGTAACTTTCACTTGTAAAAAGCAACTTTGTCTGTGTGACAGACGAGAAATCGAACCCCGTGTCTTAGCTATCCGGGCGTATGCCTATACCACTCGGCCACCGTCACATTAGCAAACCTGTTGAATTTTGCAAGTGCTTTCTTTAACGCGTAGGCTGCGTGACGTCATCAATGTTGCGAGATTGCTCTCACAATATCCGAAGGAAATATTTTTACAAATATTTAACAATCGGTTAAGATACGCCCGGTTGCATTGACATTTATCTTAAACTACCAGACTCTTTTAAATCTGAAAATTTAAAGACAGGTGCATTAAAGCAGCTGGCTGTGGAACGGTTATTGAAAAAATATTTTTTAATTGTTGAGGAATTTATTCACTTTAAAATTTTGAGCCGACCGTGGTTAGAAAACACGAGTAACAAAATCTATGTTACAAAAATTCAGACTCGTCACGAAAGTAGCTCTACTTAAAAAAATTTTTCGTTTTGGGGTGGTTCGTTTGGTGTTGTACATTAAAATAGACCTGGTATAATTTATTATTCATAGTACGTATATGTATGTGTATTATTACATATTTTGGTAAAGAGATTAGTCCCCCTGCATTTTTGGTTAACCTATTTATTTCTATGCACTAATACAGAATAATTAATAATATTTTAATATTTAAGTACTTATTTTTAATTTAAATTAATGACTAATTTTAATAAAAGTCTTTCGTGTGCTCTCCTTTATTTTTTACTTGCGTCTATCTTTTATATGCATAAACACACTTGACTAGTTTTTTGCCATAACTCGCATTTTAGCTTAAATTATCAAAGTTCAAAGGCGACACGAGACTATTTATCATTCCAGTCACTTGACACATATCTTTACACCTAAATTAGGCAAGTTCCTGTGGTTTCGATGCTTGGTTTTTATTATTATTAAAGTAACGTTTTCCCGTGACTTCGTTTGGCCGTTTTCGAAATATTTTAAATTTTTCATTGATTTTTTATTACTTCTCAAACGAAATTCTCACGCTTGAATGTCAAGCAAGTGATTCAAAATTTGGCCCTAGTTGGTCTTCTTGAGATGAATGCGTTTGTTTCGTTGATTGAACGCGCTTTGAGTTGGTTTTTTGGTTTCGTTATTACTTATTAATAATAATAAAAAACTAAATATGCTAATATTTCTTTATTAGAAGAGGTAAAAATCATTTGTGGCATAAATAGGACAAGAAACAACGGACAATTACTTAATAAATTTAAGTATTTCGTAAGTGTATAATAATATGTAGTATAAAGTAGCTTGTTAGCGACGCGTCTCAAAATTTATTTATATTGTAATACATCCTTTTTGCGGCTCCAACTGGCCATCTGTGTTCGATATAAAATTTAAATAGTGACGTTAGATAAAAATTGATGTTCAACAAAAATGTATATATATTCCGTGTGTTTTGTGAAATAAAGAGTCTTGTCGTTAATTCTGGTATTTTCACTTCGTGTTGCACTGCCCGTCGGTAACAGTTTGTCCTTCGAGCCGGATCAATGATCCGCACTCCTACGAAAATGGTGCAAACACGGAGTGCAGTGCGAAACGAGCGCGAGCAAGATGGCGGAGTGGTTCAAAAACGTGATGAAAGTCAACTACAGCACAATGTAGGTGCTACTGATGGTGTAAGCAAAAGTGCATCGATCGACGTGCTAATGGAGAAAAACGACGTCGTCATGCCAGCAAGCAGCGTTGAACTGGAACAACCCGCACCGGCAAGTGTCAAATCTGCAAAGTCGTCCATAGCTTCCATACAAGCAAGAAAAAAGCGGCTAGAAATGGAAGCAGCGATACAAAAGGCTCGGATCCGCATGGAACTCATAGATAAACAATTGGAAGTTGATATCGCGGAACTCGAAGAAGAAAAATACAGTCCACAAGAAGAGAAGGGCAACGAGTATGTAGAAAAGTGGTTAGAATCTAGCTACAAGGAGTTGAGTAGATCTAGCATCGGTAAACAGAGAGCATCTTCGCCGCTGAGGCCTGCTGCTTCCCAAATTGCAGCCACTGCCCAGTCGCATTTCTCGGCTGCCGGTACACAGCAAGCCGCCGCGCCGCCGCCGCCGCCACCGTTAAACACTCGGCTGGCCGCGCCGCCATCGCTTACAGCACCAGACGCTCAAACACAAGTAAATACCGATGCAACATACCACATGCTAGCTAGCACTATCAAGGATCTAGCCACTGCTGCCTGTTCTACCAATAGAAACAACGCTAATCTGCTTAGCCGTTTAAGCACACCGCGTGAACTACCTGAATTCAGCGGCGACCCAATCGAGTGGCTACAATTTAAACAGTCATACGACGAGTCGACTGAAGTTTGTGGGTTCAGCGCGAAAGAGAACCTATGGCGGTTACGCAAGTGCCTTCGAGGAGCAGCCAAAGATACAGTGTCAGCAATGCTGATCAGCGCGTCGTCACCTGATGTTATTATATCCACACTGCAGCTTCGTTTTGGAAGCCCTGACGGCATCATAAATCGTATTATTCAAGACATAAAACGATTGCCACCGGTATCGCAGGACTATCACAGAGATATCATTATGTTTTCATGTAAAATTCGAAACTTCATCGAAGCAGTCCGTGCATTGAATACCGAAGAGTACCTACAAGGAATGAGCATAGTTTCCATCATCCTTTCGAAACTGCCTACAGTATTGCTGTCAAAGTGGGCTGATTACAGTTACCCGATCTTGGCGGAAGGGAACGAGAAATCAAGATTGATAACATTATCCGATTTTCTACACTGTGAAGCTGTAAAGGTATCAACAATTACATCATCGGCGATCGTACACGAAAGTGGCCAACGCACTGATAGCAGATCTTACCACAACAACGCTAACAGACCACAAACGGTACTTCTGCAGTCTGAACTGTCTACAAGTGAAGATATGTGCGAATTTTGTCACTCCGATCGTCAGCATAAACTGCCAGATTGCAAGCAATTTAAGAAAGCACTTAGAAAAACAAGATGGCAATATGTAAAACGCAAAGGTTTATGCTATAAGTGCTTACTATGTCGTCATACTCGTGATACCTGCCCAGCTGTCGCATGCGACAAGAACAACTGCGGCGCGCCGCATCATCGACTGCTGCACTTCGAGAATAAGAATAGTCGAGAGCGAAATGACGTCGCCGCATCGAGTGATCACCAAGCTCCACAGAATAGTGTCCAATCGGCAGAAACTGTTACACATATTAACGCGAGTGAGTGTCAAGTGTTATTGAAAGTGGTTCCAGTGCGTATTCATGGACCTAACGGGACAATTAGTGCATCAGCTCTGCTCGACGACGGGTCGACCGTGTCATTGATCAGCAGTGACCTAGCGCGGCGCGCGGGTCTGCGCGGCCAGCAGGAGAGCATGCGTTTGAGCGGCGCTTGGAACAACAACGAATTAGTTTGTGAGGCACTCGTTACTAACGTTAATTTGTCAGGTATGGACGATACAATTTATTCAATAAGAGCGCGTAGTGTCAATGAGCTTAACTTACCTCTGCAAAAGATTAGTACTGTTAACTTGCATTCTGCCAACTTATGTAAAATTAAAAATATAATGTCAAGTCTTGATAATAAACCTGAAATATTAATTGGTCAGGATAACTATAATCTGATGATGCCACTAGAAATTGTTTCTGGGAATAGGAATGAGCCGTTCGCTACACTCACGCCTTTAGGCTGGTGCTTTCATGGGATCGCGCGTGTGCCGCAGACTAGGTCAGGTTCTGGTCACGTCAATCTCTGCGTCTCGGCCCGGGGTGCTGCTCCTACAGAGGACGAGCTCATGCTGCGAGAGCTTCATGAACAGGTGAAACAATATTTTACCATTGACTCATTAGGTGTATCTAGTGCGGTAAGACAAAACGTAGATGATGTTCGTGCCTTGGCCCATTTGGAAAAAACAGCAGAAATTATTGATGGACGCTGGTTTGTAAGTTTGCCGTGGAAGGATCCAAACTGTAAGTTGCCTGAATCTTATAGTAGTGCTTATAGAAGGTTATTAGGTATTGAGAAAAAGATGTCAAAGAGTGAAGGTTTCGCACAAAGGTACAAAGAGCGAATTCAGCACTTGTTTTCTAATGATTTTGCTCAAGAATTCACTGACGAGAGCCAAACCTCATCAAAAGAATGGTACCTACCACACTTCGGCGTAGACAACCCCAATAAAAAGAAGCTGAGGTTGGTATTTGACGCGGCAGGTAAAGTAAACGGTTTCTGTCTTAATGACTACTTACTCTCAGGTCCTGACTTACTGTCTTCACTGTTTGGTATTATGCTGCGCTTTAGAGAACATAGTATTGCAGTAACGGGAGACATCAAGGACATGTTTTTAAGGATAAAAGTTCACCCAGCAGATCAACACGCTTTGCGATTCTTATGGAGAAACAGCCCAGCGGAACCTGTCAAAACATACGTTATGACATCACTTATATTCGGTGCTAATTGTTCACCCTTTATTGCACAGTTTATAAAGAACAAGAATGCCGAGCGTTACGAGTCATCGCTGCCTGCTGCTGTCGACGCGATACGTAACTCTCACTATATGGACGATTACATTCAAACTTTTGAAGATGAAGCTAGTGCAATTGAAATGGCGAATAATGTTATAAAGATTCACCGAGAAGGAGGTTTTGAAATACGCAATTTCATGAGTAATAGTTTAAATGTTTTACAGAGTTTACCTCAAGAAAGCGTAGGTGAAGCCGCTGTTAAATTTAAGATAGACCAACAGTACGACGGGGAACGAACTTTGGGATTAATATGGTTTCCTAAAGAGGATATATTAGGGTTTGACGTGACTCTTAAACGCGTTCCTGAGGAGGTTATTACAGGGAAACAAAAGCCTACAAAACGACTCATGTTACGGGTCATCATGTCTATTTTTGATGTTTTTGGTTTCTTATCACCATTCATTATTCAAGGTCGAACGATACTGCAAGACACTTGGCGCTTGAATATAGGATGGGACGATTTTATTCCAGATGATATTAACAATGCGTGGTGCAACTGGCTGGATCTACTTAAGGTAATAAAAAGTCTACGCATACCTAGGTGCTACTTACCTGCTACGAGTGCAAGAGAGACCGAAGGACAAAGTGCTGCTTCATTCCCTCCTCGCGCGCCTACGAAGGGTGCTACGACGACGAACGCTACAACGCGCCCACGCTACTATGCCGTAGCACCTGCTACGACCGCAGGCGAGTCTAAAAATAGATATGTCAAGCTGGAGCTACACATTTTCAGTGATGCGGCTGCTAAAGCAATGTGCACCGTAGCTTATTGGCGGTGGGACGATAATGGCATAACACGCGTCGCGTTCATGGCTAGCAAGTGTAGAGTTATGCCGGTGAAACCTTTGACAATTCCTCGAGCGGAGCTACAAGCGGCGTTGTTGGCTGCTAGGCTGGCCAAAACAATAATAACTGAACATAAATTGAAGCCAATACGCCGATATTTCTGGTGCGACTCCACCACAGTTTTACACTGGATAAGAAATAACACTCGTTCTTATAAAACCTTCGAGGCAAACCGCTTAGGAGAAATTGATGAGTTAACGAGACCGGAGGAGTGGAGATACGTTCCGTCATATTTAAACGTTGCTGATTTGGCTACGCGCGACGAGTTTAGCCTAGACATATTTCAGGGCGAATGGTTGAACGGCCCCGAGTTTTTACACAGTAGCAGTGAACACTGGCCGTGCGACATGATTCAGCCTGACGTAAATGAGGTAAATTCCGCTACCGTTTTGGTTGTGGAGCAATCTGTATTGAATGCTAAACTACCAGTTCCTGACCCTGAGCGTTTTTCTTCTTGGTTGCGATTGCTGAGGGCTACTGCTGTATTTCTGAAATTTATTGATGCATGTAAAAGACTTACCAAAGTAATAGACTGTGGCACCATGAAAGAAGCCGAACGCTTGCTGCTACGCCATGCGCAACTGGAGTCCTTTGCCGAAGAAATAGCTGCAATAAAACAAAGGAATGGTGTATCCCGAACGAGTAGACTACTTACCTTGACTCCTGTACTTGATGAAGACGGCTTGCTTCGTGTTGGAGGCCGCATTGATGCCGCACTGGACATAGACCTGGGAACAAAAAAACCTATAATCCAAGATGGACGGCATCCAGTGGCACGACTGATCGCACGGCATTACCATGTCAAGGCTGCTCATGGAAATCAGGAGACCGTAGTAAATGAGTTGAAACAGAAATACTGGATGATTAGATTAAGACCAACTGTCAAAGCTGTCGTATCACAATGCATGCTTTGCCGTTTAAGAAAATGCAAACCGCAGATTCCTCGTATGGGAGATTTGCCTCACGCAAGATTAGCGCACCATCAGCGCCCCTTTACTTTCTGTGGGCTCGATCTCTTCGGGCCTATTGAGGTAGCAGTGGGAAGACGCAAGGAAAAAAGGTACTGTGTTTTGTTCACGTGTATGACAGTTCGAGCAATTCACATCGAGGTCGTTGCTTCCTTATCAACAGACTCTCTCATCATGGCATTACGTAGAATGGCAGCAAGGCGTGGGTGGCCTAGCCATTTATATTCAGATAATGGCACCAATCTGCGAGGAGCAGATAAAGAGTTGCGTCGAAGTATTGCAAACTTAGACACCGAGATCCTAAAACAAGAAGCAGTGAACAATCAGATGGATTGGCATTTTATCCCACCAGGTAGCCCCCACTGGGGTGGGGCATGGGAACGATTGATTAGAACTGTGAAAACTTCACTGAAAGTGGTGATGACAGAAAGGATTCCTAAAGAAGAAACACTGATTACCTTTTTGGCTGAAGTGGAGAATATGGTAAATTCACGTCCGTTGTCTTACGTAGCTGTAGATCCATCTACTGTAGAAACGCTTACTCCAAATCATTTTCTTTTAGGAAGCTCATCCAATTCGCCTATAATTGGTGAGTTTGACGATTCTGACATGCACCTGAGGAAGCAATGGCGAAAATCGCAAAGGCTGGCAGACATGTTCTGGAACAGGTGGACAAAAGAAATTTTACCAGACATGTTACCACGCAAAAAATGGAACGAGGAACGGGCACCGCTTCAGGTAGGTGATTTAGTCTTTATTGTTGACCCGAGCTCACCCCGCAACACGTGGCCTAGGGGTGTCATCCATCAGACCTACCCGGGCAAGGATGGTCGTACTAGAATGGTAGACGTCAAGACCAAATCTGGGATTTGGCGACGGTCTGTGGCACGCGTCGCACCGATTTCCTTAGATGTTTGAGTGCTGCACCGCAGCACAAGGGTGGGGAGTGTTAGCGACGCGTCTCAAAATTTATTTATATTGTAATACATCCTTTTTGCGGCTCCAACTGGCCATCTGTGTTCGATATAAAATTTAAATAGTGACGTTAGATAAAAATTGATGTTCAACAAAAATGTATATATATTCCGTGTGTTTTGTGAAATAAAGAGTCTTGTCGTTAATTCTGGTATTTTCACTTCGTGTTGCACTGCCCGTCGGTAACATAGCTAATAACATTATTATTATTTTTCTTGAGCAGGTATCGTTGGTAATAATTTGTTTTCTTCCACCGGTTCGTCTTTAAATGTTTTCTTCGAGAAAATGGCATTTATTTCGTATAAACTTTTGTCTTTTGTTTCTGGCAAATATATATATACCAATATTATACATCCTGAAGAGCAAATAGCGTATGTTAAAAATGATCCGTGCACACCAAGATGTTTAAACATTAGCGGTGTAAGTTTGGATTGAATTCCGCCTAATGACAATATACACAAAGAGACAATACATGCACAAAGATCTCTTGCTTTTATTGGGACCAATTCTCCAAATAATGAAGTTGCTAAAATCAACGGACCACAACATATTGACAGAGAATAACCTACCAGTAAAGCAGTTATTACGTACGCATTTTTTATCAAAACATTCAATTTAATGAGGTATAAATATATTGACATAATAAATAGGAATCCTACACCGATTGATGTGTTAATGAGCAACATTGTCCGCCTTTTGAGAATCTTCGCCAAACCACAACCTATGTACATACCTAGAACACTGAAGCCGTCTAAAACCAATACTGAAATATGAGTTTCTGTTTCGTTTCGGGTAAGAGACTTCATAAGTTCAATTGAATAAATAGCGCATGACAATTTGCCTGATAGTTCATACATTGCAAAAACTAACAAACTTAGTGCGGTTGGTATGCAAATATCAGGTTTTCGTAGTTGGTAAAAATATTTTATTAGTTGCCTTATGCGTGATAAATTTGGTTTCTTATCTTTAATGCAATTTTTCTGAATAGTTATTAGTTCTTTCAATTCTTTTTCTGCCTCCGCACCGTCTCCTTTCAACAATCGATGAGCTTTCACACATTCGTCGAATTTGCCTTTAGACGCGAGCCAGTAAGCAGATTCGGTCATAAATAATGAAGCAATTAACGCAAAACTAGACACAATTGTACAAATCAATCCAATATTTGTATAATGGGTATATATTCCCAGAGCATTTGCAGTCCAGATACCCCAAAAGAATGTAGCTGATTTGAGCGTTAAGAAAATTCCGCGATATTTTGTTGTGGAGTACTCTGAGATTAGCGTAGGATATATCACTATATTTCCTGCCAGCAGAATTCCGTACAGCATTTCACTGATAAGCAAACGCAAAGCGTTATGGCTGAAGTAGAGAAGACTAGATGCAGCAACCAAATTTGCTACAATTAGAAGCGTCGTCTTCTTTCGTCCAAACATGTGTGTTAGAAAACTTAAAACGACGCTGTAAACTGCACCAGAGAAAGCGGCAACTGAATCTGGAAAACAAAAATAAAATATTATTCTAAACAAATCACCTGCGTGAGTTCAATTTTCAAAACGGTGTTCAATACTTTATACAGGATGACATTTTTATCAGTACCGAAATTTTGTGTAAAGACTCCACTGATGAATATGAACAACTTTTACTATGGGGGCAACAGTGAAATCGTGAAAAAAATTAGCTGTTTCATACAAAAGTTCAATTGGCGCGCGTTACATTTTGAAATGTATGGAACAGCTTTTTTTTCTCGATTTCACTATTGCCCCCATAGTAAAAGTTGTTCACATTCATCAGTGGAGTCTTTACACAAAATTTCGGTACTGATATAAACTTTTAAAAAAAGTAAAAACCGACTTCAAAACCAAAATGCTCTAAAAAGATAAACTCTTCACCATTGAAAGGAAAGGAATCCGTTTTAGGCAAACAATTTCTTTTTGGAGTCGGTGCTGTGATATTTGACGCTTGATGGTCAAAGTGATGGCACCGACTCCAAAAAGAAATTGTTTGCCTAAAACGGATTCCTTTCCTTTCAATTTTTAGTTTTTTTGATTTTTGAGCATTTTGGTTTTGAAGTCGGTTTTTACTTTTTAAAGTTTATTTTATTTCTTCATTTTAAGTGATTACATAAGATATCATAACCTCCTCCTTTTTTGAAGTCGGTTTAAAAAAGTCACCCTGTACTATCGGGACCGTGGCGACGACAGCGCCACAAACTGTTGGCGGACGTTGAAATGACAAATCGCTGACTCACATTACGAAAATAATTTTACCAAAGCCATTTCAATGAAATATTGAAACTGTTTATTGATTATGCAATTTAATAAATCTAAAGTGTCCGTTTTTATTTATTAATAAAATACAAGGCTTAACAAAATCAACTGCATTCCTTCTCGGTGGTGATTCAGTTGCACAGATACAACAACTTTTTGTATGGGACCAACATCGAAATCTCAATTTTTTTTTTGACTTCTCCATACAAACTGAAATCAGCTGATCGGCACTCTATATGGGAAAGTGAAATCTATTTTTGGGATTACGATGTTGGTCCCATACAAAAAGTTGTTGTATTTGAGGGTCAAAATTGGCCCCTAGAAGGAATGCAGTTAATTTTATTAGACCCTATATATTTCACGGAGACGTAAATTTTGTACTGAAATGGTGATAGACGTCAGAAGTCCTCTAACGATGGTTTAGAATGTTTTTTTTTAACACTCACAGTGTCATATTTTATATTCATAAAGATGAAATAAGAAACCAACAATTTGCGCACTGGCAGGACTTGAACCAGCAACTTCTTGGCTGACCGGGCCAAACGCTCTTACCGATTGAGCTACCATGCTGTCAGTCCAACCCAGCGAAATTTGAGGTCTCTTATGGACCAATTGGTAAGAGCGTTTGGCCCGGTCAGCCAAGAGATTGCTGGTTCAAGTCTCGCCCGTGCGCAAATTTTTGGTTTCTTATTTCATCTTAATGAAGTCCTCTAACAATGTCTTTTTTGGCCACTGCTAGCGCTGTCATCGGTTCGGGTGCCCCAACCACCTATTTCGCACACATCAAATAGGAGCTAAATTAAAATACCAACTTATCCAAGAAAACATGCTGTCACTGACATCGGCAGTCGAATTGGCTTCTTTTAGTAGTTGAGGACGAATCACCGTAGGGGCGCCCATAAACATACCAGAAATGAAAAATAAACTCCAAACCATTAAAAACACTCGAATCTGAAAAAAAATTAGAGCCGATTCTACCACTGCAGAAAAAATATTATAACTTCACTTAAGTTCATTTTAAAATAAAATATATATCTACCGAACAGAAAATAACTTTTACTTTTTGCACCAATAATAATTATTATTGTTTTTACCTGTCTTAGGAGCGGTTTCAAGTCATCTTTATTTCTATTTTCTCCATTAAAAATTATACTTTCAATCTCCATTTTATATAACAAACTTCTACAGCTCAGATTAGTTATCACTTACTGCTTCTGGTGTCTGTTAATTTTAGCATACTGACTAGAACAATGTTTAAAATAGCTAGATTTATTTGAAAGTCTCATTGTTGCTACAATAGTGCTTAATTTTTTTACGGAAATAAGCCCAACACAATAACCTGACTAATGACCATAACAATGTTTTGTTTGGATGAACAGACGTGTATATTTGTAAAGAATTTAAGGACGCAATTCGTAGCCGTGTCGAATATGCGTGTCGTTTGTGGAAGGTGGTACATTTTATTAATGGGCACATGTGGGACGCGTCACTTCAAAATATTAGGAACCAAAAATGGAGGATTTTCATTAACTGATATATCATTCGGAGGGTAAAAGCCTCGTGGCGATCGCAGGTGATTGACAGTGGGTTTTAAATTATAGAAAATAAGGGATATAGATTAATATTTTTCGTAGATAATTAGTAGAAAAAGGCAGCACAAGGGTGGGGAGTGTTAGCGACGCGTCTCAAAATTTATTTATATTGTAATACATCCTTTTTGCGGCTCCAACTGGCCATCTGTGTTCGATATAAAATTTAAATAGTGACGTTAGATAAAAATTGATGTTCAACAAAAATGTATATATATTCCGTGTGTTTTGTGAAATAAAGAGTCTTGTCGTTAATTCTGGTATTTTCACTTCGTGTTGCACTGCCCGTCGGTAACATAGCTAATAACATTATTATTATTTTTCTTGAGCAGGTATCGTTGGTAATAATTTGTTTTCTTCCACCGGTTCGTCTTTAAATGTTTTCTTCGAGAAAATGGCATTTATTTCGTATAAACTTTTGTCTTTTGTTTCTGGCAAATATATATATACCAATATTATACATCCTGAAGAGCAAATAGCGTATGTTAAAAATGATCCGTGCACACCAAGATGTTTAAACATTAGCGGTGTAAGTTTGGATTGAATTCCGCCTAATGACAATATACACAAAGAGACAATACATGCACAAAGATCTCTTGCTTTTATTGGGACCAATTCTCCAAATAATGAAGTTGCTAAAATCAACGGACCACAACATATTGACAGAGAATAACCTACCAGTAAAGCAGTTATTACGTACGCATTTTTTATCAAAACATTCAATTTAATGAGGTATAAATATATTGACATAATAAATAGGAATCCTACACCGATTGATGTGTTAATGAGCAACATTGTCCGCCTTTTGAGAATCTTCGCCAAACCACAACCTATGTACATACCTAGAACACTGAAGCCGTCTAAAACCAATACTGAAATATGAGTTTCTGTTTCGTTTCGGGTAAGAGACTTCATAAGTTCAATTGAATAAATAGCGCATGACAATTTGCCTGATAGTTCATACATTGCAAAAACTAACAAACTTAGTGCGGTTGGTATGCAAATATCAGGTTTTCGTAGTTGGTAAAAATATTTTATTAGTTGCCTTATGCGTGATAAATTTGGTTTCTTATCTTTAATGCAATTTTTCTGAATAGTTATTAGTTCTTTCAATTCTTTTTCTGCCTCCGCACCGTCTCCTTTCAACAATCGATGAGCTTTCACACATTCGTCGAATTTGCCTTTAGACGCGAGCCAGTAAGGAGATTCGGTCATAAATAATGAAGCAATTAACGCAAAACTAGACACAATTGTACAAATCAATCCAATATTTGTATAATGGGTATATATTCCCAGAGCATTTGCAGTCCAGATACCCCAAAAGAATGTAGCTGATTTGAGCGTTAAGAAAATTCCGCGATATTTTGTTGTGGAGTACTCTGAGATTAGCGTAGGATATATCACTATATTTCCTGCCAGCAGAATTCCGTACAGCATTTCACTGATAAGCAAACGCAAAGCGTTATGGCTGAAGTAGAGAAGACTAGATGCAGCAACCAAATTTGCTACAATTAGAAGCGTCGTCTTCTTTCGTCCAAACATGTGTGTTAGAAAACTTAAAACGACGCTGTAAACTGCACCAGAGAAAGCGGCAACTGAATCTGGAAAACAAAAATAAAATATTATTCTAAACAAATCACCTGCGTGAGTTCAATTTTCAAAACGGTGTTCAATACTTTATACAGGATGACATTTTTATCAGTACCGAAATTTTGTGTAAAGACTCCACTGATGAATATGAACAACTTTTACTATGGGGGCAACAGTGAAATCGTGAAAAAAATTAGCTGTTTCATACAAAAGTTCAATTGGCGCGCGTTACATTTTGAAATGTATGGAACAGCTTTTTTTTCTCGATTTCACTATTGCCCCCATAGTAAAAGTTGTTCACATTCATCAGTGGAGTCTTTACACAAAATTTCGGTACTGATATAAACTTTTAAAAAAAGTAAAAACCGACTTCAAAACCAAAATGCTCTAAAAAGACTTAAATAAACTCTTCACCATTGAAAGGAAAGGAATCCGTTTTAGGCAAACAATTTCTTTTTGGAGTCGGTGCTGTGATATTTGACGCTTGATGGTCAAAGTGATGGCACCGACTCCAAAAAGAAATTGTTTGCCTAAAACGGATTCCTTTCCTTTCAATTTTTAGTTTTTTTGATTTTTGAGCATTTTGGTTTTGAAGTCGGTTTTTACTTTTTAAAGTTTATTTTATTTCTTCATTTTAAGTGATTACATAAGATATCATAACCTCCTCCTTTTTTGAAGTCGGTTTAAAAAAGTCACCCTGTACTATCGGGACCGTGGCGACGACAGCGCCACAAACTGTTGGCGGACGTTGAAATGACAAATCGCTGACTCACATTACGAAAATAATTTTACCAAAGCCATTTCAATGAAATATTGAAACTGTTTATTGATTATGCAATTTAATAAATCTAAAGTGTCCGTTTTTATTTATTAATAAAATACAAGGCTTAACAAAATCAACTGCATTCCTTCTCGGTGGTGATTCAGTTGCACAGATACAACAACTTTTTGTATGGGACCAACATCGAAATCTCAATTTTTTTTTTGACTTCTCCATACAAACTGAAATCAGCTGATCGGCACTCTATATGGGAAAGTGAAATCTATTTTTGGGATTACGATGTTGGTCCCATACAAAAAGTTGTTGTATTTGAGGGTCAAAATTGGCCCCTAGAAGGAATGCAGTTAATTTTATTAGACCCTATATATTTCACGGAGACGTAAATTTTGTACTGAAATGGTGATAGACGTCAGAAGTCCTCTAACGATGGTTTAGAATGTTTTTTTTTAACACTCACAGTGTCATATTTTATATTCATAAAGATGAAATAAGAAACCAACAATTTGCGCACTGGCAGGACTTGAACCAGCAACTTCTTGGCTGACCGGGCCAAACGCTCTTACCGATTGAGCTACCATGCTGTCAGTCCAACCCAGCGAAATTTGAGGTCTCTTATGGACCAATTGGTAAGAGCGTTTGGCCCGGTCAGCCAAGAGATTGCTGGTTCAAGTCTCGCCCGTGCGCAAATTTTTGGTTTCTTATTTCATCTTAATGAAGTCCTCTAACAATGTCTTTTTTGGCCACTGCTAGCGCTGTCATCGGTTCGGGTGCCCCAACCACCTATTTCGCACACATCAAATAGGAGCTAAATTAAAATACCAACTTATCCAAGAAAACATGCTGTCACTGACATCGGCAGTCGAATTGGCTTCTTTTAGTAGTTGAGGACGAATCACCGTAGGGGCGCCCATAAACATACCAGAAATGAAAAATAAACTCCAAACCATTAAAAACACTCGAATCTGAAAAAAAATTAGAGCCGATTCTACCACTGCAGAAAAAATATTATAACTTCACTTAAGTTCATTTTAAAATAAAATATATATCTACCGAACAGAAAATAACTTTTACTTTTTGCACCAATAATAATTATTATTGTTTTTACCTGTCTTAGGAGCGGTTTCAAGTCATCTTTATTTCTATTTTCTCCATTAAAAATTATACTTTCAATCTCCATTTTATATAACAAACTTCTACAGCTCAGATTAGTTATCACTTACTGCTTCTGGTGTCTGTTAATTTTAGCATACTGACTAGAACAATGTTTAAAATAGCTAGATTTATTTGAAAGTCTCATTGTTGCTACAATAGTGCTTAATTTTTTTACGGAAATAAGCCCAACACAATAACCTGACTAATGACCATAACAATGTTTTGTTTGGATGAACAGACGTGTATATTTGTAAAGAATTTAAGGACGCAATTCGTAGCCGTGTCGAATATGCGTGTCGTTTGTGGAAGGTGGTACATTTTATTAATGGGCACATGTGGGACGCGTCACTTCAAAATATTAGGAACCAAAAATGGAGGATTTTCATTAACTGATATATCATTCGGAGGGTAAAAGCCTCGTGGCGATCGCAGGTGATTGACAGTGGGTTTTAAATTATAGAAAATAAGGGATATAGATTAATATTTTTCGTAGATAATTAGTAGAAAAAAAAATGTAAGGCATTAAAATTATAGAAACGGAGGTGATAATGATACTTTTAAAGCTGAGAGGGTGCTCTTTAAAACAATATTATTTACTTTTTTATACAAAAAAAAATGAAAATCGAAGTTTCGTAAAATAATGATACGGTCTTGTTACTATGACATAATAAGTGGATATAATATTATCACTTAACACTAGGTGACCTTTTATACCAGAGCGTACGAAAACTCCACGTTTTCACCCCTGTATGACACCTGCGTGCGCATGCGACTACGGTTTTTTGTTTCAGTTGCTAATAATATTACACAGTGTGTTTGTGACCAGTACCTACGAATTTCATTTAAGGGCGTTTTGAATATTTCATCGAATTTCATCGAAGAAAAACACCATATGATGCTGGTCGAAATTCAACCCTCTCGCAATGGCTTCCAAGGTTTAGGTCACATGAACTTGGAAAAAGGAATACTGCCGGATGGTTTTTTTTTGCCTTTTAATGATACTTGCTAAATTGCTACTAATGAGAATTAGAAAAAATGGTTGTAGGAACCTCGATGTCATTTTAGAAGACTTATCATAGACACACCGAAATGAATACAAACAAGAATAGGTTAGAATTAAAAAAAAACGGTTTAAATTTCATGTATTCATTCATGTTTCGGGACCCCCTTAAATATCATTATAGATATAAAGCAGTTAACAGAATACATCTTACTACCAAATTTCAACTGTGTGATGCCTGTAGTTACACAATAAAATGGCTGTGACATACAGACGGATGGACAGGCAGACAGACTTGTCGAAACAATAAGGGTTCCGTTTTTTGCCATTGGCTACGGAACCCTAAAAATAAGTAATAATCCTTTGTATCCTTTGGACATTTCCACACATCGCCATCTAGCCCCAAAGTAAGCTACTCAAAGCTTGTGTTATGGGTGCCAGACAACGGATATAATACTTAAATACTTTTTTTTTGTAAATACATACATGATATACATAGAAAACACCCAGACCAATACAAACAGACATGTCATCATATATATCATATATATTTTTTGCATTGAAGGTGGGTCTATAGTAAAAAAGGGTTTTCAAATAAAAGATTGGGAATTTTTCAATTTTACATTTAATAATTTTATTCAATTTCAATGCTGTATAACATAGTTATTTCTCTAAAATATGATAACTGGTAAAACAACTATTGTTCTATTTGCGCACATTTATTCCAAACTATGTATAAGTGGTACATAATCACAATTACTGTAAATAAAAGTAAATAATTAATTTAATGAATACATATTTTTGTTGGTATCGATAAATAAGCAAAAACATTTTTTAAATAAAAATTATGATTGCTACCGTAAACGACTTCTAGTGTCTAATAAACATAACTCTTAGATATCATTATAGTTTTTAGGTTTAATTTCCTATTAAGCTTTTTTAAACGATGCCATGTGACATATATTTTAAGTTAATCTCTTTTGCCCGTGATAACTAGTAACAAACTTCGTGGTTAAAATATAATAAGACTACATTTTCAAATTAGCTTAGTCGCTGAGATGGTAAAACATTTGAAATATATATAGTGAAAATAGAAAAGTTATATAATGTTATGATAACGATTAAATGCCTGAGTTTAAAAAAAATGACAATTGGAGAGCTTAGCCCAAGCTTTGAAATAAAAAATGTTGTCATGTGGGACTTCTGTAAAGGCGGGCGACGGAAGATTTATTGTTGGGAGAATCAAAAAAACAAAAATTTTGAAAACCGTATTAAAAGTTATCTGTTATCAATCATGGTTGTAAGTCATTAAATTTATACATGATGTGATAATGGATCCTCAAATATAATATGGATTTACTAAGATAATTATTACTCTTCCATTGTCCTACTTATTGCTACATTGTAGTCATAGTAGGACAAAGTTATTAGATTGCTATTATAATGTTTTAAAGTTATTAGTAATTGGAATCGTTTTAGTATCAATACCAATTTCTTTACCTCCAACTTATACCAATCATAAAATAAAGGGCGAGGTGTTTACAGTTTATTTTTTATTTTATTCGAATAACGGAGACGATGCTCACAAAATGTCAACTTGAAATACTTTTTTTATGATCAATGTTTTTTTAATAATCTACACTTAACGAAATGAGCCGTTCTGCAAAAAGAATACAAGTAAAATTCAAATATTATACGGATATTAAATAACATAAAAGAAAAATTAAAAAAATGAACATTATAACGTAAATTGAACTTTATACAAAGCTCATTTCCAAAACTGTAAAATAAAAACTCAATAATAAAATTAAAATAGAACATAAATGAAAACAATCGACAAGGTAGCGATTTGGTTTGATATATTAAGTTACGTCTTACAAACTTTTTTGCAATTACACGGAACTGAAAGATTTAATATTATTTTTACATTATTTACTATACAATTATAACTAAGTAATAATAAGGATAAAATCTATTGCATCTACGTTTTAACTTCCCTATAATTTACTATAATCAACGTCTAAAATTGTGTATATTATATTAAAAGCAGATCAATAGTTAAGTTATTAAAATAAAATGATTAAACATAAGTTATTCATTGTTCACTGGACGTATTGAGAATATTTGTTACAATCGCGTAATTGTGGTTGATAAAAAATACAAAAAAAAACTTATATTTTACAAAAAATTGTACCTAATAACTTTTTATTGCATTTTGCTTTTTTAATACAAATTCACAATACGGTCGAAAACAGAGTTCATATGATATGTAATCAAATTGTACCAGATTCTGATCTTGTTTGAATATGTCCCAATTGCTTATTTTTCGTGAAACAAAATCGTTAGAGCGTTGAAATATTGCATTAGTTTTCTTAGTACCTAAAGAAATAAAACTGATTTGATTACGTTTATAGGTATACCGTTTTAATATTTTTACCCAAACCCCCAAATGTTTGACATTAAAAAAAAACTAGTTATTAGCACAAACTATTTTTAATCAAACACTTTTATATCAATCTTAATCAAATCAGTTTCTTTTTGTGAAAAGCTTTATTCTATTATTATCTAAATTGCTTAAAACATCAACCTACCGTTATTCTATTATGTATACATGTCAATTGGATACATAGCTACAATACATACATTTTTACAGATTCTAACAAACATTGTATTGACCTACAGACAAGCACTTGATTTCAAATAGTTATTACAATCGTGTGTGTTGTCTTCATTTTAATGTTGGCATTTAAAAATGATCAATTAAAAAATCTCTTCCTCCCATCTTAGACATTTTACGAATGGTATATCCATAAGGATCCAAATGATTGTTTTTTTATTGTTATTAACCGTTTCACCAAGCTAACTAAATGCTAAGTATGTATGCCCTTAATATTGACAATGTGACACAAGTTTGATTCCGAGCCTGACATATTATTTTTCAAGTGAAAGGAAATGGTCGCATCCCCATAATATGTTTGCCCCAAAAGTTGAATTCTATGCGTAAGAGCAAAACTGTTTTTTTTTTTAAATTTTGTTTTAGAATATTTAGTAAAATTATCCGTAGATAAAAAGGTTTTCACGTTTAACGAAATTAACTGCATAGTTAATTAATTCAAGGATTGGAATTGTAATTTATAGTTATTGTAATTCCAATAATGTAAAGTATCACAATGGAATAGATTTATGACGTTTGGTTCGTACTAGAACTGTTGAAAATTGTTATTGGAATCGATCGCCAAGTACCTAGTACCATCTACGTGGCCTAAATGTAAACATTTCGAATAAACGTCATCTAGGTAAACAAAATGTTAATCATAGCAAACCATTCCTTTCCCGTTTCCCTCGCAAAAAGCAATTGCTAGCACTTACTTACAAGAGCTAATTCTCAATGCTATGGCACACTCCACCATTTAAATAAATCTTTAAATCTCTTATTTTTTGTTTTTTCAAACTCCGCTAGATAGAAGCAAACTAAATACATTACTAATTTTGTATTTAAAAAAATATTTTTGAAAAATGCTGAAGTCAAGCCTCTTGGTGTATTTCTCTGATCAAACATGAAACGACTCTAGGGCAGGCTACGACTGTCTCTTTTACATTCCTTGGTATCTTTTTCTATGGCAGTTATACACTGATCATTTTTAAATGCTCTTTGTACTAAGCTACAAGGAAAAATGTACGTACGTGTTAGTTAATTTTACATCAAACTATTCAATTGAAACAAGAATATAAACATTATGGTATAGATAATTTTATGTATCAAACTATGAAAATCCACTCCATGTTTCTTATAACGTTTTATTTAATTTCTACGTCATATTAACCATAAGTTGTGAAGTACTTATTTTTTATAATTATATTCAAATGTTATATAAACATAATACTAATTTCTAACACCAAACACAGCAAATTAACAACAGCAATATAATACAGAAATGCATATGTAAAAAAAACTACATATTCAAACCTTTGATATATTTTTTTCAATATACAAGATATTATTTATATTTATATACAAGTTTCTGAGAAGTACAAGAAAAACTTTCCAATTTTGTATAAATATATATCTTAAAATTCAAGTACAAAACGTTATTTATACTTTTGTTCCTTAAAAATTATAAATTGTATCATGCACTTAAAACTATTTACACATTTGATGCTTTTTTACATAGGATCGTGTGTGAAATTTAAAACAAAACACGATTTATTCTTTCATTTACTTGCAAATAATATTATGTGCAAATCATAACTTTGAGTCAGTGGGACTGATAAAATACCTTTACCTAATAAATCTATAAATTATAATTAAAAAAAAACATAATTAAGTCACTAATAAGAGCCGATTTTACCATCAGATAAGACTTATACGACTGAATAAGTATAAATCGTCCGATTTCAAAAAGTCATTTACCTAAATGATTGCTGACGTTTTCAAATTAGGCGTTTTGTATTATATTCGACGAATATTCCTTAACTGATGTTGGTCAAGGGGGCATAAGTCTGGCAATATTGATAGCAGAGTATACCTCTGCTAGCCTCTACTATCTCTTTAGTGAAAAAAAGGATAATTGAGTTTTTTAAGAAATTTATGTTTAAATATTTATTGTGTTGTCGATTATGACTGTGGAATATTTTTCACAACACTACAAAAGCTAGTGTAAGTCATAACTTTATAAAAATAGCTGAATCAATAATATTCCCTTACTATCACACAAAACTCCTTCACAAGGAATTAACGAGAATTCAGTCTTGCAAGCTTTGACTATGTCTTCGAATTTATTCCATGCAAATTTTGACAAAAATTCTATTCTTTATTGCTTCGCTAATAAGTGGCCAGTGGCAAAACAAGAATAATCAGTAGTTGATGGTTAAAAATCCAGAAGTATATAGTAGAAAAATATACTTTCAAGTTTAACTTCGAAATATTTCTAAGCTTTAGAGAAATAATGTATACTACAATAATGTGCGATAATTGTATAGTATGTAGGTACATATTACAATTTTATTACACTTTAATTTTAATTGCTAATATATATCAGTAAATATTATTTTTATAGTAAGGTAATTATCAATACCCAAGAGAAATTAAAATATTTATAGTGTAATGTTATTAGTGTAATGATACCTATATATCATTTAAATGAACTAAATATTCATGATATCGTCAAAGTATTTCGGTGATTCATTAAATATTGAAATAAACAAAACAAATTATCAAAATATATTTAATGGTTATAGTTCATTTCAAACAAATTTGAAATAGCATTTTACTGAAATCCTGCTTCCATTTTATATGTTTTGAAAACTAATTGTATTTTTTTACATTTTTAGGTATAAAAGAAAGATTAGTCATATCAATGATTTATACTTCTACCCGGCATCATTAAAAAAACATATTACCACCATGAATAAAATCATATCAAAAGGTTTTTTTTGTACGAGTATTTTGTTGTAACCTCATGTACTTGACGAATGATCATGAACAGGAAAGACCTAACAAGATAATAAATATTTAAATTTCTCATTCATGCTATTATTTTTTAATAACACTATTATTATTTATCAACATTTGTGCATGTAAGCGGCCTTCGACTCGTGCCGAATTTCCTTATCTTAAATTTTATATATATTTAATGAGTTTTAGTGAATATCAACGTCACTGTTTTTATGAAAAATGATGAAAAAATAAAGCACGGTTAGCTTCATAAGGCCATAATTATATTTTTTAGAAAAAACAATAATATTTTACCCAGATAATTATTTATAAATACACCATGAATATTAAAATACATACCTACATTTTTTTAATTTAACCCTACGCTATTGCTTATTTTTCTCTTTATGTGTTACTATTTAAAAAAATACAAATACAAGTTTTTGATATTTTAGATGTCATTGAGTAAAAAGTAAGTTTAAATATTTAAATGGACATTTACACCACTCAGTTGCAGTATAAAAGCTTTTAAATGCATTAACACTAATTATTAGTTATTGTTATGACTTAAATGCTAGAAAAAAGAAAATAGATTGAAATAAACAAATTGAATAAGTTTTACTAGTGGCAAAATCATATTAAGTACTAACACGATACCTACTTTTACAAAAGGGTACAAAAATATCCTTTTTTATATTGACAAATAAAAAATGTGTTTATGTGTGTGTGTGAAAATTTGAAATAAAAATGATTGAGATTTTTGACACTATTTAATCTTAGCAACACATTCAACTTTATTAGTACAGAGGAATAATGAGTGAGATCTTATTTACTATAGTTTATTTTGTACTTTAGTATTGTTAAGTTTGTGTAAATAGTATTTTAATAATGATTTTTTATATGAATGAAACTCAATTAAAATATACGTTATAATAAAAAAAAAAACAATGTTAATAAACAAACAAAATCTTTTTTTTTCCTATAAAACTTTGTGCGCAATGTGCGTTTGCTCTTGACCTCTATACAATATTACAATTGTGTAAAAATAAAATCTCCATACAACACTTTAACCAACTTACGTATAAAAGTACCTTACTATTAATAAAAACATCCACAGATTCACTGTCAAGTCACGAAGGTCAAAAACTTGGTTCTTGCACAAGACAACATCAAACTGTCGAACTTAAAGTCATACCTTAGAAGCATAAAGGTCGTATGTGTCGATATGCAGAGATGCGCCGTCTCGTCCGCCGCGCGCGTCGGAGAGCGAGCTCCGAGTGAACCGGTCCCATGATGCGCTCTCCCGCGCTCTACACACCGGTATGGTTGAAAATGAACGAGACCGCGTTCTTGTCCATTGGCGGTGATCTCCGAGTAATCGACGGATGGTTGTTATTGTTGTAATGCCACGATTTCCTCGTCGACGTGCTCGAAGACTGCAACGCGATCGTCTCGTAGTACCGAAGTCGGCCGCAGCACTTTCTGCTCTTGATGATCGCTACGAAACCCTTCCTGTATTTCTTGTTAAAGAACGCGTACAGAACGGGATTGATACATGAGTTCGATGAGCCCAGCCACTGAGCCAGCGGCGTCACCACTGGGAACATGTCTTCTTCCCATTTCTGGATCGGTCCACCGAGTTTTATTCGGGCGAAGATCAGGTATAGTGGGAACCAAGATAAGACGAAAAGAATGACAACGGCTACTAACATTTTTACAACCTTCACTTTGGATTTCTGTTGCATTCTCTCCATTTGCGCGTCTTGGGTGTCTGTCGGTATGGAACGTCTCCAGACTTTGATCCAGATTAAGATGTAGCATAATGTGATGAGTATCATGGGGAGGATGTAGCAAAAGATGAGGTTTCCTATGACGAAGTAGAGGATTTCGCTGATGGGGTTGGGCCAGACATCAAGGCAGAGCCTGACATCGGGGTTGTCTTCGAAAACCACGACAAGGTCGAAGAAGAACACCCAGGGGGTGGTGACGAGGACCGCGAAGATCCAGATGAAGACGATCATCATCCTGGCGCGGCGTTTAGTGATTTGACATTTCAGTGGCCACCAGATGGCGAGGAACCTGAAACAAAAGAAACACAGTTTATTTATGTGTTCTATGTAGCTAAAACTCCTAAAATATAAGAGGTGACCTTTTCATATAACCTTCAAGTAGCAATACGTGCTCTTTACTTTTTAATAGGTTTCAGTAGGTACTATAACTAAACCGCGAAACTTAGACGTATCTGACGTCACTTTGTCATTTTCTCCTTTTAATTTATGTACTTCATATATTATTACGAATGAAATGTTCTCTTTGTACATTGCAAGAAAGATTTTTTAATACATAAAGATGACACAAAGTACATTATTTAGGAGGGAAATGGAAACGAAGGCGAGAAAAGTGACGTCAAAATGTCTCAGTTTTGAAGTTGATCTTTAATCATTAGGTATTATGAGTAAGGGCCGATTTTCCAACAAATGTTAACCTTACAATACATCGCTAAATATCTACTGTTCTAAAATTCGTAAGTAACTCTGACACCCACTGTGTTGCGTGAAATAAGAGCTATATCAAGTATTTACTAATAACATCCGCATATGATTAAGAATTATGCATATGGTTTATGTCAGAATGTTTTAACAAATTCAAAAATTTTCACGACTCCATATTTTCCCACGGTATAATACGACATTGTTTAGCCGTCAAAATTTTCACTTTCACACCGCTTTGTTGTAGAATTCCGAATAATAATACAGTTCAATCATTCGTCCGGTTATTAAAAATTAAATGAAACTAAATATATTTTTATTTCACATTAGGTCCACAGCTTGCTAGCAATACACGCAATCTTAAAAACCAGTGTTAGTCGGTGCTCTGATAGTTGATGCTTGAGATTGACAAAGTGATGGCACCGACTCTAAAAAGAATTGTTTGCCGAAAATAGATTCCTTTTCTTTAAATGGTCAAAAATTTATTTGACACTTCTTAGTGCATTTTGGAGAGAGAAGGTGTTTGCACCTTATGACTCTGTTCTTTAGGCAGCTACAAATTACCTATTATAAGTTTTTGTCATTATAATCCCTGAACTCCTAAGCGTTAAGGAGTTCCACAATCAGCTCAGATCCACACAATGTTGACGATCAGACGCAATAACACTTTAACATTAAGATTTTAGTATAAAAACACTATACGTGCCTTTAAAATTCGAGTGCTTTCCCCGATTTTTCATCTCATCACCAGATCCCGACTTGGCAACAATTGAACCAACTAGAAGGTATAACCTCTAGGTAGGCTTTTTTTTCAAATCGGCCTACAAATGACTGCGGTATAAGTTAACAACATCGCAAAAAACACAGTCGAATTGATAACCTCTTCCTTTTTTGACCGGCGGGTTAAACGAAATATATTTATATTTCGTTTACGCGCGTAAGTACAAGCTTAAGGCTGGTCGAATCCTACCTGAATATAGGTAAGTATAAAACGACCGATTTTAGATGACATTTACATAAATAATTGCTGACACATAGGCGACGTTTTCAAATTGGTCGTATTGTATTTATAATCGACGAATATTCATCAACATACCTAATTACGGTAAGACTTGACATTTGATTTAAATGAATTTGAAGTAAAGCTAAGTTCCACCTGAAGTGATTGCGGTAGATTATCGAAGTAATTGTAGATATAAGAGCTCTTAAACGAAACCAGCGGCGCGGCAAAGAGTTATCCAGTCTGGTGGATTAATGGGACGTCTGGGGAAAACAAGGATCTAATGACTGACTGACCTGACTTAGGGCATGCAAATGAGTACCGGTTGTTTACCTGAGTTAAACGATTTTGTTTTGTTCTTCTTTTATCATAGTTAGACGCAAACTTAGGTTTTGCAGTAAACAAAACTAAAGAAAGTTAAGGTACAGCTAATAAGCTATACGGTCTAATCCACCATGGCCTAATTAGTTATGGTTACCGGCATGTGCCACATTTTGTACGAAATGACGTTCTTAAAGATGAAAGTGCTGTCGGAAGGACGGTAGTTCCAATTGAGCTAATTGGAAGAGCGTTAGGCCCGGTTAGCAAGAAGTTACAGGTTCGAGTCCCGCACGTGCGCAACTTTTGGTTTCATATTTCATTTTTAATAATATGAAATATGACACTGTGAGTGTTAAAAATATTCAAAAACCAATCGAAATAGAGTTCCTTTTTGACGGCCTTCGTAGTGATCTGTAGTCACGGGTACGATTTTCGGTCGGGTCAATACCTAAAGGAATCAAGATTTTCTATAGTGTCTTGGGTCTGGGTGTTGGGGTATCACCGGTGTGTTTGATTTCCATAACACAAGTGCATTAGCTAATAATTTTGGGATCTGGGAGGCAATTTTCGTTCAATTCGTATACGAAAAAAGTTCATCGGTCGAATTTTCTTTGTCGAAGAAAAAATAGTTTTTAATTTTTCAGGGTCACGATTTCTATGTATTTAGATTTTGTACGTGCACTAGTTTTTAACGTGTAGATATTTTACTTGACTTTTAAGGTAAAACGGTTAAACTAGCAAATGAATTATCTCACGAAAAAAGTTCGATTGCCGCGAAAATCAGCCTCCAGAGCAATGTGTGTGATTACTGTCTAATATTTATTTATTTATGTATATTTATTATTATTCGTTGCTTAGGGCTTAATTCAATAATAGAGATATGTCGACGGTGAATCAGGCAGTTAGTAAACTTAAAATCTAGCCTAGTCTAGTAAAGAAAAATAATGAAAAGGACTATCCGACAGTATTTTAAAATCATTTTTTTTAAATACACTGTTCCCTTATTTTAATAGGAACAGTTTTCGCGTAATATTGTTATTATGGTGTGTCTTTTACTATCTCGGGACTACAGGGTCCCGGACCTTTGTAAGGCGTACATGAAGCCGAAGCCAATACGCTGAGGCCCGTTTGACAAAATTAATCTATATGAAGATTAGGTAGCTAAGACTCTATATGCACTGCGACTTTTAGCAGCGAAGCAGTCGCGATGCTAACGAAAATGATTGCTGACAACTGACTTCCAAAATTAGACGTATTGTATTTTATTCGCCGAATATTTCTTATCTGACGTTGAAAAAATCAGGCCTCAATCGGATAATAATTATCGGCCCTTAGCGTAGTTGCTATCCTTGATTAGGTACGTGATTGCTTTGTACAGTGACCAGCACATCAGGCTACCCACTATTGTTGCAAACCAGTCCTTATTACAATCGCATAAGATACCGCAGTGTTTACCTTGACTGCTGTTGTCCGTACATAACTCAACTATGCCATGCCATATTTTACCGGACGTTAAACATCGGAACTTAACGGAACTATTCAAATGGCAATGTTTACTTACGCATGCGGAAAAGTTCCGCATAACAGTGTTTTTACATATAAATCTTACGTAGAGCTTGTACTTATAAACAATATAAATTCATAGCAATTTAATGTCTTTGTACGATTACGTAATTTACATTCTTGTGCCTAACACAGGGATCCCCGTAAAAAAAAAGAAAATGTGTGAATTTTCTTTTGTTCTACACGTGCCGTAATTCCAATTACCCTCGCAACGCAGGAAAATTTACTTAGGTTGGATTCGACCAAACATAGTCTTATACGCGCGTTACTGTACAAAGGATATTTTTTTTACCTCGATTTTATACTCAAATAACTCAAAGACGTTTTCCGACCTAAAATGTAATAAATAGTAGTTACTCCCCTAACAGAACGAATGATTGAGCTGAATTAATCCGGCAAATAAATTTTGCACCAAAGCAGTATGGTGTGAAAGTAAAAATCCTGTCAACAATGTCGGTTTATACCGTGGGAAAGTATCGAGCTGTCAAATGTTTTGAATATGACAAAACATTCTGACATAAGGTAACGATATAAATCATATGGCAAGTGGAAGTCATAGCGTTATACTTTGATTAGCTGTCATTTCACACAACATCGTGTGTATAAGAGTTACCTCTGTTTAAACGCGATATTTTAGAACAGTAGATGGTAAAATGCAGAATTGAAGTATTCGCGGATAACTAGTGATTTATTCTCAGGTTAATATTTATTCTCGTTTGGTCGAGTTGACCCTTAGTAGGAACTTCGTGAAACATATATTTATTCTTTCGTTACATTACAATTATTTTGATTGATTATACTAGCTAGAACTTTGTATCAGCGCTTATTTCTTTTAAAACTCTAGGTACAGTTCTGATTAAAGCTTTCATGAGATAAAGGGATATGTTTTGTGTACTTTGTCAAAACCATACTTAGTTACTTTATAAATGCAGTTATCGTCGAATAAACTTACCCTCTTATTCATAATAACGCAAATAGTTTAATAAACTTGTTTTAACTAACGCTGTATTGTCTTGTTCTTTTTTTGGCGCGGTCATCGTTTGACAGAAAGTGACAAAACAGTGTAATAGTTAATAGTCCCCTTAGCCGATTTCGACTACGATGTTGAGTCGCAACGACTAGCCAACTGCGCGGGACTTATTATAGTGCACAAGTGTGTGCGCAAACACAGGTGCACTTTCTATTCCTCTTACTCTCATAGCCCAATGGGACAGCAATCTGACACGACCGGAGAGGAATCAGGCGCAGGATCAACGGCTTTACGTGCTTTTCCGAGGCACGAGGGTGAAACACCGCCAACTTCTAAACTCCGGGCTACCCTGAGAACTTCTGAACAGAAAAAACACAGGTTCATATTTTTGGCCCGACCCGGGGATCGAACCCGAGAGCTCTGGCGTATCCCTCGCTTTAAAATGCGACCCTATTACGGCTGCGCCACCGAGGAAGTCAAAAATATCAAAATAGGCAGTATTGAATATATAAATAATAGGCAGTAATAACTAAAATCGGTTTATTAAACTGTTTGAGTTATTATAAATAAGGGTGTTATAGTATATAGTGTTATCCAGTCCTTCGATAGTAAGGTCATAGCCTTGATGCGTCAAACAGCAACAAGCTAACAAGATATAGTAACTTTTCTATCGATAGAACTGACAAGGCAAACGCCTAATCTTGTGTTTAGTTTGTTTTTTGAAGTCCAATGCCATCGCCCTGATTGTAAGGCGTATCGAAATTACATATTTTTATTGCGTCATTTGATGATTATTAATTATTTTCCTGGTTATAATCTCACATAAGAGCGATAGAAGCATAATTGAAAACGTTAGGTATGTAGTTAAAGTCTGACAAACTTTACAACAAGATCTTTTCAAGACGATGTAAGGTTTAATGGCACGATCTTTTTAATTTAATTGTAATATTAGTTATCTTAGACGCTTGCGTACATAACAATCGTATGTAATTATGAGGTACTCGAACCTAATAGTTACATGCGAATTTTAAGTTTCACCATTGAAAGGATTTATTAGAATAAATAAATAAATATTGGACACCAATCACATACATTGCTCTGATTCCAAAGTAGCCAATACACTTGTGTTATGTAAATTAGACACAAGGTGGTACCACAGCACCCAGACGAGAGACAATATAGATAATTATGATTTCTACATTGATCTGACCGGGATTCGAATCCGGGACCACGGAGCGGTAACGCCTTGAAACCCAGCGTGCTTAGCCACTACACCACGGAGGTCAATAAGTTTAAAACTGGCTCGTTTCCCAAGTGAATAACATTATTTATAATAAACATATATATAATTATGCAGCATCTTTGTTCTTAGGATATTGCGCAAAGTGTCTTCTCATCTCAACTACCTCAGTGTCTGAAGACAAAAGTCTTAAACCAGTGTGTGTTACCAGTGATGACATACGGATCCGTAATATGGTCTCTAACTATTGAGACCTATGTTCAGCAGTGGACGTCCTTTGGCTGATAATGATGATGGTGATCATTTGTTTTTAATTACCTTCAAACATGATTACAAGAAGATGGAAGATTTCATACTAAGATCTTTTTAAACACATTGTGGTATTAGTAATCTAATTCGAAAGTGTCGAGTAATAGTTAAGTTTACCAATGAAAATATTTGTTACCATAAGTTTTAAACTGGCTCGTTTCCAAAGGACAAAACTTTAATGATTATAGAAATATACCCTATCATACAAATAAATCAAACTGACAAAGGATTTCACTTTGTTCTGAAAAATAGTTGAAAGCTTCAAATGTGGCTTGCGTTACTGCCTACGGCTAAAGTTTTAATGGATGTATAATGTTATTTATTTTCGGCTGTAAATTCACAACAATGATTTGTCTGTAAATCAAATCACTCAAACCAGAAAATAAGTTTTAAATTCTGTAAGGGAATTCATTTGTTTTTATGAAAAACTTTAAAAAAAGTTAAAACCGACTTCAAAACCAAAATGCACTAAAATGACTTAAGTGCATTTTGGTTTTGAAGTCGGTTTTAACTTTTTTTAAAGTTTAGTTGATCTTATTTCTTCATTTTTAGTGATTACATAGAGGGGGGGGGGAAGTTGCTCCTTATGATTCTATTTTTTAAGAAGCTACAAATTACCTATCATAAGTTCCGTCATTATAATTACTGAACTCCTAAACGTTAAGGAGTTCCACCATCAGCTCAGCCCCACAAGATGTTGACTATCAGACGTAACAACACGTCAACGTTAAGATACTAGTAAAGAAACACTATACGTGCCTTTAAAATTTGAGGGTTTCCCTCGATTACACCAAGATCCCATCATCAGATCCCAAAATGGAAAAAATGGGACCAACTAGAAGATACACCCTCTAAGTAGGTGAAAAAAAATTTCGATTCGGTCGACAAACGACTGAGATATGAGGTAACATACATACAAAAAAAAAAAAAAACAGTCGAATTGATAACCTCCTCCTTTTTTGAAGTCGGTTAAAAAAGCCGATAAAATTTGCTAAAATATGGGATGGGTTATTTTGGTAAAGGTATTTAAACGTTTCTTTACAAGCAGTCAATACTAAATGTAATGTCTTCGCTAATTAAAGCAAGACAAATGGCTTTTTTTTGTCACATGCAAGCGATGCATCAAAGTGACGTTGCAACGTTGCTTTTAATGCGGCTGATACCGCAGCCTCGGCCTAAAAAGAGAGATGAATCTGCCTCTGCCAGTGATGTCGTAAGGTAGGAAATGAAAATATAATTTAAATGTATCGATGCACATATTATTATTTTTCTTGTATTCAAGACTCGACTTTTAACGCCGCTTTGAATTAGCTCGTCCTATTTTTCCTGTATTAAAATAAGAGTAGATAGGTATCAGATAAAATGTAAATGTCTGAATTCTCTGTATTGGGTATAAAAGCAAGTCAAGAATGCAGGTAAATTAAAAAAAACTATTTTTCCTCTATTCTTAACTCGATTGACAACTACCCCCATGAATTGGCTCGTACATTTTTACAACCTATATATTACTAACACTGTGTGTACTTATAGCTATATGATAGCTATAAAACCCATAAATTCAGAATTATCTGTACATTTCTTGACCGTACTACGTAGACGAGACGAATAAGTGAGTTTACTGAAAAATAGGCTTAATCATTTGGATTTGAAGATGTCAGTTTTTTAACATTAGATATAATAAGTATCGATAAACTGCACATCACTTATTACAAATCAAAATAACGAGCACCCAATTGCACTGACATTTAATTCTGTGCATAATTCTGCAATCACGCTGCCCTTTAGAACGCATCTTTTTTCGAAACTGCATTTTAATCTTCCTAATAAATTCAGTTACCCAATGAAATGCTGTACTTTATTTTTGTTATTGAAATATTTACCCCGATTTACAAGTTAAGCGTGACAATTATGTGTAACCTGTAATTTCTGCCCATTTGGTGTGAAACACATATTTTGGACTTTCATCAACATGTTTTTTTACGTAAAGTGGTGTTTACACTGGAAACAAATCGACGGGTATTAAGCACCATATACGACGCATTCTATTATCAAGTAAATACGGTTTTTTTTTTAACGAAAAGTTTTATGTGGAGTTCCACCACAAGCATATGTTAACGAATTTTAAATTTTCAAACCGTAGAGTCCTATTTGGAGCTGTTTAAACTAACACTGTACCTCTTGTTCGGATATTTATAAGTCACATATGCATCCATGCAAACGCCCAAGGGGCTTTTGTTTAGTCACTCGCTTGGTTATGGCGTGTGATTTTCGTTCAAATGCGAACTAAAAATAGAAGACGAAAATCAAGCGAAATATACTCACAAAATTTTGACACATTTATTTTTAACCACTACTGTGTGGAATTATTAAATCCAGTTTATGAATGAAAAACAGTTCAATGTGTGGAATTAAACTATTTTTCATTTATAAATCGCACATAATTGATGAATATCACACGCCATTTTAACGCAAATGATTAAATATAGGGCACAAGGCTAACACAAGTTAAGGGTGTCACCATCAACGGAAACATCTGGGAGGACATCGACGTCATTATTACTTAGAGTGTAAATAATTTCAACACCCATGTAGTAAAATAAAAGCATACACTTCGTTGAAGGATGAAAATAAAAGCTTCACTTAATTTAATTATCATGTTCTGCGCAGGAAACTTAACCCAACTTCCAGGATACACGCGTCTCAATGTCCAACGGCGCTACTTTCCATCTGATCTGTCAACTGACATTGACATAAAACAAAATGGCGTAATTACATGATTATCGTTGTGAAAAACAACCGACAATCTTATCTACTACCTCTGATCTATATTTTTAGGGTTCCGTAGCCGCATGGCAACACAGACACTTTATTCTGTAACTATAAGCATCACACTGTTGAATAAGTATAACGTTTGCGAGAAAGACGCTTCCAAAGTGGTAAAATGGGTGTCCCCCCCCCCCCTCCTCCAACTTCTAACCTAAGCGAATGTGAATTTTGAAAATAAATAAATAATGTAGGTCTTAATAAATACTTTCAACGAAAATTGGTTTGGACGTGATCGAACTAGTAGTTTCTGAGATATAGCACATTTCCAACAACCGCAAACATAACTTTGTTCTTCATACAATCACTATGAAAAACAAAGTTCTATTTGCTGTCAAAAAAATATTGTGGTATTTAAGCTTAGTGGAAGTAAGTGGATCCCTAATTCAGTTAAAGTTCACACGGAACACTCAGTGGACGAGTCCGACTCGCACTTAGCCGTTTTTTTTAACTTCTATATGTGATAAGCAGCAAGGTTTGCAGTTAAAAAGCAAAGTGGAATAAACTGGTAAATTGAGTGTATGTGTCATTCACAACGATATTTGTTGTGGCATGCAACTGACATTGCTAATCGAGATCTGAGGCCGTCTTGTGAGACAACTCAAATTGTTTCAGACAGTCATGTAATTTGAGTGACAGTTTACCCACGCCACCAAAAATGGGGTAGTGATATTGACATAGATCCGCTGATCTTAATCTTATTCTGAGCATATAAGTACGGATGCTTTAGAATGTTATTAACACTCACAGTGTCATATTTTATATTCATAAAGATGAAATAAGAAACCGAAAAAGCCATCTGTTTCATAAACAGACGGCTAGATGGAGCTAAGCGTCACGCAATTGACGTTTTCATAAGAAGCCACAAATTTCGCAGGGTCGGACCGACAGCACGGTAGCTCAATTGGTAAGAGCGTTTGGCCCGGTCTGCCAAAAGGTTGCTGGTTCAAGTCCCGCCCGTGCGCAAATTTTTGGTTTCTTATTTCATCTTTATGAATATTAGTACGGGTTTAGCACGTCAAGTTAAACACCGCGGTATCTTATACAGTTGTAATAAGGGCCAGTTTGCAACAAAAGTGGGTAACCTGATGTGCTGGTGACTGTACATAAACCGAAATGAGTATGTTTTATTGAAACATGGATTATAAAACACCTTACAACAAAAGTCTTGTAAAACATCAAATTTAATAAACTTTTTTTTCCATTTTCATTCAGATTTGCAGCTAGAATTATAGAAGTATTATGACCATTTATGTATATTCGTTTAAATTACATTGGACAATTCTTTAAGGCTCCCATTTAATTCAAACTTAAAATCAGTTTACAATAAGAATTTGGTTTAGGATAGTTCCTCCTCACTATCTAAGAGTACCTTGTAAGTAATAGCCCCTCTCCGAAAAATCGTTGAAAGGTTAATTAATGGCAAGACACTGCATATCCATAACGCACATCAGTTATTACTACCATTACACCTTTCTTATTAAATGCCATAACTTTAAACGATATACCTTGTGTAGGTTAATCGAATGCACACCGATTATTAAACCATAAATTAAAATAACACTTAAACCTTTTAATTGTGGACATGCGAGTGCTTTTTAAATTGATTAAGAGCCATTTATCTTTATCCGATAAATATCAGCTGTAAAAATTCCATTACAAACTTATCGATGCTCATTTTAAGACTGATGCAATGTGGCATATAAAATTAACATAATTTTAACGCCAGCGAATCTTATGCGGTAGGTATAAATGATTTAATGTTATAATTTCGCTTATTAACTGTCAGCAAAAAGAAATTCGCAGTCGGAATGTACACAAAAAAATATTTCAGGTCTTAAATTGAGAGATTGCACCAAACAGTTGTTGCTTAAACGTGTACAATTTTATATCAGCTAAAGGATAAATCTTGATGAAAGAACGCTTTGCCCTTTATTGCGAGTTAGCAAAAAATAATGCAAAGTGCAGTCGAAGTTTTATTCAATAGGGTTCTCTACATTTATAAAAATAATCTTTAAGGTCCTTTAGCTGCTGCAAAATAATGCTTGCTAAGCTCGATATATACATAAAAAAATCAGGGGTCCCGGGCTTCTTTTCAAACTCACGCTCACGTATCCTTTTTTGACATTTAATTTATTCGTTCTGTGTGCAAAACTTAATGCCTGTCAGAACCAATCATTTTTTTTCGATGCGTAAAAGATTTCAAGTTATTAACAATCACATAGAAACTGAAAATTTGGTTGTTGGAAAAATGATTCTATTCTTTGAAAGAATATTTTAAATTCTTTCAATTTACATAGTGAATTGTAACCCACTTAGTTTCTGTCCGTGATTCGTATTTGACATTGCCATATTTTGTAACGTTCAAAAAATTGACATGTATCCCTGGTTTGTCTTGAAATTTTTCCTATTATTATTATTGTTATAGATTTTCCACGGTTTGAATATTTGTACCATGTTTAAATTTCAATAATGTGTTATAATTTGCATGCCAGCTTCTGGTGAATTGTGCGAACTTTAAATTTGTTTGTATGTACCATCATTATGTACCATAATTCCTGCACATAAATAAATCTAAATCTAAATGTTAATCTAGTATTCAATACAATCAGGTACCTATGAGATTTATGATTTTAAATAGGATTAACACAATATCCAATTGAGAATACAGGTATTTCGGTTATTTGGGAACGATGTACCTCATAACATGATGAATGAAGTTTTCTCTCGACTGCAGCGTATCTCTTAAAATGAGCACTAATTGGCCTCCCAAAAGAATCAAGATCACGACGAGTGTTTAATTGACAACTGGTTGATGGAATGCAGGCAAAACAAGATAATATGAATTGACGAAACGAGCCAGGAATGTTTATGTGCTTAAATTTTTTCAACAAAATCTGTTAATGAGCAAATAGCCTTGACCGAAATCGATTAATTTCGTGATTTGATCTTCCCTTCTTTACAAGTCAAGTTGGCGCCTATTTTGACAAAATAATAATATAGGCCTTTCACTGCAAATCAATGTATGAAACTTTTGAAATCTACTGGCAATGAACTTCGGCGATCAACGCTTCGATAACACTCACAGAACACAGAAGTAAACTCTATTAATACGATTTGCTTTCACAAAACAAACAGTTTGAACTATTTTCAATCTGCAAATAATATAAGTTCCTTAATCAGTTTGGAGTAGACATCCTCTGAAGAGCAACTAAAAATAGGATTTTCAAGGCGTTTGCGAATGAATTACATTAGCACTGATCGAAATCCCAAATGAATTCGGCTTAAAATCAGTTTGTTTCGGGGATAGAAAATGTTTATTTTTCAGCATGTAAATAAGTAACTAAAATGTATTTCATTTATTATTCCGTTGCTCTGCTATAGTAGCACTGCATATAATTTCATGTCAATTTTATTACTGAGCACACTTAGGTTATTTTTTATAATACAACTGATATTTTGTAAAGCAATTGCAGTATACCTATTTATTTTAGTCAGTTTTGACGTCTTACACAAGAAGTGCATAAAATTTATCCCACATATTTTTTTTAAAATGTATAGCGATAAATCATGAAGTATTAATACATAATGAGATATGCCATAAATGGGAAATGCTTTTTAGCTGGATGAGTTCTTTCGAATTATTTCTTAGTTGATAATTCAGTTAAATGAAGATGATTTATGAAATCTCTGAAATATTAGATTGTTTAGGATAATTTCTCCAAAGATGGTTTTGTGGTTTGTTTCTTATTAACTGCGGTCTTTGAATCATCTTTAGACAGCTGCATGATTAGATTTTTAAAAGTTTCAGTACTACTATTTTTAAGACTTTCTTAAAAACTCTGACTTCTTAAAAGTTTTTAAATAAAAACGAATTACAAGACGAATAAAACATTTGAGAGTAGAACTTGCTTAGTAAACAGATAAAGATTTTAAGTCTTTATCGTAAAACTTTAGGAAAATATTGACCCGTATGATTTATTATTTACTACGAATGTTAACAAGTTTGTTTATAGAATACTCCTAGAAGCTCAAATTGCCAGATTAATATCTCTTATCATCGTGCTTTTTACTCCTCTTCCGAAAATACATATATACAAATAACAATGCTATCAAAAAGATCCGTAATGCTATAAGCACGCCCAAGGAACAAAATTAACACATTTTGTCCCAAACGTATAGTCAGCGTTAAAATTATCCACCATTTGCCCTTAGCTCCTTGTTAACAAGACCTTTAACTAACCTGCATTGTCCATCTTGTCAATTGTTAGTCTATTTGATTAATTGTTGTTAATATATCTATTGTCTTTCGAAAGTTAATAGATAGAAAATTGAGAATTACGTTGCAGCTGTAAAAACTTATAATAAGATATTGATGGGGGATTGATGGACAAATAATAACTTAAATTTCTATAGTGTAATCCTTTAGACGCAAGTTGACTCTTGCTTGGTCCATATTTTTCAGATGTGCACAGACATTTATAAGCCCAACTTTACCATAGCCTCACAATGACTTCATTAGTACCTACGTTCGTATTTGTGAGAAAATATCGTTGGATCGAAAGGTTCCGTAAAAACATGTGCTAAACTTATCAGATTTTTAGCAAATACAGAAAAAATCATGTTATTTCTACGAAACTAGTTTGTGAAGAAAATCTGAAGTTACGAAAATAAGAATAAATATTTTTTGTGAGAAATAAGTATAGTGACTTCTTATTATGTGTTTGGCGATGTGTTAAGTAACTGTTATGAAGATATTAGAAGTTTTTTAACAATTCGAGTTAGGCTTTATCTAAAGCTTCGTTATTTCGTCGGATGTACTTATTGCCACATAATGGCGATCGGCAGCGATAAGGGATCCATTGCAGCAAGCATTTGTAACCTTCGAAGCTTTGACATTACGAACATTTGATCAAACAATCATATCTTTATAAATCTTATTACTATCAGCTGAACAAAGATCGACAAAAAAATTAACTGTAAATGAAATTATTTATGTTAACGCCTTCCCACAACATATATTTTTTAAGAGTGTAAAAAAATATGGGGGATTTTTATTGAATCACACGCATCAAGTTGGCGAGTGAAATGCATTTATTAAAATCGATTTTTTGAATGAAAATCAGTTGAAATACACACGGGAGAAATTTGAAAAAAGATATGATTTTCGTTGATTTTAGTTGGTTTTCGAGCGAATATCACTCGCCATATTAAAGCAAGTGATTTAAAAATAGAGTCCCTGGTTTCCATACCTACAACAGTTTATCTTAAAATTCTCAAACATGCAATGCCACTTGAAAGGCCTCATTTCTTCTTGTTGTTACTTAATTGAAAATGAGTGTTGACAAGACGAAACCACACGTTAACGCCTGACTTCTCCTGACCTGATGCGTTTGGGGCAAAGAACTTAACAAATCAGATCATTGACACGATTTTTATTCAGATTATGGCTGCATATTAATTGAAATAAATAAATAAATAAATTGGACACCGATCACATACATTGCTCTGATCCCAAAGTAAGTAGCCAATGCACTTGTGTTAAGGAAATCAGACACAATGGTGGTACCACAACACCCAGACCCGAGACAATGTAGAAAAGATCGTTTTCTACATTGACCCGACCGGGAATCGAACCCGGAACCTCACGAGATGGCGACGCTCGAAACCAGCGTGCAAGCCACTCGACCACGGAGGTCATCAATTATAGGTGCAAAGTCACGTAGTATGATTATATTAGTCAATGTGACTCACATCGACTTTCAGAGATATGAATAACTAATGGATTAATACTTCAAAATTTATAAAATACTAATACTCATTAGCTTCGATAAAGCCTAATGACTTTGTCTAACAACAAAACTGACACAATCTGTGCTTAAACGAAAACTGACAACATAATTACGCGATCTAACAGAGCACATTAGTTGTCACATTAATTATGCGAAACAGGCCGCAAGGCAGATCTTTGACAAGGAAAAAAGATAATTAGCAAGGTTCAGAAATTTCGCAAACTAATTTTGCAAAAAAAAGAAAGATCTCAAGTACACAGCCCAATATTGTCGCAATCTGGGGCGCAATCGATAATTTTCAAGCATATAAAAACTTCGGAACCGGCACACTTATCATCAGTTGAGCTTACGACGTCGAGAAAGATTACAATGCAGAAACTTGTAAGTGGAGCAATACGCACTTATATGAGTTTTGAAAATTTTACACCCTTGCTTAAAATCACAACGCTGCCGTTGAAACTGAAATCGATAAATACATATATGTCGTAACGCAGACTTTTCTGAACGAGTTCAATACGAATATAATGTAAGCCTGAATGAAACAGATAAGCTGAACTCGATCATAATTTTTGGTCACAAATATTATTCTATGCAAATTAAATAGGCTAGCATTTTTAAATTCAATTTTGATACACATAAATTTGGTCTGCGTTTAGTTAGCTTTAAATAAAGAACCTTATCTTTATTTCAAACTTTGCTTTTTTTTAATAAAAATATATACTTTTTATTCAGATTATCTTCACCGCTTTTTTGGGTCTGGCCGCGGCCGCTCCTGCCTACCTCCTGACCCATGAGCCTCAAAAGTCCACTGTGACTCACAGCAGTCAGGTCATAGACCATGGAAGTACCATTATTCACCACGTTCCTGTTGTCCACGCTACCCCTGTGGTACACGCCACCCCAGTGCTACATGCCACGCCAGTGGTACATGCCACCCCACTAGTTCACGTGTCGGTACCATCCAAGTCTACACTCACCAAGAGCAACCACGTGATCAACCATGGTTCCACCTATCATGTGACGCATGAAATCCCCGTTGTGCACTCACACAAGACCACTGGTAAGAAAATAAAATGTTTCAATCATAGGCTGCGAGAGTATAATAGTTTTTCAGCTGTGATGAAATAGTCATACTATAATATTTAAAATGCTTTCCTGTGTGACTATGTTTATGTGCGCAATTAAGTATTTTTATAAATATTCTTTTAAACGTCACGCATAATGACGTATCCATAAGAGACCACAAATTTCGAAAGGTCGGACTGACAGCACGGTAGCTCCATTGGTAGAGCGTTTGGCCCGGTTAGCCAGAAAGTTGCTGGTTCGAGTCCCGCCCGTTCGAAAATTTTTGGTTTCTTATTTCATCTTTATGAATAATTATTTTTTTTACTTTTTAAGAATATATATGGTTTTTTCAATGAAAAGTTAATTTGAGAACGCTTGACGTTCCATGCGCTTTCTTAACCGTATTTGAATATACTTTTTTTTTGTGTGTGTGAACTTAGTGTTCTCAACGTATATTTTCTTGTTTCAGTGACCAAGAGCAGCCAGGCTGTCGACCACGGCTCCACATACGTGCACCATCCCCTTGTGGTTAGCCCTGTTGTGCACACCGAGTTGCACTCCGCTCCCGTCTACTCCTACAAAACCGGAGACTCCGCCGTTTCGCACCAAAGCTCCACAGTGCACGAAACCGTGCCTGTTGTGAAGTCTTACTCGCTGTATGCAGTTCACCATTGATCTTGTTAATAAACGTTTTTTAATTCGTTTACTACTTCATTTTTTCACTTGGTTACAAATGTTTCCTGAATGGCAAAAACATCCCCCCCCCCCTCTAACTCCTAAACAAAGCAAGTGACCATTTAGAAAAATGCACGATATAGAGCTTTACAAATACTTTCAACGGAAATTGGTTTGAATGAGATCAAACTAGTAGTTTTTTTACATCCGTCATACAAATTCTATGAAAAACTAATTAGATTTTTCTGTCAACAAATTATTGTGGTATTTTGGCTAAGTGGAAGTAAGTGGAACCCTAATTTATTTAAAGTTGGCACGGAACCCTCAGTAAGGAGTCTGACACGCACTATGCTGGTTTTTCATTAACATTATAAGAAGAATCTAACTTACATCGTTAGTGTTTCAGTAGTCAAAGTAAACGATCTTTATCCGAGTAATCTTTTTCTATCGTCAACTCTGTTTTATTTAAAAGAAACTCATTTTAAATCTCATTAAAAAAACATACGTACCGACCAAATATTTCAGAATCTCCCTTTACTTCAACACATTAGCATTTTAATTATGCAAATAGAAATTATCAATTCATTGTAACGGCTGTCATCTGGCCATCGTTAAAAGGGTTGCGGTATTTATTCAAATCTTTTAAGCCTTCTTTATTAAAAATCTTTGTTAGCGCGTGTGGGTGTCAAAATAGAGATTTATTTATCAATTGAGCAATTAAAATGTCAATAAATTGGTATCACGTAAGCTTCACGCACCTTGATAATAAAATAAATAACTAAATAAACGTCAACAATGATCTTATTAAAATCGTCTATTTTATCAAGTTGTGCTTTTGCAAAAGTTGAAAATGATGCTATGTGATACGGTGATAACAGCGGGTGTAGTCTGAATCAAAATTTTTGACATTTCGCGTAGACAACGCTAAGATAATATTGGTGTTTTCCACGGGTGTTTTCATGTTTTTATTGCTTGAGAAGAAATTTTCGATGCAGTTTTAAAAAAACATTGTTTCTTAAAGATTTTTTAAAAAATGCTTCATATTTCAACTTTTACTATTCCAAAAAAAATATGTAAAAAAATGCGCAGAAATACGTATCTAATATTTGTGTACTACGAAGCCAAAGTAGCATATTTATTCACTTGTTATAATATCATGCCATACCCAAATATTTTATTTATTTATTCTCAGTACAATACACTGTAAAAACAAAGTCGATAGAAAACTAACCATCACTTCGTAAAAACAATTTCGGTTATTACTGCTTAGTTTGGCCTACTCTATACTTTTATATTCAAATAATCCCTCAAAAGTTGTGACCCTTTAGAAATTTTAGGAGCACGACCCTTTAACTTTGAAGATGATGTTATTTCCACAGCATTTTACTATAGAAAGTAAACATAATTTGTTTTCTTTTAAAATTTAGTTTCGTTAATCATTATTAAGTTGTAAAGTCAACAGAAAAAAACCGGCCAAGTGCAAGTCGAACTCCCACATTAAGGGTTCCGCGCCAGCTTTAACTGAGGAAGAGATCCACTTTCTCCCACTGGCCAAAGTTCGACAATATTTTGTTGAAAGCAAATATAACTTTCTTTTTCATAGTATTTGTATGAATAACAAATTATATAAATGCGGTTATTAAAAATTTGATCCATCTTAAAGACTTTTTATTTGATATTATTCAAACAAATTTTTGTTGTCAGTCTTTTTCAAAATATACATGATGTTTTTTTCGCTTCGTTTAAAAGTTTGACAGGGGGGACGCCTATTTTACCACTTTGGAAGCGTCTATCTCTCAATGAGTTAGAGTTTTAGAGAAGATGGTTTTAGGAATCTCCATGTCATTTCAAAAGATCTATCCATAGACACGCATAGGTTTGACAATCATTTTTATTAGGTTTTAGTTTCATGTATGGGAGCCTCCCTTAAAAAAATATTTTATATTTCTTGTATGAGCATCATAAAGCGGTTAACAGGATACATCTACCTGCTAAGTTTCAACTGTGTAATACTAATAGTTCAGAATATATTGACATACAGACGGACAGACAGACAGACAGACAGACAGACTTGACGAAACTATGAGGGTTCCATTTTTTGCCATTTAGCTACGGAATACTAAAAATAGAGGAGGTTTATACTTGTCCCAAATTAAATCGAATGCTATATTTTTTATGTCTGAAGCTTACTTATAAGTTCAAGGCCAAACTTGCAAGTATTGTAACTTCATACTAACTTTTCGAAAGGGTTGTGTCTCTGAGGAGTGCTTTTTCATGTAAATTCGTATATTAGGTTCAAAAGTATACGTATGAATTTACGACTCAAAGTATTCCTATTAAATACTCATGTTCTTTATTTTTACTATCTTGTGAAAGTGGATTAAAATAAATGAGCTTGTAAAGAACCGAAAAACGCATGCCTAGGAAATAAAAGTTGCTTTCTTCCAATTCCTTTGTTTGAAATAAGAAACCTTAAATGCACACCTCGCTTCTGGCTACCCGGACCAAACGCTTTTCCAATTGAGCTACTGTGCTGTCGGTCCAACCCAAAATTACAGGTCTCTTATGGATACTGTATTACGCGTGATGTCAGCGCTATCTACACAACTAGTTTACAACAGCAAAGACCAAATTAAAAACAGTTTGCGTCAAAACCACATTAGCCTAGGTTTTGTACACGAAAACACAAAGTTTTAGATCAGTGATGAACATTTTTGTCTGAACCAAAAATGTAATGAAATTTCGTACCTGTGAACAAAATAACTTACTCAACGGGGTGTGCTAATTGTCGTTATAACAACGGTTTAGCTTCACTGAGAGCTTTAAAGGTTGTTACGCGCTTGTTTAACTGCGCATTGAAGGCTTTACAGCTCTCTACAATCGCTTCTAATGAGCAGCAATTCGAAGCTTGAGTAATTGCGCAGGTCACCGAACTCAGATTAAACATCTTTTGACCCTTGTCACTGAAAGAGGAAAAATAAGTTCTAGTGCTTTAGAAAATAAATAGATCACTTGGGATATAAATGAATCAAGCGAAGTGAAGTCATAAATACATTTATAAAAAATCTAAGCTTTTGAGAGCTCTGATACTCCAACTTATATAACTAATTAAGGAAGTGAATACAAATAATAATAACCTAATAGTAAGTCACTTTTGCCAAATGTTGATTATTCCCCAGACGAAATCAGTAGGTCCCGCGTTATTCATTGATTCAAATTTTGACAAATTTAAATCAATACAAATATTATAAAACTGAAGAGTTTGTTTATTTTTTGAACGCGCTAATCTCAGAAACTACTAGACTGATTTGAAAAAATGTTTTTTTGTTGGATAGCGTATTCATTGAGGAAGGCTTTGGACAATAAACCATTACGATGCAACGAAAGAGGAGGGAGGAAAACTCAAAACGCGCGTACGAAGTAGCCGCTAGTACTCGTAAGATATATGCAATTGTACTTAGTCGATGTAAGTACCTCTCTACTTAGGTACTTGTTAAGTATCTATTGCAATATTATTGGCACAATTTATAGCCAGCACAATTGAAATCGTCGAAAGTCCTTGGCTTCCAAAACGAGGTGCATTGAGCATTAGCGGTTGGCTGATTGTTGAATCGCATGACAGAGTTACGACATTACAAATTATTGGTTTTAATATCCAAGGCTATTGGTAACGTAAGCTTAGTTTAGTTATTTTAAACTGGTAGTTATGTTACTAAGTATGTCATTTTTATAAAGTGAATACCTACACCAAACAGGTCCTTTATAAAAACTTTAGCAGTATAATAAAATAGAAAATATAATTTGGAGCTCCGTTTAAAAGAGAGAGAGAGTAAGATATTGAATTGCCATTTGATATGGTCGCTAATAAGTCAGTCAAATTACTATCGTTAAACCTTGTAAAGGGAATTTGAAGGAACAAGATGACTTCCTAACTTTGTTTGGACAAGTAAGAAGGTCAATATCAAAAGTCCTAGCCCGTACTCCTTGAGAGGAAAACAAAGTTACGAAGACAAAAATCGTGTTCCTTATGATTGATATGGGTCACCACTTTCAATCCAACACACTGGTGGCTTAATACTGTAAAACTGTAAAGTAATATTTCTATAATCATTGGCGATGGTACCCCATGTACGTTTCGTGCTTGACCTGTAAGGCCAACCTCCCATTGACTCAAGTAGGCGCCAGCGTTGTTTAAAAGCGGGCGGCCTTCGAAAAGAGGTCTTTGTGACCTATTGACCGTCAACTCTTCGCTTTTCGAACAACAATAACGAAATAATTACAATGCACTTAAAATTAAAAGGTGAATCTCAATACAAAGACTCAGTAACGTGTAAAAGTAAATTGAGCGTCGTTTACCTTTAGCCGAAGCTAACACTAACTTCTAGGGGCCTATTTTTTTATCATAATAGACGATTGAAATTGAAGTTTTGATATGGTGATCATTTCATCATCATCATTATCAACGAAAGGACGTCCACTCTTGAACAAAGAAGGTTATCATATAATTCATCAACATCATCATCATTATCAGCCAAGGGATATTCTGCTGACCATAGGCGTCCCCCACGGTTTTCCATAGCGACCGATCACAAGCGGTCTGCATCTAGTTTTATCCTGCGATCTTTACAAGGTCGTCTGTCCATCTTGTCGGTGGACGTCCTACGCCGCGTATTTGGTCAAAGGGTCTCCACTCTAGAACTTTTCTGTTCCAACTGCCATCGTATAATTACATAACTATTACAATCGTTACGATACCATAATTATATATTTTTTTCATCGTTTTAAGTCCTAATTTAAGTTACAATGTACTTGATTTAACCAAAATAGTTACTTAAACCTTCTCCTCGGTGTAAAAAATACTTGCAATGCATCAAAATCGGTTAGGCCAAACTAAGAAATTTGCACACAAAGATACTTACATACGTACAAACAAATAGGTCAAACTGAGAATCTCCTTTATTATTGAAGTCGATTATAAAGGTCTCTAGCATTAGCCAGATATTTTTTGTCATCATAGGTTGGGGCTTAGTTCAAACAAATTTTTCTGTTCGATCACATTCGAATTTATTTATTTTCGAAAGCAGAAAATACATTTCGATCTTTACTATACAAATCTGATGCTTTTTGATACGATTAATGCATAAGATATGCATTTATCATCTATAAACTTACCATGAACTTGACATTCGTCTAAACACGTATTGCTGGTGACGATATATTACAGAAAATTAATGATCAACAACGCTAAGACCTTGTAGGCTTTACACGCTTGCAATATTTTGATAATAGTATCATTATTTATATGTCAATTTTGAATCTTAAAGCTATTGCCTCCTACGACCTCCGTAGTGTAGTGGCTTAGCATGCTGGGTTTCAAGGTGTCGCACCTCTGAGGTCCCGGGTTTGATGCCCGATGGGGTAATGTAGACATCATTATTTGAATATATTGTCTCGGGTCTGGGTGTTGTGGTACCACCGTTGTGTCTGATTTGCATAACACAAGGGCATTGGCTACTTACTTACTTTGGGATCAAAGCAATGTACTATGATTGGTGTTTACTATTATTTTTTTATTTTTGATGGTGAAAGTTATCAAAACTCTTAGATTTTTTTAATCACCATTTTAATATTAGAATCATATTACGTTTTAAGGGTTCCGTAATCGAATGGCAAAAACAGAACCTTTATAGTTTTGTCAAGTATGTCTGTATGTCACAGCCACTTTATTTTTAATCTATTTGCAATAAATAGATAAAACTTAGTAGGTAGGTGTATATTGATAACTGCTTTACGATTTTCTTACAAATAATAAAATAAAATGACATTTGAGAGGGGCTCCCAAACATGGAACTATAACAAAAAATTTTTTTGCTCTTACATATGCATGTGGGGTTTCTATGGAAAGGTCTTTTAAAATGACATCGAGGTTCCTAGAACATTTTTTTTCTGAAAACTAGCATATGGGAGATAAACGCTTCCAAAGTTGTAAAATGGGCATCCTCCCCCTCTTACTTTCGAACGAAGCCAGTGTCAATTATGAAAAAATGCACAACGTAGTGTTTTTCTACTTAAAAAAATTGTTGCACATTTTTAGCAACCGCAAATATAACTTTATCTTTATACAATTACTATGAAAAACAAAGTAATTTTTGCTGTCAACAAAATGTTGTGGTATTTTGGCTAAGTGAAAGCAAGTGGAACCCTAACTTAAATAAAGTTGGCACGCAACCCTCAGTGCGCGAGTCCGACTCGGCACTTGGCTGGTTTTTTGTTTCTAATATCATAACGGCTATGGTTAAAACGTTTTTGTTGCGTTATAATGCTAAGAGCTTTTCCATACCAGAGTAATTTAGGGTGCCCCCTTTAGTGTTTTAGGTCAATAGATTATTTGAACATGTTAGCCTAAATTTGAGGCAGTATGGACAATAGGCAAGTCTATTATGTAATAGATAAATATTGGATAACTGGGAAGCTTGTAGCCAGGGTAAGCCTTATGGCACAACGACTTTAGCATCGATGCAGTCGCGTGTTTTGAAAACGAGCAACATCATCGCAACTCACGCAATGAACAGATTTAATTTAGCAGTTACGCGTTAGCACCGATGCAGAAGCGCGACTGAATCGATGCTAAAGTGCGTTAGTATCGATGCAGTCGCCAGTATGCAGTACATAATTTGTCAATGTCCAGCTTTTGAATCGCGATTCGCGACTGCATCGATGGTAACGCGCGTTAGCGTCGCGACTACATCGATGCTAAAAGTAATGGAAGTGTGTAAAGGTTGACATTTTGCGACTACATCGATGCTGCATCGCGATAGCATCGCTGCTCAAAGTCGCAGTACGCAAAGGGTCTATGACATAAGCTGTAAAGGCATAGAGCTAATATAATAATTTTGATCTAATTTCGAGGGTAATTTAGAGTTTAGATTGTTAAACTCTAAATTACCCAAAATGAGATCGAAAAAAGTAAAAGTTACTAATGTGTTTGTGGGGAAGTACACTCAAGTTTATTTCATTAAAAATACTTCGTATTATTTTCCCTCTCCCCCTCCGGTATCCCTCCGGTGCCCCGCTATGCAGTTTTTCATTTTCACAGCCAATCAAACTGTGCAGGTATGACTCAGGTGAACTTGAATGACATTAAACAGAGCGTTAAAATGCAACAAATAACGAAACGCAATGAATTGTAGCTTTTGACGTTAACAGCTCAATCCACACGTTTCACCGCAATCGCAGTCATGTAAACGCAATAAAATTCGTGTAAATTAAGATTTTGAGCCAGATACGTGCTTCACTGAGAGAACTGTAATGCACATAATAAATATGAATGATTTTTCTGATGCAATTTAATTTAAGCTGTCGCAATCTTAAATAAATATTTTTGTCTGTCACTTAATATTTTTAATTTTATCATTAACGCATTAAAGTACCTATGTATTTCTAGTTCTGTTTCTTTTTCCTAAATAGTTTAAAATGAAGCTTTAATAAGTAGTCAATCTCAATTACCTTTTTTATGAAATTCTAAGCAACACTAGTTTATAAAATAAGGCTATAATACTCCCGTAGTGCGTTACTATAAAATCCTAGTTCTTATGTTCAAGACTTAAAAGAGACTAGGTTTGTTAGAAAGTTTTGTGCACATATTATATGGTTGTATAAGTTTTTAAGGTTCGATTTTACCAACGTAAGATAAGGAATATTCGTCGAATATAAGTAATACCTACAAATTGAAAACGTTACCTATTTGTCAGAAATTATTTGTGTTAATGACGTTGTAAAATCGGTTATATACTTATTCAGTCGGATAAGTGTTATCTGACGTTGGTTAAATCGGCCTTAAGATACATAACTTAGATAAAAAGTTTAGACTAAAAGTTATGCGTCTACAAAATGGATATTTGCAGTAAAATAAGGCAACTGTGGAGCCAAAATGAGTCCTTGTGAATATTTAGTAAATTTAATTAAAACTATCTTACAGTCGAGTTCTCTTTAAAATAGAATATTATCTTTAAACTTTGTCTTTTCTACTATTTTATCATACTATGAGACCTTTAAATATTAACAGAATTTAAATAGAAACTAAAATTTATTAATTTAAAGACTTTATTGCACAAATCATAGTGATTAATTCATTGATTCGGGCGTTACTTTGAGGAAATCCATTATTAAGTTGAAATGTATAAAATTATTTATTTAAAATAATAATAAAATTATTTTGCTTTAAATTACCGCTAAGCGGAATTTTATAAATTTCAACTTCAAATCATAGTGTGCAAAGGTTGATTTAATGCTAAAATCATTCTCTGTCAGTCAAACCTTTAGGTCATGCAGAGAGATGTCAATGGGTGCAGCGAAAAGAAAATCATAGAAAATCAACAAAAAAGTAACAATTAACTAATATTTAAAGTAGCAAATAAACCTGCTTAATATACTGCAACAAAATATTTTATATTCTTCTATAAACCTACTTAAACTTACACAAAAAAAATACAATATTTTTTCAGATCGTTTATTTTAATAGGCTTGTTGTATTTCTTATGTGAGATAAATCAGTTATTGCAAAACGAAAAAAAAACTCTATCAATAAATTGCACTTCCAAGGGAATTAAACAGTCGCAATTAAAACAAGATATGGGACCTTCCAGAGCTTTATTCTTGTCATCTTAAACTCGTATTTCCCAATGTCATATTCATTTATAGGCGCAGTCCCAAAATATGAATGAGAACCGGGTTCAGTACATCTTGTTATGTAAGTCAGGACCGACTGAACTTGGCATCAACCTACATTCGAGTTGTTCGGCAGCTTATGCATTCATTTATCGATGTATGAAAGCGAGCCGCGAAGCGAGAGAAAGCTCAGTGGATGCGGTATTTGAGATATTGGCGATAAAAATAAAACTGATGATATTTTATTTAAACGTTCATTTTTTATTTACCTACTTCAGAAAAAGGCGGTCAATGTGTATGTATGTGATATCGTTAGAATTTGACAATGTTTGAGTATGTTGATCTGTTAAGGATTCCAAACATGTGTGCTAAATTTTGTATGTTTATGTTTGTCCACTGATTTCTCCAAAATGAGGAGTCATAGTGAGATGAATCTCTAAGTTCAATCAGTGTCGGAAGTCTCGACATAGTTCCGTGTAAAACCACCAGGCGGCGCTCGAAAAATGCTGAGACAAAATTGGTGTTTTCGTGTATTTATTGATTGAGAAGAATTTTTAAATGATGCTTAAAAAACTACAAATATTTTTTTAAGATTTACTAAAGATATAGCTACGTAAGTTAAAATGATATTTGATGAATTAGAAAATCATAAAATTGAAATTGTCGACGCGAAATGTCAAAAATGATGCATCAGACTTCGCCCGCAGGTATATTTTAACTCAGGGTACAGTGCAAGATTTATCAAAATCGGTTTAGTAGTTTTTGAGAGATTGGTAAAAATTAAAAATTATGAAATAATAACATTTGTTATAAAATCGCGTACATCTATATATTAAGTATACGATATCATGCACCGACTCCAAATGAATTTGTTTCTCCCACCTAAGTGGAAGGCAAATTTGTTACTTCGAGCTTTTTAATCAGTTTTTAACCGACTTCAAAAAAGGAGTAGGTTATCAATTCGACTGTATGTTTTTTTTGTATCTATGTTACCTCATATCTCAGTTGTTTGTCGACCGAACCGAAATTTTTTTCCGCCTACCTAGAGGGTATAGCTTCTAGTTGGTCCCATATTTGCTATAAAATCTCAATGTTAAAGTGTTACTTCTGATAGTTAACATCTTGCGGGGCTGAGCTGATGGTGGAACTCCTTAAGAGTTCAGTAATTATAATGACAGAACTTATGATAGGTAGTTTGTAGCTTCTTAAAGAACAGAATCATAAGATGCAACTCCTTTCCCCCCTCCCTCTCCAGTAATCTCTAAAAATGAAGAAATAAATTAACTTAAAAAAAAAGTAAAAACCGCCTTCAAAACCAAAATGCACTAAAAAGTCTTAAATAATCTCGAAAGGGAAAGAAATTCATTTTAGGCAAATAATTTATTTTTGGAGTCGGTGCCGTCACTTTGACCATCAAATATCATCTATCTCAGCACCGATTTTTTTAAAGTTAATTTTATTTGGAAGGCAGTTTTTATTGCTTATTTGTCGATGGCGAAAATCAGGCTCGTAGAGTCGTAAACTATGCTGAATCTCCCAAAAACTGACTTAGAACATGTTTGAAATCCTTGGGCATGTAACTTTTCACATTATTACGTTACTTTGGGCTTTCCAAACACGATGCGATACTTTATTATTCTATGTATATCAAGTATGTATTTACAAACAAAAAGTATTTAAGTATTATATCCGTTGTCTGGCACCCATAACACAAGCTTTGAGTAGCTTACTTTGGGACCAGATGGCGATGTGTGGGAATGTCCAAAGGATATTTATTTATTGATTTATTATTTATTATTCACCTCATGGTGCGTAACACCGCTATTACTCAGTTAGTTTTTGTGACGAGGTATTCAAAAATTGAAATCGCGTCACAGACTACACACAAAATACTCTTCCAAATTCAATGTCAACAGAAATACAAATACAAATAATTTATTTTTCAAAAGTTAATTATACAAAGATGTTACACATCGGTCCCCGTACTAGGCTGTGAAGCCTGTATCACGGGCGGCCATTAAGATTTTACAATTGAGTTTTTAATATACGAACTAGGGGAACTAGAAAACTTATTGATTATTTTTCTCTCGTACCCTATCATTGCCAGTGAATGGTGTAACCTCCGACCGGCGTAGGTACTTCCGATGCCGACTCCACGCAAGCTCCTTCACAGCTCCCTTAATTTATTCAGTATTCAAGTACGGCATTGCGTGCGTATTGTAGTATTTCGGCGGACTCGAATATAAATACCGGAGGAGGCTTCGGTTCGTTAGATAACTCGCCACCACCGCGTCGTCAACAACAAACAAACAAACAACAATGCAGTCCTTAGTAAGTTCAATATTGTTACTAGTGATTTTTCGGTGTCCAAAAAAGGGAAGTTTAAATGTGACGGTTATAAATAAAGTGTCTACTACATATTGCAAGTTGTGTCTAGTACTTTACTAAGCTACTAAATGTAGTACGAAACAAGCAAGTTGGTAGGATGACTAAGGACGCAGTTACATAATGTATTCTGTCTAGTTTTTTTTTCCAATGGAGCAGATCTAATCAAAACCTATGCGTTTTTTTTTTATTGGAGGCGTTTTTTACATAAACAACTTTTTTCATCGTTTTTAGTTATTGTTTGAGTTACAATGTACTTAATTAAACTAAAATAGTTACAAAAACCTTCTCCTTAATACAGGAAATACTTAAGTGGAACCCGATTCAAAATCGGTCCAGCCAAACGCGAGAAATTCGCGGAAAAACATACTTTTTTTTTGAAGTTAGTTATAAATAAAAAATACTCCTTAACAGCACTTGGATATCTTGATATTATTGAGATAAATTCATAATTACTTTGTGACCTTTGAAAACTTTAGGCATAATGTTTGGTAACGTGTGTCTGTTAGCTTCAGGATATAGGTTTAAACAATCATGGTCAGACGGTTATCAAATATTACCTTTTACTTTATTAGGCATCCGGCTAGTTGTAGTTTTCAATTAATTTCTATTCACTGTATGTTTAGATTATAAAATAGAATATCGTTTAGCCTTTTGCGTAAGTTTCTTTTGCTCAAATAATTCAATTAGATCTCAATCAATTTAAAGTAACAAGGCCTATTCAAACGCATCTATGATTTGTTGTTTTTCAATAAGCTGCTAGCAATTGCCCACTTAATAACTTCTGTATTAAATCTTGCAACGGATGAACTTTTAATTGCGTCCTATGTATTTTTTTGGTTTCCTTCAGTTTTTTTTTTTTTTTTTAATCCTTTTGTACGCTATAGAGCGTCTAAAAAGACTGGGCCCTACGAGAGTATAACTTCTTTATTAAATCTTGCAACGGATGAACTTTTAATTGCGTCCTAATGTATTTTTGGTTTCCGTCAGGTTTTAGAGAATGAAAAATATTTGTTTAAATCCTTTTGTACGCTTTAGAGCGTCTAAAACTGATTACTACAAGTTTTATTCATAAAAAACTTTTTCTTTTTCAGGTAGCTTTCACCGCCCTTCTGGCCTGCGCCGCCGCGGCCCCTGGTCTTCTAGTCGCTCACCAACCCGTGGTAGCGGTCCACTCGGCACCGGTCGTGCACACCGTGCCCGTGGTGGCCTCCAAGACCACCGTCACCAAGAGCAGCCAGGTCGTCAACCATGGCTCGCCAGTGGTGCACGCTGTTCATGCTGCCCCTGTGGTTCATGCTGTCCACGCTGCGCCTGTGGTGGTGAAGACCGCTGTCGTGTCTCCCGTTGTACATGCTGCCCCAGTTGTCCACGCTGTTCACGCTGCACCTGTTGTTCACGCTGCGCCTCTGGTAGTCAAGACCGCCCCCGTGGCTGTGGCTCACAGCAGCTCAGTCGTCCATCACGGTTCAGTCGTCAAGGCTGTACCCCTTGTTGCTGTCCATCACTGATTTCGTATAGTTAATTTAAATTATATATTTCTACAAGCTAATATATGTCTTTTATTTTTTTAAGTGCGCTTGGAGAGAAAGGGATCACGAAATTGACAGTCAAAGTCAAATGACCAAAATACGTTTTTATTAGTTTCAACCCCTACTACTATTTTATTTAGTATTTTATACTTTATTCCACAACACTTGGTTTTTCATAGTGTTTATATGAAGAACAAAGTTATGTTTGCGGTTGTTGAAAATGTGCAATATCTCAAAAACTTCTCATTCGATCCTGTCCAAACCAATTTTCGTTGTAAGTATTTGTTAAGATCAACAAATTTACACTAGCTTAGTTTAGAAGTTAGATTGGGGGGGGGGGGGGGGAGGACGCCCATTTTACCACTTAGGAAGCGTCTAGCTATGAAACGTTAGACTTTAAATGAAAATGGTTTTAGAAAACTCTATGTCATTTTAAAAGACCTATCCATAGACACCTCACACGCATAGGTTTGACAAGTTTTTTTTCGGTTTCATGTATGGGAGCCCCCCCTTAAATATCATTTTTTTTATTTTTTGTATAAGAATCGTGAAGCGGTTAACAGGTCACATGTTCCTACCAAATTCAACAGTGAGATGCTTATAGTTACAGAATAAAGTGGCTGAGACATACGGACCGACAGACAGACAGACTTCACGAATTTATAAGGGTTCCATTTTTGCCATTTGGCTACGGAACCCTAAAATTGGTAAATTGTCTTAAAAATCCATACTTTAGATTGTTTAGGTTAGGTTAGGTTAGGTTAGGTTAGGATATTGATTGTGCTATTTCTAAATATCTACCCAAAGCGCTCAGCGCAACAGTACCCACTCGACCCGTATACTACTAAGATTACCGCAACCTTTTAATGTGTACTCTACACCATTAATGTTTCGACGTGAACTTCACTTAATGACGCACTTAATTATACCAAATCATGATAAGGGCTTAACCCCTTACTTAATTCAGGCAGAGGTCAAAAGTGCCAAGCATCAAACTTTTTAAATTAATTTTATAGTATTGACACTTTGACTTCTATGTTTCAAGTAAACATTACACTAGGGAGACATACATACAACATTGGTGTCTAAAGTTACCCTAGATACCATTTATGATGCTACGTGGCAAACTAAGATAAAACTTTTTAAGCATGTGGGCAGACATTTGGCCACAATAACACCTCATGGTAAGTGATCATATGGTCTAGGATGGATCATGTCTAACTAGTAACAGCCTATTCACTCTCATACAAAATTCATCCAAATTATAATAGCTTGAGTAGCAAAACATCACAAACCTCAAAATTACAAAATTATGACATGGTATAAGTACTTTTGACCCCCGATACCGGCTACCTACGTTGTCCTTTTTAGCGATACCAACGAAGGGTTAACGGCGACCAGTCGTAGCTAAGATCGGATTCTGGGGCGAGAATGTGTTGAAGACCGACAAGTATGATAATCGCTGCGTAGAATGCGCATTGTGAATGTACTTAGATAAAAAAGTAACAGGCATATAAGGCAACGATGAGTACACGTTTAGGATGTTAATAATAATAATAAAAATACTTTATTGCACACCATAAACATAATTACACAGGATAGTATCTTATATATTCGCTAAAAGTACAATTTAGGCGGTCTTATTGCTTGTAGCAATTTCTTCCAGACAACCTTTAGGTAAGGAAAAGCATGAAGAATGAAAGAAGAGGCATGGCGATGAAATGAATGACGAAACAGGTTTTTATAAAGAAACATAAAAGAAGATGATAAATGCACAATATATAAAAAATAAATATCAGTAAATGATCATAAAATACACACCATCATACAAAATATATAAACTAATACATATTAAAACACTTTAACATTAAATATATATATAAAGAAATAGGTAAAAATAAATGCATAATCAGTTGCAACCAGCAGATCCGAGAGCCAATGAAGACTAAAAGGAGTAGTAAGTAAGTAAGTAGATATAGTCAAAAGATTATAGAAATTATAAACATGTAGGCAGCACATTACTAGGGGTACGATAGTTAGAATATGGTCAGATGCTACGAGTTAAATGCGAGTAAAGATGACTGGTTTTCTGCTTATTTGGTGCGAAGCGCCTGACCTGACATTTAAGACTAAGTTGCATTGCTGTAGGCATTGATTGTCAGTTAAGATGTGGCATTGATTAACCGTGGTTAAATCAACTGACTTCTAGTTACAAATATAACTAGCCCTAAATATAATGATATTGGACTTCATATATTGCTCTGATCGCAAAGTAAGTAGCCAAGCACAACGGTGGTACTACAACACCCAGACCCGAGACAATATAGAAAATAATGATTTCTATATTGACCCGACCGGGTATCGAAAGCGGAACCTCGGAGCATTGACGCCTTAAAACCTAGCGTGCTTCGCCACTACGCCACGGCAGTCGTCAAAGAAATATGCAGCACAAAATATTTATACATATATATATATTATTGGCAACTCAGCCAAGGCCAACTGTTTATTAACTTACATGATAAAGATTTTCCCATTGAAATAGGTATTACCGTTATATAAATAAATAAATTTCTTTGAAAGAAGCCTGGCAAGTTCAGCTTTGTTTAAAAGTAGTTTAGAGGTATTCTGTACCTAATAAAAACAATGACAAAAGTTCGTATTACCTTAACTCTTGCGATGATATTGAAAACAGCATACCTAAGAAATGGTAGATAATTAACCTTTTTGGAATTCATTCCAACTTTACTAGTGCTAAGATATAATCCAAGCAATTTAAAAACAATGTTTTAACGACAGCATTTAATAATGGAGGCTTATTTTTCTAATTATTTAATTACTTATATTTATTTGTGCATTCTCTATCTTGCCTTACTCTTTGTCAAAGCATGCTATCAAATGCCCCGAGATTGTTCAATAAATTTCCTTTAGTGTACATTACCAAAATAATCTCTTAAAGTTTTTATTTACTACATCTGATAATTAATAAGAGAGTACCAAATAAATACGCTACGCTAAAGACTCGTTAAACATTTTTGATTACAAAAAACATCGCATTTCTATTATATTTTTCTCGATATTTTCATTATCATGATAAAATATCATCTTAATAAGTTTCTACCATGATACAAGTATTAGGCGCATATTTCTTTCAAAGGCAAATGTTTGCGGCTTTGTAATTCTTGGAAAACCATAGTTTTTTCTATAGGTCACATATTTAGTGCTTCTAAAGTTGACTGTACGAATTCCAGGCCTTATACAGTTGTATGCAGTACTAGACGAAACAGTATATACTCCGTGGCTATATATTTGCGAGGCCAGGCCGGGAAATTCAGTTGCCCAGCCGCAATCTAGCTACAGTTTCTCAGAGGACAGCAGTAAAAATGATCAGAATGGTAAGTTCAGTGCTTCGTAAAACTCACGATTTTTGTTTTGATTCGGTATAGGTTTATAGTTTTAATATATCTACAAACAAAAATGTAACTTAAATTCTACCTAAAACGAAACCATTCCTTGCGGCAAAGAGGCTATGATGCTGGCTGCGTTGTCGCTTTAGATAGCTATGTTTAAGGTAGATTTTAAGTTTATTTGTTATGTTTCATGTTATAATATAGTTTTAAATTTATCCTACAAGTCGCGTTAAACATACGTTACGTATTTAAACTTACTATTGTACTTTTAAAATAAATGGTTTTGTATAAGATAATATTTTTGCAATTATTTTGTAGATATTGATTTAGAATAAAATGTAATTTGACTTAATGCAAGCGCCGCAAACACTTTATTTCTCTTATTTTTTGTCATACAGGATGTGGTCTGTAATTAGAGCAAAAAATTATATATAGGCCCTTTAAGTTACAGGTAATCAATTGTTAATGGCTTAAAGTTATGATAATAATATATATATTTATTGTTATTTTCTAAAAAAGTAAATCAAATCAGCAATGTATTGCAAACAAATGTGTCTTGTCATAGAACTTAAAATTTTCATTTCAAACAACGAGGTAGCGATTTTGATATACATTGATTAGAGATTATGGCTTTGGAATACAATATCACCAAATTAAACCATTTTAGAACACTATGACCAGGTCAAGGTGACTACATATACTCTGAAGAGTCACTGATTAAAATGTTTTCTCTTATTACAGGCCCAATACTGAACAAACATATAATTTTGACAGATATCTTAAAGAGCGTTGCAAAGAAACTTGTTTCTAGAATTTTTTATGCCTTTTATATACCAACTTATTTACTAAACCAACTGTTCTTGAACTATGACATATGAAAGTCACGCAAAATAAACGTAGACTCCCACCCGACCAAAGATAAGCACAAAGGAATATATTTAGTTCTAAGAGCCTAACCTATTACGACACAACCCTAATTACCAAGAGGCTCTAATTCCGAAGTTTATTTCAAGCATGACTTGTTAAGGATTTAATTAAGCTATCGATTAATTAATACGTGTAATAACATGCCCCGTGACCGTATACTCCTACACGGAAGAAAATGATCTGCTTTACCTCCAAAATTTCTAATTAACACTGATTAAAATTTTATAGCAAAAAGTTTTCATACTCATAAGTATAACATAACAGTTATGTAGGTTATTATACCAAATTGTATTATGTAGGTTGTAAGCCTTAGACCCTTTACACACTGCGACTTATAGCAGCGATGCAGTAGCGATGCAACCGCGCGTTAGCATCGATACAGTCGCGATGCAGAAGCTGGAAATTGTCAAATTATGTACTGAATTTTAGCTACTGCATCGATACTACCGCGCGACTGCATGATGCTTAATTAAATCGGTTCATTGCGTTAGTCGCGATGCTGAAGCGCGTTTTCACAAAACGCGACTGCATCGATGCTAAAAGTCGCAGTGTTCAAGGGGTCTAACTTTTACGTACAAGTAAGGATGACAAATTTTACATTTAGTTTTTGAGCAAAAACAAGGTTGAAAGACTTTGGGGCCTCGTATTTCTCTTGTTTCGTAATCTTGAAGATTACGTACAAGGTACATGTCTTGTCTCTCTTGTTAATCCGATTTCAGGAGACAATTTTAGCATGTGCCAGCTTAATTTTGATAAATTAAATTAAACGACCCGTATTGTCTTCGGATATTAATACAGTTATTGCCATTCCTTATTGTGTGCATGTTACTATTTATTACAAAGGTACCTAAATTTACCATACAATTACAAAATCTATACTTTGGACACCAATCACATTCATTGCTCTGATTCCAAAGTAAGTAGCTAATGCACTTGTGTTATGGAAATCAGACACAACGGTGGTACCACAACACCCAGACCCGAGACAATATAGAAAATTTTAATTTCTATATTGACCCGACCGGGAATCGAACCCAGGACCTCGGAGCGGTGACGCCTTAAAACCAGCGGGCTTAGCCACTACACCACGGAGGTCGTCAAACTCATATTATAAAGATAAAGATTTTGGATGTTTAATGCGCTAATCTCAGGAACAAATGGACTGATTTGAAAAAAAAATGTTGTGTTAGATAGCTTATTTATCGAGAAAGGATTTAAATACTTAAACATCACGCTGCAACTGGAGGGGAGGAAGCAAACTGAAGCGGACGAAGTCGCGGGGGACCTCCAGTATAATAATTTAAGTAATATCATACACCAATCCTATTTTTTGTTTATCCGAAGGTAAAAATTTAAAACTATATTAATGGATATTCAACTCTTCTTAAATACCGAAAATCTAAATTAAAAACAAATTGAAATAAAATCGCTTGAAGGATTAAAATCGTGCACAATTATTTAATACGCCTGCGACGTTTCGAATGCTTTACAGCATTCGTGGTCACAGGCAAAACTTGTTGAAAAGTCTTTTTTTTTTTCAATGAAGTGTTCGCGTAAACTTCAGAACCAAATACAAAACAAATTTTTCTTCAAATGAAATCTTGGAACTCACAACGAATTAATTAATAAGCCGCAGAAAGTAGGCCGACGTTGCGGGTTATCTTGGAGATGTTATAAGGTCTATTCATAAGTCTATCCTCATCCAAACCATCTACTTTCTTTCCTTATAAATAAATGTAATAGATACCAGCTTCATTAGATTATTACAGCCTGAACAAAAAGGCTTAACCACAACCTTTACACATTCATGTATATTTTAAGCAGAAACTAAAATCTCTTCCGGTCTACACCAACATGCATTGTAATTAAAAAGTGTTATACTACAATTTATAACTTAAGAGGGATTTAGTTAAATTTTGACAAAAATATATGACACTTAGTAAAGTATGTTTCTCTTTGCTTGGCGAATATTGTCAACTACTTGACATTCATTTTAAATGAATTGTATAATTTTAAAATTAGATAAACACAACACTTACAATCATCGCAGGTAATTCATCGTTTAGCACTGTGAGCTTTATAAATCATAGAGTTATTAAATTTAATGCACTGATATTATTTAAAAAGTTATAAAAAATGTATTAACAATATTAAACTGACAAAAAACTTTTTTTTAAGTTTTACTCAATAAACTACAAGTAAAAACCAAAACATAAGCTGGCTGCTTAATTTGTGCTGTCTGCTCCACTAATGAGCGTCCTGCTAAATATTACCCCAATAAGTTTATTTTGTCACTGGATCGCAAATTAAGCACCTAGGTTTATAGGCCACTGTATTACCGGCTTATTTGCTTTGAGTACATTCAGTACAAATTAATTCAGACTAACCTTGGTTGTAGGCCGATTTGGGGACAGTTGCCGAAATTAGATATAGAGTCGATTAGATATTTTTAACAAGGGTGGTAAACTCGACTCCTTATCAAGTACTCTCACACTCAACTACAGAGCGATATTTTATACTCAAACACAAGTACGTACCTCAAAGACCCCTTACACACTGCTAATTTTAGCATCGATGCTAAAATTAGCAGTGTATATTATCACTCGCAACCTACGCAATGAACAGATTTAATTTAACAGTAAATAATTTGTCAATGATCAGCTTCTGCATCAATACTAAAAGTAGCGCAAGTGTTTAAATGTTGACATTTTGAAACTACATCGATGCTGCATCGCAACTTCATCACGTTTGAAAGTCGCAGTGTTTCAAAAGGGTCAAAGATCTATCCCTTTGGATGAATAACCCATTTTTTCCCATTACCATGAGTTCTTATAAGATGCTTGTCTTATTTAGTCTTTTTGTTTGAGCTAAACTACAATGTAGCAGCTTTTAAACTATAAACGACTAACTATAAAAGACCTCAGTAGTATAGTGGCTAAGCACGCTGGGTTTCAAGGCGTCGCCGCTCTGAGGTCCCGGGTTCGATTCCCGGTCTGGTCTTTATAGGAATCAAAATTTCCTATAATGTCTTGGGACTGGGTGTTGTGGTACCAACGTTGTGTCTGATTTCCATAACACAAGTACATTTAGCTACTTACTTTGGGAACAGAGCAATGCATGTGATTGGAGTCCAATATTTACTTATAATTGCAATGAGTTGTGGCAAGCAGAAAACATGCAAAAGAGAGCCGTCTCTTATTGCACATTATTTTCTCTTATACTCTTCCACTGTTTATGAATGACGGCACACAGCCACAGAGACGCACATTGGTTGCGTTTATCGATAGGAAAAATTTTGAAAAAAAAAAATACTATGACTCAAGAACCTTTTGCGCTTGAGATCCAAAATAACTATATTGCCTTCTATTATTTCTAATGTTTTTTTTTTTTCAGCTTATCCTCCTCTCCGTCCTAGCCATGGCAGCAGCCGCGCCGGCTCCCAAGCCGATCGTGGTGTACCCCCCCGTGTACCACCCGCCCGTGGTCCACGCGGCCCCCCTCGTGGCCCCCGCGCCGCTCTCTGTGTCCCACGTCAGCACGTTGTACCATCATCCACATGTGCTACCCGCTGTACACCCATTGTATTTTAAGTGAAAGTAAAACATCGTATTAATGTTTGACGTTTGATCAACACTTTGTAATGATATTAAAATGTTTGGTCTATGTTGTGAATTTTGTTTATTCTATTTTACAATCCTCGTTGAAGTACAGTCGCTAGCACCTCAGGTTACTATCTTTTGTTGCAAATTAGACCTTATTACAATGGAATAAGACACCGCAGTGTTTACCTTGACGTGCTGTTGTCTGTACACAAGTTCACTCATCTAAATAAAGACGATGTACTGAACAACCGGATTAAGGATTAATAGATGCGAAAAAAGGCGCTAATAAAAGGTCTCTACAATTATGAAAATCAATACAGGGAAATTTCAAGTGATTTGTACCAACTTCAAAAAAAAGAGGTAATCAATACGACCTGTATCAATGTGATATCGTTATAATTGTATAAAATTTTAGTATGTTGAATTGTTGACCTTTAAAAGACCTCCCTAACACGTGTGCAAAATTTTAAAAGTGTAAGTTTGTTTGTATGTTCGTATATTTGTTTCTCAAGATTTCTCAAAAACGGGAAGTCATAGCGAGATGATTATAAGTAGTTTTTGAGTTAATTACTAAAAATCATGAAATGAAAAAAAAAAATTAAACCGTCGTCACAAACCTGACTTAAAAGTCTAAAATAACGCATTCTTCTTCAACTTTTTAATCCTCTCATCAATGCATGATTTCAAGGTTACCTACTCCAACAGTCACATCATGATGTGGGTAGTGTAGACTGTTGGAATAATAACAAACAATTTATTTTTGATTATAATAAATGTAAACCTTAAAAAAATGATAACTTGTTACTTCACGTATCTATATTTTAAATGTTAGCTCATATACACCCTTGACATCCTGTATATGATTTGAGTATTAAACTCTCGAGCTTTAGTAGATTTTTGTCATACTCCATACAACTTATTGGAAAATTAGCGATAAAGAAATTAATTAATAGATTTTGTTTTTATCAACGTTAAACATATTAACAGTTAATATGTGTAAAATAAATTGTCTTACTTCATCTTAACCTATTGAAAAATATTTGGAAAAATATTTCCTTCGGATGTTGAGAGAGCAATCTCGCAACATTGATGACGTCACGCAGCCTACGCGTTAAAGAAAACACTTGAACAATTCAACAGGCTTGCCAATGTGTTGGTGGCCGAGTGGTATTGGCATGCGCCCAGATAGCGTAAGACACAGGCTTTGATTCCTTGTCTGACACAGTGGCTTTTACAAGTGCAATTTATGTTAATAAGTTTGTATAGTGTAGTAAAATATCACATTTAAAACAAAAAATAAATAGAACTGAGTTATACTCAAAGTGTAAGATTGTGGTTTAAGTGTGGAACTGAAACGCTAAAACAGCTGTCTGATAAGGTAAGTGTTATCAATTCAGCAGTTTCGAGCCTTAAAAAAAGTAAAAACCTACTAGAAAACCAAAACACACTTGAAAGTCTTAAATAAACTCTTGACCCTTTAAAGGAAAGAAATCAATTTAACGCGAACAATGTGTTTTTGGAGTCGGTGCTCTTATAGTGATACTTGAGTTACAGGAGGGGTTGCAACTTTTGACTCTGTTCTTTAATAAGCTACTGATCACCTATCATAAGTTCTGTCATTAAAATTACGGAACTCCTAAGCGTTGAGGAGTTTCACCATCAGCTCAGCTCCACACGATGTCGACTATTAGACGCAACAAAATGTTTATATTAGGATTTTAGTACAAAAACAATAAACGTGCCTTTTAAATTCGAAGTTTTCCCTCGATTGCACCAAGATCCTATCATTAGATCCCGACTTGGCGACAATTGGACAAACTAGAACCTCTAGGTAAGCGATTTTTTTTCAAATCGATCTACAAATTCCTGAGAGATGAGGTAACATAGATACAAAAAAAACATACAGTCGAATTGATAACCTCCTCCTTTTCTGAAGTCGTTTAAAAACCTTAAGTCATTAGGTTTACATTCTTACATAGTGGTCTAAAGCTATGTAAGCTCTAAAATAATATGCAGATAGGTGCATTGAGGATATACGAGTAATTATCAGGTTTTTGACACAAACTCACATTTAATAAGAGTATAAAAGACCCAAAACTTAAGGCGAAAATTACTTCTGGAATTATAAAAAGGGAAGTAATTTAACTATAAACAAATCATAATAAATGCGCAAGAAAATACAATCCTTTACGAAATTAAAAGATAAATACTGATTTTTACTACATTACATCACAATTTTTGTGAATTTGTAGACTATTTTGAAACTCAGTGTCACGTGTAAGTACAATCAAAATTCACTTAAGTGTTGCTAAGTACTAAGATTTCGAAATCAGTTTCTGCATTATATATTGATATTATAGATCAATGTGTCAAAACCATAAATAATGTATGGCTGTGCAAATCCATAACCTACTTGCTTCGTGTAAAGCCGCCACTCAATAAGGCACAGATATTGCAAATCAGGAGCTTCGCTAATGGACTGCGTAGGATATACAATAAATCCGTCATCACGATACATAAACAGTAATGATAATCTATGTACTGTCGCGAAGAATAGTGCTAACTAATGTTTCAATGATTAGGTATAAGAAATCAAATGGAATTCGTCTTTATTATTTCAAATCGAGTCGATTTTTTCCATTGTTAGGGGTCCTTATATGTATTCTCGTTTTCAAAGGTTTTGTTCGCAGTAAAATAACGAATAAGTAACGTAAAATTTTCATCTTTGATCCTAATGGTACAAAGGCAATGATATTGTGTATTTAAATTGAAAAGGTTGCATGCTTTTGTTGATATTTATCGCGACTTTATCCAACGATTTCATTGTGATACTGAAAACGCATTTGATAGGTCACCTACATGATATTAGATATAAAGAGAAAATACCTATTAGTGCATACTATCAAATAAATAAATAAAACGAGTATTTGCAGCACAAAAAATAGCATGATTGTAAAATACATGAAAGCGAGCTTAAAAAAAATTTCAAACTAAAGCAAAGCGCATATTTACCAGTTGATGTTGTGATATTTACATAAAGTCGCATTTTAAAGCGAGGGCTCCGCCAGAGGTCTCGGGTTCGCTCCCCAAGTCGGGACAAAAATATATACCTGGGTTTTTCTGTTCAGAAATTTTTAGGGTAGCCCGGAGTTTGGAAGTTAGCGGTGTTTCACCCCCGTGTCTTTTAAAAGCACGTAGAGCCGTTGATTCTGCGCCTGATCTCTCTCCGGTCGTGTCAGATTGCTGTCCCATCTGGCTATGATAGTGAAAGGAATAGAGAGTGTACCTGTGCGGTGTGTCGTTGTGACTGGCCACCGTAGTCAAAATCGGCTAGAGGGACTACTATTTACATAAATATCTACGTACATAAAGATGTAAATAAGTATATGACCTCTTACTTATTCATTGGTTACATTTCAGATTTTAGTTTTTTATTTATTTGGTTGTGTACGCTTACTAATTGCAAAATCGTTTCATGTCACTAGACAATGTAGAAAACGATAATTTCTATATTGTATCGGGTTTGGGTGTTGTGGTACCACCGTTCTTTCCGATTTCCATAACACAAGTGCTTTAGCTACTTAGCTTGGGATCGGAGCAATGTATGTGATGTTGTCAAATATTTATACATTTATTTATTAGTACACCGATACCTCTTAAAATTTAAAGAACGTTTAGATTAAGTGCGCTTTCACATTAGAGCGTCAGCAGCTCAACAGCAGCGTGACTCTCTAATGTGAAGGGCTAACTGCTGTCATGTTATATATGAAATTGACAGCAGCGCTAACGCCTAAGTATGAAAGCGCTCTAAACTGCAGAATGTACTTGACTGTACAAAACGCAAGTAAATCCATGGTATTGAGCACTGTCGTGAGTGCCGCGGCAGCCTCGCTACGACATTGATCTTATCAAATAGGGCAGTGATAGGAACTGTGTACGACCTTACATAGATTTATACTGGTGTTCAATTTTACTACGAGCTGTTAGCATTTATGACATTAACTAGTATGTAACACGTACATGCTAATCAATCAGGGTAAACTTTGGTTTCGCGAATTAAAATTGTTTTCATGTATTTTAAGGTTCTGTAGCCGAATGGCAAAAAACGGAACGATTAGAGTTTCGTTAAGTCTGTCTGTCTGTCTCTCCGTATGTCACAGACACTTTATTCTGTGGCTATAAGCATCACACTGTTAAAATTTTGTAAGAATATGTATCCTGTTAACCGCTTTACGATTATTGTACAAAAAATAATGATACTTAAGGGGGGCTTCCGTGAAACTAAAACCATTTCTTTTTAGCCAAACCTATGCGTGTGGTATCTCTATGGATAGGTCTTTTAAAATGACATGAAGGTTCTTAAATCTATTTTCTTTTAAAGTCTTACGTTTGATAGACGGACGCTTCCCAAGTGGTAAAATGGGAGTCCCCCGCCTTCTAACATCTAAACTAACCAATTATAAATTTTGAAAAAAAAACATAATGTGAATCTTAACAAATACTTTCAACGACAATTGGTTTGGAGGGGATCGAACTAGTAGTTTTTCAGACATATCACATTTTCAACAACGGCAAACATAACTTTGTTCTTCATACAAACACTATAATAACAAAGTTATATTTGCTATCTTCAAAATATTGTGGTATTTTAGCTAAGTGGAAGTTAATGGATTCCCTAATTCAGTCAAAGTTGACACGGAACCCTCAGTGTGCGAGTCCGACTCGCACTTGGCTGCTTATTTTAAAGTAACTTAGATACTAATGAATCTCAGGACAAGTTGATTGCACTCTATTTATAGTGTATTTTTTTTTTTCAATACATACTCGTACATTATAAATTTTCTATGCATCAATATAAAGATTTGTTTGTTAAGTATTTCAGTGATCACACGAACTACTGACATGCATTATTCACTGGTAGAGTCTTAAAACTACATCAAATTCAAATTCTCGTTTCTCAAACTAAAGCTCATCAAGAACGAGCTTTCACAAACAGTTTCGCGAACTTTCCTACGAATAGTTCCACTTTTCAGTTCATTCAACCCATAATTAGCGAACTATACTGGGATATATCACTTTAATGGGCAGGCATAATTAAATCAGCGCTGAAAATGACAGCGCGCTCGTAAAATATCGAATTACTAAAGCGTAGGAACGCTGATTGTGATTGCTCATACGGCGGCAAAAGGCTAATCATAGAAATTCCGTGAAAGAGTTTTCAGGTAGTTCAAAAAGTTTGTTAGTGAATCGTACGTTGACTTCGGAAAACATGAAAAGCCTATCTTTGTGTGATAAACAAATATGAGGTTACAACTTTGACAATTCATAAATGTGTAACCATAAATCTGGAGGCCTAGACCGTATTTTATTAAACTCAAATCTGTATCTCGTATTCTAAGACAATACAATTTTTGAAATACAAATGACAGTACTATAGCTTTAATACTTTTAATTTATTTCTCTTTTTTGATTTTCTTTGATTTATTTCTCTAAACTTTATTTAAATAAAGTACTTTATTTCTCGCACATTTAATTAAACTATAGGTATGCCGGGTATTTTATATGCTTTACAGCACGGTTACAGGCAAGTCTAAGGTGATATCTGTTATTTCATAGCTATAAAAACAAAACTACCATCACTCACTAATATCAATTGACGTTCCTATCCACGCAGAAAGAGCTTATCGTGTGTTGAGGTATTGCAGTAGGTATATGACGTTGCTCGAGTCGTCAAAGAATAGGATCCCATTCTGGTGGAAGTTAATTGCACTATGAGTTGAACAATTGTTTGATTGAAAGCTTTAGGGCATTCTTTACCATGATTTCCACGTACATCCCAGCCAAACCACATTATTTCAATGACTTTCAGTAGGTTAACTAATACTAACAATACAGTAGGACATGTAGTTAGTACAGAATTCAAGGTTTCCGATTGACCAAGGATAAACAAAACTTAGCCTGAATAACGGAGCTCACATTTCATGAAGTTTAAACAACTCACGCGCGGGAATTGTTTGCTATCGAATAACTTAGTATACCAGTCTTTGAACTAAGAAGGTAGCAGGTAGCTTATACTCGTATGTTAAACGTCCATCAATACTAATCATGAATCCCTGGTCCCTACTTTTGAATCACTTGCGTCTGATATTAATTATTTAATATCCAAATTTCTAATGAAAATTTGTATGATTCGACTTCGAGTTATGAATATGAACCATGCGCCCTATTTTAGAATCAAGACTTTAGAATCGCGACAAGATATAATAATAATAAATAAATAAATATCCTTTGGACATTCCCACACATCGCCATCTAGTCCCAAAGTAAGCTAATCAAAGCTTGTGTTATGGGTGCCAGACAACGGATATAATACTTAAATACTTTTTGTTTGTAAATACATACATGATATAAATAGAAAACACCCAGGCCAATACAAACAGACATGTTCATGCACACAAATGTTTGTATTGTGCAGGGATCGAACCCGCAACCCGCTACGTAGTAGGCGATTTCTCGACCACTACACCAGACAGGTCGTCCTATAGATATCACCTGATATTGTTTGAATTTCCAATGATAATTAGTATGATTTCATAGGAGTGATAAAAAAAAAGATAACTGAATTTTGTGAGTAATGACGTGTATATTTTGCGTTTATAACATTGATTTTTTTGATTCGTTTTCGAAGGAAAATCACGCGCCATATTTAAGCGATTATCAGTAAAATGACTTCAGATAAACGTAACTTAACCTCCGAAGGTCAAAACCCGTGTTTCATTGTTTTGACGATATAAATGAATGTTTTATCATCCTTTTGAGTGGCTGTATAGCAAGTCAGTCACATGATCCTTTGATTGCCGACTGCAGTCATAAATGATTTTGATGAGATTTCGCTACGTAGAATGGTTTGACGGTGTCAATGACCGGATCAGGATACAAGTGATTCCAGATATTTTTATTATGTTACATTACTAAAAGATACCTCCACCATAGACTTATTTGTATTTTAAACTAGACACGCTGTTCAAAACACATTTTCTAAAATGACGTATGCACAAACACGGCAATCACCATGGCAACGCTTTGAAAGATGCTCCATCTGGCCTCAACTTTGTGTACCGCAATATTTCTTTTGAACAGCCTGTTTAGTGTACGAGGGTCAAACTGAAAGTTCTTAGAACTGGCCACTTATAAACAATATAATAAAAAAAATATTCTAAAATTTGAAAATAGAACTCTTTGCCAATATTACTGAGTATATATTTCATTCATTTGTCATTTGTTTTACGATTTTGCGGCAAATTGAAAATTGTCTGTGTCACGTCAACATGAATTTAACACGAGAAAATTTTCGTGCAATGATTTTTTATGACTTTCGATGTCATTTAAGTCAACAAGAAAGCTATGATAGACTACGATTGGCCTTTCACGATGAAGCCCCATCTCGTGCGACTGTTTACAACTGGTTTAATGAGTTTAAACGTGGTCGCACTAATCTCACTGATGATGTACGTGAGGGACGGCCTTCTACGGCGACGACTGAAAATAACATCTGTGTTGTGCGGCGTATGATAGAGACTGACAAAAGAGTGACCTATCAGCAGATTCGGACAAGCTTAGGCATCGGTATGAGTCAAGTGCACAAAATCCTCCACGAACATTTAGCGGTCAGGAAGCTTTGCGCCCGGTGGATACCTCATAATTTGACTAAGGCTCAAAAACTCCATCGTGTGGATTGGTGCCGTAAAATGATTGAAAGATTTAACGGAGGTGACTCAAATGCTGTGTTCGACATACTAACAGGTGACGAAAGCTGGATTTACTGTTATGATCCTGAAACCAAAAGACAATCTGCTCAGTGGGTGTTTCCTTTCGAGGAGTTGCCAACTAAAGTGAAGAGAGATCGAAGTGCGGGAAAAAAAATGGTGGCCTCGTTCTTTGGATGGATAGGTCATTTCGCAACAATTGTGTTAGAGGATCAAAAAACAGTTTCTGCAGAATGGTACACTACCAATTGTTTGCCACTTGTCTTGGAAAAAGTTCGAGAGAAACGACCTCGCAGTGGGATCCTCCTTCACCACGACAACGCCTCGTCGCACACCGCCAAGCGAACGATCGACTATTTGGCGACATCAAACGTTGAATTACTGGGTCACCCGCCGTATAGCCCCGACCTCGCGCCTTGTGATTTTTATTTATTTCCAAAAATTAAAGAAAAACTTAAAGGAAAGCGGTTTATGAATGCTGAAGAAGCGGTGGCTGCGTATCGCGATGCCATTGAAGAGACCCCTAAGGACGAGTGGGCAAAGTGCTTTTCCCAGTGGTTCCATCGCATGCAGCGGTGTATTGACGTCAATGGACAATATTTTGAAAAGATATAATAAAACTAATAACTGGCTAATGTAATCAGTTTTTGATTTTCTAAGAACTTTCAGTTTGACCCTCGTAACATAGAGGTCGTTGACCTACAATTAATGATTGTAATATTTGCAATCACGAGCATTTCACAAGTTTTTTTTTACACAAATAATATAACCCACCAAGCTAGCTAACTAGCGGCTTAAGACGCCTAAGGATCAACGGCTATCATTGTTGACAAAACTCAAATTACATTAGCATTATGAAATTATAAGAATAAAGTTAAGCTGTAACCTTTTTTGCAATTAATAATAACATCTTAACCGCATTTTTTTTGCGAAACGTGTGATCTGAACATTATGTTTTGTGCAGCATGTTTAAGAACCCAATGGTCATGTAATAGGAGTGCCTAGTGGCTTTCAAGATAAACACAAAGACACAAAAGACGTGGCTGATTGCATTTTCCGAACACATTAATTACGTAAGTGATTTAAGGGCCAAGTGAAACGTAACTTAATTTCTCAATCTACGTCGCGAATTCTACGCAGTTTCTAAGTATTAATGTCAGTATCCTGAAATGAAAGTATTAGACCCCTTAGACCCCTTACACAGAGCGAGTTTTAGCATCAATGCAGTCGCGCGTTTTAAAAACGCGCTTCAGATGCTAACGCACGTTTGCATCGCGACTGCATCGCTGCTAAAAGTCGCAGTGTGTAAAGGGTATTTTAGCATCGATACATTGGTGCGTTTTGAAATCGCGCTTTAGCATCGTGACTCGACCAGAGAACAGATTTAATTTGGCATCGATGCAGTCACGCTTTAGTATCGATGCAGTCGCCAAAATATAGTGCATAATTTGTCAATTAGTTTAGCTTAGCTTAGCTTCTGCATTGTGACTGCATCGATGCTAAAAGTAGTGCATTGTGTAAAGGTTGATATTTTGCGACTGCATCGATGCTAAAAGTAGCGCAGTGTGTAAAGGGTGACGGTTTGTGACTGCATCGATGCTGCATCGCGACTGCATCAATTCTTAAAGTCGCAGTGTGTAAAATGACATTTACAAAGATAATCGCTGACAAATACGTAACGTTTTAAAATTTGGTATTATATTCGACGAATATTCTTTTTCTTCCGTTGGTAGCATCGGACCTCAAAAAGTTTGCAAATCATTTCCATAGTATACATTGTAATAATTATCTATTTATATCCGCTAGCCGCCCTTCGGATGGTATTTATTTGTATTGATATTTCCTAAATCCGATTGTTTCTTCAGTAATAGGCTAAGCGATTCCCAACCGTTAAGATTTATATATTACTTATCTCGAATATTAGATAAAGATTTATTAAAGTAACTGAAGCAAAGATCTCATAACAAATCAACCGCCACACAATTAACGGGACAAGTAGTAACCTTAATAAGACGATGGTTTATCTCACCAATACACAATAATATATTCAGTAAACATCGCCATCAGATACGAATGAATTAGAATCATACAACGGCCCACTGCAAAATAATTACTAATAAAGTCATAATGTGTTTTTTTAAAACAAGAACTTATAATAATAATTAATAATAATGTTTTAGAAAAATATTGAAATTACGTTATATTAAAGCTTGGTAAAGATTTATTTATTTTAACTTTATTGCACAATAATAAAATTTTGTACAAAAGGTGGACTTAACGCTATATGGCGTTTCTACCAGTCATGCCTTTGGGCTAAGTAGATATGATTGTGAGCGGTACGACAAAGAAACAAAATTAATTATATATAAAAAAGTAAATTGTCTACATAAATAATGCAAACGTACTTAGATTTATAATAAAATTAATACCAAATAAATACAATTAATACTTTCTAGATATTACATAATATACATAACACAATCAATAAAATAAAAACATTAATAATACATACACTATACCAACATATATTACATATATACTATATATTATGACGAACGTTGTATAGATGTTATGAAGTTGATTCCGTTATATGAAGATAAAGATGCGTGGCATATCGTTGAAATGCCAACATTCATGAATTTTATTTAAATCGGAAAAATTCACCAAAACTTGTTTAATATTTCTAAGGAGAAAAGGTAGTACGTTACATTTTATACAGAATTTGATGAACGCGTTTTTCTAAGCTTTAATAAGGTAAGTTATATTCAAATAAAGAATACTCAATGTGACATCTGTTTCTCATTTCCTCCTCAAATTAGGGGCACCCTCCAAGGCCGAGTAATTACATTTTCTGTTATGAATTGAAGAGGATTTTTCATTTGGACACCTTAATGATTTTGTAGGATAGGTATCAGTTGATTAAGCTGCCGTGTACTTTGGTACTTTGTATTGCTATTATTATTTTAATGGAGTGAAGACACACAACTTTTACTGGTTATTTTTATCTTAATTTATATTGCAAAAATAAACCCTGAAAATTATTCTGATTTAGCATGACCTTTCCGAGCAAAGAAACGCCTACACTTGTTTATTGTTTGCGTAAGGTACATAGCAAATCTGGCTTCATAAAATATCACGTTTCAAGGGTCTGTTAAACACAATTTATATCGTTTACTTTTATTTGAATGTGAAAAACATTACAATTTGTATCTATTAAAAAAAAATAAGTACGGATAAAAAACATAATTTCATGTCATTAAATTAAACAAAGCTGATGGTAATGCTACTGGTATTCATTTTCAGTAACCAAAAAACAACTAAAGTATCTACTGAAATCATTTTACTTTTTCAATTAATAACCATCAGGTAGCCTTTCTTCAGGTCACTTCGTATTATGTGATGATATTCAAAGAGCCGATTCACCCTAATATATGAATTATTTTTTGTAGAAAAAACTTTGGGGTTTTATACGCTAGTTTTTGATAAAATTAGCGATTAAGGTATATATTTTTATTAATAAAGGTTAAGATAAAAGAAAAAATGGACATTGAATTAAGAGAGTCAAAGCCGATGACATAGACAACTCAACAAAAAATAATAATTAAAACAATCTCGATTTCCCAAAAAATAATGATGGTAAACTGTTTCTATGATGTATACAAAACGATTTGGCCTTAAATAGTTTTAAAAATTCATCGTTATTTAAGTTTTCGGTGAACGGTAAAACCAACTGAGCAATATGTATCATTTGACAAAGTTAAGAATTCCCTACATCGAAAACTTCTTTGACAGTCGTTTGAATAATTTATAGCACAAGCAAAGTCGCGTATATCTCTAGTCATATCCGCGGTTCCGCACTTACTCATATTGCACATTGCCAAACGCCGGCTTCGTTTCAAGTACCTAGTCGGTAGCCTAGACCGAAAGAACTATAAAAGGGCTAGCCTAGGTAACCTAGGTACAGTCGGAGCATCGTCGTCACTTGTTAATAACCGTGAGAAACAAACAATACACAATGTACAAACTGGTAAGGATATTTAAAATTAAATACATAAATAGCACAAGTTGGTTAGATCAGCGAAGATTCCGTTTAAGAAAAGTTATCAATGAGTGATCTCATGCCCAGATTTTTTCATTTAAATAAGTAATTATATTCTTATACTGAAAGTTTTAAATCACTTTCTTAACGATTACTTCTTTTTTACTAAAATTATTAATCTGTATTATTGTCAGATATTATAATTTTACTTAATCTGTGAAGTAAAAATTATCTATGTTAAAATTTCAAAATTTGATGTTATATTTTTCACACATTTTTGTCATTTTTATGTCAGTGGCATATTTTAATTTTATTTTAATTGGTATGGGTTTGCTCTTGACTTCAGACCAAACTTGGAGTGCTACTAAGGAGAAGTTGAAGATGGAATGAGCTCGCCCAGAAGAGCTCGCCTGTTCACCTGAACTTTGATTACGATATCATTTAATATCTACATTTTTCAATTCAATGTGCATTTTGAAAACCTAAAATAGTTCCGCATTACTTATCACGAATCAAGAATTACTTATCCATGTTAGGTTTTTCTTAGGACTAGTTTTTATTTTCTTGTGTATATGAAATCATATCAAAATTTACTGTATAATTGTTAATCTGCAAGACAAAAACTTTAAGCAATTAAATTTCCAATTTTCAGGCTCTCTTCCTTGCAATGGTAGCCTTCGCCAGCGCCGGCATTATCGCGCCTGTGGTCCACCCAGTTCCGGTGGTCCACCCTGTACCGGTCGTTCACCCCGTGCCGGTAGTCCACCACGCGCGGGTGGTCGCCCCGGTTGTCCACCCTGTTCCGGTTGTCCACCCGGCCCCTATTGTCCACCCGGTAGTGCCGGTGGTGAGACACGCACCGCTCATCTCTGTACATCATTAAAGTTATCTGGATAAACTGGGATTACCAGCGTTCGGAAAAAGTGAAGAGCTGTTTTCATTGGAATGTTCTTGTAAGCTAGGTTTGAGAATTAACTAAAAAAATATCTTTTACTTAAATTATATCAGTTTTATCAGGTTAAAGTTTAAGCCTACCTTTTATGTTTCTGATTTAATTTTTACCGATTTTTTTATTTCATTTTATTACTTTGTTTTCTTTGAGTCTGCGCTTGTTGCATTTTGATTTACATAAATTATTTATTGTAAAATAAATTTCAGTTTGAAAAGAATTGTTCTACTTTATTTAAATTTTTATTACGATATTTTTAAAAAGGGTTTAAAAAACTATAAAAAAGTCATTGAGTTGTTGTCCAGGTATTTAAGTGCATATTTTGGTTGCATGAAATAGCAAGTAATGAAGTTAATTAAGTCATCGATAAAAACGTTTCAGTATTCCTAGAATTCATTCATCAGCCGCACCAGGAGATCAGCAAAAAAGTGTAATAAACGATCTATCTCCCTGGAGATATTAACCTATTTCTATCCGGAAACATAGGTTAGGTAAAAAACCAAAAATATCCGAACGTAATCACATTATTTCCCATTATACTAGGAATTTATTGAATATGTTGGAATATGGAAATACGCACTCGTTTTCGAGACGTGGTCGCGGACATTTATCAGAAAAATGGCGCGGTATGATTTATAATCTTTTATTTCTTCCCTGTTTTCGCCATTTTAGCCGGTATAAGAGTCACTGACACCGATACAGCCGCAGACAATGCGAAGAGAAATGTACTATTTTTAGAACAACCAACAACGGACTTATGCCTAGCGTGACGCTAAATACTGGTTCGTTAAATGTTTTAATAGCGCACTCTAACGTTTATTGACATAATAAAACATTTCCGATTTTCTCAGTGAGTGTAAAAAGTCGTAATTCACTGTAGATTCGACTTTGAAATTCTCTCCCCAATGAAATCAGAATGTCTCCCAACAAATTCACTTTTAAAAAGTCTCTCCGCACCCACTATCTTAACCTTGGCTCTCTTCAGAATTAAAAACCATTTTCTTATATTTGTGTTTTTTTTGGATGTCATCAATATCATCACTTTTATCATTCATATTTTTGTATTTATTAAGTATATGCATTCTATGGATGTTTATTAGTCTTTTGCTTATGTATCCTATTATATATTTGTGTAATATTAGTATGTATGTTTATGTTAGTGCATTTTACTTCTTTTTTGTACTACTCCTCTCACTTATTATTAATATTCCGCCACTAATTAAACTCTCTGCATTACCAGGTGGTTGACTGGTAGAGAATGCCATAATGCATTAAGTCCGCCAATTGTACATTTACAGTGCAATAAAGTTTAAATAAATAAATAGATTCTGCGCATTTTAGATGCAAGTATAAATAATAACAATACATGTTTGACAACATCACATGCTGAAAGTGGTTTACTTATTTATTTTATTTCAACTATATTAGACTATATAGCGCTGTGAGCTGTATAGTGGGAGGACTTAGGCCCAATTTGTTCATCAAAGGTAATAGTAAAATTTCGTTACCAGCGGTTTTGAAGAAAAACTACCTTAAACTAATGTCAGAATGGCTTACTTTATTTAAATGACATTTGGTTAATGTATTTTTTCTTTTACACACACAAGCTCAAATATTCAATCGCTTGTAACGACATTATACCATTACTATCGATGAAAAAATTGGGACTTAGTGGTTAGTGAGATCATAAATTGATTACATTATATTTCAATAAAATTCAGCAGTTTTTTTCTCAGATTCATAATTAGTAGGTTGTACGAGTCATCGTATCATGTTCGACAATTCGATGTATTGACATTCATTATATTTACCTAATAAATCAGTGCAAATCAGCCACTCGGCGGAATCGGTCGTTTACATTGAGACATTACCCTTTCCCCTATATCACGACATTTTCTATCACCTCGACATCCTATCACCTTATCATTAAATGTAGATCACACTACATTTATGGTCCTTCGAAAAAACCTTGAACCAGTCAGTTATCATTCCCTCGTACCCTGTTCGTGAGACACGCGTCGCGGTACCTGGACTTTGGACATTATCATCGACATCGCCATCCTTTGGAAAAGTGACATTCAAGTGTAGTGCAGTGTTCTGTTTCTCCAAGTGTAGTAGCGAATCGGTTTGACTGGCCTCTCACCAGCGAGAATCCCCAGTTAAATTGAGACAAGGGCGCACATACTGCATCAGGGTTGCAGACACGGTACCTAACAACTACTTACACTATTATCATACATCGACATGGAATCTCTACTTCAGCGTCAAAACGAACTGATTCAGGAGATCAACAGAATTGGAATCAACTTCGCAAAGGACAGCGCGAACCGCAAAACTAAGGATTACATCGACAAACGCGTAACCGCCCTAGATCAATTTTGGGGTGAGTTCGAACAAAACAATGATCAATTATTGGCTCATGAAGACGATTCTGAGTACTTTGTCAACAACATTTACCAGCAAACGAAAGACTTCTACGAGAAACAGCGTAAAATGATCGCGAGTTATCCACCGTTCTTACCACCTGTGCCAGCCGCCGTTCCCGATTCAATCAAAAAGACATTTGACAATAATTCCCGTGAAGAACGTGGCACTAACCCAGGCGGCCCCGTAGATGAACTTCTTTCGCAACAAAGGACGTACTTTAGAGCTTTGTCTCGTGTCATAAAGCGTCCAGACATTAAAGACATCGAAGAGAAATGGGAAATTGAAGACCTACTAAAAGACCTTCAGCATCGTTGGCGTACAATCGACGAATTACATATGCGCATCGACAACATCTTAAGAGGCAGTGATCAAGACTATGAAGACGAGTTTATGACATACGAAACTATGTACAACAAAATTAAACGACAGTTAAACCGCAAGTTGAGTTCAACATCCCATCTCCAGCAATCGACACCCAGGATCGACATCCCTGTGTTTTCTGGGAAGTATAGTCAGTGGCCAACATTTTTTGACCTCTTCAACGAGACTATACATAACAATAACAGCATCAGCAATGCACAGAAAATGCAATATCTAAAGGGAAAACTACGCGGCGAAGCTGAGCGTCTCATCCAACATCTTAACATATCAGCTGAAAACTACGAGACAGCAAGAGACCTTCTTATGCATCGCTATAACAACACGCAAGTTTTATTCACAAACCAAATTGAAATATTCCTATCGCAACCATCTGTGCACCGGCAGACTTCATTCGAATTAAAACGCTTGTATGACACTACTATGGAGTGTATACATGCGATTCATAATCTTGGGGTCGATACGACATCATGGGATCCACTCATTGTTCATTTAATTTGCAAGAAACTTGACGCAGAAACCTACGCCGATTATAAGCAAACTCGCAAGGCACCGCGTGAGCTTCCGTCATTTGAAGAACTCATGAACTTCATTGAAAGTAAGTTTACTGCTCTAGAACCCATAACAAAGAAAGACAAGGACACAGAACCAAAGCCTTCGTTTTCATCTAAGCCGACATTCAAACAAGTTTTTCAAAAAAGGACATCTTACAAGCCGTATCATCAAGCTGTGGCTACATATACACCAAAGTGCCCATTATGTGAAGACAAACACGATTTGTACCAGTGTAAACGGTTCCTTAAAATGAACCCGGAAACACGCCTGACGTCAATTGCGAAACATGAAATATGCCAAAACTGCTTGTATAAACATAATGGCAAGCCGTGTAATTCGACGAAACGATGCAAGTATTGCAATGAGTATCATAATTCAGTCATTCACGACGACATTTTGCAATCAAGGTCGCAACAAATTTCAATTAATTCCTCGCCTTCTACATCGACATCGAATGACATTCGACAAACAAAACCGCATAGCAACAAGCCACACAGTGTTAACCACGTGGCTGCGGATGACGAAGAGATATTACTGACAACTGTATCACTCAGAGTAAAAGCCGCTGACGGCAGCTTTATGACACTTAGAGCGCTTTTAGACCAAGGCTCTCAAGTATCACTTATATCAGAGAATGCAGCTCAGACATTAGGCCTACAGCGCCGACATATCAATGCATCCGTCTCTGGCATTGGCACGAGTACCAAAAGTGGCAAAGGCATTGTCTCCATAGATTGTCAATCTCTATATGGAGACTACAGCTTCACGACACAAGCTCTCGTCATATCAAGAGTTATCAATTGTTTGCCAAACAACACATTCAGCAAACAATCATGGCCACATTTACAAAACATTAACCTCGCCGACCCCAACTACAACGTATCAAAACCGATCGATCTACTTCTGGATGCGAGTGTTTATTCCGACATAATCATGTCTGGACTTATCAAGGGCCCACTTCAGGCTCCCATCGCTCAACAGACAAGGTTAGGATGGATACTGTCCGGCAATGTCAGAACATTCAACTGTCACGTGGTCATCAATGAAGTAGACGACTTATCAAAGTTTTGGGAGGTCGAGGGCATACAAGACAACGCGTCAATAATGTCAGAGAAAGATCAATATTGTGAAGATCTTTATCAAGCGACAACTCAACGACTAGACACTGGGAGATATCAAGTAGCCCTTCCCATGAAGCAAGGCTTCGAAGATCTTCTTGGGACATCAAGGCCAAAGGCTATCATGCAGTTTAAACAGCTCGAAAAAAGAATGTCCAAAAATGACATCTTATCAACTGCATATCGCAATTTTATGGAAGAATATTTGCAATTAGGTCATATGAGTCACGTGGGCGAGTCGACCGGCCGCGCGACGCCTATACCTACTTGTTACTTACCTCATCACGGCGTTTTGAATATGGACTCTACGAGCACTAAGTTTAGAACTGTATTTAATGCTTCAAGCAAGACATCATCCGGACACAGCCTTAACGATCTGATGGAATGTGGTCCTAACCTGCAGCAGGACCTTCAAGGACTTATTCTGTTGTGGAGAACTCATAAATATGTTATCACTGCAGACATTGAGAAAATGTTTAGACAGATCCTTATCAGAGAACAAGACACTTCACTACAAACTATCGTCTGGAGGTCGACGCCCGAAGACCCTCTGCGTGAATTTCGGCTAACAACTGTCACGTATGGCACCAAGGCCGCGCCATTCTTGGCGATAAGGACATTGCGACAAATAGCTCAGGATTACGCCGAAGATTATCCTCTCGCGGCTGCTGCGCTACAATCATCATTTTATATGGACGACCTCATGAGTGGCCATGACGACCAAATTCAGGTCAAGGAGCTACAAGGACAATTAATCAAAGTTCTGCAAGGAGCCGGCATGAACTTACGCAAATGGTCGAGTAACAGCCCTGACATTATCAACGATTTGCCGTCCAACAAAATCAGCACTCCTCTCGAGTTCCGTGATGCAGAATCTCGAAAAACATTGGGACTCAGGTGGAACCCATCATCTGACTCGTTCAGTTTTCAAAATAAAATTGACTATAATACAAATGACACACAGAAGTACACTAAGAGACAGCTCCTGTCCGACATATCGAAGATCTACGATCCTTTAGGCTGGTTATCACCTATAACTATAAAGGCAAAAGTCATCTTTCAACAAACATGGCTTACAAAGTTACAATGGGACGACGAGCTGCCCACTGACATACAGAAAGAATTGCAACAACTTAGAGATGATCTGAAAAACATAGAAAAGTTTCAGATTGACAGATACCTGGGTGACAAAAAAACCTATCAATTGCACGGCTTTTGCGACGCCTCAGAAAAGGCTTATGCATGCGCTGTGTACATTACAACATGTGACAGTAAGGGCGAGTACACAACGCGCTTAGTTATGGCAAAGACTAAGTTGGTCCCACATAATAAACAAATATCACTTCCGAGATTGGAATTGTTGGGAGCCTTACTTTTATCACAACTTCTGAAGAAGGTAGCAGAAACCATATCGGTATCCACTATCACCGCATGGACAGACTCAATGGTGGTGCTGGGCTGGCTCAATGGAGACGTCACTAGGTGGAAGGCATTTGTAGCTAATCGAGTGCGACAGATCACCGACGTCATACCAGCATCCCAGTGGCATCACGTTAGATCAGAAGACAACGCCGCGGACTGTGCAACCCGCGGCCTAACATCAAAATCGCTACAAGAGCACAAGTTGTGGTGGGCAGGCCCTCTGTGGCTTAATTCACCAACCCCTTGTCAAGACACATCCTCAATCAAAATTGAAACTCCGTTGATCGAAGTCAAGAAATCAACACTTGTGAACACAGCCTTACATCTGAGCGAAAATATCATAATTAAATTATTACAAGACAATAGTTCATTGACGCGAGTAACTCGTATCGTGGGCTGGATATCGCGTTTCATCACGCGATTACGACATCGAAACTGCACTTCGACACAAAATGCTGACACTCTGACAACGATCGAGTTAAAAACTGCGCAAACCATTATTATAAAGAATATTCAGTCACTGGAATTTGAAGACGACATTTTTCATTTGAAGAAAGAAGGCCGCATTCAAAACTCAAGCAATATCTCAAGCCTCAATCCTTATATAGACCAGAGTGGACTCTTGAGGATCGGCGGGAGACTAGAACACGCTTCCATCGCTCACTCTGCCAAACATCCTGTGATCATACCTGGCAAGAATCGACTGACAGAGCTTATCATAAATCAAGCACATATCACAACCTTACACGGCGGTCCCCGATTGACATTATCATTTATCCGACACAATTATTGGATTATTGGGGGCATTCGCGTCGTTAAGAAAATCATCAGGCAGTGCGTTAAGTGTAGGCGCTTCAGTCAAGAAACCAGCAAGCAAATCATGGCTGACCTACCTCGGCCGAGAGTCAACCCTTCGCGACCATTCACAAACACAGGCGTGGACTTCACTGGACATGTAGAGGTCAAGGCCAACAAGGGGCGGGGCATCAAAACGACGAAAGGTTACATCGCTGTATTCGTTTGTCTTGCGACAAAGGCTGTGCATTTTGAGCTGGTGTCTGACTTGAGTACACCTGCATTCTTGGCTGCATTCCGTCGGATGTGTGCTCGCCGTGGTACTCCTCGGCATGTATACTCCGACAACGGTACAAATTTTGTTGGTGCCGACAAGATACTGAGACAAGAATATAAGGCAATACTGGACACTATTGACACATCATTCATTAAAAATATCAACGAGCTTGGCGTCACCTGGCACTTCAACGCTCCTTCCTGGCCCAGCGCTGGTGGGTTGTGGGAGAGCGCCGTAAAAAGCATGAAATTCCACCTCAAGCGGGTCCTGGGTGACCAAAAACTGACATACGAGGAGTTCATTACGTTGCTGCACCAAATCGAGGCGTGCATGAACTCGCGACCTTTGTACCCGTTGTCAGAAGACCCAGATGACGAAGTTCTCACACCTGGACACTTTCTGGTGGGTGACTCACTGCTAGTTAGACCCCAAACCGATCCTGATGTCGTAAACTTACCAACTCGATGGCAACTTGTGCAGTCTATGAACAAGCATTTTTGGAAAAAGTGGTCAAACGCCTACCTCCAGCACCTGCAAACCAGATCAAAATGGAGACAACCTAGTGAGAATATGAAGGTCGATGACATAGTCGTTATCAAAGAAGACAATATGCCACCGGGAAAGTGGGCTATTGGACGTATTTTAGAAGTTCACCCCGGGAAGGACGGCTTTGTACGAGTTGTGAGTCTGAAAACACAACACAACGTTATAAAGCGCCCGATCACCAAACTTGTCAAGCTGCCTGTTCACAATGACACCCATCATGATCAAGCCGACTGCAGTAAAGAACGTGCACACAAAGATTATCGACAACCAAAAGGACACACTCGACGTGGCGGCGGCGGCGGCAGTAAGAAGACATTTATGAGTAATTTTATATTGCTGACACTATTTGCATTTATGTCAATATTATTACCAAGTATGCAACAAGACGTGACACTCTTTAATATCACCGCCATCGACGCAGGCCAAAATCTATATTTTGATAAAATATCAGATTTACGGCACATCAAGGACGAGTGGAAGTTAGTCATTTATTACAACATGACATCTTATTGGCATGGACTCTCGGCGATAAAACAGTACGTCACACATGTGAAGTCATTATGTCACGTGAATACGCCCTACGACAGTACTGTGACGCAACTGCAACATGAGATCAATGAAATCGAGCATTACGACAAGTTGCTGCGTTATCAAAACAAACGAGTAAGGAGAGGCCTTGTGAATGGCATTGGCTACTTGGCTAATTCATTATTTGGAGTCCTTGACGAGAGATTCGCTGAACAATATAAAATCGACATAGAGACTATCGCTCGCAATGAAAACCATCTTCAAACCTTAATCAAGAATCAAACACTTGTCATAGAATCTGAATACAATATCATCAAACGTAATGAAGATATAATGAACAAACAAGTTAACTTCATTAAGAGCACTCTGAAAAATCTCACTTGGGAAGTAGGTCAAGTGCGAATAGATAATCGAAATAGCAACTACGTCATTGCATCTTCGTTGGCGGCAAGCATTATCCTGACAAACCTGCGACGCATGCAAGATGTGTTACTCAACACAATCACTGATATCAGTCAAGGCCACATAGACATACACCTGTTTTCGCCTGAACAACTAGAACAGCAAATAAACATTATATCTGGACAATTGCATGGAGACCTCGCATTACCAACTGACATAAGCGATATTCGACAGATTTACAAACTCCTTAAAGTATTCGGGAGAGTCATAGATAACTAACTTATCATTGAAGTCAGAATCCCTCTCGTAAGCAATGAAGTATACGAGTTAAACAAGATCGTCACTGTGCCCCAAAGGGAGCGAGAAAGGATACGCTATGTTATCTCTTCTTATCAATACATAGCATTCGATGTCAAGAAAGACGCTGCTTTCCTTTTAACGGAACATCATTTACAAACTTGCATTTCTACACAAAGGGACACTATTCTTTGCTCATTAGATGAACCAATATATGATCTAAAAATAAAGAGTTCAATCTGCAACATAAAGCTAATAGCGAATGACGTCACGACTAGTGAATCACCATGCTCGTCACACGTAGCGCCGTGCACCGCTGACAAGTGGATAAAGTTACACCCGCGAAACAGCTGGCTGTACTCATGTTGCGATAAATGCATGGTGCGCATATTTTGTCTTACGAGAACAGCTGTGCATAGTATTACGGGGACTGGTGTTATCACTCTAGTTCAAGGTTGCGTCTGTCACCGTCACTCCCGGCTAGTGTGGACAAAGGGTGTTTAAAAGGTACTAATATTCGAATGAAATAAAGAAATCCGGGTATAGCATTTGGCAACAAAAGTTTATTCAAATTTGCTATTACACATCTACCTTTTAACACCTTTAAACAAATCAAATTCAAAACTTAATAGCTCAGAATACAGTAGAGACTAGGTTAGGTTCTAATTTAGTTATCAATATCTATACTATTACAAATCTTAATGTTCACAAATTTCTAATTAAATAAAGATAAACCACCAATTTAAGTGTTTAGTTACCTAAATAAATTCCAAATTTATCCTCAAAGGGATTCCTAAATTATGCCTAAATTAATAGCTAAATTATCCCACTTTTCACTAAAGTTAAAGTAATACAAGGAAAACCAACCTTTGATTTCAACGGAGGTTACTATTTCAAATCTTTGTTGCATCAAACTACAAACAATTCTGCAACATTACCCCAAAATTTCACCGATACCGATCCATCCTCAAAACAGCAGACAAGAAGCAAATCAATCCATAAGGAAGTTCTGACTTCAAAAATTAATCCAAATGAGGTCTAAGTAAGGTCTTAGTAAGGTCTAAGTAAGGTCACTGAAAAGAATTTACAAAAGGTTAGTTCAACGCACAAACCAAAGTAAAAGTTAAAAAACACTAACTTTTCATAATAAATATTTACCTGAGGTTACAACATGATCACCAAATTGTGACTGTTCAACTTACAGACACATATCAAAAGCGAAACCTAGAAATAAAAGAAAGTTCTAGTTAACAACCAATTTTTTTTTTCTAAGTGAGGGTGGTTATACTTTTCATCACCCTATTTATGAAATCTATAATAAACCAATTTAATACCTGCAAAAGCTGGCTCGCCATATAATTTCTGAATTAATTACTAAACATTTATGCTAATTTTTCTATTTGAGACCTGAAATGATAAAAATTACAACTCTCAATACAATATGCCCAGATGTAGGTAGGCTACATTTTCTTTACAAGGATTTCCAAAGGAGTTTCCCCGAAATACTTACCATTTTCCAGTCATTTATATCAAATCATTTTTGAAATTAATTCATCCAAATTGACATGTTGGCGGCGTCTGAAACGATAAAAGAACCATGTGCTCAGACTCTAAGAAACGTCTCGCAACAAACAAAAATCAACGCAAACCTTTCTGCAGATACTTACCAGGAATAACTATCAAACTACAAAATAATTTGGGGCGTGCCCCGTAATCACATTTCTTTAATTAATTACATATTAAGACACGTTCCACTCCGACGCACGACCAACAGTGCGGCACCGGAAAAAAAGCAGCTGTCACACTTGACACATGTCAGTGTCACCATCCATCTTATCTATGCCAAAATATGGACTGAAGTCCTACATCCATTTAGCTTTTCGTTTCACGCGAACTTAGACAAAAATATACAACGTTACAATACCCCCCTCCCAAAGAAAAGAGGTTCACTACAGTGAACCGAAAGCTGACCCCAGCTTCCGTAACTGTAAAAATATGTACTGTTACCAAATGCCAAAATAAAATCAAAATATTCTCCTTCCACTATCCAACAAGTCCTAACTGACACTAAAAGGCAAACAATTTCACATGAAGGATTCAAACTATTACTGTAGGTCCAAAATTAAATACCAAAAAAATGTGTCCCAAAGGATCTCAAAAAAAGCTAACCTTAAGTTATTTAAGGGTGCTCTGCTAAAATTATTCAAAAGACCTACAAAAAAACAACGCTATTTAAGAATATTCTATTCCAAAATATCGACAATACCTCAAAAAAATCTTAACTCAAAGCTATTTAAGATTTTCTGTTCAAAATATCCAAAACACCCAAAAAAAGAACTCAAAACGCCGTTTAAAAATATTTCAACTAAAAACATCCAAAATACCTAAAGATCTCAACGTCAACGCCATTAAATATTGTTCTGTTCAAAATAATCCAAAAGCTCTCAAAAAAAACAAATTAACTACATTGAATGTTCTGTTCAAAATTATCCAAAAGCCCTCAAAATAAAATCTCAATATCAAGGTAGTTTCTTTTTTCTTAATTTACTCATAAGTTAATTAAGTCAAAAATCGGGCAACAAACACATTCAAATAATTCCAAAACGACCTCATGCTAGACAACAATTCAAAATCATAAGTTTCAAGCGACTTAACTTAAGGGTTTCCGCTAAAACATACCCACAAACAAATTACTTTCATTCTTCCACAAGCAAACAATCTTATCAACCTCGCCTTTCATACTTCATCATACAAAAACTAAACAGTTTTATTTCTCAATCTAAATAAAACTGAACCCTTTCACTTTTGTGTTTAGAATTTTCATCAATTTAAACACAACCAAAGAAACTCTAGTCGAATCAAAACTTATGTCTCAATATCCTTAAATGCCACGAACCGAGTGAACGACCATCCATAGCCTCCAACTCGTAAACAAAATGGTGAAAAATACCTCAGTGATCCCACACCAAACAAAAAAACAAACAAACTGGTGCCAAATTGGGCATCACCTGAGTGTAGCTGGATTTCCAAACTACATCACCAACCAAAAATCAAAACGCATTTCTGCGCCCTAAAACAACAAAATTTGTGGCATGTCTAGCACGGACACTAAAAACTTCAAAAAATATCCTTTAAAAAACCGAACTCACCGACATAATACTCCTTAGGCATAGTTACTGCGTACTCCGTCGCGGTATCCCTGTAAAATTATGTTAAGGAATGTTGTAACAAACCAGTGCCTCCCTGAATCACGATCCCATAATATGTGTCCAATTTAACCACAATCACGGTTTCAGTAACTCATGAATCACTATAAATGGTTTCTAAAATTTTTGGCAACATCTGTACCAGTAGCACGCCTAATAGGAAACAACAGAGTCAATTTACCAAAACAATGCATTACACCAAGAAAATTGTAACTGATTTCTTGGTTTATATACAAAACAAATGCAAGTAACATAATTTAATTCGTTTTCAGAACAACTCCAATAACGCTGACACGTAACCACAATGACCCTACATTTACTTCATAACTCATTTATCAATGTACCCACAACAAAAGCAATAATTAAAATCCAAAATTATTTCAACTAATTCTCAACGCAAACTCATATAAATTACACTGTAATATCACTGTTAAGTCAAATTATTTACTATTTCTTTTGGTGGTTTATATTTTTACAAGTTGTGACCTAGGCAAATGTTTTCTTTTTACAACAAAGTTATAATGGTTAAAATAGGTGTGAAAATATCACAATCAAAACAAATACAAAATATACCTCAATACATATACAGGTTTAGAGAATTTCATTAATGCTAGGTAAAAGCAAACAAAAGGTTTTGGGATTTCACAAAATAAGGTTTACACCATAACAATAACTTTTATTTGGTTAGTAAATACAAATTGTTTGATGCAACACTAAACTTGTGGGATAATTCCTAACCAGTTAGTAACACAGGCAAAATAAACCTAAGCTAAATAATATGGTGGTTAATTAGCATTCCAAAAAAATTCTAACAACAAAGTGCTCAAAATTGTACTAATAACTAATTCTAAAGTTGGGCGCCATTTGTCACCGTCACTCCCGGCTAGTGTGGACAAAGGGTGTTTAAAAGGTACTAATATTCGAATGAAATAAAGAAATCCGGGTATAGCATTTGGCAACAAAAGTTTATTCAAATTTGCTATTACACATCTACCTTTTAACACCTTTAAACAAATCAAATTCAAAACTTAATAGCTCAGAATACAGTAGAGACTAGGTTAGGTTCTAATTTAGTTATCAATATCTATACTATTACAAATCTTAATGTTCACAAATTTCTAATTAAATAAAGATAAACCACCAATTTAAGTGTTTAGTTACCTAAATAAATTCCAAATTTATCCTCAAAGGGATTCCTAAATTATGCCTAAATTAATAGCTAAATTATCCCACTTTTCACTAAAGTTAAAGTAATACAAGGAAAACCAACCTTTGATTTCAACGGAGGTTACTATTTCAAATCTTTGTTGCATCAAACTACAAACAATTCTGCAACATTACCCCAAAATTTCACCGATACCGATCCATCCTCAAAACAGCAGACAAGAAGCAAATCAATCCATAAGGAAGTTCTGACTTCAAAAATTAATCCAAATGAGGTCTAAGTAAGGTCTTAGTAAGGTCTAAGTAAGGTCACTGAAAAGAATTTACAAAAGGTTAGTTCAACGCACAAACCAAAGTAAAAGTTAAAAAACACTAACTTTTCATAATAAATATTTACCTGAGGTTACAACATGATCACCAAATTGTGACTGTTCAACTTACAGACACATATCAAAAGCGAAACCTAGAAATAAAAGAAAGTTCTAGTTAACAACCAATTTTTTTTTTCTAAGTGAGGGTGGTTATACTTTTCATCACCCTATTTATGAAATCTATAATAAACCAATTTAATACCTGCAAAAGCTGGCTCGCCATATAATTTCTGAATTAATTACTAAACATTTATGCTAATTTTTCTATTTGAGACCTGAAATGATAAAAATTACAACTCTCAATACAATATGCCCAGATGTAGGTAGGCTACATTTTCTTTACAAGGATTTCCAAAGGAGTTTCCCCGAAATACTTACCATTTTCCAGTCATTTATATCAAATCATTTTTGAAATTAATTCATCCAAATTGACATGTTGGCGGCGTCTGAAACGATAAAAGAACCATGTGCTCAGACTCTAAGAAACGTCTCGCAACAAACAAAAATCAACGCAAACCTTTCTGCAGATACTTACCAGGAATAACTATCAAACTACAAAATAATTTGGGGCGTGCCCCGTAATCACATTTCTTTAATTAATTACATATTAAGACACGTTCCACTCCGACGCACGACCAACAGTGCGGCACCGGAAAAAAAGCAGCTGTCACACTTGACACATGTCAGTGTCACCATCCATCTTATCTATGCCAAAATATGGACTGAAGTCCTACATCCATTTAGCTTTTCGTTTCACGCGAACTTAGACAAAAATATACAACGTTACACGTCGTCAAGGGCGAAACCTTCACCATACGATCACACAACAATTTCTTGAGTAAAATACATCAACAAATTGACACCGTGGGAGTTCCGAAGGCATCTATACTAAACACCATCATCAACAGCAGTTATATTGACACCTCCATCCCTATCGAAGATCACCAGTTGATATTCAATCATCTGCAAAAGGACATTGACCAGTTGAAGGAAAAATCGTCCGAACATCTCAATGTTCACGATATTCATCACTATTCCATAACGTACATCTTACTGGCAATAATTCTAATCGTACCATGTTGCGCTGTTTACTACTGGAGATATCGTAGACAACGCGTCTCGGCGCCTGCTACCGAAGAAGCGATCGAGACTATCCCCCACGCCGTCAGCACATTCAGCGTCGACCGTGGGACTTCACCTACTCCGATGGCATCGCAACGCTTTAGAGTGCCGACTATTAATGTTTAAATTGTTTATTAATTTAATGTTTTCATTTGTGTTTTTTTTCTATCTTTAGTTATTTCTTTGTTTTTTTTTTAAAATGGGCAAGATGTACGAGTCATCGTATCATGTTCGACAATTCGATGTATTGACATTCATTATATTTACCTAATAAATCAGTGCAAATCAGCCACTCGGCGGAATCGGTCGTTTACATTGAGACATTACCCTTTCCCCTATATCACGACATTTTCTATCACCTCGACATCCTATCACCTTATCATTAAATGTAGATCACACTACATAGGTATTTCCAAATAACAAAATCAAGTGTTTTATTTATACCCATAGCTCAAGTAGAAACTCTTGCAATTGTTATTTAAAATAGATAAAAAAAAAGAAACACTACAAAACAAAAATATATGAAAAAGAGGTTTTATATTTATTTAAAAAAAATAGTAGCAGCAATTAGTTTAATATTTATAATCACATACTACTCGTACTTAGTTTCAAGGTTATATTGCAATATTTTTTACCATAAATTAGCAGTGCATGCCTCATATGGTAAAGTACGGAAAACAGCACGTCAAGGTAACCACTTCGGTATCTTATGCAGCTGTAATAAGGGTTAGATTTCAACAAAAATGTGTAACCTAGCAACTGTACATAAAGGATAATGCGTCAATCACCATAGCTCTCTGGATTCTAAAATTAACCTCACATTAATCTTGAAATAACCAGGGCAGGGCCCTCCATTCTAGTTACTAAGTACTCCAAACCCGTGTGTTAATTTATGATCATTTCTCTCGAAGGTATATTGCCCTCTTGAAAATTTTAGTCTCATTTTCCCCTCATTTAGAAGGATCAGGGTCACACAAAAAGGCGATTAATATATTAGACCTTCCTTTTAACAGCTGCCCGGCAATTATCCTTGGGGTGTTTTAGGAGGCACATTTGGGAGCAATACAGGTGTTTGGTTATAGGCACTTGAGAATTGGAAGCTTCTGGCGCGATTGGATTTTCAAGGGCACAATTCGTGATCAAAGTAGATGGCTCTTATGTAAATATGCGGTCACTACAATATTTTTTCAGTGTCATTGATAATTTTCGCCGCCTACTTAACATGATTTTTAAAACCGTAACTTAGGAAGGTTATAGTTGGTATTGAGTGAAAGAGTTCCACATAACCCCTAGGGCTCTATTTTTGATTCACTCGCGTGAATAAGGCGAGCGATTTTCGTTCGAAAAACAATTACGAGTCCATAAAAATTACGTGAGACTTAGACGTAAGTGCTTCACAAACTATTATTTTTTAATCATTTATGTGATGATGCAACCAATTTTCATTTAAAAACCAAACGTGATTTTAAATCACTTGCGTTAAGCTCTGATATTGATTGATTAATGTCAGATTTTTTTATGAAAACGAGTATAATTCCACACGGGAGTGATAAAAATGAGATAACTGAATTTTGAGTACTAACGTCTATATTCAGCGTGATTTCCATTCATTTTTATTCATTCTCGAATAAAAATTATACGCCATATTGAAGAGAGTTATTAAAAATAGTCCCTGGTCTCCCTCGGGATCTCCGGGTATGCATTAGGCATTTCGTTCATGAGGTAGAGAACGCCATATAGCGTTAAGTCCACCTTTTGTACATTTTTTTATTATTGTGCAATAAATTATAAAAATAAATAAATATTTTTATCATTAATAAAATAAATGGGTAGGTTAAAGTTCAAAATTGCCTGCTAAACTTGATACACATACCATTTTCTTCGATATAATAACAAAATACTAGTTCCATTTGATTTGAATTTTTACTAAAGTTAGCATTTGCTATATATAGGGTCTATTTTGGGAAGTAATATTATGACTTTGAGCATAGTCTCTTAACATCAAAAGTTGTGTTTCATAACACCAGCCTACCTTGTATTTGAAGCTTATGAATATTATGTCTCTGTTCATAATTAAAATATTATTTGTATTACACAGGTACGTGTGAGTTTATTTGTATAAATAGCAAGATGATGTATTCCTCCCACTTAGCCGATTTGCTACCAAGTTCAAAACACACGAGTTCATACTATAAAACTTTAAAAAAAAACACATTGTTTTGTAAATGTGATAACTAGTTGTAGTCCCTGTAGGTAATAGAAAATAGTAAGGGAAACATTAAATTATTACAAACAAAAAAAAACAATTATTCAGAGGCGACATTTCATACGATAACATTTGCTTTTCATATCCCAATAAGCATGATGGAAATCACCATAGCATTACGAACAATCGTACTCCCAACAAATATAAACCCCAAGACATTATCCAGCCTCATACATCAATCGAGATCTTAGCGAGTAACTACACAAAGAAAAACAAAAGAAAATTTATTACCCCTCTCGTCTCCTTGACTTAATATAACAGGCAAAATGAAAACGGTTTCATCCATTTTTATGCATTTCCTCATAGGCCGACGTGATGCGATACACTTATCTTCGCATTCGGGATGTGGCCCTGAGATTTACATCAGCCAAGGCTCCAAGGACCCTCGTCCTTGGTTAGGAAGAAGGCCCGCGATCAACAGAGCGAATCAGCTGATAAAGCTGATGGTCTTTTGCAGAAGGCGAAATGTAATAAATGTGTCAATCATTTTGTTTGAAGACTTATCTTTGGCACCATGGCGTCTTTCGGCGCCTTAGTTCATTTTGCATAACAATTATTTGATTTACTTAACTATAGCGACCCACCCCCTTTGCACGAAGGGCTATGTTTGATCCATTTGCATTAATTTGCAACGCAAGCGCAAAAAAAATATATTTTACGACTCTACATAGAAACCTCTCAAATACTCCGACTAACTACTATATTATTTATTTTTTAAAGTGATAAACCTTCGTCTTAAATCACTCAATATATTTAAAAAAAAGTGCGTTGCGTAGATTTTAAAAGATTTAACCATACATACACATAGGCAGTGGGAAGCGACTTTGTTTTGTACCATGTAGTGTACGATACTTACTTAAAACTTCTGTGAATCTCTACATTTTTGTAAGCTATGTACCTTAAAACACAGCCATTGTTTTCCTTAGACCAATATTTTTTGTTGTTACAGTGATAGCAGGCATTACCTATACAAACTGTTAGCTTTTTAAAAAAAAACTTAGGGTCTCATCCTTTTGCGGCTAGTTAACAACAACATTATTTTTGCAATTCACGTTCATAGCGGTCAAGGGATTACAGTGAGTGGTCCCTTCAGGCCTCCTTGGTTCAAGGCTGCATTTGTGCAAGGACGCCCCTTTCGGGATGTGCACTCATTCGCGAAATCGGCGGGGAAATGGCACGCACTTGGCTGGCCACAGTGGCCACTGACAGTAATGTGAACCCTTGTGTTTTCGAGTGGTTGTTCTCCGTAAGGCGGCTTTTTGTTGGGCTAAGGAAAAAATGTTTTGAAATAAAAAAGAAAACAAATGTTTTACTTGTATATTGGACAATATATATTGGACACCAATCACATACATTGCTCTGATCCCAAAGTAAGTAGCCAATGCACTTGTGTTATGGAAATCAGACACAACGGTGGTACCACGACACCCAGACCCGAGACAATATAGAAAATATAGTTTTCTACATTGACCCGATCGGGAATCGAACCCGGAACCTCACGAGATAGCGACGCTTGAAACCAGCGTGCTAGCCACTCGTCCACGGAGGTTTTATGTACTATCTTTATGCAAAATTTCAAACACCGCTTTAAAATCGAAGTTTAGTAACTAAATAATGCAAATCCAACAACTTGTTGACAACAGTAACAAGTATCATATGCTCCTTAAGAAGCTAGTGTGCATCGCTAAAATAAAACATTTCATCTGATAACAAAGAAACAATTGTTTTCCGAAATCTGTCTTTCAGCGTGACCCAGATTCATTTCATTCAATAAATCGTATTATTTACAACATGTTTCACTCACTAAAGTCAGAAAAACATGATAAAATGACCCAACAAGGAACCGTCTAATCTGCAGCCACAGATAAGACTACTGTCAGCAAAACAAGTGGACTAAAATTTTTATAAACTTTTAGTACCAAGAATTTACTAGAGCCTTATGGAATAGGGAAAATGGCGTTCATTTTCATAAATTACTTCATTATTCGTTCCTGAGATCTACAAAATATACGACTTAAAATTTTATACACAACGTGATGCCAAGTTTGGACAAGGAGTTGGAATTACTATTTGTAAGGGTTTGTAATTAATTCATGGGGTCCTTAAAAAAAACCTACAATGAACTTTTCTCAGTTTTTTTTTGGGAAACAAATTAAATGCGTGCCGTAAAATATATACTAATAATTAATGTGGTTTGAACTGTAAATGAAATTATTTGCATGTTATTTTATAAGCGAAAAATGAGCACCTTTTATTGTTTGTTATATCAATTTATACCATATTTTGAGCATCAAACGGTTTACGATTATGATTATCATTCAAAGTAGGTGCTGGTATGAAAATTTTAATTCATGTACTCCAATCAGACAGTCCTATGTGTAGATCTAGTTTACAAGTATTAATTTCCCTTTTCTGCTCACAGTCCCGGCTTCACGCACGATTTACATGACAGTATGTTACCATTCGGCAATTTCGTCTCCAAGGCTGAGACTCGGCCGTGACGTAGCTAGGACGTAGGGGTTTAAGGGGCCGGGTAAATAGGTATAGATGCCACGCTAATTTTATATTGGTATTTTATCTTGTAGTGTGCATTCAGTATTTTTTACAAAAACCTCGAATATTTGAGCTACGTTTACAAACTTGTGTAAAGATAAAAGCTTATTTCCAGGGCTGTTCCCTACGCGGCGACATTCCGTCTTTTGCAGGTATTGTTTTCTCCAGGTTCCCGTTTGGCTGTGAACGCATTTTAATGCTAATATTCAAACGGACATCCCGTTTATAGTAATTTGCAAACATACGATACCTGTTATTTACCGCCTTCAAAAAATGGAAGTATCAATTCGACCTGTATATATGTGTTATCGTCAGAATTTGATAAAATTTTAGTGTGTTGATCTTTTAAGGCTTAATCTCTTAACACGTGTGTAAAATTTCGTAAGTGTATGTATGTAGTCTCAGGATTTCTCGAAAACGAGATAGCAATATTAATTATTAGTCATAGCAAGATTATTCTTATGTAGTTAATTCAGGTATAGTTCAACATAGGATACAGTGTAAGTTTCATCAAATTGGTACAGTACTTTTAGAGATATGCATGCATGATGTCAAGCTTACCAACACTGACATTCTAGACACATCATGCACCGAATCCAAAAGAATTCGTTTCTCCTAAATAGAAGACGATGGCGTTACTTAAAGCTTTTTAGTAGTGTTTAGAAGGCGTTATTTTTCATGATACTTAGTTATTAATCAATTTTGGAAACTACTGGATCGATTTTTTACTTATCTAGTTTTATTATGTTCGCTTGCAAATCTCAAGTAAAATTGTGGAGTCTATATCTCTAAGAAGTCTATCCCGGCTTTATTCTAAAGGGGCGCAAGGACGACCTTGGGATGCAACTTTCCGCGTGCCTTTAAGCAAATAGTTCGCGTCGTGTCAAAAGCCGACCTCCGAGATTGTAATACGTTGTTTGTAAGGTTGAACCTTAGGGAAAATTGTTTTTATGGGTCACGATCCTGCAGCTGATTGGCGTTTGGAGAGATCATCTGTTGGTGAGATTATGAAGTGAATGGTTAAAATGAAAGCCTGGATTTTCTTTATATAGAGTAAAGACTTACTTTGACTTGTAAGTGCTTGTAAGTAATGTATTGCTCTCACTAGATGGCGTTAATATAGCTTTAGGAACATTTTTTTCTTGAAGGTAGGCCTCCCCCATGCTTTTTCACAGTGACCGCTTGTTCGTTGTTGTTTGGTTCGATGTACAAAAAAATATTGTAAAATATTATTACTCGCATTTTGGAACACTCGTCAGCTTTTGGTCTTGTGCTTTTGCTGGTGAATTTACTGCAGTAATTGCTTGTCTATCAAAGCATTGAAAGTCCATTTGACTGTGCCTTATAAATAAATATTGGACACCAATCACATGCATTGCTCTGATCCCAAAGTAAGTAGCTAATTGCACTTGTGTTATGGAAATCAGACTCAACAGTGGTACTGCAACACCCAGACTTGAGAACAAAATAAAGTTTTTGATGTCTATATTGACCTGACCGGGAATCGAACCTGGGACCTCGGAGCGGCCACGCCTTGAAACCAGAGTGTTTAGCCACTACACCACGGGCGTCGTCCTTTTGAGTGGACCCTCATACTATAGGATGAGGTGAGAACTTTTTCAAATGTGTCCCTTTTTTATTTAATGGGTTGTTGGATTCATTCAATGATTTCAAATGACAAAACCTATCTACTAAAAACCCAAATAAATATAAATTGAAAGAAAAAACATTTCACCGCCATATGTAACTATTTTTAAAGTGTTATTTAGAATATAGCTTTCAACCTCTCTAATAAACATTGTTTCCTCTAACCAATGGTCGTCTGGAAGAGATATTAAATGTTTTTGTTTCTTGTGTCCATTAGAATAATAAAGAATATTTATTAATTGATAATATGCAAGCAGCAAAAAAGAGATTGTGGCAAATATAACATACACACTTTTAAAGCCAAATACCGAATTACTTTAGCAGTTAAGTTTATGAAAAGGTAAATACACTGCATGGTAATAAAGATAGAACGATGCGGTACTTGAATAAATAAGTTTATTTATAAAGATGAAATAAGAAACCAAAAATTTTCGCACGGGCGAAACTCGAACCAGCGACTTTCTGGCTATCCGGTCCGAACGCTCTACCAATCAAGATACCGTGCTGTCTGTCCGACCCTGCGAAATTTGTGGTTTCTTATGGATACGTCATTACGCGTGACGTCCCGCCCATGCGCAAATTTTTGGTTTCTTATTTCATCTTTATGAATATAAAATATGACACTGTGAGTGTTAAAATCATTCTAAACCAATAAGTTTATTTGTCTATTTTATTATTATCAGTCATATTTTATAGGTGTGTGATGCCTGAAATGGAGATATTCATTGTTATTATTCTTGATTTTGATTTTTTGATTCTTGAAGACTGCCTTTTGTTTTTTGGTATTATGATAAAGGTGTTCAACCCTATTTCCGAACAGTGTTGTGGTAATGACGTGTACGATGCCCAGGGTTCCATTCCCGGGATAGGCATGCGATCGACAAGTTTGCTCGACAATAGAACTCGTTGAATATATTAAGTTGGTTTATAATTGAGATGAGCATCAAATCACATACTCTAGGGAACTAAAACGTCCTACCTTACGATTCATTTTCATGATTGATTAGTAACGATGATTTGTTTTTTTTTAAATAATGAGGTGCTCATTTATTGAAACTTTATTGCACTGTATGTTGTACAATTGGCGAACTTGCCTTGAGGCATTTTTTTCTACCAGACAACCGCTTGGGAATGCAGATAGTGTAATCAGTGGCGGAACATTACCAATTTATAGAGATTGGTATAAAAATATTATTATAACGCAATAACATAAACATTTATCCCAATATTACACAAATAATAAAAAAATACTACATGTATAAAACTAAGTTGCTCCCCGCTTTCTGTTTGAAACTACGCATCGCATTTTCAGCATGCCACTGAAGTTGCAGGTTTTTTTTGAGGTCGCAATACTTAGTATCTTACTCGTATATTTATTGAGTAATTTAGATTATTATTAACGTCAAACTAGTCTAACCGAATTTAACGAAGCTTTACTTTGTAGCAGTAACCAAATGAAATATTAAAAGATATTTTTGACGGATTCGAAATCTACTTACGTGCTTGTAAGTGGAATTGAAAAGACATAATAACTTGTGTATACACTCTTTTACATAGATTTTTTTGGTCAGTGAAATTCAACTCAGGGATGAGTTATGCCTATTCAAAAAGCCTATTACTATTTTTATTTAAATTATATACAGTTTTATTAAATAATACCTCTTCACAACTTTTTAATAAATTAGACATACTATGTCGTAGCTAGTAAGCAACGAACAGGCAACCCTGACGTTGGTAGTTCGACTCGTTTGCTAGTATCTCAATAATAATTTGATTTTGTGGGTATTTTTCTCCATTAAAAATATATTTTTTTGGAATTAGTATCGTTTGTACAACCACTCCTGAGTCAGTATCGCGAACCAAAACCTATCTATCAATCTTATATATAATAACGTATTACTGTCGAATCAGGACATTATACTAATAACAGAGTCGTGGCTCTATGATGGCATTTTGGACAACGAATTGTGTGACGGTAAATTTATCTTATTCCGCACGGACCGTGGTTCTCTCGGAGGTGGAATTATGATACTTTGTAACCCTGATCTCCAGGCTCAGTGTAGACCGGAATGGCACAGCAGCGACTTCGAAAATCTATGGATTACTATTCCTGCAAAATCATTAGGAGCCACCTATGATTTACATATATTCGTTGCATATATACCGCCCAATTCAGAAATAGCACGGCGAATCAGTTCACTTATAGACAACATATCGCACATTCTATCTATTATACGTTATCCTACCTATGTATAACTTTTTGCATAAACATATGATACGGTATTAATAAAATTTGCTTGCTTACTTGGCTTTTGTTTAAGCTTATATGCGATTTATTTTTTCTGACTGTAAGCTACAAGTATACTGATTGGAATAAATAAATAAATCATAAAAAAAATATACTCACATAACATACAGTGTTAGGAACTGCGTTGGAATTATCCAAACATGTGCGATTTTATTTATACGGGAGTGAACCTATTCACAGCTTGGGGTGGAAAATAATGAGACATGTCAAGATCTCTAGAAAAAAGATTATTCACAGCGCTTTTTGTTTCAGCTAGAAGTATTATATCAAAACCTGTCATGTATTTTAGTAATTTCTGCGTATCACTCATAATTTTGATTTATCTGTGCCTTTTTTACTGTACGTAGTTGGTTGAAATGGCTTAAAACACTATATTTTCGCTGTTGATCTGTATGATTTTGTTTTGCTAACTTTAATAAGAAGTACCTAAGTTATGGTCAAGAATGTTTTTAACACTCACAGTTTCATATTTTATATTCATAAAGATGAAATTAGAAACCAAATATTGCGCGCAGGCGGGACTCGAACCAGCATCTTTCTGGCTAACCGGGCCAAACGCTCTTTCAATTGTGCTAGCACCGGGCGAAATTTCTGGTCTCTTAAAAATACCTACGTCATTACGCGTGACGTCTGCGCTATCCACCCCAACTGTATTACAACAGCAGTGGGCCAAGTTACAGAATAAATTCAACTTGGTTTCGAGTCCCGCCCGTGCGAAATTTTTGTTTTCTTATTTCATCTTTATGAATACGTCAGTTATGTTGAATTGATTTAATAATTATCGATGATGAATATGATAGTTAAAACAAAAGCATAAAATCAAATAAATAAATATATAATGATACCAAGTAGATCCATAAAAATCTACTTAAATCTAAATAACTAGGACCTATCAAACATATAAACGCTTAATAAAATCGCATAATAAAGTAGAAAAGCCAACTGCGTCAGCTTATGAAGTAATTTTTTAGATTTAATAGCGTTGCTCAGACATAAAATAGTGCGTGGAGAATCACTGAAAGGATACGCAATGAATGAGAATAAGTTTCAGTGGATATGAAGTAACTAAGTGAGTAGCAGCAATATCTATTTGTAGCAGAGCGTAGAAATAAGCAAATCTGTTATTAGTTAAGTAGTTCATGAATCGATCCACCCGTTGATTGCCATCAAATGTCATATTTTATAACATATTTAATAAGAACATGCACGAAGCAACGGACCAATATTGAAACCAAAAAAATTAATGTTCAATAATTTTATGATTGAAACAATGAAACGCCATTGAGCAATTACTAGCGTATGGAACTGACACCTCGAACAAATCTCGTGCGCCATGAATTAACGCCACTTGTCATCTACTCATACACAAATGGTTTCGTATTCGAAATTCAAATTACAAGGTTTATTACTAATAACACATGCAATACAAAAAAATAACTTAAAATCTACCTATTCAAAAACGAAAACATTTCCTTGCGGCAAGGAGGCTGTGATGCTGGCTGCGTTGCATAGCGTTGGATAGCTATGCCAATCCTTTCAGCTAGGAACTAGCCAGATTTATTATTGGCTGTTACAGTAGGTACTTAATTTTGGCGCAATTTTGATAAAGCTAAATAATATACATAAGGCAAAAAAATAATAACAAACATGCACATATTTTTTTTAATACAAGGAATACGTCATAATCTTCTTGTCGTCGTATTTGCGACACATTTTTTTTGCTTGTTGTAATAATATGTCACTGTGATATGCAACACATATTACCGCACTCAATTAATGATATAATCCTTTTACACTGCTTACAGAAAATTATTTCAAATACATTTTTTAAGTCGGTAACTTACATCATGAAAATTAATTTGTAGTGTCCCTAGATACATTTATCCATATATTATCTTTATAGACTTTAATCGCAATTCATAGCTGACAACGCACTAACTCAGTTTAAAGATACATTTATCCTCATAAATGACAAAAGAAACAGTAACTTCCATAAGAACAATCAGTACTAAATAATATGTTCACGGACGTTTGAATATTTTAACGCAAATTAAACAATATCAAATTAAGTCGGTTGTAGCTCATATGCCTAATATTTCATTTCATATTTTCAATAACGTAATTTGCAAGTTACGATTTCAATTCATATGAGCTTACATTTCTTTTAGAAGAGGGTTAAAGGAGAAGAAGAGGGTTTGTTAAAGACCTTCAAAAGTAATTATTTTTCTCGTAGATCGTTCTAATCTTGGGTAGTACAAGGCAACTCTAAATTTTATCATAGACCTAAGTACGTATACTTTCTAAAAACATGTTATCCCACTAAGAATCGTATTATAAGGTGCAACGTCAATTTACGAGATATCTCTATTAGAGCTCGCTCTGGTTGTATAATTTTCCCGATTTACGTACCAAATAAGAATTTTTAAATCGTATTGAGAAAAGCTTTTTATATATTACTCAGTCGTCGGTTATTGGTTATTGGAGCATCAGATTCTTGCCATAATTTACGACATAAAATATTAATATTATGCAAACTGAAAGAAATTGACGCAATTTGAACGTAGTCAAACTATTTCTTTTATAGAATTATGTAGGATTGCTGCGAAGGGTCTCTTAATAACTCTCTCAATAAAAGCCTTACACTGATATCAAAATTCAAATTTGCAGCAAATCAAAAATGGATGTACCTATCGTAAATAGAAGTATTTCATAAAAAAAAAATTAGGTATTATTAAACATCATACATTACTGTATCACTGCTTTTCTATTTTTTAGGCTACATTTGTGACTATGAACGAAATAATGAACACATAAATTATACCATTTTTTATCAACAGTTTTTTTTACCTGAGACTAAATTATTTTGAGGTCACTTCAATGTTGCGCAAAAAATGTGTTTGTCTTTGAGCGTGGATTGATTTATATTTTATTTATTACTACAATATCTCTGAAATGTTTAAAAATTGGCGATTTGTACCGACGAAATCATCATCGGTACAATCGGTTATTTATAACACCAGGAGAAATTTTATCTTTACTAAAAATGTGCGTGTAAAATTATATTTTCATGGCAAAATACGGAACTGATTCTGAACTTAAGTATGCAGAGTATAAGCCCTGTAGAGAACATAAAATAGGTTTTTACAACTATCTTTTAGGTGAATAAAGAGGGGTTAATCCTTGTGCAAAAAAGCTGGTATTTCGAAAACTATTTCCTATTACAAACTAATTATATCTTCTAACACTATGATGACTGTTTTTTTATAGATGATATCACTATGACCCCACTGAAAACCTAAAATTATCCCAGGAAAATGTCCAGGGAATTTAACCATCATAGAAAACACGACACGTTTTTCTCATTTTCCAAGACACATGTGCCTAAATTATGCGAACATGTGTTATCTTACATAGTGGCTATGACCTTAAAACAAATCAGTTTTGTGTATGAGCAAACTTGTCCAATTACCCAAAAAACGAGAAGATTGATGATAAAAATGTTACCACAAATCCATTCATAAATAAAACATTGGCAATTTACGAGCTTTCTTTGTTTATGCATATCTGTAACGCATTTTACTTGAATAATGATCCCTGTTTATTTTCACGCTTACGAGTCGCAATCAAGAGTAGTTTCGCCAAGTTATTATTATTATTATACGAGAATGATCCAAATATTTCAATGCAAATTTGAAATCCTTGCTTCAAAAGTTATAGACGTAATAAGCGCTTGCTGACACTTAGAAGCTGTGACGTGTGTGCTGTTATTAGTTCGACCATTTAGCTTACAAAGCTATGTAATGTATAGCTGTAAAATCGTCAACAAAATTTCTTAAACAAACAACCGCTTAACAGTGGTCACTGTCTTCAGGGGTCGCCAACCTGCGACCTTCAAATATGAGGCGAATGCGTCGCACACGCACCGCAAATTCAGTACCTAATTAATTAATTTAAAGCAGCAATATTCCTCTGATAACACAAACCAGAGATCCAAACAACAGATCGTGACGGGCGCTTGACCAAATTGGATTTTATTATTGTAAGTAGCGGTCCCTCGGGGCGTCACGCGTAAATTTCGGATTTCCTGTAAAATATTTCAACGAAAAGCACATATTTTCATTGGAAGTAAGAAGTCTGTAATCATAGCGGCTAGCGCAAACGCGTGTTGTACTTGAGCTGCGAGCATTATTTTGGTGCGTAGTAATTTTAAAACTGTGATAGCTTCTAAGATATTTATTAAAATAAAATGATGTAAAGGACAATATACATATTTTTAAATGATAATATTCGTGATGATGAATATTTTTCTTTTGATTAGAATTAAATACTAATTAAAATAAATATTTTCCTCACATTTTTGCAACATTTTTTTAATCGTTCGAGTATTTCCTATGATTTACGCGTTCAAACAAATAAACTCTTGTTTTTTATAATTTTAGTATAGATAGGTACTTGGGGAGATGAGCAGTCGTTAAATGTCATTTTTACACGTTCGTAACTAAAGGTTTAATTGAAATTTTAAAGTGTGATAACATTATTTTCACACTTATACGTCACAATGTTTTAGCTCTTCTGGTATGAACGCAAAAAAATGGAATGAAATGAATACTTTATTTCCCAAAATCATAGTCAATCGTTTATTTTCAAAAAAGATGATAGTGTTAATAACATAAAAAATAGCACTCATGTTTAACCTTTATGTGTGGTATGCAAATTTAATTAATTGTGTTATAGGTTTTATTTATGTCAGTTGTGAGATTATAATTATTTTTGTTTGAAAATGTAGTAAGTATCTAGCTAGTAGTTCATTGGAAAAACATCAATAGTTTAAGTTCTTATAATACAAGCCCTTCGACGTCTTACCATATTTTGTATCAACAGATTGCAAAACCCAAACTGCCTCCGTAGCCCTGACCCATAAGACCCCATAAAAATTCAAAGGGATTCCGAGCTAACACCATCGGCCATCCATCAGACATACCTCAATTTTTCATTGCATCGACAAACCACCCTTGAACCAAAAAATGCTGCTCTGCAATGCGGACAAATATCGATAATGGTAAATAGTAAACGTTAAGTTTGTAAATATGGATGTATGTTCATAACTCCTTCACGAAAACACTACGGGATGGATTTGGATAAACCTATAGCTCGTACTTCGGAATAGCATAAGCTATTTCGAGATCCTACATCCACGCTGGTGAAAGGCTTCAGGGAATCGCTAATTAATCATAAAGTCCAATTAATAATTTGATAGATTCATGTGACAGTGAGCCTAAGCGATTGTTTCATTAAATATGAATGTAAAACTCGAGGCGTTGATAAGAGATTAATTTGGTGAAGGAATGAAATTTAAAAAAAAAACTTCTTGTCAAAATACTAATTTATTTTCACCAAAAAGTGGTAACACTGTGCTAATTAAAGTCATAACATGGGTCAAAACGCGAATAAAACCGATGAGTAATTCTATTATATTATGTCTGATGCTTATTGCAATTCAACGCAAAAGTTCTTCTTGTTCGTCAAAATCTTGTAACATGGTAAACGTCAAATAACTCTACAGAATTCTTGATGACACTAAGTGATCCGAAATATGATTAAAAATACTAGTTAAACATCGGTCTTGTCAGATTTATTGCTTTATCTTCAATAGGAAGTCATTTCAGTCATCACAGGTGTGTGTGTGTAGTCAAAATACCTTAATACTTAGATTAGTCAATAAATCTGTAGTTAGCAATAGCTTATAATGATTTGACGACATCTGTGGTAGAGTGGCTAGTACGCTGGTTTCAAGCGTCGCCATCTCGTGAGGTTCCGGGTTCGAGTCCCGGTCGGGTCAATGTAGAAAACGATCTTTTCTATATTATCTTAGGTCTACTACTTACTTACTTTGGAATCAGAGGTGGAATTGTGGAAAGCAATCGTATTCATTTGTCCGTTCAAAACGTACGGTATGATCTATTAAACGGCAAAGAACAAAGCGTTTGACAGATCATACCGTACGTTATGAACTGTCAAATGAATACCATTGATTTACACAATTCGACCCCTGAGCAATGTATGTGATTGGTGTCAAATATTTATTTATAATTATTTATTTATTACGCTTTACAAGTTGTAAATAAAACTATCGACGTTCAACCCCCGCTGTCTGAGCATCCCTTTTCGTGCTGCAATAGGGCAATACTTGACTTTTGGGTCAAGGACGAGCCCAGGTACGCCGCATCTTGGCTCCGGATTGTTATGGGCAATGCGATTGGAACTTCCGGAGAACTCGCCCTTTTGCTGCCCTAAAGTATGCAAAGGACGCGTGCCCTTTGCGAAATGAAACCCATAAAGAATTAAAAGTTCTGCATTGTTCAAATGATTTTTGGAAGAGATTGTATTTCATTTTCTGTAGGTATACTTAATATTTTTGGATAACCATCACTCATTTTCAGCAAGCAATTTTTATAAAACGTTAAACGCTGCATCTGGTGTAGGTGTCCGCTCCTGAGTATTTGTCCGGGCCGTCGCGGGTTCGAATCCCGGAAGGGGCAAATGTTTGTGTGATGAAAACACACATTTTTACTTAAGTCTTTAATTATACGTTTTTATTCAATTTAATGTTTGTATGCATTTAAGTATGTATAGGAGACAAGGAAAAAAATCCTTACTAAGGAACCGCGTTATTTGGTATTTGCTGGCGAATATTTATATCTTCTTCTTCAATTTAAGAGCCACGCTCTTGTCGGTGGAGTAATCACCATTCTTTTCTACAGTCTGCTTTCCTCTTTACTTCCTGATATGACATGACATTAATTTTCTCCTTCACTTGGTCGAAATAGATTATCCTAGGCCGTCCTCTTCCCCTCTTCCCTTCTATTTTTCCTTCTATGATATTCTTCAAAAATCTGTCTTGTCGTATCAAGTGTCCTATCATATTGCCTCGTCGATTTTCTATTGTTTTCAAAATATTCCTTTCTTCGTCTACAATTTTGAGCACTTCTTCGTTTGGTTTTTTTTTCTGTCCAACTTATTCTTTCCATTCTCCTCCAACACCACATCTCAAACGCTTCTAAGCCTCTCTCTGTCTTTAATTATATCATCTGCAAATCTTATAAACTGTATTCTATTTCCGTTCATCTTAATTCCACCTTTTTCAGACTCTGCTATTTTCTTTATAGCACTTTCTATGAATATGTTGAAAATAAGTGGTGAGAGCGGACATCCTTGCCTGACACCTTGTCTGATACTTGCTTTTATCTTTTCCTCTCCTATCTCTATTATTGTCTCCTGCTCTTTATACAATTGGTATATGATCCTCCTATCTCTGTAGTCTAGTCCTGTTTCTTTAAGTATTTTCATCATCTTTGCCCAGTCTATTCTATCAAACGCTTTTTCCGAGTCGACAAAGACAATGAATGTATCCAAACCCACATCTATATAAATTATATAAATTATATATTAATTTTCCATATAAATTATATTAATATTTATATAAATTATATATTTTTTAAATATTGCTATTGTGTCGTGTGTGCCAGGGATTTTGGGTTAAAAGTAGTTAGGTGGCAGAGACCGCGAACGATATGGCTATGCTACTATGCTAATTAAACGGTGTAAATATGCACGAATATGTTAAATGGTTTGTCAGTTTTGCACTAACATTTTCTTTTTATCTTTGTTATTATAAACTTTCCGTTAAAAAGAGGCATGTATCATCAATTCTAGAAGCTTAAAATTTATTTTTAAGGCTCTTGATAAGTTATCCTTACTAAAATTATAAATGTGAAAGATACTCTGTTTGCCTGTCATATCAATAATTTATACTTATGTATCTATTTGTGAAATCATTAGCCTAAGAAATTAAAAATTATACCCAAAGACATTTTTCCACGCGGACAAAGTCACGGGCACAGCTAGTCTAATATAATCTAATCTTACCTGTCCAGGGACACAGCCACTAGACTGTACACGGAGGCTGCGACGGAGAGCCCTTGCACGTACGGCACCGTCTTGCACATCAGCCAGCCGAGCACCCATGCTGAAAAGAAATAAAATAAATATAAATAAATATCCTTTGGACATTTCCACACATCGCCATCTTGTCCCGAAGTAAGCTACTCAAAGCTTGTGTTATAGGTGCCAGACAACGGACATAATACTTAAATACTTTTTTTATATACCCAGACCAATACAAACAGACATGTTCATGCACACAAATGTTTGTATTTTGCGGGGATCAAACCCGCAACCCGCTGCGTAGTAGGCGATTTCTCGACCATTACACCAGACGAGCCGTCAAAGAAAACAGACAACGTATGTTTTAGTAAAGTAAGCATTTACGCTGAAAATTTTAATATCATTATTCGTTTTTTCACGGGTTCTAATTGGATTTGAGTCGGGCGTAGTGCGAAACTGATCCTAGAGCTTCTGAAGGCTTTGAAATGCAGGTAGACGGTGTTTTGTTTTGTGTTAAATATAATTTTGCCTACGTGGGCTGACAGTCTTTTGTTTTACTTGCTTTCAATTTTTTTACATAATAATATTATTAAGCTTGTTCTATTGTGTTTTTAGAATAAAAAACACAATTTTATGTTTTAATTGTTTTATTATTTGATTTATTACTGTCATTTTATGTGATCGAAAACTGTGGAACGTTTTTTTTTACTTGTAACTTGAATATTTTATTTTGTTACGCGTCGATTTATTTGTAATAGCATTGGAGTAATTTGATATTTTGTATCACTGTCACGAAGGGCTGAACGCATATGTACGTTTTTAAAGTTACACGTATACCTAGCTCAAAAAATCAATAAATTTACGAATATTTTTTCGTTACTATCCACTCTACATCAGATAATTTAAATATTCACATCAAAAAACAAAGCCCAACTATTAAAAATATTTGAAACAAATCAAGATCACTTAAAAACTTATCATTTCTGCTCTACTCTGGCATTTCTTATCTAATACATAAATACTTAGTCTTACACTATCGTAAAAGTGCAACGCACGTATCAACAGTTCTATAATGTCTCAAGAGCGAGCCTCACCCGCGCAACAAGTGTTACAGGTCATTAAATCAATATTACACGATGCCCTGCATCCGAAACTGGGTCAGGTCACTGGCCTACCTGCGACCTAGCCTTGCATTCCTCTAGCTCCCTCTCAGTCTCTCCCCAACCCTCCACAACCCTCCATCCCTTTCCCACGTGGCCTTGCCCCGCAACAAAACGCATTACAATACAAAAGTCCGACATGACAACGCGATCTCCAATTAAATACCAAACGTATATCTAACGGCATAAAGTCGGTATTTCAATAAACGGAAAAGAGGAAGGCTTGCATCAAGACAGCTTTATCGATTCGCTGAAGGAACTGATTTGATTTTAATTATCCCTTGGATAGCCAGAGCGCCCGATGGTGGGCGCTAAGCATGAGTTTCGCGATTTTACCAAGCGCCCACCTGTGGGCGCTTTTTAATTACTTTTTTGCGTAAAAAAAAATGGGTGTATAAATGCTTATTCCTTGGGCATGTTGACCTTTATGAGTAAAAAAGAGATGTTTCTACACCATAGATCGCAAACACATCCGGTTGCTGTCAGTTATTGATTAAAATTCGATTTTTTTTTCTCGCAATTTTTTTCGTATATGTTGTCACCCTACCACGAATTTTTTTGGTTCTATTTTTTCATTTTTGAATACATTTTTTTTAAATTACAAGCATAGGTTAGTTATTTAGTAACAATAAGCTTTTTACAGAATGATAATAGCTTGTTTCAATAAGATTTTATAACTGTTTACGTAACGTGTAACCTGACACCGCGCAAATTGCGTACGCGCACGCAGTCCACCGCGGTAACGCGACCGCCACCGCAATTGCGCCTTAGGAGGTTATGAGAGAGTTCAGGTATTATTTTTATGATTTCGTAACCTAAATATTCGTTCCTTGACCTCGCGTTTGAATAATGAATCGAATTTGAACCAATTTATTCTGTTTGTACTTGCATTACTATTCAACACGAAGTTACAACCTTACCTCCCTAACGATCATGTTTGGTTTATCAAGTCAGTCAGTTAACTTACAACGTGTTTTTTAACATTTATTGAACGAAATGCAATATCTTATTCTTAAACCTACAGCAATAAAATAAATATCAATAAAAAAATGTGTTGGACATCAATCACATACATTGCTCTGATCTCAAAGTAAGTAGCTAATGCACTGAAATGAAATGGAAATGTTATGCTTTAGAATGTTTTTAACACTCACAGTGTCATATTTTATATTCATAAAGATGAAAATAAGAAACCAAAAATTTGCGCACGGGCGGGACTTGAACCAGCAACCTTTTGGCAAACCGGGCTCAATGGTGGCTCAATAGGTAAGAGCGTTTGGCCCGGTTTGCCAAAAGGTTGCTGGTTCAAGTCCCGCCCGTGCGCAAATTTTTGGTTTCTTATTTTCATCTTTATGAATGGAAATTTTATGTTCAAAACATGGTTTCAATAGATGGTAGGTAAATTACATGAGTCCTCACATTTTACCAAAATTATGGCATAATATCATTATCATAGCGACTACACCATGTTCCTCATGTGTAACAATGTGTAACTTTTCGTCACTACGCATCGCTTTATTTAAACACGCAACTTGCTATTAGCGTTATAATCTTGGCGCAACTTATCTAAATTTTAAAAATAAATCTTCTTTCTATTTATTACAGCGAAGCGGTTACGATTATTTAATGTACTTACCTACTCAGAAATTGGCGTCTTACGCTTATGAATAATCAACTCAAAACGAACGTATAAAATCGTATAGACGGGCCACTTTGCCCGAAATTACGTTATTAGGGCGGGAAAGTTGTTTCACGTCCAAATTTAATGAGGCCCTTTTAAACAAGCCTTAATGCGGGATTAGCTGCTGAAGTGGGCTGGGTCAAGAATTATGTATTTGTACCTGTAAATAGAACGTTGCGGTAGGTTGTGAACTAGAGTAGAGTCAACCCTATTCTCATACTTATTTCTGAAGTTTACGCGGAAATTACACATCGAAATAAAACCCTTTTTACGGATTAACTTTTCGCGATTTATTAATTTTTATCCCGACGTTTCGAACACTTTACAGATGTTGTTTCTCATTTACAGAGTTTCGAAAAATTACACTACCGTCACCCAATAATATAAATTAACGTTCCTATCCACGCAGAAAGAGCTAACTGTGTCTTGTGATCTTGCAGTGAGTGGTCTAGCTTGGGTCCTCGTTAGCACTGGATCCCATGCTGGTGGAATTTTTCAGCCATTTGTGTTGAAATTTGAATGTTTTCTTATTTCTATAGCTTCGCGTAGCATACGTGGAAAGAACCGGCGTTATTTTCAGTACTTTTGGCTGGTCAAAATAATTCCGTAAATAGTGTTTCAACTCTATTCTCTCGCTGTTATGGCCACCATTGTCATTTTGCATCCTTACTGAATTAAAACTACTCGTTGACGTTTCGAGTGCTTAATAGCATCAGTGATCACAGGCAAGACTAAGGTGTTGTTTGTCATTACATAGTTATGAAGCAAAAACTGGCTAATTGCGAGTCGGACTCGCGCACTGAGGGTTCCGTGCCAATTTGAACTGAATTAGGAAATGCACCTAAATGCATTCCCTAATTTAGTTTTAACTAACTAAAATACCACAAAATTTTGTTAAGAGCAGATATAACATTGTTTTTATAATGTTTGTATGAAGAACAAAGTTATGTTTGCGGTTGTTGAAAATGTTTTATATCTTAAAAACTACTAGTTCGATCCCGTCCAAACCATTTTCGTTGATAGTATTTGTTAAAATCTACTTTACTATTTGTTAATTTAAAAACTTTAGGTCATAAGAAGTCAGCTTTTTTAAGCTACCTTCTTTGACAATGACTACTATTGACTGGGGTAATTCACAAAACAAACCTTCTGATTTAATCTTATCTTTTTAGTGAATTTTATTAATAAAAATAATTTTATACTTCTGTTTCTGTACAAAAACGAAAACCACATTAAGTGTTGATTAAATCAATCACAACACTGTTAACAGTTTCTACACCTAACTACATTAATTTCCATGTACATACAAAGTTCACTTTGTATGTACAATATAACTTGCTACCAATCAATATTGTAATCATATGTGGGTGGGCCTGGTGACCTGTGTTACAGGTTTCTCCGAAACCTATTTCAGGCACCAGTCTCTCACAAATGACAGGATACTTTGTAGCACCAATTGTGATTCCTTATGATTGTCATTTTATGTCCTATTTTTGTGAAGAGAAAATAAATAAATTTATTATTATTATATTATTATAATTTCCCAACATGTTACATATTATTATGCAATACACAAAAAAAATACTAAGAAAATAAAATGTATCGGCTTTGCACGTATTTTCCAATCTCTTATTCCATTTGAATGGGTTTATTGAATAGAACCATCTTCGTTTGTAGCTGTTAAGCATTCTTCGATTTTATTCTGGCGCTGGATTCCTAAGCGGGCATGTAAGGCTTTTTATATTTCACTGCCATTTTGTATGAGTCACCTGTTACAAACGAAGAACCAATATTTAAATGAGACGCAAATACTGATAATGAAAATTGATTTTATTTCTTAAAGGTTTATAAATCTGACGCCTATTTCAAAAAAGAACCATAATTTTAAATTTCTCGCTCTGATTGACAAAATACAAAGATGTTCCACAGATTTTATTTTTAATTAAAGCGTAGCTAAGTTATTTTTTGCATGTTTTAAATGCCTCAAAGTCTTAATTATAGATAAATAAAAGTTGGAATATAACGCCTCCAAGAAAACATACGCTTATTTTGTTTCGATCTTTAGATAAATATTAATAGAAACTTCCATAACGACTTTTTCAATACTTGTACTAAGATTTGATTCTAATACGGCAAGTCGTTTTCAGGCAATAGAATTCGTAGTGGAACTAACCAAGGATGTGGGTGGCTGAAGTAGGTCGGGCCGGTGAACTGGGCCACGTCTGACAGGTGACCGAGCCGGTAAAAACTTCATGTGCTCCTTTTGCGGGCCTACTTCCCATCTGGTAAACTTCCCATTTGGTAAACCTCAAACTATACCTACGAAAAAGTTGCGTTTGGTAAACTTTAAATATTTCATACATTTAGTCCCATTTCGAAAACATTTCAGAAATTCTATGTGTTAAATCTCGTTTGGTAAACTTTCTGTTCGGATGCGTACAGTCAAGTAAAAAATAAAACAAGAAAGTAAACATTGTCACATATATTTATTTTTATTTTTAATCACAGGTGCAATAGTTGTATTATTAGTATGTATTATACATATTAATAATACAACATACAACAACATACATATTAATAAGAGACATAAAAAGTGTCGCGTACAAATGATTTTATCTAAATTTTTCTCTTACACACTAATTCATAATATATTATATTAATTTTACTTCACAAGCATATGCAAGTAAAATAACTTTGTTTTTATAAAATCACAGTTCGATTTGACTTTAACAAAGACAAGCTCTTTACATTTTTTTACAATAAAATTATTATCTTTTCAACACGAGATCATCTCCCAATTCAAATGAACTGACAAAAGTCGATGCAAACTGATTGCAGTTCACACCATAAAAATATATAATATAATAAGACATCTACATGCAAAATCAACTAACTTTTTCGAAATCCAAAGTAATAATTTCTACTGCCCACTCCGGTATATGAAATTTCAGTTTAGAAAAGAGCCTTTCATATGTATTTTCTTCTTTATTTGTTAAAACTGCGTATAAAATGGTACAATATTTGTATCACTTTCTGTACCTTCTATGTCCCCATGTACAACGGATAGTTGATGAAACGGCTTTGCGCAACATTAGAAGGTTCCGTCAGCAAAGAAGTGATGGACGTCATTTAAATGTGCAATAGTACTCTTTGACGCAAACACAATAATTATATTTTCGCCGTGAATCTCATCAAACAATAAATTGTCTTTAAAACGGTCAGGAAACCACGACTTCTGTAGGATTAGTGTGCTGAGATTTTGTGATGCCCAGTTGTCTATTGCTGTGTCTATACAAGCTGCTTTTAACAAGTTCATTCATATTCATCGTTGAATACTGAGATCTTTTTTAATCAAATAGTTGATTAATTTTATTTACAGATATTATTTTAAAAGTAATGAAAAGATTGTTTACATAATTGGACTAGCAAAAAAAACGGACTCAATACTTTAAAGCTTTTAAAAACTCTATTTTAATTTGACACTGACTGTACTGTACGAAAACAATAATAGTAACATAGTTTACCAAATGGGATTAAATGTATGAAGTAACGAAAAGTTTACCAAACGCAACTTTTTCGTAGGTATAGTTTGAGGTTTACCAAATGGGAAGTTTACCAGATGGGAAGTAGCCCTTTTGCGGGGGGAATAAGAGAAAACCTTCTTTTAAGTATGTAGAAAAAATGCTAAATAAAAATTGTATTAAGGGTCTATACATAACAAGCGGTTCTCCGAAACATCGTCCGCACGTTTTGAGTTCGCTCTACCTTCCCCCTCTCCCGTTGCAGCGTGATGTTTTGTAACCTAAAACCTTACTTGATAAAAAGCTATCTAATACAAAAAGATTCTTTCGAATCGGTTAAGTAGGTCCTGAGATTAGCTCGTTCAAACAAACAAACTCTTCAGCTTTATAATATTAGTATAGAAAGAAAGCCGTGCTTGTTACGACTCTTATAACTCGAGAACGGGTGGACCGATTTTCATTATTTTTGTTGGATTTTTATTGGCCTCGATAAGGCTAATAATGATAAAACGGGACCGAGCAAGACGGAGCTGGGAAGAATTGAAGTTCGCTTGAACCTCTTGTTGTAAATTTGGTACTCAGTAGTCGGCTATAAGCACTTCTGCGTGTAATAATAGCCTTAAGATAAAAACATGTGCTATTAAAATATCGGTTTTGTTCAGTATTTGCATATTTTGGTAACAAGCAGGGCGATTCAGAACGTTCGATAAACCATTCGGATTGGTTTTCGACTGGATTTTTTATTTTATTTTTTAAATAATTGTCGTAGTATGAAAGGATGACAACTTGTCAGTTCGGTAACAAATTTAATAAAAAAAACAAAATGAAATAGTTGCATCGGATAAAAACACGTCACAATAATTTTATTAATAATTGAAAGTTATCGAATCGTTTCCGAATCCGGAACCGTCTGAATCGGGAGCCAGATCTTAGATTTCATGGAGAACAAATTCTTCGTGAATTATTTAGGCGAATTTAATTAATTAGACAAGGGTTCAAAAGTCAGAAATTCCCTATGAACGAAGCATTTGTATAAGATTGGAGTAAATCGAGGATGATTGTACTTATTTATTCTTATGTTATATGGTAGTACTTTTTGTCGATATTGGAACTACGAAATTTAAGTTATGTAAGGTATACATGTAAGAGTATAAGTTAAGTAGTTAAAACATTTTGGGAGGTTCGTCTGCGCTGTATACGCAGGTTAATCTGTTATGTTCTTCTTCTAACCCTAGCCATGTTACCGGCTGAGTATAAGGCAATATTTACTTTAGTGATGGAACACCATTCTTTACACACTGCGACCTGTGTGTGCCCTATTTTACCTACCTTTCTGAAACTAGGGTCTTGGGAAAACAGCTCTTGTAAAGTTCGAGGTGCTTGACAGGTCATAGTAAACGATGTCCTAGATTGGTACTTTGTATACGTAAAGGGTTTATTAAACTAGAACATGGGGCCTTTAAGTAATATTTACAAACGATCTATAGCTGTAGGTATTTATTAAAATTACATTCCAATTATAGGATACGAAAATACTATTTCTGGAAACGTACGAGTTTCCGCGATATGTTTCCTAATATTCAAAATAATAGGCCTTTGCTTTGTCTTTGAATCTCGAACTCTTAAAATACTTAACGCGTTACCAAAACCTATTAATGTATAAGAGGAAAGGAAAATTGAACTTCTTCATATGTCCTATTAAATAGGTATTAATCTGTCTATGTTACGGGACCAAAAACTTATTTCTGAGACTAATGTTGCACTCGTAATTCAAGTATACTAAAACGCTATTAATAAAAGTTTTACTGCGACTTTGCCTCAGACATGGCCGCATCACTTTAGTTAGAACTGGTATGAAAGAACAGAACAGAAAGAAATGGAATTATATTTTGAGGTTACACGCTATTTGTAAGAGAAAGCATCAAAAGCTTAATTTGACACTCGACTGCAAATTGTTGTATTTGACGCATTTTTTTTCTTTATTTATAAAAAAAATAGGTAACGTCAGCGTATCCATGATTATTACCACGTTAAAAAGACCGTCTAAATAAAAACACAAATAATATTATTACGATAACAATGATATATACAGATAAGCGCGTTTACGCCTACTATAAAACATTTTGCAGCAAACTGGACGAAAAATTCTGCTCACTAGTTTGACTTTGGTGTATTTTTATAATGTCTCAGGAATAAAATCTTTTCTTTTTCGAATGAAATACTTTAATTCCTATGCAGCACACGAATGCTTTTGTGCACACGTGTTGGTGTAGGCGTTTCCGACGGTAAACATTCGAAATTTAACAGATGAAGACGAATTTATTGATATTCCGCCTAAGGCGCGCAAACGTGAGAGCATTCGGGAAAGCACCCCGGCTTTTTCGATATCGGGAGACAATAATACCGCAGAATCGTCAATAAGGAGGTTTATTAATACTTCTTCAAGAAGTATTTGTTTAAGTTGCTATATTAAATAACCATATTTATATTCAGCATCTGTGAAGCAAATATGTGTAATAAAATATAAAAAATACTTCATAACTCAAAGAAAAGCAGTAAATATTGTTAAATTTATCTCGGAATCACACAGTTAACACTTTGACCGCCGTAAAAATTTACGAAGATTAACCGCAATTTTTACGTTATTTTTTTTATTTGTGGGCTTATCTACTATATAAAAATAGTTCGGGTTTTCCTTCCTGACGCAAGAACCGATTTCCACTGTTTTGCATTCGTTGGAAAGGTCTCGGGCTCGGTGATGTTTATAGCAAAGAAAATTCAAATATAAAACAAAAAAAAACTTCTTCTTTTAATCACCAAACGAAATGTTACATAAAACGAAGCCATCTGGTGGCGAAACGGAGTTCGCGGGGTTTGCTAGTTATTTATAAAAACATGCGCCCTAGTGGTGTTTGGCATACAGCGTGCTGGTCGCCAAGCACTCTGGTCTGAGTGCTATGTATAAAATGGCGTCCGAAAAAAACGACGCAGTAAACACTCGGGTCCGAGTAGACGGCACCGCTGGAATGGTTCTCGCTCACGCAGACCCAAGTTAAATTGGCAGTATCTGAGGACCGCGCAAAGACTTACTTGGCTGTAACCAGAGAGCTACCACAGTAGCCGCTTTCTGGGAAAGTAAGATTTAGCCCGTGTTCTTGCAGACACGAAAGAAGAAGAAGAAGGCAGTATCTCATGGACAATGTAACTTTTTACCACCAGATCTCTTTCCCATTTCCAAAATCCACCCACGCAATGTCACAAGGATTAATACCTCTGACTCTGCAGTATAAAATGAACTCTGCGCCGATGAACGAGGGCCACACAATGTCGGATAGACCATCTATTTCGTAGCATTGAATCTCTTGGACCATTTGCTAACCTTATTGAATCAACCGACCGATGTGACTTTGGCAGGAGGCCACATTATTGTACACTTTCTCTCCTTGAATAAATGTTTACGATTTGTCATGACTGATAGTCGTAGAAATTGAGAACTATCTATTTTTAGAGGCAGTATCAGAACGTTTCCAAAGCTTTTCATTTTGATCGACTGGAAACGGTGGACTCTGTTCATATAGCTTGGGTCTTATTGCGATCCAACTTAATCCGTTAAATTTCCGGGCAGTTTCCATTCAACTCAGCATAAACGAATATTATCAAAATCGCAATAAGAATTGTTAATCGACTACAAATTAAAACTTAAGCGGTCTCATTGTATCGTAAAGAAGAAAAGTAAACAAATCTAAGGCGTTTGAGTATCGTTAAAAGAACACACTTACCTAAAGAGCTTTACTGCAATTTAATGTAACATAATATTTACTGCAACACTGTGATGTTTAAGAAAGGCTTTGAATTTTACTAAAATTGCATACAAATCGATTTGAATAGTAAATTGCTTGCATTTTGTTTTCGTGTGCCGAAGTAAATCAAATTGAATGGAAATTTATTTATTAAAGTAGGCTTAGTGAAGAACCTCTTTAATATCATTTTTTCTTTTATTTTTACTGAACTTGAGGTCCCATTAAATTCGACAGTAATGTTTTGAACGCAAAACTTAATTAACTTACTAATTTCTTCTTTATTCTTCACACGTGTCTTAAGAAATTAATATTTGATAATGAATATTTTTTCATTGAATAAGAATGAATTTAACAGCTGCTTTGTACAACGAAACTGAAAATTCGACTAACAATGGTTTTAGATATTGTAATTCTTTATTCAAGTAGCACTTGTTAACTCTGCTCCTCCCGTTCCAAGCTCAAGTGATTTATGCGAGTTCCTTGAGATGGCTGGATAGCATAATATGGATAAGACTTTTTTCCCTAATTTTATAAACCCTTACACCCTTTTCACACTGCGCTATTTTTAGCATCGATACAGTCGCGATGCAGAAGCTGGAAATTGACGGATTATGCACTGAATCTTGGCGATTGCATCGATACTAACGTGCGACTGCTGACGCGATGCTAAATTATATCTGCTAATTGCGTGAGTCGTGATGCTGAAGCGCGTTTTCAAAACGCGTGACTGTTTTGATGCTAAAAGTCGCAGTGTGTAAGGGGTCTAAGGGTAGCAGACTAACACAGAAACTAATGTTTCTAGAAAAAAAAAAGCTTCTATTGTACTGCCACTTAATGCAAATCGATGCAGACCAAAAAAGCCTTCCTTCAAGGAATAAAACATAACATTATTATTATGACCTAAAGGTACGACTGGAAGAGAATGCTTTGAGCATTAAGTCCACCTTTTGTACACTGTTATTTGTGCAATAAAGTTTTTAAATTAATAAATAATAGAGTATATAGTCTTCGAGCTGATTTTTCAATAGTCAGATAATAAATATTCGTCGAACAAAATACAATATGGCTAATTTGAAAACGTCACCTAATTTTCAGCAATCATTACTGACATTTTATAAAATCTGTCGCTTTATGATTTATCAGTCTGATAAGTTTTATCTGACCATTGAAAATCGGGCCTTAGTTGGATATTGTATTCAAGGCATAGCCATACACTCTTTCTTATTATTATCGCGCCAGGGGCGTAATAAAATCAGTGGGATGCATGTTTCTGAGACCGGGACGTGACGGGAAAATCAACTTACACTTGAGAAAATCAGGAAGAAGCGCTTTCTTCCATCATTTTATATGCGGGTAATTAAACATTTTAACGCTATAAATGTTGAAGTCAAACCTTTCACTATCAAAAATTGAAATTATGGATACTCTCAGTACAAACATATTTCAGCATTATTAGCAATAGATTGTTTTGTATACCTTGTAGTCAATCTTTTTTATTGTGACAATAACGAACCATTATAAGTATGTATACCGACTTGCATTGTAGAAAAACAGAGCTTTAAATAAATGAAAAATGCATAGCATAAAACCTTGTTTCTTTCAATGCATTTTTTTTATACAAGTCCAAACTTTAAATTGTAAAAACAAGCTCACATTTTTTTTTTTCAATTTTCTTCGAGGTGACCTATTTGTAATATGAGCACAATATAAAAGTGTGAAATGTGAGGGGATTAGATAATTTTCCCCGACAAAGCTTGTCCCAAAAAAGTTGCAAACCCAAAAGTTTTGAAAGTTCAACAATATTCAACATAGGTACCGAAATGAGAATTTGAGGTCAGCGAGGACATTTTGGTCACAACGTTTTAAAAGTGCAAGTGTTTCAGTAACGATATCTACTTTCGCTTTTCACTTTGATACCAAGCATTTCTATGTGTCAATCGATCGTTCAATTTCAGTTTATTAAATTCCAATTTATTTCGAAAAAATCTGGGCGTCGGCACTCAATAATGAAACTTCAAAGGAAAATCAACTGTAAAACTATAGAGAAAACGGTGGAAAAATAAAAGGTTTCACGATAGTCACCGAAGTCCGATTAACTTCAGTCTTAAGCCTCGTTTAAAATTTCTGTCGTTGATTGAGTGGATCAAAAGCAGTAATTGCTTAGTAGCAGATTATTCAACCCTTCAACGACTGCGTTTGACGTAAAATCAGAAAATAATATTCGTATTGACATGGTTCCAAACTAGTGCGATGCAGTTAAAGGTAAATTAAGACTTGACTCTTCATGTTTTAATAACGGCTGTCATATTTTAATTCCATTAAATTAATAGTCGTCGAACGAGGGTCTTAAATGTGGTATTGGTAGCTGTGGATGAATATTGGCATTCCATTAGAGGCTAGTCGAGTCTTCATAAGCCTTTTCGAAGGCTTGCAAGAAATAGGGCAATCTTCAAGCAATACTTCACGCAGGTCAATTTGTCTGTTGGCTGAATGATCCCGAGAGGGCAAGAAGCCGTCTTCAAGGACTCTTTAGCTATGAAATATGTGGGCTTTTATTCATATTACTGACGTATCAAGGCCGTGGAAAATATTGAGCCAAACAATTCCTTAATAATAGGAGAAACAAACTAATTTCTAGTCTGTGTATGATGTGCGTCGTAGACTGCTGCTGTACGTTAAGGTTGTCATCATGTACCGACTTCAAATGAGTTTGTTTTTCCTATTAGCGTTTTTCGGTTCTTTTAGGTTTTTTAAGGTGGTACAATTTTTACGATTTTTTTTCATCGTTTTAAGTTATAATTTAAGTTAAAATGTACTTGATTGAATTAAACTATCTTCTAAAACCTACTCCTCGGTGTAAAAAATACTTTAGTGAAAACTGCATCAAAATCGGTTTAGCCAAACTAAGAAATTTTCACACAAAGATACATACATAAATACAAACAAACAGGTCGAACTGAGAATCTCCTTTTTTTTAAGTCAGTTATGAAGGCCTCTAGCATTAGCCAGTTATTTCTTGTCATCATAGGTGGACGCTTAGTTCAAACAAACTTTTCTAATCGATCACATTCGAATAAATTAATTGTTTGTTTTCAAAAATGAAACAATAAATCGGCTACAGCAGAGTCAGTGGAAAGGGTTCTTGATTTATACTCCCAATAAAAGCAATATAAAAAGTGTAATTTATTGGAATGAATGGATTCCACTTAATTTAGCCAAAATACAACACAATGGATGTAAAGAATCTCGTATTTCAGGATTTAAAAAATACCGATGTGTCGTCGGTCGATTTAAAGTATTAAATACATTTACTTATATGTACTACAAATTTATACCATAAGGTATTGTAAATATGTGTGTTTTAAGTACTTGCCCTTTAAATGAAATGGAACAAATTATGGAGATGGGCACCTCCTTGTAATTCGGATACATGTCGAAATATTCAGGGTTAATAAATATTACAAAGGTTTGAGTTTCACGGATGCATATTCTAATTAGATTTGAATGGACTCATTACAGTTCAGTTCCTACAGTCTTTTTAGGCACTGGCATATACAGGATTTAGTTAAAGACTTGGGTACTTATATAGATGAATAAAAAAAACTAACAATAATCAAACGCAAAGATTTCGGTAAGTACTTTTTTTCATAAAAAAAATAAATTGCATTTTATTTGGCCGTGACTGCGTAGTTAATTTCAAAATCAAATTTATTACACATTGACAATTTATTTATTTATATTAACAATTTAGGATTTTACTAACCCTTCCATACACCACTCTGTTAAGTGAAGTTTGTTTTAAAAAAAAAACAGTCTACTATAATAATCGCAACGTTTGACATGTGGAATCCAGTTAAATCTTGTTTAGGTGCTAGTGGCTTAGAGGCTTGTTGTCCTCAAATGGAGGTATAAAACGGCGTGACGTGAGCTCTCTGGTTAGAGTAAAGTTTGTATTTGGGAACAGCTTTAGCATTGTATTGTAGATTTGCATTGTATTATTGATCAGCAAATTACAATGGGCAAATATAAGGTCACCTCGTTTTAAGTGATAATATTTAATGGGCCGATTCAGCACAATAAATGAATCATTTTTTGTAGAAAACACTTTGGGATTTTATACACTCGTTTTGAGATATTTCGAGAGTAAGGTAATTATTTTTTTGCAAATATTGTTTTTTTATTAATCAAAGTTAAGATTAGAGAAAAAGTAAGATAGGGCATTGAAAAGAGGGAGGCGAAGCCGATGACGTAAATAACTTTTAAAATTGATAGGGTGCTATTTTTAAAAATGATATTTTCTTTGTTAACGAAAATTAATAAAAAAAAAACTTGATATTCCATAAAATAATGATAGTGCCCCGTTTCTATGATGTAAACAATTTAGAGTTGAAATATTATCACTTAAAATGATTTGACCTTAAATACAGATTGGAATACATCCTACTTTTTAAAGCTTTGGCGGCTATGAAACAAGCCACAATAGAAAAATATTGTTTGGGGGTCACCGGTGACCATCATTGCACTCAATGTGATAAGTTTATAATAAAACGTTTATAAATATTGGACACCAATCACATACATTGCACAGTTCTTAAAGTAAGTAGCTAACGCACTTGTGGTGGTACCAAACGGTGGTACCACAACACCCAGACCCGAGACAATATAGAAAATCTTGATTTCCTTTGACTCGACCAGAAATCGAATTCGGGGCCCCAGAGCGGCGACGCCTTGAAACCAACGTGCTTAGCCACTACACCACGGAGGTCGTCGTTAAGAGACAATTACTACAAATATAAATGACACTAATCTAGTCTAGTTGGGATCATCTAAAACAACCATCACGGTTACAAATATTAATAATAATAATAACACACTTCTTATAAATTAATATTGTTCAACGGGCCTCTGCGTGTTGGCCTCGGCCCCATGTACCTACGCCTTCTAGAGGTCTGGGACCGGCTTCATTACTATGCAGAAAACTGCAGTACTGAACACATGCCGAATAGTTAGACGTTTCTTAAAGATGACCATCATTTACTTATATATATTAACTGCTAAACTTTTAAGTGATCAGTTAGTTGGCATAACCCGTACCTGGTACAAAAATTACCAGTTCCAAGCTAAGATAAATATACAAATAATAAATATTCTTCATTGCACACCATAAACAATTAATAGTAATATTTTTGGTAACTGTACCTACGTTATTTCATGTAGTTTAATTGCCTAAAACTCAACGATTCTGCACAAAATATAAATTTTTGATCGTACAAGTTTGATCAAGGACAAAATGATACTTTTGTTACAGAGGAGCGCAATTTCCTGCAGATAACCAAAGTTGTAGAACACTGAAAGGAGCGAAAGTCAAAGCAAAGATCTGAAAGCCGATAACATTGCAAAATTTAAATTTAAACTGATTTGCTCAGACAAGCGTGAAAGATAACTCGTTGAATAAAAATAAAAAAAATCCATTGTATTATATAAGCTTGTTCAAATTAGAACATGGCTAGGTGTACATTTATTTACTCTCAAATCAAGTACGTTTTTTAAAACAGATAAAACCACCAAAAATACTATAGAAGGTGGTAGCGTGACCTTTTACAGTGCCTAATAGTAAAAGCTGTACGCAAATCGATGTACACGCATACTAGAGGTCAAAATAATTTTGAGCTAAAGTACCAAAAAAATCTTTAGTAGGCGGGAGGCGCTGGTTCATTTTTTTTTAAATCTTAAGAAACCTTGACCTTTCAAATAACCTCAGATATTATTTGAAATGAATTTTTAAGGCGCTTCCGAAATGTGCGTAATAATATATAAAACCTGTACATAGGTTTGCAGTTTTTTCTTTAAATTAGACTCGTACGCCGTCTACAAGCTGCTGCGGCTTTCTCAAAAAACTGGCCAAGTGCGAGTCGGACTCGCGCACTGAGAGTTCCGAGCCAACTTTAACTGAATTAGGGAATCCACTCAGTAAAATACCACAATATTTTGTCGACAGCAAACATAACTTTGTTTTTCATAGAGTTTGTATGAAGTACAAAGTTATGTTTGCGGTTGTTGAAAATGTGCTATATCTTAAAAACTTCCCGTTTCATCCCGTCCAAACCAATTTTCGTATATTTTTTTTTTCAAAATTTACACTCGCTTATTTTAGAAGTTAAATTGAGGGAACGCCCATTTTACAACTTTGTAAACGTTAGACTTTAAAAGAAAATAGTTTAAGAAACCTCTATGTCATTTTAAAAGACCTATCTATAGACACCCCACCCCACACGCATAGGTTTGACTTTTTTTGTTTGTTTTAGTTTTATGTATGGGAGCCCCCCCTTAAATGTCATTATTATTTATTTTTTGTATTAGAATCGTAAAGCGGGTAACAGGATACATCTTTGACTTGACGAAACTATAAGGTTTTCCTTTTTTTGCCATTCGGCTACGAAACCCTAAAAAGGCAGCTTGACGGTTGTGCTTGCATAGAAAAACTTCTGGTATCGGGTAGGTAACACATTAAATTGTTAAGACTGTGATATAGTCTCTATATGTTTATATTCACATCGCCTATCACACATGACAGTCTAGGACACCACCACTCGATCTAACACCCTTCATACCTCCAAGCATAACAACAGAGCGTCGCCCACAGAGCAGGTAATGTTCAGAATAGCCAGTGAAACTAAAACACCACATAAAACCTTAAATTGTTTTATTTATTTTTCAGCATTGGTGCTGATTTTTCAAAAGTCAAATAAGAAAAATTTGTTGAACAAAATACAATATGGCTAATTTGAAAACGTCACCTAATTGTCGGCAATCATACGTAACAGACATTTTTTTTAAATCTGACGCTCTATAATTTATCAGCCTGAAAGTTTTATCTGACCATTGAAAAATCGGCCCTTAGTCAATTGAATTAAAAAATAATTTGGGCTGTCAGTGGTTTTGTCCATTTAACATTACACGTTGTTTACCTGCCTATCTTTATGTTTTGTCCATCATATATACAATTTTCCTCGCAGCTTTACATATAAAAGAGGTTCCGAAAGGGCATAAAATGTTTTGTCGAACATTTGGCGAAGTTAGGGAACAACTAATCTATTCAGTGAACCCGAAAAATGTTTACAGGTACTGAAAACTACGCAAAACTTTCTTACGGATCATGGAATAGTTTGAAATAAATTTGCATATTTATGAGAACGTATTTCAAGGGCGATAAAACAAAACAATGACCTTTTAGGCAATTGGAAAAGATTTTTGGGTAAATCAGTGAGTTTCAAGCTTTTGGTAAGTTAAACTCGGTAAAAGAAAGTATTTTTATAAGGTTGCAAGATCAAAACAAATATTTTAGTATGATTATTATCAAAACACTTGATTTTATTATGATTTATTTATAATTTGACAATAACATTAACTGCAAATGTTTACCAACCTGCCAGCCTACATAAACACACAAACATAATTAAATAAATACTAACAAATATTACTGAAACAATTAAACTTAAATTAATTAACTCAAGAACAAACATAACTTTAACTTGCTAACCGAATTATAGAAATAATTTGAGCACAATATTAGATATTTTATTTAGTTACAAGCGAACTAGTTTTTCTTGAAATATATACTTAGCATGCATGACAAACTTTTTTTGTATAGCTTAAGATTAAATTCACGTTATTTTTATATAAATCAAATTCTGTGCAGCAACAATTGAAACATATATAATATATTTTAATTTCATGAACCGCCTTCAAACACAGACTCTAAAACGACTAAAATACCGCTAATTTTGACGGTTTACCATGTCGATTGCTGATGGTGGTCTAACTTATTATTTTTATTTGAATTAAATTGCCAATTGTGTAAATACATAGTGCTTTATAAGCTTGGGCATTAGCCCATTAGCAGCACTAAAATATTCATATATGTACCTCTAGCAATGCCCTAAGTACTCGAAACTAATGTAACATTCAGACGTCTTGAAACATTGATGCTTAAGTTAAGATTTGTGAGATTTGCGTTATGCGTACGAGTATTCAAGGTTGGGTACGCAATATGCGATGAATTGAATAAAGCATTAATTGAAGCTGTCAACAGTTATTCATTTGTCTCTTAAATAGAAAATAAAATACATGGATTTACTTCACTGGTGCCGTTTTGTATTTGGACTCATGTCAATTTGACCTACAAAATAATTCAAAAGGCATTCATTTACATCAAAAGTATTGTCCGTCGTCGATTGTTAAACCAAAAACAAAATAAGGCCAACAAATACTAAATTATTCATAAATGTATGCCAGCAAGACACAAGGTCACTGCTTTTGATCCCAACAAACATTAAGTAACATGATTGGAGCATATGTAATTACATGATTGGCAAAAAGGCTTCGTATTACCGATTAAGATTAACATAACGTTATCATAATGAAATGAAAGCTTCCATACTTTATTTCTTGGGAAGCTTATAATGGCGGAGGCTTTCTTACGAGTTCTTTTAATCATTAATCACAGCCCAGACTTCGTCATCTTTTATCCTGAGTCTGACTGGCGCTTTCGACCACCAATCTCTCTTAAGAAGTTAGGTAACTTTGGAGTTATCTTGGTACGCAATCAACTTTTTAACTGTAAGATTTCCGAAATGTACTTACTTGAAAAATCATTTTCAGTTTTGTTGAGTATCAAATAACCTATGTTATTGCAAAGGTTAATTATGATTAGAGTAAATTAGTTTTGCTTGTATAAATAAATACATGTTTCTGGAGTTTACGCGAATACAGCACATTGAATAAAACTCAATTTACTATTTATTTATGTTATTGTAAATAATGTTTTATTAAATATAATCCCTCAGGCGTGTGTGAACGAGACACAATAGAAATTCTATTATTATGCGGTCTCATGCGACCGCTCGGATGTTAAAAGCGGTAAACAAATCGTAGTAAAGTCCGTTTTTAGGGTTCCGTAGCCGAATGGCAAAAAACGGAACCCTTATAGTTTCGTCAAGTCTGTCTGTCTGTCCGTCCGTATGTCACAGCCATTTTATTCTTTAACTATAAGCATTACACTGTTGAAATTTGGTTGGAAGATGTATCTTGTTAACCGCTTACCGATTCTCATACAAAAAATAAAAATAATGTCATTTAAGGGGGGGCTCCCATACATGAAACTAAAACAAAAAAAAAAATTAGTCAAACCTATGCGTGTGGGGAGTCTATGGATAGGTCTTTTAAAATGACATGGAGGTTTCTAAAACCATTTTCTTTTAAAGTCTAACCCTTCATAGCTAGACGCTTCCAAAGTGGTAAAATGGGCGTCCCCCCCCCATCTAACTTCTAAACCAAGCAAGTGTAAATTTTGAAAAAAATATATAATGTAGATCTTAACAAATACTTCCAACGAAAATTAGTTTGGACGAGATCGAACGAGTAGTTTTTGAGATATAGCATGTTTTCAACAACCGCAAACATAACTTTGTACTTCATACAAACACTATGAAAAACAAAGTTATATTTGCAGACAACAAAATATTGTGGTATTTAACTAAGTTGGCACGGAACCCTCAGTGCGCGAGTCCGACTCGCACTTGGCCGGTTTTTTCGCTAGTCAAAATGTAATCAACCTTTTAAAATTCTTATAAAATATCAGTGTATAAATCTCTACTTCTATTTGATTTAAAAAGATCTCAGTGCTAAATGATGAATAACCTATGCAATTGCTAAGTTTTGTCTTCATCTTTTTTAAATGAATTTACTTTGTGAAAAGGAATGTCACGATGGTTGACAATATTCAACAAGCAGAAAGAAACCGACTTTAGTCAATAAACGCACTGCGTCGTGGTATATTAAGTAGTTTTCTATTTTCCGATTATTAGATTATGCAAAATATTTCTCGGCTGTTGCACATCGCGAATAAACACGACTCTTGAAGGCTAATAGTCTTACTATCACCTTGGAAGTTTTCAAAGTTGACACAGGATAATACGCAATACCTAAAGATAAAGTTGGTAACTTGATAATATAACAGTCTCTGAATAAAGCCAAACTAAAATTGCTGGTCAAGTCCTCATTAAAGACCAAGTTTTTGATAAACACAGCAACATTTTTTTTATTTTAGTAAATACGTCAAAGGTTCCAGTTTGACTAACAAAAATCCATTTTTGGTATATCTTATATAAGGTTATTAATTTATTTTTTTGCGTCATTTCCAATCCAAGTTAATCGAAATCTTTTTATAGTGAATTCAAACTGTAACCAGTGTCGGAAGTCTCGACATAGTTCCGTGTAAAACCACCAGGTGGCGCTCGAAAAATACTGAGAAAAAATTAGTGTTTTCGTGTATTTATTGATTGAGAAGAATTTTTGAATGATGCTTAAAAAACTAAAAAAAAAATTAAAGATTTGTTAAAGATATAGCTACGTAAGTTAAAATGATATTTGATGAATTAGAAAATCATAAAATTGAAATTGTCGACGCGAAATGTCAAAAATGATTCATCAGACTTCGCCCGCTGGTGCCAAAAGAAAAAATCCGAGCTGTTACGAAATTGGTATCCCTTCGTAAAGGTTATTAATGCGATTGCGTTAAACCATTTATGACGTTAAAATTTTTGGCAAACCTATTTTTGCTTCGTTTCATAATTTGAAAAGTTTATATACCTAATCGACATATTTAACAGATCAATCATAATATTTATTTCTGACATAAGTTCTATTTATTTTAGGGACCGCCCAAATTTAGCCTTGAGCCTAAGTGCACTGCGATTCTTAACGGTCTTGGGAGTCAGTGACAACCATATTTCATCTGAAGGGCGGGATTGACAATCCATCTTATCTCACCCGGCTCCTGGCCAGCCTTCCATCAGTTAAACGATGGCTCCGATGGCGAGTGATTTTGATAAAGGCTTGGCTTGAAGGTCAAGGTAAAAGAACCCTCTTTACAAATGTTGTTTTGATGATAATTGAAAATTGGTATTTCTGGTAACGCATAATTTTTTACGGCTTTTATGAAAAACGAATACGACTTTTTTAAGTGAGTTGTGTCAAAAAGTGTACTAAGATCTAAATAAACAACTGCAATTCATAATAGGAGAATTTGATCACTAGCAAAACATTGAGCAAAATTAAAATTGATGATTGCGTTATTTCATTTATATATGGTTTGATTCCCGGTCGGGTCAATTTGGAAATCATAATTTTCTATGGTCACAGGCACACGCGTATCATACGACGTTTTTCAACACACTTGCGAGGAAAAAACAAGACTCTTCATTTACTAAGTTTTTAATTAAACATTTAGTAAAAATACATTTCACTCGATTTTGATGGCAAAGACTTTCGCACGTGTTTTTTGCCTCGTTACGTATGTCCGGCGGAGTAAATAATAGGTTTTCTTCATTTTCTTCACTTGAAGTAGGCATTTTCATTAATATTAAACTTCTTAAATAATGCAAACTTCGTCACAGCCGACAATTATTATTTACGAAAAATGGCGCATTGTTTTTTTTTCTTGCCGCGATACCGATGCTCGCGCAAGGCTTAGGCGCGAACTAGATTGGCCAAAAGCCAAGATTAAAAATGTAATAATTCGTGTTTAAAACACAAATCACAGAAAATGTTAAATGAATTTAGGCTATTTTTTAGTTATAAATCTGGATTTACCATTTTTTGAAATAAATATGTAGATACTGTTATTTTTCGCATAAATACTGTTTGTTGCTAAAATAAAAGTATTGTATAACCCGACTAAATTATATCGCTTCTTCTTCTTACTTACGACTTGGTACTAGGGTACAAACCTAAATTGGTCGGGTTAATAAACTAAAGGCACTAGTGCAATAATATAATGAAAAAGCACGCGTGTTTAATATCTATGATTATGAGCCAAAAATCGGTGGAATAAAGACGTCGTTATGAGCAAGTGTGTTGAAAACTAAATTTTTACTTCTATTATTGAAGGTATTATAGGAAGATACGAGACGATATTAAAGTCGTTATGGCTATAATATCTGAAACTAATAAAATATAACGAAGTTCAAGCAACTAGGGACTAACAGCGCAATTTTGTCCAAAACGCGACGCAGGTGTCATCAAACAGACAAACGAATTCATGTGGAAAGCCCAGCTGTGTGTCCAGCAACCAGAGAACAAATAAATGAAAGACGTGATCCCTTTTTGACTTCGAAACGCAAATACGTCTTTATGCCTGTACCTACATTAAAAACGGAAAATTTCGAACCGTCCGCCACAAAGATGTTTAATATAATATTAAGAAAAAGGACTGCAGCAGCACGTTTTAGAAATGCCAATTTATTGCACTGTGTTTTTGGCATCTACCATAATGCGTAGTAAATATATACTTGCCGTCATAAATCATGCTCACCAGAATTTAAACTAAGCACGAATTCGATACAAGCCAGAATGTTTTTCTTTTCATTTTATTTGAACTTGGAGTGTTTTTTTTGTTTGTAAATTGCTTAGTTTACCACCCAATTTATTTGGCCAAGTAATCATTGTGACATGGATTCATTTCATCAGGTTTATCATTGACTAATTTATTCAGCTAAATAAGTATTTATTTTTGCTACTTACTCTTACAATACCTTATGTCCCGAGGTCTTTAACAACGGTCACACGACCCTTGTAGAAGATAATTAAGACCTTGTAAAGTTAACAAGATCACATCATAGCAAAATGCATTTACGCGTGGCTTTGTTGTAATAATGTTTTTGATTTCAGAAAATGAGGATTTCTGAGGGAACGTAATTTAATAACACATGACATTACTTACATGAAAATAGAACGCAAAAAACAATTAACTTTGGAATTCTTGACATAAAAAAATAATATATTGTTATATATTATTTTTTTCTTTCAAAAACTATAGATAACAACGTAAAGTTAACCAGATATTTCAAAGCATACTCATTCTTTTTTCTGTAGACGCTATAAGAAATGATTTGTACTAATGCAACGGAATGGACTAGCCCCAGGTCATAAGGAACTCTGGCGCTGACAAATAATCAGACATCCCTCAAATAAATTGGATTTAGCTTTCGCATCTTTGCGGCATCGGCAGAAAGCTTTCTTTGGTTATTATTAGATCATAAAGTCGACCATTGACTAAGCTTTGTCGGAGTTTATCGACCCTGACTTCGGCAGAAACCGCCTAATAACCCAAAGTAAAAATAACTTCTAAATATTGCCCGATATTATCAATGTTTTATTCAAAACTTTTTAAGTACAATATTACTGGATAAAAATAGAAACAGCAAATGTTGTCCCCAAAATAATTTTCATTTGATACCTACCATACAAATAACTCAAAAAATCTTTTTATCTTTTACTAAGTGTAACAAACCAAATATGTGCTAGACCGAGTGATGGACCTTTGTCTATGTTGCAAATTATTTTTTTTACCCAAACTCAACTCGATGATGAGAAATTTCATACAATCGCAAACTTGTTTACTCAGACGGCTGAATGATCGCAGTGTCAATGGTGAAATTACCTAATGAAGCGAATCCAGAGTAGAAATACATAGCAAACATATGACTCGTGATCTAGGGGTGGCTCGAAAAGTACAATTTTATGGTCGCTGTTTACGTGCACAGAAAATATGTGGAAAATTTTACAAACATTTAAGGTACAGAATACGAATAAATTGTATAGATAAAAACCCTTGCAAACTGCGATTTTTAGCATCAATGCAGTTGCAAAACGCGCCACAGCATCGCGCCTCACGCAATGAACAGATTAAATTTGGCATCTGTCGTCCAGCTCCTGCATCGCGACAACATCGATACTAAAAGTAGCGCAAGTGTGTAAAGGTTGACATTTTGCGTCTGCATCGATGCTGCATCTCTACTGCATCCCTGCTAAAAGTCAGTGTGTCAGGGTATTTCATGCAACGCGATTGTTCATTAAGTAGTAAGTATTTTTGCGATTAAATCTTTTACAATTTAAAAAAATGAGCATAAAATGTAACATACATTATTAAGCTTTTAATGTTTATACATGGGTACTTAGTTCTTTCATTTATTTGTCTCTTCATTGGTATGATTTATAGAAACGTTTTTTTTAAACATAGGTCATAACATTATTTATAAAGGTACCTGTATAAATCATTATAGGTATTCTGGTCTAATATAACGTATTAACGTTTGTGGGTCTATTATATTATGGAAACTTAAATAAAATTTTCTTATACACATTAAGGTATTTGAATACACTTCTTGGGAGTTTTTATAACCTTCTAAATGTACCTTAGAGAAATATGTGAACGATGAAATTAACATAATATCTTCCTCAAATGGTATTGCGACAACTGTCATAACGCCTCCCTTATTTTCACGCTATGCATGCCTTAAAAGTTAAGTACCTACGTACTTTAGTCAAGTTTGTCGAATGAGTTAAAATGTTTCGCAAGATTTGTAGTCATTATATATTATTCCAACATTTTTTTTTTATTAAACCCCCATTTCATGACATATTAAAAGCCATGAATACCTTATTATGTATCCACATCGCCCGGCGGCATACATCAATTAACTGTCAGATAGTATAAAAAAAACCGGCCAAGTGCGAGTCGGACTCGCGCACAGAGGGTTCCGCAGCGCAGAAAGCGCGGCTACCACTGCGCTATGAGCACCTCTTGTGGTCTCATTCACGAGCAGATAGTAAGATTATCAACATCACTATTCCTGCACTATGAATTATAGCCCACTGAAATTGATAGGCCGAATATTATTCGCATAATTACAGCGAGGTGCCTGCTTTAGGATATACGCAAAGACCATCAATCCGTTCCATCAACACGTTACTAAGTTGGTTTCGTTATTAATGTGCACAGGGATTTCATGCATTCAGGCTGATTTTTATAAAAAGTTTTGTTATAAGGAGTAGTGTTTATTTTTGAACATAGTTACCAAAAAATAGGGGGTTTAAAAAAACTTCTGGTATCAGTAATTATGTAGAGCGAAAATACAAGTAAAATCAACCTCAATCTACCGCCTTTAAATCTATACTAATATTATAAAGCTGAAGTTTGTTTAAATCGCTAATTTCAGGATCTACGGAACCGATTTGAAAAAAGTTTTTGTGTTGGATAGTTTATTTAAGGAGTAAGGCTTTGGACATACAATATCACGCTGCAATGAGTGGTAGGTAGCAAACTCAAAACGCGTTTCCAGTCAGGGATTGCTAGTAAACAAAATAAAGTTATACGTTTGCGTAAGACCTTAGGTGCAAATATGGATACTACGCATGACTAAAACGTAGTACATAATATAATCAATTCTATGTCTGAGGGCATGGAATACCGGCTCAATGGTCTCCGTAACTGCCGGGTCCTCCCAATCTACATTATCAGACAGCGGTCTTCTGATTTACGCTGTTATAAATTATCAAATGTACGTGTGGTTTTATTGTTTATTGATTGCAGGGACAAAGGGTTGGGATTAACGATCGTGTTTACGACCGATTTGGGATGCTCCACTTTTTTCAATATTTGGGTTAGATGGGACATTTAGATGCTGAATAGATCCGTGAAATAGTTTCAAGTGAAAAGATAAAGTTGAACTTCAGGAATGCTTTTCACTGTCAAAGTAACAAGATGTACAATTTTGATGTCGAAAATAACTTTACGGGATTTTAATTTGAATGTAGACTACTAATTTAACATTTTAAGACAGCATTCCATTGCAACATTGCTTTTTTTTAGTTTTACAAACCATAATCATTAATTTTAAAAAGTCATGATAGTAAAAGTCTTTTATTTATGCAACTAGGCCCATTGAAGGCACTTTACTCGTCCCAACAGAAGAAACCCTACCACAGCTTCGGGCCAATTTTGGGCTAGTGCTGAGAAGAAGCTGCGCAACAAATTCAATAGTCAATGCCTCTTTTCGAAAAGTTAACAATGTTTGTAGTGATCATGCAAGTCCATACATAACTATCCTTTATATCCTTTAAACGACCCGTCTGGTATAGTGGTCGAGAAATCACCTACTACGCAGCGGGTTGCGGGTTCGATTACCGCACAATACAAACATTTGTGTGCATGAACATGTCTGTTTGTATTGGTCTGGGTGTTTGCTATGTATATCGTGTATGTAATTACAAACAAAAAGTATTTAAGTATTATATCCGTTGTCTGGCACTTACAACACAAGCTTTTTGTAGCTTACTTTAGGATATATAGATGGCGATGTGTGGGAATGTCCAAAGCATATTATTATTATTATGTTGTATATATTTTCATATCTCAGTCACATAAACTGGTACTTTTGAATAGTACGGGCCGAGGCCAAGAAATATTCATTTTAAATTCAAGTTAAAGAAGTTGGTGGAAAGAGTGAGTAGAGCTACGTATTTTTATCGACCTGTAAAATTTTTCGAACAATCCGACAGTTTTGATATCAGATACTTCAGTTTCAGATAGTAAATTCCTAAGTATTATTGCCCTGCGTTGGTCTCCTAGCCTTTGTTTAGTAACTGTCATTTCAGGGAACCTTTTGTAAATTCATCATGTAGTAGTTGAAGGTATTTCCGAGTATCAGTTTCTAGTTTTGTGTTGATAAAGTATGACCGCAAGATGAATCTGTTCATATCATTTGTTCATCTCGATTGCCAACTGCACAACGTCCTCAGCGGTAGAATAGGTAAAATCACTAGCTATGGAGCTAGAAGTTCTTGATGACTCAGTGTCATCGGCTGTAGTGTATTATTATTATTATATTATATTATATAATCATCTATTTTACAATACCCTTTCTTTAATGACAGTTTAAAATTTATTGACCCGTAAGTTCACAATGTGTTCTGGTAGTTTATTGGATTTTTTTATACATTTCCCCATGAAAGAACAACATAGTTTTTATTATAATAAAGTCGGTTTTCCCAAGTAGGTTTTATATTATTATGATTAAATGTATCGCAACATCAAGCAGTTAATAACTCTGAATTACATCATTACTCACTTCACCGATTCGTAACAGAGTATCTACCTAGCTCACATGTTAACCGCAAATTTGTAAGCATATTTTACTACTAGACTATTTACCAATTAAACCTGAGGGGAATAATTATTTTCAGGTCAAATGAAGACAAGAAGTCAAAGGTCTGGTCAATAGATGTATAGGCCTGGCTACTCAGTCAAAATTAATGTTGTCATAGAGTATAGGTAGCGATAAAATCAGGGCTTGTATCACTTAATCCAAAAAAATACTCCACTTTAACCTCAGAACGTTTTGGAGTGTTAGTGGAAGAATACTGAATCACTTTGGGGTTAAAGTGGAATGAAAGCCAAGAGCTAAATGAAATGATGTAGAGCACTTTAAAAAACTGAAAGCTGGTTATTGTTATAACAAATTAGTGCATAGTATGCCTGCACTTAATAGTTCTGATAGTCTGAAACTTGTTTATTACACAGAACAGAAAATAGATAAGTTTTCTTTTTTCTAAATAAATTACAATCCATAAAATGTACCTTTATTTTGAATTTCTAACTTTTTACATTATAATTAAGTACCTATTAGTGTTCATGTTATGTGTTTATGTGAGAAAAGAAATTCTTGTAAAGGTATACAACTTCTTGGATGAATTCAAATCGGAAGCTTTATAGGAAATTCATAAAATATTGATCATTATAGAAATCTTACAATGTATATAAAATTAATAAAACGAACGCTGTTTTAAATAAGAGTCTTATTGAGATTTAATTATGAAACAGTGATAGAGTATTTAATAACTTTACTTCTCATTCATTGAAAGATAACAGTTTTAAGGCTTTTGTTGAAACAATCATACGGCTTACAAATCTTCATATTTCTTGAAAATTTAGGGAATATACATTTTATTTAGGCTCTTATTGAAACATACAAGTTTAAATTAATTTAAAATATTATATTCCCGATTGCTGTTAAAGAAATGTATTAATTTCCTAGAAAATGTGTCTAATATAATAGATTTTGAATGAAACAAAAGCAAAACCTTTGGTTTTCATCGAAGCCAGCTTTTTTATGCGGAAAAGAATTAATGGATGTTCAATAATGTCCATAAAACATCCATCGAAGGGAGCCGGCCCATCAATGTCTCCACTTCACCGGTTCGTTGGGTTGCAATTCAACGAAAAGTTTGTTTTGCGAAAAAAGTGTTTTTATTTGCAAATATTTTCCGTCGTCAATTTTTCAAATATATTTGGCTGGGCCTATCAAACCAGCTAAAGTATGTTTCTTTTTACATGTCGAATATTTTCAAAAAATATTGAAATTCCTTTTTTTACTCAATAATTCATTTTAAAATAACAAACCTCACCAACTACATAGGTTACTTATCCTTTAGCACTGAGATTAGTAAAATCAAACAGAAAATAAATTCATTGACATTATTTTCAATATTTTGAAAAGATTGTTTACATTTCTTGACTAGCAAAGAAAAAATAAAATAAATAGAAAGTTTTCTGTCTGTCTGTTTTAGGTAAATGGGAAAGGATTGCAAGGCATTTTTTGTGTTATACTCGTAAATAGCTCTAATCCTCCCCTTGTTTTTACTATTTCGTTTCATGTATAAATGGCTTATTGTTTCTCTTCAATAGAACTAGCTCGTTCCTGGAAAGTTTCCGACTCACCTATAAAATGATAAATAATTATATAAAACACACAATCCAACCAGTGAATTGCAGTAATTATTTGCTCTACTGTACATTATTAAACTTAACATCGAGTCTAAATTGCCGCTTACAATAATTCTTGTCAGATTCATATTATGAATCAGATTAGAAATTGCAAAATGGCCACTTGCCCGGCATTCATAATATGGTTCGGATATAATTCATATTCGCAAATTCGGCAATTTGACAGTTCTCTATGAGAAACCGTAAACGGTTCCTAAATTATAAACTGCTTGATCCTTATTCAATTAAGTACCTTATTATGCAATGATCAAAATGACCCTTTATAACATGTCATTTCAATAATATATTTGGTGATATTACAGATCTAAAATGCAGCGACAGCAGATTTGGTTGTGGCATCGGCCGGCGTATTAACATTGAACAAAGCCGGGGGCGGCTCTCTAGTGATAAAAAATTGCTGTTTTCTATTTAAATAACCTGTCTGTAAAGTACCCAACCCCAAAGTAAATTTTCATAAACACCATTTAATTCACACGTAAAATACAAGGACATGTTTCATTTTCGTTTAAATCTGAAGATAAGTTAGAGCAGTCAGCTCACAGAGCCACGTAGATCCAATATGTCGGGCGGACTAATGGCTCGCTTAGGGCGAGCTCATAGGTTTGAGAGTTACGGAATGATAACACGTGATACTATTATCACCACTGGATAACTTATGTCACCAATAATAATTTTTCGTAAAACAAGAAATGTCTAATAAAATAAGGTTAGAATATACACCTGCCTCAAAAAAGAATTACTATAGGTAATTTTATTTTTGTTGTCACTATACAAACTTGATAACATAAATTTCACTTGAGAGAGCAATCTTGCAACATTGGTGACGTAGCCTACGCATTATTCAGGCATTCTATCCTTGGTCTTAATAAATGTGCTGGTACTTTGGCATTTTTGTAAAAAACATTGAGCTTATACAGACCTAATTGTTAGTTGCCAATTATACCGCTGCTGCAGTCAGGTAAATACCTACTAAAATCGTCTGAACAATTAACTTGGAGGTACGCACCTTTTTTATTCTAAAGGTAATTTAAATGATAATCAATCGTTAACAGCCTTGCAACAATATTCCATAAAAATTTTTTTTTTGCTTTATATTAAGTTGAACTCAACTGTAATCACGTCCCTAAATCGGATATTAATGTGAGCGCGCGAGTCTCTTCAAGCGCCTTCCGATTGTGTCGCGGCAAAATCTCTCACAGCTGTTTACAAACTGTATTTATTGTGTAGGACACAGAGCTTTTCACAGAATTACGAATTTAAGAACCCACGTAAACCCTTTTCGGCACCTTAAAATCTATTTACTGTGTTTTTATGTTCAATTCTACTGAATACGTCGAATGTTGAAAACGTGAAGTTTGGTTATCAAAGATGATAAATAGTGACCCCAAATTAAAAAAGGAAAGTATAATAAGTATAAATAGGTTTCATTTTTTAATTTGCGGTCTGTTGCATTAGCAATAAGTCTAATTATTCGTACCAAAACTTATTTACTAAGAAATACCTTTTTTTATCATTAGCATCTTGGAACTTTGAAAATTAAACAAAGTTAAGGTAAAGCAGTTAATTTAAACTTTATTAGTTTAAATAGAACGTCGGAATTAAAGAATTTCTGAGAGTCAAGGAATTTTGAGAATGAGTGTAAAAAGTATGGTTTAAAATAAGATTCAGATTATGCAACAACTTAACAAAAACAACTGAATAGTAATAGGTACCTAACTACTACTTATTTTAATATATTTAATATAATTTCATCATCATAATCAGTCAAAGAACGTCCACTGCTGAACATAGGCCTCCTAGTTTTTCCACGGCGACCGATTGCGGGCGGTCTGCATCTAGTGTGATCCTGTGATCTTTACAAGGTCGTATGTCCATCTCATCAGCCAATCTAGTTATATAGATAGCGTAGATAATAAATAAATAAAATGCTTTTAAGTTGAAATTTATAAAATTATTTTGCTTTAAATTTCCGCGAAGCGACGCCGGCGCAGGCATCTAACTACACGAACCGTCACCGCGTTTAGTATTAGTTCAGGCAAATGCAGGATGCACCACCCGCCCTCCCTCAATACGCATGCGGCACAGCTGATGCAATTATTAGTACCCAACACCAACGTGCAAAAAACCTCTAAGCCTGCGCCGGCGTCGCTTCGCGGAAATTTAAAGCAAAATAATTTTATAAATTTCAACTTAATAATGGATTTCCGCAAAGTAACGCCTGATTCCATTAATTATCTAAAATGCTTTTATTTCTTAATATCTTTTACAAATATTTTGCCGGGGCTTCCCATAAAGTTATCTAAGCGATACTTGTGTAGGGATAGCCTCGCTCTACCTCTTCAAAAACAGAGAAGATATTTTACACAGTACAGTAGTATATAACTTAGCTTAGCCAAAGAAGACAATGTATGTGCAGGTGACACTGAAGTTAAAAACAGTTACGGAGAAATATGCACATATAGATAGATAGTTAGATAGATAGCGTTCTTAAATAAAAAAATAATGCCTACAATTACACAATGCCAGCTACATGCAAAATCTTCGTATCATTTTGGCTATAAATCTTAAAATTTTATTTTTGTTGGATCACAAAACTTAATTATTTTTTATCGAGAGCACGTAGCAACGAACCCCAACTTCGGAGTCAAAGTTTTTTAAACAGATAAGAGCAGCAAGTTCGCGAAACAGAATTGGCACACTCGTATCTAATAACCCAACTTTAGCTGAGGCTTTCAATTCATCTTATTCATTGAATTCAAGGCTTTTAAGGCTTGATACATATGTGTGTGGTTCGAGGTTTTGTGTTAATGTAGCGGTTTTTGCATACTGTTCAGAAAGCATGTCTAATCAGATTTTTCTGGTACTCCCGAGACATAGGTTTCTTTCAGACTATACAATTTGATATGCAGGTACTTTCAAGATGATTGGTTTCTGATTGTGTCAGTTCTAATAAATAATTTGAAGCTAGACTTACATGGTGTTGTTTTGGTCAGTGACATCCAACTCAGGGATGATAATAGAAGTTATGCTTATTCTAAAAAAAAGGTATTATCTTTCAATTATATGCAAGTTTTATAAAAGAAAACCTCAACACGTTTTTTACCGAATGGGGAAACTCGCAATCTCACGCTTAGCTACGCTACGATATACTATGCCATATAATGCAAAATTCTGTCGCTTCCTTGCATGTATATAAAAGACACATATTTGTCAAGACTCATCCTGTTTACTTTAAAAAACGAGGAGACGTTATAACCCGTCAAAAGCGAGCAAAATTTAAAAATCTACTGTTCCAACCTCGATGCTGTAAGGATAAATGTTAAATAGTTGGCTATTATATAATTGTTTTTATAGTGTAAGTGAATATTTGAATTCAAAATAATTTATTTAATTTATGTGACATCCTCAATTTACTGATCAACACACGGGATTGCATGCAACGATACACTTATTTTTAAGGTAAACATCGTATTTACCTTCCCGACGTTTCGACTCGGTTACACGAGTCATGGTCCACTGATCGATATTACCATACTCGTTTAATACGTGAAGCAATTGAAATTAAAAAACATAATAATTTCAATCGGGATGATGGTTTTCAATTATCAACAGCTTGGAATCCAGTGATAACAAAGTGCAAATCGCGTGTTATGCCGTCCACAAGAAACCCAGATACTGTTAGTGTGTTTTGCAGAGCTGACTGTACTAGTGCAAATATTAAAAGTGTGCGGGTAGAAGAACATAATACATCGCGCACCAGCAGACGACGCCGAGCTGCTTCAGTCGCCCCGGGACCATGACTCGTGTAACCGAGTCGAAACGTCGGGAAGGTAAATACGATGTTTACCTTAAAAATAAGTGTATCGTTGCATGAAATCCCGTGTGTTGATCAGTAAAGTACAAAATGCAACATAGTTTTAAATCATATATCCTCAATTTAATTATTATGGCATATGACACACCTCAATTTATTTAATAAGGACATGATTATTTTATTTAGTTGAATTGTATTGGATTTTAATCTTTAATTATTAATATTTGCATGCCTGCATGCAGGCTGAATACAGTAACGAAGACGGATTTTTGACCTTTTCTGTTAATTTTATGTGATAAATTATTCTGGCAAATAAACAATTATATTTGTATTTATGCATAGCTAGTAAGCTACTGTTTTTTTTCGGATTTTGTGAGTTTTAGTCCATTAAAGAAAATATTTGTTTAATAATAAAATAATAAATACATAGACACCAATCACATACATTACAAAGTAAGTAGCTAATACACTTGTGTTATGGAAATCAGACAAAACGGTGGTACCACAACACCTAGACCCGAGACAAAATAGATAATTTTGATTTCTATATTGACCCGACCGGAAATCGAACCCAAAACTTCGGAACATCGACGGCTTGAAATCGGCGTACTTAGCCACTACACCACGGAGGTCGTCAATAAAGTTACTGAAAAGTCACTTATGTGTATCTACCTTATATCATCACGAGTTCCTAAGGGGGTCACCGAGTGAGCCAGTTCCGAGGCTTTCAGGAGGCTCTATTGAAAACTTGTCGTCTACTGAAATACAACAGAAATCCGAGACTGTTGCTTAATTTGACTTAACTTGACTTTGATATAATTGGACAGTCAAAACGTTATTATTTGAGTAGGTAAAAACACTCAGGTTTCTTTGAGGGGATAGGTAACTAGTTTGTCAGTTTACTAAGTATGACAGAATATTCTTAACGAAAAATAAAAACTATTTTATGGTCATAAATCATGATACATAACGAACGATGATTTATATGATTTTTATCGAAAAAAAATGAAAGCTTCTTTATAAACTTGTATAACTTTGGTCACTAACTTTTGTTAAATTAGATAAATCTTTCTTAGAAAATTGAGTTTTCTTGATACAAGTTCAAAACAGTAGATTATTCACCAAGGGCTTAAAGGTGTGTCTTTCGGTTCAGGCGCCACTTTGAATCACGAGCAAAGCGTTAGGACTAAAGATTACTCCCAAGCGATAGCGAGGGAAGTAATATAATTTCCTAAGTGTAACGAGGAATTTAAGTTTAAATACTGTGCTTTTCACGCTTTTTGTGAGGCAATAAAATGATATTAAATAGAACTAATAAGTGAGGACCCTCCGCTAAAATGCTGTTTAGAAAAATTGCGCCAAAATTAAATTCTATAACAGCCAATAATAAAGCTAGCTGGTTCCTAGCTCAAAGGATCAGCATAGCTATCCAACGCGGCAACGCAGCCAGTATCATAGCCTCCTTGCCGCAAGGAAATGGTTTTGTTTTTGAATAGGTAGATATTAAGTTATTTTCATGTTGCATGTCTAAGTTTTATTTTTTTCTTGTTTGTTATTTAATATAGGCTTATTGTATTCCTTAAGCGTTGTGATGTTGATTTTTTGGAGACTAATAAGTCAGATGTATGCACCGGTGCGCTACGCTACGCTCTAAAATCATTTCAACTAAATAAATGTACACATAAACTTATTTTTGTGAAATTAGCTGCCTTGACTTAGTAATAGAATGTCAAATATTATTGTACTAATAATAACGCAATATTTTTTCTAATATCAACACGTGTTGGCTTTTGAACTTCTCTTCGTTGGCTGACGGTGCAGACAAATTGTGCCACGTTACCTAGTATCGCGTAATTTTGATACATTATTTCGACCCGAAAGCGGACATGCGTCACTTTAAGTCAACATTACATGTCATGTTATTGAACGTTGCCGATCAGATAGCGTGAAAAATATTTTCATTTGCATAATTACAAAGTATCACAATGTAGAATTTATATAAAGTATGTTAAATTTATCAACGTAATTCCTGCTTAAGCTTACAAAGTTTAATGTACCCTTTTCACAATCCGGTGATAGATGCTCGTCTTCATGATAAGGCGAATGAATGGAATTCGCGTCACCTTCGGCGTCACTGAATGGAATGAGATTTGAGCCTTGAATGAGATTACAAGCATTGTTGATGTCACGTGTATGACAAGGCTGAAAAGCAACATGAGCGTATTGATCAATAATGGAGACAAATTTAAAACTTTACTACACTCAAGTTGTTTTGAGTAAAATGGTTCTAATGTTCATCATGTAATTTAAGAGCTAAGCTTTTGGCGGTGGAGTTTTTTTTCATATTTTACGCTCTTCCGCCCTTCTTTTGACCTAATACGAAACAACATTTAACTTTTCCTTTTTGATGTACCTATACAACTTATTATTGGTCTTCCTCTCCTCCATTTTCCTTTTATTCTTCCCTCTAATATCGTTCTGTTGAAACGGCCGTTTCGTATCAAGTGTCCCAGCATTCGCCTTTACTATGATTAAAACTATCGTTATTTTTTTTTAAACTAATCAACTATATGGTTCCATTGTTATTCTTCTTATAAAATCTTATTATGAATCTGTTTTTTGTGCTATACCAAAAACATAATCTTTAGTATTTTTTTTTCTAAAAATAGGGTTAAACAAAACAATAAAAAAGTTTTTATTAATTAATTACCTTCTGTAATTTCCTTAGTTTCCTACGTTAACTGCCGGATTAGAACTGTCTAATCTGAACCGCTGCCTTACAACAAACAAGGAGTATTTACTGTCCTAACACGACTGAGGGTCGTTAGGTCATTAGGAGTTTAGTTTGACATAACTCTTACATAAGACACGTTACAAGTTCGGCGCGGCAAACCGATACAGATGGCGGTCTGATGAGGCTACATAATATGATTTGTATGATGTTTATAGACAATTAACTTTTGTGTCTATTTCATTGGTTTATAATTTACTTATTGTCTATATTGTATATGCCTCTACAACATATTAATTAAAGTAAAATACTCATTTACAAAAAAAAACTATCTATTTGACAAAATATTACTAATCACTCATGATTAACGAACAAAATCTTAGAAAACTAGATCTACTTTTAAAGTCGATTTTACCAGCGTAATATAAAACTTATCAGACTGAAAAAGTATTTATCGACTGATCTTAAAACGTCACTTACAGAAATGGTTTCTGTCAAATAAGTGACATTTTCAAATTTAGCGTTTTGTATTTTATCCGGCAAATATTCCTTATCTAACGTTAGAAAAATCAGGCCTTATAGACCTTATACTTTTATGTGCTCTATCTATTAACTAAATTTATTTTACAAAAGCTATCCAGTCAGAGATAAATTGTGATTGTTTCGTGGGTAAATCCGAAGGTGGAATCCTAGTTTGTTAATCGCTATATTCAAAACTGAATTGGCTCGACATACAAAAATGGCTATTTTTGAAGAATCAACAAACGGTAATGATAGTATTATTCTGCTTTTAGGTTACTGGGTCTGCCGGTCGATCGGCTGAAACTGGCGCTCCGTCTGAATATTTCAGCGCTCGATGTTTCGCGGCGAGTGACCTACCTCAACTGTAAATAAATATTCACTCCTAAAAACAACCTTATAAGAAATATCATAGATTTCGATGATCATTCAAGCTTTAAATAAGAAGATAACAAATACCGAATAATACAATATAGATGTAGGTTTAGCCGTTTGTGAATGGGTGATACTGTTTTTGATTTTAATCGTAACTTTCATTCGATCGTTTCTAATATTTTATAAAGCTGTTCTCACCTAATAAAATCTTTTGTTACATGCTTACGTTGGTGAAAAACCAATTCTGATATTAAATCACTTTTATTACTGAATGTCATAAATATTTCGAAAAATATGTGACCTTTCGAAGTTAAAATTGAATTTATCCCATCTCAGCAAGCGTTATAAAATACAGCAACGTCACGCAATATTTCTGGAGATACAGGGGCTCTATTTTTTAATCACTTGATCAGATATGGCGTGTGACTTGTGTTTAAAGAAGAAGAAAAATCAACGATAATAAAGTAAAGTAAAGACGTGAGTTCTCACAAAATTAAGATATCCTTTTTCAAATCCCTTTTGTATGGATTTCAGCTGGTTTTCATTATGAAATTGGAATATAATCAATAAATACCATACATCATCTTGACACGAGTAATTCAAAGAGCCCTAGGTCATAGAAAAAGTATGCAATGGATGCTATGAGCTCAGTTTTTCCCTAGCAATACTTAACTAGTGCCTACGCAATATTGCGTAGTTGACATTTAATGTGTTAAATTTTGGCCGAATTAAATATCACCATCGTCTTATTTTTAGTTGGTATTTGTTATTTTTCACCGGCTACACATTTAGATTTACATTAGATTTAACTTAAACAGCCATCCAAAAACTAACTAGTGCGCTTGAAATAACGCATTAGCCCTCTAATAAGGATAAAAACATTTTGAAGTCAGTGCATGATGTCCAGCTTACTTACACCAAGAGTCTAAAATATACCTAATCGAATTAAAAAATAAACTTAAAAACTTAAAAATATAACTTCTCGTTTTCAAGAAATCCGTAGATAAACATTCAAACTTTCTCGTACATACACTTTTGAAGTTTTGCACATGTATTTGAAAGCCTTAGAGATCAACATACTTAAATATTATCAAATTCCAACGATATCACATACATACAAATTGAATTGATTACCTCTTTCTCAGAAGATACTAATAAAGATCAAATTAATTAAAGCACAGCTGCTCATTTATAAAATTGTTGCTATCAAACTGTTATCAATACAGTTGAGATCTTAAATTACATTCAATTACGTAAGATTAGATCTCACTTATCCTTTGATTTCGAGTGAATTCAAAGAGAAAAGGCTACAGTAAAATGAGATTAGCTTTATCTTGTTTTATTAAAAAAATAATCAGAATGTCTTGGGTTACCAATGAATATTTGACCTACGAAGTTAATAGACGGCATTATTTAAAAAAAAAACTGTACAACGTACAAAAAGTCTCTGTTAATCATATTTAACGTAGAAATAATTTCTATTTGACGACCCGTCTGGTTTAGTGGTCGAGAAATCGCCTACTACGCAGCGGGTGCGGGTTCGATCCCCGCGCAATACAAACATTTGTGTGCATAAACATGTCTGTTTAATACAAACAGACATGTTTATGCACATATGGTCTGGGTGTTTTCTATGTATATCATGTATGTATTTACAAACAAAAAGTATTTAAGTATTATATCCGTTGTCTGGCACCCATAACACAAGCTTTGAGTAGCTTACTTTGAGACTAGATGGCGATGTGTGGGAATGTCCAAAGGATATTTATTTATTATTTACTATTATAACTCATACATACTACAAAATATCAAAGAATATTTCGTAGCTCGTACTGCGAAACGATTTCACCGATTCCCGTTTCGAAGTGTGCTACGAACCGCAGTTACGAGATAGCTTGCTCCGTAGCTAGCTACGAGAATTGATTTTTGTTTTCTGTTCGATTTTGCAACACTTACTGTTGTTGAGAAACAGTATGGATGATTACTATAATTTGTTAATGCTGACAAGGGTAATGATTTTTACTGTCTTAATGTGTATGTATGTGATATCGTTGGAATTTTATAATATTTGAGTATGTTGATCTAGTAAAAAATCAAAATAAGTAAGCAAAATTTTAAAAGTGTATGTATGTTTATATATTTGTAAGTTTGTCCACGGATTATACGAAAACGAGAAGTCAAAGCGAGGTGATGCTTTTTTTAGTTCAATCAGGCACATTCTTACTTAGGGTACAGTATAAGTTTGATCAAAATCAATCAAGTAGTTCTTTTTTTTTAATACAGATAAATAATAAAAAATCCATTGAAAATTAAACCGGCTCCAGAAAACTGACTAAAAAGCTTTAAAAATCCCATTTGTCTTGTATATTTAGGAGAAACAAATTCTTTCGGAGTCGGTGCATAGTGCATGATGTGCGTAGACATTGGTGCACGTTAGCTTGATGCACCTTGATGCACCGTCTCCACAAGACTATTTTTTTGTAGTCAATGTAGCTTTTTATTCTTTGAAAATATTTGATGACATAGATGTAAACTGAGCCATCACTTTCGTCCATAACTTTTACTGTGTTCTACGCTTTTCGTATCATTTAGGGGCCGCTATTTGAAGACATATCACAACGCCGCAGCCAATAACCTAGTTTGAGTCATCTCAGTCGGGTCAGCGTGTCGAGAGCCTCTCGATGCTGCCGCTGGCCCTTACACCACTTCATGACGAAAACTGCACCCTGACACTTATTCACATAAGCTTAAGTTGGCACACATACCGTCATAGCACTTCAGATGTTTCAGGCCCTTATTTGATGACTTGATGTCGAGAATATGTCATTGTTTTCATGCAGTCTGAGCTTATTAGCTGGTTACTTAACATGTCGAAATGATATAATAATTTGCAAAGGGTCAAGTGCTTTTTCTGCTGGGTAAATAGTATTACATATTATAGTACTCGTACGTTTTTGTTTATAAAATAATACAAAAGCGATTTGATTAAACGGTCTGATTAAAAAGTCATAAGATTGAACAGAATATTGGTCTATGGTCTACTTAAAGGTTGAAGCAAATCCACCCGGCACAGGAACGGCACCAACCAGGCGTCAACCATACGGAAACACGTTACGGGAACAGCAACGCCTCGGATGGGATCGGCACCAGATAGCGAAAGCCTCGCCTCGGATCGTGGTTGCTACAACTTAGGACAGTTCTTCTTGTGGATGACAGCCCGTTTGACAGGGTAGGCGGATAGTTGAAAACCAAAGGGCGACTCTCCATAAACCCGTTACATTACACTGCATTGCGCTGGTCGCGAGAGGGAACCGAGTTGATTTCGATCCGAGGTGATGACGTTACGAAGTTGATAGATGTGCGTTGAAGTATGGAGTTTCATACAAAGAATACTTAATGCCTCGAGTTGATACGGTGCGGTGCCCGTTACGGGTGTATAAATGAGCTACAACATTAAGCGTCAAAATGAAACTAATAGTCCCCTAACCGATTTCGACTACGGTGGCCAGTCACACAACTAACCAACTGCGCGGGACATATTACAGTGCACAAGTGTGTGCGCAAACACAGGTGCACTCTCTATTCCTCTCACTCTCATAGCCCGATGGGACAGCAATCTGACACGACCGGAGAGAGATCAGGCGCAGGATCAACGGCTTTACGTGCTTTTCCGAGGCACGGGCGTGAAACACCGCCAACTTCCAAACTCCGGGCTTCCCTAAGAATTTCTGAACAGAAAAACTCAGGTATATATTTTCGGCCCGACCCGGGGATCGAACCTGGGACCTCTGGCGCAGCCGTCGCTTTAAAGTGCGATCCTCTTACCGCTGCGCCACCGAGGCAGTTAAAAATGAAACTATTTGTATAAAGGCTACATATACATTGTGCGTAATTAAGAAACTACATCAATAAATAACTATAATTTCGACAATAAGAATCAACGTGCCATAACTGCCCTGTCATAAATGTTCTTGTACCTTCTATCAAGCAAGTTTTTATGAAGCAATCTGTTCGTGACCCGAAACCTCACAAAGCTCATTGACCATTAGCCATTAGTACCGTTTATCTAACATTGTTCCACTTTGTAGATGGCGCTAGTAACGACTCTTTTGATTGACTGCAACAGTTAAGGAAAAACACCTAAAGCCGAGTCCAGACGAGTATAACGCGTTAACGCTTCATTATATTAGTGTACTAATATAATAAAGCTGAAGAGTTTGTTTGTTTGAACGTGCTAATCTCAGGAACTATTGGACCAATTTTATAAATTACTAGCGGACCCAGCGAACTTTGTTTCGCCCCCAGCCCCGTCCAACCCTAGCCCCGTCTTGCTGAGTCCCGTAATTTTAAAAGTTAAGCATTCCCAGCGAATGATCGTAGAAGGATGAAATTTGAGGATTGTATGTATTTTTTTATGTTGTATCATAAAAAATAGAAATTAAAAATTTTGTATAAAAAAACAATAAAAAAAATTAGGGGTGGACTACCCCTAACATTTAGGGGGATGAAAAATAGATGTTGGCCGATTTTTATAGATACCAGATAAGCACAAAAAATTTCATCAAAATCGGTCAAGCCGTTTCGGAGGAGTATGGCAACGAAAACTGTAACACGAGAATTTTATATATTAGAGATAAGATTACGCTACGACGGGAGGGGAGGAAGCAAACTCAAAATGCTGGCTGATCCATCGACGGCGCTATCAGTGCTTTTTTGGACGGCGATCGTGGCGGTTGTGTCGTGTGTATCGCGACCTTCCTACATGTTTATAGCAATTGTGTGAAAACAGCTCTTGACAGGGATTCGCTTACATTATTCGTTTTAAATTCGTGTTTCGTCCACACTGTAGACGCTAAATTACACGTAATCTTACATAACGCGTTACACTCGTCTAGACCCAGCTTAATAAGTTGGTCACGAGAAATTACATGTCAGGTTTAGTTATTGTTTGTCCTGAGGAAATCAGATCAAACAAAATTTTCAGATCAAAGATTTTTTCTCAGTCCAAGTCAACAATCGTTGGCCAAATCATACCGATAATACGTTTTTTCGTTTCCGTTTGATCGACTGTTCGTTTGGTGGAATATTTTCTTCACCTCAATAGAGCGTCAATTCAACGTAAACGTAACAAGATTAAAAGTCACCTGTGTCGGAAGTCTCGACATAGTTCTGTGTAAAACCACCAGGTGGCGCTCGAAAAATGCTGAGACAAAATTGGTGTTTTCGTGTATTTATTGATTGAGAAGAATTTTTGAATAATGCTTAAAAAACTACAATTTTTTTTTAAGATTCATTAAAGATATAGCTACGTCAGTTAAAATGATATTTGATGAATAAGAAAATCCTAAAATTGATATTGTCGACGCGAAATGTCAAAAATGATGCATCAGACTACGCCCGCTGGCTTAACAGGTGTCATTTATAACGAAAATAAAAATCTTATCGAACACTAGCAGTCCCCCGCGACCTCGTCCGCGCGCTTTGAGTTTGCTCCCTCCCCTCCCGTCGCAGCGGGATGTCATATAGCCTAAAGCCTATATATCGTTTATGTTTTTTTGTATGTGGAAAATGTACCTTTTTTAAAAAATAGTAACTCATTTTCTTTTAATTTGTCGCACTGCCAGCAATCATTTCTGCTTATCCCAAAGGTACAACTAGTAGAGAATGCCATATGGCGTGCAGTCTAACTTTTGCACCAGTTTTTGGCTGTGCAATAAAGTATAAATAAGTATATAAATAAGCCTTTCTCGATAAATGAGCTATCCAACACAAAAATATTATTTATTAAATCTGTCTCGTAGTTCCTGAGATTAGCGCGTTCAAACAAGCAGCTAAACTCTTTAGCTGTATTATATTGGTATAGATGTAAATGCTTCAAAATGGGCGCTTTATCTATATCTCGAGAAAATGCTATCCCAACAAAGTTATACCACTGGCAGTCTTAAGAGAAAACTCCCAGCGGAAAGCTCTAGAAAATCAGATCCGCAAAGTAATCTACAGTAGATTGGAACCACTCGGTTCAGCCATCTTACCTAGCAACTATCACACAACATTCGGTTACTAAGAATCGCTCGATGGTATCGGGAATCGATTCGGTTGCATTCGATTTAGAAACCAGGTCAGTCGGTCGTTCACCGAGTTGCAGATCGACGACGGATGGGCCATTGCACGCGAGGTATTGGCTGGAAGGTTGGAACAGACGGCCAATGTATGGTAATGTTTGCAAGTTGACGGAATGGCTCGACATCAAGATGTTTGCGGTGGGAAATCGATTTATCGCTGTTTTGTGCAAAACAGCATTTTTATTCAAGATCTAGTTTAAAATGAAAAAAACCGGCCAAGTGCGAGTCGGACTCGCGCACTGAGGGTTCCGTGCCAATTTTAACTGAATTAGGGAATCCACTTAATGAAATACCACAATATTTCGTTGATAGCAAATATAACTTTGTTTTTCATAGTGTTTGTATGAATTACAAAGTTATGTTTGCGGTTGTTAAAAATGTGCTTTATCTCAAAAACTTCTCGTTCGATCCCGTCCAAACCAATTTTCGTTGAAAGTATTTGTTAAGGTCTACATTATTATTATTTTTAAATATTTACACTTGCTTAGTTAAGAAGTTAGATGGGGGGAGGCCCATTTGTGAACCGTCTAGCTATGAAACGTTAGACTTTAATTGATAAGAAAATGGTTTTAGAAACCTCTATGTCATTTTAGGTAGGTTTTTAAGTTTAGGTTATAGGTTTTTTTTTAAAAAAAAATGGTTTTAGTTTTCTGTATGGGCCCTTCCTTAAATGTCATTATTTTTTTATTTTTTGTATAAGAATCGTAAAGTGATTAACAGGATACATCTTCCTACCAAATTTCAATAGTGTGATGCTAATAGTTACAGCATAAAATGATTGTGACGTACGGACGGACAGACAGACAGACAGACTTGACGAAACTATAAGGCTTCCGTTTTTTGCCCTTCGGCTACGGAACCCTAAAATTGACAATAATTGAAATTTTAAAATTTTGTCATTTTAGATTTTGTAAATTAAAATCCTTTGACACTCACAAATTAATTGAAATGGATTGTATAAAGAGTTTGATAACATCAGTCAACATTTAAAGTCACCCACACTTTAAATGTGCTATTTATTTATAAAATGTAAATCCAATGATTGTTGTATGTTTAGTATTGAAGAAACACGTACAACTGTTATTTTGAGGGCTGTGATTTTGTTGTGATTATATAAAAAAAAAATGTTAGTAGAACTAGTAGACTTAGAAAACTCATAAACAAGTAAACATTCTCGTATGATATTACGTCCTTCAATGTTACATATTTATATTATTTGAAAAGCAAACCGCCCTTTTTATTCGAACAAACAAACATCAAACTTATTTACCAACAATCCGGGTTCCAAACATTTGCCCAAAGCACCAACATCAACAAACTACTTCTCATAAAGAATCCAGCCAGTCCAAGCTTAGTATGTTTGTCGTCGGAATAATTCATGGTAACAACCGTAGAATATTAGTGCCGATGCAAGGCCTCTTACAATCGAATATGCTGACCGAAGGCTGCCCTATATTCAGGAATTGTTTGACTATTATGACTCAAGGAAATAAGCCATTATACATTTTAATATGAACTGGATAGTCGTGACCGTAATTGTAATATGTATCTTTGTGACGTATTAAGTGTTTTAAGTTTTTATTCTTCTGTAAATAAAGATTTCAAGTGAAAAACCTGGTAAATAGTAATAATTGTGAAAATATTAACTGATACTGTTACTAGGAATCATTGTTATTTATAATAGTATATTATACTGGTTATAAAACTTCCTACAAAATAAGCAAACTAAAGCCGCATATAAAATGTTTGAAAACAGTACGTTGTATAGATACCTATTTATTAAAAATAAATAATAATTAACATACTTCTGTTATGTTGTATGTCGGGAATAGGAACTTTTATTGAATTAATTTGTTATTTCTTCCCTGAGTTTTCATAAACATAATTCACTGTTACTCAAATTGTGTAATACTTGCGGAGTATTTCTTTATAAGCTCTGACCCAGTCGCTTATTTTAGTAAGCAATATTTAACTACATATCCATTAATATTTCAGTAAGCTCTTCTGACTTATGTTTGTTATCAAACAAAGCATATGACTATTACGTCTGATGACCTTTACTAGTTAAAATTAACCGTAATTACAAGGGTATATTATTGTCCCACCTACGTAAAATGTACAGGAATGTTGACAAAAGAGTTATTCGTATGATCCTTGTTCTAATTAATTACGTTATTAACAAGTTTCTGTCTTAAAGGTTGGCTCGGGGAAGGGAAGAAGGGTCCCCTAAGTCGGAGTACGCAATATCCTTTATTTCCCTGTTTGTCATTTTCTTGGGATTACTCGTGCAAGGGAAAATTAATGACTAGATGTTGTCAATATCTATTTTAGGTAGACATTATAACACAGTGGAATTTTCATAATATAAACATGAACCAAAAAAGATCGTCATATAAAGCAAATGAAGTGAATATGAGATCAGAGGGGCAGTTCTCGTGCATTTCTTTTACGAAAAAAAATCACCGATAGAATTTTCTTCGTCGAAAAAAAATAGTTTTGGATTTCTTAGGCCACGATTTCTTTGTATTCAATTTTGTTCGTGCGATAGTTTTCTTACGTGTAGATATTTTGTTTTTTTTAGATAAAACGGTTAACTCGCAATCGAATTTCCACACGAAAAAAGTTTCATTGCCGCTAGAAGCAGCCTCCAGCTTTTTCAAGCCAAGTGCTGAAATATTTTCAATTAGCATATTTTTTATCAAATTCGGATATCCAATGGTTAGATAATGTTCACTTCTTGTATAAGTATATTTTTCGGAAATACATGATTGTGATAATTTTATTAGTTCTACCAAGGACTTACCATTGATTTTCGTAAATAAAATTATGCAACCGTGTACCAAAGTAGTTCACGTCAATAACGTGACACAGTAAACTCGTGATCAAGTTATGAGGGTTCTAACTCCGTAATACAGACTACTTGCAAAAAGGTCGGTCTCGATAGCCGCCCTACTTGTGCCAAAGAGTCGCCTTTCATAAAGATTATATTGCAAGAAAAACTAGCCTGCTGCCACCGTATCAATATCGCCACAACGCGGCAACGGTGGTGTACTCAGTAGGTTTACTTTACACTATATACAACAGAGTTGGTATAACTAAAGCCTAAGCTTCTAAAACGAAAAAACGAAGAACTGGAGGATCTAGTGTCTGAGCCGAACATCGTTGGGGAGATAAAGGCAGCAAGACTCCGTTGGCTCGGGCATTTAGAAAGAATGCCGGAAGACAGGGCGGTAAGGAAGGCGTACATTGGGCAGCCTGTAGGTCGTCGACCGGTCGGCCGACCGCGATACCGGTGGAGAGATGAAGTGGCCAAGGACCTACGCGCCCTGAATGCAGATAACTGGGAGGAGATCGCTCAAGACAGGGCGCGCTGGCGCCATCTCGTATCGGAGGCCAAGATCCACTTCGGGTCGCTGAGCCAACGGAGTAAGTAAGTAAGCTTCTAAAAGCATGTTTTAAGATTGTCCTATTTGTTAAATATGTGTTTTACAATTATCATTTAAAGCTTAGCCAACTATTAATTGATCTGTGATTTATTATGAAAATCCACATTAATCTGCGCAGTGAATGGTAGGTACGAACCATGTTAATTGATCAGATATAGGTCTGCTACGGTGCTGAAATATATCAACACACAAATAAAGTCAATTCATAAATAAATATAAATCATGAAAATTATATCATAAACCTTTCACTAATTTATGTCGTTTAATTACTTATAAAATAATACTTTTAATATCACCATTAGTCACTTTTAATACCATTCATAAATGGTTTAGGATGTTTTATAACACTCACAGTGTTATACTTTATATTCATAAAGATGAAATAGGAAACTAAAAATGTGCTGCCACGCGTACTGACGTACCTATCCATAACAGAGTAGCTCTTTGGTCTACCAATGGAGTCCCTTTTTATGATATCGTTACAGAAGTTTCTATAGCGTTTATAGGTTTTTATCAATATTAGGTCATCTGAAAATTTTCTCGTTTGAGCATGGAGTCTATCACGATTTTTTATGCACCTCAGTAGTCCTTGCAAGATCCACGGTTGTGTTATTCTTTTCCTATTGGAAATTCTTTTTTCTTCAGTATTATTATTGATGATATTTTTGATTTTAGAGATCAGTAATTCCGTAGCTATGTTAACATCCATACATTCTAAAATGTCGTTAAAGTTAGCAGCATTTATGTCGGCTGAGACACCCTTGTAGTCAATTGTTTTATGCGTTACAGATTTGGGAGGTCCAGGTTTCAATTTACTTACACTAAAAATAGTAGAATGGTGGTCTGTTATGGTAGATCGAATTAGAGCTGTGAAGGTAGGACGGTCAGATTTTACAAATATATGATCAAGGCAGTTTTGTTCACGCGTTGGAAATGTGTGACCTGGGAGAAATCCGTGATATGCTAACATGTTTTGATATTCTTTAGTTTGTGATGTATTGTCCAGTAAATTTATATTAATATCTCCAGTTATAAAAGCATTTTTACAATTTTTGATAGAGACAAGAACATTATTAAGTGAATTTATAAAAATAGTAACATTTTTGTAAGCTGGAGGGCGGTAGATTCCGATAACACTAGTGTCATTTGGTAGATTGACTATTAGACAGTTACCATCAAGAAAAGGTGATTCAACAGATTCAGCTGATATTGAGTCCTTTACATATATTGCCACTCCCTCATTTTGTGTAATACAATTAATTGTAGAATAACAATTGTAAATGTAGCGCCAGTCGATGCGCTGGGTGAGCGCATAGTCTCGTAGAGCTGGCTCCCATTCTTCAATCGCTGCTCGTAGCTCCTTGTCTGTAGAGTAGCTCAATTGGTCTGGCGTATAGTGCGCAAATTTTTGGTTTGTCATTTCATCTTTATGAACTTTTAATATCATATAGTAATAATATTGTAATAAAAGTGTTCTTACTGCATTCAGCCGTGCTGTTATATTAGCGGGGGCGCAAAAGTAAAACTGACTTTTCTATGGAAGATTGAAGATAAAAGAACTCCATTATATTATGAATAATGATTGACGTTATAAGTAATATGAGGTTGAAAATTAAATACATAATAGGTGATAATAATAAATCAACCTGAATATCTTGCAAAATATCATTGGTTCTGTTTGAAGGTAATAAAAATGAAGGCGCGTATCCTAACCTAAACTAACTGATGCAAATCTTAAACAGTGGATATTGTTTTAGGCCCATATCTGTTCTATGAAATTCTGCTGAAACGATAATAAATTAAGGTTATATCACTGGTTAAACAATCCTCTGAACTGGCTTACGCCTGATTTTAACAACGTCAAAAAATAAATAGTCGTCGAATTAAATACAATACGGCTTATTATGAAAACGTCACTGATTCGTCAGCAATCATTTGTGTAAATGACATTTTAAAATGGGTCGTTTTATACTTATTCAGTCGGATAAGTCTTGTTTGACGTTGATAAAGTCAACTAGATTTCATAGTTTTCAATACATCACTAGCTCTCTTTATCACCAATTACTCAGTTACTCTGCGCGTTTAAATGTACTATCTACACAATACTCGTACATCCGCATGGTATTAGATAACATTTACCTGAAAGCTTGCCCAGTGACCTTGAGCCGACCCATCTTCCCTCAAGCTTCCATGAAAGCGATTCAGAGTATGTATTTCAGAGAGGTATGAAAGCCGCCGTGTGAGCGCTGAGACGATGAAGGCTATAGAATGCAGGAGTGTGTACCGAAATAATTTTCTTTAGCCGCGCTGTGGTATTCATTACGTAATTTAAAAAAAAATACATTTATACTATTGGTGTCAATACTATGTGTCTAAATTAAATATGGAGGTGCTACTCGTATTTATAACTAAACCGTAGACCACTAAAACATTGGTTTAATTTCAACCAGTTTTTTAGACCCAAAATTGAAATGAATACAACGACATACCTCATTTTTCTGTCTTCTATAATTATTTGGTTTAAATTGATCAGTGGTGTAAAATCCATATTTTACATACATTTATGAAATTAATATTGTCTGGCGAATATTTATTTCTGATATTAAAATTCAATTTTACTAATACCTTGCGTCTTCTTATAGATGCAATTGAATAGAAACGGAGCATAACATAATTCTGTAAAACGTTATAATATTCCTTACATATTTGCTCTAAAGTGTTATAAATTCGTCATAATTACAACAATGCGACACAAAAAAGATACCACTTCAGCACTACACAAAAATGAATGAAGCCAGTAGTTTTTCTAGATTATTATTTGTGACATCCTGAGTATGGTGACCACATGAAAGTATGATAAAAATCCAGAAAAAGCTATGCTCTTTATAGATTTATTTATCACAATTCTGATAAATGTCGCAAAGGAACACTTGCGTTTGATTTAACAATGTGCTATTTAATGTCTTATTAACGTTTTTAGTGTCCCACTGTCGAGCAAAGGCCTTACCTCAACTATCTTGCTTAAGTCAACTCCACCACGCGGGCTCGGTGCGGATTGGTGAAGAGGGGTTTGCAAGGCAAGCGACTAATCTTACTGTCTGATCAAGCCTGATAAGGCCTCTGATTAGGCTTAACGACTAATATCAACCGATATTAGCCGGGACCAACAGCTTGTGCCTTCCGAGGCACAGACAAGCAAGTGATATACGTCACTTATGCGGTAACAGCAAAGGCGCTGCTACAATTGCACTACGAGCACCTGCGTCTAACACTCCATAAAAATGATATTCCATATTTAAAAAATAATATTCGTAAGTGCAAATTTGACGAAAGTCAACCTTAAAAGTTAAAAGTTTAAATATAGAGCAGGTGGCTTCAAAGTATTCATAATTTTAAAGACTTATTTTATAACTACCGGTGACCCAGCGAACTTTGTTTTGCTCCCGGCGTCTTATTTTTCACCGTCCAGTAACAAATCCAACAAAGTTAAAACCATGAAAACTGGTCCACCCGGTCAAATTCCTTATTTTTTTCTCCTTAAAGAACCTTCTGCCGTCTTTAACAAACACAATAAAAAAAATATTTGCGAAATCGGTCAAGCTGTTCGCGCGTGATGTCGTGACTAACAGAAAAAATGACTTATTTTAATATATACGTCATATTTATATCGATTATTTGTGTTGAAATATTTTCGAGAGTAGCTGATAAAAAAACATCGTCAAAACTCTGACACAGTTATATTGATTCAAAGGTCCCACTCTAACTAAATTTATGACTTAATTGGGTGTTCCAATGACTTGTAGATTCCAAAAATGGTTAACTATCTTAGCTATTCTAAACATTTGTCCATAATAAATCTAAGGATATTCGGTCACCGCTGTCCAAGGCATCCCGAAGTTATTATTTTTCCGTCTAATCCTGACAGGGCACGGACGAGGCCGAGATAAGATTCTTGTTCGTAATTTGATCTATCAACTCACTGCCGAGTGCTAGGCAGGCTTTGCTCTTACGCTAGTCACTATTTTTGGCATTAATTAAGACCTTTTCAGAGTTGTGTATACCTATATGACGTAAGCAAAATGGTTATTGTTTGAGTAATATTTATCTAATTGCGTAAAAAATAGTAAACTACTTTTAAAACAACTATTAAGATTGTGTGTTTGCTATCAGAACCCTTTTTATAATTTTTAAAGGGATTTTAGAAGTCAGAAATTGCTTTCTCATTAAATTAAAATGTGCAAAGTTAAAGTATATATATAAAATTTGAGGTTCCCAATAACGACACCAAACATATCCGACTCAGAAACAAGGGTATGTTACATGAAAAATGATCGAACGAGAAAATCTCATAGTAAAGCTATTTACTTCGCAATCTCCGAGCTTTCCCGTCTGTTTCTGTTATAAGAAAATTATATCCTGAAAAGGTTGTTTCGATTCCGACCTAAGTAAATTACAAACAGATATAATTGTGCTCACAATATTTACTGTTATAAAATCGTAATATCAAAGTAAAATAACATTGAAAACCGGTTTCAAATTATGTTTCAGCTGAAATTACAAAATCAAATTATCGTAAGGAACAATTTCGGTTACGTAAAATTGCTTTTTTAAATACAAATTTGCTTCAAATTGAAAAAAGATGATACCAACTTAGTATGGGCTATAGGTACCTATGAATTTAGGTTAGGTAACTTTTTTTCTTAATTTCAAGAGTAAGTTGTCATATTTCGCTCGCCATTTATTTACCTTCCAAGATAAGTGTAAAGTTTTCTTCGACTCATCAAAACATAAGTAAACCTTTGCTTCGACAACGAGACGAATGGAAAATATTTGTTTATCTCTTCTGCAAATACCAACTGACAAATAAAGGCTCACACGCTTCTACTTGTATGTGAAAGTAGTAAATATTCTGTTCAGAAAGTTGGGAATGTCTGATCCCTAATTAATCCAACTATTAAAGAAATTACACAGCTCTGTCTTCGAGTTTCTAAGTCAGAAATTAGTTGTAATTGACAAAGACAGAAAACTAAGATGACAATTTTTATTTTTTTCAAGGACTTCGTTTGTGTGTTTACAGGCTTTAGATTGTGTTCATTGTGTGCGGCATAATCGCTTTAACGCCGTAAGTCCACCACTGCATTTGCATGCGGAAAGTGTCTTTTGTATCTGGCATTCCAAAATGCTATGTCTTGCTCTTTCATAGCTAGATGCGATGGTTTCATCCTTATCGGAAACGTTTAGCCTCATCACTGTCGCATACGAATGTGTTGGTATATTAAAGCCGTAAGAACTTTTTTATTTACTCATTTTTACGGTTATGTAGCCAAATGGCAAAAACGGAACCCTTATAGTTTAGTCAAGTCTGTCTGTCTGTCTGTGTCCGTCCGTGTGTCACAGCCACTTTATTCTGTAACTACAAAACATCACACCGTTGAAATTTGGTAGGAAGATGTATCCTGTTAATCGCTTTACGATTCTTAAACAAATAATAATAATATTTAAGGGGGGGCTCCCATACATAAAACTAAAACCGTTTTTGTCAAACCTATACGTGTGGGGTGTCTAAAGTTAGGTATTTTAAAATGACATAGAGGTTTTTTAAACCATTTTCTTTTTAAGTGAAACATTTAATAGAAAGACACTTCCGAAGTGGTAAAATGGGCGTTCCCCGTTCTAACTTCTAAACTAAGCCTATTAATTTTGAAAAAAGTTTATGCTGTAGATCTTAACAAATACTTTCGACGAAAATAAGTTTGGACGGGATCGAACTAGTAGTTTTTGAGATATAGCAGTTTATCAACAACAGCAACCATATCTTTGTTCTTCATGCAAACTCTATGAAAAACAAATATATATTTGCTGTCAACAAAAAACTGTATAAGTGGATTCCCTAATTCAGTAAAAAATGGGCACAGAACCTTTGGTGCGCGAGTCCGACTCGCACTCGGCCGGTTTTTTGTCTACCAGCACAACATCAACTCTTTTCATTGCAAAAAAATCTGTTTCCATTTATTGATTATAAAGTTTCTGTAATAATATCCAAATGTATAATGTCGGAACTTTTTCATTGTCATCCTAGTATTATTGCAAAATGTTCCTTTTAATGCCTTCACGAGCATTTACTCACAGATGCTCTGTTTAAGAATTAACTAAAGTTTTCCCTTTGTCTACCTTTTAGCACTGGAACATTTGTTCAAAACTTAACAGCAAGAAGAAACTTTTTTAATTAAGTTTTTGTATACAACTAGGTCTTTCGAGTGTCTCTAATAAAATTATCACTTCTTTATTAAGCAATTGATTTATAAAATTAGCATTTATCCTTAAGCACTGTTCAAACTTTCTTCCTGGTATTTAACCTATATCATATGTTTAAATCTAAAATGATGTTATTTGTAGAACTAAAATAAATTGATCTTTGTCATCACATATCAATTAAGTTTCTTAACTAAGTGGAAGCCCTGTGTGGGACAGAAAAAAAATTGTAAACGAATTCAATTAAATTGGCAATGAAACGAATGTAACGCGTACAAAGACATTTATAAACTTGCGGATGTAGACTCTATGTCGTCTTTATTAAAACCTGTTTTTTTCTGCTACCTTGATGAATAGTCCGAATGGTTACTGAAAGGCAAGTTGCACTTTTATTTTTGCAGAGAATGTTGATTAAAAATATTTCACCTTTGAGTCAGACACCCAATGCTAGAATATACAGTGACAATACAAGGTTTGTTAGGTGTCACTTTATTCCATCTTGTTTTTATTACACCTTTACGAAGGAATTTGCGTTTGAATGACAACTTAAAATATTTGCAAATTCCTCAATTGTTCTGCACATTTGCAAATAGTCTGAAAGGAAAATGTGCAATCTTGAAAGGCTAGGTATGCTCCGTTTTCGGAAATATGTATGCAAAATCTTACAAAGGCTATTTATAAGTTCCTCTCTATATTTTAAAAGTTCTTACAATGGAATCCAAATAGACAGACGAGCCTTTTTATCCTGAAACTTGTCAGTTCACATAAAAATAGAAAGGGATCGTAGGTTGTTTGATTTACTTTTGTGAGCAAACTAAAATGCACCGACACGCCCGAGAGGTTAGTGATCATGCCAACAATCTTGTGTACTCGTACATTCCTGTTCCTTTTTCTGTAGATCGGCAATCCTTTGCAGGAGGGGGGATAAGTCATGTCCAAATAGTAGATCTAATTGTGTGTCTTTCTCGGCATAAGCTCGGTTTGTAAGGCTTAGTACACACTCTTAGAGCAACTAAATTGTCTGATTATTTTAAGAAATGGCATTTCCAGATTTTTAACGCATCATGACGTTAATAAAAAAAACGAAAAAAACTTTGTGAGCCTCCAGACAGATACAGGATTCAAAAGTAAATTATTTGATTTTGGTACTGGTAGAGTTGACGTGAAAAGCATTGGCTGACTGAAACCTAGCGTTTTTGAAACTGTTAAAAAATAAAAGACTAAGAGCCTTTTTAGCAATGTCAGAAACGACTTAACCGACTTAAGTACAAAAAGACCGATTTTAATATGACATAAATGGTTGCGGGCAAAAACACGGTCTCTTACTATGGGCCTTATAATGAAGCTCAAAATCACACAACGAGCGATGGAAAGGGCTATGCTGGGTGTGTCTCTATGGGATCAAATCAGAAATGAGGAGATACGTAGAAAAACTAAGGTAACGGACATAGCCTTGAGAATCAGTAAGCTTAAGTGACAATGGGCAGGGCACATAGCGCGAAGAACTGATGGCCGTTGGGGCAGGAAAGTTCTAGATTGGAGACTCTTCGACCAAAGACGCAGCGTGGGACGTCCACCAACAAAATGGGAAGACGTAATAAAGATCGCAGGATCAAACTGGATGCAGACCGCTAGTGATCGGTCGCTGTGGAAAGCCGTGGGGGAGGCCTATGTTCAGCAGTGGACGTCCTTTGGCTGATAATGATGATGATGGTTGCAGGCAAATAGGAGTCGTGTTTAAATAAGGCGTATCGTATTTTATTAGGCGATTATTCCTTATCAGACTTATAACAAATCAAAATATACCCTATGTACCTTTTTTATGAATTTTAATAGCAAGAGACAAAAAAGTGACTCTGTCTTAGTCAATCTGCAACATTTAGGGCTAAGATAGAATGACTCTCCACATTTTTATGAGGCACTTAAGTACCTCAAAAGAGTGATTAATTTTCATAAATCCCTCTAAATTTTTGGTACTAACAAAATAGAACCAAACATGAGGCACACATTTGAAGACTTTTCTTCGGTTTCAGTGTGTACTGTGACTAGTGGTATTCCCTCTCGAGTGGAGTGCAGGCAGGTCGATGACCGGCCTCGCTCGATGGCCGCAGTCGACTGCGATCAGCACCTTTGCTACGAGGCGTTTAAATGCCGCGGTTATATTACCTTATTTGAATTAATTTGGTCTACGATACTAAGTTAATTATTGTAAAATAATGTTACGAAAAAGAATGCACATTCAAAAAATATCCAGTCCAATATTATAAACAATATTTTTCTTACTAAAGGATATCAATGAATAAAACTTATTTATTCCACAACTCAATATCTGCCGAACCACGCTAACCATCGCAAATATCTTTAGCGTTTTCACATTGTCACTACAGAAACTTGGAACCATCTTATAGAGCACTGCCTCAGATTCGAATCTAAACGCATGAACCCTATTATAGCTCCCCGATGTCTTAATTTAAATCCATTCCGTATATCTGAAGTTATAACTAAAGAAACCACTTTAAAAAAAATCCATTCTCTGCTAAATAGCATTGTGAACAGAACCACACATTAATCATACTCCATGCTAAACACAGTTTCAATTAAGGAGTAAACCGTAAGCTCAACAGAAACCAGTGCGTCAGACACTATAAAAAAAAGGTTCTGACTTCACTATTATATTTTAGCCCTTAAATAGGCTGCGGACATATGCCACATAGATTTTACGATACTATAGCCAGGTTAAAGCAATACATACCACACCTATGATTCGAAATTCGCCAACTCTGAGTATGGCGAAACGAAAATATATGTGAGGCATTTTTTTGATATGTCTGTCTCAAATCATAAAACTGCTCAAAGGTAAAAGTAATATCGCCTTGTCTGCAACCAGCCTTAATGCACCTCTACAGCTACACAGAAGTGGGCGTGTCGTTTCCTGATAGTTTCAGCGTCGGCGAGCTTAATTGACTGGGCAACTTTCAATAAGGTTTGAGTGATGGAGGCATTAAGCTGACAGACTATTTTTGTTCGGTTTTCTAGGGATAAATGCTCGAATATGCTAGAATTTCTAGATAAAAGTATCTGGCCAACTATAAAAGTCATTAAACTCTTTTATATATTTTTTAGCTGGAAATTCTAGCAAACTTAGGGCCTATTTTACCATCGAGAAATAAGTAATAACTAAGTAATATTTGAGTATGGCTCAAAACAACCTCATAGTTGAGGTGAGGCCTTCGCCCAGCAGTAGGATGTCACAGGCTGACTTTACTAAGTAATAATTGAAATAAAGAACGCTGTTTTGTATAAACTATTAGCCAAATAACAGTAACGGGAACTTATAAAGTCATTATGAAACAGGCTAGTCTTAGGTAAAATTGGAAATCGTTAAAATGGTAATGTAGCACAATTTTGGTCTGACTCGGGGATCGAACCCGAAACCTCTTACCGCTGTGCAACCAAGGCAGTTGATGGTAATGTAATACACTACTAGTTGGTTATTTTCATTTAAATTCTTGGTTTTTTCTGTCTTATTTCTCTTGGCCGCATTTTAATACTGCTGTAAATTTGCCTGAATAAAAATAATTATAATTTAATGTAATTTTTGCTATCCTTTGATTATTACTGTCCACAGTCCGGTTAGTTTTATTTCATTTTTATTTTTTTAATTTTTAATACCAACACCCCACACTGGTTAGGTTAGGCAAGGTAAAATAGTTTAAAGGCAGATTTGCATCAAAGTCAGATAAGACTTATCCGACAAAATAAGTGTAATTAACGATTTTTAAATGACATTTACATAAATGATTGCTGACAAATAGGTGACGTTTTCAAATTGGGCGTTTTGTATAATATTCCTTATCTAACGCTGGTAAAATCGACCCTTAATCGTTAAGATAGTCTAATCTAAGTCTAAGATTGCCTGCATCCATCTCCCTTTAGAAAGTTTGATTGGATAAGTCACTTACAGTCAGGCCAGTGCTTGATTTATCTAATTGACCTACCTACGCTAGGGTAATTTTGTCTCCACGTGCAAAGTCCAAATCTTCTTCTTTCTTCTTCTTCTATATACATACAGAAAGGCGTGTTAGTTACACCACTTATAACTCGGGAATCTTAAGGTCTTTATTTTTTTTAACTTTGAGAGATTCGACTTTGGCTCAAATAGGACGGGAAACAAATTTCGCCGGGACCGATATACATACACAAGCGGTCCCTGCGACTTCGCCCGCCCGTTTTGAGTTTGCTCCCTCTCCTTTCGTCGCAGCATGATGTTTTATAGCCTAAAACCATCCTCTATAAATAAGCTGTCTAAAACAAAAATAGTTTTTCAAATCGGTCCAGTAGTTCTTGAAATAAGCACATTCAGCTTTATTATATTAGAATAGATATTCAAAAGCAAATCCAAACTTCTTCCTCCGTCACCAAAAAAAAAAAATAGAAATCCATGAACCAATTTTTATGTTTGTTTTACTGTTAACCTAATTTCCATCAAAGGAACATTTCATTTCCGGCACACTTCACAGACAAGTGTACTGGAAGAATCTAATAACGTATCATACGGAGAATCGTAACGAAATGTTTTCGCAAACAACACTTGATTTTTACACAACGTAGACGGTTCGATTCGTTAGAAAAAAAGGGTCCTATAACTTTGTGTCGTTTTTTATCATTCTAGTTGTAAAACCGTACCCAAAAATGACTTGATTACCTCAGTGTCTAAAGACGAAAGACTTCAACCAGTGATGACATACGGATCCGAAACGTGGTGTCTAACTATGGGCCTTATGAACGAGCTCAAAGTAACACAACGAGCGATGGAGAGGGCTATGCTCTGTATTTCTTGGCGAAATCAAATCAAAAATAAGGAGATACGTAGAAGAATTAAGATAACGGGCATAGTCCTGAAAATCAGTAAGCTCAAGTGACAATGGGCAGGGCACATTGCGTGAAGAACTGATGGCCGGCTTGTGAAGATCGCAAGATCACACTGGGTACAGACCGAAAAGCTGTGGGGGAGGCCTAAGTTTAGCAGTGGACGTCCATTGACTGAAAATGATGATGATGATAACAAAAAAGATTTAAGATCCAATCTACTTCCTTTTTTTGCTTAAAGTAACAATAATAAACACTAGTGATAGACAATTGTCCCCCGCGACTTCGTCCAAGCGGTTTGAGTTTGCTTCTTTCCCTCCCGTTGCAGCGTGATGTTTTATAGCCTACCTTCCCCACTGGATAGCCAATCCAACACCTTTTTTTAAATCGGTCTATTAGTTCCAGAAATATGTGCGTTTAAGCAAACAAACCTTTCAGCTTTATAATATTATCATAGATGTAAGCAATCCATTTATAACTTCAGTCTATCAGTGAACAAATTTAATTTACTATCAACTATCAATGGAGTTTTGTTTATCTAATTTCACAATGAATTAATTCGGTAAAAATGAATGTCATGTTTGTTTTTAATATTTGACAAGCAAACGGATTGGTCATTATGTGCTATGATGTTGAGTTGAGAGTTTAAAAATAAAAAATCTTTAAAAATACATAAATTTCAACATATCGTACTAATCACATGTAATTGATTACTCGTATAGTTAGGGTAAGAAAACATTACTCGTTTAAGGTACCTTAATTAAAATAAAATGGTATTTTAATAATAATTTATAGTGGTGTATTAAATATTTTGTAAATGTAATAAATACAATATGTATTAACATATGTATTTTGTACTGTGATGTGTATTTTATGTTTTTTTATTTATATGTAATGTGTACTTATAATTCTTCTCTTATCTATCTGTATATAAATCCGTCCACTTGAATTTTATCTCAAATATTACATCGTCACGCCTCTTTTTTCATTCTTCATGCTTTTCCTTACGTGAAGGTTGTCTAGAAGAAATTGTTTTAAGTAATAAGACCGCCTAGATTGCTTGCAATATACTACTTGCAATATAAACTGCTATCATATGTATATTATTATGGCATAAATTTGGTTACCGTTGTAGTTAACGGACACTTTTTTCATTTTCCTCAATTTTATTATTAAATTGTGAATCAACCCACACACAATTTGTGAGCTCGGTCAAGCGCAAATAATTTTATCAACATAAACAGAGCTTGTTTAAATTTAGGACGTCTCTAGGCGCGACTCGGCTTACCTTATTATTGCTTTGTTTTCCTTTTTTCCACGAAAAGTGATTATTTAATGGACCTATAGATCCTTATTATTGTTTGGGTCGAATGAAATAAGAAACGCCTTTTATTTGTAAGGTTTGTCTGTCGATTTCAATCCCAATCCGTTTTTCTAACTTTGTGTTTTGGTTTTTTCGCAAATCTAAGGGTATTGGTAAAAAATAGGTTAATTATTAAACCGTAAGATAAAGTAGATAAATTACTACAACCTAAAAGTCTGTCAATTTCTCAAAGAAAAAAATATTGCATAATATTATTTTATATACCGATATGTTTTAAAGTCAGCTCAGTCACATTTAGCACAATCAATTAATCTTCTTTTTGTAGAAAACACTTTTGGTTTTATGCTTTTTTTTGCGAAAATTAGATATCTAGGCCTTTTTTTAATAAATAATTGTTGCTTTTTTATTTCTTTTTTCTCTTTGCTTCTTTGGCTGCACCCGTTGCCATCTCTCTGCATGACTTTGAGGTTTGACAGGCAGATATATTTTTTTGCATTGAGTCCACCTTGTACACCATTATTTGTTCTATAAAGTCTATAAACAAATACATTAATAAATCCAGCCAGTAGTATTTTAACTTTAATTGCCTTCATTGTTTCGTCGAGGTCTCCAATTCTAAAACCAAACCCAATTAACTGTCAACTCAATAAAGTATACCATTTCTACCTTTTCAGTAACCTTTAATTAATCAAATTTAACGACTTGCAATTCAATTTAAACTTAATAATAACTACTAGATAATTCATTTTTTTTAATACTGATGATACCATTTTTAAAGCTAAAACAATCGAGTGTAAGCAATCTCTTAGTGAAAGGAGTTCGCTTTATAGTGGTAACGCAAATCTTAGTACATTCTAAGAGAAGTTAGGTTCGAAAATCCATTAAAACTTCCCGGTTTACCCCCATTGAAGACTAGTCATAAATGTCCAGATCAGAATTTAATATTGTAACCTAAACTTTTGATGGACTTTACTGGGTTCATCGGCATATAAACTTTTGAGACGTTTAAATACCATTTCAGTTCAGTTCAATAACTGCGTTGTTTAAATTATTTATGCATTATTTAAAATGAGCTGTAAACATTGAAAACACAGTGTGCAAAGGTTTTGCTGATTAAATAAATAGTAATATATCTCTTTATTTCCTCCACAAAAGAAAAACAGAAAAAGCAAAGAAATAACAATTAACAATAAAGATGTAAGTATATATTTCCCTTTTGTGAAGACTGGCGCTTGAAATACATTGTTGAACAATCTGTGCTACACGATAAATAAATATTGGCTACCAAACACATCCATTGCTCTGATCCCAAAGTAAGTAGCTAATGCACTTGAGTTATGAAAATCAGACACAACAGTGGTACAACAACACACAGACCCGAGATAATATCGACGGTTCCCGGGCTATTTGTATTAAGCGACATTTTGTAAACTTTATACCAGAGCTGTTTAAAGTTTTGATTTTTGAAAAAAAAATCATAACTATCGCAATTTCTAAAATTTAGAAAAACTTGGATATTTATTGATTAGGTTACATAGTCTGCATAATCTGATAGGTTTTTTTAGAAATAAAACAGATTGTATTGCTCAAATGTACTTTTATTTTAATTATCATCAGCTAGGAACTACAATAACTTTCCAGTTTACCAGATTAACCTTTTTATCACAATTGTATAGGAATCACAAGTTAACAGCATTTTATTTAAGTAGCCTATAGTCTCATTATAAATGATTTAAACGAACTACATACATACATACTTATTTTAAATTTATTAAGGGTACTTAGTATTCTAAACTCAGCTGGGCAGTGACTTCCGAAAACTGTTACCGTTTCAGGCAACGGATTCACCATATTATTTTTAGGTCCTGCACTTTATTTTCCTTAACCATTTTCTTTGTTTTTTGTGGTCATATTAAAATTCACATAAAAACCTAATGTTTCAAGTGACCTCATCTAGTAAATTCAAGTATCTAGCTAATTGTATGAAGCGACATTATTATGTATCTGTAAGGAAAGGCCAATTGTATTAAGCATCAATCTTATATAATCATAAGGTAAAGCCAATTGTATGAAGCGACATTTCAAAATATTTATAAGGTGAGGCTAATTGGTTTAACGAACGAGGAATGAGGGTTTAAGTAACTCTTTGGTATTTCATAGTGAGCTTAAGTACACAGTTCCTAAATTTGACAAAATTTTGTGTCGGTACATACATCGCAGAGCGAAATGGGCTCCGAACATGCGATAGTATGAAGCGACAAAAAAGTACTCAGATCGTCACAAAACCCAGCTCAAACGACGCGGAAAAATTCGCTGATTCCAAATATGTATATAAGTCAATTTCTCCCAAAATGTCGCTTAATACAAATAGCCCGGAAACCGTCGATATGCATTTTGTATTCTATGTTGACCCGACCGGGAATCCAACCAAGGACCTCAGAGTGACGACGCATTGAAACCCAGCGTGTTTAGCCACTTTATTACGGAGGTGTTGGTGTACGTCCATGTGAGTAAAATAAAGGCATTTTTTTCTATGATACAACCATACACCAGTAACAAAAGGGCTTTAAAGAGTAAAGAAAATTATGTAAACAGGACGAGATTCTTTACAGGCTAGAAGGCATTAAAATTTATATGATACTTATACCTTCAAAATACTTCTTATGATGTAATACGCCTTACATTCAAAGCTACCATGAAATATAAGTTTTGATCCACAAATAGGTATATTAAGCTCCCAGACTTCTAAAGCCATACAATTTTCGATATCAGATTTACTTGAAAACAATTTTACGGTATCAGCAGTCTGCCAAAGGTTAATTCTATTTTTATGAGTCTTCTTTGAAGAGCTGATCGGTACAGAAAAGTTTTACAAGCTCTTGGTAGTCTAAGGAAGAAGCACGTAAGTAATTAGGGATCCGTGAATACGTGTTTATTTCATCATAAAAAGCTATACTAATATTATAAAGCTGAAGAGTGTGTTTGTTTGAGCGCGCTTGCATTAGGAGCAGGACTGGACTGATTTTAAAAAATATTTTGTGATGGGTAACTTATTTATCGAAAAAGGCTTTAGGCTATATAAATAAACTCAAAATGCGTATGCGGACGCAGTCCCTGGGGACTGCTAGTCAGCAAATACGAGATATACAAGATAAGATAAGATAATCATTTACATTCTCGAAACTGTGTACATTTCGGGCATACGACAATAATGAAGATGCAGTTTAATTGATAAAATAGTAACATAACTTTAATCAGGAAGAATAAATGTAGGTACTGAATAGTCAATTTATGAATTATTAAAATATTCGTCCAGCGTATAAAAACGTTTTAGAAGCAACTTTATTTTTTAGTTTTCTCTTGAAAAGAGGATTTTCCAGGGATTTAATGACGACGACATCAACCTACGACATGTAGCTAAAGTTACGTTTTATAACTGCATACAACACATTACATGTTAACAAATCCATACGCTTCGCCAAATTCCTTTATTAGACAAATCATCTCTTGAACTTGTGAGAAAAGATATGAAAGTTTCACTGAAAATCTCTTGTGTCGCCAACTCAAAATTACTTTAAGGTGAATACAAAGAGAAATAAAGCTGTACCAAAACAAGACGTGCTTTCTGTACATTTGATTGTAAAAGCTTTTGACACGAAGCATCTAATATGTTTGTATGATGGATTATTAGGCTATATTGTGTTGACATAACGTTTAGATGTAATAATAGTCCCCCTAGCCGATTTCGACTACGGTGGCCAGTCACAGACTTATTTACTTATTTAAACTTTATTGCACTGTGAGTTGTACAATTGGCGGACTTAATGCTTAATGGCATTCTCTACCAGTCAACCACCTGGTAATGCAGAGAGTTTAATCAGTGGCGGAATATTAATTAAGTGAGAAAAGTGGTACAAAAAAAGAAGTAAAATGCACTAATATAAACATACACACTAATATTACACAAATTTAAAATAGGATACATAAACAAAAGACTAATAAACATACATAGAATACATACACTTAATAAATACAAAATTATGAATGATAAAAGTGATGATATTGACGACATCCAAAAACACAAATAAAAGAAAATGGTTTTTAATTCTGGAGAGAGCCAAGGTTAAGATAGTGGGTGCGGACAGACTTTTTAAAAGTGAATTTGTTGGGGGATATTCTGATTTTATTGGGGAGAGTATTCCAAATTTGAATCGCAGAGAGAGACTTACCGAATGCACTGGAAATATTATAGTGCACAAGTGTGTGCGCAAACACAAGCGTACTCTCTATTCCTCTCACTCCCATAGCCCGATGGGACAGCAATCTGACGCGACCGAAAGAAAATTCAGGCACAGGACCACGACTTTACGTGCTTTTCCGAGGCACGGGGGTGAAACACCGCCAACTTCCAAACTCCTGGCTACCCTGAGAATTACTCAACAGAAAAACCCAGGTATATATTTTGTAGCCCAACCCGGGGATCGAACCTGGGACATCTAGCGCAGCCGTCGCTTTAAAGTGCGAGCTTCCTACCGCTGCGCCACCGCGGCAGTTAGAGTTTGAATTAGTTAGGTAGTTGGTTTAGTTGTCCTCTTTCTCCCAAGCCTTATCAACCCCTAAAGTCACATAAAACATGAAATAAATTTGATTTTTCTTTTCACCCAATCACAAAATCAGCTTGGTGCAAATATTTAAGTCGTGAATCCAGGTTAGTCGGAGCCCTGATCAAAGGTGATTTGCGTTTTTATTAAGGCCGCAAGTCTTTACGGCTTTCTCGGTCACCTACTTGCCACCTTTGTGTTTGCCAATACTATTAATTCACATCCGCTATGCCAAACCCTGGCCGTTTTATTTAGCTTTGGATAAAGAACAAAAAGATGACGGTAATATTACTGTATACGTTAGTTACACCAAGTAGGTCAGAGCAAGAATAGCCGCCCCGATATTAAAGGTAATTATTCTAATTTTGCGAATGAAACCCTTATTCCGTAATAGATATCATTCCGCATATGTAAGCATATCCCGTTATTCTGTTGAGAACTGGAATCCATTTTTTGGAAACAAATTAAAAAACAATGGAAATCACTCGGAATACAGACACAAGTACTCACAAAAATTGAGTTCTCTCTTATCGAATCATTCCCGTGCGATACTATGTATACTTTTTTTCATTGGAAAATCGAACATTAATCCATGAATATTACACGCCATCTTGATGCGAGTGATTCATCAATAGGGGCCATGTAGTTGAAGATATTGTAGTACCAAAAATAATACTTTCCAAGTACAGTTATTTCAATATGGGAGTTGCAGAAACAAAAAAAAGACAAAATGTTTTTAAATGGTTCCACATTACGAATACATGATGTATCTTGTAAGATTTTAACTATATTATGAAATAGGCGAAGTTAGTCTTTTAAACACTATTCGTAAAGAAACCAATTACAGTAACTAGCAACGTAATGAATATGTTTTTTTTCCTTGTGTAGGTGAAAATCATTATTTATATTCCTCGCGCAAAAGCTTTAGTAATAGCTTTCCACTTCCAGGAAAGTTCATTTATTATGAACGAAAAGAACTTATCAAAACGAAATAAGTGTATTTTCCTAAACAAAGCTCATTCGTCTGAAAATATTTATAATTATTATGTAAACATACTTATAAAAACAAAAACGCTCTTTGAAACTGACTACAATTTGAAACACTCTTTTACGGAATTACTTTTCGCGAATTTATTAAATTTTATTCCAAACGAAGTATAGGCCACTTCATATGTTTTGACCAGCCCAAAGTACTGTCAAAAGAACGTCGGTTTGTTTTACGTATGCTACGCGAAGCTATAGAAATAAGAAAACATCCCAATTTCAACAGAGAAGATGGTTGCAACATTCCACCAGCATGGGATCCAGTGCTAACTAGGACCCAAGCTAGACCACTCACTGCAAGATCACAATACACAACTAGCTCTTTCTGCGTGGATAGGAACGTTAATTAATATTATTTAGTGACGGTAGTGATATTTTTCAAAACTCTGTAAATGACAAATAGCATAGTCTACCCGTGACCACGGACGCTGTGTAAAGTATTCGAAACGTCGGGATAAAAAATAATAAATTCGCGAAAATAAAATCCGTGTAAGTGTTTCATTTCGATGAGTAATATTCGCGTAAACTTCAGAAACAAGTATGACTACAATTTACTTCTTTTTGAAGTCGGTCAAAGTAAAATCGCACCTGTCTTATTGCATCTTCAGAAGTGACAGGTGACAAACGACATGAAATGTAATTCGCGCGGGGCCAGGGTATCCGGGTAACAGCGGGGTAAATGCGCCGGTTCTGGGCCACCCCGAGAACCGTGTTGCGTCCTGCTTCTGTGATGAATGAGCTAGGCTGGTGTTTATAGCACCTTGCGAATTGTAACACAATTTGTTGGTATAATAGACAAGTTGTCAATCATTTAATCGTAATGGATGTTATGTTACGTTTTAGATAGATAGGTTTTGTGTACTTTTTAGTATAAAGTATACTACAAAACTAGATATCAAGAACAAAAACCGTTCAAGAGCGCGTATGACTCGCACGCTGAGGATTTCGTGCCAAATTTAATTAAATAAGGATACTTACTTCCACTTAGCAAAAATACCATTACCCTTTTGAATGAAATGGTTGTAGGAACTTCAATATAATTTTCAATCAGCTATCCATTACACGCACACGCATAAGTTTGTCAAAATTTTATTTTTAAGTTTTAATTTCATGTATGTGAGCCCCTTGAATATCTTTTTTTACAAGAACTGTAAAGCGGGAATTAGGATACATCTACGTACCAAGTTTCAACTGTGTAATGCTAATAGTTTCAAAATGAAGTGGTTGTGACTTACGGACGGACAGACAGACAAACTTGACGAAACTTAAAGGATTCCATTTTTTGCCATTCGGCTACGGAACCCTAAAAATTACAACACTAATCAATATATGACTGTAAAACAGTAGTCAACGATTTTAAACGTTTAAAAGTATATTTTATACTCGTAAACATTGCTAAAATACCTCATTTAATACATTCAAGTCTATTTTCCTCTTGCACTGGATTGACTTTAGTATTGTTACTACTTTCAAACATTCAATTAAAAATTTTGCAGCTATAAAACTTTCCAGAAGTTCTTTGAAAAGCTGATAACACGGAACTTTACCCAAAGCATGACAGTGATAAGATTTAAAATGTCTAGACGGGACTAATTAGGCCGGTCCGTGCTAAACGGCTGTCGTGCTCAGCACGTCATTGATAAAATAGCACGGCGGAAAACTTTCAAACCCCTCCCACTTAGATCCTTTACACAGCTGCGACTTTTGGCAGCGATCCAGTCGCAATGCTAACGCACGTTAGCATCGATGCAGTCGCAAAATGTCAACCTGTACACACTTGCGCTGCTTTTAGTATCGATACAGTCTGGATGCAGAAGCTGTATAACGTCGAATTATGTAAAGCATATTGGAAGCTGCATCGATGCTAAATTAAATCTGTTCATTGCGTGAGTTGCGATGCTGTCGCGTGCTTTAAAAACGCGCTTACTAGCTAATTAATTTTCATGACAGTTTATTCAGAGTGGCTTTATCACAGTTGCGTATTGTAGTCAGTAGTAGGTTTTAGTTTTGAGTCATGTATAAGCTACAGACTTTAATGACTTTTTGGAAAATGTATACAAAGATAGATGGACATAGCCCTTAGAATCAGTAAGCCCAAGTGGCACTGGGCAGGACATAGCGCGAAAAACTGATGGCCGTTGGGGCAGAAAAGTTTCAATTAGAGACCCTTTGACCAAAGACGCGGCGTAGGACGTTCACCGGCAAAATGGACAGACGACCTTGTAAAGATCGCAAGATCAAATTGGATGCAGACCGCTTGTGATCGGTCGCTGCAGAAAACTGTGGAAGAGGCCTATGTTCAGCAGTGGACTTCCTTAATAGTGATTCAAAGCAAGATAGCTATCCTCGAGGATATCTATCTTGTATTGTCTTGATATTCGGTCGACCGAAGATAGGAGTTCGTCGATCAGAGATAGAAGCCAAAACCACAAATAAAATGGAAAGAAGGAATGGCTGTAAGAGTCCTACACACTATTAATCTCTTTTTAGGGTTCCGTAGCCGAATAGCTAAAAACGGAACCCTTATAGTTTCTTCAAGTCTGTCTGTCTATCTGTTTGTCTGTCTGTCTGTCCGTCCGTATGTGCCAGCTACTTCATTCTGAAACTGTTAGTATTACACAGTTGAAACTTAGTAGGTAGATGTATCCTGTAAACCGCTTTACGATTCTGAATCGAACATAATAATAATGATGATATTTGGTGAGGGCTCCCATACATGAAAATAAAACCAAAAAAAAAAAAATTTTTGACAAACCTATGCGTGTATGGTGCCTATAGGTAAGTCTTTTAAATGATATCGAGGTTCCTTAAACCATATCCTCTGAATCGAATGTTTGAGAGATAGACGCTTTCAAAGTGATAAAATGGACGTCCCTCTAACTTTTTAACTAATTAAGTGTAAAGAAATACACGATGTAGATCTTGACTACTTGTCTAGAAACTTTCAACGAAATGTCATAAGAGTTTCGAATAATATTTTCACCATTATCCTAATTCAATAACACTTATAACCGTCCAGTGGATCTTCTCAATAACAATAGTATTCTAATATTCTTCATACAAGGGAAAATGAAGAAACTTGCTGTTATTTGAGTCGAGTCGGCTAAATCAAAGACTCGTTACCAAACCACAGATCCGGCACTAAACCTCTTTTCTGTACAGGCATGAGCGTTTTCGTCTTCTAATCTTCTCCGTATTTGTAAGGCAATAAGGTTTAACTTAGAAGCAATTTTTATTGACTACTGTACAACGTAAACGACCTTTATCGCCGTAAATATTTGGTAAGGGTTTATTGTTATAGTTTCGCCAAATGACTATTTTCGTCACCTAAAATGGCAATAACATATTTAATACCCGAACATTAATCCTTGGTGCAAATGCAAGGTACGTATAAAAAAACAATATTTCTGCCTTATTATTGTATCCCAAATTGTATTCATAGGTAATTCTACTATAAAATAAATAAATAAATATTGTACACCAATCACATACATTGCTCTGACCCCAAAGTTAGCTAATGCACTTGTGTTATGGAAATCAGACACAACAGTGGTACCACAACACCCAGACCCGAGAAAATAAAGAAAATTTTGATTTCTACATTGACCGACCGGGAATCGAACCCGGGACCTCGGAGTGGCGACGCCTTGAGCGCGTTTAGCCACTACACCACGGAGGTCGTCAACTCTGATACGAGCATACAGGTTGTTCTTTTGTTCAGTGACGCTCGACTTAGGGAAGGTTGTACAAACGATACTGATGTCAATAAAATGGCATAAACCCACAAAAACAATTTTATTATTGCGATTATAGCGAGCGAGTCAAAACTACCAATGCTAGGGCCTTTTTGAATGACTCGCGTCAAGATGGCGTGTGATATTCATTGATTAATGTCTGATTTTCCAATGAAAATTAGTATAATTCCACAAGGGAGTGATTCGAAAAAGATAACTGAATTTAGTGAGTACTAATGTCTATATTTTGCGTGATTTTAATTGATTCGTTTTCAAACGAAATTCAAACTAGTAATTCAAGCTAGTGATTCAAAAATAGGGCTTCAGGGCGCCTCTTTATAGCTACGGCGTAGTATTTCGTAGGGGTTTCGTTTCGAGGCTACGAGTTTCCATTTTTTTTTTAATAAGCCTAACTCATTTATTATCCCTGAGTTGGATGACACTGACTAAAACAACACTCTGTATACATAGAATATAGATATATTAATGTATTGTTCGCAGTTATAAACTTAACGCTGAAACTTGTTAGTTAAATACAGAAGTTGAAGATGAAACTTTTGGGATAACAGTTAAAGATAAGCGTACGTATTGTACAATGCTACGGACTTCGGAAAATTACCATTTTTGCTACGAGCATGCACTACCAGACATTCTATTTGCTACGAGGCTTTACGATTATTGCTACGGTGCTACGAATTATTGCGTTATGGCCCCCCGCTGGTAAAATAATAATTGGGTATTTATTAATTGGTTGCCATGTAGCTCTAAGAGAATGACACGATATGAAATTAAGGGTTTTGTTTCTTACTTTCTTCTCTTTTACAATTAAATTCGGCAATAATTTGTTTTTAATGTTGATGTCGACTTAGCGCAATTTGTTTAAAAATCTTTAAAAAATATTATTAGGAATTGTTTCGCTGTTTCTAGAGTCATTTTAGACTGAACCAAGCAAAGCAAAGCCAAAGCGAGTTCATCAGACAAATCCTTTTCATCCAATCTGACTATTAAGATAGATTCTGAATGATTGAATGATTGTTTATTTGACACACAAAGAAGTTAAATACATCAAATAACTATTATAAAAAATAGCAAGGACAACATTATTTATTTAAAAAATATCAAAATTAATATTTGACGACCTCCGTGTTGTAGTGGCTAAGCACGCTAGTTTCAAGGCGTCGCCGCTCCAAGGTCCCGTGTTCGATTCCCGGTCGGATCAATGTAGAAATCATAATTTTCTTTATTGTTTCGAGTCTAGGTGTTGTGGTTATATCGTTGTGCCTGATTTCCATAACACAAAGCATTGGCTACTTACTTTAGGGTCAGAGGAATATATATGTACCTATGTACCTAATGTATTGAAGTATGGAGTTTCATACAAATAAAACTGAACGCCCCGATTTGATACGGTGCTGTGGTAGGTGTATAGATGTACTACAACCTTAAGTCGTGACAGCAGATGGTAAGCTTGCCACGACACTGATTTTCAGCGGCATTCTGTCTAAACACGCCTATCTTCTCTGTCTCACTCCTATCTTCCTCTAAATCCATGCTTTTTGCGAGTTCGAAGTTTCTGTAACAATTCGTAACTTTCGAACAAACAGTGCACAGTGCACATTATAGTGCCTATCGTGCGATCGTGGCGTGCACTCGGCCGGTCGCTGTCCGCGAAGTAGGTCGGTTGTATAACTGAATGGATTGCGTAATTATGGGGTACAGGTTAAGTGGTGGGTGTGTGGATGTGGGGTACAAAATTGGAGTAATATGGAGCATAACCTGGCTAATATAAAAGCCAGGTTATGCTGCATATTACTCCAATTCTCTAAATATGGACTATTTATTCATAATAAGCAAACAAAAACTAAGACATGCAACATAAACAATAAACTTAAAATCTAGGAGTACCTATTTAAAAATTAACTTTGACTTTAAAAACCGACTTCAAAATGCACAAAAAATTCTGTAATAAACTCTTGATCCTTTAAGGGAATGGATACATTTTAGGCGAAAAAAATATTTTTGGAATCGGTGCCCTGATAGTCTGATTGGAGATGGTCAAAGTAAAAACCGACTTCAAAAACAAAATGCACTAAAAAGTCTTCAATAAACTCTTGACCCTTTAAGGGAATGTATACATTTAAGGCGAACAATTTATTTTTGGAATCGGTGGCCTTATAGTCTGATTGGAGATGGTCAAAGTGGTAGCACCGACTCCAAAAATAAATCTTTCGCCTAAAACGGATCCATTCCCTTCAAGTTTTTTTGAAAGTTTATTTGAACGTCAAGGGTTTTTGAATTTTGAATTTTGACTCTGTGCTTTTAGAAGCTACAGATAACCTAGCATAAGTTCTGTCATTATAATCACTGACCTTCTAAGCGTTGACGAGTTTCACCATCAGCTCTGCTCCACATGATGTTAACTACCAGAAGTAAAAACATGACAACATTAAGATTCTAGTACAAAAACACTATACGTGCCTTAAAAATTTCAGGGTTTCCCTAAATTGCACCAAGATCCCATCATCAGATCTCGACTTGGTAAAAACGGGACCAATTAGAAGGTATAACCTCTAGGCAAACGAAAAAAAAACAAACTGTCCATAACACCACATGAAAAAAAACATACAGTCGAATTGATAATCTCCTTCTGTTTGAAGTCGGTTAAAAACGAAACCATTTCATAAATAAATTTAGAATAGGCATAAATTTAGAATGCGCTGTAGTATTTTTTGACCACTTTGAATGTCTTTTGTTTCCAAATAAAATAAAAATTCCCAGCACTTTTAAACACATTGCCATTGACTTAAGTCTTTACAAAATTACAACGTTTTCATACAGAACATAGCATGTTTTACTCGCTTTTAGTTAGATAGAATTGGTTTGAAGTTTCTAATGTCATTTTAATCACTCATTTAAGTGGATGGAGCATTCCGTAGTGCGTAGTTAATTCTCGTGTGATGTCAATTAAGCAGTTTCATTCAACTTGTAGAATTAAAACGGGTGTATTATATACAGATTTGAGTGCGCAATAGTCTGAAGTAACTTACACCAAAGCTCTCACTCAAAACAAAAACTGTCTCTCAAAATCAATAAAAATATATCTTACTTATGTTATTTCAAATTACTTCTCGTATATCAAAGTATTCTTTAACTAAGTACTAACGTGGGAGGCTCAAACAGAAGATTTTGGTTTGTGAGTGTGTTTAATTTTAGTGATAAGTTGTCAGCCTTTGCAGCAGCTAATTGGCCATCTTACTGTACACATAAAAGGCCCCTTTTTAGCCTCAATAATAGAGCTTTATCCAAAGCTTCTAGGTTTTTTAATTAATGCAAAAAAGTGGTATGAAAAACCGTTGATGAAAAAGGCCTGAGTTTAATTAAAGTGGTAATTTGTCACATCACAACCAGTGATCAGACATTTTACCTCGCTATAATAGTAGACGCTCTCTGAATAAACTCTTTACACTAGGTTCTAGGTTGTCAATCGATGCAAAAAACGTGGTGTGAATGACCTGCGATGACAGGTATATCAGGCAGGGATATTCAAATGGGTATATCGCGGGATGATTGGACAAACAGATCAACCGGATGACGTCCCGTTTGCGAGTGCGTTAACCTCGCAGGTAGAGGTAGGTAGGGGCCGGCGGAAATAGGCGCAGAACCTGACAAAATCAAGCCCTAAAATGGTTTCATCTTATACAAAATTCCAAAAAAAGGTCAAAAATCAAACTGGAAATATCATATGAATGTGAGATAAAGTCTTATGGATAGTCGAGTGACTCATTGCTATGTTGTTCTTCTTAACATTTGTAATGACTATTTGTGATTTCTTTCTCTTGTAATTTAGTGCACTCCATAAAATTTTCTGAAATGTGAATAGGATTGGTCTTTAACCTTGGACGATTCCCTGTATTTTCCGATTATGATACCAATACGTGATATAACAGGAAACAAGACGTTAATAGCTAATGGCTGACTGTCTTTACAAAAAGTTATTAAACCAAGTTAGTTAAATCAATTAAGTATTGTATTATCGATTTATTCTATTCAATCACTTTAATCTAAAGTGTCCATTTTTACTTATTTATAAAATATAATGCACGGATAAGTAAAGTTAAGAAATTGACAGACATCCTCCAACGTTGATTTTTGAAATTAGTATTGAAAAAAACATCGTTCAGCGCTGTCTCCATCTAAACTTGCTCTTATTTCCCCGGATCTAACAACGTCCTCACATTCCACGTTCCAAGTTCTAATTTTACAAGGATTTCACATGAGTCAGGCTTGCTCCTGACCCTGCCAGACTCAGACCGCCACGGTAGGAAGAGACAAAGACCAATAATAAGCTATATGCATCGAAGAAAGCAAAAATTGAACCCCTTGTTACTTCTCATCAAGAGGTCAAGAGAATGGCGGTAGAGCGTAACAAATGGAAAATCTCCGCCGACAAGAGCTTAGCTCTTAAATTTGATGATGATGATGATAATGATAACAGCGCTGTCAACGATTTCAGGTCCACCGTGCACCTAATTGGCACACAGCGAATATTGCAGCCGAGAGAAAATTAAGAGAGCTTCATGGAATTATGTGCCAGTTTTATAGCCTAGCTAAATATTTATACGGAACATATATCCACAATCTCAACTCACACGCCGCATATTTTGCCTAATGCGACGCGCTATGCGTAGGAATGTGTTGATATTACCGACATGGAATAGTTCAGGTTTTATGCGTATGTTTATTCCTGTCCCTGAATGCTGAACTTGCAAGTTGTTATTACAATGGATATTATGCATGAACAGATTTTATTCAGCCATAACATTTTTGTAGCTCTTACAGAGCCAATTTTTACGTTTGTAATTTAATTTCCTACATATTTAATCGTATTTGTTACATCCTAGTATATAAATTGTGTATTCTTTACTAATAGTACAAATACTTGTATGTAGCAAATAAAACATATTTTCATTTTTTCTCAGCTGAATCTATAATTGCTACAATTATTTTTACTTACAAGTTGATTTTAGATTGTTGATTAAAGTTGAATAAACATGTACTTTTAATTATTATCAAGCAAGGAGAAAAACCGATTACAACTTTTGTAAGTTTTAAAACGTGTCTTTCAGTAAAATGAATCAGAAGTTTAGCGAGATCAATTGCTCATTAAGTTTCACAGGATAGGATTTGTTTAGTTAAAAAAGTGCACAGAGATGCCTAAAACTGAATGCTGGTGAAGAAAGTCTTAAAAAACTGTATTTCTATTAAAATAACAACTTTTATGTGTGAAAAACTAGTTTAGAGTGTGTATTCAAAGTACCTAGTTATATGAGGTTTTAAATCAAATCATGATACTAGTCAACAAAATTATTTTTATACATGTGTTAATTAACATTCAATGTGATTATGTTTGACACTTTTTGTGGCTCAAAAATTTACCCTACATCATCCCGCTGCTGGGCAAAGGTCCCCCCAAATTCCTCCATCTATCTGTATCCATGGCCAACGACTCCTAATAGGCAGATGCCTATGCTTTACTACCAGCAGATGCTGGCATCCATCGCGTGACGATTTGGGACTATCTGTCCGGTTACATTCTACATGTGTCCCGCCCACTCCTAATTAAGTTTTGCTGTTTTCTCGCCTTCATCTAGCCACTGACATTTTTTTTTTTCAAAATGCGTGATTATAATTTTAAAAAAAAAAACAAAGACAAGCGTGTCTAAATGGCCACCAGCATGCTGTGAGTGCTAATGTTCACGAAGTAACCGTAAACTCGGCACTAAATATGTTAAATATTCGCTATAAATTATTTTGATTGTCTTTAGGTGACTTAAATTTTCTGAGATCTCGTAGGTTAGGTAGGCAAAAAGGGCTATAATTCAGGTCGGTCTTTAGCAAAGGCTTTTTTGCGGTCATCGGCCGACTATCTGAAATCTGTGGAAACATTGAAAGGTTTAACGCGAATTTAATTCAATTACCTCTAGCCACGTCCTGTAATTTCCTACTTCCTTATCTGTTGGTGATAAATGGTTCTTCAAATAAACGCGGGGCTCCTTTGCAGCAGTTATATGCTTTCATATGTAATAAAATTACTTTAGTACTGCTATCATGGATGATAGTGTTTATTTTATTTCAACTGTCCGCGCAATCATTCAAATGATTCCTTCAAAAGTATAAAGCTAGTCCTTTTTTCTCGACACAAAACCTAATGGGTGCTGACTGGGGATTAATATTGTATTCCACATCCGACGATTGCGCAGAAAAAGCTAAGAGAGACCACAACTATAAAATAAAAACAAACCGTAAAAGAACGAAGTAGACATCAGCCAACAATTCCGCGAACACTACAACTTTATGGCAGATAAATGAAAATCTCTGTAATCTTTTTTCAAATGAACCACCAGTCCGTTTGAATGAGATCTGTTGGATAGCAGAGGAGCCTTTGTATAACGGACTGTCATTAGGTCCGGGCCAGGATCAGTATTCTGTAAATCAATATGCGAATATTTGACGCTATTCCGTCCTACTTACTCCGAAGCGTGTGCAAAAGATGGCTATAGTCGAAAATACGGTTATAGTCTGACAGAACCCGGAATAGAATCACAGGATAATTAATTGTCGCTCCGATCCAAAGTAAACTGGGAACGTTTTGGGTTGAAGAGGATATTGCTACCGAGTAACTGACTAACGAGTTGATTTGAGACTTCAGAAGCGATATCATTACTTATATTAACTGGTCAAAAAATATGTGTAAGGTTATATTTCCATAGGTGTATTTTCTAATGTCTATTGATACAGTTGTTTCAAGCCTCGGTTAAATAAATTCTATAATTTTCTGTATATTTAACGGTATGTGCTGTGTGCAAAGATGTGTTTCTTGTTATACAGGATGTTTTATTGACATCCAACTCAGGGTGATAATATGAGTTACGCTTATTCTTTCAATTGAAAATATATATACGAGTATGCAAATTTTATAAAAGAAAATCACGTCACAACATTCTAAAATATTCAAAACTAATGTGGAAACTCGTACCCTTGCGTTTAGCTCGCATGTATCCACGAAAAACTACGTCGTAGCTAGTAAGCTACGAAGAGGCGACCTGGGGCCCTATTTTTGAATCACTCGCTTTGAAATGGCGAGTGATTTTCATTCGACTACGAGTTTTTTTCTATGACTTTTAATTCATCTTCGAACGAAAATCACTCGCCATCTTGAAACGAGTGATTCAAAAATAGATGTCCTGACGTTGGTAGTATTGAATTTTTCATTTAAAAAAATTGGCATCAGTATCGTTTGTACAACCACTCCTGATTCGCTCGTCGCTGACCAAAACAACACCCTGTATATCAGCAACAGTATCGTGCTTCTAAGGTTCTCATAACTCTAGCCTACCATGGCATCGGTCCCAAAAAATAAATAGGTTGAAATAGCGATACGCGTCACATTGTACGTGTTCTTTACGATATTACTGTATAGTGGTACGAAATAACTTAACACATGTGATAGTTATATTTTTGTAACACTTATTTTCCGATCTTCGTATCAAATGTATACTTAATATTATAAAGCTGAAGAGTTTGTCTGTTTGAACACGTTTATCTTAGGAACTACTGGACTACTGGACCGATTTGAAACATAATTTTTGTTTAAGATAGCTTATTTATTGAGGAAGGCTTTAGGCTATAAAACATTGTGCTGTGACGGGAGAGGAAGGAGCAAACGTAAAACGCGAGGACGCAGTCGCAGGGGGCCGTTTACAACAAGTTAATCGGTATCATTTAATATCACATGTCCATTTATTTAAGCTTTGGGGGCTTTAGGATCGTCGCAAATCATATGTGTCAGACGCTAGCTAGTGTTTTGTTTTAGTAACCTATTTGTGTACATAATATTTAAAGGTCAAGCCTCTATAAGCTTACTACGTAGTGTTACGTCAAATTTTATGTGTGATATAATATTATGAGCGTTTCTTAGATAATGAATATAGCTCAATAAACACTAGATATTTAATAAATAGCTGCGTCCTTGAGTATCCCATAAATAAAAATCGTGTTAACGAGCCACTTAACTAGTTAGTACCTCCACATTATTCAAGTAGGAGAGAAGATTCTGGAATTTGATTTGCAGCTATGTCACGTAGCAAGAAGCCCGCCTGTTATGTTATTAACCTTCCTATACCCGCGCGTTGGTCTGTTAGACCGATGTAACAGTTTTTCGATTTTTTCTTTTTATTGGTAAACGCATATACTTGTAGGTTTTTGCTAGCTGCTGAATTTGTTTCTATCTACACTGCAGTGCACAGCATGAGTTCCTGAAAAACGGACGTGTACTCGTGTAGTTCAGGTTATAACAGTTTTTTTCCGACTACAATATTTATTACACATCTCGTTATATGCTTTAATTTAGGCAACACCATAACTATGTTGTCATTTCTTGTCTTGTACGATTGTGAAGACTATGCTTTGTTGGTTGTCGTCAGTTAAGTTAGCCTGTAATGTCCCACTGCTGGGCATAGGCCTTACCTCAACTTTGAGGTAGTTTGAGCCTTACTCCACCACGCGGGTTCAGTGCGGATTGGTGGAGGGGTGTTTGCAAGGCAAGCGACTAACCCTATTTTGTCAGATGTTATCAAGCCGCCCATAAGGCCTCTGACTAGGCTTAACGACTTATACTCACCGGGACCAACGGCTTAACGTGCCTTCCGAAGCACGGAGATGCTCGTGATATACGTCACATATGGTCGGAATGGTCACCCATCCAAACACAACCGCGCCGTAGGTTACTTCACTTCGGTATCACTACCAAAGCGCTGCTACAACTGCGCAAAAAGCACCGCACCGGTCAGTTGTCCTCAAATTAATAAAATAAAATTGAAATGGGACTGCAAAGATTCGGTCTGTGACACCTCGCGTGAGTATAGGTGTTACAAAATTTGCGCGGGTAGAGGAAGGTTAATTTAAATATTTCTTAGCGCTCCCTTGAATATAAATCCTGTTAAGTTACCAAACGCAAATAGCTGGTATTTGATGTAAGGCGCTCACGTATTCGAACATTCCACCACGAGATTAATTTTATCGAAAAGGTACCATGGGCGGTCTAAACTACTCCCGTTATTATCAATATTCACGAAGACACTGAAGTAAAACGGATATTCATTAAAAAACAGTCACTTTAGACCCCTTACACACTGTGAATTTTAGCAGCGATGCAGTCACGATGCAGTCGCGATGCAGCATCGATGCATTCGCAAAATGACAACCTTGACACACTGTGCTACTTATAGCATCGATGCAGTCGCGATGCTAACGCGCGTTAGCATCGGTTAGTCACGAGGCAGAATCTGGAAATTGCACTTGTTTTTGCCAAGTGTCTTACAAGATATAAATTCTTTACTTTTATATCAAATAGGTACCATAAAGTCAAGACCATCGAATTTTTCAATCACTATAGTTTGATTAACTGTTGTGCAACCACAATTTCCAAATAAATGAAATCTAGAAATATAATGGATCAAATCATAATTTGGAATCGGATTAAACTAGTCGATTCACATATAATGTCGTGTATAACAAGGTGCTAAGCACACTGGTTTCAAGACGTCGCCGCTCCGAGGTCCCGGGTTCGATTCCCGGTCGGGTCAATATAGAAATAAAATATATATATATATATATATTGTCTCGGGTCTGGGTGTTGTGGTACCACTGTTGTGTCTGATTTCCATAACACAAGTGCATTGGCTACTTACTTTAGGATCAGAGCAATGTATGTGATTGATGTCCAATACTTTAAAAACTAAACTTTAATTATAAATTCTGCGCATTGACAGCACTGTAAATGCAATAATTAAAACTTCTGGAAAACTCATTTAAAAATCCGACTGACTTCAAATGAATTATTTTCTTCTATATATTTGTCTTTTAAATACGTTTCGATAACTTTTTGCGCTCGAGTAATCCATAGTCAAACATACACACATATAATACACCTACACCAGGATAGGATACAATTTTGCATACGGACGGAAACTTAACTATACTATCATACTTAAATATTATACTATTCCAACAATATCACATACATACAAGCAAAATTGTGAACCTCTTTATTTGAAATTAGTAAAAAGTAGCTCCTACTAAAACAACCAACAATATTGTTTTCGTACCGGTATCGTGAAGTACAAGCAGTAAAACAGGAAAACTATTGAATATGCATTGAGTTCCGATCAATCGATAAATGATTCCTCATCCGATAATCTGCACTCTGTCGTCATAGCAACCTTGAACCTCCTTTATGGAGTCAAAGTAAGTGCTTGCCGCCACATATCAGGTTACGGTGAACGAACGCCGAAAAGAATACGTTGTTTATGTATAAAAGATCTGGAACTGATACGCTGTTTGATACGTTACACTTCACTCGATTTTGGAACAGTATCACGTAAAGAAGCGTGATAAAAAGACTGTCGACAGCCCTTAGTTATAAAACATACAGGAGGGCTCTGCAGGATAAAGTTTCGAAACAATATCTATACTAATATTATAACGCTGAAGAGTTTGAACGCGCTAATCTCAGGTACTTCTAGACCGATTTGAAAAAATATTCTTCTCGAGCAAGGCTTTAGGCTATAACACATGGATACGACTTAAAAGAACTGAGCGAAACTTAATAATGATGTTAAGATACATAAAAATCATGTATAACGGGATTGTTCCGCATTTAAAGTTCTACAATAAAGTTTTGCAACAGCGTATGTTTATCTGATATGGTTTACTCACTACAAACCTTTTTATGTTCATAAATTTGATAAAATATATAGTACTATTTTCAAAGGTGTTCTGATGCACACGGCTATTTATTCTTATCAAAATATTCATCATATTCATCATCACTATCATTTCATTTTGAACGAAGTTGCCATCATTTGATTACATTAAATATCTTAGAAGCAATCACAGTTTAAAAAATAACACCCCACCAAAATAATGCATGCGCTTAGCTAACCGCTATGGTTACTGGCCTCTTATTTCCAATAAAAATATATGTTTTGCGTTGAAATATTCTACAGGAAATCTGAAATGTATAGTTAATCATAAGATGAATCTGCATTCAGGTTGAATAGGCTTCATCTGGGTGGGCTCGCTCCATCGTCGAATCTATTTTAGCCACGCTTGACTTTGTCTGGAGATGTAACCAACCAATTTTTATTATTAACTTATGTAATAAAGTTTTGATGATACATGCAGCATATGAAGGTATCATAAATGTTTAACTTACAGGACTTTATAATCAAAAAGGTTCATTCACGTGCCAGAGATAGTAAAAATATCATAACTGGCGTTCTCAAGTAAAATTTCGTTGAAGACTATTTATACGCACTTTGCCATTTTATGAAGAAATAGAGCCGAGATAATATCAATGCGAATAATATGTGCATTTAAATACTTAAACCAATCTTCAACGCAGACTATTTTCGGCGAGCTATAAAAGTGATCACGCCATACATACCCAGTCTAAAACTGCAGTCGATTGACATCTTTTTTCCTTTGAGATAAGAATGTATACTACATTGGAGCTTTCTACTGTTCTTATGAGAAAACTCCCATTCTAAATTATGAGTGCGAATTTGAACCTTGTTATCTTCAGGATAGAACTCTTGTTATGCTGACTGTACCACACGAGCGACACTGACGACTTTGAGATACATTGTCAAGATAAATTACAGACCAAATGAAATGTTTTCTTTGAGTATTGGAGAATCAATAAAACTCTCTTATTAGGATACTTAACAGCACGGCGATAATGCGTACCCGCCTTATTACTTTGAGAAACACTTTATAGAGCTTATTCGATAATATAAATTCAATAAAATTATCATCAGTGAATCATTTTTACAGGTTATTATTAGTATTATTTTAATTTCATTCTGTTAACCGAATATAACCGCTCTCAATAAACGAATTATTTCTACGTAATAAACGACATTATTGAAGAATTTGGTAATTCTTCAATAATGTCGTTCAGTTCAGAATCAGCATGGTGCTGATTCTGAAGGCAATAAAGATTTTTTATTGCACTGGCAAAATAACAAATGGGGACTTAATGCTTAAAGCAATCTCTTCCAGTCAACCATTGAGTAAAGCAGAAACGGTCGAGGCGGCGGAGATTGCCTTACAAGGTGATAAAAATTGTCGTGTATTTTTAGTGCACCTATATTGAATCGGAATTTCTTCATGATAGATAATAACAGTTACAATGTGGCTATTCAATAATAAGACTTACGACTCAGGTAGCAAATTTCTGAAATTGCGTTCATTATTTTCGGAAAATTCCTGAAACCAATAAGCTCGACTTTATTCATATTATATTATTTAGTCTGATGTGCAGCATAAGATTGTTTTCTTTCGTTGGGACCCTAATTGGTACGTCTTAAGATATTCGTATTTTTATTCGATATTTTTTTTTAACACTTTAACGATCTGCAGAGCTACGAGTTAACATTTTAATGATCCACAAGGCTACTAGATAACTCGATCTATCTTGATCGTTTTGGTTGATAGAGGCGCGCTTTAGCTTTTTTACGAGTATACATGCAACTATTTACAACAAAAATTATCAAGCGGAAAACAGAACGTCGTTATCAATATGAAATATTTTCATACATACGCAGATCAAACTGAGAACCAAATTTTCTAAGTCAGTTTAAATACACCTATTTGTATGACGTATCTACATGAGATCGCTATTGGAAGAAACACAAAAGCGATCACATGGCTATCGTTCTTAAGTTACATAATATATCAGCAGATGTTTACTCTATGTGAAAGTACGTGATTTCCCTCTCGATGCCTGTTTTAGTTCGTTTCAATAAGTATCCGGTCACTGAACCCAATTAGAGTCCCCTAATAACCATTCAATGTTTTTAAGCGTTGTTTTGGAAGTCTTAATCTAAGTCTTTATAAAAACAGCTGTCCATTGTGCCCTAATTGAGCCAAGTAACTGGTGTTTTTAAACGAAGTACTAATTTTACGAATTATATTGGATACCAATCATATTACCTACATTTGTCTGATCCCAAAGTAAGTAGCCAATGCACTGGTGTTATGGAAATCAGACACAACGGTGGTACCAAAACACCCAGACCCGAGACGGTACAGAAAATTATGATTTCTACATTGGCCCGACCGGGAATCGAACCCGGAACCTCGAAGCGGCAACGGCTTGAAACCTAGCGTGCTTAGCCACGACAACACGGAGGTCGTCGAATATAAGGATTTGTGTAACACTTTTAAATACACTAGAGAGATGCCATGAGACAAAATGGGTACCATGCTTCTGCAAGAGGCCTGTAGCTCTTTAATGTACTTTCCAAACTCATTTGAATCGTATAAATCCTTTTTCAATTATCTCCTATCATCTTATATACAAGTCTTAACAGGATGAATTTTGTTGAAATAGCCCAGACACAAAAGTTCAACGTATAGATCAAGTATTCCAAAGTCAAGACGCATTCCAGGAAAAAAATAATAACATCAAAAGAATATTGCTGCTAATCATAAGCAGAAACACAGAAATAAAATATTCTATTTTTACAGGCATAACCTTTTTTTTGCCGGTTCCAAAAATAGCCATCGACGTCAAACTGTAAAAAACATTGTAGTCCAAAGAAAAAGGACTAAAATTGCAGCAATGCCTTTAGGTACGTCTCATTTGCCATGCAACATGGTAGGTATTTATTTTTACGACAAAATAAAGAATATAAAAAGAAAAGTCTATCGTTCAAAGATGCTGGCAAAGAGTTCAAAAGATGAACTGGCGACCTTGGTGATGCGATCAGGAAAAAACAATTCCCTTGGGGAAACGATTGCGTTGCTTTTTCGTAGCTGTAAATTATTGAGTAGATAGCCTTCAAGATAAGTAAGGATATTATTCCATCGCATCTAATAAATAACATAGCTAAAATCACACAGCGAGCGATAGAGACGGCTTTGATCGGTGTTTCTCTACGAGGGCGTATCAGAAATGAGGAGATACGTAGAAGAACTAAGGTAGCGGTCATAGCTCTGAGAATCAGTAAGCTCAAGTGGCAATGGGTAGGGCACATAGCGCGAAGAACTGATGGCTGTTAGGGCAGAAAAGTTCCACATTGGAGACCCTTCGATTAAAAACGCGGCGTAGGACATCCACCGACAAGATGGAAAGACGACATTGTAAAGATCGCAGGACCAAACAGGATACAGACAGCATGTGATCGGTCGCAGTGGAAAACCGTGGGGAAGGCCTATGTTCAGCAGTGGACGGCCTTTGGCTGATAATTATGATGATATAATAAATAAGCATTACTATAAAATATCTCTGTTCATCCAATTGAAGTAAATTATAGATCACTTAGGTCAAATAACATTATTCATTCAGTATTTGTAGTTAGCCAGTTAAACTGAATATTGGGTGAAAGTTAGTGATTCAAGCCTTTACATACAAATAACTAAAAAATATATAATGGTCTTGAAAATGGGTGGCACTAAAATTTTGTAATAAATTTTGACGTTTCAGATGAACCAAGAAGACACCAAAAATTGCGCACGTCTAACCTGCAACTTCTGGCTAACCGGGCCAAACGTTCTTCCAATTGAGCTTCTGTGCTGACGGTCCGACCATGCGAAATGTCTGGTCTCTTATGGATACCAATGTATATATATATATACAATATAGATACATTGGATTTTGAGCGTTAGAAACATTTAAAAAATTTGAAGATTTATTTTTTTAAATAAAAATAAAGTAATCTAAGCCAAAGTGTGAACTATATTAAACCAAAAGATATGGATTGCTGACAAAAATTAAAAGACTTAGAAAGAATTATGACTGTTAGAATTGGTATATTAAGTCTCGAAAGAATAAAGTAAGTTGAAAGGGAATTATAGTCTCGTTATCAATAAAAGCATAAAACACTCAGAAAGTTTTAGATAACTTCTAAGTGAAACATGTCGGTGTACTATCCGTCAAGTTTTCGGAAAGGAACATATTTTTGTTGCTTAAACAAATATAACCAATTTCATGTGACTTTATTTGTTATCATATTAGTTTTGTTACTCTTCGAGGTAATCGAACCTACGTCCAGAGACCTTGACTACCTCCTTTTTGGCAAAAAAGCCATAGATATGATCAAAGGATCATTGTTTAAGGTTTCTTTCCTTTCACGTATTTTGGGCTTTGCTTTTGACTACTATTTTACTCAGCCTTTATGTACGTGATGGACGTTAATCTCATCTTAGCATTGATTTATTGAATTATATGCACCCGTGCGAAGCCGGGGCGGGTCGCTAGTAGTTATTAAACGAATTCATTTACGCTGTTTTACAAAAAGCTTTATTCAAATTATATAAGGTTGCAAAAAACAAAAAGTTATACAAAATTTACTTTGTGCAATCAACAAAGTTTGCTGAAAGGGGTTTGACACATACCAACCCTTACGCATTTCATCACGAATTCAAAAATGGTCCCATTCGCATTCAGTCCCACACGCATTTGGTCCAGTTCGCATTCCGATTTGGTCCCATTTTCAAAATGGTCAGACTCAGAGAAAACTTGATTTGAACTATTGTTTCAGAAATGGTTCAGGCGTAACTAGATGAGTAGACTATTAAGTAATTACAAATCGCATCAATCTTGCGATCGAATCTTTTGAATAAGTCAGGAGCTGCGTAAGGCTACAGGTTGTTACCATTTATTACCAAATATAGAAATAAACGACAAAACATAGAAGCACACGCACGGTTTTAGGCTGTTCTACGATTCCTTTCTTTAGTTTTCTTCTTGGACTTTCTTTGATACTTGATTTAGATGAGATATAACAAAATGAGATGCATTTCGTTACTCAAAACATATGTAGTCATGTACATAACAGGTGTTGTTTTGTAGGGAAGAGGTATCGATCATCCTACGAACATAAAGAGTTACGCTTACTGAAGTTAAGTTATCTCTACATTTCACTACCTACCTATTGCATTTTTTATTATTTTACAGAACTTGTAAGTTCTTTGATAATTATAATAGTCCCCCTGGCCAATTTCGACTACGGTGGTGAGTCGCAACGACTATCGATCGACGATCGACTGCACCGGACATATTATAGTGCACAAGTGTGTGCGCAAACGTAGGTGCACTCTCTATTCCTTTCACTCTGATTTCAAGCGCAGGACCAACGGCTTTACGTGCTTTTCCGAGTCACAGCGGTGAAACACCGCCAACTTCCAAAATCCGGACTACCCTAAGAATTTCGAAACAGAAAAACTCAGGTATATATTTTTGGCCCGACCTGGGGATCGAACACGCGACCTCTGGCGCTGCCGACGCATTAAAGTGCGACCCTCTTACCGCTGCGCCACCGAGGCAAATCTATATAGATTTGCCTCGGTGGCGCAAATATATATAAAAATGAATTGCTGTTCGTTAGTGTCACTAAAACTCGAGAACGGCTGAACGGATTTATCTTATCTTAGTCTTGAAATGTTCGTGGAGGTCTAGGGAAGGTTTAAAAGGCGAGAAAAAAATCGAAAAACGCGCGGACGAATTCGCGGGTGACCACTAGTCTCTTAATAAATATATAGGTATATGTAATCTGAATCTATAACCTACATGTTCTATGCTTTCTCCATTCCCTGTTATCTACTTCAATCTCGTCATGAATTTTGAATATAATCAAGCAATTTAGATATAAAGGGATTTTGATCAAAACGCCTAAAGAATTCGTTAGAAATTATGTTTGTATGTTTGGTTAAAATTAGATTAGATTAGATTTATATTCAATGCACAAGTAAATGGCAGAGTAACGACCTCAGTGATAAACAACAATTTGTAGTGCTTGATAATATTTGGGCATAGAATTAATTTTCTTTTATAAATGAAATAATTTGCCAACCGTATATAAAAAAAGCTTAGTTCATTATTAGCGGAACTGATTCTTTCGTATTGAACCTCCATTCGAAGCAGTATTCCAAAGAACGTAAATACGAGTATGAAATCAAATAAATATTGGACACCAATCACATACTTTGCTCTGATCTTAAAGTAAGTAGCCAATGCACCTGTGTGATAAAAATCAGACACAACGGTGGTACCACAATACCCAGACCCCAGACAATATATTAAATTGTGATTTCTACATTGACTCGAACGGGAATCGAACCCGGGACCTCGGTGCAGCGACGCTTTGAAACCCAGCTTGCTTAGACACTGCTCCACGGAGGTCCTCAATCATTTCTAATATTTTATTATTTCGTATAAAGATGAAATCAGAAACCAAAAATTGTGCGCGGGACATTATACAAAGGAAAATGTGAGTGTTAGGAACAGCCTAACTTGTTATTTATTAAAATAGATTTGGTAATTAGTCTTTAAATGTCAGCAGAGGGCGTCTCGACATTATGTTTAAAAGTAACTGAACACATTATTGACCTTGTTCGCCTGGTTATCTTACGTGTATCATTATAAAGAAAATATCCAATACGCAGTGTCCATCGCCCACTCGGACGAGACTCCCATAAACGGCTAACGTTGGTAATAAGGCTGACATATTTCTTTTACTACACAGTTTCGGTTAACGAGTACCGATAAGAATTACAGCCTTCGACAACATTGTGCATGCTAAAGTAAGCCTTAAAGTTTCGGATTAGAACTCGAAATGGTGCAAGATATGAAATGTACATGGAATTTTAAATTGCTGTTAAAGTGGCCCTCGCTTATATTTCCTTGACTATGTGATTTGTTGGGCTGGGATAAGTGACAGCTCGTGCATTTTCAGTCAGACCAGGGGCCCTATTTTTAAATCGGTCACTTTTTTATATAGCCACAATCTCACCTGATGGTAAGTGATGATTTGGCCTAAGATGGATCATGTCTGACTAGTAACAGCCTATTCACTCTCTTCTTGAACTTATCCAGATCATAGTGGCTAGGAAACACTTCTGCCGGCGGTGCATTCCACTCCCTAGCCGTGCGCATGAGAAACGTAGTAGATTTCGATCTACGAAATCTATTAGTGCGTGTTGCTGGTATGTCTACGACGTAAGGGTAGAAACCGCGCCCGCATCTTATGTTTCTCTGGTGAAAGGGGGCTGGTGGAATCAGGTCGTGCAATTCTCGCGCACACACGTTATTCTCATTATTTATGGCGTTTGATAATCGTTCGAAAACTAATTAAACATCAACGAAAATCACGTAAAATATCGACGACGACTCACAAAATTGGGCTTTATTTTTTCAAATCAAATTTTTCAGTTGATTTTCATTCGAAAATTCAACTTTTTTAAATTAATTTCACACGCTATTTTGACGCGAGTAACTCGAAAATAGTGGCACAGACCTAGAGCAAAAAGTGTCAGTATTTTTTTTAAATAAACGATTAATAGGAATAGAAACATAATCGTACAACGTGCATAGTCACTATTAAACATTCGTAATAGTGACTTACTCTTAAAAAATTATCATCTTCCATAAAATACTTGAATTGCGTCATATACTATAATTGCAAAATTCGATTTCCCTTACATTGTAAATCATATTAACCAACAATCTGTGGTATCCCCAAGTGTCTTATTATTTATCTTCTATTTATTTCTATTTGTCTTTAGAGAAACCATTGAACAGATACAACAAAAGACGCCAAGCAAACTGTTCCCTCAAATCACATATTGTCTCTTAGATTTATAGAGGAAATAAACCCGCCCAAGGACCGCCAATAAATTAGTCTAAACCGCTGCTAACACGACGAAATGCACTTGAAGTACTCTAGACGAGGTCACAGTTGGTGAAGATGCAGTGGCATTACTATGTACAGTCGACAGCACATCAGGTTACCCACTTTTATTGCAAACTAGCCCTTATTATCACTGCATAAGATACCGCAGTGTTTACCTTGACATGCTGTTGTCCGTACAGTCGACTACCATTGAAATATTTCTCTCATCGTATGATATTTATTTCAAGGGCTATAGCTATGGTTTCACAATCCATTCTAATGGTGAAATACTACGTTATTACAGTTATCTGCTCAGATGATGCAATGTGAGAAGAATAAATACTGGAGCAACAGAAATTAATTTAATAATATCGAACTTATAAATTGTCCCATTCATCTCCTAGAATAATAACTAAAAACAAATAAATATTGGACACCAATCACATACATTGCTCTGATCTCAAAGTAAGTAGCCAATTCACTTCTGTTATGGAAATCAGACACAGCGGTGGTACTATAACACCCAGACCCGAGGTAATGTAGATTTTTTTTCATTTCTATATTAACCCGACCGGGAAGCAAACCGGGACCTCGGAGCGGTGACGCCTTGAAGCCCAGTGTGCTTAGCCACTACACCACGGAGGTCGTCAGAATTAAACAGTAACAACGGTGTATTTAACCACTTTTACCATCTACGAAATATTGACAATCCTACCAAATGGAAAGCTCAAAGTCTTATGGCATTATCATCCAACTAGAAAAAACACTATTCTTTTTCCACGACATCTCTCACGCTCCTACTGCATATATATGTACAAAACAAATTAATCTAAAGTTTGTCTTAGAAAAATACAAGCCACTCTGGAGATTGCTCCGAGAGATTTGGCGAGAGTTTCTTTCTGAGGGATGACCCTAAATGGGAGCTGTCTGGGAGTGTTAGTATGATCCGGGTCCGGGGAATCGCGAATTCATAAAGCTAATCGCTGTAATGTAAAAGTTTTAACCACAAGCCGCACCAAAGCCTCATTTTGAGGCGCAATGATAAATCATTCGGACAGCAATTTTGTACGCGAAGGTATTTTGTTGCCGAGCGAAATGTATGGAATGTGAAAAGGGTAATGTCCTTTGAAATACTATTTTTGGAAGTCAATTACTTAAATAATGACAGGTTTATTTTCAAGTGCGAGTTCAGCTTCTAAGATTTGACTTTAAATTTTACCTATCTACATAAAGTATTATTGGAAACCTAACCTGTATAATCAACTAAGTATTTCTAAGTATGAGTCGTTAAACTGAAAATTGATCTAGTAAGTCTGAGGCAGGGAATCGAACTTTCGTCCTTCGTATTCGAGCTCTTTCAGTAAAAGAGGATCATCAGGCATCCGTCAACCGGTGGGAGCCAGACGCCTTCCGATTGCAGTATAATGCGCGGAAATTTGTCTGACCCGAGGCGAACGTAAACAACAGTAAAATTTTAAGAAAATATTTAGGAGATTTAGTAGAATTTGCGCCCTATTGATAATATTCTAGTATCAAACTGTCACCTTCTTAGTAAGTAGATAATAGCCCAGATAATATAATACTAATAATAGTAAAATTTGAGATTGGGTAGTCTTTCCAGTAGGTACTTACATAGGTTAGTAATGATTTTATAACAACCGTTTTAGGGTTCCGTAGCCGAATGGCAAAAAACGAAACCCTTATAGTTTCATCAAGTCTGTCTGTCTGTCCGTCCGTATGTCGTAGCCACTTTATTCGGAAACTATTAGTATTACACAGTTGAAACTTAGAAGCTAGATGTATCCTGTTAACCGCTTTACGCTTACCCTACAAAAAAATATATATTTAAAGGTTCCAATACATGAAACTTAAAGCAAAAAAAAATTCTGACAAATCTATGCGTGTGTGTATCTAGGGTGTCTATCGATAGGTCTTTTAAAATGACATCAAGGTTCCTACAACTATTTTCTCTAAAATTCTAACGTTTGAGAGATAGACGGCTCTAAAGTGGTAAAATTGGCGTCCTCCCATCTAACTTTAAAACTTAGCCATTATAAATTTTGAAAAAAATACGTGATATAGATCTTGACAAAGGATTTCAACGAAAATTGGTTTGAATGAGATTGAACAAGAGTTTTTGAGATAGAGCACACTTTCAATAACCGCAAAAATTACTTTGTTATTTATACAAATACTATGAAAAACAAAAGTTATATTTGCTGTCACCAAAATATTGTGGTATTTTGGCTAAGTCGAAGTAAGTGGATTCCCTTATTCAGTAAAAATTGGCACGGAACCCTCAGTGCGCGAGTTTGACTCGCACTTAGACGGTTTTTTTAAGAATACCCTTCTTCCAAATGTCGACTCACCTTTTAGTAAATTTCATAAAAGCTTTGTAATACTTTGTATGCAGCTGACGCTTGCTAGCGGAAATATCTCAGCTCAGTATTTCCGATTAGAATAAAGTGCAACAGTGCTCCTTGTTAGTGAAACGCGCTTAGTCTGACGGACGTCTTTATGCGTGCATAAAATGTATGTTTCAGCTGCAAGACGTGTTTCACATACAAACTGTTTCAGACGTATGGATTGCGATGTTCTTGAAAAGGATAACAATTTGCAAGTTTGGGCACGATTTCACTGTTTTGAATCAATACACTCAGACGAATAATATTAACACCGTAACTCAACAGAATTGTATCAGAATAGTTAGGTAATAACTGAATTGCATAAATAATACATGTTTCAATTTAACTCTAGGCTTCTTGAAATACTAAGGTAGAACTAGAAAGCGTTATTATGTATTTAGTGTTATTTTCGTTGTCAAAAATAATACGTAATCTGAATTAAGCTGTCTGCGAAGAAGCTTAGAAGAAATATTTTGGGCGTATGGTATTACGTTAAGAACCAGATAAATGTCATGTCATTTCTTATATGAAGTACTTTATCAAGGCTACAACCGAGAATAGTTCGGACTGCTGACAAAAATGGAAGTTGAAATTGTATATTTTCTTTCATATTATGATCTCTACAATCCATTTTTTTTATAAACTTTGATTTTATGAGTACCTAACTGTGTTTGCAAGAATGCTAACAGGTTTTCGACGATACATAAGTTCCCTTACTTGTTAATTACTTTTAGACCCTCTGCATACTGCAACTTTTAGCAGCAAGTCGCAAAATGTCAACTTTACACACTTGCGCTACTTTTAGCATCGATACATCGCGATGCTCAAGCGCGTTAGCATCGATGCAGTCGCGATGCAGAAGCTGGTTATTAACGAATAATGTACTGTACATTGGCAACTGCATCGATATATATATATAGTCGATACTTAAAGTGTGTAAGAAGTCTTAGAATTATTCAGACAGTAGAAAGTTCAACTGATTTAGGGCCGATTTTTCAATGGGCAGATAAAACTTATCAGAGTGTAGATAAATTATTAAGCGACAGATTTTAAAGTGTCACTGTCATTACAGTTACGTATGATTGCTGACAAATATGTGACGTTTTCAAATAAGCCGTATTGTATTTTGTTCGACGAATATTTCTTGTCTGACTATTGTAAAATCAGCCCTTAGTTGTATTTATTTTCGTTCGGAGCTCTTAATGCAGTGCCAATAATTTATTAAAAAAAACATCACACCCTACTTTAAAGTTAAATTACTAATGTCAGTCAGACTTACGATTTAACTCTATCATGAAACGACCACAGTTTTGAGAGTCAGCAAACAGGTCAAAGGAAGTACGAGTAGTCAAACGAACTATAACATTTTTTGTAAAGGCACGTGTGTGATACTCGTATTACTTTCTTGCATACGATCGATGCATATAACAAAACTAAATTTCTTGCAAAAGCACTAAGATTGCAAAGCCTTTAAAAGTATGAAATGTTAGAATAATTTCAAAGAACTCTGAATCATAAAACGTAACGTAAAAATAGCAATTTAGGTAATGCAAGCGAGTACGTTAAAATTACAAAATCATTTCTGGGCCTCGATCCTCACGTCAATCGAACTTTTTCCGTGTGGTAATCTGATTACGAGTTTAACTGTTCTACCGAATTATGTATCCATACGTAGAAAAAATACCGCACGGAAGAAATCGAAATGTATCTTAGCAATCTTCACCCCGATAAAGGAAAAACTGTATAATCTTCAAAAATAAAATTTGATCGACTTTTTTCGTATACGAACTGCGCGAGAATCGGCCTCTTGATTGCATTTTTTGTGGCACAATAAAATTTAACATGATTTATACAGTGTAACGGGTAGGTATGTCCTTCATTCACTTAAACGCACCAATTTCAGTCAACACAGCGCGTTCACGAAACGCTGAAATATATATATCAACGCTGACAAACTTGTTTGTTTGAACAGCGCATTCGGACGCCAACACACGTGCCTACTGGAAATAGGAACTGTATCTGCAGTTTAGATAACATAGTCTTGGAAATGACAAGCGGAATTTCTGTCGTAACACGCAAACAACAAAGACCACTGCGACTTTTAGCAGCGAATAAGTCGCGATGTTAACGCGCGTTAGCATCGATGCAGTCGCGCTTCTGCATCGATGCTAACTCACGACTGCATTGATGCTAAATTAAATCTGTTCATTGCGTGAGTCGCGATGCTGAACTGATGCTGACTGCATCGATGCTAAAAGTCGCAGTGTGTAAGGGGTCAAAGGTTTACGATTACTTTAAAAATCATACTAATATTTTTTATTTATAAAGATGAAATAAGAAACCAAAAATTTGCGCTCAAAAGGTTTTTGGCGCGGTCAGCCAAAAGGTTGCTGGTTCAAGTCCCACTCGAGCGCAAATTTTTGGTTTCTTATTTCATCTTTATGAATATAAAATATGACACTGTGGGTGTTAAAAACATTCTAAAACACAATATTTTTTGTAACGGTAAATAATATCATTACGTCATATTATTGTTAGGTTGCGGTCTGCGGTCCGGTTCGTATAATATTGTTCGCATACGGTCAAGTTAGTATGGACTAGACCACAGACCGCAACCAGTGTGACAAATCCTTTACATTTAAGAAATTAAATAAGCAGTTAGTGATCACAATCTTTTTTTTGATGTACGTAACTGTGATTTGTTTATCACGTATCAGTGCTTATAAGCGTAGGGGAAACTATATACTGAATATTAGTTTTTTTCAGAAAATCTTTTACGTAAATCAATAAATTGATTGCAGCCACTGCACTACTTGCAGCCTTGCCTTTAGCATTATTTCAGTAACTCGATATTGAGAAATCGCCGAAAGAGTAGTTCGTTGAACCGATAGTTTCTGTTTCAGTTTTTAAGATTCCTTCGAAAGAATCTTAAAAATAAATTTGCCATCCGCAAAGTACTACCTGCTATATTAAAAGTCTGTAGTGGCGTTGTCTCGCTTTAACAGCTTTTGGACGAGTAGAACAGAATATAAATACCACACTCAAACAGTTGGTAATGATGTCGAATAAAATATTAAAGCCATCTTTAGTAATTATTACAGAACGTCTAGACACTACTCTCTAGTTTCAAAGAGTAAATTCAGAATAACCATTTTAAAACCTACTTATGATAAAGACTTTGCAAAGTTTTTTAAAAAAAATTAAAATGATTACTCTTCAACTCCCTAATTTGAAACTTAAACTAGAATTGAAATAAGAAACCAAAAACTGCGCTCGGGTGGGACTCCAACCTGCAACATTTGGCTAACCGGGCCAACACTCTTTCCAATTGAGCTACCGTGCTGTGCGCAATTTTTGGTTTCTTATTTCATCTTTTAAGAATATAGATAAGACGCTGTGCGTATAAAAAACATTATAAAAAGCTTTAAAACTAGATGACACGGATTTATTTTTTCCTATAGTTGGTTTTGTCACTTTTTTATGGTAATTTTATTTAATTCTATGTGTGTGTGTCGAATAAATAATAATTATATTTTATTCTATTCTTTTAATTAACTACTAAAGTTAAGATTATGAAACAGGACATATTTCAATTCGTATACAAACACTTGCACTTTTCTGGCAGTTAATTGTAAATACACACACATTACACAAAACCCAATAGTGCTGTAGTGACTGGTCCCTATTTAGAAGCAATATAACTGATGCTTTAGAATGTTTTTAACACTCACAGTGTCATATTTTATATCCATAAAGATGAAATAAGAAACCAAAAATTTTGCGCACGGGCGGGACTTGAACCAGCAACCTTTTGGCCCGGTTTGCCAAAAGGTTGCTGGTTCAAGTCCCGCCCGTGCGCAAAATTTTTGGTTTCTTATTTCATCTTTATGGATAGCAATATAACTGGTTATATTGCTTTTTAATATTTTGTGTAACTATAACTCCGACCTCAAAACATCAAACAACATTTACTTACAATCCTCATTCTTATGTGCATAAGATAACCTTGTTATTCATCATGTCAGAAGTTACTCGGCTACTCTAAATCATGCTTAGTTTCAGCGAGATATGTGTTTTACATCTTGTATATCTAATGTCACTTGTAAGTTATCGCTAAACAAAGTGGTTGCGTCCCACCACGAAAAATAACTTTTCTAAAAAACTAATACATGGAGTAAAAAAATCGTATAAGTGCGAGTCGGACTCGCGCACTCGGGTTTTGTGCCAACTTTAACTGAATTATAGAATCTACTTACTTCCGCTAAAATACCACAATAGTTTTTTGACAGCAAATATAACTTTGTTTTTCATAGTGTTTGTATGAAGAACAGAGTTATGTTTGCCGTTGTTGAAATATGCTATATATGACCCCGTCCAAATCAATTTTCGTTGAAAGTATTTGTTAAGATCTACATATATTTTTTTTCAAAATTTACATTTGCCTAGTTATACAGCCATTTTACCACTTTAGAAGCGTCTATCTATCAAAAAAAATGGTTTTAGGAACCTCTATGTCATTTTAAAAGACCTATCCATAGACATAGGTTTGACAACAAAAAACTGTTTTAGTTTCATGTATGAGAGCCCCCCTCCTTAAATATCATTGTTTTTTTATTTTTATATGAGAATCGTAAAGCGGTTAACAGGATTCATCTTCCTACCAAATTTCAAATAGAATGATGCTTATAGTTACAGAATAAAGTGGCTGTGACATACGGACGGACAGACAGACAGACAAACAGACTTGACGAAACTATAAGGGTTCCGTTTTTGCCATTCGGCTACGGAACCCTAAAAATCCCATTTTGTAATGGATCATGAAAACATACATAAAAGGAAATCTAATTGTGAGCTTGAAAAGTAAGCTACTCGACGTTTGCATTTTTCTGTTTCCATTCTACCAGTTTGAGCTACGGGGCGCGAACTTCGTCGCAAACTAATTGCAGAATCCAAACATAGGGTTTGCCAAAGGGCTATGGAGCGTAGCGTTTTGGGGATCAAAATAACTGATCGGACCCGCAACACCACAGTCAGATTAAAAACTGGCATTATGAATGTTGGTTAAAAAATCACAAAACCAACGTGGGACTGGGCGGGCCACGTCTTCAGTATGTCTTCAAACAAGTAGTCCAAGATCGTCACCCACTGGCTGCCTACCGATAGACGCCATCTGAAAGGCAGACCCTGAAATCGATGGCGCAAAGAATACCACGAGGGACGCACGGAGTATTTTCGGGGGGACTTTACCCCTCAGTGGGACACACCCAGTGGTCCCCTCAGTGGACCACAACTAGCAAAAAATATATGTGTATACAGCCTAGTTGCCCAAGGTTGTCACTAATAATTCAGATCTATATAGGAATAACAAAATAATTATAATTTAGTTTAAGTTTCATTATTATTATTATGGAACCTGCACAGCATAATTAGGCAGTATTGGCAAAGTCAATACTTACACTTACACTGTGCCTTCGAAAATCCTATCATAATATATTTAATTCTACGATACTAATAGATTTAATTAATTAATTAACTAATCTTAATAACATCATTTGGCTCATGTTCAGCATGTTTATTGTTTAAGGCTATAATTTTAGTAACAGCAATTATAGAGAAAATTCACATACCGCTTTTCATTTGGTAAATTTATTTGAGCGGCGCATCTGGCTAGCAATAACAGACACGATCTCAAATGGGCCGAAATGATAGTATCAGTATATTGGTGCCAAATCTGGATTATCAAAGCCACTGATTACTTAAAAGACACAATACTGGCACGGTCTATTTTATGCGTGGTAAAATTGGCACACTAACTGCGGTGAAAAATGCGAATCTTTAAATTATTCTTTTTCAAGTAACTTGCGACATTACCCGCACACATGTTTATTTCTTAGTGACATCGAAGAAAAAATATACTATGCGCCCAACACTTATTTCAGTCGATCGCAAGTAACAAGGTTCTCAAAACTTTACCAGTAAAATAGTTGAAGTTAATTATTATAATAGCTTGTTATCAAAATTAAATGATCAGCTGCTATAAAATTCAGTCGTGGTATCTTATATCTTTTTATCAATGTTTGGAATATATTTATTTTTTACGGTTTTCCTTACATTATAGGTTTATGTACAAACCAGGTCTGCTAGCTGTAATTTTACAAAATAAATACGACAGTAAGGCCACTTCCAACTGTGTGTTTACCTAGCACCTATCTAAATAATCTGGAGCAGAAACTACAAGTATTTAACAGGATGTAAAAATAGTAAAAATTGGTACCTACATTTTAAGAATATAAATATTTACTTCGGAAAGGTCAAACCTCGCTCTTCTTAAAATCATAAGAATCGGAAAACATTAAACTGTTCAGAGGACATTGCCCTTTTAAAATTTTGCATATTTCGTTTGTGTTCCTTTAAAATGTTCCGCTCTAATGGGTCTAAAACAATAACTTCTGGGAAGATGAATTCAGTTCATAAGTCATTCATTTGACAGCGATGAAAGTTACTACGACTCGGTTATTACGCGACTCCGTGGAAATTTTGAACTTACACCTCACACACTATTTTTAAGGGTTGCCTTTGAAATATGGTCTTCCATTTTCACCTGATATTATGACTGGCCAGAAGCAAATATTTGGATATAAGACTGAGGGTTTTGAGATGTTAGAATTTGCTTGTTTTGGGATTAATTCATAATTTTGTCTGTGTCAATTTCTGAAATCTCAATATATACAATTTTAAGAGTTTCTGCGTACCCTGATTACCCTTGTGTTATTTTGTTATAAACTCAACTGTTTCTGCCTCACCTAATGGTTGACTGGTAGATATGCTTATTTCTTATTTGAAATTGTTATACCAACAGCATACATATGGAGACAATATTATAAACATATAAATTATGGCACTGAATTCGAACTTAAACCTTATTATTCGGAATGACTACGAAATTTTAAAAATAATGTATTTATTTTCGGGAGCAGTATTTTAATATAATTTCTTTAGAAAAAAAAACCTTTGGAATATTGTGTACACCTCGTCGTTTACCGTGTTTTTCGAATGTTAATTTAAGCCGAAAATATATTGTTTTATTACATAGACTTCGTTCTGGTCACATTCCGTCTAACAAGTTTGCTGACTTAATGATAAAATCCAGCTCTCCAATCTGTGATACATGTCGCGACAAAATAGATGATGTACAGCACTTGTTGATGGAATGTGTCAAGAACCAAAGTGAGCGGCTGTCATTGGTGAGTCGACTTAATCTTAGGACTTTTAAGTAGGAGTCCTTCAAAGCATTTTAGCCAACAGTTCATCAGAGGCTGCTAAACTTTTCTGAGTCATGGTTTCGGCAATTCACCAGTGACAATCACAATGATTTTTTTATTTTATTCTTTTCTTTTTGTTTGGTTGTTAAGATATGAGGTTACGATGATACTGACATAGTATGTAAAAGTCCCTAAATAAATAAACTTAAAGCAAAATGATGGCATTATTCTTCTCCATATGCCAATTATAGGTCCAATTATAGGAATACACATTATTGGCAAGAAAAACACTAAATTTGATTAGTGCAAGGAATTATGTACAATAAAAAGTTTAAATAAAAAAAATAGTATGATTTGTCAAGTATTGAGTAGGCTTTCGAATCTTATTTCTAAACCCACATCAAAACAAGTTGATCCAAAAACACATCTTAGCTATTACAACGCTTCAGTTGTAGTTACTTCCTTTTGTGTGTGCAATAAACACTAATTAATACATAAAATTAGCAGCAGCAGTTTAAATTCGTTCGTTAGTTCAATTATAGCAGTTATTTCGGATAAATATCAGTTTTCCCCGTTCATAAATACCTCTGGAGCTGCATTTTCATTGAATTCCACAAACAAAAGGACAATATGCGCCGAAAATAGCTCAAAGCCTTGAATGCCTAGTTGAAAAGTGGCTTATAAGCCAAAATAAACATATTGGCTGTCAACATGAAATGACTCAACCCTCCTTAAAAAGAGCTCATAGTTCCTAAACTTATGAATTTATATTAGTTTCTTTGTTTGCTTTGCCATTCATGAGTTTGTATTAAATTTGCTTTTTACTGATACCGAACTGCGCAACGAGTCTCTATCTTCGTCAAATCAAGTCATCATAAAAAGTTCATTCACCGTAATATTTAGTTATTGAAAGTTAGTCGTTTATTTTAAGGTTGCGTGACCCTAAGTACGTCAATTACACAAAAAATGTTAATTAGTATTTTATGCATGTGTTAATTGATATACTAAAGTAAAAACAAGTGATATTTGCAGATAAAACAAGTGAGTCATGAAGTCTTGTAAATTGATGAAGCTTAACCATAAACTTTGTTCTGGTTTTCATCATTATATAAGTTGTTGTTTTGGTCAGCGACCAGCGAGTTAGGGATGATTGCACAAACGCTACTGATGCCAAAAAAAATGAAAAATATCGACAAATTCAATTTCTTATTGCAATACGAGTCGAAGTTACCAACATCAGGTCGCCTCTTCGTAGCTTACTAGGCTTACTAGCTACGGGGTAGTATTCGTAGATACGCGCAAGGGTGCCAGTTTCCCCATTTGTTTTGGTTTAGAATGTTGCGTAGAGGTATTTTCTTTTATAAAATTAAAAAAAAAAAATACTCATATTATCATCCCTGAATTGGAATTCCCTGACCAAAATAACACCGTTACTATAAAATACTTAAGAACTGTGTATGCTTATATTGTATTCGATGCATTCAAAAACTGAAATGTCATTTTTTGTAGAAAATATTATAATGGTTTTCTCTTTCTATGAATAAAAATATGTCTATTCATAAAAATAACATGTGGCATTAATAAAAGTTTCGCTCAATATGTGCGAATATTTCGTAATCAGGTATTTTCTTCTTGAAGCTTCGCTCTTGTCTCTGCAATTTTCTCCATTATTATCCAGACAATTTTACCACCATTCAACTCTATTGTATAAAGACAAGTGTATATGACTGTAAAGTAAGATTTTTGGGAGACCAGCTGCTGAAAGGGCTGAAAAACAACTCTGTGTCTGAGCGTTACCCCTTTTCCGAAATTTAACCTTGCGTCTTTTTCAGGCAGGCCATTCTTTATAAATTTACATTGAGCTCACCCGACTGCGAACCTAGAAAAAAGGAAAATGGTCGCAAATACGCCATATTTCACTGATGTTACCTATCATAAATCAAAAACATAACTCATGCCTAAATGCGCAGGCTAAAGGATGTTAATTGGTAAATCCTTTTTTTATTCCAGACTACGACTTTCTATCACAAAATATTGATAGTAAGTAGTTTAAAACTGCTTATCTTGCCTAAAAATTATAAATGGATAGCACAATTTTATTTCTCTCTTTTGTAAAAAACAATTTGTAAACAAGCTGCGAGTTTTTAATTATTACAATACAATTTGAGGAAAACAAATAACGTTAATCTCAAGCAAATTCACAAAAAGCCATTGAAATGGTGGCACCAATGTTTCTAGTAGTTCTCATTATGTCCAAAGCAGTCCTCTGTTAATACGAATGGACCTTAAAACGTCTCTCGCAAGTTATTCTCATCAGATTAAAATCTATTAGATTTAGGTCATTTATTTTGAAATCATTTGAAGGCGTTATTAACGGAGTCTCGTCGAATGTGGATTTCAAAGCACCACTTTATTAAGTCGGGTATTTATTCTCTAAAAGCAGGAAGGGTACCCCCTATAATAGGATATGGAAGGCTCGGAACATAGAAAATAGGGAATCGCATTCCCTTTATATTATGTAAAGTTGTGGCAACTAGATGCGTGTAGGCGGGGTAAGACACACTCACACTCCATCGTCAAGAAAAACTAACACACTTTTTCTAGGTTCATAAGTTTGTTCAATGTTGCATAAACCTGTTCTCCACGCTAGTGAAAATAAGTGTAATAAATCTGAAATAAAGTTTTTATTTAATTTAATTTCAAACTATACCATAAAAAACCTACAACCTACACACGAATGCTTTCAAAGCCTTTTTACTCGTCAAACTTTGTTCAATTAAAATTAAATTACGCCCGCTCGTATTTTATTATCAAGGATCGAGCGAAATCAATACAGGTTAAAATCCATTTCAACGAACATTCGATCAAATGTTTGCTAAGCACAACGACCTTCGTTAATTTTCTTGCATTTCTTGAGCACTGTAAATTCAAATATGTAAATACTCAAAGCGCTTGCAATTTGAGAGCGACGAAATAAAGCTTAGGCCTCATCAGATTGAGTCAGTGTTTTAAATGGTTCGGAATATTTACACAAGCTAAACAAGGCGACATATAGACGTAGGATGTTAAATACTTGAGGATGTCTAGCTAGAACAAGTGGCTTTAAAATAATTATGTAGGAATTAGAGAAAAAATATTGCTAATTCCAGGGGGAAGAAATAGATTCGGATAACGTTTGATTCACTAAAAAGATAGTTTTAGATACCGAAACCAATTCAAAAAAGAAAATTCAAAAACTTAGTCATTCAAATTACTTTGTCAGAAGTTAAATAACCTAGGAAAAAAATACACATAATTTACAATATGCATGCTTATGGAAACGCCTTGCATTTATTTTTATCAAAGACTTGAATTACGTACCCTACTGGAAAATTCAACAAGTATTATTTTTTCGTATCATTAAAACATGAAAAACTTTTTACATTATGCAAATTATGCTACCATACCTTTAGCTATATTATGTGATTTTTAACACATTTCGTTCTATTATTATATTATACACGCTCTCAGAATTGCAAAAGCTCGTTACATTAAAAGGTGCAAGTACTCACGGACGAAGATGTTGGACATAAGCGTCGCGGGCAGGCAAAATACGATCACCAGGATGTCTGCGACAGCCAGGTTTACTATGAAGAAGTTGGTCACAGTTCTCATACGCGGCGACCGGTACACCACCGCGATCACAAAGCAGTTCCCGATCAGACCCACCACAAACACCAACAAATACGCCACACAGTACACCGCAGTCATCGCACCACTGTGTCTGTACATAAACTCGTCATTTATCACACCCAAATCGGACCTATTCATTGTAATGTTCATCCGCAAAGGGTAGTGGCGATCCATCGACCCCTCCATGTGAGTCGACAGCGGCTCCAGATCCGGCAGCACACTGTTCTCCGGCACCAACTGAGGATTCATCGCCTCCATTATCGTATTCGAAAGCATGTCCACCATGTTATGATTCTTCGAGTGGTTCTCCCGAATATGAGAGTGGTTCCGATGTCGCCCATGGTGCCGGGTCTCGTGCTGGGGATTCTGAGTTGAGTAGTTGAAGAACTCCGTCATGTCGTCGGTGAAAAAATCCGTGGGCATTCTGAGCGGTGCCATTGTCAAATCCACATATTTAATACACAAACACAAGCGAAACGAGAACACAAACCAAAAGTTACAGTTAGAAAAGTATGAAAAGTTTCGTAGTATGAAACGGGAGGGTTCGTAGCGGGTGTACGGTCGTAGCGGTCGGCGTTCGCTCGCCGTCTGAGCGTCGCTACGAGCCGTAGCGCTGTCGGACGCATGTGCAGCTTTCACACACAACTGAGCTTGCATCTGACTAGAGCCTTACTTTCACCGGGTAAAGTCGCAACTGCCGCTTTTCCAGCGCAACGCGAGTTTTCAGGGAAATTGGAAGGTCGTTGAGAATGCATCCGGGCGGCCGAAAGGTTAGCGTTCCATGCATTTTGATCCGAGTGATCCGTAATTGAATTTTCGGTGCCGCGCTTCGCGTAATTGAGCGAAAATGTAGCAACGAGTTCGGGATTCGACCACGAAAGGCAAATGTTTGTCGTTATGCTTAAAAACGATCTGGGAAGTTCCTGTTTGCTATGCAAAAAGTCCTCAACGAGCTTTATTATACCAAAGATCCGTTCTGCAAACGGACCCTACATTGCTGTTATTTTATTTTACATTAAAATCATAGTTATTAATATACCTGTTTGTTACTGATACTGCAAACATAAAAGAAAGTAATTAAATTATATGTAAAGAATACGATATGAGGTTTTTCTCTGGAAAATAACGAGCTTTTTATTTGTTATATATTTTATCATTTCAAATGTTTGTTCGCAATAAGAACTAATTGGTGATATCGAATGTTACTATACATATGAACAGAGGTTAAACACACATCATTAATATGTTTACATAACATTAAAACACACATATGATACATCATTCAGTAAAGTTCTTCTGAAACAATCCCGACTACATGATTATATTACTTATATGTTTTTGGAAGTATGAACTTATTGTGATAATATTGATTGACTGATTTCTCAGAATGTCTTTAATTCTGAGAAATCAGATCACAACACAATTAATATATGCAGGATTCTCCCATCTTCATAAATGTCAAGCGTTAAATGTGGTTGAATAACATTAACTTCAAAATAATATTTTAATAGCTAACACAATCAAGGTGTGTAAGTCTATAGATTGTTTATCTTTAATAAATATTCCGTTTCAAAGTATTTAAATCTATTTATTTTTTAGATTTACTTCGTTGATAACGAGATTACCTCGACAACTATGAGTAACTTTTCCTCTGAAGTACGAAAAGAAAGTTTTTACGGATTCGCAATATATTTACATTTTATTTATAACCTGACGTGACGTGTTGATCACTTTACTACGCAGCAGCCGTAGTCACAGGTAGACTTTTGGTGTTATTTATTATTACATAATTTTGAAAATTTCTGCTATCATCGCTCATTCAACATTATTTAAAGAAGGCGAAGAGCTAAAGAAGTCATGAGATCTTGCAGAGTGAGTTGTGAAGAGCTAGGTTTTCGATATAAAACTATTTAATGGAGTTCTACAACATTGTTCTCTATTATTTTAACGATATTGCGTTAAACTACACCAACCCTACATGAAAAAAGTTAATCTGTTATTATCAAATGTCAAAACAATCGGTAGCACGATGGCAAACAATCAAAATTCAGTAACGAATTAGTCACTTCGTGATTAACATCATTGATTCGACAAACAATACGGGATTATGTAACTTGCTTCACGCTACATCGGCGTCTTGTGTGGCAAATCTGTTTGGGTTCATGTTAGGGTATTTGTTAGGAATGCTACTAATGCCAGATATTGTTGCCGTTGTGTTAAATATAGAGGTAGACCCTAATAATATTACAACAATATTTGAATACCTACCGTGGATAATGAAATAATGTTATGGCAGCAATAAATTGTGTTTCAGTGATTTGTAGAACCACTTTCAGAAGCTCAAATATAATGAAACACTTTAATAAGCATAGTTGGATTATACTTATGATTACACAAATGTCAACTTAAAAACAGATTTATTTCGTTATATTTCGGACTTTTATGCATACTGCCTTGTAAAAGTATGGATATAGTGATGGAAGAGCGAGCCCTCCAAACACAGGCATTTTTTACTTAAATGGAGGCTCCAATGTATTAGTTTTTACGGCATTACCTTTGTTAATGAAATAAACTTTTTTTATGCATACGAATATATGCATTGCAATTTACTTAGCTACAATAAAACGAATACTCAAAGTTATTTCAAATCGATAGAAATACTAATAACATAAAAATACTGGCGAATCTATCACTCCTACGATTTACTAGCAATAAAAATGGAGGGGTACCACAAATTTTCGTTCGGATCAAGTCATAACAAAACAATGTCCACGATGTTATTACAAGGCGAGTAATTCACTATTTACTGTGCTAGGATGAGGAGTAGAGTTACGACCCGAAATATTATGAAGGGTCACTGCACTTCCAATTTATAGCTAAAACTACGCATGAGATCATTTTTATGGCGACTAAGATTGGTAGTGTATCCTCGCGCTCGCTTGCAGGAATTTTATTATACAGGATAACTTTAATTTGGGGTGTGAAAGCTTTATGGAAAGTGGAATTTCAATTTTATATTCGAGCACAATGATTGGATGACTACACAAGAGAAGCATGTTAAGGAAAAGTAGTCTGGAGTGTTTGCGTATGTAGCACTTATACTTTTCACCTCTAAACTATTATATCACCTCTAGTTTCGTTTAAGCAATCATGACAGTCTTATTTTTAAGCGACTGCTAAAAAGAAGACGATTATTAATTTGACAGTATGATGTTTTCTTTGTATATTCGTTACCTCATATCTCAATCATGGTCTGATTTGAAATATTTTTTGCCTACCTAGAGGTAAAACCTTCTAGTTGCTAAGTCGGGATCTGATGATAGCATCTTGGTGCAATCAGGGAAACCCTCAAATCTTAAAGACACCTATAGTGTTTTTGTACTAGAATCCTAGAGTTTATATGTTGTTACGTCTCATAGTCAACATTATATGGAGCTGAACTGATGATGGAACTTCTTAATGCTTAGTAGTTGTTTTTGGAGTCGGTGCCATCATTTTGACCATCTTAAGCATCATTTATCAGCGCACCGATTCCAAAAAGAAATTCTTCGCCAAAAATGATTTCCTTTCCTGTAAAGAGTCAAGAGGGTATTTAAGACTTTTTTGTGCATTTTGATGTTGAAGTCGGGTTTAACTTTGTAAGGTTGTTAAGGTTTTCTGTCTGAGTTAACGTGTTGTTTTAAATCCCTTCCTTTATCCCTAACTGTATTTTATAATAGCTTGCTTCAGTCTGCTTATTCACGGGACGTATATGTCAACTTATTCATGGTTCAAGTGACATTCCTAATGGAACCAATGCGCCGTGTAATGTTGGATACGTATTAGATTATATCAATGACTAGGCCAGTTCAGACGGATCCACGTGCATCTAATTCAGTTCTCTTTGGAGGTGTGCTGATGACGATAAATATGTCGGTGGTTGCACGAGCTTTAGGGTCGGTGCCATCTCAAGCACCATCAGGGCACCGAATCCTTTTTTTAAAAAAATAAATACTAAAAGACTGTAGTACATTTTGAGTTAGATGTCAGTTAAAGATTTTTGGTAAACTTTATTTGAGTTGGTTTTTTTTAACTCTCTAAGGATTTTCCTCGAATACATTATGATCGTCTGATCCCGACTTCAGCAAAAATGGTACCAATTTGGAAGAATATCATGTTCGTCATTTATATTTAATCTGCAACCTTTTTGAGTAGCCCACCGACGAATAGACGGATAGACAGCAAAGTCTAAGTATAGGATCCAGTTTTGGCCCTTTAAGTACAGAACCCTTAAAAAATGGGGGAAAACATACAGTCGAATTGAAAATCTCCTCTTTCTTGATGTTGGTTTAAAAATTAATAATATATAGTGGGTCGCAGTCAAAGCCTTTTTTTAAAATATTGCACACAAATATTCTTCACTTGACTTAACAAGATATCGATAGCGATTCGACCCGTTCCTACCAAGACTTGATTCTTAATTGGAGGCTTTGCCGCCAGCAGGTAGCATGAGGCAGTTCGTTAATCCACTTGTTAGCGCTTGGACAAGCCCCGCAGATTGCTCCCACCATTCAGTTGGACACGACTTTGTATAAAGTTACAAGATATTCATAGATTCGGAGGTAAATTTTAACTTAAAATTTAAGATGATAATCAGATCGCAGAAGCGCGCTTGTACAACAAAGTTCTTTATCACGTCGTCTCTCTGTTTCTGTGTACGCAATTAACTTCTAGTGCATGCATTTTTTCCAAATTAGGCCTATTTCAAGGAGACGCGTGACTTCGCGTGTCGTGTGCGTCGTGGCTTCCCGCGGCGCGTCAGACGTTTTTTACCCGACTACGGCGAAGCAAAAAGGAGTTATGATTTTGACCTGTATGTATGTATATATGTGGGTGTGGATGTTCATATGTTCCCTCATAACTACTAAACTATTTATCCTAATTGGACAAATCCGTCGTTGGAAGCCTCTTAATCATCCGCTGGTTACAGGCTACATAAAGTTACGTTAAATTGACTACAGCGCCCTCTAGGAGACTTAAAGTACTTAAAGAACTAAAAAAAAGTGGTGTCGTGTGGGATATCAAATGAAAGAGCTCTTTAAGCACAATTTAAATCTGTAATACATTAAAGCTTATTTTTAAGCTTATTATGGGCCATTCTTTGAGCACCGTTTTTTGATAGTCACACGTTTGTAATTCCAAACATATTCAATGTTTAATTAAATAATAATTTTTGTATGTTTTATCATGTATCTATCTCTATGAATTCACTTTAAAATGTGCTATTATGTTTGTAGTTTTGTAGGAAAAAATATTTTACCATCGGAATCGGGAGTAAAACTGCTATTCTTCGCGCGTCACACTGAGTTGGCGCTCAGTTTAAACACTTCTATCTTGCTGGACTTTTACATTATATTAACATTATATATTTTTAAAAATTGGATACTAAGTCAGGATTCATTATATCGAGGGGGAAAAAATCAGTCCTTAGATTTAAATTTTACATACTTAATTTTGTGTCGGTCACACGATTTTACCATTTTCGAAAATGTGACTCAAAATTGCTCATAACTTCAAAAAGGTTCATGCTATCGACACAAACAATAGGCCCGCAGAAACTTCAGACCTGTCAAAACTCTAATAGAAGACAAATTAATATCTCATAGCTATGATATAGCTAGTACAGCTCCTTGCGTTTTATTTTTTTTCTTCAGACCCTAGTTCATGTGACCCTTCATGGGTAATGTTTTAAGATTATAAGTCAGCGTCAGGAATAAATGTCTACTATTGAATCATTAAACTCATAGTCAAGATTCATTAGAGCTGATTAGATTACATAAATGTTAGTTACTTAATTTAATATTTCTGAAAATGTAAAATTTTCGTCACTTGCGTGGCACAACTTTCGTGGTCAATTGCCCACGAAAGTTACAAATCATACCACGAAAGGTTATCATAGTGTACTGATCTCACTATAATTTATATTTTATGGTTTGTAAATGCAGTTAAAATAACCGCCTTAACGTTTCAAACTTGAATTCTTCTACTTAGACAGTTTCCAGAGGCACAAATATGATTTATAGAAATAATGTAGCTTACTATAAATATGTATAGAACAGACGTCTTAAATCTTGAATCATGAGTATGCTTTACCGGAAAAAAAACTACAATTAACACTGATACTGGTTCGAAAATAAGCGCGTGACGTCTGGTGTTTATTTCCAAAGATTCAAAAGAAATAGTTTAATTCTTTATTGGATACGAAAAGGTCATATTTTGAACGCTCTTACAGTTATGATCCAGCAACTAGTAGTCTAAATAGTCTCACTCCAGGCAAGCAAAATATCTGGAAGACTAATTTATTGATTGTAAAGTTTATTAAGGGCCTAACCTATATACCTAATATAACTGAGCCTACCTTAAATGAGTTGATAATAGCCGGCAAATATCTGACAACCAAAATTCAGGGTACCTGTATGTAATTTGAGGCACTACTTTGGAGAGTAAAGAGTTGATTGCTACAGATTTGCTACATGTACCTTAGCTTACCCTTACCTTTATAATCTCAGATAATTTCGACAGAATGCGACTACTTACCAAAATAGGTTAAGGAAGCGATTAAATTACAAAATACTAAAAATTTGATCGTAAGTATGAGTTTAAATTGTCGAATGTCAAAGTACCATTGCTCCGAAAGTGTGAAACCGTAAAATTTAACAAAGTATCCTATCGCTGACAAATACGGTCATTGTTGTGTGCCGAGAAAAAATGCGAGTAAACAGTGAATTTGAGGTCAGTGATACTGAAAATGAGTGCAATAAAACACTTAGAAGGAGGGTAGACCATAAAGTCTACAAATAACAGCCCACTCGCAACAGTTTTAGGTACGCTGTGATCATGGCACTTGCAACAGTGTCGAAATACCTATCGGATACTCATAAATAATTTGGTACATAGTAGCAATGTCGAAGGTAACAAACTATTATTATGTTAGTGTTCATCATGAATGTTTAATAATATATGTAATACCTCACCACATTGCTATTTGTCTCAAACATTTATAATATTTCAAGTACTTTGATACTTTTATTACCGAATTATCTATCCAAAAAGACGCTGCGTAACTTTCGTGTCACGGTGAGTAACTTTCGTGGCTTACGAAATTTCAATATTAAATATCTACATGAATAATGAACCGTTTTTCATGATTCTAACACATTATGTTACAGTTTGATAGTTTCTTTAAAGCAGTATTTTTTTTATTTGAATAATATCAGTATAAATTTTCGCCACGAAGGTGACGCGAAGAACACTTTCTGAAGAAATGCCCTTATGAGATTAAAAGAAAATAATTGATAATAGAGAGTGCAATTGTGTTTGCGCACACACTTGTGGCACTATAATATGTTCCGCGCAGTCGGTTAGTCGTGACTGGCCACCATAATCGAAATCGGCTAACGGGAGTATTATTAATTGAGGAGTGAGAAAGTGGGCATGAATTTGAGTGAGTAAAAGACAGTCAAATATCGCCATGTTTACTCCTGCTTCGCACGTATGAGTATGAACGTGCTCTGAAAAAAATTGCTGAAAAAATGCTTCTTACGTCCGTGAATGCTTCAAGGCTCACAGTTTCGTGATATGAAAATCCTATGTGATCGTATTTAACTATTTACTCACTCAACACTCTTTAGTATTCCATCGCTTAAAACGGAGTATGTTACGTTGTTGTCAGCACTCTAAAACATAAACGAAGCCTAAAGATGAAATAAGAAACCAAAATTTTTTTGCGCACGGGCGGGACTTGAACCAGCAACCTTTTGGTTGAATTTATTCTGTAAAGAATAACTGCTTGGGCCATCTGTTTCATAAACAGACGGCTAGATGGCGCTAAGCGTCACGCAATTGACGTTTTCATAAGAAACCACAAATTTCGCAGGGTCGGACTAACAGCACGGTAAGAGCGTTTGGCCCGGTCTGCCAAAAGGTTGCTGGTTCAAGTCCCGCCCGTGCGCAAAAATTTTTGGTTTCTTATTTAATCTTTATGAATATAAAATATGACACTGTGAGTGTTAAAACATTCTAAAAAGCAATAAACGAAGCCTCTTTACCCTTTCTAAAGTAAACGAGACCTCTTTGTGCCGCAGTGTCACGCGGCTCCGCCCGTGTTATCCCCGTGACCATTACACAACCTACCCCACTGGTTCATTTCACTGAGAACAATCGATGGGATAACGAGTTCTCAGTTAACTGCCATAAGTCACACAAATTAATAATCTTTACTATCTATACTAATATTATACAGCTGAAGAGTTTGGTTTGTTTGATCTCAGAAACTACTGCGACGATCTTCTTGTGTTGGATAGCTTATTTATCGAGGAAGGCTTAAGGCTATAAAAATCACGCTGCCACGGGAGGGGGGGAAGCTAACTCAAAAGGCACGGACGAAGTCGCGGGGGACCGCTAGTTAATATTATAAAGCTGAAGAGTTTGTTTGTTTGAATACGCTTAGCTCAGGAACTACCTACTATGTCAATTTAAAAATCAATTTTCGTGTTGGAAGGCTTATCGATTGAGGAAAGCTTTAGGCTATTAGGCATCACGCTGTGACGGGAGAGGAGGGAGAAAACTCAAAACGCGGGGACGCAGTCGCAGGGAGACGCTAGTATCAAAAATATTTTTTGCTTTGTCATTGCTTCTCTTTTCCACTGCAATATTAGTTTCTCTCAGCATCCCAAGTTGATAGTACTACTGATCTATCGGCGAGTTCAATTAATATTACAGAACACCCCTCCCCTTAGCTTCAGCGTTTAATTGCAATCTAGGTTTGCTAAAGCCAATTTTGATGGAGAATATCTGCTGCAATCGCTTTGATTGCACATTGATATCGAGTTCTAGATGTGACATCTTACCGCTACGTAATGACAAGGAGGTATGTATGTGTAAGTATTTCTGATACCTTTCTTTCTTTTAGTAGATAATTATGTGATTTGATTGAATTTTGTATCCTTTTAAACGACTTCAAAAAGGTAGAGTTGTTTTGTTTTTTGTATTTATGTTACCGTAAATCTCAGTCATTTGTCGACCGATTTTTAATAATTTCTTGCCTACCTTGGTAATACCTTCTAGTTGGTCCCATTGTTGCCAAGGCGGGATCTGATGATGGGATCTTGGTGCAATCTAGGGATCTTGGTGCCCTCAAATTTCAAATGCACGGAAAGTGTTTTGTACTAGAATCTTAATTGTGACATGTTGTTACGTCTGATAGTCAACATTGTGTAGAGCTGAGCTGATGGTGAAACTCTTACACGCTTCGGATTTCATTGATTATAATTACAGAATTAAAAATGCACTTAAAATTCTTAAAAAAACTCTTGAGCCTTTAAAGGAACGGACCCCATTTTAGTCGAATAATTTATTTTTGGAGTCGGTGCCCTAATAATGATGCTTAAAGTGGTCAAAGCGATAGCCCCGACTTCATAAAGAAATTACTCGACTAAAATGGAGTCATTTTCTTTAAAGAGTCAAGAGTTTATTTAAGACTTTTAAGTGCATTTTGGTTATGAAGTCGGTTTTTTACTTTTTGAGATACATTCTTTTTCATTAAGAAACTTACTATCACTCATTTAAAATGGATGCGAATGCCATTCAGCGATTAGTATACCTTTTGTAACACTTTTGGTTGTGCAATAAAGCTTTAATAAATTAGTGACTGTTAAACCCAATAAAGTAGTAGAAAGTTGAAAATTAAATAAAAACACCTGTGTCAGTAAAAAATGGCAATAGCGACAGGCAGTTGTTTTCACATATAATATTGTTGGATTATCATCAAATATTTGCTTCTTCCATTGACGCTAACTCTTTGTATTGGATCGCTATATAAACATTAGTCCGAAGGCACAAAAAAGTTTTTTAATATAGCTCGATTTTTTCACGGCCCGTCTCCTGTGACCCCTTTTAACGGTTGCAAATAAAAAGAAAAATACTATTCGCTTTTTATGCGAAGTCACTCTTTGTTTACCTTGAATTGCTAAATTAATATGTAATTCAGTAGCGAAAGGCAACAATTGGAAACTTGGGTATTAATATTAAATAAGTAAAAGTACAAAAAAATATATATTATGGGAGCTATTATAAAGTGTATTTAAGTAATACCTTATAACAGCTATTCTCAACCTGCTGTGCGGCCCGCCAACCAGACCTAAAACCCCATGTGAGTCTTGCCAGGAATCTTGGCGGGGAAATATATGTGGACGCTCGTATTCATAATATAGTTTCGCAGCTTGCAGGCATAACAGAGACCAATATTTAGGCACTCGCGCTCTAATTTACACTTATGACGAATCGCCAAATCGCAGTTGTTTCGATTAGTGTGTGAATAGAAGTTACATTTTCGCTCGCTCGCGGTCAGCATCTGGTTTGCCGCTGTTCTGGCCTTGTGCACTGCCCGTTTCTTTGCTCTCGCTACGCTCGCATACACTATGTATTTACTTCAAAATGACATAACACTCATTTAAACAGATGACGACCTGGCTTAATCGATGGCCATTTTGCGCGCTCGCTTTGCTCTCTACATATACGTATAGACAATAGAAGTCTGTCGCTGCTCACGTGCTAGTTTTTACTTTGTGTTACAGGACAGCGGTCGTGTCTCGTATGAAAAGTTTCAAAACGCGGCTATTCCACGCTCGCGAATGGAATTCGTGTTGCGGCCTGGACTGTCACTCGTAAAACGACTTTGCAGCCCTTTTAAAAAAAATATTGAGTACCACTGCTGTATACTATACGTACATACATAGAAGCTTAGAGATAATTGAATATTTATTTCGTGAATGCTTCCTTTTTGAAGTGAAAACTTCTTTAGCGGCGTTGAGCACTTTTGTGGGATGGGGGAAAAATGTGAAACTCGCGTCAGGACACGTGGGCTGATCGAAAAACCGTAAGACGGTTGGCGAAATTATGGATGTAAGTTGATTTTTCTGAGAGATAAACTCAATTAAGTGATAACAATAATAATAATATAATATTTTTATAGAATACAATATTTATTTTTTGCGCTATCGTACACAAACATTACAATTTATATTATATTCATGTTTTCACTCCGGCACACAGTGCCGGCAGAGGCACTCCCGGAGTGCAATTTTTTTTTAAATAAAAAGTCTTATGAAATTGACCTTTAACATTATACTTTATTCGATATTTCAGGGCTTTTGTGTCTAAGTAAAAACCACAAAAACGCTAACGAAGCAGATACACAAAAACATCAATACCTTATCCTCAAAAGAAACTCAGAAACTTGAAATTTAATATGATCGATTGAGGAACCCACGCCGAAAGAGACGCCCACGTGAAAATTATGATTGTACTGTTTTGTCTAAAGCGCTTTGTTCGCCTCACTTTTGAGATTACAAACCAAATTTAAAGTTATACATAATAATATTATGACTGCTAAACTTGGTACTTGCCGGTGAATTCTGGATTTTGAAGCTTAAGCAAAACTGACGGATCTACTAACGAAATCCCACTGATATTAAAAACATAAGAACGTAAATCTTATTGACAGGTCCTACGTGATTAACCTTTTTATAGGGTTCCGTAGCCGTTCACTTTATTCTGAAACTGTTAGGATTACATAGTTGAAACTAGGCAGGGGTATATGTATCCTATTAACCGCTTACAATTCTAACACAAAAAATTAAAGATAATGTTATTAAAGATGGCTTCCCATACATGGAACTGAAACGAAAATGAAACTATGTCCATGGATAGGGCCTTTAAAAATGGCATGACAAAGAGGGCTTCCTATACATGGAACTAAAACCAAAAAATCTATGGATAGGTTTTTAAAAATGGCATAGAGGTTCCTATAACCACATTTTGCATATCAACAAAATATTGTGGTATTTTAGCTAAGTGGAAGTAAGTAGACTCCTTGTTTAGTTAATGTTACTCGGAACAAGATGAACAGAACCCTCAGTGCCCGAGTCTGACTCGCACTTGACTGGTTTTAAAATAATTGTATTATCAAAACCGCGTTAAAATGTAGAGGGAAAAAGCAAAAGTGCAAACTGACTTCGATGCTAATCGAGAAATAGACGATGCAAGGATGTTAGGAATTTTCTTCCTTGTGTTATGAACACCAGACAACACTTATAACTCTTGACTGTGTACCGTACACCCTATATAAGAAAATTACGAAATGATGGTAGAAGTTCTGTGTTAAAACATGTTTGAAATCCGTTTGTCTTTTATTATTGTATTGCTATTCGAAAAATGAAAACAATCTTCTTATAACTTTTAAAATATTATCAGTGAATAAAATCGATCGCTGTGAATTAAAAATATCTCTGTGCGAAACGATGAATTACCTAATTTATTATTTAATTATGCAGTTAGTGAGTTTTGTGTTTATCTTATTTAAAATTAATAATTTCTTTAAAAAGGAATGTCAAGATGTTTGAATGATTTTTTACAATATTAGACAACCAAAAATAAACAGTTTTACATATAAATTATGTACGTAAATTATAAAATGTAGCGGTAAAATATTATGTAAATATGAAATTGAATAATCAATAGAATAACTAACAATATTGTTTAAAAAAATAGTGAGCCTCTTTTGCACAAATCTCTTAAACTAACACTTAGCATAAATTAAAGTTAATCACTACAACAGGCACGGATCTTAGATTCTGTAGATCTAAATATTATAAAAAAACAGACAACGATTATGACGGGGGCGTCTCCCATAAATACTTAAATAAATAAACATCTATAACTAAGGTACAAATGATCGTGCTCATAACCATAACACATACAATTGCCCCTAGCGGGACTCGAATCCGCGACAGCCGGCATAGTAGAGCGCTATCCACTGCACCAAACGCGTCGTCAATGAAAATAGCATCAGATATCTTGCACGCATGCTCTCTTTCCTTTAATCCTTTGCTCATTCCATGATTATATCAACCTGTATTTGCATATCATCCCGTCTTTAATAGTTTGTGTTGCTATTGTTAGCTATTATAATAGCACTATACGCCTAGGAGAGTGTATCAAAACCCTCATGAAAAGATACTGGATGATATTTCATATTATTGGTAAAAGTATTGACAATGGAAAGAATCATGCAGTGGTATTCTGTAAAATTATGGAAACTACGATGATCAATATTTTTTTTATCTTTTTAGGAAAAAAAAACTGAAACTTTCTAGATTGAAGACCCTTCGCTCAAAGGCGCAGCGAAGGTCGTCCACCGACAAGATGGACAGTCGACCTTGTAAAGATCGCATAACACACTGGATGCTGACCGTTCACTTTACAACCGATCGCTGTGTAAAACAATGAGAGAGGCATGTTCAGCAGTGGACGTCCTTTGGCTAATTATGAAGATAATGATGATGAGAAAAAAAAACAATTTCGCTATACGTGATTTTCACGTGAGCTGATTATAGAGCTTTACCGAGTCATATTTTTAGAATGGCATTGTATTCATATCGGGAACCTAAATATTAATAAATTGCTGAGTGACTTTCTTTTGACATAAAAATATTATAAAGCTAAAGAGTTTGTATTACTGAACCGATTTGAAAAAATATTTTTGTGTTATGTATCGAGGAAGGCTTTAGGCTATAAAAGATCACGCTGCGAAGGGAGGGGAGGGAGGAAACTCAAAACGGGCGTACGAAGTCGGGACCGCTATAAGTAATAAATGTAACTGATACTAACATATCAATAAATTCATTGATATTGATTTTCACAAGTTTTTTCCACATAAAAACTACTCCTCCACACTAAACTCCTACTATTCCACAAAAAAATAATCTCTTAGCAAATACATTAGGGTAGGTATTACGAACCAAATATAATAAATTATACTACTAGTACCTCAGTTTACCCGCAGTCAAATTACCGTTAAACCAACCAAATTTCAATGCATTTTCGAAGGATCCGTTAACAAAACAAAACTAGCTCTCAAATCGAAGTACCCACGGAAACCTGCCTCTTTTTACTCTGACTAAAAGCCTAACAAAGTACCAAACATCGGCCAAACCCGAGATTAGAGGCGGCCATTAACTTTCCAGATGTGAATCCGAGCAATCCGTCAAGTGCGAGTCGTAAATAGTCCGAACTAACCATTTGCGGGACGTAGCGTTAGCAAAAAAGCTTGAAGCTTTCTTAATAGGAAAATCAAATTTTCTGACGAGAGAAATTTGATAAAAGCAACTTATTATTAGGTACAATAAAATCTATCCGGCATGAAGGACCAACACTTGGGATGACATTGTGTGGATATGTTTAATTTATTTTTCAAATCCAATAAATTAATTGTTTAAATTGGATATTCTTAAAAATCAGAGAAGTTTACACTTAAGTAACAAGTTTACATATTTTAACCTAATGACCGTCATTGATTTCAACTATGTATAATACGAAAAGACAAGGAAAAATAAAATGTAGGTAGCAACCTACATTATATTTTTCCTTTGTGATTAACAAATCGCAATATTACATCTACAATCAGTTTGAAAAGTATTATACTCGTTTCTGAAGTTTACGCGAATATTACTCATCAAAATAAAACTCTATTTAGCGGATTTAATTTTCGCGAATGTATTATTCGTAAAAGTAAAATAGAGTGTTTTTTCGATGGTTATAACGCGAACGGTGTAAACATAGGCACCGTGACCGGCACTTAATAAGTATCATAATGGATGTAAAGTCTATTTATAAATTTGTTAGTTATAACTGCAAGAGCGTGAGACGATCAGTGGAGTGTGTAAGGCATGTCTCACATCTGACATAATAGCCTTACAGGAAACATCGCTGCTGCCGGGAGATATTCCGTTCCTGAGCGGGATCGACGCGGAGTGGGGCTGCACCGGGACGTCGGCGGTGGACACGGGCGCCGGCATGTTGCGCAGCCGCCCATACGGCGGTGTCGCGCTTCTGTGGCGGAAAAGTGTGTTTACCAACGTTTCGGTTGTGCTGTGCGATAACCCGCGAGTGTGTGCCGTTAAGGTAAATGCTGGTCAAAGGTCGTTCTTAGTGTTCAGTGTGTACATGCCAACGGATAAAGATGTGAATCTGACGGAGTTTACGGATTGTCTCAGTCTGGTGAGTGCTATCATAAACAATAGTAGTGTAGAATCGGTATATATACTAGGGGATTTTAACGCACATCCACGTGAACTATTTTATTCAGAATTAGAGAGTTTTTGCGTAGAAGCACAATGGTTATGCGCGGACATTGAGCTACTAGGATAGTATTATACCTAAGTCTCATAACAATCGTATGCAATATACCGGAGTGCGCTGGGGTGATAGAAACTCTAAACAATGTGACATGTATAGTAATTTATGTAATAACAATTTAAAATTAATTGACTTTCCGATTAATATGACTAAATGTTGTAATTCTGTATGTAAAAATGTTGACCACTATCGTGTTATTGACAATATGTATGATAAAATAATTGACATATTAAGTCGAGCAGCTTGCGATAGTCATTCGTCAAATATTCCCAGGCACAGGAAGCTGGTCCTCGGTTGGAACGGGTACGTCCGTGATGCGCACAGGGCGGCCAGGCAAAAGTTTGAGTTGTGGGTGTTGTACGGTAGGCCGGCGGAAGGTCGCGTGTGGGATGACATGAGGACTAGTCGTAAGATTTTTAAATCGCGTTAACGTTGGTGTCAGAATCATACTCACCAAATTAAAATGGATATCATATCTTCGCATCATTACGGGAGCGATTTCCGCAGTTTCTGGAGGTCTACAAACAAACTCAAAAGTAGGCTAGGTCAACCTGTGAGTGTCGACGGTGTCTGTGACTTGCATGGAATAGCGGACGTATTTAGAGAGCATTTTACTGTAAAGTCACCATTGGAACCAACACAGTCGGCGAGCGATGATGGTTGTAGTGGCCGGGAGGTCAGCGTCCGCTTTACGGCCAGAGACGTCAGGCAAGCCATAAAATCTATAGCACGGGGCAAGTCTCCTGGCCACGATGACTTGAGCATTGAACACTTAAGGTACGCGGGATATCATCTGCCCAGAGTGCTGGCGATGTTCTACTCGCTGTGTGTGGTTCACTCGTACTTACCTGCGCCGATGATGAAGACTGTGGTGGTACCAATTGTTAAAAACAAAACTGGTGATATTAGTGACAAATGTAATTACCGACCGATTTCTCTGGCTACTGTTATCGCGAAGGTGCTTGACAGTTTGCTTAACACTCAGCTTGATAAACACCTACATATACACGACAACCAATTTGGTTTCAAGTCAGGTCTCTCTACTGAAACGGCTATATTGTGTCTGAAGCAAACTGTCAAGTACTATACGAATAAAAACACGCCCATTTTTGCGTGTTTTCTTGATTTATCGAAGGCGTTTGATCTGGTTTCTTACGATATTCTGTGGCAAAAACTATATAAAACATCGATGCCAGTGGAATTAATCTCTACTTTCAAATATTGGTATGGGAACCAGATCAATGTTGTTCGGTGGTCGGGGGTGTATTCGACACCATATAGGTTGGAATGTGGCGTGAGGCAGGGGGGGCTGACATCGCCAAAACTCTTCAATCTTTATGTGAACGCACTTGTGGAGGAGCTCAGCAGCACGCATGTCGGCTGCCATATCGATGGAGTCTGCCTTAATAATATTAGTTACGCGGACGACATGGGGCTGCTGAGTGCCTCTGTGGGCGGACTGTCGCAGCTGCTTGACATTTGTGAAAAATATGCGAAGCAACACGGTTTGCTTTATAATGTAAAGAAAAGTGAGTGGATGATCTTTCAGGCCCGGGCGAGGTCCCTAAGTCAAACACCGAAACTTAGACTGAACGGTTGCCCCCTTAATAGAGTAGAACAATTTAAATACCTTGGGCACATTCTAACCCCAGACTTGAAAGACAATGCGGACATAGAAAGGGAGCGTAGGGCGTTGTCCGTTCGTGCGAATATGATAGCCTGCAGATTTGCGAGATGTTCAATAGGCGTCAAAATTACCCTGTTCAGGGCATTTTGCACGTCCTTCTACACGAGCAGTCTGTGGGTGAGCTATACGCAGAAGCAGTACAGCGCCCTACGAGTCCAATACAATAACGCATTCAGGGTGTTGTTGGGGCTGCCTCGTTCCTGTAGCGCCTCAGGGATGTTCGCAGAAGCGCGCGTGGATTGTTTTTATACAATCATGCGCAAGCGGTGCACACCCCTGGTGCGCAGGGTGCGGGCCAGCCCGAACAGGATCCTGCGCGTTTTCGCCGAGCGTTTTGACTGCCTGTATATGTATCACTGTAACATGGTACATGCACGGGACGATGTTAACTTTCTATTTTGACATGTTTTAAATTTATTTTTGTAATTCAAATTTGTAATTGGTCCACTTGTTGAAATAAATAAATAAATAAATTAATTAAATAAATAAATAAAATAAAGTATTGTTTTAACTTAACTTTGATATTCTTACAAGTAATATCAGTCATCAGGGGCCCTATTTTTGAATCGCTCGCGTCAAGATGGCGAGTGAAATTAATTTATTAAAGTCGAATTTTCAAATGAAAATCAGTTCAAATCCACACGGGTGGGATTTGGAAAAAATGACTAAATTTTGTGAGTAATAACGTCAATAATTCGCGTGGTTTTCGTTGATTTTAATTGGTTTTCGAAGAAATATCACACGCCATATTTAAACAAGTGATTCAAAAATAGGGGCCCAGACCTACCGGCAATACATTTATATGCATCGTGTCTCGGAAAGCACGTAAAGTCCTGCGTCTGAACTTTCTACGATCGTGTCAGATTGCTATCCCATCGGGCTATGAGATTGAAAGGAATACAGAGCGTCCCTGTGTTTGCGCACACGTTTGTTCTGTTCAGTCGGTTAGTCGTTGAGACTGGCCACCGTAGTCGAAATCGGCTAGGAATCCGGTAGCTTAGTCGTGTGCTCGCCGTACGCATTGTTAATGCAGATTGCTTGTAAAAACAAACAGATACATTAAAGCTAGTAAATGCCTTTTCAAATATGATTAAAAAGATTGCCGCGATATCCAGGCGCGCATCTTAGGCCCGCTGATGTTATACTTATGTTAAAGATTAAACTGTAGAGTTTCTAATTAATATTATTAAGCGGTTTAATTTATTCATGGGTGGGAATAAATGAATTCGCTTAGTACTCTTACTTAGATACCTACTAGGTAGTGTTACGAGTGACTAGATATCAAGTTGTGGACAAATACTGCTACATTCACAAATATGAAATAGGAAACCAAAAATTTGCGCACGGGCTGGACTTGAACCAGCAATTTCTTGGCTAACCGTAATGTCACGCGTAATGACGTATCCATAAGAGACCACAAATTTCGCAAGATCAAACAAACAGCACGGTAGCTCAATTGGTAGAGCGTTTGACTCGGTTAGCCAAGAAGTTTCTGGTCCAAGTCCCGCCCTTGCGCAAATTTTTGGTTTCTTATTTCATCTTTGTGAATATAAAATATGACACTGAGTGTTTAAAAAAAAAGTAAAAACCGACTTCAAAATCAATATGCACTAAAAAGTCTTAAATAAACTCTTGACTATTGAAAGGAAAGAAACCTATTTTAGGCAATCAATTTCTTTTTGGAGTCGGTGCTGTGATAGTTGATGCTAAATGGTCAAAGTCCTGGCACTGACTCCAAAAAGAATTTTTTTGCCTAAAATAGGTTCCTTTCCTTTCAATAGTCAGGAGTTTATTTAGACTTTTTAGTGCATTTTGGTTTTGAAGTCGGTTTTTACTTTTTTTTAAAGTTAATTTTATTTCTTCATTTTTAGAGATTACAGAAGAGGGGAGGATGCACCTTACGACTCTGTTCTTTAAGAAGCTACAAACTACCTATTGAAAGTTCTTTCATTATAATTACTGAACTTCTAAGCATTAAGGAGTTCCACCATCAGCTCAGCCCCACAAAATGTTGACTATCAGACGTTACAACACGTCAAAATTTAGATTCTAGTGAAGAAACACTATACGGGCCTTTAAAAATTTGAGGGTTTCCCCCGATTACACCAAAATCCCATCGTCAGATGGCAAATTGGAAAAAATGGGACCAACTAGAAAAAAAAATTCGAATCGGTCGACAAACGACTGGGATATGAGGTAACATATATACAAAAAAACATACAGTCGAATTGATAACCTCCTCCTTTTTTGCAGTCGGTTAAAAACATTGTAAATACTGCTACAGGATAAATTTATGCTATTTTCGAAATCCTTTAAATTCCATTGTTTCAAACATCTCAAATTACCTACGAAGAATCTATGAAATAAAACATAATTGATTGTCAATCTTTTTGCTATCGCTTCTGCCTCCAATCTGATCCAACCGTGTAGTTTATTGAGCTCGAGTTTTAATCTTAATCTCGTATTGCTATGGACTAGGCTCTGCCTATGTTGGAAGGTAAATTAATGCTCTCGCAAACTCTACATTTCAATTCCTATTATAATTTTAAATTGAGTTAAGTGACATTGACAAACACTACGGTTTTGAAAATTGAGGTCTGTTTTGACTAAAGGACATTGATAAGAATGGCCTAAGAACCTACAGAGATTCGACGACTACCAGAATTTTTGCCTAATTTTTTTGTATACGTAAACATTCTTCATAATATGATAGACACTTTTGAATTGAGAAATGATATTCTTTGTACAACATGTACCAACTTTTAAACTTATGATTTAAACAATTCCAAAAATATTTTTACTCGCCGATTTATTTTATAAACCGTTAAAAAATAGACATACAAATATATACATAGTAGATATAGACAAACATACATATTAGTTTACGTTTTATAAATATAATTATCATTAAACCTCTTTGGACAGAATATTTTTGTGCCATGACACGCAGAAAAATTAAAAATATTTAGTAACGTTGACTGACACTGAAAAATGTTGACAGCATCTCTTGATACAGAGATAGATATTGCGTCACCCTATTATATATATTTCATGTCAACAAAACATAACCTCAAAATCACTTTAATAACTTCTATAACGGGAGTGACTGTAGAGGTTGATTGGACTGCAATACGCTTCTTAAGCCGTTTATTACATAATCCGGACGATTACAAAGTTGTATCCGAGTACCGAAGCGAGCAGTCAATTCAGTCGACCTTCGAGGAGATGCAGCTAAACCCCTCCGTCGCTGGATATGATATTCGCTAAACATCATATTCGCAAAACATGACAATCGCAAGAAATCAAAAATGATTTCTTAAAAAATAGACATACAAATATATACATATTATGGGCATGAGACCCGTATTTCGTATTAGGTGAGGCAGCGCGGACGCGCGGTAACAGATTGGCGCGCGGGCGCGGACTGCCCGTTGTTGCCGAGCGCGCTCGAGAGGCCCTCGCCGGGCGATCGCGGGGGAACGATACGACGCGCGGGGAAAAGGCGTGGCCCGGTGGTAGCGAGATCGTACGAGCGAGCGACGGTTTGCTATATACTCCCCCTCTAGACTTGGAAAACGCCCTCGTTCCTGGTCTAGTCTCATCATCACCCATCCATTGGCCTAACCTTAGGTGGCCTTCCACGTTTCCTTTTTGGGATGACGGGCTTAGGAAGGGTGTTGGCATCGCTGCCTTCGTAGCGAGAAAGATCTTGGCTATGATATCTTCCTATCACAATGTCAGGCTGGTCCGTACTGGAGATGTTATAAGTGGTAGGGCTAACCTTTCCTGCAACCCGGTATGGTCCATCACGGCGTGGGAAGAACTTGGCAGTGAGGTCTTTGGAGCCTTTGCTCAGGAGGTGAGACTTAAGAAGAACTAAATCACCAACCTGGAAGGTGTCGGCATTTTGACGAGAGGCATCCGCGTACTGCTTAGTCTTATCCTGCTGGATCTCCACCCGTTCTCGCACTGCTGACAATGACTTCAGGAATGTCCTGAGATATGGGGTTATTTGAGGAACAAAGTTGTCTTTGTCCAAAATGGCACGAAGATCGTGAACAACTTCTGTGGGAGACCGTAGCTCTCTGCCAAAAGTCAAAAAAGCTGGTGATTTGCCTGTAGTGCGGCATATGGCACCATTTAGAGCAAAGCGAATCACTGGCAACTTTTCTGGCCATGAGGTGTGGTCTTCCTCCACAAGATATGCTAACATTGCTTTCAGGTCTCTATTTTTGCGCTCAGCAGGATTAGCTTCTGGGTGGTACAATGGAACAAAGTTTTGTTTTATACCCAGGACCAGCATGCATTGGCGCATTACTGCAGACACGAACTGGACGCCGTTATCTGAAATAATCCTGCGAGGTAGACCGAAACGCATAAAATACTCCTCGATAAGGGTGTGTGCACAGGCTTCTGCTGTTGCGTCTTTGAGCGCGTACAGTTCCGTCCACCTGGTTGCTGTATCTTCAACAAGTAGGATCCATCGCTCCCCCTGGTCTCCTTCCGGTAACGGGCCAAATAAATCTATAGCTAGTACCTCGTTACGCTGGTTCATGACCGGTGTCTGGAGTAAGCCTTGGGGTTTGGAGTTGGAGGCTTTATATCGTTGGCAGTGAATACAAGCTTTGACATAGTCAGTGATGACTCTCCGCATCCCTGTGAAGTAATACAACTGGGCAACCTTTTGGTACGTTCTGTCAATGCCTGGGTGGCCGGCTGTTGGGGAGTCGTGTAGCTCCTTCAGAATATCAGCAACTTGTCCGGCAGGAATTACTAATTGAGGGGTTTCGCTCTCAGAATCCGGATTGTAGCGGAACAGGACCCCTTGATCCATGAGGTAACCCCTTTCTAACCATCTTTTTGCAGTGAGATCGTCTGTGTCCTCGATCTCCTTAATGATCTTTTCTATTTCAGGGTCGGCGAGTTGTTCCTGACGCAGCTGGTTTGGAGATTTCGATGGCAGATCGCAGATGACTGAGCAGAGGCCACAATCTTCGCGAGTATCGCTGGTACAGATGGGTCTGCTAAGCGTATCGGCCACGACGTTCGCCTTGCCCGGAGTATATTGAAATTGGATGTCAAAAGACTGTAGCCGTAAGGCCCAACGAACTAACCTCCCTGATGGCGATTTGAGAGATAGCAGCCAACGCAGGGGTTGATGGTCACTGCCGATGATGACTGGCTGGCCGTCTAGGTAAGGTCGAAATCGCTCTACAGCCCACACTACAGCGAGTGCCTCCCGTTCAGTTGTCGAGTAGTTGCGCTCTGCTGCGTTGAGGAGTCGGCTGGCGTATTCAATTGGCCTTTCCTGATTACCGTCACCCTGTAATAAAACTGCGCCTAAGGCATAGTTACTTGCGTCGGTGCGCAGAATGAAGGGCTGACTAAAGTCGGCTTGCACCAGTATTGGAGCTGTGGTCAATAGACGCTTCAGCTCATGAAAAGCTTGGGTTTGTTCAGATCCCCAGATCCATACTTGATTCTTTCTAGTTAAGCGTGTCAGTGGTTCAGCGACTTTAGAAAAATTCGGTATGAACTTTCTGAACCACGAACAGGTCTGCAGAAAGGTCCTCAGGTGCTTAAGGTTACCTGGTTCCTTCATCTCGAGGACAGCACTCACCTTCTCTGGGTCGGTGGAAACACCTCGCTGTGTAATAACGTGTCCAAGGTATTTGACGCTCTCTCTAACGAAAGAACACTTCTCCCTATTGACGTGGAGTTTGAACTCGGCGAGACGTTTGAAAACTGCCTCGAGGTCTTGCAGATGCGTCTGAAAAGACCCCTGTGATATCACCATCAGATCATCTAAATATGCCAGGATAGTTACATTTTGTAAAGCTGAGCAGGAACGGAGACGGTCTATGAGACGCTGGAACGTCGCCGGTGCATTCTTCAAGCCGAACGGCATTCGCTTGAACCGGTAAGTACCTAGGGGGCAAATAAAAGCAGTTTTGTCTCTGTCAGCTTCCCGTACCATGACCTGCCAGTACGAGGATTTGAGGTCCAGGGTACTCATGAAGCAGTCTCGTTTGGTGCTCTGCAGCAGCTCGTCGATGCGTGGCATCGGGTAAGTATCGGACTTAGTGATTGCATTCAAACGTCTGTAGTCGACGCAGAAGCGAATACCACCATTGGACTTCGGCACCATCAGCGCCGGGGAACACCAAGCCGATTCGCACTCTTCAATGATGTCGTCCTGTAACATTTTGTCAATCTCTACCTTCATCTGCTGCTTCTTCGACGGGTTCAGTCGGTACGGAGGCACGGCTATCGGTGGATGGTTACCTGTCTCGATGCGGTGTTCTGTGTATGGCGTAGGACCTCCCCCTGCTGTGAAGATGTGCGCGTGCCTGGTGAGGACATCAGCTAACGCGTCGCGTTCAGCTGGATTGAGATGACAGCCTTCATCATCCCGAAGAACCTCTGTTGAAGCACAGGACACGGTACGCGAGGTAGGTTCAAAGGACAGATTGTATTTTATTGAACAGTGGTCACTAAAATACCATATTTCTTTGTGAAAATCAATAACAACCTTTGCGGCTGTAATAAAATCTATACCCAATAAAGTCTCGTTATTTGTAGCGTCGGGAAAAATCAAAAACGGGATTGTGATAAGCGTCTGTTCCAATCTTACTGGTAAAGTGGTGGTTAGCACCTCCATACTTCGGACTACGCCATCCGCGAGTTTTACTTCGCGCGAAGAAGAGTGGAGAGGATGACCCAGACGTAGAAGGAGAGCATATAGCGTGTGACCCGCAATACAGTGTTTGGCGGCTGTGTCTATGAGCGCGGTACCTTTATGTCCTAAAACGTTAATATTAAAAATCGGACGTAACTCACGACCTACAGGAGTGCGCGAAAAATCATCACCGCGCGCGCACGCTACATCACCCTCATTACAACATTGGACACAAAAACATTTTTGTAAATTACATGTACAACAATTTTCAAGTGACTTGACATCCAGAACGGCACTATCCTGATTTTCACAAAAATGAGAAAAAATACATTTTTCCATCATGCCTTTACTATGCAAGGAATTTAACTTGAAACAACACTGTGATGAATTATTATTAAGGCAATCACAGAAATTAGAAAAAATATATTTTTGTGAATTGCGCCTACCATCGTCGAGTAGGGAATTTTGACATTGAATGTCCTCAAACTGTGACGAATTAATATTATGTTTACAAACTTGAGAAAAATTACCTTTTACAACATTACACTTGCTACAAGTATGTAATAATTGACAAAAACCATCGTTATTGCACTGTGGAAAATTTGAATTATTCTCACAGGAGTCGAAATACACATTATTACTCTTACCAATTGTCAAGCATTGATTATTTTTAATTTTTGTACATTTCAAATCAAAAATAAAATTTCGTTCATCAAAAAATCGATTTTCGGGATTGCGTCGTTCTGACCTCTCGGGTGCGGAAATATTATGACGCGAATCGTTTTCACAACTGTTATCACGTCGGATAGACGGTTGAGAAAAATGAGTAGATTTAGTATTGGATTCGTTATGTGAAGAAAAAGGTAAATAGGTACTTTGAACACTACTCGTACTTGGTAAATTATTATTACTAGGCAGAGATTTCGAGCGATTATTTGATGTACGAGAATTTTGCTTATTAGATTCATCACTAGAGTTTAACGAAGATAAGTTGCACTTTGGGGGTAAACACTGATCGTTTTTATGAGGGACTTTACGCGACAATGACCGGGATTTGACACTATAGAATGATTCATTGTTATTACTCACCGTGTTGTCACTAGGGTTTTGTAACTTACGGCACTGATCCCGTGTGTGTCCGAACCTCTTGCAGTACGCGCAGGTAGGACGCTGCTTCCGCGCAGCCGGTGCGGCGGCGCCGTCGGTCGTCGGGTGCTGCGAGGGCGGAGGCCGGGGCTGCGGCGCTTGCGGCGGGGCGTGGTGGACCGCGACGTGTGCGGGCGCGGGCGGGGGCGCCGGGTTCCGTGCGGCGGCGGCAGCTGACGGTGCCGGCCGCGGTGCGCGCTGGCTGGCAGGCGGCGTGGGCTGCGCACTCGGCGTCGCGTGCGATGTAGTCGCGCGAGGTGCGAAGTTGCTAACGCGCGAGGTTGCCGGCGTTTTCAGAGTGACGTCGGGCTCCCCCTGGCTGTCCTCTATGTCCCGCGCACGTCGTAACAGGTCGTAGAATGATGATATCTCTTCCCGTCGCAGACGGCTACGTATTTTTGTGTGCAGCAGTCCGTAAATCATGTCGAGTCTTGCCTTTTCGGAGATGTCGTTCTCCGGTATTTTCGATAAAAGTGCACGGCTGCGCGCTACAAACATGTCTGTGTTTTCTTCTTTAAGTTGCGGATTACTAAAAAGTTCTAGGTAGACGCGATGTGGCGGGCGGCGGTCGCCGTAGGCGCTTATCAGGTTTTGTCGTGCTTGAAGCCACGACTTGACCGTTGTCTTTACGCCCTGCCACCAAGTAGCAGCGTCTTCGTGGAGCAGGTATGCGAGGCCACGTAGAATATTCGCATCGGAGACATGCGCACACTCGCTATATGCCTCTACGGCGTCGATGAATGCCTCCACTGACTCGTATGCGCGGCCGGCGAATTGTGCCTTGCAGCGGGCCAAGGTACCGTCCGTGGTTACTGGCAGTGGCGTCGACGAGCTAGCGCGGGTGACCGATCCAATCAAGTCCTTTAGGGCCTCTGTTTGTGATCTTTGAAGCGCCGCGATTATAGACGCCACGTTATCACAGGTGAACGTCGTATCTACCACACGATGTGAAGCGTCGGCATCGCGGCGTACTTCGTCGCGGTCTGAGTCGCGGTGAACTTCATCGCGGCGTACTTCATCGCGACGTTCCTCCTCGTGGTGTATTATGTTGCGCGCCGGAATCATCTCGGGTGGCAGAGGGACTGGGAATGCGGGATTCGGCGCCGCATCATCTCTGCTCCCGAGGCTTGCCGATCGCGATCGTGTTACCACGGGCATCGTTCCTAGCTGTAGGTTATTTTAGTTGGGCGCCAAATATGGGCATGAGACCCGTATTTCGTATTAGGTGAGGCAGCGCGGACGCGCGGTAACAGATTGGCGCGCGGGCGCGGACTGCCCGTTGTTGCCGAGCGCGCTCGAGAGGCCCTCGCCGGGCGATCGCGGGGGAACGATACGACGCGCGGGGAAAAGGCGTGGCCCGGTGGTAGCGAGATCGTACGAGCGAGCGACGGTTTGCTATAATATATTATTATTTGGTAATTTGCGAATATAATATTATAGCAAATACGCTATAATATCATATTTGCAAATAACCAATTTTTTTATAACTCTATTAATATTTAAAAGTTATCGAATCGTAACCCAATCCGTAACCGGATGGTTCAGGAGGCCGATTCTCGCGAAAATCGATTTTATTTCGTGTGGTAATTCGATTGCGAGGTACACCGTTTTACCTAAAAATCAAGTAAAATATCTACATATAAAAAATATATCTTACAAACAAAATCTAAATACACAGAAATCGTGATCCTGAGAAATCAAAAACGTTTTATCTTCGACAAAGAAAATTCGATCAGTGAAATTTTTTCGTACACGAATCGCACGAGAATAGCCCCCTAAATCGGGGGGCTGAACTGTAATATGCGCAAAAAAAAAAATTGACACTTTTATTAACCAGCAACCAAATCTAAATAATTTAATTTATTAAAATTAAAAGTAAATTGTAATTTAAAAAAATACATACTTTAACTTAATCTAATTAACACTGATTCCAACTCTAAAAAAAACCTTAAGCATTGTCGTAACAACAAGTGATATACAGTGTGCCTCTGGTTATAGGATACGGTAAGGAGGTGAAAGAAGAACTAAAATGTTACAAACGTCGAGTGTTTTTGTTCTTCAATATTTTAATTTCTATTGAGCAATTAAGTACTCATTTTTTAACTAGTACTGAAACCGTCAGTCGATTTTAATAACAAAAATAATAATTATGATAAGCCAAATACATAACGATGCAGATCACATGTTAACTCGCTGAACCGTACAAATGATACAAACAGTTATCTACCTTAAAGATAACGCCAATATTAGTCAACTTTCAAAAATAGATTTGTACGTCAAATTAAAGGTAAAATTATTGAAATCATAGTAAATCTATAATCTTTTAGGTCTATAATTTGTGAAGTTCCGCAATGGTCGCAATACTTTTGTGTTAGTTACAAAACATATTTTAAGTCATCGTGATTTTTTTCTTATTTCATTTTATTTACATATTTTTCTGTAAAAGATTATTAATGTAAATAAGGACTAACAAAGGGCCCAAAACACTACCTTGAGGGACTCCAAACTTGTTTTCTCTGAAATCAGATTTATATTTTTGGACTATATTGTTAGAATCAAGTTTCGCTATTTCTACAGACTGTTTCCTATTTTGCAAGTAGTTTTTTATCCAACTCAAAGCAGTGCCACTAATGCAACAATTTTCCAGTTTATCTAAAAGTTGTTTATGAGATACATAATCGAATGCTATGAAGAACAAAGTTATGTTTGCGGTTGTTGTCAATGTGCTATATCTCAAAAACTACTAGTTCGATCAAGTCCAAACTATTTTCTTTTTCAAACTAATTGTTAAGATCTACATAACGTTACACTTTTAAATAAAATGGTACAAGGAACTTCTATGTTTTTTGAAATACCTATCCATAGACACCTACCACGCATAGGTTTAACTATATAAAAAAACAGTCTTAGTTTCATGTACCTAATACACCCCCCCTGAAATATCATATTTTTTTGTATAAGAATCGTAAAGTGGTTAAATTTAGTTATTCATCTTTTTACTAAACTTCAACAGTGAGATGCTTATACATAGTTACAGAATAAAGTGGCTGTGACATACGGACGGACAGACAGACAGCCTTGACGAAACTATAAGGGTTCCGTTTATTTTATTTTTATTTTATTTTATCTTTATTAAGGAAACAAACAGCTGTCTTATAGTACATCTTAATAGATAATTAATTAGCTTATACACTAGCATTTAAAAGTTTCCAATGCTAACTTTTACAATAAGTGCCAAGAAGACATAATGCGAACAGTTTTTATGTCCCATACATGAAAAATTTAACATAAAAAGAGGGTTTACCTAAACCAAACTAGTATTTTACTAAAATAATATACCTATATCGGGATTTGCTTGTATTTATGCAGATCTTAAAAGACGACGAAAACTTGTCAATCGCTCATGAAAAATATCTATATGACTAAAAGATGCATTGTATTTGGTTGCGGCTCTTATTATAAAACTATTTTTACGGTAATTAGTCCTACAAATGGGTATGTCAAAGGTGCTTTATTGTCGAGTTCGATACTTTTTACAGTTGAAGGCTAGTCTGCTTAACAGGTAAGGGCTATCAACTGCATGGTTAATAATTTTTGACCGACTTCAAAAAAGGAGGAGGTTATCAATTCGACTGTATGTTTTTTTTTTTGTATGTTTGTTACCTCATATCTCAATCGTTAATCGACCGATTCGAAAAATTTTTTCGCCTACTTAGAGGGTGTACCTTCTAGTTGATCCCATTGTTGCCGATTTGGGATCTGAAGATGGGATCTTGGTGTAATCGAGGGAAACCCTCAAATTTTAAAGGCACGTATAGTGTTGTTTTACTAAAATCTTAATGTTGACGTATTGTTCCGTCTGATAGTTCACATCTTGTGGGGCTGAGCTGATGGTGGAACTCCTTAACGCTTAGGAGTTCAGTAATTATAATGACAGAACATATGATAGGTAGTTTGTAGCTTCTTAAAAAACAGAGTTATAAGGTGCAACTTCCCCCCCCCCCCTCTGTTGTAAACTCTAAAAATGTAGAAATCAATTTAACTTTAAAAAAGTAAAAACCGACTTCAAAACCAAAATGCACTAAAAAGTCTTAAATAAACTCTTGCACATTGAAAGGAAAGGAATCCATTTTAGGGAAACAATTTCTTTTTGGAGTCGGTGCCATCACTTTGAAAATTGCACCTGTCGCAGCACCAACTCCAAAAAGAAATTGTTTCCCTAAAATGGATTCCTTTCCTTTTTGAAATTGTAATATGTTAAGGCTTCCAAACACGTGTGCAAAATTCCGTAATTTTGAATTTCTCGAAAACGAGAAGTCATAGCGAGATGCTATTTTTCAATCAGGTATATTTCACCTTAGGGTACAGTGTAAATTTTACCAAAATCGGTTTACTAGTTTATGAGATATGGGTAAATTACTAAAAATCAAGAACAAAATAATTATTTAAAAAAAATGCCGGCTACGTAAGCGAAACAAATTCATGAGGAGTCGGTGCATGATCTCAAGCTTACTTATACCGAACAGTCTACGGACATCATGAATCATTTTCAGAATTTGCAGTCAACAATACTTGTGAGCAGTGTATTTCTATATAACAGGTGCAAGGTTGCTAAGTAGAGTAGGAGTTTACTTTGTTTTAAATACTTATAAAGAAAGCAAGACGTTGACGGTAAAGTCAATCCCGTACTGCGTAAAGTACCTACGCAAAACCCGTTTGTCCAGTGCCTATGAAAAAATCAAATGAATTCGTTTACGAAAAAAGTTTACCGATCGAATTTTCACTACCGAAGAAAAAATAGTTTTTGATTTCTCAGGATCACGATTCATTAGCATTTCGATTGCGTTCGTGCGGTAGTTGTTTTTTACGTGAGGATATATTACTAGATTTTTTAGGTAAAATGGTAAAACTCGGAAGCTAATTACCATACAAATAAGTTCCATTGACGCGAGATTCGCCGTCCAGTAGGCCTAACATGCACGCCTCGATACTGTTTAACGCGTCGATATAATAATTTTATTTCCAAAACAACATGTTTTCCCATATTATTACCACTTGTACGTCAATCCTAATTACTTGTAGAAACAAATAAATGCAATAAACTTAGTAACAACCTTTTTGCATGTCATATAAATTGTCAAAAAGACGTTTGGAATTTATCTATTGCCGCGATTATTGATAAATAGGCGCGCATCTCTCGCAGGTGACTGTTGTTGGAAAAATCCGAGGGTATACGTCCTGTATTGGGACCGTGTGTGACAGCGCTACAAACGATTAGCGGATGCTGAAATGACAAATGGCTGGCTGTCATAACAAATATTTATTGAACCAAAGTTAGTCATGAAATTTTATATTCTCCATTTGTTCTATGCAATAACGTAAATCTAAGGCATCGATTTTTTCGACTACGTATTTTCTTTTACAAAAATTGCTAGAACAATGGTGAAAGAGGTCCGCCAAAATGATTTTTTTCGGTCATTGTAAGCGCTGTTATCGGTTCCCATTCGGTTCCACAACCTACTACGCACACAGCGAATAGCGTACGTTTCTGTAGTAACGCTATCTGGGTGCATGGCAGTGCCCCCACCAAGTCGAGCAAAAAAGCGTCACGGCCGTACCATCCTTTTCTCGAAGCAATTCAGACCATTTTCGACCCCCTGTAACTTCGTTGTGGACTAGAAGACTGAAATTTTCAGTAACCATGCAAGCATTGTAAAGACACGGTATATTTCAAATTTCATTCAATATGAACCAGTATTTTTAGAATTATAACGAGTCGAATTTCTTAATTTTGTCACTCACTGACTCACCGATCATCAAAATTCTAAGGCACTTCTAGCAGACCTAGAAGCTTCTTAGCTTGCTCTTAAGCTTGGAATATAAGTAGTGTTTGGTGTATGAATCAAGAAAAAACTAAAAAATCTAGAAAAGACCGCAAAGAAAATTAAGCCCATACAGCCAAGTCTGCAGTCTTAAAATTTTCAATATAGGCTTTATTCGTAACGATGTTTTACGGCAGTTATTATTATTGCGTGCGAAGCCGCGGGTTTAAGCTAGTCCCATATAAATATAGACGCATGGTAGTGCCCCTGCCAAAAATTCTTTAATGTTTTACATAAATATATTGAGACTTGGCCATCGCACTCAATAATTGAATTTCCATGTGTTTTCAGGCGATTGAATTTACACGTGTTTTCAGGCGATGGCCAAGTCTCAATATATTTAAATTTTAATATTGATATGCGTCACTATAAGATGCTGTTAATTGTTACGTAACAACTTAATGCTTCGAGTACGGAGATTCCAGACACAATTGATTTTCAATTGTTATGGACCACGATCGTGGTCTTAGAGACTGAACGTATTAAGACAGAAAATCGCTTAAGTAGAGACTGAATAAATTAATAACCGACTTGGTATAACATGGATCTCACAACTTTTTACCGCAGAACAACTGAGTTGCGAGACTTGGTTTTTTTGACAAGTATTGTTTTTGATGGGATAATAATATTCTGCGTACTTAACTTATCATAAATGATGATGATGAACTCATTTCGAATACAAACAGCACGAGAATTAGCACCCTGTGCTTGAATTTGTAGAAACTAAATTCCACTTCGGATTTTATTTTGCATCGTTGTTGACTCACGCATTTGAGTCAACAACCAATTTCGTTTTGTCCTATGAATAAAAATAATGTGCATCGAGCAAGATTTAGATAGCGATCTGCAGCGAAAATAAGGACTGGTTCCTGTAAAAGCAAAAATAATCCGACGAAGACACTTCTAGACCTTATTATTTAGTAATATTATTATGAGGCCATAGTCCCACTGCAGGGCAAAGGCCTCCCTAGTCCCTACCCCATTTCCACCTTCACGGTTTTGGGAAACTGCCTGCCATTCTCTCGTCACGCCATCTTACAGGTGACGGTGATCATAATCATCTCAAAATTTTCACTGTTTCTTAAGTTGAAATATACCTAATGGAACTAATAAAGTCCATACTCGGTGTGTTTTTCTATAACCTAGCTTATGGCTTGGAGCTGGTCGGTTATGGATTGTCCTCGGCGAGAGCGGGCTTGCTCCAGAAATTGGTGGGAATCTAGTTTACACACCATTATGGTTCTACTATGCTTTTATTTTCTTGTTAGCGATTTAACCACTTACTCGATTAATCTCTCGGATGTTTTGTACTTTACACTTACGTTGGTAGGCGCCGGATTTGACAAGCTAGAGATTTTTTTAAGTCTTAAATAAATTGATCATTTTTGGAGAAGACCATGTGTCTATCTAACCGTTTGATGGTTTTTATGAATCTGCATCCATCTGAATTTGCATCCTACGAATTTTTATATTAAATTTCAACTTGTTACAGAATGGTCGGTGCTCGGAGTAAAACTTCATGTTGTTCAATGTGTAATCTACGCAGTAGGAGAGCCAAAGGTCAATTTCAGTCCTAAACGTTCTATATCTAAAGAAGAACTTACAAGTACATCAAAATTTTTAATTAATATTATAAAGGTGCGGCAACATCTGAAATTTTGTAACATGGCCTTTTTTACCATCTTAAAATAAAACTTAGCTTTATCTGTATGATGTGTATGTTGCATACATGATAAATTTAATTAAATTAAATGTCAAAAGTCGTAGGATGCAAAGTATATAGAAAACCATCAAACGGTTACATAAATAGCGTGTACCGTTTATGGTTTTCTGTGTGTTTTTGTTGGTATTATGTTTAACTTAACTGATTTTGATGCGGTTTTCAGTAATGTATTTTTCAAGGTTCGGAAACGTTACAAAAGGAATTAGTCTAAAGCAATTTTTTGATATTATGCGTAGACAATGCTGAGACAAAGTTGGTGTTTTTGTGTATTTATTGATTGAGAATCATTTAAGAATAATTTTTGAATGAAGCTTAAAAATTACAAATATTTTTCAAAGTTTTATTCAAGATGTAGCGACGTAAAACGATCCATTTGACGAATTTCAAGTCGCTCTGCACTAATATTGCTTGCAGTAGGTGCAATACCTTATGGTTTCTTTATATCGTAGTTTATAGCTTTGGCTTAAAACCTTGTTATTGTGCAAGTGATTCCTAAAAAGATCCAGACAGACTCCTCATTTCACTTAATTTGATGTTTGATGTAGATTTTGTTTTGTGAGAATGGAGTCCATTAATAATACGACAAAATTTTATACTTACAGATCTTATGTCTAATTTTCTTCGAGCAATACCGTTTTCATTATTATTTCGTCAGTTGTTCATCAGCGTGCGTCCGTTCCAATTCAAAGTCGTCGTTTGGTGCAAGCGTATTTGGCTCTAAGGTGGTTAAGCGATGGTGACCACTATAGTATCATCTGTCGTTTTGAGTATGCCCTTATTATCAACACTTCTTCAGCACTCGGTTACAAAATGTAGGTATATTTCAAATCCGTAAGTCTGCACGTCTGACCTTCTTACCAACGCTTACTTACGTAGGTGTGAAAAATGTAGTCTGCACTGAAATTAAGACTAGTGTCCGTATTGTAATACAGCTTTAACAAGTCATGAAAGTCATTTAGTTATGTAAATAGCCCATTGAGCACACTTTTACACGTCCCAATATAAACCCTACCACAGCTTCGGGACAATTTTGGGCTAGTGCTGAGAAGAAGCTGCGCAACAAACTCAGTCACTATTGTCAATGCCTCTTTTCAAAAGGTTTACAATGTTTGTAGTGATCATGCAAGTCCATACATTATTATCTTTTAAATATTCATCTACTTTATAATACCCTTTCGACATTAGGGTTTCTTTAATGACAGTTTTAAATTTATTGACCGGTAAGTTTACAATGTGTTCTGGTAGTTTATTGAAAAATTTAATACATTTCCCAATGAAAGAATTACCAACCTTTCGAAGCCTAAGCCTAATTGTGGAATAGCAATCTTATTTTTATTCCTAGTATTATAATTGTGTATATCACTTTTTTTATTTATTTATTTAAAAACTTCATGCACACAACATAAAATTGTAGGTACATATGGCGGACTTAATGCCAAAAGCATTCTCTACCAGTCAACCATAGGTCAGGACAGAGAAAAATATATATACAGGCGGTGCAAGTAAAATTATAGAGGCAATAAAAGAGAAGAGAATAGCGATAGAGATAACTATAATACAATGATAAACATACATACTGCCAATTACTTATATACAATTATATAAAAATAATGAAATAATATATTTATTATATAAACATACACATCATTTAAATATACATAATATGCTACACATAGATAAATTAATGTCAATGAGACGGGTCAGTGAGTTCGTCCCTATATAGTGTTCGTAATGCCTTTTTGAAGGTAAATTTCGAGGTGGATGTTTGGACACTTTTTGGAAGCCCATTATAAAGTCAATTTTTTTCGTAAATGAATGTAATTTTTTGCGGACATACATTAAATTTTCACAAATATACATAAGTAACAGTTAAGCAGCTCTGCTTTACTGTCAGATTAGCAATTCGTATTGTGATTATTATAATATAATATCTACTTAATATTTATACTATTGTAGTTTTGCTATATTATTATTATATATTAATTTACACTGAGTGGGAACTAAACTGCCTGGAAATTGAGAGGATTAAGTTAGATCGCAATACGCCCCAAGGACAAGGTTAAAAAAATGTAACCTTAGAAAATTGATAAAGCCTTGGTGAGTGGCGGTTAATTGTATGTTAACGTTATCAATTCGTAGCAAAAACATTTTAAGTCAAGCGTTGAGTTTTTTTAATGAATTTGTTTTGTCACACCTTTGAGTATCTATAGGTACGGACGACAGCACGTCAAGGTAAACACTGAGGTATCTTATGCAGTTTTAATAAGGTTTAGTTTGCAACAAAAGTGGGTAACCTGATGAGCTGACCACTGTACATGAGTAATCAATCACTATATATAAAAACTAGCTATCTCCCGCGCCGCTGCGAGCGTACATTACGGATTTCCCGTAAAATGCTTTAGCGGAAAACACTATCTATCATCATGGTTAGAAGGGACGAGGTCTATACCGCCTTACCACTTGCACGACATAAATCGTTTGCGTACACCACACAAACGGGCGTCACTTCAAGTAAAAGACGTGGTGCAAGCGCTTTTGGTCCTTGAGGTGATTAGGCGGCGATGACCTCGATAGTACCTACTCGCAGAGTACAGTACAGGGACCATGGTATCTATCTACGTATCCTGCTGTTTTATATTTTAGAGTCTTTCCAAAGAAAAACACTATCCTCCGTTTTATAATATTACAGCAGGCTAATAAATAAGAGCTACTTAGTACCTAAATAGCACTTTTTTGATACACTGAAACATAACTATTAAAATAAGGCTCAGTTGCACCATCATCCCTAACCCATAAAAAAAAACATAATGATTTTTAATGTGGATTGACATAATTATGTTTGACGTAGATTGGAGTTCAAGTCCGATATGGTACAACCGAATTTAATATCTCTATGTAATATAAGGTTTTACACCGTGCCTGAGAGACATAGCAAAGACATCACGTAAAATATTTCTACACAAAGCATATTTACGTATTTTCATTGTAAGTAAGAGGCCAGAAACTATAGCTGTTAGTGCAAACATTATTTTGGTGCGGAGTTATATTAAAACTGTGATAGGAAGATATTTATTGAAATCAAAAGGCAATTTTGTTCAAAATGAAATGCTCTTGATTATGAATATGTTTATTTTGATAATAATGAATACTCGTATGCATCAAAATACCTTTGAAAATAGTACATTAGTACATAGGTAGTTAGTAGTGAAAAAATCATATCAGATAGACATATGCTGTCGCAGACTTTATTGCAGAACTTTTAAAACGGGACCATCATACATAATTTTATGTATTTTAAACGGTTTATGCTACGTACGAAACGGAATATTTAAAAAGGATTTTTTCCCCCGTTTTTGCAACACATTTCATCGTTATAAGTTGTATCGTGATAAAGAAGATATCCAACACGAAAATATTTTTTAAGTCGGTTCAGTATTTTTAGTAGTAGTTCAAACAAACAAAGTCTTCAGCTTTATAATATTAGTATAAATTTAATCAGCACTCTGTAATCGACAGCAATAAAGAATGGTACTTACTTTTTTTTGGGGTAAAACAATGAATATTAAATAAAAGTAGCTCGCTTTAGTTAGTTTAAAAATATATTTTTCGCGACGGTGCTGCCGACTCAGACGTCTCGTATGTGGACGACTAATCAACTGCAATGGAAACAGAATACAAAAATATTGAAAAAAGCAGCACTGGAAGCTGGACACCTTTCTTTCGACAGGTAAAGGGGTCACTTTTCGTCATTAGGCCAAACGAAGACGAAAAATAGAATAGAACTATTTATTTGCCTTTAAATGGGGTACACAGTTCAACATTCTAAGGTTTCTCCCTTATGTATGTCCTAATTGGGTAAAATTTTTATTTAATATAAAAAAAACCTCTCTAACCGGTCTAACGGAGTTATAAGTGGTGTGAATTTCTTTTAAACATTTTTTTTATTAAATACCTTGTCCTAATCACAATAGGCATTGGCAAAAAAACTTTTATATAGAATTGAGGATCATTCAAAAATCGGTCTCTTTACTGTTTTGAACATAAATATGTGTTTCACTCATTCTTAAAAATTTAAAGTTGTCCAACAACTTTGTGACTGTTTACCTATCAAAAATTTCTAATGTGGTTTTCTTTTTCTTAGAGTGTACGTATTATATTACTAACTAGCTTTAAGAGATTTTAAGAAAAGCATCACATATGTTTTTATCGGAATCGACTTAGCGCATCCTCGTAACAACGGAATACTGTTCACTGTCTTTCAATTTGGTCATTGCACCCCTGAAATATTCTAAACAAATTATAACAAACACATTGTTATAGTTTTTCAATTTGTCTTTTTTAACCGACTTCAAAAAAAAAGATATTTTGCAGGTCGACCTGTATCCTTGTATGTATGTATGAATGTATGTTAGTCCACGAATTTCTTGCGTTTGGCTGGGCCGTTTTATATGCGATGATAATGAACAAATACTATGCATCATTGATCATTACTGATGAATTATCATATTATATTATATATGATATGATATAGTATTTGTTACTCTAAGGAGAAGGTTTTAGTAACTATTATAGTGCAATCAAGTACATTGTAACCTTAACAATAACTACTCGTAAAAACGACGAAAAAAAAATTTCATAAAAATTGAACCACCTTAGAAAAACATTAAAAGGACTAAAATAACGCTGAAAGGAGAAACAAAAACAATTAAAGTGGGTGAATTATGTCAACCTTAACGGACAGCAGTCTACGTACGCACATCATTCACCAACCTCAAATAAGTTTGTTTATCCTCCTGTTAGCGTTTTTTTGTATTCTTTTGACGGCAGTTCAATGTTTTTGAAAAAAAATTGGATCACAGATTCCAGTACTTTAGGCTGTCAAGAAGGCGTTCCCAGGTTTCGACCTGGTATGTAAAGTGTGATTTTCTCGATATATCGTCACATTTCCTAATATCGGTTGCAGGTGCTCGTAGTTCTGACAATATGGACGTCGTACCTCAATACTGGTCTGGGCATGGGCACGCCCACGGTGGCTGTACCACAGCTGCGCGCTGACGCCAACTCAACCGCTGCTGTCAGCCAAGAGATGGCCTCTTCACTCAGTAAGTTACATTCCCCCCATTGTTTCATAAGCAGACGGTTAGATGGCGCTAAGCGTCACGCAAAGACGTATCCATAAGAGACCACAAATTTCGCAAGGTCCGACTGACAGCACGGTAGCTCTATTGGTAGAGCGTTTGGCCCGGTCAGCCGAGAGGTTGCTGGTTCAAGTCCCCACCCGTGCGCAAAAATTTTTGGTTTCTTATTTCATCTTTATGAATAAATTCTCCCCGTTCACAAAATGTATATATCAGCAATCATTAAATAGATTCCCTCTTTCCAGCATCAGTCTTCGGGATTGTTGGACCGATCGGAATCTTTGCTATCATCCCATTTGCACATTTTCTTGGACGAAAATTCACAATTGCCATCGTGTCAACTAGCACGCTGATCTCAACGGTGACAGTTTTCTTCAGCAAATCCGCCGTGCACCTGCTCATCAGCCAGCTCATATTGGGCCTTTCGTCCTCGGCTCAGTGCTCTGTTTATCTAATAACACTAACTGAATACTCGTCACCGAAATATCGAGGGGTCTTCCTGACGTTTAAAGCGGCGACGTACTTCTGGGGCATATGGATGGCTAACGCAATCGGAATATTCGCACACTACAGATATATTGGACTTTTCGGGGCGTTCTGTGCCACCTACAGCTTAATCATATCCTTGATAATACCTGAGTCCCCTTACTGGCTGGCCTTCAAAGGGAGATACGACGAATGCGCAAAGGCGCATCGCTGGCTGAAAGGAGTAGATGAAGACTCCGAAAAAGAATTAGATGTTCTTATAAATACCCAAAAAACAAAGGTCCTAAACAATGATTTCAACAACTCCATCAAACATAATTTGCAGAGCTGTCTTAAGGCTCTCAAAGAACCTGACATATTCAAACCACTACTATTGACCTTTTTAATCACTGCTCTTAACAACTTTTCTGGAAAACTGGTGTGTGCTGTGTACGCTGTTGAAATGATGAAGAAAGTGACGACTAGCCCTTCATCTGTCAATATGGGGGTGTTGATTATAGACGGATTTACGATAACAGGAATGTATGTAGGCTGTGGACTATCAAAGATACTTAAGAGACGGACGTTGCTGTTAACAACCTCAGCAGCCGGTACTCTTTTTTTATTCGCGATGGCGATTTATTTGTACCTCATAAAATATTCCGTTTTACCTGCTCACGATTACATTGTATTGGCTCTGTTGGTAGGATACTCAGTGTCCATATCCAGTGGACCCACAATAATGTCAACATCTATTCCTGCTGAATTGTTGCCTATTAGATTTAGAAGTTATTGTGTTTTTCTCTATTCTGTATTTAGTTTGTTGCTTTTGAGTATTACGCTAAAAGTTTCGCCTTATCTTTTTAACTGGGCTGGATTTCAGGGAGCTTATTTATTCTTTGGGATTTGCTCAACAATGCTTTACATTTTGACGTTTATGTACTTGCCAGAAACAAAAGATCGGACTCTTCATGAAATAGCAGAGTTTTTTAAAGAAAAAGAAGATATAAATACAACAGAGGTTAAACTGTTACCCGTTAATAAATGTTAAACGCTGGCTTTTATACGTACGTATTATAAGTTGTGTAGAATTATTTCTTTAAAACAGCAGTAAAAGGATGCACATTTAAACACTTTCTATAGAAGAATTATTGCGTTTTGACAAAAAAATAAATGCTGTACTCGACAGCGAGACAAAAATTAGTTACCTTGCAGCTTCCGTATTTGACAACACGAATGAAGAATTGCATGAAATACCGTCATACCATTTTTCCTTTCGCGTAGACAACGCTGAGACAAAATTGTTGTTTTCATGTATTTGTTGCTTGAGAAGATTTTTTCAATGAAACTTTAAAAAAAGTTTTTCTTAGATTAATTGAAGATAACATGAGTTGAAATAATTATTGAAATAGAAAATAAGAAAATTGAAATTGTCGACGCGAATTGTCAAAAATTTTGCTAAAGACTTCAACTGCTGATAACGGGTGGTGTGATGTGTTGGATCATGTCTCAATGTTCATTTAAGTAAGCCTGGGCCCCTATTTTTGAATCACATGAGAGTGATTTAAATAACATAACTGATTTTTGTAAGTACTAACGTCTATATTTAACGTAATTTCCATTGACTTTTAGTATGCTTTGGCACAAAAATCACGCAATATTCAAGCGAATGATTTAAAACTAGGGCCCCAGGTGGTAGATTAAAGGTCAAAGTTGCCAGCGCGGCCACTCAATTTCATCTATTGTTAACCTCGTGTGTTAAAATATCTTTTTCAATTTAAATTAAAAGTTTTCTTAAACTTTTGATTCGTCATGCAATTTAAAGCTTATTCATGAAATATATTTTTGTAATGTATCGTGACGGTAGGTACCAACCATTTACTTTATCCGATTTCGGATTTCAGATTTTAAGATATTACAACTCAAAACACACACTTATTTTCACTGTAGGTAAGTAAGAGATCAGATACCATAGCTGTTAGCGCAAACGCGTGTATTTAGGCTGCGAGCATTATTTTGGCGAAGAGTTATTTTAAAACTGTGTGCTCCTAAGAAATAAATTTACCAAATGATATAAAGGGCAACTTAGTTTAAAATTAAATGCTTGTGATGATGAATATGTTTGTTTTGAAAAAAATAAATACCAGTGTGCTCCAAAACATCTTTCAAAATATTCTCCTGCACCCACAACAATCTCTCTGCATGATCTAAAGGTATGACTGGGAGAGAAGGCTATTTGCATTAAGTCCACCATTTGTACACTTTTATTTGTGCAATAATGTTTTTAAATAAAATAAAATAGTACACTCTTTATGAACATAAAAATGTTTGTAATGAGTAAACCATACCAAATAGACTTATTGTAAAACTTTTATAGCGGAAAAATCTCGTCATACATGATTTTATTTACGCATACACATCATAAGGACTATTTTCCCCCTTTTTTGCAACATTTTTCATTGTTGCTCTGTTTTTGTAAGTCGTATCGTGATGTTTTGCCTAATGCCTTCCTCGATAAATGAGCTATCGAACACAAAAATATTTTTTCAAATCGCTTGAGTAGTGTTTGAGGTTAGCGCGTTTAAACAAACAAACCAACTCTTAAACTTTTTAATATAGTATATGTGTACCAACGAGTACATCATGAATTCATGATCTAGACATACGGCACTAAAGACACTTTTAATCACATGTTAATTGATAACACAAATTCATTTTAAGTAGAGCATCTTTGTTATTTTCAGCAACAGCTTAGTTGATTTTCAATGTTTAAAAAAACATTCTTTAAATTGAAGGAAGATTATCAATATAGAAGATAATTAACATTAACTTATCTTTATTTACGAGTATACGACAGTAATTAGTCGCTTTAAAAATGTACGACGAAAATAAATTAAACAGGCTAGTCAAATAAAAAGTATCGTGAAACCTTGTAGAGGTTATTTCAAGGAACACGATTTTTGACTTCGTAACTTTGTTTGGACCAGTCAAGGGCATTTCTACAGAAGCGACTGATTGACCGACTGGAGCAAAAAACCTACCTTTAAAATTGAATAACGTATCTGAAAAAATCACACGTATTTATACAACTCTTGGCCTGATGGAGAGCATATCAAGAAGACCACCAGGTTGTGCATACGGTCTAAAAAAAATCGGAAAGTTCAAAAACGGGCAGAATTTGGCCTAAAATGGAGTGTCCGGTTTCCAGAATTTACTCGTTTTCGTTTCATAACTTTTAAAATAATAAGTTGCTGATCATTATTCCTACATTCCTATACCTAACAAGGAATAAATAATGAAGCCATATACGTGCTTGCATATATCGTGAATCCTTTAATTTGAATACAGTGGCACATTTAAATTTTGACCGAGGCTTGTGCCTCAATTCGGTGAAATTTACTTTTATGTACCTGTAGCACTAACTATGCATAATAGGAACGCGCACTTCTTGTTCCCGTCATCTGACAGTTGCGCCCGAGCAAACGAACAGTGTAAACGGGAGATCTGTAGCACTCAGGAGCAATTTTCAAAGGTACGAATTCGTTCGGTGTTTTTGGTTCAGGGTAATTTCTCAAATCGGTGTGCCACCTCGATTATGTATCTAAAGTATTTTATGAGATTTGTGCTAAAACTATTTAATGTTTAACAGCTTTCTATCGTTAGGTTTAGTAGAAATTACTGTAACTCATAACATTTTTGGGTAATTTGATGTATTGTGTTATTTTCTCAATTCCATGGATCTCAATTCCGTGGAAAATGGTGCACCGAATTTAGAAAACTTACACCGAATTGAGGTTTTACTTTTATTGTTGTTTATCGAGAAAATCAACAGCACATTTATTGCTATAACTCACCTTTTAATACATTGGGTATGGCCAATTACAGATCTCCCTATAAATTATCAGTAAGTTAGTACAAAAATACTAACAAGTGTCTTAAAATTGACAAATTAACAATTCAACAATAACATATTACGAACGTACCTAACATATTCAATTTCCTATTTTATGTGATCAATTGTATTTAAATATTAAATTATTATAAAATATTTTATGTGATTAATTGAATTTAAATATTAAATGTAACAAAATATTATGAAGACATAATTTACTAACAAACATGCTGCACCACGTAGCTAGTTATGGATTCCCTCGCCCTTCTGTCTTAGATTAGGGTTGCCTCAGCATATTTAAGGGCAAGCTCATGTATTTTATTATCGACTTAGCCGTTTCAGCCTCAACGGGCCGTGCCTGTATTTAGAATTAGTTAGCCAGTAATAAATAATCTTCGAATCGGTGCAGACATTACTCGCATTTTAATTTTAATTAATTTAGTTAGTTTTTAAAATCTCCCCACCATGCTCCCGATACGTAACTGGAGTTTCCGCGTTTTCCCTGTGTGGCTAAATTCACAATTAAGGGAGATTGAAACAGCTCTAGCCTTAAGTAAATTGTCAGTTTTACATCAATCCATAGTTAATTCGAAAGAATTACTAAATCATTTAAAATCGATAGCTCAATTTGCAAATCTTATGTATTTACCTAACGAGGTATAGAGGTTTTTTTTTTAATTAGAGGAAACAATGTATGTCAAATCATACGTTAAGAAAGACAAGATAACATTTATAATGATAATCATACTTATAGTTATTATAAGATCTATTCCTTACCAATATTCCACGAGTCACAAAACATCACAATATCAATCTTTCCTGAATTTCCTTACCTATTGGCGAGAAAGTCTAATTACTTACCAATTTCCAAGCCCTGCCGCGCGCTCGCTGCTGGCGACCACTTCTTATGTACGACAGACAACCAAGCTGTCTACCATGAACCTACCTGTGCGGAGCAGCTTATGGAGTTTGACAATACTCTCACACATTGTCACCAGCATCAAATTTAAATCGAAGAAGTAAGAATCCAGAGGGTTAATACCAACAATTGGATCTTGTATATTCGAAGACCAACAACGATAACTAGTCTGTGTGATAACCACGACCAAAACAGTAAGCAGCCTATTTTTGGGACTTACCTCGTTACTATTGATGAACCCTGCAACCTAGAAGTGCTTGGACTCAAAATCAATCACCATATCTACGAGTCGCTAGATACCGCGAAACCGATCCCGATTATAAACTTACCTGTGATGCATGGTCATGGTTGGAGTTAACCTGGATGAAATAAAATATATGTCATATGCTTTAAAGCACAGTGCGGAAGTGGAAAGTGTTTTGAGTGATAAAAAAGACATTAACTTCAGTGTTAAATTAGATTATTTTGTCATATTATGTTTAGTTATAATATGTTTAATTGTATTCCCTTTATATGTGTTGCGTAAAAGGATATTAAAAATTTTGCGAAATGATCGGAATGATATTGAAAATGATCGTTCTGATAATTTAACTATTAGGGAGGGAGGAGTTATGGAACCCCCTCTCCCTTCCGTCTTAGATTAGGGTTGCCTCAACATATTTAAGGGCAAGCTCATGTATTTTATTATCGACTTAGCCGTTTCAGCCTCAACGGCCTGTGCCTGTATTTAGAATAAGTTAGCCAGTAATAAATCATCTTCGAATCGGTGCAGACATTACTCGATTTTAATTTAAATTAATTTAGTTAGTTTTTAAAAACTCTCCACCCGGCTCCCAATACGTGACTAGCTACTATCATGTGGTTAATTTGAACTTTCGTTCAGTTAGCAGAATGATTCCTTTTGCGCTTCAATTAAGTAAAGCAATAAAGAAGAAGGATAAGAATAAGATATAAATATATACAATAAAGACAATAAAGATAAAAAGACAATATAAATATTTATATATATAAAACAATAAAGATATAAATATATCGATAATAAATAGTATTGTGTTATCCTCTTTGAAAATTGTAATGTTTAAATTGTTTGAGTTTTAAAAACAAGACTGATTATTAGTTTTAGCGAAAAATAAACATGTTGATCATTTTTTTTTTATTATTAACATTACAAAGAATTATTGATATAGATAAACTATTAAATATTAAACTATTAAGCCGATAGACCAGCAGTCAGTAAATATAACGCTTTAGGTATTTTATTATTATTTTGATCATTCAAATACATTATATATACATAAAAGAATGCAATACAATACAATACATTAGATAATGTTGCATCTATTCTCAATTCGGTGATTCATTTTCTCAATTCGGTGCTTTCTCAATTCGGAGCCTAACTTTTCTCATAGATCAATCAACAAAATTTAGGCAAATCGTTATTCTATGTTTCAGGATGGAGTAAACTTCAATCTTTTATTATTTAAACTACTACAAAATCCAAATTAAAAATCAACCACCGAATTGAGAAAAAAAGTGCCCTTCTGTAGAAATGTCCTCAACATATCAAAAGTCCCAGCCCGAAGCTTTCGAGCCGAGTGGAAGAGGAGGGTTTGAAGGTTATTTTTTAGGTTTTTCGCTTAATTATTGAAAACTATGCGCTTAAGCGAAATGAGACCTTCTACAAAATAAAAGCTGATCAAACCGACTTTTGAAAAACTAGATTATCAATAATTCGAGATCGCATTTATGTGACGACGTCATTGGAATTGGATAATATTTGAGTATGATGATTTATTAAGGCTTCAAAAACACGTGTGCTCATTTTCGTTAGTGTATGTACGGACAACAGCACATCAAGGTAAACACTGCGGTATCTTATGCAGTTGTTATAAGGGCTTGTTTGCAACAATAGTGGGTAACCTGATGTGCTGTCGACTGTACCTATGTTTGATATTCGCTTATGATTTCGAAGTGTATCCCATTATTATCATTAGGTATTTATAGATATTGATAGGAATACTGGGACTGATTCTCCCACTTTTTCCATTGCTGGTGGCGGCGGCAAAAAAAAACACTGCATCGCCTCTTATATGACGGCGTGTTTATTATTTTTCGTTGTGCTTTTTATTCATAAAGATAAATTAATGAAGATGAATATGACACTGAGTGTTGAAAACATACTAAGAACCGTCGTGATTTTTATTTATATTATTGATTAAACTCTTAATATCTCTTTAGATTTTTTTAGGGTTCCGTAGCCGAATGGCAAAATACGGAACCCTTATAGTTTCGTCAAGTCTGTCTGTCTGTCTGTCTGTCCGTCCGTATGTCACAGCCAGTTTATTCTGTAACTTATAAACATCACACTGTTGAAATTTGGTAGGAAGATGTATCCATCCCATTACCCTCTTTACGATTCTTATTCAAAAAATAAAAAAATAGTAATGATATTTAAGGAGGGCTCAAATATATGAAACTAAAACCAAAAAAAAAATGTCAAACCTATTCGCGTGGAGTGTCCATAGATAGATCTTTTAAAATGACATAAATAATGATTTTGAAAAAAAAATATCATGTATATATATATATATTAACAAATACTTTTAACGAAAATTGGTTTGGTAACGGGATCAAACTAGTAGTTTTGAGATATAGCACATTTTCAACAACTGCAAACATAACTTTGTTCTTCATGCACACACTATGAAAAACAAAGTTATATTCGCCGTCAACAAAATATTGTGGTATTTTCGCTAAGTGGAAGTAAGTGGATTCCCTAATTCAGTTAAAGTTGGCACGGAACCCTCACACGCAGAGAAATATCTGGCTACCTATACGAGGAAAAACGCTACTATAACTAGAACTTCTGTTTGCAACCGTGACAGCAAGACTCGCGAGTTGACTTTACAAAAACCATTCTGTTATTATTTTTACCTATCGGTTTATTAATGACTACTAGATGTTTAGTGTAACTGACAAAACAATATACTACTCACTACAAGGTAAATATCGTGCCTGTTACAATACCAATGTAATTGTAACCAAACGTCAAGTAGACATTACTAGATCGATTGTAAGGACTACTATGCAATCTGGTAAACGTAAATTATTATTATTTTTGTGTGTACTAAATACTTTGCTGTAATAACGACACGAACTTTAATGATAACTAATCGAATTGCAATACTAGCTTTATGTTTTTTGTGACAAGTACAATACACATTGTAATGCTAGCATCCTCGGTATTGTTACGGCTACTATTTCGTATGCAGTGCCTACTGGTTTAGATGAGACCTGCAATCTAGTGCACTTCCAGTACTAACGGGTCCTCTCAGGCTTTTAGTGGACGAAAATACAATTTTATTAGTAAAAGTAAACAAAACTGTACTTTCTTCATTAAAAACCTAAAGGGATCCGTTGTTGGTGCTGTCAGTCCACTGGATTGCAGGCTCTTCATCTAAACGCGGTGTATAGATCCATCAGTATGTGTGACGTCTTAAAAATATATTTTAAAAAAATGCCTTTTTCATTACAATATCCAAAGACTCCGACTATCTAGTATCATAATAAAAATAAGTCAAACACAGAGTTAATTTATCGGCATTTTTGTTAAGACGTCGCACGCACTACGGCTCCATAGGCAGGTTTAGGTTTCCTGGAATCAAAATAAAAATATTAAGTAAATAGAAAAAATACTTTTATTTTATAATCATCACAATCTTCACCAATACTGACATATAGATAACAATGTTTTCACCGTAAGATTAACATAGTTGGTACCTACTTTTATCATTTATTGTTATTATTATTCTCTACACAGTCATCTGGGTTGTAACTTGATTTATTATAATATCTTAAATTGAGAAAAAATAAATATTTACATTGAAGATCGTGGCGTAACATAATAATGTTTCCCATCAACACTAAGCGTCAAATTATTTGGCACGTAACTAGCAATGTTTCCTAAGGAAAAGAAATAAGTATTTCTATCAGTTAATAATTCTACGTCAAAACAATATAAATGTTCATTAAAACATAACGTATCAAACAAAGAACACTCAAAAATAACCACATAATCATCGGCTATAAAAATATTTTCGATCAAGCCAAACTTTGGTAATAATTTGTCTTCATAAAAATCTAACGTTAACGTTATATTAACAGTGTACTTAATTCCGTTAACTTGGACCCAACTACATTTATATAAACTTGTCAACTCTAACTGTAATTGACGTACAATATTTTCAGTAATTCTCAGATCGCTTACAGTTGTTTTTCTTCCACAGTCAAATGACTGTTTAATGAAGGTATTACTGATAAACTTATTATTTAACTGAAGTTGATGTTTAATAGCAAGTGATTTACAAATATTAATTCTATTATTGGTCACGTTTGCATATAACTTAGATATGCGATGTTTAGCTTCATACCTCATCGACCAGATATTTACTAAGGGACCGAATTTAATTAACATCTTTGGATAATGAGTAAGATAATGGAATTTAGGAGTTAATGATTTTTTACTATATTTCAAATATAAGAAGTTATGTTCAGAAATTAGACTTTTTAATAAATCTGAATCTGGTTTATTAATAACAGTTGACATGACAACGTCCATTATCTTTCTCAAACAAATATAAATATTCCAAATTGCATCATGGTCGGGTATCAGGTCTCCGACTAGCAATCCAAAGTATCTTACAAAACAAAGTGTTTCTGCTGCTGACATTTTCAGAGTATTGCGTTGCAAATGATCAAAAGTAATCATTGGAGGTGTATTCCTTCTATCAGGTCCGTAATTAAAAGAAATTATTCTATTATTTAAGGTTTGTAAAGAAAAATATTTAAGGTCGGTAATGTAACTTAAAACAATGAAACTCATATCGTATTTACAGACTCCTTCTAGGAGATCATGCATTATATCAACTCCAACATGATCTATAACTGAAAACCCATTTACTTTATGCCAAACACATTCATCTTTAATGCCTGTAACAGACACATTTTGTAATTCTACATCTGCCAAATATTGAGGCATAGTACGTAGTAATGATTCATCACATTCATAAGCATTTCTCATAGTTTCTTTAGCAATCTTACATACACGGCATGGATAATTGGATGAAAACGATTCCGTAAATCCTGTGATTGTATGTATACCTAAGTTATCTCCTATAATAACTGCTAATTCAAAGTAAAGTTTAGTTTTTCTTCCAGAATTATTAACCTCTATTCCATTTTCTAGTAGATTATTTAAATCTGAAATTACTGGAGCAAATATAACATTATTCCCAAATTTTTGTCGATCGGAAGAATGGAACAATAGTGATAAAAATATATTACCTAGATGTGATATTTTATGAGGAGGAATACACATAACACTAATATAAACAGCCCCAAGTTTGTGTATGCCTGAATGACTGCCTAAAGCGTTACCAACTTCGTAATCATCAAAAAAAAGACACAAAGGAAATACAATTTTTTTTTCATGTAAAGCAAGTTTTTTTTGCCATTCAGACCCTTTAATTATATTTTGAACTAAATTGCTATTACTGTTTAATATTTTTGTAAAAAATTGCAATGTTTCCTCCAATACACCATCCATTTCGAAAAACTTTTTGAGTACTAAGTTTATAGGAATATGCATTGCTGTTACTTCTACTGTAGTAACATTGCAATGATTATTACTATCATATTTTGTCTCTAGTCGTTGTCCAACAGTATATTCCTGGGGCTCTATATATGTACCAAGACGTTTAAAGTAAGACAGCCTCTTATGTTCTGATTCAAAATCTTTCATAGACTCATTTAAAGATGCAACTCTGTTATATGTAGTTTGGTAACAATTCTCTTTTAAGGTATTATGCTTTGAGGGATCAAGTAAAGGCTTAATAATATTGTTACTTAAGTTGTTCATTATTTCTTGAACGACATTAAGCGGTATAACCGAATTGGCATATAACAATGAAGCAAACTTAGCTAGAGGGTTGGTAACCGATTCGATGTTTTTCATATGTTCAATATTTAAATTACACGAGCTGTCAGTTAAAGAATTTGTATCCATAGAATATACACAAGTAGTTGTATTTGTCACTGGAGGGTCTGTACTCAATGTTTTTTTTGTTAATACCATGTCATTGGTAGAAGTAGTTAAGGAATTTGATTCTTTTTGATGACTCTTTAAATGCTTTTTAAACGAATTAAAGAGAAAAAATTTCCTATTACAATCTTCTTCCAGACAAATAAAATGATTTAAAGGTAAGCCCCGTTTCTGGTGATATAATGTTATATGAGTACACAATTGTTTGTAAGTTGACAAATCTACGGAACATACAAAACATTTAGGCATTATAACAGGTTTCTTTTTTAAAATAAGTAGGTATTTGTTTAAGTTGTTAAGGATCAATGTCCAGATCAGTTATGAAAGCATTAACAGTGCTATAGTTTTTGTCCCACTTTGTTTTTAACTGGTATAGTCCTAGCTGTATGAAGTTCCACACGCACATACTCTCTGTCGGATATTGACAGTGCAGAGAATAGAAAATTTTAAAACATGTATCCACTGTTTTTAAAATTGAATTTGTTTCGAAAAATAGATCGTTAACTACGACATAGTATTTTTGTATGTCCATATAAGAAGAACCAACAATCACAATTACCGGTTGGAGCGTTAAGTTGTATTTTAAATATTTCTCACGCCGGTGGGCTATTGCAACTTGCACGTCCATTGGTCTCAGCACGTGTGTAATGAAGCCATCCTTCACTTCAGCTTTGGATGGCCGCCATACTTGTTTTTTTGTCCTGTGTGTTGGGTTTCCCAGAAGCAGCGGCAAAAGCATGAATGCTAATATTGATTCGATTTCCTCGTAATTTTCATCATCTAAAAAAATTAAAGACGTTAAGTAAATAAAATAAAAATATTTTTGACTGGCCCAACAGCTCAGTTGGTAGTGATTCTGCCTCCTGAGTCAAGGGCCGTGGGTTTGAATCCCACCAAACACAATTGTGAATCTAATTTTAAAAGATTTGTGTGAAGTTTGGTTGTTTTGTTTGTGCGTAATATGTATTTACAAAAAAAAAGTATTTAAGTAGTATCTTAGCTATTCGCACATATAGTATAAGCTTTGCTTAGTTTAGGGCTAGATGACGCTGTAAGAATGTCCAGGGATATTTATTTATTTAATTTATTTATTTAAATATACCTTATAAACATAATTTGAACAAAGTAGTACAATTTATTACCTATTAGAAACAAGGAGACATAATTATAAGTAACTTACATTTTTACAAGTATATGTAACTTATTATATTAATTATAAAACCTAGCAGGTGCTCACCTTTGTTTAGAAGCTGAAGTTGTTCCATTATGTCTTTTACTTCAGGTACTTGGCTTTTAGAAAGAGCCAATTTGAAAATTTTTCTTTTTATTGTCGGGAATGTTTCAAATATTTTATTTCCTGACGACGGGTATAAAAAATTAAAATCATCAGTAAGAAGCTCATGTCCACGTGGCGTTTTTAGCACTGGGTATTTGTTAATGTATGTGTCGATGGTCATTTCAGAAGTCTCTATTTCCTTCAATCTATTTTTGGCTGTTTTATGCCACTTCTCTACCACTAAATGCCAGGGTTCCGTACAGTTCTGGAGCCACTGAATATCTTCATCTGTACCACTTTCTGGAAAGATACATGAACTAATAATAAATCATAAAATACAGATTTTAAAATAATTTAATTTAATAAAATAAGTTGCAAGTTATTAAAGTTTTTGCTAGAAAGAGACCAACTTAACGTTGAGGTCATTACTAACAAGAACAAAAAGGGGAAAAGTGCGAAAACATAGTGTTTTCGCACTTTTTACGCACTTTACTTTAATATTTGTAATTATATCCAAAACCACTTATAACCAGAACACCTACTACCTATACCACCTGGGCTGACTGACGACAACCTGTCTGCCTATTTTTGAGAGGCCCTAGTCCAGCAGTGGGATCACTATTGGCTATAAAAAAAACTTGGTAGGTAATTTTAAAACTTGCCTGATTGATCGACTTCTAGTGGCTCGTTGGTGTTATTGTCGATGTTGCTGCAATTTTTCTTCTTAATAACCTTAGCCTCCCTAAGTTCGCGGCGCCTATTTTGTAGACAATCATATAATTTGCCCTTTGCACATCTTTTTATTTTAAGTTTAGTATCATTAATATATGGAATGAAATATGTACTTATATTTTCCTTTTTGAATACTTCAGTTATTTCTTGTGCTTTTGTAAGTAGTATAGAACTGTCTATTCTTTTATTTGGGTCTGATTTCATTAGGTCTTTTATTATTATATTGCAAACTTTTCTTCGACCATTATTAGATAATTTGCCTTGTTCTGAATATAAATTTAGCAGGCCCCGTCCCTCGTTAGATTCTAAGAGTAGATTTTTCAACGGCTGAAAAAAAAACAAAATATTTTTTAAATAATAATTAGATAGATATAGGTATTATGATGATAATTATTAAAAAAAAATATGTTTAAATTATAATCTATATAATTTAGTTCTAACATTTTGAATCTGATTTATTTTTAAGTCAAATAGTTACTTTATTAAAGTATTCATCTTACCGAACATACGTCTTCATTACTGATTGTGATTGTCATATCTTGATCCTCACTAGTGGTAGTCATCTGATCCTCACTAGTGGTAGCCACCTGATCCTCACTAGTGGTAGCTACTATAATGACGTCAGAATCATTTAGTTGGGATGAGGTATTATTATCGTTTAGAGGGATCAGAAATTCACTCACACTCCTTATTTGTTTGTGTTTGGGATTAAGCTTATCTACAAAAATAGGGGCCTGCAAAATAAAATTGTGAGTAATTAGAATTACTTACTACTTAAAACAGGTAAGTTTACTCGTAAAATCAAACCAAATGAGCCTAAACTCGAACGGTTTACTAGTAACTGTTGAAGAGTTCCACCTTAGAATGGCTGTTAGAAAAGCTGCCGAAACTCGGCACCTCGTTCCACCTGGGTCCAAATTCATAACTTTTGCATGTGTGTGTGTGTGTAATGTGTACGAATACGAGACGAGCAAATGGCCCAATGGATAAACGAATTGAGATGTCCATGGACTTTTGTCTTTGACCGTACCTACATTACTATTATCAGTATTACATACATTTGCAAATTTTCAAATCGATTTGACAGTATAACTTGGCTTAATTTAACTTCTATGATTTGTTAACATTACTTTATGAAGCTAATAAAAGCATGTTAAAAATAGGAGATACTTACAGGGCTGCTGCTGGTAAATGGTATTTCTGAGCACTCTTCTGGATTAGTTAATTTGTTCCAATTTTCCAAGTTTTTTAAAAATTTGGCTCGATCTCCAATTGGTGGGATTAGTTCTTTAACTAGACTACTGTCTAGCATCGATAGTGTTGATAGTGTTATGTTATTTACTTAAAAATCATAAAAAAATATAAAGATTATTATCACTCATGCAAGAAAGTCCCAACGCAAAAAGCATAATTTTTTACCTAGGGGGAATCGATTATTTGGCTTGGTACACAACATCAGCCTATTACAATCCACTGCTGGATATAGGCCTCCTCTAGGATGAAGGGTTTTGCCCATAGTCATCACGCTGGGCAGGCGGGTTGGTGACCAGAATATTTGTAGAGACTGTGTTGTCTTCACGGCAGGCGCTGCTGCCCACTTCTCGGATAAGTCCTTCGTCGCTTTTTACAACACCTGGTAACCTAGGTTTTATAAAACAAGCCTCACATCACCAGCCTATTACTGTCCACTGCTGGATATAGGCCTCCTACAGGATGGAGGACAAGCCTATTGACTAGTTATTCACTTTGCCTGTTTGAGAGCTGAGGTGACACATTCCGTGACCTATGTGCCAAACTGATTAAGATGAGATGACTGTGTCAAAGAAAGTATCTACCTACTAAAGCAGTTTCCGTGGCCGTAAACAAACGGCACCATGGTACAATAATATACTTATAGCCGATACAAAATCAACCAAATCATTTAATAAGCTATGGAATGGAGGTACCAACTTACCTTCAAAAGTATCGATGTATTGTGGCAAACCCCACTGCTGCAATAACTGTGGGATATCTTCATCCACGTCATCAGACATGCCGTCAAATATAATAACACAAAAATAAATTTAATAAGCAAACTCTCAGAGATGTCTATGTCTAAGAGACTATGTCTCAGAGCGCGGTCGAAAACACAATGACGGCTAGCAGAGTGGCGGCGTGGACTGTCAACTGATCGTTTTGTCATGTAAGTTTTTTGATTGTTTACAAAAACAAAGTTTTAAATAAACAGAACAAGATACTTAGCGATGAATACCACCTCGATTGTTATTGTAACATTATTATTTTTAATATTTTAAAACACGATAACAGAATAGCACGGATTAATACATACATTGTACCTTTTACTTTTTCCGGGGTGGTTTTTACTATAAAATTCTTGTTAAGCTCTATCACTACTTAAAACGTAAACCATACTAAACGATTATTATACGACACATACGACGATATGTACTGCAAACAATAATGTAGTTGTAATAAAAAGTTTATTGTTTTGATTACAGACACACTCGTAGTCCACCAGTTACATTGTAAATCATTAACCGAAACTAGACCATATAGTTACTGCGAATCACTATTTCTTAGTACATGCAATACATTAAGTACTTATTAACATAATTATTTTTTTAGGTGCAATATTTTTTGATGTTTTAGTTCAATAATATTTTTTTGTGTGCTACATTAATCAAATAATATAATGAAACATACGATTAGTAAGAGTGAATAATTAGTCGTAGAGCTAACAAGAACCAAGTATTTCAAACTAGAAATGTTGTAACCTTATTTTACTATTCGATTCAGTAGTTCTGTTTGTCACCAATTTCTCTGCGCAGTTTCAATTCAGGGTACAAATTAAGTTTCATCAAAATCGGTTAATAAATGTACAAAAAGAAATACTTGAAATGAAATGAAATGAAAAATCTTTATTTGTTGCAAAGACATATAACAATACTTACTATGGAATACCATGTTCAAAAGGCTTAAAAGACTACAATATTTTTTTCCTAAACAGAAGACAAAGGTGTAAAACCGGCTTTTTTTCGAGACTGTTAAAGGCTGTTTTAAAGTTTTAACATTTTTGTTATTCCGTAGTATTTCTTTTTGCCCACATCGCAAAAACTACGAATCCATCTCAAACCATCTCAAAACTTAATATACTGTAATTGATTAAAGAAAAAATAATTACGACACAATAAGTCGTTTCGAGTATATTTACGAATATACTCGAAACGACTTATTGTGTCGTAATTATTTTTTCTTTTGAGTATATTCGTAAACAAATACAACAGTTTACAATTATACAAATAACAAACATACGACAAAAACTATATACTTGGTAAATTTAACACACTTCAACCTCTTGACTAGTCCTAACAAATTGAAAATTGTGTTCCAAGCGATTCCCTCTATAATTGCTTCTCCAGAGCTATATCTCAAGTTTAAGAATTTTTTATCAAAAGCGTCCAGATTTGAAGGACCTGCTCGCTAGCGCTCAATTACCTAGGGTACTCTATAATGGTTACCTCACCTGCCGGCGGTATTGCCAGCGGCATATGTCAAAACAGTCAGGTACCTACAATGGAAAATGCCGCTGCGGCAAGAGCAGCATGGTAGCCAGCACAATGAATCTGGGCGGTGAGGATACACCGTAAGAATCTGAAGACATTTAAAAAATGCTAGAGAAAACGCAGAAAAAATATACCTGTCATTTAAATATCCATAGCGGCTTGGAGCTTTGCCGGCGGCCTACAAGTCAAGGACTGTCAGATACTATGGAACAACCTCCATTATAGTTTGTAATTGACAACAGTTTTCATTTTCGTAAAGGTATGAAAATTAAAAAACCATTTCAAGACTTATCGATTCTCAACACGTTAAACATTTTTTTCAGTTTTATTGCGCTTTATTTTAAAGTTTAACGACAAGACTGAAACGAACATGGAACTTGGAATTTCACAGGTTACACCTTTGCAACGACATTTCATTTGCTTTCTAACTTCGATTGTATTGTACATTATCGATAAATTGGGATATGGTAAATGGAAGATTAAGATTATTTAAAAAAACATTTTGCATTAAAATTATTTTTTAGTTCACATACAAAATAGTCATCATAATTCCTCATTCGAAATATGATTCATATTTGTAGTTATGAGAAAATATTTGATTAATTTTCAGACATAATAATAATATTGAATAATAATGGATGCTATTTTAGCTTTGTTTGGATATTGTTTGCATAACTTAAACTGTGTAATGTTACATAATAAAGTGAAATTAAATACTTAATGGGTATACTATTGATATCGACATCTTAATTTTAAAATTGCTACAGACCACAACACTATACACGTCAGTTTTTTTATCGAATAAAGCAAAGACGTGACGTCGCGACGTAACATCCAACTTCATGTATTTACGCTCTTTTAGAATGGAGAGTTTTTAAACAATTAATATTAGAGAAATACTGAAAAAGAATTAAAATTAAAAAATATGAGCGCCTTCATTTTTTAAGTTCTTTCAGGAAAAAAAATAAAAATGTGCATATGAAAATTTTGAAATGTTATCAATTGAGATTTCCTTATTTTGAACTCTTTTGCTAATCGTTTGTCACTTGTCTGAAGCTAAAAGTTCGAGGTAATATAAAAATACTAAAAAATAGATATTCAGTTACGTACTTAATGTAATTCGAAATGAATAATGAATAAGTCAATATGGATCATCATGCGAAAAGTATGTTAATATGCTACCGTCTTCTTTGAAAAAAAATCTAACTACATACTTATCTGTTAGTAATTAATGTAAAAAGTTAAGTCTCGTCGTACCTTTTTAGGGTTCCGTAGCCGAGTGGCAAAAAACGAAATCCTAAAAGTTTATTTCTGGCTGTCTATCCGTCCATATGTTACGCCACTTTATTCTGAAACTATTAGTCATAAACAGTTTTATGATGTTCATACAAAAAAAACATAAGAGGCAATCCCATTAGTATATGGAACAAAACATATTTTTACTAAAACCTAAAAAGCGTGTAGGGTGTTTATGGAAGGTTTAAGCTTTGAAAGATAGACGCTTCCAAAATGGTTAAGTGGGCGCCTCCCAGAGAGAGGGGTCAAATGAAAGTGAAAATTTAGAAAAAACGTAAATGTAGATATTAACAAAAAAAAACAACGAAAATTCGGTTTGAACGAGGTCGGATGAATGTTTCATGATAGTTGATATAATTTTGTCCTTCCCAAACACCATATAAAAAAAACAAAGTTATTTTTGCAGTCAACGAAATATTGTGGTATTTTGGCTAAGCGGAAGAAAGTAGACCCATTAGGGCTGATTTTTCAATAGCCAGATAAGAAATATTCGTTGAACAAAATACAATATGGCGAATTTGAAAACGTCACCTAATTGTCAGCAATCATGTGTACCCGTCATTACCTATTTAAAATCTGTTTCTTTATAATTTATCAGTCTGATAAGTTTTATCTGACCATTGAAAAATCGGCCCTTAATCAGCTAAAGTTAGTATGAAACCCTCGTTGCGCGAGTCCAACTCGCACATTGGCGTTTTTGCTTTACTGTGGACATTAATTCGATTTAATCTATTTAAATTTGTCAAAATTAATTAGTCCCATATCACTTCTTACATCCCCCTGACTCGGTTTTTAGCATTTTCTTTTATACACAAAGTTCTCTATAGTTTAAGTATATGTATTGATTATTGTCGTACATCGTACACAATACTATGAACGGTTTTTTTGCGATTTATAACTGACTTCAAAAAAGGGACAGGTTCATAAAGATGAAATAAGAAACCAAAAATTTGCGCACGGGCGGGACTTGAACCAGCAACCTTTTGGCAGACCGGGCTAAATATCAATTCGACTGTATACTTTCTAGAGAGTATACCTTCTAGTTGGTCCCATTATTGCCAATGATAGGAAATTTGTACCTTCTTAAAGTACAGAGTCATAAGGTGCACACTATATTTTTTTCATTTTCTTTCAAATTGTAATTTTGAAGATTTTAGTTTGCTCAAAATGTAATGTAATATTAGCCTGAGGAAACTGGTGTTGGTGTTATCTTTAAATGTTATTTATATTCATGTCTTAATAACTGTATGTTTCCCAATAATAATAAAATAAAATAAATATCCAAGTCGAGCTACTGACTCAGATTAAAAAAAAACATATTTTTGGCTACTGACATTTGACTGGCTGTTCACCCCGTGCTATGTCCAGAGGCTGCAAGTAGGGTGTCTTGAGCAAAGAGTTGCCAAAAGTCGGCCAAGGACACTCCTGTGTAAAGATTTAATGGCCGACCGTTTTGCCCGCTGGTCGACCCTGCTCGGGTGACCACACACACGCAAGTCGAGGAACAAAACTAGGTGTGGGCTAGGGTGTAAAAGGAGCAAAAAAATTAAATACAGTAATGAATTTTAAATAGTTTAATTTATTTTTAATTAAAAATAATTTTCTTGTTATTTTCTATCAAAAAAAGACACCAGCAATGTATTGTAAACAAATGTGTCCAGTCTTAATATTTTCATTAACTACGACGATTGAGGATATTGATGTGGAGCTTGTCTAAGCTAAAATGATGCGCCCCACTTCTTAACTAGTTTATTTCGATCTGTGTGTGTTATTAATATTAATAACTACACTTTATCTGTGTGGGAGCGAATTTTGATCTGTTCTGTCTGTGTTTTAATTTTTAAATTGGGGTTGTTATTGACTCCAGACCAAGCCAAATGCGACTGAGATGGAGTCAAAGCAACGAGCTCGCCCAGAAGAAGCTCTAACTTTGCGTCATTGTAATCTTTAAAAAAGTTTTATTCAATAGTAAAATTATTATCAGAACAAGTAGCAAGGCTGTCTAAAAGAGATTGCTTCTAGGGATAATAAGTTGTAACAATTTCTTTAAGTATACTGATTTGTATGACCTGTATGAATGCAACATGGCTTAACCAATACTTTTACTGGTTAGTTTTTTTTTATAATGTGTCTCTGACTGAGAATCATATATTACTTGCATAATTACTTAGTTCGTATTTATACCTATGCCTACTAGAGATCCCCCGCGACTGCGTGCGTGCTTTTCGAGTTTGCTCCCTTGGGACCGTTCAAGTATTACGTAAGCAGATTTATGACAATTATTTACCCCCTCCTCCCCCTTGTCAGCAAAAGTAAGCAAAGCTGTAACTCCCCCCTCCCTGCTTACGTAAACGCTGTACCTAATAATAATAAATAAGCAAAAATTAAACAAAGCTACCGCAAAAACTTTTTTTAATTTAAACATCTACTACAGCGAAGCAAGCGATGTCAAATATCGCATAACAATTGTTTAAGATTGATTTATGACGGCGAGTATAAATTTAAGACTGAAACGTCAAAAACCAAAGGATAATACGCGAGCGAAGCGAGCCCTAAAATTTATTTAAACTTTACTGAAAATCTGTTTACTTTGTAACTTTTGCGGGGTATCCTTTACCAGCAGTAATAATTTTCCTTCAAATGTATGTTCGAGGGAGTATATTTGAGGAGCGGTTACTCGATTAGAGCTCGCGGGCCGCAGTTTGTGCATCTCTGATCTAAACGTATGCATAATTTGTAAGTATCCCCGAATAATGGGTTTGGTTTTCAAACAACGACAATGCGTGGGTTGCCCATGTGAAAAAAAAAACTACTGCCGATCTGCTGACGTAATCACCATCTCTTACTCACCACCACACACCATCACACCATCTCAATACTTGAATGGCCCCCTTGCCTTCCGTCGTCGCAGCGTTTCGTTTTATAGCCTGAAGCCTCCCTCGATACAAAAACAAAAATATTTTTTCAAATCGGTCCAGGAGTTCCTGAGATAGGCGCGTTAATACAAACAAAAAAATTATTAAGCTTTATAACAGTATAGACGGATTGTCCCTTTTGATACAACATGAATGTACTTTAACTATGTAGTACTTTAAGTTTAAATAGTTATTTTATTACTTAAAAATGCAGTTGCCTAAACTCACCCATCAGACGGTAGAGGTGATAAATTCAATCAAAATAATTATCGTCATTTACAGTGTAGATTCCGTTTTCTCCTTCTTCTTGCGTCAAGTAGGACACCCTACCCGCAGACTGCATGTTGGGTGGGCCCTTATTAGTTTATTTACGAGAGCCTTAGCCGAGCCCTGGGCGAGGGTACAAATTTAACTGCCCCTGAAATTTTAACCCGCCCTTAAAGAACTTCAAATTAACGACTTTGGATTAGAGCACGAGGTTTGTATATACTGTGAGAAAAATTAAAGGGCAATAAAATATCTAATGGTGTATCCACACCGTCCGGCTGCCTACGTCCACAAGACTTGTCAGATACTGATTTGAAATGCTACTGCAGCTAATACTACCGCTATGCCCAATGAAAAAAAAAGATATGTTAGCGCGCAATGTGAAGACGCTAAAACGTTCAAATTAGGACCGTCTCTTCCCCTAGTCTGCGAATAGCAATACAAGTCTGATGAAGCTGTTCATGATTGTAAAGCGCATAAAATGCCATCGTGTGGTGTGTGTTGTGTGTTTCAAGGGTTTACAAACTATAATAAGAAAGTAAAATAAGCTCAGGAGATCTCGTATAGCATGCAATTCAACAAGAATAACGTATAATTGTAAATATTTGTAATTTAAATCAATTACACAATACGGTAACAAAGGTAAAAGAGATCGTAAATTGTTAAAAAAGGACGCAATATCGGGGTCGCGTGCGAAGACGGGACGGGTCGTTAGTTGGTAATAAAACTTAGTCAATTCAGATCCAAACATAAATTATCTAAGTAGTTGATGAGGATTTCCTTACTTGCCAATGTTGTGAAGTTGTGGGAAACTGTGATATCGATGCGGGATCCGTCTCTCCCATTAATTCAAAAGGCGGGTCATAAACCAAGCATTTAATGGCTTCCCTTCCGTCCTTGGACCTTTACCCGAAAACAGCTGAGCAAGTAAACTGCCCCAACAAATGATAATTATGTCTTTCCCGTTCTCTTTTTTATTGCGTTTTGGAGATTTTTATGTATTTTTAGCCGACTTCAAAAAAGGATGAGTTTATCAATTCGACTGTATGTTTTTTTTGTATCTATGTTACCTCATATCTCAGTTGTTTGTCAACCGATTCGAAAAACTTTTTCGCCTACTTAGAGGGTATACCTTCTAGTGGGTCCCATTTTTTCCAATTTGGGATCTGATGATGGGATCTTAGTGTAATCGAGGGAAATACTCAAATTTTAAAGGCACGTATAGGGTTTTTTTACTAGAATCTTAATGGTGACGTGTTGTTACGTCTTATAGTCAACATCTTATGTGGGGCTGAGCTGATGGTGGAACTCCTTACCACTTAGGAGTTCAGTAATTATATTTACAGAACTTATGAGAGGTAGTTTTGAGCTTCTTAAAGAACATAGTCATAAGGTGCAACTTCCCAAAATGCACTAAAAAGTCTTAAATAAACTCCTGACCATTGAAAGGAAAGGAACCCATTTTAGGCAAATAATTTCTTTTTGGAGTCGTAGCCATCACTTTGTCCATCAACTATCACAGCACCGACTCCAAAAAGAAATTATTTGCCTAGAATGGGTTCCTTTCCTTTCAATGGTCAAGAGTTTATTGCGTGCGTATAAAATAAGCTTAACTTTCAAATGCCCCCCGGTTACATCAGTTTTACAGGCAAATCAATAGCTATTTTCGAAGCTTTTCGTTTTGCTAGGTCTATTAGTTATTAGTTAGTATTGTTCTAGGTAGGGTATTATTCTCTAAGCTATCTTCGAACTACCTTTTTTTTTTTAACGTCAGGAAATGCAGATTACGCACCGTACCCCTCCGTCGGGGAACGGAGGGGCGTGTGTGGGACTCCCCCGGATTCGCCCCCGGGTATACCCACTAAAACCTGACGACGCCCGCCGTGTTTGTTGGCTGTGAAAGCAGGGGTCGCAGTGTTTCAACATTCCCACGACCCTTGCCAGCAGCAACGTCCACCCTCTAGCAGGAGTGTGGATCTCCAAGGAGTGGGGTGATCCCAATCCAGTCGGCACACTGGCGCCTCAGGAGGATCCCTGGTGATTAGACAGAGGTGTCCCCACACCGTCTGTCCGAGACCCTCCCGACGAGGTGATCCACGCCCGACGGCAAATGCACGCCGAGCTCGCCCAGAGGACCAAAGTCCTGGGACATCCCCTGCCTCCTCTGCTTAACCAGAGGGGTGCCGGGAGTCCAACGACTTATGGTGAGCCGCCGCTCGATGCGAGACAGACGCGACTCACTACTGCCACTGCCGCCCAATACGGGAACAGACGCAGTGGCACTCTCCACGGAGCATCTTGGCTTCACCCGCCGCTGGATTGCGACAGGCTACTGAGCCCCCTCGCCACGACAAGGCTTGCTCCATTCGAGGGAGGTCTTCAAACTATCTTGACCAACCCTTTCAAATCCAAAATAATATTCCCTATTATACTCATGATAATTGAATGTCAAAACAATAACATTAATATTGTTATTTCCTGGATTCCCAGTCGCTCAGGAATCCCTGGTAACGAAACAGCCGATTCGTGGGCGAAGGTTTCAATTATAGCTGGATCTCTAGAACATTTTAAATTGTATTCGCACGACCGCCGCCTCCCTTTCTACTGCCCATATGTTTAAATCTTGGGATGTTCACTGGACCAATACCAAAAGATCAGTTGGTAAATATTACGCGAATATTCAGCAAACTATACCACCTTGTCCATGGTTCTTTAAACACCATCACCTTCCAAAAAAAGTAGTGTCGACTATTTGCCGTATTCGTATAGGTCATGCTTGCACTCCAGTCCATTTAGCGAAGTTGCACATCAAAGACAGCTCCATCTGCGAATGTGGTCTTGATGAAGGTAATACCAACCATTTCTTCTTTAATTGTCCAAATATTGGTATTTCCCTCTATGATTTCCTTCCCAAAAGCTTTCCCTTACCTTGTGACATTAAATCTTTTCTTTATTTCCTGAACCCCCCCACTTTTAAAAACCCTGTGTAAATTTATTTCATCCTCAAATATTAAAATCTAAAATAATAATATACCTAGTTCATCCTCATAATAACATTTCCCCTTCTTCTCCTTGTACTAGCGCAGGTGACTTACAATTAATTTAAAATATTTTAGTGGCGAATACTAGAGTAAAAAGGAATTATTTTTTTCAAGTATCATTTTCAATTCAAGTTGCTAGTTTTCGAGAAAAACGCCAAAAACATTTTGATTTCTAAGTAAAATAAAACACCCCGTTCGTTGTAGGCATTTTACTCTTACTCGCTTGCGTACGTTTTGTAAAGGATGTCAATATCTTCCCTCTCACTCCCAGCTTACACGCGCCAACTCGCGATTCATTCATCTGGACCGCGCATAGTGAAAGGTTTGCGGCGCGTTTGTCGGTTTCTTTGACAAGCGCACCGCAAAGCTTTTATTATGCCGCCAAAGTCCGCCGATACACGTGCCGTACTGCCCCGCCCACTTTGCGCGCGGGAATTTGTTTAGTTCGCTTACAACAACTTTTCACCTGTCCGTTTGTGCGCAACTCGCGCGCTCCGCGTTGAAAAATGCCGTACCGCTACTCATCGCAAGAGTATTTTAATATGGCTCTGTGCTACAGAGACGCAGGTGAAGTAATGTTACGCGCTCAAGAACTTTACCAAGAACGACATGGTCGCGTCGTGAGTTTACGCACCATCCTCGGGGCTGTGCAGCGGCTTCGCGAGAGCGGAAGTTTCCAGCCGCGTCCCGACCCAGGGAGACCCCCACCACACCGAGCGCAGATAGAACAAGACGTGCTGGACTTTTTCCAGCGCCACCCAGTGGCAAGCACGAGAGACGCTGCCCGTATGTTTGGCGTAAGCCAATTTTACGTGTGGCGGCTTCTGCGCAGTGAAAGGCTTCATCCGTACCACTACACCCGGGTCCAGGAGTTGCTGCCGGGAGACTACGCGCCGAGAGTAGAGTTCTGCAGGTGGCTGCTGCGAAACCGAAATTACAACGTGCTGTGGACGGACGAATGCACGTTTACACGTGAAGGGCTATTTAATTTGCACAATTCACACTACTGGTGTGAGCAAAATCCCAGATTAATTCGCCCGGATCATTTTCAACACCATTTTAGTGTGAACGTGTGGGCCGGAGTGCTAAACGGGCACCTTTTGGGACCCATTTTCCTTGACCGGCTGAATACGGAAACGTACTTGGAGCTTCTCCAACGTGATCTCCCGGAGCTGCTGCTGAATGTACCAGCATGGAGCCGCAGGTACATGTACTTTCAGCACGACGGCGCGCCTGCACACTTTAGTCTTCGAGTACGTGCGTACCTTGACGAAGCGTTTCAAGGCCGATGGATCGGGCGCGGCAGCGTTATCCGCTGGCCACCGCGTTCGCCTGACTTGATGCCGATGGACTTCCATGTGTGGGGTAGGGCTAAGGACCTCGTGTATGGGAACGACGGCCATACAATTCGCACAGTGGAGGAACTACGTGCGCGTATCACAAGTGCTTTTGATGTGATGTCCAGTGAACCAGAAGTGCTCAGTGAGGTCCGACGGCATTGCATCGACCGTGCTAGACAATGTGTGCGTGTACAAGGGCGTCACGTCCAACATTTAATGTAAATATCTATCGTATAAATAATTTGTAAATATGAACTTTTAATTTGTAAATATCAATGAATTTAGACTTTTAAACACGCCAAGTTAATGCAATTAATTTAAAATTAATGCTTAAATTAGTTTAATAGATACTTTTTTAAAGTTAAAGTTAAAGGTAACATTGCATTTACTTGTCAGTCCAAAGCCTGAAGAAGTGTGATATAAAGTCAGAATTCGTCGAAAATTCATACATAACGTTTGTAGCCATACTGTTTAATTTAATAAGGTTGACAAGATCCTACTAAAAGTGTATTTTTTCCCAGGAGAGGTGTACTGTTTATTATTGTAAATAAATTGAATTAAAGTTGAAAACGAGTTTAATTCATTCACAATACCTACATAAATTAGGGTGCATTTCCACTGAAAAGAAGCAAAGCAGTAATTATTACTGTTTTAATTTATTTGTTGCATTACAAAGGAGATTTTTTCACAGAGTCTTACATTGAAGATTGTTTATTATTGTTTACTAAGTATCTTTAAAAATCTAGCTCACAATGCGCCGCTTACGATTCGTTGGAAATATCCCTGCAATTAAACTTAGTGAATACCTAAATGCTGCAAAAAAGATGCAGTATTACGTCACATAAATTTCCCTTTTAACAGGTTTCATATTGACATAGTGGCACTAACCGCATGTTGTGTTAGCATTGCATAGCGTAGCTTGTGGCGAAGTCTATTCTTTTCTTTCACTGAGCTAGTGCTGTTCATAATTTGAAACAATTTATGAATGAAATGCAGGAAGAGGGGTTGGTTTATTGAAGTGAGAGAGATAGGCGATTAGACTTTCTATGTACAGCATGCGCCAAAAAATATTGCATTAACATTGTTAGGAATAACAAAAACAAAAACAAGCGAATGAAATAAAAAATGTTACTTGAAAAAAAGACTTTATTTTTGCTCTAGTATTCGCCATTAAAATATTTTAAATTGATTCTAAGTCACCTTATATAAATAAATAAAATAAAAATAAATATAGTTCGTACTAACTTTTGTTGTGTATTTATATGATGTCCTATTTGTGTTGTCTTGTTTTGTTTTAGGTGATTAAGTTTCATTTTCTACCCTCAATCTTTTCTTGTTTTTTGAATTATCAATAACACCCGTGTAAATGCTCCACACACTTGACATTGGTGGAACAGCGAACCACCGACATTGGCAAGCTACCTTAAGTTCGTTTGCCATTTACGAAGAAGAAGAGTTGAATAACTTTTTTTGTAAGTTATATTTTTTTTTTGCCTATTTTACCAAACGTTAGATTCTTAGAGAAAATTGTTTTTGGAAACTCGATATCATTTTAAAATACCTATCCTATAGTTTTAGTTTCATGTCTGAGAGTCCCAGAGGAGGCAGGGGATTTCCTGAGGACTTTGGTCCTCTGGGCGAGTTCGGCGTGCATTTGCCGTCGGGCGTGGATCGCCTCGTCGGGAGGGTCTCGGACAGACGGTGTCACCTCTGTCCAATCACCAAGGATCCTCCTGAGGCACCAGTGTGCCGACTGGAGTGGGATCACCCCACTCCGTGGAGATCCACCCTCCTGCTAGAGGGTGGACTTTGCTGCTGGCAAGGGTCGTGGGACTGTTGAGACACCACGACCCCTGCTTTCACAGCCAACAAACACGGCGGGCGTCGTCAGGTTTTAGTAGGTATACCCGGGGGCGAATCCGGGGGAGTCCCACACACGCCCCTCCGTTCCCCGACGGAGGGGTACGGTGCGTAATCTGCATTTCCTGACGTTAAAAAAAAACGATTGTTTGAAGACATCGAGTTCGAGTCCATTGAAAAAGTCCAGTGTAAATTTTTGCGTCTAGTAAACTTCAAGTGTTATCGCTCCTGTGACCCTTATGAACAGCTGTTAGCAAAATTTAAATTCTTACGCCTTGAATCGCGCCGATCGCTCCTTTCTGTTATGTTTCTTTTTAACTTAATAAATAATAAAATCGATTGCATAAGTCTTAGTAACAAAATAAATTACAATATCCCCAGGCGCGCTGTGCTTAGAAGTACACGCAGACATAGGACTTTTCATGTTAGCGCCTGTAAAACCAATGCAGGCAAGCGAGCCCCATTAAATAGAATGCTTTCCGATTTCAACGGGCAGTTTAATGAACTTGATTTTTCCCAGACTCCTTCTAAATTTAAAAAACTTGTTCTAGATATTCTGAAGGCCTAGCACAAATATGTTTACCTCTTGTTTATTTTTACATGCCTATCTAAATATGTATTTTTTTTTCTTCCCAAACTTGTAGCTTTTGAGACATAAATTGTTACATAGATTTTTAGACTATCCCATAATTAGCACGCATTTTACCTCGTATATTTTATTAATTTTATATACTTATACGTGGATTACGCGGTGGGATGTGTTACCACTCATAGTTTATAAGTTTATATGTTTTAATTAATTGTTGTGACACATTTGTTTGTAATCCCTAAAATAAAATAATAAATAATAAAGACAGCTTAGAAAATCTGAGATAATAATGCAATTGTGGATAGAATGGGACCTGTAAAAACTGATGTAACAGGGGGGCATTTTATAGTTAAGCTTATTTTATACGCAGACCAAACCGCTGCACCAACACAGCCACCCTCAGACATCTTGGATGCGTCTGTTCAAATTGGGAACCAGTCATGCCAGCGCTCGGACCAGATTCTGCGGAATTCTTGAGGAGCACTTACAGTGTCTTTAGATATACCAAAACTAAGAATAATGGGGGGTTGAAAAATTAAAGATTCAGAGCTGTTTGAGAAAAGAGGGTTGAGAAGATTTTTTTCGATATGAGTAGGGAGGCGTTTGAATTTTTGGTGGCTATAGAGAATACTTACAAGGAATCTTGTGGGATGGGTCAGATGGATTACTAAGTGAACTGAGAAGATCTAGTTTTTCCAATAGGGGAGAGGACGAATTTTGACATACTTTGGAGTAGTATCGGTCACTCAGGTATTGTCTGCAAAGAAAGAGGGGAGGATCAACGCACTCAATTTGGAGTGCGTTTATGGGGGAGGACTTCATAGCTCCCAAAATAATTCGTAAGTATTTTGATTGGGTTTTGTTTAATTTATCGAGGGCTAATTTGTTGCACGGGTCTAAAAGGAAAGAAGCATACCTAATCAAAATGGCTGCGAATGATGGCATTGTGTAAATTTTTTTGGGAGTACGGATGAGCACCCCACCGAACGCCAGAAAGGGCTCGAAGGACGTTAACCCCCTCTCCACCTTTTTAATTATATAATTAAAATTAAAATGATAAGTGCCAGCCAGTTTCGAGTCTAAAATTAAGCCTAGAAATTTAACTTTATTACTGCTAGGGATTGGCTCGCCATCATCTTCTACTATATAAAAATAAGTCGGTTTTTCCTTCCTGACGCCATAACTCCAGAACGCACTTACCGATTTCCACGGTTTTGCATTCGTTGGAAAGGTCTCGGGCTCCGTGAGGTTTAGAGCAATCAAAAATTTTCGCCATCTAATGGCGAAACGGAGTTTGCCGGGTTTGCTAGTATATAATATGAACTTCTGGGACAACTCGTTTGTGAGTGAAGGTAACAGAGCTACAATTTGGGATTGAGATCGATAGTCCATCACAAGTCAACCAGTCTCCAAGGTAACTCAGAGCTGTGTTTAAACGGGTTGCCGCTTCTGAAATTGATTTCGATGGAACATATACAGTGATATCATCGGCATATTGTAATATGTTGCAGAAGGGGATAACAGTTTTTTCAAGATCGTGGGTGTATGCTGTATAGGAGAGGAGACAAGACGGAGCCTTGAGGAAGACCTTTCCAGATTAGTCGAGGCGAAAGAAGAGTATCATTATATCTGGTTCTTCTTTTTCTTTGGTGATTATGACAATGTGCGTTTCCGCAATTATTGTTCCGCCAATGTCACACTCAACATTCTTCTTCTTCTTCTTCTTTGATGATAATGGCAATGTGCGTTACCGCAATTATTCCGCCAATGTCACGTGTGAATCTTTTGCAAGGGAGCAGAATTTTAAAAAGAATTTAACATAATAAATCCATAAGCAGATTTAAGTTAAAAAAAAAAACAACACAAATAAGACAACACTATATATATATATATATATATATATATATATATATAATGAACCGTTCTGTGGAAATGTTGATCCAGTACGATGTTAGAATAAATGTTGATCCACCTTTTCGGCGTGTATTTTTGGCTCTCGGCAAGCACAACAGATATACTTTGATCCGTGATTGAAATATATGGGGCGACAAACGATATGCATCGGTCTCTTTTCGACATACTCGTGAACAAAAAATACATTAGTTAAAGATTTTTGTTGATCCGTAACGGTCGAAAAAATTATACTAATGCGTCAAATGTGAATCCGTTTTATATTCGTTGGCGTACCAAATTTACCTAACCAACGTTGATCCAGGGACATTTTACCTTGATGCCCCGCGCGGTAAGTGCAGAAAGGCTTGGAAGGGCTGTAAACTTAGCAGACATGATAGTCTGGCAGACAAAACGAAAGTAAATGTAAAAAAAAAATATTAGGTATCTTTTTAAAAAAAATATTCAATTCTGGTAGATCACTAGGATGCCCAAGCTCCTCGGATTTTAATAGTTCAGGATGTAATTATTTTAATCATATGCGTTTAGACCTGAATCTCTTATTAGCATATCAGCAGAGCATAGGGGAAGACAGGTATGTAGCGAACAAACGTTATTTCCTTTAAAAAATATTATTTAGAATAAGGTCAGAACGAAGCGTTAATTGATTAAGGATATAGAATACAACAAACACACCAACAATAAAAGCACGAGGTCACAACAAAATACAAAAAATAATTTTAGAAAATATTGACGCTCTGCGCGTGTAGCGTCGCTTGCGTAAATTTTGGCTTTTTCGTGTTTGATGAAATGTTTTAACGCAGTAGGTACACATATTTTTATTGGAAGTAAGAGGCTAGAAACCATAGCGATTAGCGCAAGTGCGTTTTGTACTCTTACTGAAGCTGCGAGCATTATTTTGGTGCGGAGTTATTTTAAAACTGTGATAGCTTCTTCAAGACCCTTTACACACTGCTACTTTTAGCAGCGATGCAGTCGCGATACTCTCGCGCGTTAGCATCGATGCAGTCGAAAAATGCCAACCTTTACATACTGCGCTACTTTTAATGATGTAAAGGGCAATTTTGTTCAAAATGAAATGCTCGTGATGATGTGTTTTTTAGGGTTCCGTAGCCGAATGGCAAAAAACGGAACCCTTATAGTTTCGTCACGTCTGTCTGTCTGTCTGTCCGTCCGTATGTCAAACCCATTTTATGCTGTAGATAACTATAAGCATCACACTGTTGAAGTGGCCAAGTGCGAGTCGGACTCGCGCACTGAGGGTTCCGAGCCAACTTTAATAGAATTAGGGAATCCATTTACTTCTACTTAGTATAATACCACAATATTTTGTTGACTGCAAATACAACTTTGTTTTTCATTGTGTTTGTATGAAGTACAAAGTTATGTTTGCGGTGGTTGAAAATGTGCTATTACTCAAAAACTTTTCGTCCGATCCCGTCCGAACCAATTTTCTTTGAAAGTATTTATTAAGATCTACATCATCTATTTTTTTCAAAATTTACACTTGCTTGGTTTAGAAATTAGATGGGGGGACGCCCATTTTACCACTTTGGAAGTGTTTAGCTATGAAACGTTAGACTTTAAAAGAAAATGGTTTTAAGAATCTCGATGTCATTTTAAAAGACCTATCCATAGATACACACATAGGTTTGAGTAAAAAAATTTTTTTTGGTTTTAGTTTCATGTATGGGAGCCCCCCCTTAAATGTCATTATTTTTGTATGAGAATCGTAAAGCGGTTAACAGGATACATCTACCTACCTAATTTCAATTGTGTAAGGCTTATAGTTACAGAATAAAATGGCTGTGACATACGGGACGGACAGACAGACAGACAGACAGACTTGACGAAACTATAAGGGTTCCGTTTTTTGCCATTTGGCTACGGAACCCTAAAAACGATTGGAAAAATACCGTTTTATTACCAATTTTTAAAACAATTATAAATATTATAATTCGATCTTGCTCAAAAAACAGTTGCATCAAAAGATGGGTTTGACGTAACGCAATGACGTATCCATAACAGACCAGAAATTTCGCGCGGTCGGACCGACAGCATGGTAGCTCAATTGGAAGAGCATTTGGCCCGGTTAGCCAGAAAGATGCTGGTTCGAATCCCGGCCGTGTTCTATCTTTTAAGAATACCAATATGACACTGTGAGTGTTAAAACATTCTAAATAGTGAAAATATTCCACAAAAAAAACATCAATACTTTTCCTATCGTATTTTCCCGTTTCTTTCATATTCTTCCGTTTTATTAATAAAAAACATGAAATATTTCATTCTTATTTTTCTTGAAACTTTCGAAAAAAACTTTTAGAAAAACGAGGGAATTTGAAAAATCGGGAAAATTTCCCGCTTTTTTCAACGCTAATCGTAATGTTTTATAGCCTAAAGCCCTTCTCGATAGATAGGCTATCTAACACAAAAATAATCAGTCTAGCAGCTTAGCCTCCTGCTTATTCTCCTTCCTCCTTCTTATTCCTGAGATTAGCGCGTTGAAACAAACAAACTTTTAAGCTTTATCAAATTAAATTGTTAAATTCAAATAAATAAATAAAAAACAAGACTACTGATATGGTAATTATTACATAAATGCTAGCCAAGCAGCGTGCGTGTGTCTATGACGTCCGAACCAAAAGGACCTCACTCACTGTTGAGAGTTCTAGATATAAATGGATATCATGATAAAGATAGCTTACATCTTGAAAATAAGAATCCGAGGTGTTCTAACTGCATACGAGGGTCAAACTGAAAGTTCTTAGCACTGGCCACTTATAAACAATATAATAAAAAAAAATATTCTAAAATTTGAAAATAGAACTCTTTGCCAATATTACTGAGTATATATTTCATTCATTTGTCATTTGTTTTACGATTTGGCGGCAAATTGAAAATTGTCTGTGTCACGTCAACATGAATTTAACACGAGAAAATTTTCGTGCAATGATTTTTTATGACTTTCGATGTCATTTAAGTCAACAAGAAAGTTATGATAGACTACGATTGGCCTTTCACGATGAAGCCCCATCTCGTGCGACTGTTTACAACTGGTTTAATGAGTTTAAACGTGGTCGCACTAATCTCACTGATGATGTACGTGAGGGACGGCCTTCTACGGCGACGACTGAAAATAACATCTGTGTTGTGCGGCGTATGATAGAGACTGACAAAAGAGTGACCTATCAGCAGATTCGGACAAGCTTAGGCATCGGTATGAGTCAAGTGCACAAAATCCTCCACGAACATTTAGCGGTCAGGAAGCTTTGCGCCCGGTGGATACTTCATAATTTGACTAAGGCTCAAAAACTCCATCGTGTGGATTGGTGCCGTAAAATGATTGAAAGATTTAACGGAGGTGACTCAAATGCTGTGTTCGACATACTAACAGGTGACGAAAGCTGGATTTACTGTTATAATCCTGAAACCAAAAGACAATCTGCTCAGTGGGTGTTTCCTTTCGAGGAGTTGCCAACTAAAGTGAAGAGAGATCGAAGTGCGGGAAAAAAAATGGTGGCCTCGTTCTTTGGAAGGATAGGTCATTTCGCAACAATTGTGTTAGAGGATCAAAAAACAGTTTCTGCAGAATGGTACACTACCAATTGTTTGCCACTTGTCTTGGAAAAAGTTCGAGAGAAACGACCTCGCAGTAGGATCCTCCTTCACCACGACAACGCCTCGTCGCACACCGCCAAGCGAACGATCGACTATTTGGCGACATCAAACGTTGAATTACTGGGTCACCCGCCGTATAGCCCCGACCTCGCGCCTTGTGATTTTTATTTATTTCCAAAAATTAAAGAAAAACTTAAAGGAAAGCGGTTTATGAATGCTGAAGAAGCGGTGGCTGCGTATCGCGATGCCATTGAAGAGACCCCTAAGGACGAGTGGGCAAAGTGCTTTTCCCAGTGGTTCCATCGCATGCAGCGGTGTATTGACGTCAATGGACAATATTTTGAAAAGATATAATAAAACTAATAACTGGCTAATGTAATCAGTTTTTGATTTTCTAAGAACTTTCAGTTTGACCCTCGTATCTACCAGAATCTATACTAATATTATAAAGCTGAAGAGTTTGTTTGTTTGTTTGTTTGTTTGTTTGTTTGTTTGTTTGTTTGTTTGTTTGAACGCGCTAATCTCAGAAACTGCTGGCCCGATTTGAAAAATTTTTTTTACGTTGGATAGTCCATTTATCGAGGAAGGCTTTAGGGTATATAACATAAAGATACGACTCACAAGACCACAGCAGCAATGAAAAATGTTACGAAAACGGGAGAAAGATATTCCATTTGAGAGCTTCCGCTGCATACGCTGCGGAAACCGCTAAAGTTACACAAAAATCATGTATGACAAGATTGTTCAGCATTAAGAGTTCTATAATAAATTCCGCGACAGCATAAGTCTATCTTTTATGGTTGACTTACTACAACCTTTTTTATGTTAATAAATTTGTAAAAAAATAATGCATCATTTTTAAAGGTGTATTATACACACAGGTATTTATTATTATCAAAATAAATACATTCATCATCACGAGCATTTCATTAAGAACCAAGTTGCCCTTTATATCATTTGATTCCAATAAATATCTTAGGAGCTATCACAGTTTTAACATAACTCCGCACCAAAATAATGTTCGCAGCTTAAGTACAACGTTCGCTTGCGCTAATTATATTATAAAGCTGAAGAGTTTGTTGGTTTGAACGCGCTTATCTCAGGAACTGCTGAATTGATTTGAAAAAATATTTCTGTGTTAGATAGCTTATTTATTGAGAAAGGTATTAGGATATAAAACATCACGCTGCGACGGGAGGGGAGGGAGCAAACTCAAAACGCGCGGACGAAGTCGCGGGGGACCGCTAGTTAATAGTATATTTCCAAATAAAATAACGTTAATGCGCTACATACCTGCCGTCACCTATGTGGTTTTGATGCCGTTGAGAGCTTCGGATTTAGATGGATATGATCAGGATAGGTCACATCCTAAACTATAGAAATGCAAGGAGTCTCAGCTTCCTGGTGTTCCACCGGAATTGTAGATTTAAAAAAAAGAAAATAACGTTTTTTTTTCGCTACATACCCGTCTTTATGCTTTATGTCCTATGATATGCTGATTTGCTGTTGAGTGCTTTAGTCTATATCGCTATGATTGACAGCTTATATTCTTACTTGTTAGAATCCGAGGAATTTGGGCTTCATTGTGCTCTTCGTGAATTAATGAGATTTTTTCAAAGAAAATTTTTTTTTTCGCTACATCTATGCTTTGCTTCACCTATGCTTTGCTGGTATGATAATGAGAGTCCTAGGGCTTAGTGGATACGATCAAGATAGCATATATTCTATACCGTAAGAATCCGAAAAGTTTCAGCTGCCTGGTTGTCTACCTGAATTAATAAGATTTGTTTAAAAGAAAATATAATTTATTGCTACATACTAGTCTTTACCTATGCTTTGCTGATATGCTGTTAAAAGTTTCAGGTCCTTATTACTATGACTAACATAGTTCACATTTCATCATCATCATCATCATTATCAGCCAAAGGACGTCCACTGCTGAACATAGGCCTCCCCCACGGATTTCCACAGCGACCGATCACTAGCGGTCTGCATCCAGTTTGATCCTGCGATCTTTATAAGGTCGTCTGTCCATCTTGTTGGTGGACGTCCCACGCTGCGTCTCTGGTCGAAGGGTCTCCAATCCAGAACTTTCCTGCCCCAACGGCCATCAGTTCTTCGCGCTATGTGCCCTGCCCATTGCCACTTGAGCTTACTGATTCTCAAGGCTATGTCCGTTACCTTAGTTCTTCTACGTATCTCCTCATTTCTGATTCGATCCCGTAGAGAAACACCCAGCATAGCCCTTTCCATCGCTCGTTGTGTGATTTTGAGCTTCATTATAAGGCCCATAGTAAGAGACCATGTTTCGGATCCGTATGTCATCACTGGTAACACACACTGGTTGAAGACTTTCGTCTTCAGACACTGAGGTAGATGAGATGAGAAGACACTCTTGCGCAATTTCCCGCACGCTGCCCAGCCGAGTTGGATTCGTCGATTGACCTCTTTCGCGAAGTTGGACCTACCCAATTGGATCACTTGTCCCAGGTAGACGTACTCGTCGACAACTTCGAGAGTTGAGTTCCCAACGGATACTGGAGTGGGTACGACAAGGGAGTTCGACATAATTTTCGTCTTTTCCATGTTCATTTTAAGACCCACTTGTTGTTCACATTTTGATCTATTTAAATCCGAAGAGATTTAGCTTCCTGGTGGTCTAACTGAATTACTAAGATTTTTTCAAAGAAAATAAATATTTTTCGCTATATACCTGTTTTCAGCTACGCTTTGCTAATATGCTATTGAGATTTCCAGGTCCAGATTTCCATGACTAATATAGGTAACATCCTTCACTATAACAAACCCAGGCGTTCTGGCGTCCTGGGTTCTACCTGAATTAACAAGAATTTTTCAAAGAAAACAAAGGTTTTTTGCTTCATACCTGTTTTCACCCATGCTTTGCTGATATGCTGTTGAGAGTTCCAGATTTAACTATGTCAGGTGTCGTCAACGTAAAATTACATTAGTTAAAAATTTTTGTTGATCCCTAACGGTGGAAAAGTTACACTGATGCGTCAAATGTGAATCCGTTTTATACTCACGTGCGTATAAAATTTACCTAACCAACGTTGATCCAGACGCATATTACCTTGATGCCTTGCGCGGTAAGTAGCGGAGAGCCCGGAATGGCTTGTTTTCAATTCACTACAATCATTTTCTACCGGTCAATCACGTATCAATTAACGCCAATCAGTATTGTTTCAACTTTCTACCTATTGTGATTGTTATAATTTATTTAAAAAAAACATTATGAGAGATATTAGTAAACTACCACAGGATTACGAGTACAAAAATGTTATCATCTACAGTAAATAGTATATTTTGACCTAATTGAATGCAAAAGAATATGTATATGTGAGTGAAATATCGTTTTAAAGTTTTTAACGGCTTTTTTGCGCGATAATAGTCATAACATCAGAAAATGCACAATTAGGTATGTTAAGGAAATAATTGCAATTGGAAAAGTAAAGCCAAATTCCGTCCTCCGCAGCACGTAGAGGTGGCACTAAGAAACTGTTGTAGGTAAAACAACAACAGGGGAAACTAGTTAAAGCACCCTTACTGCCTTTAAACTATTATAATTATTATTACCTATATTTTAAATTCATTCATCTTTGTACAAATATACTACAAGTATTATTTCGTCAATACGTTACATTATAGTGTTAGTTTTTTCAAACTACCTATTGTTAAAAACATTTTAATTAATCTGTTATAGTTTATTATTTTTTCTTTTAATTTGGATGGAACAAAATTAAAAGAAGTATTATTTTGAACTCTTCGAATAATAAAAGATCAGAATAGAAGTTATAATATAGCTAGCTACAACTCTCAAAGCATAGCGGAGCATAGGTGAAGTCAGGTATAAGCGAGAGTTATTTTCTTTAAAAAAATCTCAATAATTCAAATACCTAGACCATCAGCAAGCCAGAACTCGTTAGTTTCTCGTAGCAAAAGATGTAAGCTATTCCAATCACATAAAAGACAGGAATCACACATTTTTTTCGCTACATACAGGAAGACAAGTATGTAGCGAAAAAAATGTCTTTAAAAAAACATTAATACAGTTAGACCATCAGCAAGCCAGAACTTTTTGGATGCTCACAGCACAAGATGTAAGTTATCCCGGTCACATCCATCAGGACCTGGTGAAGAGATGTATTTAGCGTAAAAACGTTATATTTTCTGAAAAAATCCAATAATTCAGGTTGATCGTCAGCAAGCCAGAACTCCTTGAATTCTCTTAGCACAAGCTGTAAGCTATTCTGGTCACGTCGAAAAAGATCTGTAACTTTCAACAGCATAATATTAGCAGAGCTTTAGGTGAAATCAAGTAGGTATTGAAAAACGATTATTTTCTTAGAAAAACACTCATTTATTCAGGTAGACCACCAGGAAGCCTGGAATCTACAGATTCTAATCATTCAGGATGTAAGCTATCTCGGTCATATTCACTAAGACCTGGAACTGTAAACAGCTTACCAGCCGAAAATACGTTATTTTCTTTTAAAAATCTAATTAATTCAGGTAAATATTATTTGGTAATAATTTCGTAATCTTATTTGGAATATTGGTTGAAGCCACTTAGATCTATAATTCTCAAAGCATTTCAGCAAAAACATAGGTGAAAACAGGTATGTAGCGAAAAAACGTTATACTTCAGGTAGACTATCAGTAAGCCAAAACTCTTTATATTCAAGTAACGCAACATAAAAGCTATCCTTATCACATCCATCAAGACCTAAAACTCGCACCAGCATATCAGCAGAGCATAGGTGAAGACAAGTACGTAGTGAAGACAGGTTTTTTTAGAAAAATACTCATTAATTCAGGTAGACCACCAGGAAGCTTGATCTCTTGAGATTCTTATTGTCAAAGGTGTAAATAATCTTGATCATATCTTTTTAGAGCTCAACTCTCAACAACATATCAGCAGAACATAGATAAAGACAGGTTTGTAGCTTAACAACGTTATTTTTTTTTTCGGAAAATATCTCATTGAATTAGCTTGAGCATCAACAAGCCCCAACTACTGGGATTCAGATCTTTCAAGATGTAAGTTATCTCTGTCAAATCTATTTGGACCCGGAACTCTCAACAGCATATCAGCAGATCATAGGTGAATACAAATATGGAGCCAAAAAACTTAATTTTCATGGAAAAGAACACTCATTTATTCAGGTAGACCATCTGCAAACCAGAACTCTTTATCATCTAAAAGAACAAAATGCAAGCAATCCCTGTCACATCTATCAAGACCTGGAATTGTCGACATCATATCAGCAGAGCATAGATGAAGAGAGTTATGTAGCGAAAAAACGTTATTATCTTGGAAAAAAAACTAATTAATTTAGGTAGACCACCAAGAAGCCTGAACTCCTCAGATTTTAATAGTACAGGGTAAAAGCTATTTTTATCATACCCATTAAGATCTGGCACTCTCAACAGCGTATCAGCAGAGCATAGGTGAAAACAAGTATCTAGCAAAAAACGTTATTATCTAATTCAGGTAGACCACCACGAAGTCTGAACTCTTTGGATTCTTATAGTACAGGATAAAAGCTACCCCAGTCATATTCAAAAAGACCTGAAAACTTCAAAAACATGTCGGCAGAGCATAGCTAGTATGTAGCGAAAAAACGTAGTTGTTTTAATAAACACTCGTTAGTTCAGGTAGACCACTAGACAGACTAAACTCTTAGGTCTCCAATAAATCAAGGTGTAAGGTATCTTGATCATATTTACTAAGACCTGAAACTCTCAACAAGATATCAGCAGAGCATAGGTGAAGACCAGAACAAACGCCGTTTCCTTAGAAAAAATCTCTAATTAATTCAGGAGACCACCAGGAAGCCGACGTTTTTTTTTCAAAGAAAATAAAGTTTTTCGATATAAACCTTTACCTATGATTTGCTGATGTGCTGTTGAGAGCTCCAGGTCTAGATTGCTAATATTGACATAGTTCATATTCTTATCTATTATAATCCGAGGAGTTCTGACTTTCTAGTGGTTTTCCTGAATTGATTAGATTTTTTCAATAAAAAGGTTTTTTACTACACACCTGTTTTCACCTATGCTTTGCTGGTATGCTCCAGGTCTAGATCGCTTTAATTGACATAGTTAACATTCTTAACTGTTATCATCCGAGAAGTTCAGGCTTCCTGGTGGTCTCCCTGAATGAATGAGTTTCTTTTTTCAATGAAAATAAGATTTTTTCGCTCCATACCTGTCTTAACCAATGCTTTGCTGATATGCTGTTGAGAGTTCTAAATCTACATCGCTATGATTTACATAGCCTACATTATAAACTGTTAGAATTCAGGAAGTGCCAGGTTCCTGGTGGTATACCTGGATTAATAACATTATTTCAAAGAAAACATATTTTTTTCGCTACAAACCTGTCTTCACCTTTCCTTTGCTGAATAGGTACTATCTATAAAATTTATGTTCTAAGCCATTATAATCTAAGGAGTTCCAGCTTTCTGGTTCTCTTTATGAAATAATGAGATTTTTTCAACGAAAATATCATTTTTTCGCTACATACCTGTATTCACCTCTACTCTGCTGATATGCTTGTGAGAGCTCCAGGTCTAGGTCACTATGCCTGATATGGCCTATATCTTTCTAAGGTAGAATCCGAAAAGTTTCGACTTCCTTGTGGTCTACCTGATAGAGTGAGATTTTTTCAAAGAGAATAACGCTTTTCGCTACATACCTGTTCTCACCTATGCTTTGCTGATATGCTCTTCTAAGCTACACGTCTAGGTTGCTATGACTGATACAATTAACATTCTCATCTATTATAATCCGAGGAGTTCTGTCTTCTTGGTGGTCTACCTGAATTTATATTTTTTTCAAAGAAAATAAAGTTTTTCGCTACATACCTGTCTTCACCTATGCTGTGCTGATATGCTTTTGAGAGCTCCAGGTCTAGGTCACTATAACAGACATAGTGTACATCCTTAACTGTTAGAATCCATGAAGTATAGGCTTCCTGATGGTCTAACTGAATTGAAATGAGATTTTTTCAAAGAATATAATCATGTTTTTTTTTTGTGCTTCACACTTGTTTTCATCTGTGCTCTGCTTATATGCTGTTGAGAATTCTAGGTCTTTATCGCTGTAAACCGAGATAGCTTATAATTTAAACTTTATAATCCAAAGAGTCAAGAAGCTAGTTCTTTGTTCTCTACCTGAATTAATAAGATTTTTTCAATCAGTATCACGTTTTTTCGCTACATACCTGTCTTTACCTATGCTTTAATAATACGCTGTTGAGATTCCTAGGTCTAAATGGGTATTATCCTAATATATTATGTCCCGTGATGTTAGAATCCGGGAAGTTCTAGCTTCTACCTGAATCTACTTCTACCTGAATTAATAAGATTTTTCCAAAGAAAATATCATTTTTTTGCTTCATACCTGTCTTCACCTATGCTCTGCTGGTGTGCTGTTAACAGTTATAGGTCTTGATTGCTATAAAACGAGATACTTATCATTTATTACTGTTAGAATCCGACGAGTTCTGATTTCCTGGTGGTCTACCTGAATTAATGAGATTTCATCTAATAAAATAAATTTTTCGCTACTAGTAGTTATCCATAACAGGATATATTAAACATGGAAATTAATAACGCTTCGCTATCCAATGGTTAATAATGTTTTAAACGTTAAAGTCAAAAATAATTTAATTAATTGAGGACACAAAATGCCACTTATGTACGTTAGTAATAAGAATAATATCAATCGATTATGGCCCATACGTCATAGCCTTACTGTGTCATAATTTATATTCATAAACATTAAACGCGTGACCTCTGACGTCGTTATGAAGTAGGTATTCTTAAGAGACCAGAAAAGAAATTTTGCACGGTTGGACCGACGGGATGGAAGCTCAATTGGAAGTTAGCCAAAAAGTTGCTGGTTAAAGTCTCGCCCGAGCGCAATTTTTGGTTTCATATTTAATCTTTATGAATAAAAAATATGTAATACGTTTTAAATTAGGCGAGTTTAAATTATGAAAAAGAAAACACGATGAAGATCTTAACAAAAACTTTCAACGAAATATTTCCTGTCAACATTATTGTGGAATTTTGCCCAGATGGAAGTAAGTAGATCCCTAATTCAGTTAAAGATGGCACGGAACCCTCAGTGCGCGAGACCGACTCGAACTTGGCCTTGGCTTTTTTAATTTATGCTCTGACAGACTTTGCTCTGCTAAGTTCAGATACTTATAAAATCCTTAGTATAAACGACAACTGCCTTATGATTGTTTAATTTGAATCGGATCGACAATAAATCTGCGACTGCCTTCTGATTGGTTCATTTCAATCGGATCAGCCAATAATCGGATACTGCGTTCTGATTGGTCCATTTGAATTGGATCAACAATTATCGGAGTGGATTTGTATATCGGATCAACATTTTTGCTGCGTTACTAAAATCTCGACGGAGTTAATTGTTGATCCGACTGGAGCCACATTAGTTTTAGAAAGGCATATTGGATCAACAAAGTGCTCGCGTGACGGCACGCATGATCAACATTTGACGGGTTGGGATCTCTATATATATATATAGATATATGTAACAAATAATACATAGCATAAAAAAGGTAATTTCAGGGTAAGTTCAAAGCTTGATATTATAATTTATGATAAATTTTGCTAGGATGTTTACGATTGGGGAAACACTCAACATTCAAATTAAGTGCTATTCAACTTGACAGCTGACATAGACGTGTCAATCATAGGGTGCGTTCCATTCAGCACTAGCGATGGTAAGACGGTCACGAAGTACGAACGCGAAGGCCCATTTGACGACCGCGGGCCGTTGCTAGAATAGCAACAAGAGGGTAGTATAGTATATATAAACGATAGCGGATTTTCAGTGAAACCAAAATGTTATGTGAGCGAAACCAAGATGTATCATAACAATAGCGATGTATTGAAGGTAAAATAAGTTTTATCGATAATGCTACGATAAAAATAAATCAACATAGGAGAAAACCACGCTCTTATCGAATATTTATTTAACATCTCACGCCCCGCTAGTTCGCAAGGCCCACACACACGGCAACACATATCAATAGGTTGGTGAGCGACAGAAATGAAAATAATTCACTTAGTGATAACTGTTGTCAGAAGTTATTTTTATTTGGATTTGTCATCTGTTTGAACCACCCCAAAATAGTGAAAAAGAACAACAACCCTCCCAAACAAGCCAGAGTTCCACTTGACATAAACGACAGTAAAACCGCAACGCAACCACGCGGTGACCTAGTACCTAACTGGAACGGGAGCACGGGCGCGCGTGAGCGTGGTTGTCGCGAGCATCAAATGGTACGCATCTATTGTCCGCTAATTTTTTTTTTTTTTTGTTATTTTCGTTCCATTTTGGAACAGGCTAAGGTCAAAGACCATGCTGCCTTGTCGTAGGTTTTTCATTTCTTTTGTCAAATTAGGGAAAATAAAGTCTTCAGTATTTGTGATGTCTTCAATCCATGGCTTAGTCATTCATTTCAAATGTAAAGCAAAATACACTTAAAATCCAGTAGAGTACAATGTCATAAGTTTGTTTATTTATCTAGTACATTTAGGGATAATTAATTCTTTAGTTTTATATGCATGTCTTATCCTAGAAATCAGTCTTTTTTGAGATAGTTAGATCCATTTTTATTTAAATGTATTAAGTAAAATCCAATAGAGCACAGGTATAAAAATCCATGTGGGATCAAAATGTCATAACCAGGGAACGAAGCGACGTATCAAACGTCAATGTCAAATTCAAAAATTATCAACAAACAAGCAATTACAAAAAAAACAACAAGAAAGTTTTATACACCATTGACTAATTCAAAGTTTTTACAACGTTTTAACCACAACTAAATTTATACATATTTACAAAAACATTAGATTCTGCAAACTGTACAGAGAATAAATTTGTAGAGAGGTATGTAAGTCAGGCTATTTACAAGAAGAGCTTGAATGGAGCGCGGCACCAAATCAGGCTTGCCATAAATTTTAATCAGCTCGTCCATAAGCACAAGGCGCTGAATGCCAAAGGCCGAGCAAACAAAGAAAATGTGTGATAGAGTTTGCTCTACCACAAAATCACAATAATCACAATGAGAGCTATCCACCATTTTCAATCGGAAGAGATGAAAATTCAAATTACAGTGTCCAAATCGTAGCCTTAGAATTGAAATGTAAAATTTCCTGTTTAAATAGGTGTCACCTTTGCAGAACCAAGGCATAATTCCAATTTGGGTTTTACACTCATCATACCACACACCTTTCTTTTCAATTTGAACTTTATGTTTATAATGTTTTCTCCAAATGTCAATGTACCTTTTCTTCAAAAGAGGAACAATATCAGAACAAGGTACATGGACATCTAGATTACTACTAGAATCAGGGACTATTGTAGCACAATTTGTTATGGTTCTAGCTAAAAAGTCAGCTCTCTCATTACCTATGACACCAACATGAGACGGTACCCAAATAAAAGAAACATTAAAATTATTCATTGTTATTAATTCCAACCATAACTGTTTGATTGCAACAATCAAATAGTTAGTGTTGGCATTAAATTTATTATTTTTAAGATTTTCTAAGACACTCATACTGTCACTGACTATTATCCATTTAAGACAACCACTATTTTTGTGTTTTATATGTTTCAAAGCAGCAAGAATAGCCACAGCCTCAGCTGTGAATATGCTTGTGTTTGAATTTATTTTATAACCAGAACCAGTATTCAATAAACTATCAAAAATAGCAAAAGAAACAGCAGACTCAGTTTTGGACCCATCAGTAAAGATAAATCTACAATCATCAAATTCAGAGAATTTACTATATACATCTTCTTTTGAGAACAAATTATGATCAATTATAATGTTGATTGCAGGAAAGTGACTTTGGAAGACTCCAACATAACATGGAAGTACAGAAGACCTATGTATTTGCAAAGTTTCAAGGAAATTTAGGAATTGACTGAATCCCTGCAATATGTAAAGGGGATTACGTAAGGGAGGAGGTGGGGCAAGTTTTAGGTTAAGAAACAGGTGATTATTAATTTTACTGTAAAGTTTCAATATGAATCTCTCTTTTAAATATGAGAACCTTATGCTTAAAGGTGGAAGTCTACATTCAACTTGCATTGCATTTATAGGAGTGCTTTTAAATGCTCCAGTTATAAGCCTCAAACTTTTATTTTGTATTTTTTCTAAGACATTAACCAGTCTAGTGTCATTGGCAAAACAAAGGAAACCATATTCAAAATGACTTCGAATCAAAGATTTGTACAACATTAACACTATCTTTGGATCAGCTCCCCAAGATGTTCTACATAATGATTTCAAAATATTGAAGGCTTTATTAGCTCTAGAAGCTATTAAATCAATGTAATTTTTCCAGGAAAGGTTATGAGTGAAAGTAACACCTAAAAACTTAACTTCATGAGAAACAGGGATAGGAACTTGATTGTAGACAATTTCAGGGGTAGAATTTCTAACATTTCCAAATACTAAGAGTTTTGATTTTGATGCATTAATTTCAAGATTTAAGTATGAGAAATAAGTAAACAATCCTTCCAATGACTTATTTATAAGGGTTCTAACATTAGCTAAACTTTTTCCAGATGTATAAACTACTAAGTCATCAGCAAATTGAAGATTTTTAACATCAGAACCCAAGATCATATTCAAACGACGAATATAGAGAATAAAAATTAACGGGGACAAGATGCCACCTTGGTTTGTGCCAACTGAAGCAAATCTTGGACCATACAACAATCCATTATATTTAACATAAATTTCCCTTTCTATCAAAAAATTTTGAATCCAATGAACCACTTTGCTTGGAATCCCAATAGAAAGTAGTTCATTGCCCAAAATATCAACATTTACACTATTAAAAGCTCCAGAAACATCAAAAAACACAGACAACACAAAATTATTTTTATATAAACTACTTTGAATATCAAGCTGTAATTGAGAAATGCTTTCACGAGCAGACATACCCCTACGAAATCCATATTGATTAGAAGGTAGAAGGTTATTTTTTTCTATATAAAATTCCAGTCGTTGCTTCAATAACTGTTCAAATACCTTTCCTACACAAGATGTAACTGCGATAGGGCGATAGGAGTCTGGACTAGATCGCTGCTTATCTGGTTTTAATATGGGAACTATACAATCAGTCTTCCATGCATGTGGGATATTGTTTGTTAGCCATAGATTGTTCAGAATGAACAGGAGCATGTCCAATCCTTTGGTGCTAAGCTTTTTTAACATCATGTATGGCACACCATCAAGACCAAAAGCACCATCCTTTCTAGAATACAAGGCAGATATTAACTCTTGCTTGGTAAAGGAATCGGTCAAGAAACTATTTACAGAATTAGCATCACTAATGAAAGGAATGTTTGTTTTATTATTTACATAATCAGGAGTGTACTTACAAAGAAAATCTAGAACCCAACTGTCATCATTATTTTTCCAGGAGTATGTTTTATTAAATTTTCGCATAAAATTCCAGATTGTCGACAAGGGAGTACATCGATTAAAAGAGTTGCACAATTCTATCCAGCTATTGGATCTAACCGTTTTCAAGGTAAGTTTTTTAACAGCTTGTAAACGCTTAAATTCAATATATGTCTCATCTGAAGGGTTGTTTTTAAAGTTAATATATGCAGATTTAGACTTTTGGACAGCATCTGAACATGTTTTGTTCCACCAAGGAAGGGGAGGGTATTTGAATTTTTTTTTAGGTGTACTATTAAAAGTAGTAGTAACAGTAGTATTACTATTGCTATTAGCAGTAGTAGGGAAAGACATAGATACTTTTTGGTTTGGAAGGCACTTATTTACAGCAGTGTGCAAAATTTTTATGAAAGTGGAGTATGCATCCAGTGGAGAATAATTTTCAATTTGAAAGTCAGACAGCTCAAAATCTAGGATTTGCCCATACATTTTCCAATTTACACTTTTAAAGTTAGGGTAAATTGGAGAATGCATGATACCATTATTATACAACTGATCTCTATTTACATTATTATTTACAAAGACTTTTATGATTACAGGAAGATGATAGCTGCTGCCAAGAGGATCGTTATGTACGGACCAGTCACAAGAAAGAGCTAATGATGAGGAAACCAACGATAAATCCAATGCATTTGAACGCCACGATAGAGATCCAACAGTTGTTACATGACCATTATTTAATAATACCAAATCACTGTTGTCAATTATATCTAAAATGTCTCTGCCTCTAGAATCTATAGAGTGACAACCCCAATGTGTGTGATGAGCGTTAAAATCACCTGCAAAAATCATTGGTTCAGGTATTGAATCTATTAAAGACTGGAATTTAAGTTTATCAAAAGATGGTGTGGAATTCGCTGGGCAATAAAAACTAACAATACTTATTTCTACACTATGTAAAGTTATTCTAACACAAATGTTTTGTAAAGAATTGTCAGAAAATGTGTTGATTTTTTTGTAATTTATACTATTGTGAATTAAAATAGCTACTCCATTGTGTTTGTTGCCTATATCATTTCTTTCGGTTATATATCCTTTAATATTAAAACTTTTAATTGGCGTAAGCCAAGTTTCAGAAATAATAGCTATGTGTATATTGTTATCATATAAATATTTTGTAAGTGAAATCTTATTACTGATTATACTTTGTGCATTCCATTGAATAAAGTTAAGTTCCATTTACGGGAAAAGAAGCGTTGTTTCGGAAGGTTAGGTGTAGGGTTTCTTTAATAGTTGTAGAGTTTATTGGGTTTTCTTTTTGATTCAAAATTAATTTGGTGACTGCGTTAGTCAGAATGTTCATAAAAAAATCTGATTTAGTAAGATTTTCTAACTGAGTTTCTATGTTTCTTAATGACAAATGAGGGAAAGAATTTTCTTTAAATAGTTCGGAATAAGTGGTAGCTCTGGATTTGATTTTATTTTCTTCAATTTTGGCTTTCTTTTGTGGGCATGAATTTGAAATAGCAACATGGTTACCACTACAGTTTATACATTTGGCATCTTTTTGTTCAACTGTACAAGATTTGAAACTGTGAGAACCTGAGCAGATAGAGCATACTTCAGCATTTTTACAATATTGAGCGATATGGCCAAACCTCATACAGCGCAGACACTGCTTGACCGGCGGCACGTACACACTTACCTCATGTCTCCACGAGTCGAGGTATACGTACTGCGGGAGCTCTGTGGAGGCGAACGTCACCGCAACAGTCTGAGTGGGCTGGTACGAGACCGCACCACCCTCACTACGCACTCGACGCATAAACCGTCGGACTTGTATGACATTACGTGAGCTGCCAATAAGAGCCGAAATCTTTTTATTTGATAAATCGGTGGGTACTGAAGTGAGAACCCCAGTCACCTCCGTGTCGCTTGCCGGAATTGTACCTTTTAGACCTAAATCATCCAGAAGTTTCCTGTTTTGTAAGAATACATTGGCATTGTTAGATAAATCAAAAGTTATACCGATTTTGTACTTATTGATGGACTTTAGATGGAGTATACCAGTCACGCAATACTTTCGTATGGCGTGAGAAATTGCTAGTCTATCTTTGTCGCTAAAAGGCTTTTCTTCTTTGTGGGATACAAAAACTATGTACTCGGATTTTTTACTATTTTCAGGGTACTTTCTGGAGTACCCTGGTACCTTAAAGATTTGATATTTCGATGAAGCATCTTCTTCATCAGATGATGAGTCACTTATTGGAGGCCCATCGGGAGGGTCTTGCTTTTTCCTCTTCTTGCTACCCCCCATGACTCCAACACTTTCACATAAGAAACAAACTATTTACTATATATTTACAACGATATTAACAAGAAATGTACAGTAATAATAATAAACTTTGAATTTTTTAAAAATTGGGCGCCTTTCTCTAACAAGGTTCCCGCGCCTTTTTCCCTATTGTCCGCTAACGTCACCTGTCTTCTGTCAATCAATCAATTTCGAATTTTCGACCTCCATTCATCCTTCGCCTCATCAAAATACAGATTTTAACATCATTTTCAACGATTTTAGTATAAAAACGCAACTGAAATCCTTTAAATAAGGTTTGACTTAATTTTGTTAAGTTTGCTTGCGTATAAAAGTGGTATAAATATTGAAAATGGCGTTAATATCATCGCCGGTTGTGTTTGGTTTGCTGGCTCGGCTGTCTCGTCGTAGTTTTTCAAGTTCCAAGGTTTTGTCGTCTAAGCCAGTGACCGTCCGTGATGCCCTCAACCAGGCTATTGACGAGGAGATGGAAAAAGACGAGAGAGTTTTTGTCCTGGGCGAGGAAGTGGCCCAATACGACGGCGCATACAAAGTCACAAGGTGGGTTTTCGTCGCGTGATATAACCTTACTGAGGTAATTTTTTAGTAAAATTCAGTCTCAATTTTCGAGAAAATAATAGTATTTGATCGTCACCTTAGAATATTTTTACCAAGCATATGGTTATTCACATATTGCACATGAGAAAAGACAATGTTACATAACCAACAAGTTTGTTGACAGTATCACAGATGTAGTAATTTCAGAACGCCAGCAGACGTCATTTGAACCATAACAAACTACCCATTTCCTGCATATGGCAGGGCCTCATTGAATGAGAATGTGGCTTTTGAATATGATAAGCATTCTTTCAACTTGTTTTAAACCCACCACTGAAGTGCCATGGTATTTATACTGTATAATGGTATATATTTATTTAGCTCTTAATGCTTCAACACCCTAGCGGTTGCAGGCAACTGCATAACAATAGAATTTGCATTGTGTCTTGTTCACATACGCTTGAGGGATTAAAGCAAGAATGCTTTGTAAGTTTGTTTGTTCACCATAAAATAGATCCACAATATTTTTCTCATGTTAAATATGAAATACCATCAAAGCAAATTGTTAATTACGATTTCTCTAATCACCTATTTCAGAGGTTTATGGAAGAAGTATGGTGACAACCGTGTTATTGACACTCCAATCACAGAGGCAGGTTTTGCTGGCATTGCTGTTGGTGCAGCATTCGCCGGTCTCAGGCCAATTTGCGAGTTCATGACCTTCAATTTCTCTATGCAAGCCATTGACCATGTAAGTTTTATCTGAACAATCGTTAACAAAATATAGTAGATAATAAATTTTAATTACCCTACAAAATAACTATCTCCCCTTGTTTTGAGATTTGACTCTTTGGTTCAAATGAGGCTTTACCAGACTGTCTGTATATTATGCATACAAATTTAATTTAATAACTCCATCAAGCTCTAACAACACCATATGGGCAGAGATAATGAAAGTGGCATAATTTAAACAATTTATTTTAATGAAAAAAATCGAAAACAATCTTTGGATAACCTTTTCTTAATAATATTTTAATTTAAGCAAGACTGATAACACATATATATTTTTTATAAATTTGGAGCCACTATATTTTATATTGGTGATATTTTCTCTTGAATGGACTAACTATTACAAGTTTGAAATAGTGAATGTAATTAAAATGCCTTTATATCTCTAGAGATTCATATGATGTCAAAATAGGCACTTATCTACAGCAATTTAGGAACACTATTTGTTTAATAATATCATTAAGCTTCAAGAATTTTAGTATCTTTGCAGAATCACAGATGTTAACATAATCATTTTACTGTCTGATAAGATATCAAAGAGTCTGGGACGAGTGTAAATGAGTTTCACATTGTATTGTAAAGAAATTAGTTTAGTGTGTTTTTTTTTTCATAGTCAACATTTGTTATTATATGACTTTCAGCATCTTTAACTTGCTTGCTTGTTGACGATCCATGAACTTCTTATCAGTGCAGAAACATGTCTAGATATAATTGTAATCTTTGGCTTTTGATCCATACATCTAAAGCACTTTTTAATAACCACTCGACTGTCCGCGCTGTCAGACTATGATGTGGGAAAACTGTCCGGCGATATCGCGCGACATGTCGCTTGAAAAAACGATTATATAAAGAAAAGTATAGTTGTGATTACGAAAACAAAAATACTAGTAGATAGGTAATAGTTATAAATATATAAAAAGTTGAAAATATAGTATACTTACTATACTATAATGTGGTGGGCACTATAGTACCACTGACAGTTTACCGTAAAAAGAAATTGGCACTGTAGTGCCATTGGACTGCAGAGCGGTTAAGTAAATTAACACAAAGTGTTTTTTTTTTACATTATCGATCTAAACAGATTAAAAAGCTTGTTTCAGAAAGGCATACCAAGTTTTTTTTAAATTCTTAATTACAGTTGTATTTTATAAAATAATAAAAAAAAACATTGCTTTATTTTATGAAATATGTTATTTATGTGTGAAATGTATGATTTATTAATCACATACATTTCTTTGAAAATAGCAGAAGCACTTATATTATGGAAGTCCTAAATATAGGAGGTACCACATTCACCCAGACCTGATAAGATATTGACTGGTTGAATTTTATCATGATTGATGCATATTAAAAAGTTTATGACATCCTTTACAATGATTGAAGATTTTGATTTTTGTTTGCAATGATACAGACAATTAATATTTGTTCATGTTTCACTGTGTTTGTTTTTTAATTGCAGTGAAGACACAGATTTTCTGTGTTGTGACTTAATTATAATAATAAATATTGGACACCAATCACATACATTGCTCTGATCACAAAGTAGTAGCTAATTCACTTGTGTTATAGAAATCAGACACAACAGTGGTACCCAGACCCTAGACAATATGGGAAATTTTGATTTTTATATTGTTCCGTCCGGGAATAGAACCCGGGACCTCGGAGCGGCAGCCTTGAAACCTAGCTTGTTTAGCTACTACACCAGATTACCACCAGTTCAGGTCATAAACCAGGTCGTCATATAACAATTAATTAGTAATTAGACAATAACTTTAGTTTGAGCTACCTTCAAGTCAACCCTTTCCTCCATTTTCCAGGTGATAAACTCAGCAGCAAAGACATACTATATGTCAGCTGGGCAGATCCCCGTGCCGATCGTGTTTCGAGGACCTAACGGCGCGGCGTCCGGCGTGGCGGCGCAGCATTCTCAGTGCTTCGGCGCGTGGTACAGCCACTGTCCAGGTCTTAAAGTGCTGATGCCATACTCCTCAGAGGACGCTAAAGGTATGTCATCACCAGTATCAGCCAAAGGACGTTCACTGCTGTAGATAGGCATAGACCGGTCCCAAGTTTGCATCCACTGTGACCATATTATAAAAGTAAGTAATATTTATTGAAACAGACATATATGTATATGTAAGGACATCTTTATGTTTGTATGGGGCAAATTCCAACACCGTGTAAATGACACTAAAAAATAGCTTATGTAAAGCTTAATCGTTTTTAGAATGATTTTCGTCAGTAAAATATACTACCTACTTTTATTTAATACGTACATACAATAATAAAATTTAGCAATATTTCAAGAAGTATCCGTCAAGTACATGTCAGCCAATCAGCTGTGTAAAAAGACTAAAACCGTGCTTACGTATTTGTTTTGTCATTTTTGTTTAAGTTGTTAATTTTGCTTAAAGTTAATTTAACGTTTTTTTTTGTTTTTTTTTTTTGTTTCTTATCATAAAATCCCTTGACGTGTAAATGTTGCACACGTGTCTTTGGCGGAACGGTACACCAGGCAGCTGGTAAACTTATATTCGTCGCCACAAAAGAAAAAGAAGAAGAAGAAGATTAAAACCGGAAACCTATAATAACATTTGACATTGACAGATTTCCTTTTTTTGCACGATTTGACGTGATTTTGGCGATAAAATAGAAAGATGGAATTGCCAGGATTTCAAAAGTTTATTATTTAAACCACCTAAATAGAATTTAGTTACATATATAATAAACAGTCTAATTACCTGATTTTTTTGCTATTTACGGAGATACTGTATATGATCTTGGCATTTTTATACACATCTTTTTAACACAAAGTCATTTTGATACCACCAAATGCAATCATGTTTCTGGATATTTAAATCTGTTGCATCCAATACCTTAGTGCATTTTTTGTTTTTCTATTTGTGTATTTGAAGGTTAGGTAATGTTACTAAGGACGATCTTAGAGACATGGCACGCAGTGTGCACCTATAATTGATAATACAATTCCTTTTTAAATATCGTTAGTCACGAGATTGTAAATGTGATTATTATGTATACATTGCACTTGTAAAAAGCAGCAAGCAAGTCCAATTTATATTTTTAAGTTTGTGTAGTGACAAAACACTATAAAAACTAGAGATGGGCCGAGTACTCGGTTAATACTCGGTACTCGGCGGATTTTTTAATACTCGTTGGATCGTCGGGTTGCGAAAAAATGAACCGAGTAAAACTCGGTACTCGGTACTCGGCAAAAGTGCTACTCGGCGCATCTCTAATAAAAACAAAAATGAAATTGTCATTATTATGTGTTAGAAGAAAACTGTTTCTCTGAATTGTATCTATTGTAAATTATAAACACAAATACATTTTCATCGTGTCAGGTCTGATGAAGGCGGCTATCCGCGAGAACGATCCAGTCGTGGTTCTCGAAGACGAAATCCTGTACGGCATTCCTTTCCCGATGTCTGACGAGGCGCAGTCGCCCGACTTCGTTCTGCCCATCGGTACGTATTCTCTGTGTGTGAAGTTGGTGGTGGGGGAACCCTAATCGATGTCAGCGCTCGTAGTGACTAAAAAAGACATCTTTGGAGGACTTCTGACAAGTCACCGTTTCTTCAGCAATTTTAGTACAAAATTTACGTCCCCGTGAATTATATTTTACTAGCGTTCTCCTGCGACTTTATCTGCGCAATTGAGTTTGCTTCCTCCCCTAGAATCGTGATGCAGCGTGGTGTCTTATAGCCCAAACCCTTCCTCGATTGCTATCCAACACAAAAAGATTTTTCCTAATCGGTCCAGTCGTTTCTGTGATAAGCGCGTTCAAACATACACACTCTTCAGCTTTATAATATTAGTAAAAATTAATTGATAAAAATGGACACTGTAGAATCTACAAATGGGGTGGCCAACTTGATTGGACCCAAGATCTCTTGTTCACTAACGAGACCTTGTGCGATCTACCGTATGTAATTGGTAGATCGCACAGGGTCTAGAAATCTTAAATGAAATAGCATAATTCAGTACACAATCATGTAGCATTTTTTATTTAATTAAGAGAAAAAACATAAACGTGAAAATTATATGTACTAACTACTTATTTACGTATATTAGTGTGAGCATTGCGTCTGAGTATCTTCCACTAGTTTAGCATAATCTGGTTTGTAGTGGAGATTGCCAACCTTAAAGAATCCAATGTATGAGCGTCTGTCAAGCGAGAACGGTTTTTACTTTTCGTTTGCTTTAAGTATGAAAATGCTGACTCACATAAATATGTCGAACCAAAACACGAATAAAGTTGTTCAACACATTTCTTCAAATTTGGAAATTTTTCATTGGACACCAATGCCCAGAAATCTTGACTTGTGGATGACCTTGCTCTAAGAAATATGTCGCAGCGCAGAGTAATAATTTCGTTTTGTAACATCATGTGCTCCATTTGAAATGTATCTGCAAATTTTCTAGCCAATTCATAGATATCGCTATGGTCAATGGAATCATTGAACGGATAACTGATGAATTGAACCAAGTTCTCAATTTTTCTGAAATCACGTTGGGCAGTCTGGTCTACGTATTTATATTTTTTGCCTTGCCACGATCGACTGGACTAACAGTCGGGATCGACCGGTCGATCGCGATCGACCTGTTGGCCACCCCTGAACGAATAATTTCAATACTCCGTTGAAATAACTTTGGTTTATTCAACATCAGCCATTTGTCATTTAAACGTCTGCCAATAGTTTGTCACGCTGTCGGCACAGTCCCAATTGCTTATTTACAAGTATTTCGTCGGCTTATTCTAAGAATTCATTAAGTGGCCAAAAGCGAATTATGAGAAATGAACGAAGGACCTCCGCGACAGCGTACGAAAACTAAGTTTGCTCCCTCCCCTCCCGTCGGAGCGTGGTGTTTTATAGCCTAAAGCCTTCCTCGATGAATAAGCTATCCATCACAAAATGAATTTTTAAAATCGGTCCAGTAGTTCCTGAGATCACCTGAATATTACTTTTGACGCCAAATAATAAGTAACCAGAACAGGAATTCTAATTTATTCAATAAAATTGGTAAATCATTGAAAAAGAGAGTTTTTAGTAATTGTAGGTTATCTATTTGACCTTTATTATGTTAACATTAGAATTTGATAATATTCCAGTATAATGATCAGTTCTGACATCAAAGCCATAACACGTGTTTTTATTGATATTACATTTTATGCCCTATTTTACACACAATTTACACTTCTCAGTAAGATTCTGTAGGTGGTAAAGGATATTGACCAAAGCCGGGCCCAGATTGCGTCTTAGTAGTTTATATTTCAAAAATATTGTGTGAATTATAATTGTACTGGTATTTTAAGGGTAACTAAATAAGTATTGATTAATTAATAAAATGTAACAATTACCTTCCGAATGTATCAAAATGAATGTAGGTGAGGTGCAATAACTCTGTAATCACAAAACATAACCTCAAAAAGTCTAATCTGCCATTGAATTCCTCGTAAACCACTCATTATTTTTCAAAAATATTTTTGACTGTATTCTTTTAAATATTTATATATTTTATCCAATCATTTTGTGAAGACGCATGCAGACGCAAAGTGGGCCGAGTTACTAAAGAGTTTTGGTCAAGATCCTTTTTTCGTATACATTTGTTTCTCCTGCAAAATAGACAGAAAGCGACCTAAAGTCAATCTTCATAAGGTCCATTTCAAGTTGCGTAGTTGAAATAGTCTCATTTGTATTTCAGGCAAAGCGAAAGTGGAGCGTGAGGGACGCCACGTGACCGTGGTCTGCGCGGGCCGCGCCACGGACACCGCGCTGCAGGCCGCCAACGAGCTGGCCGGGAAAGGTACGCGATTTTCAACCCTATACACACATGTATAAAACCCGGTGTTAAAGCAAATGGTTTGTTTACAATGTAAGTTCAAAGCATAATCAATAGATGGCGCCACCTACCACTTGCATCGCGGTATGACTCGGAATTTTCTGATGAGTAGGTCTAGGACAGAACAGAAATGATTATGATATAGGTAGAGATAAATAGGTTTTGGAGTGCATCTTATAAAATTCAAACTTGTTTTATTTCGGAGCAGGGGACAAATTTATTCATCCGCCCAATTGCTAGTCGGAATCGCGCACTGAGGGTTCCGTGCCAATTGAAACTAAATTATTTATTTTTATTTATTTAAACTTAATTGCACTGTTAGTGGTACAATTGGCGGACTTAATGCCTTATGGCATTCTCTACCAGTCAACCGCTTGTTGTTTAGTTGTAGCTTGGAACGGTAGGCAGAAATAATTAGGGGTCAACTTCCACTCAGACAAAATACCACAATATTTTGTTTCGCAGAGTGATGTTTTAAAGCCTAAAGCCTTCCTCGATAAATAAGCTATCCCACACAAAAAAAAAAAAAACAAATCGGCCAGCAGCTTCTGAGATTAGCGTGTTTAAACAAACTGTATATGCAAAACATCTTTCCATTTTATTATTACAGGAAAATACCCTATTATGATCATTCAATCAAAACTATAAGCTAATCTTGACGTGCACAAGTAAAGCTCAACGTATTTGACGCTCGTGCAAAGCGGTAATGAAATCTTATTTAATGCTATCCCCAGGAATCGAATGCGAGGTGATCAACCTGCGCTCGCTGCGGCCGCTGGACTTCGACGCGATCGCGCGCTCCGTCGCCAAGACGCATCATCTCGTCACCGTGGAGCAGGGCTGGCCTCAGTCTGGTGAGTGCACCTGCTCTTATACTATACTAGCGGACCCAGCGAACTTTGCTTCGCCCCTGGCACCGTCCCGCCCCGGCCCCGTCTCGCCCAGCCTCGTAATTTTAAAAGTTAACAAAAACACTATATATATAGTTGATCAGTTATCGAGCGGGATGAAAAATGATCAAATTACAAAAATTTTGGGTTGTATGTATTTTTAATGCCACATTGTAAAAAAAAAAAATTCGTCGAAAAATTAAAAAAAAATAAAAATAAGTGCGAACAACCCTTATAACTTAGGGTTACGAAAAATAGATAGTAGCCGATTCTCAAACCTACTGAATACGCATATAAATTTTGGTAAGAATCGGTAAAGCCGTTTCGGAGGAGTACTGGAACGAACATTGTGACACGAGAATTTTATACATAAGAATTATTTTTTAACACACTTGCTCAAAAGGACGTTTTTATTCCACCGATTTTTGGCTCCTAATCCTAGATATTAAACACGCGTGCTTTTTCAGTATGTTATTGCACTAGTAGTCATACGTCTTATGACTCAAAAGCTGCACTTTGTGATTAAAGCAAGCCACTTTGCACAGTGATAGTTAGGACCGAAATAAGCGATTTCACCCGCAGCAGCCACAGTTTCACCCCTTAGGAACAGAGATGTCGCCACTTTTCTAAAATAACAATTAAAAATTTCTACAAATCCAACTAATGCACCGATTTCGATGAAACAGGTGTCAAATTAAAATTTATTATATCAAAATCCATCGATGTAAATAATTAGATTTGCCCGTACCATACTTTTGGCCGCGGCGAAATGGTCAACATCGAAATGAGTGAGCTCACTTATTCGCAATCAGTGCTCATCTGACTGCTGTGACATTTGGACGCTTCGGAAATACGTGATAAAAATCGAAAAGTGTGTCGAAATGCCTTCTTGTGCGTTTAGAAAGTGCACGAATAACTCAAGAAACACTAATAAAAGCAGAGGTGTAACTTTTCACTCGTAAGTACTTAGATTTAATTAAATAATGAATATTTTTATTTCGTCTTGTTAAATATGACGCAGTTCAAATCTCTTTCGCATGACAGAGAAACTAGTATCGGCGTTGCCGCAAGACGGAAAGAGATGTAACTATTTCCTCGGTACCGCCACGTATCGGGCCGCTGTGTCTTCGATATGACCAATTTAAATAGACACCCGCTTGAACCGCGGACGAGTTAATACAGGGGCACATCTTTGATGGTCGTAAACAAACGCGAATAGTTCGGTAACGACAGCAAGTTTGATACGCGGTATTTTTTTAATTTTAAATATGATTTCAAAGTAGAAAATATTATTTTAAATATAATTTCAATGTACAAAATATTATTTTAAATATGATTTCGATGTACAAAATATTCTTTGCCATTTGATTATAATTGTAATTTTTATGATTCGGTTAAAAAACGTTATTATTTCGATCCGTATTTATGCATTATTGTTCAATTCGATAATATTCACTGTGTGCTAATGACGTACATGATATAATTAAGTATTCTATATAATATATATGTTCCTTCGTCTATTTATCTGGGAAATTAGAAATGAATGTTTTTTGTTGCAATATATGTTTGAGGCAAATTTTGCAACCCAATCAAATTTAACATTTTCAACCGACTTTTAAGTGAACTTAAAAGTGAGAAACAAGAATAATAATTGATGTCACGCATATAACGTTTATGCTGGCTGGCTTCGACCTAAAAAAGGTTAATCTCTGTGCTACTAGTATTAGTTACTTTTAAGTTTATATTAATGTCGAGTTAAATTTTATCTGCGCTTTATATACTGCTCAAAAGAATATAAGGGCCGTCTGCAAATTTCTGGTTTATTGTGTGACTGATTTCGTATTAATCCAAAAAGTGAAACATTTGGCCACTTTATTAAATGTTTGTTAGCTTAATTAACTACAAAATGTTTGTATCACAGTTATTTAAAATTTAATTTATTACTGTTTTAAATAGGTTTCACGTAATGTCCAAATTGCTGGTGGCCCTTATTTTCTTTTAAGCACTATACATAGGGTAAGAAAAATACGAACGATCCGTTCGAGGTGTTCATTGGTATTGGTAAAGTTTAAGGATCACTCCTATTTCTGTTATGTATTGAGTACTTTTTTACGTTTTAGATTCCCGCAAGACCCGCGTTGTAGAGAAAAGTGGATAAAAATAATACAACGAGACCAAAGAGATGATGAGTGGTTGCCCACACAATTCAGCCGAGTCTGTTCTGCACATTTTAACGAAAATGAGTTGTATATGACGCCGACGGGTAGACGAAAAGTTAAAATTCACGCGATTCCGGCTGTTCACCCAACCTTGGAATTATCAAATGATTTTGATGCGGATCAAGAAAAAGATAAATGCGGCTCACCCCTTCGAAATGTATATGTGTCGGATACAGATTCTATTTTCGATTCACCGAGGAAAATACATCTTAAAAAAAAATTGAGACTTGAAAAAATCAAAAAAGAAAAATATAGAAGAGAGGTACTAAAGCTGAAGAAACAAAACAAGTATTTAAAGACCAAAAATGTTTCTCTGCGTGAATTAATAAAGTCTTTGAAAACCAAGAAATATTTCAATAAAGAAAATTTAAATGAAATAACACAGAAGGCTGAGGATGCAAATAAAGATTTCTTACTTGCCATCGCTAAAAAAAGGAGAATAATTCCGCCAGCTCTTAGAAAATTCTATGCGACGTTACATTATTATTCACCAGCTGCTTATAAGTACGTTAGGGGAAAATTTAATAATACAATGCCACATCCACGTACTATAGCCAAGTGGTATGAGAAAAGCGATGTTTCTCCTGGATTTACTCAACAGGCATTTGAAAGACTTCGTGAAAAATCTAAGCAGAAACCAGTTACAGCAACATTGATTGTTGATGAAATGGCAATACGCCAAAGGACAAATTGGAACGGTCGAAAGACGATGGGACTTGTTAACGAAGGTTTAGGTCCAAAAGATGAAATTGCAACTCAGGCGTACGTTTTCATGCTGGTTTCAAATACTGAAAACTGGAAAATTCCTTTAGGCTACTTTTATATAAACGGGTTGCGGGCGGAACAACGTGCCAATTTAATACAAATGTGTATAACTAAATGTTACGACGTTGGTGTCAACGTTATTGCATTGACATTTGATGGTTGTTCAGCGAATGTTGCAACAGCAGAAATTCTGGGATGCAATTTTAAAAATATTGACTGCTTAAAAAGCACTTTTCCTCATCCAGCATGCAGTAATAAAAGAGTCGCTGTTTTTTTTGATGCATGCCATATGCTTAAATTAGTACGAAATACGTTCGAATCAAAAAAAGTTTTATTTAGTGACGCCGGACGGGTTGAATGGCTGCACTTAGTCAAGTTGCAAAAACTTCAAGAAAAAGAAGGCTTCAAGTTCGGAAACAAACTAACATTACGTCATATTGCGTTCAGAAATCAAATAATGAAGGTTAACTTAGCAAGCCAATTACTAAGCAGAAGCGTAGCAATAGCGCTGACTTTATGCTCAGAGATGCTTACTGGCAGAAGTTTCAGAAATGTTGATGCAACTATAGAGTTTATCGAAACGTTCAACAATTTGTTCGATATATTTAACTCTAGAACTTACAAAACAGGATTCAAGCGGCCGATTACTGCAGAAAACGAAACTGAAATAATAAACTTTCTTGGCAAGGCAGAAAATTATATAAAATCACTCAAGATTTTTAACAAAGTAAAAAGAACCAGAGGGAGAAGGATAAAAATAACTATTACTAAAAAATTAGTCGTGAAAGCAAAATGCAAAATGGGATTTCTGGGGTTTCTAATAGACATACAAAGTTTGAAATACTTGTACGCAGAATTAGTCCAAAAAAACAAAGAAATGGATTACTTGTCAACGTACCGGTTTAGCCAAGACCACATTGAACTTTTTTTCGGTCTCATAAGGCAACATGGCGGGCACAATAATAACCCTACAACAGAGCAATTTCGTGGCATTTACAAAAAAGCACTCTGCCACCTGGAACTTCGAAGTAGTTTTGCGGGTAATTGCTTGCCTATAGATAACTGTTCCATATTGAGTTGTTCATCAGCCCTTGAAAAAATAAATACGACCACCTCAGGATTCCGGGACACTGATATGGACTTAACGACAAATACGCCACAACCTGCTGAAGACGAACAATGCGAAATAAACAGTGACATTCTGTCAAGTTTATTGGACGAGGAAAAGGATATTAGCGAGATTTCAAAGCAAATTGTTGGGTATATATCAGGGTGGGTCGTTAGGAAAATTGTAAAAAAAATTGAATGTGACACATGTTGCAGCGCTTTGATTTCCCATCAAAAATTGAGTTTTCACAGGTTGATAACTTTAAGAAACCTTGGTGGCTTACTTTTTTCCTCGCAAGACGTTTTTAATATTTGCTTGAAAACGGAGTCATATCTTAAGCTCCAAAAAAAAATACAGGGCAATAATTATATGTACGACGAAAAGCCTTACAAAATATTTCAAAATAAAATTTTGAAATTATTCATTCAATCAGACGTCTTTGGAAATCTAAACGGCCATTCTTTGGAACATCCGTGTACATGGAACCATAAAGTTCTTTTAATAAAATCAATAATAAAGCACTATAGTGATGTACGCCTGCATCATATGCACAAAAATATAAAAAAGACGAAAAGGCAAAAGCTTAACAAGTTAATTTTATTTCATGGTGAATAATAAATAATGATTATTCAAACATAACTGGTTTTATTTTTACTTCTCCGTTAAAGTTCTGACGGTACAACATTTTTAAAAATGTATTTACATAGAATAATATTACGAGATAATAATTTGAACGTGTGATGAGCTTGCTGACCGTACCTACGCGCGCGTCACACCGCCATGTTGATGACTCACGCCGCTGACGTCACGCGTTCAAAATGTTACTACACTTTTGAGCATTGAGGGCTAATCTAATTATTTACATCGATGTCAAAATCATGGTCTAGCTAGATATTACTGACCAAACATGCACAAATATATATTTTTAGTTTAGAAAAAAAAATTCGTCGCTTTTTACTTCATTTTATCAAAAATATATATGGCTGGGTATGTTTTTAGATAGTTCGAATAATTGTTTTGAAAATACGGAATTTGGTAAAGAAAACCGCACTTCAATATCTCTAAAAGTTATTGAGATATATATTTTTTAATGTTGGCAGGAATTTTTCTGGCGCACCAACATCAATGATTATGAGTACCTAATGTTTTGTTATATGTAGGTATATTGAAAAGAGCGATAAGCGACAAAATTATGCTTGATTTAATTTAATTTCATCTGAAGTAGCAAATTTTTTATCCGCAAAGGAACATAGATGGCGCCACTTTCTTTGAAAATTGCAAAAAATTCTACAAGCCAAACCACCGCACCAATTTTGATGAAAAGGGTATGAATGAAAGATAAATACAGAAAGATATCATAGAAAGAAATGCTTTTAACCTCGCGACATTATAAAATGCCCATATATTTTTTTGGTTCAGAAAAAAATTGGTTTAGCTGCTTTTTACTCAATTTTATTAGAAATAATAAAAGTGGGGTATTTGAAGGGTAATTGCCATTTAATGATTGATTGATCCAATGATTGCCAATTAATTATAGTAATATACAAAGAAAACCGCATGTCAATACCCTTAACAGTTATTGAGATATTACATTCATCATTGAAATCATTGCGCCCGAGAAGTTACTGCCTTAATTAATAATTTTATATCTCAGAGATTATTGAAAATATTGACATGCGGTTTTCTTTGTATAATACTGTACTTAATTAGAAATTATATAAATCACCCTTAAAATACCCAACGATAATTATTTTTAATAAAATTAAGTAACAAGTAGCTAAACCAATTTTTTTCTGAACTAAAAAAAAAATATGGGCATTTTATAATGTCGCGATGTTGAAATCATTACTTTCTATGATATCTTTCTGTATTTATCTCTGATTTGATACCCTTTTGATCAAAATTGGTGCGGTGGTTTGGCTTGTAGAATTTTTTGCTATTTTCAAAGAAAGTGGCGCTATTCTATGTTCCTTTGGGGATGAAAATTTTGCTACTTCAGATGAAATTAAATTAAATCAAGCGTAATTTTGTCGCCAATCGCTCTTTTCAATATACATATTACTTAAAAATGATAAAACAAAACATTTAGTTCTTAATAATCATTGATGTTAGTGTGCGTGAAAAATTCCTGCCAACATTAAAAAATATATATCTCAATAACTATTAGAGATATTGAAAAGCGGTTTTCTTTATCAAATACCGTATTTTCAAAACAAGTATACGAACTAACGAAACACATACCCAGCCATATAATTTATTAAGTAAAAAGTGACGAAAAATATTTTTTCTAATCTATAAAAATAAATTTGTGCATGATTGGAAGATACTATCTTGTCAATGTTATTTTTTATGGTAAACAGTATAATTATCTCAGATTTGATACCATTTTCATTAAAATCGGTGTCGTGGTTTGACTTGTAGAATTTATATATTGATTTTTAAAAAAGTGGCGCCATCTCTGTTCCTGAGGGGTGAAACTGTCGCTGTTGCGGGTGCAATTGCTTATTTTGGTCCTTACTATCACTGTGCAAAGTAGCTCGCTTGAATCAGAAAGTGCAGCTTTTCGACGAAATTTCGCCATAAGACGTATGACTATAGTGCCTTAAGTTTACATTTGTACCCTAGTACCAAGTAGTAGAAGAAGAAAGGATACAATTTATTCGGGTTATTATAACTTTTATTTCACTAATTGTTTAAATAATTAAAAACTAAATAAAGAGTCTTGTTTTTTCCTCGCAAGTGTGTTGAAAAACGTCGTATGAAACACGTGTGGCTGTGACCATAATATACGCGGCTTTCTTATGGCACACAATATCGCCTTGTATATAATGGTAAACTTATCAAATTTGTATCAATAAGTACTATTATTGTTATCACTCCTATAGGTTCACTGTCCGCGAAATCATAATCATAATTTTATTGTCAATACTGTGTACAAAAGGTGGTAACAATAACTTTTTAGTTTCAACAGTTATCCATTTCGGATGCACAATATAATAATATAAAATTTAAAATAATAATTAAAAAAAATTCAAGAATTAATATTACGTCAAAAGTGATTAAAATATTCATCTAGGTTATAAAAACACTTCTGTATCAAGTATTCTTTCAATTTCTGTTTGAATTGCGGGTTTTCTAGTGTTTTATATAATGAGGCAAATGGTTAAACACTCGAGTTCCTGTAATCAAGGTACTCTTGTTATAAATTTAACTTGAAGATTTCAAAGTACAACTGATATAAGCAAGTTAATAAATCCGTTTGTCTCCTTACGCGCAGGCATCGGCGCGGAGATCTGCGCGCGCGTGATGGAGTCGTCCACGTTCTTCGAGCTGGACGCGCCGGCGTGGCGCGTGACGGGCGCGGACGTGCCGATGCCGTACGCGCGCGCGCTCGAGGCGCTGGCGCTGCCGCGGCCCGCTGACGTCACCGCCGCCGTCGCCGCCGTCGTGGGGAACAAGTGAGTGCGCTGCGTAGTGGTTAGTTCGACGTGTCGCCGATAGATGGCGCTAGGTGTAGGTAATAGTTCATGTTCTCGCCAATAGATGGCGTTAAGTGTAGGTAACGTATATTTTCACTGCGCGGTTTATAGATGGCGCCGTTTTGCAGTACAAAGCTACCAGTCGTGGGTACGCTGCTGAGAAAACTCAACGGCTCTTGGACGCACTGCCTGACTGGCTCGATCACTGGCGGATAGCAGTGAACGCAAGGAAAACCTCGGCCATACTCTTTGGTGGGGCAAGAAGACGGCTACCACCACCACTTCAGCTGCGCGGAACCGACATAGAGTGGCTTCCTCAGGTCACTTATCTCGGGTGCCGTATAGACAGGTCACTAAGCATGAAGTGGCAAGTCAGCCACGTCATCCGCATAACCAAAATGGCGCGGAATATGCTGAGACCTGTCCTGAAATCTCGATTACTTCTGAGAACCAAACTCAGCATCTACAAGACATATGTCCGATCCCGTCTTACGCTGCCCCAGCATGGTACGTTTTGTACTCCAAACGGCGCTGCGGGCCCAGCAAAACATCTCGCTTCGGGTGATCACCGGAGCCGGCCGTTACGTCAGCAATGACGTCATCGCTCGCGACCTGTGCATGCCTACGGTGAAGGAGTTTGTTGTCGGACTCACGCGTCGTATGTTCGACCGCGCAGACAACGGCCCTCACCGTCACCCACGCGCACCACCGAAATTGACACTCCACGGACTCGACCCACTGTCCCCGCTTCATGCCGGCTGATGTTCGCCCGGACACGCTCCGAGGCTTGAGCTCACCGGCACAGCAATCGACGTGCATACACCGGACTGACGATACACAGCCCCATTATCCCCCCCCCCCCCCCCCATCACCTTTCTTAACCCTGGGTGTCGCTGTCTTGCCAAAGAAGGCTAGAGTTCCGGGGCCTGGACAAGCCCAATCACCCTGGACACTCCGCCTAACGTGCGGCCGGCCCGGTCACCGGGGGTCCTGCGGGGACCCTGAGTTGAAGCCGGGGAAAAGGGCCACCGCCCGTCACCCCAACCGCCTAGAAAGGGCGAAGAAATCTACGACGACCGTCTTGCCAATAGATGGCGCTAGGTGTAGGTAACGTATATTTTCACCGCGCGGTTTATAGATGGCGCCGGTTTGCAGTACAAAGCTGCCAGTCGTGGGAAACAAGTGAGTGCGCTGCTTAACGTATTAGTATTTATACAGGGTGTCCCGAGAAGAGAGTGCCAAACTGACACTGGAGTTAGACCTTTCAGATATACTCTAGATTTTTTATTATGCAACTTATTGTCTTATAAATGGCACACCAGACTGACATTGAAGACAGCTTAGCAAAAAACGTTTTAAGTAAAAATAAAATGAATCTTATAAAAGTGTCGTAGTTTGGGAAATCATGCCACTTTCATGTTTTTTTTTAATATAAAAAAAAATACAAAAAAGTGGCATTATCTTCCAAACTATGAGACTTTTATTAGTCATGTTATTTTTATTTGAAAGGTCTAAGCTACCTACAGTTTCAGTTTGGCACGCTCTTTTTGGGACAACCAGTATATTGCCTTATGGTCTTCTCTTGTGGTGTTCTGCTGCGGTCATCGATACCAACTTTATCTTACAGAAACGAGCAATTCGTGCCATCCACAAACTTAGTCTTCGCGAATCCCTAATTATTTAAAGAAATTAACATCACTGTCGCTTCTCAATACATATTTGATAATATCGTGTACTATCGTTAAACTTAAGATCTTTTTTAAGAAAAAGAGTAACAGTTATTCGTATAACAAGAATAAGTAATACAAAAAATAAAAACAAACTTGCCATTCCAAACTTCAGATTAGCCAAAAAAAGTTAATATATTTTTGGGAAATTGTGTCAAACTTTCCAATAATACACCTAATAATGTTATCGAAACTAACTATTATTAATTTAATTTTCTTGTCAAAAGTACCCTAATGTCGAAGGGGTATTATAAAATTCAAGATTATCTAAATGACGAGAATGTATGGACACTCCAGCCTGCACCAGACTGATGTACCTACCTGTTTATTTTGATTTGTATAATTTTTGTGGCAGCTAGTAGTAACTTGAGCTTGTTCCGGCGTTTCTTCGCAGCACTTGCCAGATTTTCTGTGTCCTGTCTCGAAGCGCTAGTAGGGCCCAAAAGATAAGGAGACATGTTCTGACCCCATATGGGCCACATTTGATTGATATTAATTGTTGTCGTTTATAAGTGGCATTCTGTGTCCTACATTGATAACATTTAAAAAAATTCATCTGCACATTTTGCATTTGCAACATAAAGGCTCCATATTTTTTCATTTTAATTTCTTTTCAGTATTTTCTCTAATAATAATTGTTTAAAAAATCTCCATTCTACAAGAGCGTAAGTACATGAGGTTGGATGTTACGAGGTCACGTCTTTGTATTTTCGATTTTAAAATAAATTTGGGTTTATAATGTTGTGGTCTGTATCAATTGTAGAATTAAGATGTCGAGATCAATGGTTTATCCATTAAGTTTTTAATTTAACTTTACTCTGCAACATCACCTGATTTTAGTTATGCAAACAGTAACCAAACAAAGCTAACGTATCATATTTCGAATGAGGAATTGTGATGAATAATTTGTATATGACCTTAAAAAAATAATTTGCAAATAGTTTTTTGATAATCTTCAATTTACCATATCGTAATTTATCGATAATGTCCAATACAACACCGGAAATAACAACAACACTAAATGTCAAAGTGACAGCTGACAGCAAGCTCTTACTTCTTTCTGCATGCAATGTCATTGCAAAGGCGTAATCTGTAAACTGCCAACTTCCATGTTCTTTTTAGTCTTTTTTATTTAACTTTAAAAATAAAGCTCAAATAATAAAATTAAATGTTTAGAATTGCTAAGTCGTGAAATGGTTTTTGAATATTCATACCTTTTTTAAAAATGAAATATTGTTTATTGAATAAATGATTTTTGACTTTGACCACTTTAGTAGGTGATGGTAGTGACTAGCAGGGGTAGTGACTAGCACTTTAGTAGGTGATGGTAGTGACTAGGTGGTGTAGTAATAACTCCGTAGAAGGTTGTATAAGAAATATATATTGAAGTAAACTTAGCCTAGTATTTATATAAAAATATGTATACAGCTAACCAATAAAAAAATCTACATTGTAGCTATTCAGTGAAAAAAAATGGATACAGTCGTCGTGTCGGTTAAGTGTCTTACGGTTGATTCACGCTACACCGTGCCGGGGCCGGGCCGTGATTCACCGGGGCGTGATGAAACATTAATGCCTGACCGTGCTCCGCCCGGGTCCGGACGTGGCACGGCGTTGGAATGTCGGAGGATTGTTTTTCCGGCTCCGGTACGGTCCAGCCCCGGCACGTTGTAGCGTGAATCATCCTTTATTCGTCTCAAAATATTTACAAAAATCGTATTGATATAAAGATCGACAAGTCAATGGCCAAGAGTTTATTGCTGTACTTTTAGTTAACAAAGTTAGCTTTTCAACGTAAATAAATGATTTGGCAACAATAACATTTAATTCTGCCAAATAATACGTTTTATTACTAAATTAGTAAGCTGTTGTTAAATTAGCTAACTGTTTTACGCTTATATAAAGCATTAAAATTGTGACATTAATTTCTGATTGTTTATAGTTTTTTTTTAAATTTATAATTGCCACAAACACACAAATTTTTCATTCTGAGTCTTTTCAATATCTTTAAAACATTAAAGTAAATTAATATTACTTACCTATCACATTTTTATTATTATTTTGTTATACATATATTAACTAACCAAATGCAATATTTATTAGGTGACTTTTTTCGTCTGTCTTTAAAAAATAGTAACAAATCAATTCAGTTGTTAAATGAACTCTTTGTTATTTTATTGATTTACTTGTTTTGACCATTTTAACACTGTCTCATTAACTTGATTGATAATTTTCCTTACCCCTTAGACTTGAATGATCATGCGATTAGCCAAGTGACTCAATCTTGATACGTTACTGATAAAAAGATCTGCCTAATGAGATATCTAGGAGCGAAACAAAGAAAAACACTTGCCACATACAATTTTTGACGAATTTCTTTGTTCGGTATACGTCAACTGAAAGTTATACTAAATACTTTATTTATTTATTAACCATGCATGGGTATTTCTTACTTATATCGCATTTGGAGGTGTAATAAATATTCACCCTTGATTAAAAAGTGTACGCATGTATTCCTACTGACCTTAATCAGCGAAACACTACTTTTATTTGATAATTTTAAAAGCTTAATTTAAACGTCATGTTCATTAGTTAAAAAAAAAAAAAAGTTTTTTTTTAACTAATGAACACTTTGCGATTTCAACGATACTAACTCATATTGCTTGACCTTATCTTTTCTAAAATATTTCGCTATTTCTAGCAACGTCTTGTCCTTGGTTTCCGGCAAATACTTATAAGCCACCGACACCAGTATCGTTGAGTTGATTGCAAAAAACAAAAAAGAACCGTCAGTCCCTAAGTTTTTCAAAATAAACGGAGTTATTTTAAGAACTGATCCCAAAACGAGTTTAGAGAACAATGCAGTTACACAAACACAAAAACTCCTGGCTCTTATGGGAAGCAGTTCGCCACTAATGGTCGATGACATTATCATCGGACCGCAGGCTATGGACAAAGAAAACGCCATCAGTAAAGCGATGGACACGTACCCGTTCTCGATTATCACATTCAGTCTAATAAGGAACAAATACGCAGCTATTATGAACAACCACATGGTGGCCAGAGACGATGCGCCCAGAAACAGTGTTCGTCTTTTGAGAAACCTCGACAAACCGCTTCCCGAATACATCCCCAGGACCGTGATGCCGTCCAGGACTAACATCCCGATGTGTGCCTTGGTTTGGCTGTTTGTTATCTTCTTTAGAATATCAATAGAATAAACTGTAAGCATCAGTTTCCCCGACATGTGGTATGTGGCGTTAAGCAGAAAATAAAGACCAATCGGCTTGTATATACCCGGCTCGGTGATCAAAGAAGCGTAGCTCCTTACGTGTTTAATCAATGTTTTCTTGGGCTTGATTCGACTTTTGTTAGTCTTCATGGTATCTATGAGTGCTTCCAACTCATTTTCTGCGACATTCTTGGTCCCTTTCAGCCACCGATGAGACTTCGCACATTCGTCGTATCTCTCTCTCTTCGCCAGCCAGTACGGTGACTCAGGTATTATCAGTATGATGATAAAAATGTAAATACAACAAGCGAGTCCAAATAGTCCTAAGTATTTGTATGGAAGGTATAGTCCCATTGCATTTGCGACCCAAATACCCCAGAATAAGGTTGCAGATTTGATTGTTAAGAATAAACCTCGATACCTAGGAGCGGTGTACTCCGTCAAGATGAGGAGTGCGGTAGACGTTTGTGAGGCGGCGGTGCTCCCGTGTAGGATCATGCTGATAAGTACTTGTAAGGGATTCTGGCTAAAATAAAGGACGGCGAACGCTGCAACCCCATTTGTCATTTGTATCAATACCGTTATTTTGAGTCCGAATCGATGGGCAGATATTGTCAATATGAATACCCATATCATCCCAAAATAGCTGGCTATCGAAGCTGAAACAAATAAAAAATATATCCTAATTGTATTATATGTTTACCATATTTTAATATAAAATCTTTGTAATGAAAAATACTAACATATCCACGAAGCCATTTCGTCGCTAACGTACTCGGTGGAATTTCCCGCATTCCTCAACTGCGGTATAGTAACAGTTGGCGTTCCCAACACCATTCCAAACATGAAATAATACGACCATGCAATGCTGCACACCATTGCCTGAAAACGATAAGCACAAAATAAGCAAAGTACGAAATGTCATTTATGTATATCAGAAACAAAAATGGTCCTAATATATATCCCTGGAGCACTCCCATTGTTAGAGGTGCTCTAGAAGACTTTGTTTCATTTAGATAAACCTTGAGGTCTCCCTGTAAAATAATATTTTAAAAGACTTAGCGCATCAACAGACCGTTTTTTTGCCAACATGATCTATTTTATCGATTGCCTTTGAAAGGTTACCACCCCTATAGCATCATGCCTACTGGCAGGGATTAAAATGTCGTAATTTACAGCACTTGACCAGCTAGTGGCAGGTGCTAGTCTATGTCCCTTTATTATATTAAAGGTTTTAAAAAAAAACTAACAAAATGCTCAGAATATAACTTTTAGTATTTAAATTCAAATTCAATGTATTCAGACGACATATCAAATCAATAGTCACCCTGGGCCAGCCAGCTACTGATGGACTGCGCCCGATAAGGTTAAGAAGTAAGATAGAAAAGAGTTTTATACTTAAAACGATGATATTGCGGCGATGCGAAATTGATTTGTCTATGGTTCTGCATACATCACTATCTAGTTCATAGATTAGCCAGATTACGTCTTTAGATGGTCGCGTATTATTAAGTGTAAAAGTTTGATATACAATTTATAAAGTTAATTTGTTACAATTAAATATTTAGCACCATTTATACTGAAAAAAACCGGCCAAGTGCGAGTCGGACTCGCTCACTGAGGGTTACGTGCCAACTTTAACTAAATTAGGGAATCCACTTACTTCCACTTAGTAAAATACCACAATATTTTGTTGGCAGCAAAAATATCTTTGTTTTTCAGAGTGTTTGTATGAAGACCAAAGTTATGCTTGCGGTTGTTGAGATCTACATTACTTTTTTTTTTCAAAATTTACACTCGCTTAGTATAGAAGTTAGATGGGGGGACGCCCATTTTACCACTTTGGCTATGAAACGTTAGACTTTGAAATAAAATGGTTTTAGGAACCTCTACGTCATTTTAATAGACCTATCCATAGACACCCCACACGCATAGGTTTGGCTTTTTTTCGGTTTAAGTGTCATGTATTACCCTGAAAAATGAAATGTGCCATTATTTTAAGTAAGTGAACTGTGAAGTAGCATTTGCAACACATCATCTTAATTTGTTACAAACGTCAAGTAGCCAATTGTTTTAACAAACAAATAAAATGTTTAATAAATAAACACTCACCTGCCTTAAAAATAACTTCCATTGAAAGATATCAGAATCACTTTCCATTATAACAATTATGTTCTAATTAAAAATTAATTAAAAACCCTCTCTCTCGACTGACATAGAGCGACTCGCCTTTCTACAAATTATGAATTCGTCGAAAATTTCAGTTGTACAAACACAATTATAATATTGATTCATTAATTTATTTTGTTCAACCTTGTATTCAATATAAAGCCGGATATTTTAACTTAAATGTTTTGCAATAAAGGATATACTTTAAGATCTAAATGCATTATTCATAAAAACGAGAACAAACATTGACTGTCGGCCAATAGAAATAGCAAACGGTTATTATAACTATCAAGAGATGTATTTCTAAGCCTTTATAATAACCCTCGGTCATTAATTTATGAGAAATCACTCATGGGGTTTACGAATAAGAACTGAATAAGAACTGCAGGAATGGTTTAAATTCACAAATGGAGCCGGTAGGTGGCGCTAAGAAAAAAGGTTGATGAAAATAAAGTCAACTCCTCTACTTAATGTAATAAGCCTAAAAAGATACTCGCAAAGTTTTTTTTTTCATTTAATAATTGTCGATGACGAAATGAACGTAATGAAAAACACTTTGGATAAATTTTATTTATTTATTCATTTAATCGTTCTAAAATATTTCGACTCTCTTCCATTTTTAAATTCAACTTTGCAAACCAAATCCCAAAATAGCGCATTGTTAACTTCGTCCAGTGGCAATGCCCTTTACTTGCTAGCTAATAAGCTGACGAATTCACACGCTCTCTGGAATCAGGATAAACTCCACAAACGCACAGCAATAATTGGGCAACTAGATAATTTTTAGCTCTGCATCGGTCAGGGAGACCATCTCGAATTCCAGGACTTTGTCTCTCGTGAAATTATCACGAATTTCAAACAACGTCTTGTCTTTTGTCTCTGGTAAATACTTGTAAACAATAGCTATGTTTATAGTTGAAAACGACGCGTAAAACAAGAAAGCTCCATCGATACCGAATCTGTATACTATCTGGGGTGCTATTTTTATAAACACTCCTGAAAGTATATTAGTAAAACTCGCAGATAAACATAGAGAAAAGCATCTGCTTTCTACGGGCAGTAGTTCGCCGACGATTGTCGTTATCATGATCATCGGACCGCATGATACTGGCAACGAGAACGCTATGAGCAAAGCTATGGACACATAGATGTTCTCCTTTATTACTGCAAGTCTAACAAGAAATAAATACGCAGCGATTACAAACAAAAATAAAGTGGCTAAAGAGGTTGCGCTCAACAGAAACCGTCGCCTTTTAAGGATCTTCGCTAACCCGCACCCCGCGTACATCCCCAGGACTGTGATGCCATCCAAGATTAGCATCCCAATATGCGCAGTGGATTGGCTCTTTTTAATCTTTTTGATAATATCAATGAAATAAACTGTTAACATTATCTTTCCTGACGAAGCGTACATCATGTGGAGTACTAAAATAACCGCCATTGGATTGTACCAAGCTGGTTGCGTGACCAAGTTAACTTAATAATTTGCTCTGTTAAGCAACGTCTTTTTAGATTGTTTGCGACGTTTGTTAGTCTTTTGCGTCGTTATCAGCGCATCCAACTCCTTCTCCGCGCCACTGCCGCGCCCTTTTGCCCATCGATGAGCCGCAGCACATTCTTCGTATCTCTCATTCATGGCCAGCCAGTACAGTGACTCGCCTTGGTGTGGTGTACTCTGTCAGAATAAGTAGCGTTGTGATCGTTTGCGAAGCCATGGTACATCCATGAAATATCTGACCGATCAAAATTTGTGTGAGGTTCTGGCTAAAGTAAACTATAGCGAAAGCGGTGAAGGAGTTGATCACTTGCACCACTGACGTTTTCTTAATGCCAAATCTGTGAGTAGTGATGGTCACTAAGAAAACCCATATTGCGCCAAAGTAGCCGACAATTGATGCTGGAAATAAGAAAATAACAGGTTTACACCATAAGCTAAAATTGTCGAGTCTTTAAAAAGTTAGTTTGGTTTGATACTAGATTTGGCAAGAAGATGTACCTAAAATTTGAAATAGAATATTATTAATAATGACTTTGTATGTATGTTTTAATAGGATTCATGGACATTACTTTAGAAAAAAAAAGGTGAAGGATCCCAGCTGCAAAGCTGTGTCAGCGCTTCGAAGCGATATACCACTGAACGCTTTTTTGCTAGGGGGTCTCGTTACAGTTTAACCACTACAAAGGGTGTAATGGTGTTTTGGCGTCGTAATTCGATTTTGAAACTCACATATCCACGAAGCCATGTCGTCGCTGACGCTATGCGCAGAGTTGGCGCGCAGCTGCGGCACGGCGAGGGTGGAGGTGCCGAGCGCCAGCCTGAACATGAAGTGGAACGCCCACGCCACGCTCGACACCATCAACTGTACAAGACACAACACAACAGCAATTGAAGTAGCTCCCTACAATCTAGTACAATTTATTATTTAATTGTTACTTAAAATTGCGTCGCGATATAAAACTGAAGCGTCTGAGACCTGTGCCAAATGAGTCTACACTGAGTCTATTGGTCGCTCAAAAAAAATGTATGATGACTTCAAAAAATACACCGTACAGGGGCGTTTAGGATGAAGAGTCAATTATTTACGTCTATTCCACACAGCTAAGATTGTGTGACTCAGACTGGTAAAATTTTATTTTTAGATGTTTGACAAATATTTAGCAATTTACATTATCATCTCTTACCTGTCTCCTAAACAACTTCCATACAAAGACGTAAGAATCGTCCTCCATTTTAATTAATACCGAATAATAATATATTCGATTGAACACAACTGTCTCCGCCCCATGTACGTAGAGAGAGAACCTCTTCTAGCTACACAAAATGAATTTAACAATTTCAGTTGTACAAATAAATCCAAGTGCGAGTCGGACTCGTTTACATAGTAGGGTTCCATATTTTATCTATATAAAGTCGCCTCGTTTTAAGTGATAATATTTAAAGGGTCGATTCAGCACAGCAAATAAATCATGTTTTTTAGAAAACACTTTGTTTCAGATTTATAGATTTTATTAATTAAGGTATAAGATTAGACAAGAAGAAGGATTGGACATTGAATTAAGAGATGCGAAACTGATGACGCAGATAACTTAAATCATCATATTTAAAAAATATTTAAAAAAGGAATCTTCATATCCCAAAAAATAATGCTACTAAACACTAGCATGTGCACTGCACACTGCAGACGTTAATGCTGCACTATGTTTTCATTGAACATAACAGGAGAAGAGCAGACAGCAAGGTCTTCCTCCATGTAGTATTGATGACCTTGAGAAGTCTCTACTCGAGTCCAGTAGCAATCCAATCAGGCAGCGCTGAGCATGCCCAAACTGGATGTAAAAGCCGAGCTAGATGACCTACCTACTGTCGAGGAATTAACCGAGGCAGTCCGTCGACTAAAGCGTGCCAAGAGGCCTGGCGGCGACGGCTTCCATGCCGAAATACTAAATCTTGAACGCGTAAGACCTATCCCGTAAAATCTGCTGTGTTAATGCTGGTAAGCGAGACGTGTTCCTCAGGATATGCGCGATGCTAACACCATCGACTGCAACAACCACCGCGGTATAATCCTTCTGAGTGCTGTTGGCAAGCTTTTTGACATAGTCGTTCTGTAAAGACTCCAAGTACTTGCAGATCGTGTATATCCTGAGTCACAGCGTGGGTTCCGCCCTGGGCGTTCCGTTTTTAGACTTTGCCAAATACAGGAAAAGTGTAGAGAAATTCCCCTAGTTATTGCGTTCGTTGACATTAATAAGGCCTTCGATACGGTCAGTAGGAGGGGTTTGTACACAGCGCTCGAGTGCATAGGATGCCCGTCGAAACGCCTGGGCCTCGTGAAATCTTTTCACCAGGCCCATGAACGGGTTTTGAATGCTAGTTCATCTACATATTTCTTTAAGTGTATCCCGGGGTGTGCGACAAGGCTGTGTCTTGGCGCCTACCCTGTTTGGTATATATGCGCTTATATTACAAACTGTTCTCGTCAATAACCAACAGGGTATCCATTTACACACGAGGGTCGACGGAAAGTTGTTTAACATCTCACTCCTCGAATCTAAACGAAATCGTAAGAATTTTTTCGTTAATAGTGGACAGATTTTCGTAGGCGTGCTCCATTTTTGCTTCGTCTGCCAACACTAAGAAGACAGTTATACTAGCTCAAGGCATATGTCGCTCCAGCGATTCAGCTCAAAGGTCGACTATTACCAACAATCACTCGCTTGACGCGGAGGTTGACATTCGCAACGGCAAGGCAGCAACGATTTTCGGGTGGCTTAGTGCTCAAGTATGGCAAAACGTATATCCAGGTTATATTTTTCATGACTTGAACTATTGACACGTATTCTGTAAGGATTCAAACGACTCATGGGGTGCCAGGTGAGTTCGATACTCGGTCGAATGCTTTTCCTAAATTAATGAAAATGAGGTTAAGATTTATTTTTATTTAGCATTGCGTTTCCATTACTATTGTGATACTTTGAAAAGCGTTGGTTGTGAACCTTTCAGATGTAAAGTAGAATAGATTATTATTATCTGTATGTTAGAGAGGGCCGTCAATGAAAAGTGACGATTGAAGATGCACATTGATCAAACTTTTAAAAAAATCTAACAAACAGTCTGTTTGTTATGGGTTTAATAACGAGTGTTTGATCTAATAGAAAATTAAATAGTTTAGTGCTGAACATTTTTTAAATAATAAATACACTCAACTGCAAAGAACTACTGTATTAATAATATGATAAGAAAAACAAAAAAATGTAACATTTTTTTTGTTTCAGAATTAGCGAAGCGGCGACTCAGTAGTGAAGGAGAATCTCTAGCAAATTACGAGCAGCGCAAAGTAATCACCACGCCGTAGGTGGAAACAGCTGGCCCTACCAATTCACTGCCAAATTAAAAACTTTATTTATATTGGACACCAATCACAAATATTGGTCTGATCCCAAAGTAAGTTGCTAATGATAATGAAATATCGCGTTCTCTTAACGGTTATTAAAACAGGGAGTTTAATATTAACTAAAAGATACTTCAGTAACCAAACAATACAAAAAAATTAGCTCTTTCTTCAAATACTACCCCGGGTTGAATTAAAAACAATGACGGTCCACATTTTGGAACAGCATTGCTTAATCGTCTACCTCATAGGAGGTCAGTAACTTTCTCTTATCACACTTATACTTATTCGGGTAAACTGTTTCCTTTATTTTTTATGGGCCATCCGTTTCTACCAATGGTGTGAAGTTAAGAGATATTGTCAATATTTACATTGACAGCGAGAGCGAACCGCGAGTATCAGGCGGCATGCCAATTATTCAAAAACTGAACTCTACTCAAAAAATGTTTAACACGAAAGGTTAAATTGTTATTTAATTTTTTTTTATTATGTTTTTTTTTATGTTTACAGATAATATTTTTGTAATCTAGCAGGTAAATGCTATGATTTTTATTTTATTAAACAATATTACATTGTAACATGTTGCTTGAGTGCGGTGCTTAAATGTGATGTTATAGTTGAGCAATCGTACGTATTTTGTGCGCCGTTAGATTATTATTTATTATTAAAATTAAATTTATTACAAAAATGGTTTATTTATTTTGTACATAAAAACCTGAAACTGTTGAAGCGCCATCTAGACTAGTACTACAACACTAAGTTGATGTGTCGTTTCAAAAAAGCTACATAGATGGCGCCACGTATTTAAAATATCCTTTCCTGATTTTAAACCAAGAAAGTTCTGGCGCTGTTCTTTTGTTTGTGTTAGTAGTATTGACCTTTTCTCTCGAAGTACTATTATATAAAGGACATAATGTGAAATGGAAGTAGATGGACTATAAAATATTATAGTCCTTATAGAATTATTAAGAATTATTTAGAAACTTAATATTTGGTTCTAAACTTCTACTTTCTCTTATTACGGATTTATTTCGCGTTTTACATTTATTTTTAATTAAACGACTGGAGTTTCGAATGCTTAGAGCATCCGTGATCACAGGTAGTGTCTGCCCTGTGACTACTATAAATCTGTATAGGTATAAATGCCTAATTATTTTCAAGACGTCTAACTACTTAAAGAGCGACTCACTTAGATAACAAAAATATTGTAACAAAAAAATACTTAGCGACGATTTAATATTTTTGAAATAATAATATTAGATGAGTTTCAAATAGCAAGGGTATACATAATAAACGGTCCCAGCGAACTGCGTTTTACCTTCGGCGCTATTTTATGGTTATTACTTTGCACCCAAATAAGCAGGAGACAATTTGCAGAATGATTGATATAGATTTTTGCATCTTGTACTAAATGGGCCGCCGTAATCATATGGATCGAGTTGAGAAATGAGTAAGTAGTTTGTATTTTATACCGAAATAGTCTAATATTGTAGTAACCAGCAGGAAGTAGCGCTATTCAATTCGCTAATCAAACATTTTTTTTCTTGGAATACCTGAGACCATAGATAATTGACATATTTTCCTTCATAGGCGATTTATTGACTACGTTTTTACATATTTAAATAGCAGGAGAAAAAAAATGCCTTGAAAAAGGGCTTTTGCTCACTTTTTCTACTAAATTGTCTTTTCATTCCTATAAAAAGTGCCGAGTGTGGCCACCCAAATGCATCAATGTATGAGAAACATTTGAAACACTTATAACTTTCGATTGGCGGTATATAGAGCTGTCACTTACGATTTTTGTACTTAGAGGCTGCGTCACATCATTTTAGATTTGACGCGGTCTCTAAGCTTCGTACAACACCTGGAAGTGGCAGAACTGGGTGGCCCAGACAGCCAGCATCCGGCTGTTTGAGCCAGCAGCTTTTTCTCAATTTCACCAAAACGCGTGCGTCACGAAGGTCCAAACCAGCAGGGCGATTCAGAACCCTTGGGTTCCAAACCCAACCTTCGGCATACGATTCCTAATCCCAAACTCAACATGTGTTTTCGGAGCAATTTAGAACAACGTAGAAATCGATTTCGATTACGACAACGGTTTCAGTTGTTGCATTTATGAAGCCTACAACTAAAAATGATTCACAATTATAAGTAATAAAGCAAACGTTTTAAATATAGGCCCTTTGGGTAACCAGTTATCAATTCTAAATGATCTTAAATTATAATTATGAAAAAAAAAGATGACGTCATTATTGTTCGATTACATCGTAGTTTTAGTTATCGACGCTATTCAGAACAATTTTTTTTGACATTTGTTGCCGAACGTCACGGTATTTTCTGTGAAAGTTAATCGAGTACCCTGTAGCACCCGTTTATGTTGAAAAATCCAGATTAAATTGAAAGTATTGACCTATCTAGGTGTATTTCTTCGCTATGTGAATATAATGAGTTGCTACAAACATAAATAGGTGCAGTGCGTTGACCAAACATAAAAAATAACATCTTCATCAGTGTCGACAAAATACTAATGAAAAGTGAATTTATATAATACACAGCATTTTTTTGCGAAACGGAGTAAGCGAAGATAACTTTAAAAGGTTTTCGTCAACAGGACTCAGTCGACAGTGCAGTTATTTTATTAACATTCTGCAAGACAGTCAAGTTTGTGCAGTCACAGTCACAGTCACAGCAGCAGCAGTCAGCAGGAATATCTCGTCATTCAGGACATTGGCTGTGCTCTAATTTTTCATAACAAAGACCATAAGAAGGTCTAGTAGAAAGTTCAAATAAATTATTTGGAAACCTTTAAAATAAAGGGTGATAAATTACTTAATAAAAATTAAACAAGATATCTTTTGTACAAGTTTTTTTTTACATACATCATAGTAATTGTATTCAATGTTTGTTACGCAATATAAAATATTATATAACTATGGTATTTCACTGGTCTGCAGGTTAGTGTAAGCACACTTCAATTCGATGCCACAAATGCTAGGAAGTCAGAATGTTGTTTGCTGGAGAGTTTAAAAGACATTCCAAATAACCAAGCCAATTGCCAATTCATTATTGTAAAGGTATGAAAATTCGAAAACCATTTCAAGATTTTGCATTTTGAAGATGATAGCTGATAGAGTCGACTGCCCCTACATCCGATGCTGCTGCAATAGGCATGCCGTAGCTGCGGGTGTGGCGGCGGTCGGCTTTTGAAGTAATCATCAATGTTATAATTCAATTTATAATTTATTTATTTGATGTAATTTTTAAATTTAAATTTATAATTTAATTTAATGTATTTCGATTTAATTTGATGTTTCATTTTAATTTAATTTTATTAATTCTAACTTATTAATTACTTCTTTTGTGTCTTTGTGTAATTTATGGGCCAAGATGCCTTAAATAAAGTTTTTTTTTTTCAAAACACGTTGAACATTTTTTCAGATTTTTTTCCGCTTAATTTTTAAAATTTAATAAAAAAGACTGAAAAGACCATGGAAGTTGGCATTTCACAGGTTACGCCTTAGCAATGACATTTCATGCAGAAAAAAATTGCTTTTGAACTTTGAGCTTGCTGTCAGTTGTCACTTTGACGTTTAGTGTTGTTGTTGTTTCCGGTATTGTATTGGACATTATCGATAAATTACGATATGGTTAATTCATAAAATTAATATTCCTATCGGAATAGAAGGACAAGTAAAAGCTGTCAAACGAAACCGATTTAAGATGTCAGTAACTAACATAAGTAAGTAATATTTGTAGCTTTAAATGAGATAACCTTTCGATCAGGTGATTTATTAGGGCCATTATTTGAGCACCGTTTTTAATGGTCACACGTTTGTAATTCCAAACATATTCAATATTTAATTTAAGAATACATTTTGTATGTTTTATCATGTATCTATCTATTAGAATTCACTTTAAAATGTGTTATTATGTTTGTAGTTTTATAGGAAAATATATTTTACCATCGGAATCGGGAGTAAAACTGCTGTTCTTCGCGCGTCACACCGAGTTGGCGCTCAGTTTAAACACATCTATCTTGCTAGGCTTTTACACTATATTAACATAACATATTTTTAAAAATTGGATACTAAGTCAGGATTCGTTATATCGAAGGGGAAAAAATCCGTCTTTAGATTTCAATTTAACATACATAATTTTGTGTCGGTCACACGATTTTACCATTTTAGAAAATGTGACACAAAATTGCTCATAACTTCAAAAAGGTTCAACCTATCGACACAAACCATAGGTCAGCAGAAACTTCAGACGTGTCAAAACACCAATAGAAGACAAATAAATATCTAATAGCTTTGATATAGCTAATACAGCTCCTTGAATTTCATTTTTTTTTCTTCAGACCCTAGTTCATGTGACCCTTCATGGTTAATGTTTGAAGATTATAAGTCAGCGTCAGCAATAAATGTCTACTATTGAATCATAAAACTCATAGTCAAGATTCATTTGAGCTGATAAGATAACATAAATGTTAGTTACTTATTTTCATATTTCTGAAAATGTAAAATTTTCGTCACTTGCGTGGCACAACTTTCGTGGTCAATTGCCCACAAATCACAGTGGTTATCAAAGTGTACTGATCTCACTAGAATTTATATTTTATATGTATGTAAATGCAGTTAAAACAACCGCCTTAACGTTTCAAACTTGAATTCTTCTACTTACACAGTTTCCAGAGGAACAGATATGATTTATAGAAATAATGTAGCTTACTAGAAAAATTTATAGAACATGATGTCTCAAATTTTGATTTTCATTCGGCTTTGAATCGCCTGATCAATCTTTATACTAATTGTATAAAGTAATCACAATATGTTACTCTAAAAAAAGCATACTCATTAATTAATATAATAATTAATACAATGAACTGCTCTGGGCCTTACAATTCATACTAACTTTTGCTGGAAACCCCACATAAATAACTTATGTAATAAACTTAGAGCAGTTTTATCTAAGCTTTCAGCATTAAAATATAAGTTACCCTATCATACTTTACGCATGTTTTATATGTCATTGGCTGATAGTTTAATCGACTATGGTATAAGTAGTTATGGCAGAACATGCAAAACATATATTGAAAATATTTACAAATTACAACTAAGCTTACTCAAAACTATTACACCAAATAAAATAAAAAAATAATATATTTTTATACTAAATGATGTGGACCTATATAAATATTGTAAAGTAATAAAAATATATGATAAAGTAAAAATTCAAATTGTATGTGAAAACCTAGATCAAATTAAATTATTACAAGTAAAAACTAGAAGCACCGGATTGCGTTACTTATTATATCTTGTACTGTTGTACATGTATTATATGTAATAAATTGAGTACCTTAATATATTTAGTATTCATCGGACTCACATTAACATTTTCATCACATTATCTTTGTTTTTTCCATGCTTTCATTTCCTTTTTCCATCCAAAGATTGCTGGTTCGTTTGCTGTAAACACGAACATAAGAGTTAATCATAGATTCTATCTACCATAACGCAGTTCGTATTTTCTCCCTAAAAAGTCGTACTGTAGACATTAAACTATAGGCATTACCTGCCTTTCTACTCTTCTTATTACTATTACTCTGTATTTTTGGATTATTGATGTTTTCTAATCCTTTTTGAACAATATTTATTGTGAATCTAAAAATGTCAAACTTTCAAAGCTCTGTTATTCTACTTTTCTTTGCATAATACTGTAAAAATAGTTGTGTTTTACCTTTGTTTGCAATTTTCCTTTAATTTGCATTGGGTAATGATTCGTTTTCCTGTATTTTCGTAATTTGCTTGATTTTTCAAATATTTTTATCTTTATTGACATGGTTGTTATGACAATATCTTTCAAAGTCTGACAACTTCTATCAAAGTTTATTACTTTTTCGGGTTTAATCCTCTGTAAACCACCAGTATTCATGTTCTATTTTTGAACCTATCTCGATCTAAATTTGAACGGCCTAGGTCCCCTATATAAGCCTTTATTTTTTTCATTCAATTCATTCGATTCCGAGTTCTAAGCTCGAACAGTTCTATTATACTTCAAGAAATAAACACTCTACATCTTCCCTCAAGAAGTCTTGAAGAACCGCCGGTGACTACTGAAACACCTCCTCACGCTAGGGGAGGGACCGGACACCGGAGGAGAATCCAAGCCCATTGACTGCAGTAACACCTCCTCGCTCTAGGGGAGGGACCTGTCTCCTTCTCGGAAGAGGATCCGAGACCAAGTACTTCTGGCACTCCAACTGATCATAACATTTTCTATATAGTGCCCGTTACCCTCATTACTGCTGTGAGTCACTCCCTCACGGCGCCTGTCACCGCTGCACATCGGCGTCACTGCTCTTCACGGCGCCTGTCACCGCTGCACATCGGCGTTACTGCTCTTCACGGCGCCTGTCACCGCTGCACATCGGCGTCGCTGCTACCTCCGCTGTGTCGGCCCTGCACTCCGACGCCGCCCTTTGCTGCCTCCAGGACATTACTTATTGAAGATTTGAAGATACTTACTCACGCCCACTGCACTTTACTTACATTCATACAGACATCACCTCATTTCATATTTCGGTACTGTATTTTTTTGTTTTAATATAAATTCTATTCCCTCTTCTACCTCTTTCTTTTACCTTCTTCTACTTCTCCACATTTGTCGCTTCACGACAAATTGGCGCCCAACTTTTAGTCTTCAGTCTTCCCTCTTTCTTTCTTTTCTTACATCTCATTCTTTTCATCTTCTATCTTTTTCTAAATTCAAAAATAACACTTTATCTAGTGTTCTTTACCTTTTCACCCTCTTTACCTTTTCACCCTCTTTACCTTATCACCCTCTTTGGCTATCTCTTTTGGATAACATATTATTAACTCCTTCACTATCTTCATATCTTAAACCCTTCACTATCATCTCATATCATCTTAAATCTTAACACCTTAACTATCATCTCAGAACTTAACCCCTTGAAACTCGGAGATAGTAAAATTGTGTTTTAGTTAACTTAACTTGAGAATTATTTACTTAACTAAATCTACCTTAATTGGTCTTAAGTTAACTTTGTTCTTTTAACTTAACTTTGATTTAAATAACTGTTCTCTAATTAACTTAACTTGAGAATTATTAACTTAACTAAATCTACCTTAATTGGTCTTAAGTTAACTTTGTTCTTTTAACTTAACTTTGATTTAAATAATTGTTCTCTAATTAACTTAATTAACCGAGAACGCTTATTTTTCTTAAACTCTCTTCCTATTTATTTTTACTCTCCGATTTTCTTTCTCAACCTATATTTTCACTAATTCACTTTCACTATTTGAAGAGGAATTAAGGTACTCAATTTTATTTTTAACTTTTTTTTAACTTTTAACTTTTTAATTTTTTAACTCAAGGGACTCTAAATCCCTTACGTTAACTCGGGAGGCTCTAAACCTCTTCTCTTTACTTAAGGGACTCTAAATCCCTTACGTTAACTCGGGAGGCTCTAAACCTCTTCTCTTTACTTAAGGGACTCTAAACTCCTTAGTACTAATTAGTACGTTCTTTTGAGCGGATGATTACTCGTTAAATAAGCCTTAGGTCCGAGCGGTTGATTATTCGTTAAATAAGCCTTAGATTGGAGCGGTTGATTACTCCTTAAGTAGGCCTAGATCAAACTTTTTTTTTTCTTCCATCTATGGAGCGGTTGACAACTCCCTAAATAAGCCTGTCGTTATTGAGGAATTCTTTTCTAGAGTGGCAGTCATTGAATGTGAACTCCACCCTTACGGTATGAAGATGATAGAATGCTAGAAGAAGAATAAATATTTTTATGTAAGGTTGTATATTAGGCGAAATAGATTCCTAGGTTTTCTTTAGGTCTTCTTTCAAAAATTTTCTCTAAGTCGAAAATTTTTCTGGGGTTGTGGGGGAAATGTACTGTTGTATATGTATTATATGTAATAAATTGAGTACCTTAATATATTTAGTATTCATCGGACTCACATTAACATTTTCATCACATTATCTTTGTTTTTTCCATGCTTTCATTTCCTTTTTCCATCCAAAGATTGCTGGTTCGTTTGCTGTAAACACGAACATAAGAGTTATTCATAGATTCTATCTACCATAACTAGGGTTTCCGATTTCTCGAGGTTTTTTAGTTCTCGGGTGTCGAGACTTCTCGAGCCTGATTTCTCGGGTCTTCTCGGGTTGTCGAGAAAAAATAAAATACGTCTAAATTTTTGTTTAATTAATAAAAAGAGCCTTTAATTTAATTGTGTTTATTTTACATGAAAAAATTAACATATTTTTTAACAAAAAAAACAAGTTCTCAATAAAAAATCAGCTCAAAACAAAATTGCTAACTAAAAACAATCATACTTCTTCTCCTTATCATAACTAATCTCATCTCACTAATCTGTAATAAAAAACAAAATCTCTGTTAACAATCAGCTTAAAACAAACATCATTGTAAAATCTATAACAAACAGTTCAAGAATTAGTAAGTATTTTAGTTTAGTACCTACAAAATAGCTGACGCAACAGTGGGGAGGCCTATGCCTAGCAGGGGGTTGATGTGGTTAGGTTAGGCTGATGATGATGATGAAAAAATAGCTGTGTCCTTTTGTATACTACGTTTGGTAGGATTGGTTGGATACGTTTTGTGTTATCTGTAGTAGATAAATTGCCATAAAACAACGTCTTAATATTATGTGTTTAGTTTAGAACTTTAGGCTTTTGTGGGATTATTACAACACCTGCAACACAAATGCAATTAATGAAATCGGTAAATATTTATGCTCTAACAATTCTCTTATTTGATTAAAAACAAAAGTTTTATTTCTTTAACATACCTATTCATTTTAAACAAAAATATTATTTTGGTAATACAAAAGTACTTACAAAACAAAACAAATACTTGAACTATTTAAATAAATAATAACAATACTTACCTGTTTGTTCTGCGATTGTATTACTCGTGCGTCACTAAATAGTAAATACACTCACTATGCTGGGTTTATGATCCGATCGATCCGAAGACGGCGGGAGTTGAAACACGAATGAACAAAATACAACTGGGGCCGCGTCGCGCTTGCCTTTGTCGGCAAAAACAAAGGATACCGACAGACACGAACCGTGCTGTCAAAGAAAGCTAAGCGTAAAAATGTTTATTTAAACTTCTCGATGTCTCGACTTTTCTCGAGCTGAATTTCCCGGGTACGAGACCGACCGATTTCCCGGGAATTCCCGGGACGAGAATTCCCGGGAACAAACCCTAACCATAACGCAGTTCGTATTTTCTCCCTAAAAAGTCGTACTGTAGACATTAAACTATAGGCATTACCTGCCTTTCTACTCTTCTTATTACTATTACTCTGTATTTTTGGATTATTGATGTTTTCTAATCCTTTTTGAACAATATTTATTGTGAATCTAAAAATGTCAAACTTTCAAAGCTCTGTTATTCTACTTTTCTTTACATAATACTGTAAAAATAGTTGTGTTTTACCTTTGTTTGCAATTTTACTTTAATTTGCATTGGGTAATGATTCGTTTTCCTGTATTTTCGTAATTTGCTTGATTTTTCAAATATTTTTATCTTTATTGACATGGTTGTTATGACAATATATTTCAAAGTCTGACAACTTCTATCAAAGTTTATTACTTTTTCGGGTTTAATCCTCTGTAAACCACCAGTATTCATGTTCTATTTTTGAACCTATCTCGATCTAAATTTGAACGGCCTAGGTCCCCTATATAAGCCTTTATTTTTTTCATTCAATTCATTCGATTCCGAGTTCTAAGCTCGAACAGTTCTATTATACTTCAAGAAATAAACACTCTACATCTTCCCTCAAGAAGTCTTGAAGAACCGCCGGTGACTACTGAAACACCTCCTCACGCTAGGGGAGGGACCGGACACCGGAGGAGAATCCAAGCCCATTGACTGCAGTAACACCTCCTCGCTCTAGGGGAGGGACCTGTCTCCTTCTCGGAAGAGGATCCGAGACCAAGTACTTCTGGCACTCCAACTGATCATAACATTTTCTATATAGTGCCCGTTACCCTCATTACTGCTGTGAGTCACTCCCTCACGGCGCCTGTCACCGCTGCACATCGGCGTCACTGCTCTTCACGGCGCCTGTCACCGCTGCACATCGGCGTTACTGCTCTTCACGGCGCCTGTCACCGCTGCACATCGGCGTCGCTGCTACCTCCGCTGTGTCGGCCCTGCACTCCGACGCCGCCCTTTGCTGCCTCCAGGACATTACTTATTGAAGATTTGAAGATACTTACTCACGCCCACTGCACTTTACTTACATTCATACAGACATCACTTCATTTCATATTTCGGTACTGTATTTTTTTGTTTTAATATAAATTCTATTCCCTCTTCTACCTCTTTCTTTTACCTTCTTCTACTTCTCCACATTTGTCGCTTCACGACAATCTACCCAGATATATAATACCTTCATGCAACAATTTCATGGTAAAAGAATGTGGGAGTATTTCCTGCCATCTTCTTTAAATGAATATCCTAGCAATATTCTTGAACAAATAAGTAATTTAGAAAATATTGCTACATGTATAAAAATACTTAAGAACAGTCGTTTTAATTTATTCAACCATGTGGCATGGCTAAAATTTGAGCCTGGTCTAAAGCTGGAAATTTGTCCACTAGACCGATAAAAGAGTCTACTTTGAGACTGGAAATCATGAGTTTGCTTTACGGAAAAAAACTACAATTAACAATGATACTATAACATCTAAGGTTCGACAATAACCGCGTGACGTCTGGTGTTTATTTCTAAAGATTCCAAAGAAATAGTTTAATTCTTTATTGGATAAGAAAAGATCATATTTTGAACTCTCTTACAGCTGTGATCCAGCAACTTGTAGTCTAAATAATTTGACGACCCGTCTGGTGTAGTGGTCGAGAAATCGCCTACTTCACAATTCGCAGCGGGTTGCGGGTTCGATCCCCGCACAATACAAACATTTGTGTGCATGAACATGTCTGTTTGTATTAGTCTGGGTGTTTTCTATGTACATTATGTATGTATTTACAAACAAAAAGTATTTAAGTATTATATCCGTTGTCTGGCACCCATAACACAAGCTTCGAGTAGCTTACTTTGGGACTAGATGGCGATGTGTGGGAATGTCCAAAGGATATTTATTTATTTTATGTATTTAAATAGTCTCACTCCAGGCAAGAAAAATATCTGGAAGATTAATTTATTGCTTTTAAAGTTTATAAAGGGCCTAACCTATATACCTTATATAACCTTATGCATTTGACTTTGAAAATGAGTTGATAATAGCCGGCAAACATCTAACTACTAAAATGCAGGGTTACCTATATGTAATTTGAGGCACTACTTAGGAGGGTAAAAAGTTGATTGCTACAGATTTGCTACTTTGTACCTTAGCTTACCCTTACCTTTATAATCTTAGATAATTTCGACAGAATGCGTCTACTTACCAAAATAGGTCAAGGAAGCGATCAAATTACAAAAATGTCAAAATGCCATTGCTTCGAAAGTGAGAAAACCGTAAAATTTAACAAGTTGTGTGCCGAGAACAAATGCGAGGTCAGTGATACCAAAAATGAGTGCAATAAAAGACTTAGAAGGAGGGTAGACCATTAAGTCTGCAAATAACAGCTCACCTGCAACAGTTTTAGGTACACTGGGATCATGGTACTTGCAACAGTGTCGAAATATCGGATACTCATAAATAATTTGGTACGTAGTAGCAATGTCGAAGGTAACAAGCTATTATTATGTTAGTGTTCATTATGAATGTTTAAAAATATATGTAATACCTAACCTCATTACTTTTTGTCTCATACATATATAATATTTCAAGTAATTGATACTTTTATTACCAAATTATCTATCCAAAAAAACGCTGCGTAACTTTCGTGTCACAGTGAGTAACTTTCGTGGCTTACGAAATTTCAATATTAAATATCTACATGAATAATGAACCGATTTTCATGATTCTAACAGATTATGTTACAGTTTGATAGTCTCTTTAAAGCAGTTTTTTCATTTGCATAATATCAGTTTAAATTTTCGCCACGAAGGTGACGCGAAGAACACTTTCTGAAGAAATGCCCATAACTATGTTCCTAAGTTAAATATAGTAGTTTACTGCATGATAAATAGTCGACACAAAATATTGAGCATGCAGCTCTAATGTAAAACTAAATGTTATTTCATTATACAAAATATTGTTTGATATACAATCCCTGTGTTATTCTGTGTTTATTTTTTACGTAAATTAACGTTTGTAGAATAGAATAATCAAACTGCGTACTTTAAATTTGAAGCGCATTGGTAAATATAAGTCGTATATTTAGAGGCTTCGATTCGGACTAATCTACCTGTTAAATGATTATTTGTTGGGGTTATGCCGCTATAATGCATAACAATCAATCACCGATCAAGTCACCATGTTTCAGACGCATTATTTCTCCAAAATATACACAATTGTACTTTTAAATATAAAAAATCAAATGCACGTAATTTTCAGCAAGCTTCTGCAGGGCGCTCACCGTTTGACATCTGAAAAAAATGGTTCTGCTACTCATCTCTTTTTATCACACAGTTTGCTGCTAGTGACATCTCGCTTTTGTCGTTCTATTCCAAAGGGATAATAATTTTATGGGTAAATTGAAGGTTATTAAAAAAAACATTTTCATTCTAACAAATTTTTAGTTCAGATACGAAATAATCATCATGATTCCTCATTCGAAATATAATGATATTTGTAGTTATAAAAAAATATTGGAGTAATTTTCAGACATCATAATAATATTAAATAAGAAGGGTTGTTACGTTGTTTTATTTGGTTACTTTTAACATAACTTAAATAAGGTAATGTTACATAATAAAGTGAAATTAAATACTCAATGGATATACCATTGATATCGACATCTTAATTCTACAATTGATACAGACCACAACACTATAAACGGCAGATATTTTTTTATAGAATATAGCAAAGACGTGACCTCGAAACATCCAACTTCCTGTACTTACGCTCTCTTAGAATGGAGAGTTTATAAACAATTATTATTAGAGAAAATACTGAAAAGAAATGAAAATGAAAGAATATGGTTGCCTTCATTTTTGAAGTTCTTTCAGGAAAAAAATAAAAATGTGCATTTGAAAATTTTGAAATGTTGTCAATTCAAATTTAGATCCAAGAGTTGACAATGCCATCTCCAATCCTCTTCCTACGTAAATACTATTAGGTTCCCAACAGAAAGAAAGATAATGAGTAATCCCCATTTGGGCATTATAACTATGGTTCTGTATTGATCGCTTTCTCGTAATCAAGTCATATTACAAAGCTATTGATTCAGGCAAATAATATAGGTATGTACCTATACACTAGAAATTAAGTTTTTTTCTATAGTAAGATGGTTTACATCATAAAATTATTATCCCTTTGGAATAGAACGACAAAAGCGAGATGTCACTAGCAGCAAACTGTGTGATAAAAAGAGATGGGTAGCAGAACCATTTTTGCCAGATGTCAAACAGTTCGGAGGCTTATGAAGGCTTGCTGAAAATTTCTCTCATTTGAGTTTTTGAAAATTTATGTGAAATTGTGTATAATTTGAAGAAATATTTCTGTTGAAATATGGTGACTTGATCGGTGATTGATTGTTGTTCATTACAGCTGAATAACCCAACAAATAATCATTCAACAGGTAAATTAGTCCAAAGCGAAGCCTCTTAATAAACGACTTATATTTACCAATGCGCTTCAAATTTAAAGTACGCAGTTTGATTATTCTATTCTACAAACGTTAATTTACATAAAAAGTAAAGACAGAATAACACAGGGAATGTATATATGAATATTTTATATAATGAAATAATATTTAGTTTTACACTAGAGCTGCATGTTCAATATTTTGTGTCGGCTGTTTATCATGCAGTAAACTAATATGTTTATCTTAGGAACATTGTTTTTAATCACCTGATCGAAAGGTTATCTCATTTAAAGCTCTTAATGTTACTTACTTATGTTAGTTACGGACATCTTAAATCGGTTTCGTTTGACAGCTTTTACTTGTCCTTCTATTCCGATAGGAATATTAATTTTATGGTTTACATATAAGTTCTACGCAAATTGTTATGATTGCTATGATTTATGACATATCACGTTTTTAACCATGTTATAGCGCGTTTTTATTCGCGCTAATTTAGTCGAAAATCGCTGTCATCGTTCTAGAAACACACCCATTTGTCAGAAATTGCGAACCAAGCAAAGCGAACAAGAAGTTTGTAGCACGGAAACTGAAAGCTGCAACGTACCCGATATTTGACTGGTATGTTGCATTTATTAGGTAGTCATTAAAATATAAATATACAAAATTATTTAATTTTAAATTGACCCTTAATCGGAGTTCATTTAATCACATATCAATAAGTTTGTTTTCACAAAATTTATTAAAGCAAGATAGGACACATAAATTGAATATATTTAGTATGTATTATATTCATTAAATTACGTTATATTTTTTATTTAAAGGCTTCGTAAATGAAACAACCCAAGCTGTTTCTGTAATCGGAACCCAATCCCAATGTTATTCTGAATTGCTCCGACACGTACACCCATGTTAGGATAAATAAAATTGTGAAAATAAGTAGTAATGAGTCCGCTAAAAGTTTTGTAAAGTAACAAAGTATATATATTTATTTATTTATTAAACAAACAACGTTTTACAATGACATAAGACAAGTCCCACGAAAATGTTGTCCGGATTCGGTTGTTCTGAATAGAAAATATAAAAAAATCTGTCCCAAACCCAAACCGAATGTAACACAACGAAATATGAAAATGCGTACTTAATTAATGCATACCCGCTGGCGTGCTGATTATGGAAACCCATTTCTTATATCACTTCGTACTGTTAATAAATTTAGGAAGTATTCATATAATCTCCAAAGTTTTCAATAAACAAATGAAACACTCACCTACCTTTAAAATAATCAAATTCCTACAATTCCATTGTGATATATCAGAATCACTTTCTAAAATCTTAAATTTTTTTATTATAATGATTTTAATTAAAAAAAAAATACAATTGAAAACCCTTTTTCTTGCTTTTCTGCAATGAGCAGTTTCTTGTCATCAGATGTTTATATCACCAAGAGACGGGCGCTAGCGTCCCTTCAGGAAATAATAAATAAACAAAAAAAATAAATTTTATTTATTTCGGAAACATGTCCATAAGTGTTAGTAACACTTTCTCTTAAAAAACTATGTTAGTAAATTAATAGTGATTATAATTAATTTTGGTGTCTTTGGCGATTTGAACCTGGGTCCAGTGCTACATAAAGACTCTGTCCGTTTCCAACCTCGCCGAGACTGCCCTCAGTAGGCAGTAGGAGCTGTCCCGGACCCGCCGCACCAGGGACGCAATGCGTTTTCTAATGATAGCCGAGAGACTGTCTACCACGCATCCCCGTCACTGCAGTGACAAGGCAGCCCCATCATAACAACCTTCAGTCGTTAATTAATCATAAATTACTCATGGGGTTTATTGGTATCTCATGGTTAAAATTCACAATTGGTTGTTGAAAATTAAGTCATAAGTCCTCAGCGGTCGAAGTCTGAAGCAAATTTTTGACGTTTCGCTTAGTTTATTTTTCTAATTTTCTGCTGCATTTATTAATCCTTTTAACTACTGTTGCTTTATCTTAAGTAAATCTTTTAAAATATATATATTTATATTTGAAGGTTTTTTCATAGTAGAAGAGTGTACTAAAACGAACGAGTGTAATAAAAAATCACGTTGAATCAGTTTTGTTTATTTATTCCTTATTCGTTGCAAAATATTGTGGCTCATGTCTCTATGTTCAATTTAACTATGCTCACCAAAATCCCAAAATAGTGCATTATTGACTTCGCCCAGTGAAAATTCCCTTCATCTTATAGCTAATAAGCTGACAGATTCACACGCACTCTGGAATCTGGATTACCTCAACAAATGAGACTACTCAGACGACCCGTCTGGTGCAGTGGTCGAGAAATCACCTACTACGCAGCGGGTTGCGGGTTTGATCTCCGCATAATACAAACATTTGTGTCATCATCATCATCATTATCAGCCAAAGGATGTCCACTGCTGAACATAGGCCTCCCCCACGGATTTCCACAGCGACCGATCACTAGCGGTCTGCATCCAGTTTGATCTTGCGATCTTTATAAGGTCGTCTGTCCATCTTGTTGGTGAACGTCCCACGCAGCGTCTCTGGTCGAAGGGTCTCCAATCTAGAACTTTCCTGCCCCAACGGCCATCAGTTCTTCGCGCGATGTGCCCTGCCCATTGCCACTTGAGCTTACTGATTCTCAAGGCTATGTCCGTTACTTTATTTCTTCTACGTATCTCCTCATTTCTGATTCGATCCCGTAGAGAGACACCCAGCATAGCCCTTTCCCTCGCTCGTTGTGTGATTTTTAGCTTCATTAAAAGGCCCATAGTAAGAGACTATGTTTCGGATCCGTATGTCATCACTGGTAACACACACTGGTTGAAGACTTTCGTCTTCAGGCACTGAGGTAGATGAGATGAGAAGACACTCTTGCGAGTTGGATTCATCGATTGACCTCTTTCTCGAAGTTGGACCTACCCAATTGGATCACTTGTCCCAGGTAGACGTACTCGTCGACAACTTCGAGAGTTGAGTTCCTAACGGATACTGGAGTGAGTACGACAAGAGAGTTCGACATAATTTTCGTCTTTTTCATGTTCATTTTAAGACCCACTTGTTGGGATACTCGGTCAAGGTCTTCGAGCATAGTGCCAAGATCGTCCAGCGTCTTTGCCACAACGACTATATCATCGGCAAATCGGAGGTGTGTGATGTATTCGCCATTAACATTGATGCCGATTCCTTTCCATTCCAGACGTTTGAAGGCGTCTTCCAATTCCGCTGTGAACAGTTTCGGAAATATATCATCTCCCTGTCTCACACCTCTCCGCAATGGAATCGCCCTCGTGTTCTGCTCCTGTACTCGGACCGACATGGTGGCGTTATTGTAAAGGCAAATGCCTAAACAATAACGCCAACATGTCGGTGTGTTAAAATTAACACCTCTATATACCTATAGTCTATGTGGCACCGCTGTAGAGACTGAAGCACCGGTACTCAGGTAGTTAAAAAACAATTTGATATTACTTTCCCTCAAAAGAAAATAGTTATCAATAACTGTAAACCGAAATTCAGTGACTGGGCTACACGAGGAGTTTATACAAGTAGAATAAAATGTTAGAATTGTATAACAAAAAAGCATATAGAAAGGATCTATCGTTTCATGAGTACGTTAAGAGGTACTCAAAAATTTTCAAAAAAGTTTGCTATGTAGCTAAGTCGAATTATATACGCGATAAAATTAAAAAATCTAGTAATAAAATCAAAGAAACATGGAATATTATAAATAAAGAAACATGTAAAACGAAATCCCAGATAACAAATAGTCTAGATAGTCTAGAAATAAACAACAAGCTTATTAAATCTGATGACGAGGTAGCAAACGCTTTTGAGGATTACTTCTGTAATATTCCTATAGAGCCGACTAAACAGTTGAGTTCTTGCTCAAGTCACGCGAAATCATTACTAGTGTCGAGTGTTCATAGGTGCGAATCCTCATTTAAATTCAGAAATATTGGTCCTTTAGACATCATAAAAACATTTAAAGAATTAAAACAAAAGAAAACAGAGGATAAATCGGGTATATCAATAGACACAATAAAACCCAATATACCTCTAATAGCTCCTCACTTATCTTATATCTTTAATGAATGTATTGACCAAAATCAGTTTCCAAATTTATTAAAACATAGTAAGGTTGTCACTTTATTTAAATCAGGAGACAAAAGTGACCCCAGCAATTTTAGGCCTATTTCAATATTACCCACAATAAGTAAAATTTTTGAAAAACTCATTTATAATCAAATACTTTCCCATTTTAAACTTAATAATTTACTACACGAAAACATTTGGGTTCTCTAAAGGTAGAAATACAACTGATGCTGGAGTAGCACTCATCAGACACTTTCTTGATGCTTATGAAGACAAACATGATGCCGTAGGTGTATTCTGTGATCTTTCAAAGGCGTTTGATTGTGTAGACCATCACACTGCTCATTAAGTTAGAACACTATGGTGTCTCGGAAAACTCATCTAAGTTGTTAAGTTCGTACTTATCAGGTAGAATACCCAGGTAGAGCCCCTCTTCAAATGGGGGTCCCCCAGGGCTCAATATTGGGGCCTTTACTTTTCCTGATATATGTAAACGACCTGCCATTTTATTCCAAAAATCTTTGTGAGATAGTTCTGTTAGCTGATGACACTTCTTTGATTTTTAAAATGAAAAGACATGAAGAAAATTTTGACGAAGTAAACAATACGCTCTCCAAAGTATTGAATTGGTTCACCACCAATAACTTGTTGCTGAATGCTAGTAAAACTAAATGTGTAAAATTAGGAGCTAGCTAGGAGGCTAAGCTCGGCTGCCTTTGCAGTTAGAAAAATAAGGTATCTGACTGATGTTGAAACGGCGAGGCTTGTGTATTTTAGTTACTTCCACAGTATTATGTCTTACGGTCTTCTCTTGTGGGGTTTTGCTGCAGACATTGATACCATATTTATTTTGCGGAAAAGAGCCATTCGTGCTATTTATAAACTTAGTCCTCGTGACTCCCTGTGAGAGGTCTTTAAGAAAATCAACATATTAACTGTGGCTTCTCAATACATTTTTGACAATATAATGTGCGTCTGTAAAAATTTAGATAATTTCATGAAGAAGAGCGACATTCACTCATATAACACAAGAAATAAACACAAGCTTGTCGTTCTTAACTTCAGATTAGTTAAAACTAGTAATTCGTTCATGGGAAATTGTATAAAATTCTTTAATAATATACCACACAATCTTGTCGAATTGCCGGTTGATAAATTTAAGAAACACGTTAAAAACACGCTTATGTCTTAAGACTATTATAAGGTTCAAGACTACTTGAACGACACGAATGTGTGGTCCGTCCAGCCTGCTGATGCTGATGTACTTACCTTTGATGATTTTGATTTTACGGCAGCTAGTGGTGACTGAGTTTGTTCTGGCGTTTCTTCTCAGCACTTGCCTAATTGTCTGTGTTCTGTCTCGAAGCGCTGGTAGGGCCCAAAAGATAAGGAGACATGATTCTGCCCCATCAGGGCACATTTATTTTAATTTTATTTTTCACTGTACATTTGACGTTCATAAGTGGCATATTGTGTCCTAAATTGAATAAACAATATTTGTGTCATGTATCACAATAACTAGCCCCGTCTGAGGGTGGACAAATAATAAATGATTCAGTCTACGATCAACCGTTGTTTCATTGCTACGTATCACTGGCGACGGGCTGTTATCTAACCACGCGTGTGTTTTTGTGTGCGTGCAGTATTCAAACGAAAAAATGCCTATCGGACATATTGAACCGTATAATTTCGCGAATAACAACTGGGATGCGTATGTACGAAGAGTCAAACAGTTTATAGCACTAAATTCAATCGATAACACGTTGGAAGTAGCCACGTTGGTGACAGTTGTTGGTGCGGAGTGCTATGAATTAATGTGCGATTTGTGTTCCCCGGCTACTCCAGAGTCGAAATCATTTGACGATCTGATAAAACTGGTGAAAGATCATCTGGAACCCGAGCGATCGGAGATCGCTGAAAGGCATATTTTTCGCCAACGTACACAGCGTCAAGGTGAAAGTGTTCGCGAATACCTACAAGCACTGAAACACCTAGCAAAGACTTGCAATTTTGGAGATAAATTGGAAGAGAATTTACGAGATCAGTATGTATCAGGTTTGCGCAATGAGGACATGAGATCAAGGATTTTTGCGGAGAAGAATGTAGACTACAAGCGTGCGGTGGAACTCGCTCAGGCGCTGGAGGCGGCGGAGCGACACGCGGCGCAGGCTTGCGCGCCGGGAGCGGGCGCCGGCGCGGGCGCAGGCGCGGGCGCGGCCGCCAGCGACGGCTTGCACCGGATCGGCGCGGGCTCGGCCGGGGGCTCCAAGCAGGGTGCGCCCCGAGGGCAGCGTGCATGCTCACGGTGTGGTAAATTTGGGCATACGGAAGGCAAGTGTCGTTTTAAGCATTATAATTGTGATGGATGTGGTCAGCGAGGCCATTTAAAATCAGTGTGTGTTAAAAATCGAAATGATAATAATAAAAGTGCTGGAAAAAATGCAACAAAGAACCAATTTTTCCTGAACGGGTCGGACTCAGACGACGAAGGTTGTAATTTTTTTAATTTAGTAGTTAATAGTGATGGTGATGGGCCTTATTTTGCCACAATAAAGTTAGAAAACATTTTATGTAAATTTGAAATTGATACGGGAAGTAAGCTATCTGTGATTTCAAAAGAATATTATGACAGAAATTTTTCGAATATTCCTATTGAATATAAAAAACTTACTTTGAAATCATACACGGGGGACGTCATCGAGACGCTCGGTTTTATTGTGGTAAATGTAAGTTGTGGTAAAAATATTTCGAAACAACTCAATTTGTTTATTATTGAAAACGGTGGGCCACCCCTAATGGGCCGAACGTGGATTAACGAATTAAGACTAGGCATAGTTGAGTGCTACAATTTGACCGAGGAGGACTCGAGGGCGGTTTCATTACGTAAAGAGTTTCCTGAGGTGTTTGCAGAAGGTTTAGGAACATTTAATAAATCTAAGATTAAACTATATCTTAAAGATAGCACACCTATATTTGTAAAAGCACGGCCAATACCTTTAGCGCTTCGGCAACCTGTCGAGAGGGAACTTGAACGGCTACAGCGGGAGGGAGTCATATATAAAGTAGAACGGTCAGATTATGGCACTCCTATCGTGCCGGTTATTAAACAAAACGGTACTATTCGATTATGCGGGGACTACAAAGTCACTATAAATCCACTCTTAAAAGACTACCATTACCCGATGCCCCGTATCGAGGACATTTTTGCCGCTTTAGGGGGTGGTGAAGAATATTCTAAACTGGACCTATCAAGTGCATTTCAGCAATGTTTGTTAGATGAAGATTCACAACTGATAACCGCGATCACCACACACATAGGTACTTTTGTTTATTTGCGCGTACCGTTTGGTATAAAATGCATACCTGAAAATTTTCAAAAGATTATGGAAGAGACTCTAAATGGGTTGCCGGGGGTCGCTGTTTTCGCTGACGATATTTGCGTCACAGGAAAAGATAAGGAATCCCACCTAGCTAATTTAAGGGCGGTGCTACAAAGGCTTAATGAAAATGGTCTTAGAATAAACTTTAGTAAATGCCAATTTTTCAAAAAAAGTGTTAATTACCTTGGTTACAAAATTGATAAATATGGGTTACATACAGATGAAAAAAAATTTAAGCCATTGTAGCAGCTCCCGCACCCACAAATATCACTCAGCTAAAAAGTTTTATGGGTTTGGTTAATTTTTATTCCAAGTTTTGTATTAATATGAGCGATATATTAAAACCAATGTACGATTTGTTAAAAAAGAACTCAGAGTGGAACTGGACAGCGGATTGTGATAAGTCTTTTAATAAAATCAAAAAGGTTTTAAGTAGCTCCCCTGTACTTGCTCATTATGATCCAAATTTGGAATTAATTTTGTCAGTTGATAGCAGCGCATACGGCCTGGGGGCCGTTCTCACCCAGCGTCTCACAGACGGCACCGAGCGGCCACTTTGCTGTGCCTCGCGCACTCTTAACCAAGCCGAAATTAACTATTCCCAAATTGATAAAGAGGCTCTTGCCATCGTGTTTGGTGTATCTAAGCACCATCAATATCTTTACGGCAGAAGTTTTATACTAAGGAGCGATCATCGCCCGTTAAGTTACATATTTGGTAAAAATAAAGGCCTACCAGTGACGGATATAGATTTTCTTGGTCCATTCAACAATATTCATTATCTTATCATCATAGATGCCCACTCTAAGTGGATAGAAGCTGAAAAAGTTAACACGACTTCGGCGACAGCTGTTTGTGATTGTTTAAGACGCCATTTTGCCCGTTTCGGATTACGAAAACGGATAGTCAGCGATAACGGACCACCGTTTTCGTCTGCTTCATTCGCTCAATATTTAGAAAGCAATGGTATTAAGCATACACTTGTCCCACCATATCATCCTTCGAGCAATGGGGCAGCCGAACCATCAAAAGAGTACTTAAAAAGGCTGAATGTGAAAGACAGGATGTAAACAAAGCCTTGAATCAATTTTTGTTTATGTATAGAAATACTGAACAAAGCACGACAGGTCGCGAGCCGGCAGTCGCTTTGCTCGGCAGGCGGCTGCGCGGGCGACTCGACCTACTGCGGCCAGACGTCGCGGAGCGCGTGCGCGAGCGACAGCTGATCGAAGAGCAGCGGAACAATAGCTCACCGTTGCGAGTGGCGCAAACTAATGATCCCGTGTTGATGCGTAATTATTCCAAGTCGGATCATAAATGGACAGAGGGCGTAGTCCGTGAGCGAGTAGGACCGGTTTCTTATAACGTAGAAGCGGGCGGTCGGGTGCATAAGCGACACATTGACCAAATACTTACTCGGAAGTCACGTCACTCATTAACCCAAGTAGTTAATGGTTCGCCTCGTAAACCTAATCAAGCTGCGCCTGAAGTTAAGTCGGAAGGAAATGATGACCACGACGAGTCCTATGATAGTGCAGAGGAAGGTGGAAGCACCGAGTTCGAAGGTGAGAGGTCGCCACAGCCATCACCCAACGTGCCAGAAGCGCATCATGCTACTGCTGACAGGCCCCGCAGGGAAGCTGCAATACGTTGCCGCGAAAAGCTTAAAATAAAAAAATAAATGACTATCACATACGCCACCAGTTCGTATTTCATGAATAACGTAAATGCCTAATAAACTACGCAGGTTCAGCTAGCTGACGGTTGAGTATTTAAACATAAATTATAATAACTACGGTATGCTTAGGTTATAAAAAAATAGTTTTGTATTGTTGTTGTTGTTTATAGTACCCACCTATGTAAGAGATAATATATATATTTTACAAGCTTAAAGTTCTTATTGTTTTGCACTTGCATTTTGTGACCAGAATAAGATTATATAGATTTTTGTATTTTAAGAGGGAAAAAGTGTCATGTATCACAATAACTAGCCCCGTCTGAGGGTGGACAAATAATAAATGATTCAGTCTACGATCAACCGTTGTTTCATTGCTACGTATCAATTTGAATTTTGAATTTTGAACCGCCCAAGTTTCGATCGAATCTAGCCCCAAAGTAAGCTACTCAAAGCTTGTGTTATGGGTGCCAGACAACGGATATAATACTTAAATACTTTTTTTTTTGTAAATACATACATGATATACATAGAAAACACCCAGACCAATACAAACAGACATGTTCATGCACACAAATGTTTGTATTGTGCGGGGATCGAACCCGCAACCCGCTGCGTAGTAGGCGATTTCACGAATTTCAAGCAACGTTTTCTCTTTTTAACCGACTTCAAAAAAGGAGGAGGTTATCAATTCGACTGTATGTTATTTTTTTAACCGACTTCAAAAAAGGAGGAGGTTATCAATTCGACTGTATGTTTTTTTTAACCGACTTCAAAAAAGGAGGAGGTTATCAATTCGACTGTATGTTTTTTTTTTTTTTGTATGTTTGTTACCTCATATCTCAGTCGTTTGTCGACCGATTCGAAAAAATTTTTCGCCTACTTAGAGGGTATACTTTCTAGTTGGTCCCATTTTTTTCAATTTGGGATCTGATGATGGGATCTTGGTGTAATCGAGGGAAACCCTCAAATTTTAAAGGTACGTATAGTGTTTCTTTACTTGAACCTTAATGTTGACATGTTGTTACGTCTAATAGTCAACATCTTGAGGGGCTGAGCTGATGGTGGAACTCCTTAACGCTTAGGAGTTCAGTAATTATAATGAAATAACTTATAATAGTTACTTTGTAGCTTCTTAAAAACAGAGTCATAAGGTGCCCTCCCCCCCTATTCTCCTGTAATCTCTAAAAATGAAGAAATAAAATAAACTTTAAAAAAAGTAAAAACCGACTTCAAAACCAAAATGCACTAAAAAGTCTTAAATAAACTCTTGACTATTGAAAGGCAAGGAACCCATTTTAGGCAAACAATTTATTTTTGGAGTCGGTGCCATCACTTTGACCATCAAGCATCAACTATCACAGCACCGACTCCAAAAATAAATTGTTTGCCTAAAATGGGTTCCTTTCCTTTCAATAGTCAAGAGTTTATTTAAGACTTTTTAGTGCATTTTGGTTTTGAAGTCGGTTTTTACTTTTTTTAAAGTTTTAATTGATACAGAATAATGGTATATTCGATTTAACACAACTGTCTCCGCCCCATTTACACCATATTGTACGTCGATAACCTCTTCGACCTACATAAAATGAATTTAACAATTTCAGTTGTACAAATAAATCCAAGTGCGAGTCGGACTCGCTTACATAGTAGGGTTCCATATTTTATTTATATGAAGTCACCTCGTTTTAAGTGATAATATTTAAAGGGTCGATTCAGCACAGCAAATAAAAAATATATTTAGAAAACATTTTGTGTGTCTAAACGCTAGTTTTTGAGAAAATTTGAGATAAACGTGTTTTTTTTCTTCAGATTTATATATTTTATAATTTTACATTTAAGATTAGAGAAAAAGAAGGATTGGGTATTGAATTAAGAGATAAGAGAAACCGATAACTTAAAAATCATCAGAGTACTGATTTAAGAAATGATGTTTTCTTTCTTAGAGAAAACAAAAAGAAATCTCCATTTCCCAAAAAATAATGCTACTAGACCTATCTTCTGTCGAGGAATTCACCGAGGCGTTCCGTCGACTAAAGCGTGGCAAAAGTCCTGGCGGCGACGGCATCCGTGCCGGAATACTAAATCTTGAATGCGTGAGACCTATCCTGTACAATCTGCTGTGTCAATGCTGGCAAGCGAGATGGGTGCCTCAGGATTTGCGCGATGCTAATAACAACTGCTACAACTACCGCGGTATAACCCTTCTGAGTGTTGTTGGCAAGCTTTTTGAAAAGTCATTCTGTATAGACTCCAAATCCTTGCAGATCGTGTATATCCTGAGTCACCGTGTGGGTTCCGCCCTGGGCGTTCCACAGTAGATATGATTTTTACACTTTGCCAAATACAGGAGAAGTGTAGAGAACAAAATACTCCTCTAGTTATTGCGTTCGTTGACATTAATAAGGCCTTCGATAGGGTCAGACGGGAGGGTTTGTACACAGCGCTCGAGTGCATAGAGTGCCCGTCGAAACGCCTGGGCCTCGTGAAATCTTTTCACGAGGACATGAACGGGTTTTGAATGTCAGTTCATCTATTTTATTAAGTGTATCCTGGGGTGTGCGACAAGGCTGTGTCTTGGAGCCTACCCTGTTTGGTATATCCGCGCTTATATTAGAAACTGTGCTCGTTAGTAACCAACAGGGTATCTATTAACACACGAAGGTCGACGGAAAGTTGTTTAACATCTCACTCCTCGAAATCGAATCGAATCTAAACGAAATCGTAAGGATCTTTTCGTTAATGGTGGACAGATTCTCGTAGGCCTGCTCCATTTTTGCTTCGTCTGCCAACACTAAGGAGCGATTCAGCTCAAAGGCGCGGTGTAAGAGAGGGTTGACACTTTTTGCTAGCTGGGATCGACTATTACCAACAATCACTCGCTAGACTCGGAGGTTGACATTCGCAACGGCAAGGCAGCAACGATTTTCGGGAAGCTTAGTGCTAAGGTATGGCAAAACGTATATCCAGGTTATATTTTTCATGACTTGAACTATTGACACCCCTATCTATAGACACCCCACACGTATACGTTTGACTGAAAACATTTTTTTGGTTTTAGTTTCATGTATGGGAGCCCCCCCTTAAATGTCAATGTCAGGATTTAATAATAAGTGATTGATCTAATAAAAAAATAAATAGTTTAGTGCCGAACTATGTTAAATAATAAATACATTTAACTGCAAAGAACTACTGTCTTAATAATATGATAAGAAAAACAAAAAAAATAACATTACTTTTTTTGCTTCAGAATTAGCGAAGCGGCGACTCAGTAGTGAAGGAGCATCTCTAGCAAATTACGAGCAGCGCAAAGTTATCACCACGCTGTAGGTGGAAACAGCTGGCCCTACCAATTCACTGCCAAATTAAAAACTATTATTAATATTGAACACCAATCACCAATATTTATCTGATCCCAAAGTAAGTGCAAGTATGGAGATAATGATAATGAATTTGTGGTTGGCAGATGGCTAGATGGCGCTAAGCGTCACGCAATTGACGTTTTCATAAGAAACCACAAATTTCGCAGGGTCGGACTAGTAGCACGGTAGCTCAATTGGTAAGAGCGTTTGGCCCGGTTTGCCAAAAGGTTGCTGGTTCAAGTCCCGCCCGTGCGCAAATTTTTGGTTTCTTATTTCATCTTTATGAATATAGAATATGACACTGTGAGTGTTAAAAACATTCTAAAGAACTAAACTCTACCCAAAAAATGTTTAACACGAAAGGTTAAATTGTTATTAGAATGTTTTTTTTTTATATTTACAGATAATATTTTTGTGATCTAGCAGGTAAATGCTATTATTTGCTAGATCACAAAATGATTATCATTGATTATTCATTGTAACATGTTGCTTGAGCGCGGTGCTTAAATGTGATGTTATAGTTGAGCAATCGTACGTATTTTGTGCGCCGTTAGATTATTATTTATTATTAAAATTAAATTGATTACAAAAATGGTTTATTCATTTTGTACATAAAAACCTGAAACTGTTGAAGCGCCATCTAGACCAGTACTACAACACTAAGTTGATGTGTCGTTTCAAAACAGCTACATAGATGGCGCCACGTATTTAAAATATCCTTTCCTGTGGAGTAGGGCCAGGCTACCGCCAGCCCTACTCCACCTTATCGCGTCCTTCCTGGAGAGACGCCACTTCAAGGTGGCAGTGGAAGACGCCACCTCGAACCTGAGACCCATCACAGCCGGCACGCGGCGTACACCAACGACATTCCGAACCTCACAGGATATCTAGGTGAGGGCGACCCGGACGCGATGCTGGTGCTCGGATGCGGATGACAGCGCCTACTTCGTGTCCTCGTGGAATCCCATGTACGCTGCTGAGAAAACTCAACGGCTTGACTAGCTCGATCACTGGCGGATAGCAGTGAACGCAAAGAAAACCTCGGCCATACTCTTTGGAGGGGCAAGAAGACGGCTACCACCACCACTTCAGCTGCGCGGGACCGAAATAGAGTGGCTTCCTCAGGTCACTTATCTCGGGTGCCGTATGGACAGGTCACCAAGCATGAAGTGGCAAGTCAGCCACGTCATCCGCATGACCAAAATGGCGCGGAATATGCTGAGACCTGTCCTCAAATCTCGATTACCCCTGAGAACTAAACTCAGCATCTACAAGACATATGTCCGGTCCCGTCTTACTTACGCTGCCCCAGCTTGGTACGCTTTGTGCTCTAAAACCTTCCAAACGGCACTGCAGGCCCAGCAAAACATCTCGCTGCGGTTGATCACCGGAGCCGGCCGTTACATCAAGAATGACGTCATCGCTCGCGACCTGTGCATGCCTATGGTGAAGGAGTTTGTTGTCGGACTCGCGCGTCGTATGTTCAACCGTGCAGACAACGGCCCTCACCGTCACCTACGTGGCATCGCGCCTCTGCACGCGCGACCTCCTGATATCCAGCCCAGACGGCCGTTTCCCAGGATGCTCCTGGTCGACGAGGACACAGAATTGCCCCCGTAAGCGGAGGCCAGCCTTTCAGAGCCCACCACCGGAATTGACACTCCACGGTCTCGACCCGCCGTAACCGCTTCATGCCGGCTGATGTTCGCCCGGACACGCTCCGAGGCTTGAGCTCACCGGCACAGCAATCGACGTGCACACACCGGATTGAAGATACACAGCCCCATTATCGCCCCCTCATCACCTTCCTTAACCCTGGGTGTCGCTGTCTTGCCAAAGAAGGCTCCGCCGGAGACGAAATGGTAGACGCTCATGGGAACAGGGAGAGGGCGCTGTTGCGATTGGGGCACATCCAGCACCTTGCAGGCTGCTCGGCAACGTGCGGCCGTCCCAGAACACCGGGGGTCCTGCGGGGACCCTGAGTTGAAGCCGGGGAAAAGGGCTACCGCCCGTCACCCCAACCGCCTAGAAAGGGCGAAGAAATCGACGACCAGTCGTGGGGAACAAGTGATTGCGCTGCTTAATGCATTAGTATTTATACAGGTGTCCCGAGAAAAGCATGCCAAACTGACACTGGAGTTAGACCTTTCAGATATACTCTAATTTTTTTTTATTTTGCAACTAATTTTCTTATAAATGGCACACCAGACTTACATTGAAGATAGCTTAGCAAAAAAACGTTTTAAGTAAAAATAAAATGAATCTTATAAAAGTGTCGTAGTTTGGGAAATAATGCCACTTTCTTGTTTTTTTTTAATATAAGAAAAATACAAAAAAGTGGCATTATCTTCCAAATTATGAGACTTTTATTAGTCATGTTATTTTTATTTGAAAGGTCTATGACTAAGCTACCTACAGTTTCAGTTTGGCACGCTCTTTTTGGGACACCTATTTGCCTTATGGTCTTCTCTTGTGGGGTTCTGCTGCGGTCATCGATACTAACTTTATCTTACAGAAACGAGCAATTCGTGCTATCCACAAACTTAGTCTTCGCGAATCCCTAATTATTTAAAGAAATTAACATCCTCACTGTCGCTTCTCAATACATATTTGATAATATCGTGTACTTACGTTAAACTGAAGATCTCGTCATTAAGATAATCTTGATTTTTTTGAAATTCAAGATTATCTTAATGACGAGAATGTATGGACAGTCCAGCCTGCACCAGACTGATGTACCTACCTGTTTATTTTGATTTGTATAATTTTTGTGGCAGCTAGTGGTGACTGTTCCGGCGTTTCTTCGCAGCACTTGCCAGATTTTCTGTGTCATGTCTCGAAGCGTTAGTAGGGCCCAAAAGATAAGGAGACATGTTCTGACCCCATATGGGCCATAATTGATTGATATTAATTATTGTCGTTTATAAGTGGCATTCTGTGTCCTTCATTGACAACATTTAAAAAAACTCATCTGCACATTAATTTTTTTTCCTGAAAGAACATAAAAAATAGAGGCTCCAAATTTTTTCATTTTCATTTATTTTCAGTGTTTTATTTAATAATCTTTGCTTAAAAACTCTCCATTCTAAAAGAGCGTAACTACATGAGGTTAGATGATACGAGGTCACGCCTTTGCTATATTCGATTTTAAAATAAATTGACGTTTATAATGTTGTGGTCTGTATCAATTGTAGAATTAAGATGTCGATATCAATGATTTATCCAATAAGTTTTTATTATATAAAAATTTTCGTTGCATTTATTAACCATATTCAATTTTGTCTGTTTATTTATACAAAACAGAACTTAACTAATCACCGTATCTAACTCACGTTTTAGTATTTTGTCTTTTGTGAAATAGTCAACTATTCCATCAGCGCCTTGTAAGTACTTTGTTTATGGCAACAACGTATAAGCCACTTATATGAAAATGGTAGACTTTTGTAGCTATTAATTGAACCAAATGTACTGAGGACTCATTCCTACTCTTTGGTACTCCAATAATCTTAATTTGATTCTGCAAGGCTGACTAAACTTGAATGTTTACTTGCTCTTGCAGTTGGCAGGCATGAGATTTCAAACCGGCGATTTCGAAGTCCAAATTTTCTAGGTCTCTGGATTTTTCTTCATACTGTCGAGACAGTTCGTCCATTCTCTCTGTAAGGCGAGCACCGTCCTGCCTAAGAAGCCTAATCTCGGAGAGTATGGTGGCTAAAGTGTCTAACGCGCCATCTACAGTTGTTGGAAACACCTTGGTTGGTGCTTTATCGCAGTCTTCAGACATTGATGTCTTCTGCTTACAGCGAAAAGTGAGGTTTTCTTCGGCAGACACATCCTGTCTACGAACGTGTGTGGCAGAGTTGTCCCCGCCCTTCTTATCGTCACAACGGCACTTTAAGCAGTTTTGATCATCGGTCTCTGTGATATGCTTAATAGCAGCCTGATCTACAGCACAGAAGGTGTGGCTGATTCTCTGATATTTTTTGCAAGCAGCCTTCACATTTCATTATTGACGCTTCACCTTTTTTAAATTTATATTTAAATTTAATTAAAACAAAAAAAGTTTTTTTTCTCTTCCACACTAGGATTCGCACCCGGTTTCACTGCGTCAAAGGCGCGCAAAAAGCAGTGCGCTACCTCGACACGCGGCGGGATGATAATATAATAGAACTACTGCATCGATGGCTCGCTAGTAGATTGTAAACAAACAACTAGTTTTGGAATTCCGCGTATACACATTACACAGTCACTTTTAGATTTTAAATGGGTAGTTTTAACACAATTCACTAACACAGGTCACAGTTATAATGTTTATTTAGTATAGAATATAGGCAAAGTTCCACTTTTAAATTAGGTCAGAATGAAGATATTACACTTGGTTGAATTTTAACACAAGGTTACAACGCTATAGAGTTCTTATAACCGCTGTTTAGATTTGTTTTAACGGGAGCAAACATTAACGCGTCCGCGCGGAACGAGAGCGAACCGCCCACCTCCCTGATTCACCTCCATCCACCTCCGTGAATCATCCTTTATTCGACATAAAATATTTTCAACAATCTAATTGCATTGATATCAAGATCACAATCAATACTCTGGTCAAGAGTTTATTGCTGTATTTTAAGTTAACAAAGTTAGCTTTTCAACGTAAATAAACAATTTGGCAACAATACTTAATTCTGCCAAATAATACGTTTTATTGCTAACTTAGTTAGCAGTGTTTTACGGTTATCTAGAGTATTAAAATTGTGACATTAATTTCAGATTGTTTATAGTTGTATTTATTTATGTGGATCATCCTGAGTCTTTTCAATATCTTTAAAACATATAATTAAGTCATTTTTATTATTATTTTGTTTTACATACATTAACAAACTAAATACAATATTTACGAGGTGACTTTTCTCGTCTGTCTTTAAAATATAGTAACAAATCAATTGAGTTGTTGAATGAACGCTTTGTTATTTTTTTTGATTACTTGTTTTAACCATTTTAACCTTGTCTCATTACATTTTCCATACCCCTTTGACTTGAATGATTATGCGTTTAGCCAAGTGACACAGTCTTGATACATTACTGATAAAATGATCTGCCTTATGAGAGATCTCGGAGCGTAGGGCCACAAACAATAACACTTGCCACATACAATTTTTGACGAATTTCTCTATTCGTATACGTCTACTGAAAGTTATACTGAATACTTTATTTATTCGCCATGCATTCGCATTTCTTACTTTATCGCATTTGAAGGTGTAATAAATATTCACCCATTACTTTTATTTGATAATTTTAAAAGCTTAATTTAAACGTCGTCCTAATAACGTATTTGCTTTTTTTTAACTAATGAACACTTTGCGATTTCAACGCTACTAACTCATATTGCTTGACTTTATCTTTTCTAAAATATTTCGCTATTTCAAGCAGCGTCTTGTCCTTGGTTTCCGGCAAATACTTATAAGCCACCGACACCAGTATCGTTGAGTTTATTGCATAAAACAAAAAAGAACCGTCAGTCCCTAAGTTTTTCAAAACATACGGAGTTATTTTAAGAACTGATCCTAAAACGAGTTTAGAGAACAATGCGGTTACGCACACACAAAAACTCCTGGCTCTTATGGGAAGCAGTTCGCCACTAATTGTCGTCGACATTATCATCGGACCGCAGGCTATGGACAATGAAAACGCCATCAGTAAAGCGATGGACACGTACCCGTTCTCGATTATCACATTTAGTCTAATAAGGAACAAATACGCAGCTATTATGAACAACCATATGGTGGCTAGAGATGATGCTCCCAGAAACAGTGTTCGTCTTTTTAGAAACCTCGATAAACCGCTTCCCAAATACATCCCCAGGACCGTGATGCCGTCGAGGACTAACATCCCGATGTGTGCCTTGGTTTGGCTGTTTGTTATCTTCTTAAGAATATCAATAGAATAAACTGTGAGCATCAGTTTCCCTGACATGTGGTATATGGCGTTAAGCAGAATGTAAAGACTGATCGGCTTGTATATGCCCGGCTCGGTAATCAAAGAAGCATAGCTCCTTACGTGTTTCATCAATGTTTTCTTAGGCTTGATGCGATTATTGTTAGTCTTCATGGTATCTATGAGTGCTTCTAATTCATTTTCTGCGGCATTCTTGGTCCCTTTTAGCCACCGATGAGACATCGCACATTCGTCGTATCTCTCTCTCTTCGCCAGCCAGTACGGTGACTCAGGTATTATCAGTATGATGATAAAAATGTAAATACAACAAGCGAGTCCAAATAGTCCTATGTATTTGTATGGAAGGTATAGTCCCATTGCATTTGCGACCCAAATACCCCAGAATAAGGTTGCAGATTTGATTGTTAAGAATAAACCTCGATACATGGGAGCGGCGTACTCTGTCAAGATGAGGAGGGCGGTAGACGTGGATGAGGCGGCAGTGCTCCCTTGTAGGATCATGCTGATAAGTACTTGTAAGGGATTCTGGCTAAAATAAAGAACGGCGAACGCTGTAACCCCATTTGTCATTTGTATCAATACCGTGATTTTGAGTCCGAATCGATGGGCAGATATTGTCAATATAAGTACCCATATCATCCCAAAATAGCTGGCTATTGAAGCTGAAACGAAATAAATATCCTAATTTAATTGTATTTTTATTTTATTTTAATATAAAGTCTTGGAATAAAAAAATACTGACATATCCACGAAGCTATTTCGTCGCTAACATACTCGGTGGAATTTCCCGCACTCCTCAGCTGCGGTATTGTAACAGTTGGCGTTCCCAAAACCATTCCAAACATGAAATAATACGACCATGCAATGCTGCTCACCATTACCTGAAAACAATAAGTACAAAAAAATAAGCAAAGTACGAAATGTCATTTATGTATACCAGAAACAAAAATGGTCCCAATACAGATTCCTGGAGCACTCCCATTGTTAGAGGTGCTCTAAAAGACTCTGTTCCATTTAGATAAACCTTGAGGGCTCCCTGTAAAATAATATTTTAAAACACTTAGCGCATCAACAAACTATTTTTTATCAACGTGGTCTACTTAATAGATTGCCTTAGAAAGGTTACCTCCTACTCCTATTAGCATCATGTCTACTGACAGGGATTAAAATATCGTAATTTACCGCCCTTGATCAGCTGGTGGCGGGTGCTAGTCTATTTCCCTAAATTATATAAAAGCCTTCAAAAAACTAACAAAATAAGCTGAGAATATAACTTTTAGTATTTAATATTCTTTAATATAAAATACTAGTAAGAAGCCAAAAATTTGCGTACGGGCGGGACCCGAACCAACAACTTCTTGACTAACCGGGCTAAACCAATTGAGCTACCGCTTACGGTTGTCGGTGCAAAGAACTTGCTGGTTCGAGTCCCGCCCGTGCGCTAAATTTTTGTTTCTTATTTAATCTTAAACAATATAAAATATGACACTATGAGTGTTGAAAGCATTCTAAACCATTTTAGTATTTAAATTCAAAATCAATGTATACAGACAACATATCAAATCATTGGTCACTCTGGGCCAGCTACTAATGGACTGCACCCGAAAAGGTTAAGAAAAGAAGTAAGAGAAAAGAGTTTTTATACTTAAAACGTTGCTATTTCGGGAATGCGAATTTGATTTGTCTACGGTTCTGCATCCGTCAATATCTAGTTCACAGATAAGCAAGAGTATGTTTAAAGATGGTCGCGTTTTGCTTAGGTATAAAAGTTTGAGATACAAAATTACAAAGTTAATTTGCAATAATAAAATATTTAGCAGCATTTTTACCAAGAAAATTGATATGTGCCATTATTATAAAAATGTGAAGTTGCATTTCCAACACATCATCTTAATTTGTTGCAACAGTTAAGTAGTCAATTGTTTTAACAAACAAATATATTTTTTAATAAATAGCCACTCACCTGCCTTAAAAATAACTTCCATTGAAATATATCAGAATCACTTTCCATTATAACAATTATGTTTAAATTAAAAATTAATTAAAAACCCTCTTTTCTCGACTGACATAGAGCGACTCGCTTTTCCACAAAATATGAATTCGTCGAAAATTTCAGTTGTACAAACACAATTATAATATTTATTCAAAAATTTATTTCGTACCACCTTGTATTCAATATAAAGCCGGATATTATATCTTAAGTGTTTTGCAATAAAGGATATACTTTAATACCTTAATGCCTTCTTCGTAAAAACGAAAACAAACATTGACTGCCGGCCGATAGAAATAGCAAACAGTTGTTATAACTAGCAAGAGATGTCTTTCTAATCCTTTCTAATGATAACAAAGGGTTGTTAGTAATGATAATTAATGACCGAGGGCGGTCATTAATTTATCATAAATTACTCATGTGGTTGCAGGACTGTAAGGAACTGCAGGGATGGTTTAAATTCACAAATGGAGCCGGCAGGCCAGACAACCAATTAGCTGATGTGAAAATTAAGTCAAGTCGTCTGCTTAATGTTGTAAGCTTGAAAAGATAGCCGTGAAGTTTTTTTTTTTTCATTTGTTAATTGGCTTGACGAACGAATGTAATGAAAAACATTTTGGCTAAATTTTATTTCTTTATTCATTTAATCGTTCCAAAATGTTTCAACTCTTCTATTTTTAAATTCAACTATGCAAACCAAAATCAAAAAGCGCATTGTTAACTTCGCCCAGTGGAAATACCCTTTACTTGCTAGCTGATAAGCTGAAAAATTCACACGCACTCTGGAATCAGGATAAACTCCACAAACGTATTATGATAATTGGGCAACTAGATAGTTTTTGACTCAGTCAAGGAGACCATCTCGAGTTCCGGGACTTTGTCTTTCGTGAAATAATCACGAATTTCAAGCAACGTTTTGTCTTTTGTCTCTGGTAAATACTTGTAAACAGTAGCTATGTTTATAGTTGAAAACGATGCGTAAAACAAGAAAGCTCCATCAATACCGAATCGGTATACTATTTGGGGTGCTATTTTTATAAACACTCCTGAAAGTATATTAGTAAAACTCGCAGATAAACATAGAGAAAAGCATCTGCTTTCTACAGGCAGTAGTTCGCCGACGATTGTCGTCATCATGATCATCGGACCGCATGATACGGATGGCAACGAGAACGCTATGAGCAAAGCTATGGACACATAGCTGTTCTCCCTTATTTCTGCGAGTCTAATAAGAAATAAATACGAAGCGATTACAAACAAAAATAAAGTGGCTAAAGAGGTTGCGCTCAACAGAAACCGTCGCCTTTTAAGGATCTTCGCTATCCCGCACCCCGCGTACATCCCCAGGACTGTGATTCCATCTAGGATTAACATCCCAATATGCGCAGTGGATTGGCTCTTTGTAATCTTTTTGATAATATCAATGGAATAAACTGTTAACATTATCTTTCCTGACAAAGCGTACATCAAGTAGAGTACTAAAATAACCGCCATTGGATTGTACCAAGCTGGTTGCGTGACCAAGTTAACGTAATAATTTGCTCGGTTAAGCAACGTCTTTTTAGATTGTTTGCGACGTTTGTTAGTCTTTTGCGTCGTTAGCAGCGCATCTAACTCTTTTTCCGCGTCACTGCCGCGCCCTTTTGCCCATCGATGAGCCGCAGCACATTCTACGTATCTCTCATTCCTGGCCAGCCAGTACGGTGACTCGGGGATCAGTAGCATAATAATAAATACATAAATTGTGCACAGCATTCCTAGCAAAGCAACCCAATATATTTGTAAGGGAAATACAGGCCCATGGCGTTCGCAACCCATATGCCCCAAAAAAACATTGCCGATTTTATTGTTAGGAAGACACCCCGGTACCTTAGTGTGGTGTACTCTGTCAGAATAAGTAGCGTTGTGGTCGTTTGCGAAGCCATAGTACATCCATGAAATATCTGACCAATCAGAAGTGGTGTGGGGTTCTGGCTAAAGTAAACTAAAGCGAATGCCGTGAAGGAGTTGATCACTTGCACCACTGACGTTTTCTTAATGCCAAATCTGTGAGTAGTGATGGTCACTAAGAAAACCCATATTGCGCCAAAGTAGCCGACAATTGATGCTGAAAATAAGAAAATAACAGGTTTACACCATAAGCTAAAATTGTCGAGTCTTTAAAAAGTTAGTTTGGTTTGATACTAGATTTGGCAAGAAGATGTACCTAAAATTTGGAATAGAATATTATTAATAATGACTTTGTATGTATGTTTTAATAGGATTCATGGACATTACTTTAGAAAAAAAAGGTGAAGAATCCCAGCTGCAAAGCTGTGTCAGCGCTTCGAAGCGATATACCACTGAACGCTTTTTTGCTAGGGTGACCCCTACGTTGCAGTTTAACCACTGCAAAGGGTGTAATGGTGTTTTGGCGTCGTAATTCGATTTTGAAACTCACATATCCACGAAGCCATGTCGTCGCTGACGCTATGCGCAGAGTTGGCGCGCAGCTGCGGCACGGCGAGGGTGGAGGTGCCGAGCGCCAGCCCGAACATGAAGTGTAACGCCCATGCCACGCTCGACACCATCAACTGCACAAGACACAACACAACAGCAGTTGAAGTAGCTCCCTACAATGTAGCCCCAACAAATATTTTTAATTGTTACTTCAATTGCGATATAAAACTGCTGGTTACTACTGAGTCTATTACACCGTATAGGGGCTTTTAGGATGAAGAGCCAATTTTTACGTCGATTCCATACAGATTGTGCTAAGATTGTGTGGCAACATTGTCTTAGATATTTACTCGCATAGTAAAGGATCATATTTTTAATTCCCTCAGACTGTTAAAAAAATATTTTTAGATGTTTGACAAATATTTAGCAATTTTCATTATCATCTCTTACCTGTCTCCTAAACAACTTCCAAACAAAGACGTAAGAATCGTCCTCCATTTTAATTGATACAGAATAATGGTATATTCGATTTAACACAACTGTCTCCGCCCCATGTACACCATATTATACGTAGAGAACCTCTTCTAGCTGCACAAAATGAATTTAACAATTTCAGTTGTACAAATAAATCCAAGTGCGAGTCGGACTCGCTTACATAGTAGGGTTCCATATTTTGTCGATATAAAGTCGCATCGTTGTAAGTGATAATATTTAAAGGGTCGATTCAGCACAGAAAATAAATTATTTTTTTAGAAAACAATTTGTGTTTTTAAACGCTAGTTTTTGAGAAAATTTGAGATAAACGTGATATATATAAAAAATTTTCAGATTTATATATTTTATTAATTAATGTTCAAGATTAGAGAAAAATAAGGATTGAACATTGAATTAAGAGATGCGAAACCGATGACGTAGATAACTTAAAAAATCATCATATTTAAAAAATATGTTTTCTTTCTTAGAGAAAACAAAAACAAATCTCCATTTCCCAAAAAATAATGCTACTAGACACTAGCATGTGCACTGCACACTGAACATGCTAGTGCTGCACTATGTTCTCAGTGAGACAATTACAGGATAAGAGCAGACAGCAAGGTCGTACTCCATATCGATTTGTTGACCTTGAGAAATCTCTACTGGAGTCCAATAGCAATCCAACCAGGCAGCGCTGAGCATGCCCAAACTGGATGTAAAAGCCGAGCTAGATGACCTACCTACTGTCGAGGAATTAACCGAGGCAGTCCGTCGACTAAAGCGTGGCAAGAGGCCTGGCGGCGACGGCATCCATGCCGAAATACTAAATATTGAACGCGTAAGACCTATCCCGTAAAATCTGCTGTGTTAATGCTGGCAAGCAAGACGTGTGCCTCAGGATATGCGCGATGCTAACACCATCGACTGCAACAACTACCGCGGTATAACCCTTCTGAGTGTTGTTGGCAAGCTTTTTGACATAGTCGTTCTGTAAAGACTCCAAGTACTTGCAGATCGTGTACATGTGGTCCTGAGTCACAGATGGGGTTCCGCCCTGGGCGTTCCACAGTAGATATGTTTTTTACACTTCGCAAAATAAGGAGAAGTGTAGAGAACAAAATACTCCCCTAGTTATTGCGTTCGTTGACATTAATAAGGCCTTCGATAGGGTCAGACGGGAGGGTTTGTACACAGCGCTCGAGTGCATAGAGTGCCCGTCGAAACGCCTGGGCCTCGTGAAATCTTTCCACGAGGACATGAACGGGTTTGTTTGCCAGTTCATCTATTTTATTAAGTGTATCCTGGGGTTTGCGACAAGGCTGTGTCTTGGAGCCTACCCTGTTTGGTATATACGCGCTTATATTAGAAACTGTGCTTGTCAATAACCAACAGGGTATCTATTTACACACGAAGGTCGACGGAAAGTTGTTTAACATCTCACTCCTCGAAATCGAAACGAATCTAAACGAAATCGTAAGGATCTTTTCGTTAATGGTGGACAGATTCTCGTAGGCCTGCTCCATTTTTGCTTCGTCTGCCAACACTAAGAAGACAGTTATACTAGCTCAAGGCACATCTGTTGCTCCAGCGATTCAGCTCAAAGGCGCGGTGTAAGAGAGGGTTGACACTTTTTGCTAGCTGGGGTCGACTATTACCAACAATCACTCGCTTGACGCGGAGGTTGACATTCGCAACGGCAAGGCAGCAACGATTTTCGGGAAGCTTAGTGCTAAGGTATGGCAAAACGTATATCCAAGTTATATTTTTCATGACTTGAACTATTGACACGTATTCTATAAGGATTCAAACGACTCATGGGGTGTCAGTGCCAGGTGAGCTCGGTACTCGGTCGAATGCTTTTCCTAAATCAATGAAAATGAGGTTAAGATTTATTTTTATTTAGCGGTGCTTTTCCATTATTATAGTGATACTTTAAAATGCGTTGGTTGTGAATCTCTTAGATTTAAAGTAGAATAGATTATTATTATCTGTATGTTAGAGAGGGCCGTCTACTACCAAAGAACTACTGTCTTAATAATATGATAAGAAAAAAAAAAAAATAACATAACTTTTTTTGTTTCAGAATTAGCGAAGCGGCGACTCAGTAGTGAAGGAGAATCTCTAGCAAATTACGAGCAGCGCAAAGTAATCACCACGCCGTAGGTGGAAACAGCTGGCCCTACCTATTCACTGCCAAATTAAAAACTTTTATTTATATTGGACACCAATCACAAATATTTATCTGATCCCAAAGTAAGTGCAAGTATGGAGATAATGATAATGATTTATCGTGTATTCATTCCGATACTTAAAACAGGGAGTTTTATATAATCTAAAAGATACGTTAGAAACCATACGAAAAAAAAATAAGCTCTTTCTTTAATACTAACCCGGGTTGAATTAAAAACAATGACGGTCCACATTTTGGACAGCATTGTTTAATCGACTACCTTATAGGAGGTATTGGTTACTTTCTCGTATCACACTTATACTTATCCGGATAAACTGTTTCCTTTATACTTTATGGGCCATCCGTTTCTACCAATGGTGTGAAGTTAAGAGATATTGTAAATATTTACATTGACAGCGAGAGCGTACCGCGAGTATCAGGCGGCATGCCAATTATTTCAAAACTAAACTCTACTCAAAAAATGTTTAACACGAAAGGTTAAATAGTTATTTGAATGATTTTTTATATTATGTTTTTTTTTTATGTTTACAGATAATATTTTTGTAATCTAGCAGGTAAATGCTACGCTTTTTATTTTATTAAACAATATTACATTGTAACATGTTGCTTGAGCGCGGTGCTTAAATGTGATGTTATAGTTGAGCAATCGTACGTATTTTGTGCGCCGTTAGATTATTATTTATTATTAAAATTAAATTTATTACAAAAATGGTTTATTTATTTTGTACATAGAAACCAGAAACTGTTGAAGCGCCATATAGACCGGTACTACAACACTTAGTTGATGTATCGTTTCAAAAAAGCTTCATAGATGGCTCTATGTTTTTAAAATATCCTTTCCAGATTTTAAACCAAGGAAGTTCAGGGGCCATATTTTTGAATCACTCGCTTCGAAATGGCGCGTGACTTTCGCTCGACAACGAGTTTTTTTCTATGACTTTTAATTCATCTTCGAACGGAAATCACTCGCCATCTTGAAGCGAGTGCTTCAAAAATAGAGCTCCAGGGACTCTATTTTGGAATCTCTCGCTTGAATATGGCGTGTGAGTATCGTTCGAAAACAATTTAAAAGTCAATGAAAATCACTCAAAATATTAGCGTTGGTACTCACAAAATCATTTATCTTTTTTCAAATCACTTCCACGTGTTATTATACTAATTTTCATAGGAAAATCGGACATTAACAATGAATATCACTCGTCATCTTGACGCGAGTAATTCAAGAATAAGGGCCCTGGCGCTGTTCTTTTTTGTTAGGGTTCCGTAGCCGAATGGCGAAAAACGGAACCCTTATAGTTTTGTCAAGTCTGTCTGTCCGTCCGTATGTCACAGCCATTTTATTCTGTAACTATTACTACTATTAGCATTACACTGTTGAAATTTGGTAGGAAGATGTATCCCGTTAACCGCTTACCGATTCTCATACAAAAAATAAAAAAATATGACATTCAAGAAGGGGGCTCCCATACATGAAACTAAAACCAAAAATTTTTTTTTTGTCAAACCTATGCTTGTCTAGTAGGTCTAGGATAGGTCTTTAAAAATGACATGAAGGTTTCTAAAACCATTTTCTTTTAAAGTCTAACGTTTCATAACTAGACGCTTCCAAAGTGGTAAAATGGGCGTCCGCCCCTTAAATATCCTTTGGACATTCCCACACATCGCCATCTAGCCCCAAAGTAAGCTACTCAAAGCTTGTGGAATACACCCAGACCAATACAAACAGACATGTTCATGCACACAAATGTTTGTATTGTGCGGGGATCGAACCCGCAACCCGCTGCGTAGTAGGCGATTTCTCGACCACCACAACTCCAGACGGGTCGTCATTTGTTAAGATTTACATTATATGTTTTTTTTTCAAAATTTACACTCGCTTAGTTTAAAAGTTAGATAGGGAGGGGGGACGCCCATTTGGAAGCTTCTAGCTATGAAACGTTAAACTTTCAAAGAAAATGGTTTTACGAACCTCTATGTCATTCTAAAAGACCTATCCATAGACAGCACACACGTATAGGTTTGACTAAAAAAATTTTTTTTCGTTTTAGTTTCATGTATGGGAGCCGCCCCTTAAATGTCATTATTTTTTATTTTTGTATGAGGATCGTAGAGCGGTCGTACCCTACCTCCTTCATCATTATTAACTGCCTCGGTGGCGCAGCGGTAAGAGGGTCGCACTTTCAAGCGACGGCTGCGCCAGAGGTCCCGGGTTCGATCCCCGGGTCGTGCCAAAAATACATACAGCTGAGTTTTCTGTTCAGAAATTCTTAGAGTAGCCCAGAGTTTGGAAGTTGGCGGTGTTTTACCCCCGTGCTTCGGAAAAGCACGTAAAGCCGTTGGTCCTGCGCCTGATCTCTCTCCGGTCTTGTCAGATCAGATTGCTTTCCCATCGGGCTATGAGAGTGAAAGGAAAAGAGAGTGCACCTGTGTCTGCGCGGGACATGTTATAGTGCACAAGTGTACATAATATGTCCCGCGCAGTCGTTTAGCCGTTGTGACTAGCCACCGTAGTCGAAATCGGCTAGGGAGACTACTACTACTAGTAACTACAGCTCAATTTTTTTTTTTTTTTTTTGAAGGCTCACAGAACAAGTTACAGTCATATAATTAACAGAAATATAAAGTTTCTTAAGTATAGAACTAGACTATAACTCTCAATATGTGGGCACAATATGTTCCAAATATAGTGAAGTGAAAGAGGGTTAAACTTAGTGTGTTAGTAATTTACTTAGTGTGTTAAAATTCATTATGAATGATAAAATATTATATTCAAAATAATATAAGAAAAAATTACACGACAATTATATCATTTATATTTCAGGTTAGTAAAATCACCAATTAGAATCACTTTCCATTATAACAATTATGTTTAAATTAAAAATTAATTAAAAACCCTCTTTTCTCGACTGACATAGAGCGACTCGCTTTTCCACAAAATATGAATTCGTCGAAAATTTCAGTTGTACAAACACAATTATAATATTTATTCAAAAATTTATTTCGTACCACCTTGTATTCAATATAAAGCCGGATATTATATCTTAAGTGTTTTGCAATAAAGGATATACTTTAATACCTTAATGCCTTCTTCGTAAAAACGAAAACAAACATTGACTGCCGGCCGATAGAAATAGCAAACAGTTGTTATAACTAGCAAGAGATGTCTTTCTAATCCTTTCTAATGATAACAAAGGGTTGTTAGTAATGATAATTAATGACCGAGGGCGGTCATTAATTTATCATAAATTACTCATGTGGTTGCAGGACTGTAAGGAACTGCAGGGATGGTTTAAATTCACAAATGGAGCCGGCAGGCCAGACAACCAATTAGCTGATGTGAAAATTAAGTCAAGTCGTCTGCTTAATGTTGTAAGCTTGAAAAGATAGCCGTGAAGTTTTTTTTTTTTCATTTGTTAATTGGCTTGACGAACGAATGTAATGAAAAACATTTTGGCTAAATTTTATTTCTTTATTCATTTAATCGTTCCAAAATGTTTCAACTCTTCTATTTTTAAATTCAACTATGCAAACCAAAATCAAAAAGCGCATTGTTAACTTCGCCCAGTGGAAATACCCTTTACTTGCTAGCTGATAAGCTGAAAAATTCACACGCACTCTGGAATCAGGATAAACTCCACAAACGTATTATGATAATTGGGCAACTAGATAGTTTTTGACTCAGTCAAGGAGACCATCTCGAGTTCCGGGACTTTGTCTTTCGTGAAATAATCACGAATTTCAAGCAACGTTTTGTCTTTTGTCTCTGGTAAATACTTGTAAACAGTAGCTATGTTTATAGTTGAAAACGATGCTGTTAAAAAAATATTTTTAGATGTTTGACAAATATTTAGCAATTTTCATTATCATCTCTTACCTGTCTCCTAAACAACTTCCAAACAAAGACGTAAGAATCGTCCTCCATTTTAATTGATACAGAATAATGGTATATTCGATTTAACACAACTGTCTCCGCCCCATGTACACCATATTATACGTAGAGAACCTCTTCTAGCTGCACAAAATGAATTTAACAATTTCAGTTGTACAAATAAATCCAAGTGCGAGTCGGACTCGCTTACATAGTAGGGTTCCATATTTTGTCGATATAAAGTCGCATCGTTGTAAGTGATAATATTTAAAGGGTCGATTCAGCACAGAAAATAAATTATTTTTTTAGAAAACAATTTGTGTTTTTAAACGCTAGTTTTTGAGAAAATTTGAGATAAACGTGATATATATAAAAAATTTTCAGATTTATATATTTTATTAATTAATGTTCAAGATTAGAGAAAAATAAGGATTGAACATTGAATTAAGAGATGCGAAACCGATGACGTAGATAACTTAAAAAATCATCATATTTAAAAAATATGTTTTCTTTCTTAGAGAAAACAAAAACAAATCTCCATTTCCCAAAAAATAATGCTACTAGACACTAGCATGTGCACTGCACACTGAACATGCTAGTGCTGCACTATGTTCTCAGTGAGACAATTACAGGATAAGAGCAGACAGCAAGGTCGTACTCCATATCGATTTGTTGACCTTGAGAAATCTCTACTGGAGTCCAATAGCAATCCAACCAGGCAGCGCTGAGCATGCCCAAACTGGATGTAAAAGCCGAGCTAGATGACCTACCTACTGTCGAGGAATTAACCGAGGCAGTCCGTCGACTAAAGCGTGGCAAGAGGCCTGGCGGCGACGGCATCCATGCCGAAATACTAAATATTGAACGCGTAAGACCTATCCCGTAAAATCTGCTGTGTTAATGCTGGCAAGCAAGACGTGTGCCTCAGGATATGCGCGATGCTAACACCATCGACTGCAACAACTACCGCGGTATAACCCTTCTGAGTGTTGTTGGCAAGCTTTTTGACATAGTCGTTCTGTAAAGACTCCAAGTACTTGCAGATCGTGTACATGTGGTCCTGAGTCACAGATGGGGTTCCGCCCTGGGCGTTCCACAGTAGATATGTTTTTTACACTTCGCAAAATAAGGAGAAGTGTAGAGAACAAAATACTCCCCTAGTTATTGCGTTCGTTGACATTAATAAGGCCTTCGATAGGGTCAGACGGGAGGGTTTGTACACAGCGCTCGAGTGCATAGAGTGCCCGTCGAAACGCCTGGGCCTCGTGAAATCTTTTCACGAGGACATGAACGGGTTTGTTTGCCAGTTCATCTATTTTATTAAGTGTATCCTGGGGTTTGCGACAAGGCTGTGTCTTGGAGCCTACCCTGTTTGGTATATACGCGCTTATATTAGAAACTGTGCTTGTCAATAACCAACAGGGTATCTATTTACACACGAAGGTCGACGGAAAGTTGTTTAACATCTCACTCCTCGAAATCGAAACGAATCTAAACGAAATCGTAAGGATCTTTTCGTTAATGGTGGACAGATTCTCGTAGGCCTGCTCCATTTTTGCTTCGTCTGCCAACACTAAGAAGACAGTTATACTAGCTCAAGGCACATCTGTTGCTCCAGCGATTCAGCTCAAAGGCGCGGTGTAAGAGAGGGTTGACACTTTTTGCTAGCTGGGGTCGACTATTACCAACAATCACTCGCTTGACGCGGAGGTTGACATTCGCAACGGCAAGGCAGCAACGATTTTCGGGAAGCTTAGTGCTAAGGTATGGCAAAACGTATATCCAAGTTATATTTTTCATGACTTGAACTATTGACACGTATTCTATAAGGATTCAAACGACTCATGGGGTGTCAGTGCCAGGTGAGCTCGGTACTCGGTCGAATGCTTTTCCTAAATCAATGAAAATGAGGTTAAGATTTATTTTTATTTAGCGGTGCTTTTCCATTATTATAGTGATACTTTAAAATGCGTTGGTTGTGAATCTCTTAGATTTAAAGTAGAATAGATTATTATTATCTGTATGTTAGAGAGGGCCGTCTACTACCAAAGAACTACTGTCTTAATAATATGATAAGAAAAAAAAAAAAATAACATAACTTTTTTTGTTTCAGAATTAGCGAAGCGGCGACTCAGTAGTGAAGGAGAATCTCTAGCAAATTACGAGCAGCGCAAAGTAATCACCACGCCGTAGGTGGAAACAGCTGGCCCTACCTATTCACTGCCAAATTAAAAACTTTTATTTATATTGGACACCAATCACAAATATTTATCTGATCCCAAAGTAAGTGCAAGTATGGAGATAATGATAATGATTTATCGTGTATTCATTCCGATACTTAAAACAGGGAGTTTTATATAATCTAAAAGATACGTTAGAAACCATACGAAAAAAAAATAAGCTCTTTCTTTAATACTAACCCGGGTTGAATTAAAAACAATGACGGTCCACATTTTGGACAGCATTGTTTAATCGACTACCTTATAGGAGGTATTGGTTACTTTCTCGTATCACACTTATACTTATCCGGATAAACTGTTTCCTTTATACTTTATGGGCCATCCGTTTCTACCAATGGTGTGAAGTTAAGAGATATTGTAAATATTTACATTGACAGCGAGAGCGTACCGCGAGTATCAGGCGGCATGCCAATTATTTCAAAACTAAACTCTACTCAAAAAATGTTTAACACGAAAGGTTAAATAGTTATTTGAATGATTTTTTATATTATGTTTTTTTTTTATGTTTACAGATAATATTTTTGTAATCTAGCAGGTAAATGCTATGCTTTTTATTTTATTAAACAATATTACATTGTAACATGTTGCTTGAGCGCGGTGCTTAAATGTGATGTTATAGTTGAGCAATCGTACGTATTTTGTGCGCCGTTAGATTATTATTTATTATTAAAATTAAATTTATTACAAAAATGGTTTATTTATTTTGTACATAGAAACCAGAAACTGTTGAAGCGCCATATAGACCGGTACTACAACACTTAGTTGATGTATCGTTTCAAAAAAGCTTCATAGATGGCTCTATGTTTTTAAAATATCCTTTCCAGATTTTAAACCAAGGAAGTTCAGGGGCCATATTTTTGAATCACTCGCTTCGAAATGGCGCGTGACTTTCGCTCGACAACGAGTTTTTTTCTATGACTTTTAATTCATCTTCGAACGGAAATCACTCGCCATCTTGAAGCGAGTGCTTCAAAAATAGAGCTCCAGGGACTCTATTTTGGAATCTCTCGCTTGAATATGGCGTGTGAGTATCGTTCGAAAACAATTTAAAAGTCAATGAAAATCACTCAAAATATTAGCGTTGGTACTCACAAAATCATTTATCTTTTTTCAAATCACTTCCACGTGTTATTATACTAATTTTCATAGGAAAATCGGACATTAACAATGAATATCACTCGTCATCTTGACGCGAGTAATTCAAGAATAAGGGCCCTGGCGCTGTTCTTTTTTGTTAGGGTTCCGTAGCCGAATGGCGAAAAACGGAACCCTTATAGTTTTGTCAAGTCTGTCTGTCCGTCCGTATGTCACAGCCATTTTATTCTGTAACTATTACTACTATTAGCATTACACTGTTGAAATTTGGTAGGAAGATGTATCCCGTTAACCGCTTACCGATTCTCATACAAAAAATAAAAAAATATGACATTCAAGAAGGGGGCTCCCATACATGAAACTAAAACCAAAAATTTTTTTTTTGTCAAACCTATGCTTGTCTAGTAGGTCTAGGATAGGTCTTTAAAAATGACATGAAGGTTTCTAAAACCATTTTCTTTTAAAGTCTAACGTTTCATAACTAGACGCTTCCAAAGTGGTAAAATGGGCGTCCGCCCCTTAAATATCCTTTGGACATTCCCACACATCGCCATCTAGCCCCAAAGTAAGCTACTCAAAGCTTGTGGAATACACCCAGACCAATACAAACAGACATGTTCATGCACACAAATGTTTGTATTGTGCGGGGATCGAACCCGCAACCCGCTGCGTAGTAGGCGATTTCTCGACCACCACAACTCCAGACGGGTCGTCATTTGTTAAGATTTACATTATATGTTTTTTTTTCAAAATTTACACTCGCTTAGTTTAAAAGTTAGATAGGGAGGGGGGACGCCCATTTGGAAGCTTCTAGCTATGAAACGTTAAACTTTCAAAGAAAATGGTTTTACGAACCTCTATGTCATTCTAAAAGACCTATCCATAGACAGCACACACGTATAGGTTTGACTAAAAAAATTTTTTTTCGTTTTAGTTTCATGTATGGGAGCCGCCCCTTAAATGTCATTATTTTTTATTTTTGTATGAGGATCGTAGAGCGGTCGTACCCTACCTCCTTCATCATTATTAACTGCCTCGGTGGCGCAGCGGTAAGAGGGTCGCACTTTCAAGCGACGGCTGCGCCAGAGGTCCCGGGTTCGATCCCCGGGTCGTGCCAAAAATACATACAGCTGAGTTTTCTGTTCAGAAATTCTTAGAGTAGCCCAGAGTTTGGAAGTTGGCGGTGTTTTACCCCCGTGCTTCGGAAAAGCACGTAAAGCCGTTGGTCCTGCGCCTGATCTCTCTCCGGTCTTGTCAGATCAGATTGCTTTCCCATCGGGCTATGAGAGTGAAAGGAAAAGAGAGTGCACCTGTGTCTGCGCGGGACATGTTATAGTGCACAAGTGTACATAATATGTCCCGCGCAGTCGTTTAGCCGTTGTGACTAGCCACCGTAGTCGAAATCGGCTAGGGAGACTACTACTACTAGTAACTACAGCTCAATTTTTTTTTTTTTTTTTTGAAGGCTCACAGAACAAGTTACAGTCATATAATTAACAGAAATATAAAGTTTCTTAAGTATAGAACTAGACTATAACTCTCAATATGTGGGCACAATATGTTCCAAATATAGTGAAGTGAAAGAGGGTTAAACTTAGTGTGTTAGTAATTTACTTAGTGTGTTAAAATTCATTATGAATGATAAAATATTATATTCAAAATAATATAAGAAAAAATTACACGACAATTATATCATTTATATTTCAGGTTAGTAAAATCACCAATTAATTTATTTATATTAAAAAACTAAAGAACTTGTTAGTTTGAACGCTAGACTTTTTTGAAAAAATATTTTTGTGTTGAATAGCTTCCAGCGATAAGACCGCCAATATTGTACAAATGTTTTGTCTGTAATGTTATTGTTACTTGTGTCCTTTTTTGTGCAAAAAAGGATGTTTATTATTATGTTGTGTCTTTTCCATTCTCGGGACCATGACCCGGACCTTTGGAAGACGTCCATAGGGCCGAAGCCAACACGCAGAGGCCCGTTTGACAACATTAATCTAAAAGCTGTGTGACACAAACTGACGATTATCCCTGTATGTACTATTCAAGTGCACCCAAGGACATCCCCCGGTTTGTGTAGGAGTAGGACTATTGCAAGATATGGGTAACTGGGACTATGGAAGATCTATGGCCCCTGCCTGACGTATGTTTCTCACACGGATAAAATGGCAGGGGGTGAATTGCACGCTCAGTCGATGGGCCCCCCAAATTAGTTGCTAGTACAAAGTGACGTAGACAACAAGGGGCAACACCCGGTACAATTCCGGTAATCTTTCAAGATCCCTACAAGCATCTTACTGGCACACTTCCTTTCCCCGAGCATTTCTGCTCTAGCGAGTCTCCACTCAAGCCAGCCAATGAAGGCAAGCAAGAGGTGGGAGATCCTGTCCTTCGTCAGCGTTCACTCTGTCCGGCCAGTGAAGGCAAGACAGAGATGAAGAGCAGGGGTTCTCTCAGGAGAGAAGGCATAATTCGTCTGCGCCCAGCTGTGTGCGATGAATAAATAACTTATATTTTCGGTTGCCTACCTACCTACTTATCGTCCTGATGTCTGTACCTTTTATTTTATTTAATTATTTTTTGCAGGCAACAAAGGCCCACACAATACATAGATACCTTAAAGACTTACATACCAATAATAATATTTAAATATCAATACAACTGAAATTAAACACTATTTTGTTTTATTACCGGCTAGTGCTGCGCTGCGCATCTTGGTGTCCGGTAACCGTCCGCGAAACTGACAATGCAAAACACTCTTCGGCAAAACTCTGCTTTCATGAAGGTCGACAGCTGTTCGGTCGGAACCTTCACCACAAACTAATTAAAATTATATATCCAGCTATACACACCTCTTCACAAGACTGCTTATGTCTCTAACTCCTTCACCCTCAGTGCTATAAGACTCTGGAACTCACTCCCTCCATGATACCATCAAGACTTCATCGTCTAAGTATTCGTTCAAAAAGTCTATTCGTGAGCTTTTCCTCAGTGAGAATACCACGTGATGCTTGATAAAGTTTGTCCTTCTCTGTTTCCCCTATTATTATCTCTGTTAACCTATGTATGGATAATTGTATGGATTCAAATATGTTTAAGTAGGTTTATTTATTATTATTAATGTAAGTATATTAGTAGTTTAAAATTAATTTGTTGCTTTTATAATTTTACGCCGCCTCAATCGTTTCTGCTTCACCCAATGGTTGATTGGTAGAGAATGCTTTAAGCATTAATTCCGCCATTTGTTCTTTAGTTTTATCAGTGCAATAAAGAATTTTTTTTTTTTTTTATTGAGATGACATTCCAACCGTTCGACCCTCAGTGAGTTTTGGTTTAAAATCTGATGTACTCTCCGATCTCGAGCTTTTAGGTTTTCCAGACACCGTAATGGCGGTGGAAGATCCGTTCCAGCACTTGACACGGTGAACTTAAAGCATCCCTTGATTGCCACTGTTTGATGTGGCTGCAGGACTAGGCCAGGGCAAAGCTGAAGCGACGAGTTCTGTGCGACTGCACATTGCGCCGCCACTCTAGCCTCCCCGCCATATAAGTAGGAATGTTACCCTTTATAGCACAAATAAAACTGTAGCGTAGTGAAATTTTCTTCGAGAACTCACTAGGGTTCCGTATCCGAGTCTGTTTGCCTGTCTGTCCGTCCGTATGTCACAGCCACTTTATTCTGAAACTATAAGCATTAAAAAATTTAAACTAGGTAGGTAGGTGTATTCTGGTAACCGCTCCACGATTCCCATACAATATAATATGACATTTGAGAGGGCTCCCATACATATACCTAAAACAAAAAAAAAATAGGCTCAAACCTATGCGTGTGGGGTGTCTATAGATAGGTATTTTGAAATGACATGTAGGTTTCTAAAACATTTTTATCTAAATTAAATAACTTATTAACTCTCATACAAAAAATATTTTATATCCAAAACGAAAATGCGTTTTTAATTATATGCATACCCGCCGCGTGCTGATTATGGAAACCCATTCCTTATATTATTTGTTACTGTTAACAAATGTTGTTTTGAACATGGGTATAAAGTGATGGCACTTGAATGAGATGTGTGTGAAAGTGATGGGACCACTGGACCACTGCTCATTTTAAATTTGTCAAAAAGGAAATGACCATTCTTGGCCAAGCCATGGACGGCGATGAAACATTTACCTAAATTATAACCATTTTTCGTTTACTAAAAACAAATATTAATATACTCAAAGATATTCTCAGATTTTTAAATTTATTTTACGAGGGTCAAACTGAAAGTTCTTAGAACTGGCCCCTTATAAACAATATAATAAAAAAAATATTCTAAAATTTGAAAATAGAACTCTTTGCCAATATTACTGAGTATATATTTCATTCATTTGTCATTTGTTTTACGATTTGGCGGCAAATTGAAAATTGTCTGTGTCACGTCAACATGAATTTAACACGAGAAAATTTTCGTGCAATGATTTTTTATGACTTTAGATGTTATTTAAGTCAACAAGAAAGTTATGATAGACTACGATTGGCCTTTCACGATGAAGCCCCATCTCGTGCGACTGTTTACAACTGGTTTAATGAGTTTAAACGTGGTCGCACTAATCTCACTGATGATGTACGTGAGGGACGGCCTTCTACGGCGACGACTGAAAATAACATCTGTGTTGTGCGGCGTATGATAGAGACTGACAAAAGAGTGACCTATCAGCAGATTCGGACAAGCTTAGGCATCGGTATGAGTAAAGTGCACAAAATCCTCCACGAACATTTAGCGGTCAGGAAGCTTTGCGCCCGGTGGATACCTCATAATTTGACTAAGGCTCAAAAACTCCATCGTGTGGATTGGTGCCGTAAAATGATTGAAAGATTTAACGGAGGTGACTCAAATGCTGTGTTCGACATACTAACAGGTGACGAAAGCTGGATTTACTGTTATGATCCTGAAACCAAAAGACAATCTGCTCAGTGGGTGTTCCCTTTCGAGGAGTTGCCAACTAAAGTGAAGAGAGATCGAAGTGCGGGAAAAAAATGGTGGCCTCGTTCTTTGAAAGGATAGGTCATTTCGCAACAATTGTGTTAGAGGATCAAAAAACAGTTTCTGCAGAATGGTACACTACCAATTGTTTGCCACTTGTCTTGGAAAAAGTTCGAGAGAAACGACCTCGCAGTAGGATCCTCCTTCACCACGACAACGCCTCGTCGCACACCGCCAAGCGAACGATCGACTATTTGGCGACATCAAACGTTGAATTACTGGGTCACCCGCCGTATAGCCCCGACCTCGCGCCTTGTGATTTTTATTTATTTCCAAAAATTAAAGAAAAACTTAAAGGAAAGCGGTTTATGAATGCTGAAGAAGCGGTGGCTGCGTATCGCGATGCCATTGAAGAGACCCCTAAGGACGAGTGGGCAAAGTGCTTTTCCCAGTGGTTCCATCGCATGCAGCGGTGTATTGACGTCAATGGACAATATTTTGAAAAGATATAATAAAAGTAATAACTGGCTAATGTAATCAGTTTTTGATTTTCTAAGAACTTTCAGTTTGACCCTCGTAATATAGTTCTTAGCGAAATTCGAGGATTTTATCTAGTTAATCCTTTTTATGGGAAAATAGGCATGAATATACTTCTCTTATTTAGAGCTTAGTTATTTAGGGCTACTTTATACCAATAATGGAAGTACCAATTGTTAACAAGTACCTAAATTCGATGCTGTCCTCCAATACGGGCCAAATCTTCTGTGACAAGTGACCAATGGCCTTTTAGTTGTACGGAAAATAGCACGTCAAGGTAAACACTGCGGTATCGTATGCAGTTGTAATAGGGGCTAGTTTGCAACAAAAATATGATATGCTGTCGGATGCACATACACAATCATAATATATCCTCAACCATTCATATCATAATATAACCTTGTATTCAGTATAAGGCCGGACACTATAATTTAAATGTTTTGCAATAAAGGATATACTTAAGCTTAAGTTCTTAATGCCTTATTCGTGGAAAAAACTACATTTTTTATAAAAATTGTCACTTTCAACCTTCGCTGCCTGTACCATCTATATGCCGATGACCTTCAATTTAAAATTTCTGAAAAATCTGCTGCAATAAACCTAATGAACAAGACTTTAGAATAAATATCTTCCTGTGTAGGAAGTCTCGACGTAGTTCCCTGTAAAACCACCAGGTAGCGCTCGAAAAATGCCGTAAGAGAATTAGTGTTATCGTGTGTTTATTGATGGAGAAGAATTTTTGAATGAAGCTTAAAAATTACATTTTTTTAAAAGATTTATTGAACATACAAGCAACATAAGTTAAAATGATATTTGATGAATTAGAAAATCATAAAATTGAATTTGTCTACGCGAAATGTCAAAAATGTTTCATCAGACTTCGTCCGCTGGTCGTTCAACTTTGGTATTTCAGTTAACCCTACCAAGCGTCAAGCTATCATCGTGGGTAGTCCGGGACTGATCTCTAGGCTTAATGCCGTTGATCTGGATCCGATAGCGTATAAAGGTACGACAATTCCTTACTCTTCCAGTGTTAAGAACTTGGGTCGTATCATTGAATGTACGCTGGGATGAACTGATCACATATCGTCGTAAGGTTATCACATGTCTGAGAAGTCTCTCTATACCGCCCTAAATTCTTTCTCCCACTTAAAACGAAACTTCTGCTTATGCAAAGTTTAGTCATTCCTATCATCGACTATGCTGATTCGTGCTGTACCAACCTCACTGAAGTCTTTATTGATAAACTTGAACGTCACCCAAATAGTTGTATTAATTTCATCTTTGGCCTCCGTAAATACGACCATGTCTCCAGTTACAGAGCACAACTGACTCGGCTTACAATCCGTCAACGTAGAGACTCTCGAATTCTTTGCATTCTTCACACTATTCTGTATAACCTCTCTGCTTTTTCTTACCTCAAAATATGTTTCCATTTTTAAGTAAAACTCATGATCGTTCTCTCCGTTCCTCTGACAACCTTCAGGACGACCAGAAGGACCTTTGTACACTAAATTTGTCAATAAAATATTTAAATAAATGAATCAATTCAAAAAAGCATAAGCAGTCTTCACAAGGCTGCTTATGTCTCTAACTTCTTCACCCTCAGTGCTATAAGACTCTGGAACTCCCTCCCTGATACCATCAAGACTTCATCGTCTAAGTATTCCTTCAAGAAGTCTATTCGTGAGCTATTTCTCAGTGAGACTACCACGTGATGCTTGATAAGGTTTGTCCTTCTCTGTTTCCCTGTTATAATCTCTGTTAGTCTATGTATGGATAATTGTATGCATTTAAGTATGTTTATTTTTAATTATTTATGTAAGTATATTTGTAGCTAAAAATCAATTTGTTACTTTTGTGTGTTATTTAATGCCGCCTCAATCGTTTCTGCTTTACCCAATGGTTGACTGGTAGAGAATACTTTAAGCATCAAGTCCGCCATTAAGTTTTGTCAGTGCAATAAAGAATATAAAAACGCCGTCAGCCAATAGTAATAGAAAACTGTTTTTTTAAGTATCAAGAGGTGTCTTTCCATCTCTCCATAAAGATAACTACCATCGGTCGTTAATTAATCGTATACGAGTGTGAGTCAAGAGGTTTATTGAATGAGAACTGCAGGGATGATCAAAATATACACATGGAGCCGGTAGGTGCCGCTTAGACCGATTGGTTGTTAAATTTAGTCATAAGTCAAATGCTAAACGCTATTCCTTGAAAAGTGTCACGAAGTTTAAAAAAAAATGATACTTGTCCTAACGAACGAGTGTAATAAAAATCACTTTAAAACAATATTGTTTATTTCTTCATTAATCGTTCCAAGATATTTTGACTCATGACTATGTTCAATTCAACTATGCACACCAAAATCCCAAAATAGTGAATTATTTACTTCGCCCAGTTCAAAATGCCCTTCACCTCCTAGCTAATAAGCTGACAGATTCACACGCACTCTGGAAAGAATCAGGATAAACTCCACAAACGTACAGCAATAATTGGGCAACTAGATAGTTTTTGGCTCTGCATCGGTCAGGGAGACCATCTCGAATTTCGGGACTTTGTCTTTCGTGAAATAATCACGAATTTCAAGCAACGTTTTGTCTTTTGTCTCTGGTAAATACTTGTAAACAATAGCTATGGTTATAGTTGAAGACGACGCGTAAAACAGGAAAGCCCCATCGATACCGAATCCGTATATTATCTGGGGAGCTATTTTCAGAAACACCGCCGTAAGTGTATTGGTAAAACTCGCAGTTAAACATAGAGAGAAACATCTGCTCTCTACGGGAAGTAGTTCCCCGACGATTGTTGTTACCATGATCATCGGACCACATGCTACGGTCAACGAGAAAGCTATGAGCAAAGCTATGGACACATAGCTGTTCTCCCTTATTACTGCGAGTCTAACAAAAAATAAATACGCAGCTATGATAAATAAAAATAAAGTGGCTAAAGTGGTTGCGCTCAGTAGAAACCTTCGCCTTTTAAGAATCTTCGCCAACCCGCACCCCACGTACATCCCCAGGACTGTAATGCCATCCAAGATTAACATCCCAATATGCGCAGTGGATTGGCTCTTAGTAATCTTTTTGATAATGTCAATGGAATAAACTGTTAACATTATTTTTCCTGACAAAATATACATCATATAGAGAACTAAAATAACCGCCATTGGATTGTACCAATCTGGTTGGGTGACCAAGTTAACGTAATAATTTGCTCGGTGAAGCAACGTCTTTCTAGGTTGTTTACGACGTTTGTTATTCTTTTGAGTCGTTATCAGCGCATCTAACTCCTTCTCCGCGCTACTGCCGCGGCCCTTCACCCATCGATGAGCCGCAGCACATTCTTCGTATCTCTCATTCCTGGCCAGCCAGTACGGTGACTCGGGAATCAGTTGCATAATAATAAACACATAAATTGTGCACAGAATTCCTAGCACACCAATATATTTGTAAGGGAAATACAGGCCCATAGCGTTCGCAACCCATATTCCCCAAAAAAACATTGCCGATTTTATTGTTAAGAAGACACCCCGGTACCTTGGTGTGGTGTACTCTGTCAAAATAAGCAGTGTGGTGGTCGTTTGCGATGCCATAGTACATCCATGGAAAATCTGACCGATCAGCAGTTGTGTAGGGTTCTGGCTGAAGTATACTATAGCGAATGCCGTGAAGGAATTGATCACTTGCACCACTGATGTTTTCTTGATGCCAAATCTATGAGTGGTGATGGTCACTATGAAAACCCATATTGCGCCAAAGATGCCGACTATAGATGCTGAAAATAAGAAAATAACAGGTTTACACCATTTGCTAAAATTTACGAGTAACTTCAGGAAGTTACTTTGGTTTGATACTAAATTTGGCAAGAAGACGTAATTAAAATTCAGAATACAATATTATGAATAATGACTTTATGTAATTTTAAAAGAATTCATGGACATCACTTCGGAAAAATACGTAGGGGATCTAGCGTTGTTGAAGATGTAGCGCTTAGATGCGATAGACTGCTGAACGCTGTTTTGCCAGGGGATCGCGTTACAGTTTCACTACTGCAAATGGTGTATCGTTTTCTACACTAACGCTGGTTCGCCATGCTTCTGACCTACCTTTGGTTTATTGGATCACTTTTGGCGTTGTTATTCGATTTTGAAACTCACATATCCACGAAGCCATGTCGTCGCTGACGCTATGCGCAGAGTTGGCGCGCAGCTGCGGCACGGCGAGGGTAGAGGTGCCAAACGCAAGCCCGAACATGAAGTGGAACGCCCACGCCATGCTCGACACCATCAACTGTACAAGACACAACACAACAGCAGTTGAAGTAGCTCCCTACAATGTAGCCCAATTTATTATTTAATTGTTACTTCAAATTGCGTTGCGATATAAAACTGAAGCGTCTGAGACCTGTGCCAAATGCTGATTACTACACTGAGTCTATTGGTCGCTCAAAAAATCCTTGTGATGACCTCAAAAAATACACCGAATAGGGGCGTTTAGGATGAAGAGCCAATTTTTCACGTCTCCTCCACACAGCTAAGATTGTGTGGAAATGCAGTTTTAGATATTTACTCGCATAGTAAAGTACCATAAATGTTTAATTCCCTCAAACTGGTAAAATTTTATTTTCAGATGTTTGAAAAATTTTCTGCAATTTACATATCTCTTACCTGTCTCCTAAACAACTTCCATACAAAGACGTAAGAATTGTCCTCCATTCTAATTAATACTGATTAATAATATATTCGATTGAACACTACTGTCTCCGTGCCATGTACACCGTATTATACATAGATAAGCTCTAGGAGCTACACAAAAAGAATTTAACAATTTCAGTTGTACAAATAAATGCAAGTGCGAGTCGGACCCGCTTACATTAGGGTTCCATATAAATGTATCTATATAAAGTCACCTCGTTTTAAGTGATAATATTTAAAGGGTCGATTCAGCACAGTAAATAAAACATTTATTTACAAAACACTTAGTGTTTTTAAACGCTAGTTTTTGAGATAAACATGTTTTTTTCTCAGATTTATGTACTATATTAATTAAGGTTTAAGATTACAGAAAAAGAAAGAATTGACATTGAAGTAAAAGATGCGAAACCGATGACGTAGATAAATTTAAAAAAACATCAGATTACTGATTTAACAAATGGTGTTTTCTTTCATAAAGAAAACAAAAATAAATCTCCATTTCCCAAAAAATTATGCTACAGTGTGCAGTGCACATGCTAGTGTTTAAAGTCGAAAAGATTATTAATATCTGTTATGTTAGAGGGCCGTCAATGAAAAGTGACGATTGAAGATGCGCATTGATAAAAATATGCTTTCATCATAACTATTGAAATTTGAATGCAGTATTTTTTGGAATAGCAACAGTAAATCAAAGTATCAAACAATCTGTTTGTTAAGGATTTAATAATAAGTGTTTGATCTAATAGAAAATTAAATAGTTTAGTGCCAAACTATTTTAAATAATTAATTCATTTACTGCAAAGAACTACTGCCTTATTAACATGATAAGAAAAACAAAAAACATTACATTATCATTCATTACTTTGCTTTTGTTACAGAATTAGTGAAGCGGCGACTCAGTAGTGAAGGTGACTCTATAGCAAATTACGAGCAGCGCAAAGTAATCACCGCACCGCACCGTAGGTGTAAACAGCTGGCTCTACCTATTCACTGTCAAATTAAAAACTATTATCTTAAAGATACGTTAGAAACCATACGAAAAAATTTTTTTCATTTCTTCTGTTCGGAAAATTGAAATTTCATGTGAAGATAGACGGGTGGAAAATAGCTTTTCCATCCCTAGGGTGGAAAGTAATTTAGTTTTAATTGCTACGATCAGACATGGAGCTAAAGATGATTGAGTGACATTATATTATTAAAATAAATAAGCTTTCATATTTTTAAGATTAGCGAAACATTAAAAACGTGTTTATTATGGTCACTGATTTGAAAAAATACAATTGGTTTAATTTTTACAATTGAATATCTACAAATATATTTCGGTTGCCCGCCTTACTGTCACCTTTTTTTTCATTTTAAATTGTTAAATTTTGTTTGTCTTTGACGATATATTTTTTTAGTTTGGTCGATTATTGCATAGATTATTAAGCAGGCGGAGGCGACTTGCCGCCATTTTTGTTGTTCAATAATCTTCTTACTCACTCCCACCTTTAGCTGTCATTCATAGCGCTATCTCATGAGGCAAATTGAATCTGGAATTTGACATAATCTGTGGTAGTTTTGGTGACAGGTAATCTTGTTTTCGCAAGGTTGCGTTCTTCTACTATTATTACGTATTGTGTGTGAGAAAAAACGATCGATATTTTTAACAATGATTTGAAATATTTGATATCGTCCGCGTTTTATGTAGTACTCTGTTGTCTTCCGTGCCTTTACTGTCCTTCTAATCTTGTGTTTTATATATGACGACAGTAAACAAACTGATATGTGATGTTAAAACTTGAGGTTTCATCACTCGCCAAACAACATAGTATCTAATAGTAGTTTCCAACATACTTGCTTAAAACGACGTTTTTATTCCACCGATTTTTGGCTCATAATCCTAGATATTAAACACGCGTGCTTTTTCAGTATATTAAAGCACTAGTGCCTTTAGTTTATTAACCCAACCAATTTACATTTGTACCCTAGTACCAAGTAGTAAGTACGAAGATGAAGCAATATAATTTAGTCGGGTTATAACTTTTATTTTAAGAACAAAATGTTTATATATTCGAAAAATTACAGTATGTACATATTTATTTCAATAAATGGCAAATACAGCTTTATTACTCAAAATAACTCAAATTCATTTAAAATTTTCTGTAATTTGTGTTTTAAACCCGAATTTTTACACTTTTAATCTTGGCTGTTGGCCGATCTAGTTCGCGCCTTAGCCTTGCGCGCGCATCTGTTTCGCGGCAAGAAAAAAAGCAACGCGCCATTTTTCCACAGATTAGTAAGTGCATTTTTCGTAAATAATTGTCGGCTGTGGTGTGATGAAGTTTTGATTAATGGTAAGTGTGTTGAAAAACGTCGATGAAACACGTGTGCCGTGACCTATTATATACGCGGCTTTCTTACGGCGCACTCGCTTTCGCTCGTGCGCACACAATATCGCCTTGTATATAATGGTCAACTTAGCACACTTGTATCATAATGTACTATTATGAAACTGGTACATAATGAGAGGTATTATACACGAGTGTGAGTTTAAAAAACGAGCGAAGCGAGTTTTTTAAAAGTATCACACGAGTGTATAATACCTAGTTATGTGCAGTTTCATACACTACTTTATCTACTCTCATTGAACACGAACATATCAAATAAAAGATAAAGATTTCCATGCTAAAAAGTCTTGATAACATTTATCGTATAATTTTCTTGACTTTACTGGTAGTAGATTAAGACAGACTGATGCTGTCGCAGTCTCTAAAATGTCGGGCGGCGTCAAATTTTCTGCACTTTCACTATCAGACATTTTAATAAACACTAATAATTATCTACCAAAACACAAACGTACTATGACGCCAAAATTCCCGTTATCACCGCGCATGCGCCAAAGCGCGCGCAGCCACAGATAAAAAATTAAATAGATGTATCTATGATCTGTAATCTGTATCGTAATGAAAAAAAATATTATTATAACATTATTTTGTTAGAGAAATAGTGTCATAATTAATTTTTTTAATTTCATTTCGATATACTATTTATAAAGTACGTCTATATAAACTCGTTTTGAGTTTTGTATTTTGAATTTAACGACATGAGAGTAGATAAATAAATTTATTTATTTTTTCTTACAGTCGAAATGAAAAATAGTATGTATAACTCGGGTGAAAGCACCCATTTCACTCTCGAATTATTTCAACTACCTAAACTAAAGAACTTCTCGAGTGAAATGGGTCACTTTCTCCCCTTGTATAACAATCTGATATAGCTCTTTCTTCAAATACTGTTGTACTTCAAATACTATTATTATTGTACGCCTTGAAGGCAGGTTATAGTGATTCACTTAATGTAAGCTTAATTAAGATCTGCTTAATGTTCATACCTATAACTATACAATAAATGATTGATTGACTAACCCGGGTTGAATTAAAAACAATGACGGTCCACATTTTGGAACAGCATTGTTTAATCGACGAGCTCATAGGAGGTATTGGTTACTTTCTCGTATCACACTAATACTTATTCATGTAAACTGTTTCCTTTATACTTTGTAGGCTATCCGTGTATATACATAATCTTGCCATAAATATTGGCACAAAGAAAAAACATTTTTTAAAGCAAATAATATTTACTACTTTTACAGTGTGTTAGTTTTATACATAAATATAAAACAATTTAAAATATAAAAGCTTATTTGAAGTGGTCTCCATTGGCTGCAATACAGTCCTTTAAACGTTGAGGCCAGTTAACAATAGAAGCACGCACTCTTTCCATGGGAAAATTCTTCACTGCCAATCGTATGGATTGTTTTAGGGACTCCAAATTATCATGGCGTTTAGAGCAAGCCGTACTCTCTAAAACTGACCATAAATCATAATCCAGCGGATTAAGATCGGGACTAGACGATGGCTAGTCTTCAGTTCTGATGAAGTCCGAAACGTTCGCTTCTAACCAAGACTGCGTGGACCAAGCTTTATGACCCGGCGCTGAGTCTTGTTGGAAAGACCATGCTTGGTGTTGTTAAGGGGCTTAACTACCTTCTCAATGGTATCTTGATACACTTGTGCCGATGTTCCGATACCTTTTTCACAAAAAATAAACTTTAAAAAAAAGTAAAAACCGACTTCAAAACCAAAATGCACTAAAAAGTCTTAAATAAACTCTTCAATATGGCTCAGTCACTCCTTCATACCCAACACCCCACCATCCAAACAATCACTGAAGTCGGGTAATGCCCACGTTGCACCCTGCCGACTTATTGGGAAGCTTCCTTAGAGTTTTGAGCATAGATACGGTCATTTTGTTTGCAAAATGACCATATTATTTTGTTTGTTAAAATGTTGCTCAATTGTAAAGATTTTCTCATCCTTCAACAAAAATTTTCTGTGACCTCTTTTTGCGTACCGCTCCAGTAGTTTTTTCGACTTTACCACCCTATTTTTTTTAAAATTATCAGTTAAAAAATGATCGGTGCGTCTCTTATAGGCTGCAAGTCCTAAGTCATCTTTTAAAATACGGGACATGGTTCTGGGTGCTATCTTCATCTCCCGAGATAAAATCTTTTGCTTTCGGGCAGGATTTCTGCGAATTCTTTCCCTTACTGCTTTGACCACCTTTTTCGTACGAACACTACATGGACGGCCAGGTGCCTTATTTTAACCGACTTCAAAAAAGGAGGAGGTTATCAATTCGACTGTATGTTTTTTTTTTTATCATTATTTTTTTTTTGTATGTATGTTACCTCATATCTCAGTCGTTTGTCGACTGAATCGAAATTTTTTTTCACCTACTTAGAGGGTATACCTTCTAGTTGGTCCCATTTTTTCCATTTTGGGATCTGATGATGGGATCTTGGTGTTTTCGAGAGAAACCCTCAAATTTTAAAGGCACGTATAGTGTTTCTTTACTAGAATCTTAATGTTGACGTGTTGTTACGTCTGATAGTCAACTTTTATGGGGCTGAGCTGATGGTGGAACTCCTTAACGCCTAGGAGTTGAGTAATTATAATGACGAAACTTATGATAGGTAATTTGTAGCTTCGTAAAAAATAGAATCATAAGGTGCAACTCCCCCCCCCCCTCTTTTGTAATCACTAAAAATAAAGAAATAAAATAAACTTTAAAAAAAAGTAAAAACCGACTTCAAAACCAAAATGCACTAAAAAGTCTTAAATAAACTCTTCACCATTGAAAGGAAAGGAATCCGTTTTAGGCAAACAATTTCTTTTTGGAGTCGGTGCCATCACTTTGACCATCAAGCATCAACTATCACAGCACCGACTCCAAAAAGAAATTGTTTGCCTAAAACGGATTCCTTTCCTTTCAATGGTGAAGAGTTTATTTAAGACTTTTTAGTGCATTTTGGTTTTGAAGTCGGTTTTTACTTTTTTTTAATTGAATCACTCGCTTGAATACGGTGTGTGGTTTTTGTTCTAAAACGAATTAAATATCAATGGATATCACGCAAAATATAGACGTTAGTACTCACAAAATTAATTAATATTTTTTAAATCTCTCCCGTGTAAAATTATGCTCATTTTCATTAGAATTTTTTAATCACTCGCCATTTCGAAGCGAGTGATTCAATAATAGGGCCCCAGATCTTTTTCTGTCACAAACAGAGATGGTCTCATTGTACCTATTGATAGCCCGGTACCTACACAATCAATTGACTAATACCAAGCGTATGGAGAGTTTTAAAAATTGCATTTGGCTCCATACCAACTTTGTGTAATGCAACCACAGCGATTCGGTTCTCTTTATCACCCCACTCCATTTTAATATCGCAAAATATTATAAAATGTATTGGCGCCAAAATTAGAAAACACAATAAGCAATCGTATAAAAATGACAGAATCCAAATTCTAATGTAATATCTTTCTTATTTTTAATTGTAACAGTAGTTATGGCTAGACTGTGTATTATGGTATCAAGTCAAGAGACATTGTAAATATTTACATTGACAGTGAGAACGAACCGCGAGTATCAGGCGGCATGCGAATTATTTATAAAATAAACTCTACTCAAAAAAAAATAACAGGAAAGGTTAAATTGTTATTTGTATGATTTTTGAAGTGAAAACTTCTTTAGCGGCGTTGAGCACTTTTGTGGGATGGGGGAAAAATGTGAAACTCGCGTCAGGACACGTGACCAGCGGGCGTAGTCTGGGGGCCGATTCTCGCATGATCGAAAAAAGTTCACACACGTAAAAAAGTTCACCACTCGAATTTTTTTCGAAGGAAACAAGGCTTGTGTATTCTCAGACCTTCACAGTCGAAATAATTCGATGGAACGTCACACGAACATTTCGATTGCTGGAGACCAATAGATTTCGAAATTCGTATACGAACTATTGAGCTTCTAATCGGGCAAAATGATAACCTTACCTAAAATTGAGCAAATTTTCATTGACTTTAAATTATTTTTAGCCGACTTCAAATAAAGAAGGTTTTCTGTATGTCCAATATATAATGATATACTTGCCCTATATTATATCATGTTTGGCTAAACTGATTTTGATGCGGTTTTCAGAAGAGTACTTCTACGATTTAGAGAAGTTTCGAGTATATGAATTGACTTACAAAAAACAGGATCTCCGTTTGTCCGGCATGCCTAGGCCGTGGTCACTCCCGACTTACCATTTTTAAAGGAAAATCGCTTGCACACAAGACACAAAACAGGCGTCGGTTCAAACAAAAGTCGACACAAGGTGCAAGCGATTTCAGCTCTTAAGGTGGTTAGGCAGCGGTGACCTCGATAGGACTTAATATGTTAAGAGCTATCCAACCTTGGATACTACTAGAGACAACGTACTTGACAAGTCGAATCTTACGAGCCCAACTTGATTTGGTTTTGTTGTTTTATTACGGAGTACCTTTGGTCACCTTTAGCTTCATTCTCAGACCCTGGTTTTATATTTTGACTCTGTTTCAAGCTCATGATCATGGATTGCCCCTATGTATTGAAAACAAACCTGAATTCAAATTTTCTAATGTCAATGAATAGGGAAGTTTAAACAGTTTAAATAAATAAATTTCATACAAATAAAAAATACCAATTTAGAAAGAGGTTTTATTTTCAACATACATCAGTCAACACACAAAATATTGAAGAAGCAATAATGTTATTGTTAAATAAACTATTTAAATCCTTTGGTCATATTAATCAGGAAAGTTTCCATCCAATCAATCCAATTAATCCAATGCGCTTACATTTTTAACGAATCATTTATATTGTTGTGAATGCATGCAGTGCAGTTGTGTTCTCAGGAGTATTTAAAATCCCTTCATTTGGCGCTCATTCATTTTTGATTATTATAATTTGTTCTACTGCTCGCTTCTGTAATAAAACAATAACCAACTTAAATATTACAGAAAGTTACCTACTACACACACACAAAAAAAAAACATGAACACCATCAATTTTTTTTAGCTCAGTATCTCTTTTCTGGAATAAAAATGATTATTGTAGATACTTGTAGATGGAATCCATTAACTATGTTGGAACACATTTAAGCACTCATAGAACAGACAGATTGCTAATGTACTATTTGTTTATAATAAGGTAACTATAGGCAATACTATAACACACATAGATTTAGGTTATAAATGGAAAATCTGATGGTTTGATTTATAAATTATGACAATAAAACTATCATTGTGTCTAGTTAATTAGGTACTTACCTAGATACCAGAGAATCAAGGTATTTAAGTATTTACATGTATTTTAACCAGTCTTTTCTCTCATTAGATTTGCAATTAAATTTTCTCTCTGCTACAACATAATCCAGACTATCTGTAAATAGAAATAGTTTGTTTTGTAAGAACACTACTTATCTACAAAAGATATTAAAACTTTAACCAGGCTCCACATTAAGAAGGTGCACTTATATCTGTGATGTTAGTTAACAGAACATATTACTACTAAATAATTATTGTATTCCTCTTTCTTGTAGTTTAGTAAATAAAAAAGCATAATATTAAACAAACAGCATCATACCAACCTAAGAAAATATCTAGTTTTTGTTTGTATTTAGCATCGTAACGTTATCGTAAATTTCTTACTTATTTTTTATTTTAGGCAAAAGTTGAGAAAACAAATATTTTCTCCAGTCACTGAAAAATCGATATTTGCAACAATTTTGACACATACACACACACCAGGGTCTACAATCTTAGTTTTAAGCGATGGGTAATAACATCAATGCTTTACTGCCAATTTAAGTAGCACATCAAAGTCTTCTCCCACTGAAGCGGTAGAGGGCTTTTTAAATATATAGCATATAATTTTACTAGTTCCAAATTCAACTAACAGAGGGCTAATATTATTTTTGTTCCTCAATAGATGTCACTACGAAGACGAAGTAAAATAATACCTACATATTTTTTTTAAATCTGGTAGTAAATAGACAAATTTTTATTTTATTTTAATAATAGTGTTCTAAAGTAAAATTTAATTAATATTTACAATAAATCACGACGAATAAAAAAATATGGTTGAATTCACAACTTGTTAATTTTATAATAGCAACACGTGTGACACATGTCTGTCATCTGCTGACGCCGTTGCATGCGCAATTGTCAGGATTTAAAATTTATCCATTCAAACTTTTTTATAAAAAAACTTTAGTTAATCAGAATTACCTCATATTTTTCCGTTGAGTTGAGCTGCTGTTCCTCCGGTGAAGTGTTTGTGTTCTTTTTACATTACTGTTTTCGAGATAGGACTCTTTGTGGACGTTGTGGATGGGTTTGTGATTTGAGCCAAGATTCTTTAAACTGTGATTTAAAGACCAAATCTTGTGTTGTACATACAATTACGTACAAGTAATGGCATCAGATAAGCATTGTTGCGTGAATGGCTGCGATGAAAGTAGAAGTAAGTTGTAAAATTATTAAATCTTGTGGTTCGTTCTCATTATTCTTAAAATGTTCCTCATATCTAACACTCTGGTGAGCAAGTCTCATCAAAACCCTTTGCTTTAAATGATTGGATATAGTGCATGTTTAGTAGAACTCAGTGTTACGTTGCTACATAGTAAAACTTCTCAACATAATCAACTATGTAACTAACTAACAAAATACAATATCAACTAAGTTTCAACTCCATCACCAGCGTTTCAGATCATCACAAAGTTACGATAACTGTTTGTCAAAAGCAACTTTATTTTTAACTGTTTGTCAAAAGCAACTTTATTTTTAAACTTGGCTTTCCACTACAAAAAAGCAGTGCTTTTAGCATCAAAATTTTGTTGTTGAGATATATTTGACAATCCTTCGGCTGTAGGTAGTTATCGTAGTAGTGGGAGCTGCCTATGCTGTGCAACTGTCACTGACTGAAGGACTGTAAATCCTCACTAACACACATAGGTATAATAGGAATAACTAAGTAACTTTTTTATTATTATTTTAGTCACAAATCAAGTTCTACATCGATTTCCAAACCCAACAAAAGAAAGGGAGCGGTTCAACACATGGTTATATGCAATTGGAGGTGATGTCATAGGCCTTGAAAATGACCACATATTCAAGTATCGACGTGTGTGTCACCGACACTTTGAACCAAAATATATATGTCGCAATAACAGATTAAGCAATATTGCAGTGCCATCACTTAATTTGCCAGGTATGTTTTGTCTTTATTTTTTATATCATGACTTTATTCAATATCTTATATCACATCTAAATATTAAGTAATTTGTTTAAATACTTAACATAAACAAGGTTTTTAAAATTGTACTAAGCATTTTAATTAAGAGCAGTCTAAGGTGTAGCATGTCAATTCCAACTTCTAATATTATATAAATAGACCCTAAAGTCAAAAGATTTATACTAATTGTTTTTGGTGTCTGGTTGTCATTTCACAATATATATTTTTGGGAAACTTTTTTTAACTTCTTTTGTATTTTAATTTTAAGCTTAAAATTGTATAAAGTCTTATTTTTAATTCATAGTATTTCCTGCTGAATTATTTATGGTTTCATTCCAGGTTCAATAAATCTGCAAAAACATACATTTGGTCAGAGGACTCCTATGCTTCAAATTCAAAATCTGAGCAGGAAATTAACAGGTAGCTACCGCTATACATGTATATAGATGCTAATAGAACGATGCTTGTTAAAGCGATAGTAATCTCATGTGTTTTGGTTTTAAACTTTTTCTCGCCACCTAAACACCATATGAAAGTTGTGTTTGCACATGTCAATGAGATATTGCAAAAACGTCTATAATTTTACTATATTCCACTCACTTCACAATTAAGGAAAACATTGTGAGGATACAAACAAGTCCAAGAACCTAGCATGCTTAAAGACTAGGGTTGGTAAGCATGCATTACATCCATGTGGTGGATTTAAGATTACATATCCTGCCATCTTGCATGCTTGCAGTAAAAACACTTGATGCAATCAATTTAATACTTTTATTTTATTTTTTTATTTTTATTTTTATTTATTAAGGAACACAAAACAGAACAACATCATTAAACATACAATATCAACTAGGCTATAATATTAAGCTAGATGCTATTCCAAAATATGTGTCCACAGCTTGGTTAGTTATAAAAAAATACAAATACTTGAATACTCAACAATCACCAGAATCAAATGTTCCTCCATTTTTTTAAAATACATTATAGTTTTTCCTCCTTAATGAATTCTTCAAAAAGTATGTCAAGTATCGCCCGTCTGAAACGGGGCAGGTTATCGTTGAATATGTCTATGTTCATGTAATTATCTGTAAGTAGTTCATTATATAGGCGACACATCCTGGTAATCGGACTAAAAAAAGATATGTTGTTTTTGCAGACATTTAGGGTGAAAGTTTTAAGAAAAGGCTCACGATGCCTCGGACTAATATTGAAATTGTAATGTATGTAGGTACATCAATTATATTTTATACTGAGGGTAATTCGGTGTCGGGCAGTTGGGAATATACGAAGATATTGTTCGGACGTCTCTGCGTTTCATTCCTCTCCCATACACTTTAGTGGCTAACGAGTTTGGGATTTTCGTGTGTCGAGAACAGTGCATTAATAAGTACAAAATGTCAGTGGGAAAGGTGAATGAATTTGATGTCGTCAACGGCGTTTGGTCATCGTACGCGGACCGCCTAGATATGTACTTCCTGGTGAATAAAATTGAAGACAGTCTTAAATTACCTACACTGATATCAGTTATGGGAAATGAAGCCTATGAACTGTTGGCGAACCTTGCAAGTCCAAGAAAACCGTCAGAATTGACATATGCAGATGCGGTCAGCATGTTACGCGGCCATTTAGAGACCACGCCGTCGGCATTAGCCGAACGATACCGGTTTCGGCAACGCAGACAGCACAGCGGGGAAAATATCGCTAATTACGTCGCGGAACTAAAGAAGTTAGCTCGTAACTGCAAGTTTGAAGCGAACCTAAGTGAAAACCTACGCGATCAATTCGTCTGTGGATTACGGAGCGAGGTTATTCGGCAAAGATTATTCGCCGAGGACGATTCCCTAACCTACGCGGCAGCTATCAAGCTGGCATCATCACTGGAGGCGGCAGAACGGGATGCGGCAGCAGTGGAGGTGCGAGGGAACGAGCCGATAGCCGGAGAGGCGTCAGTACATTCAGTGCAGGCGCTGGCACAATACAGTGGCGGTGGAGCGCGGGGGCGCGGGCAGCGGAGCGTACGCCGCGGAGCGAGCAGAGCGCGGGCAGGCAGCGCGAGCACGGCACAGGGCGGCGCCGGGACCGCGTCCGGGGCGCGCGGCCAGGAACGAGGCAGACGCCACTGTGGCGCTTGCGGAGCCATCAACCATGATTATGAGGAGTGTCGTTTTCGTAGCTACGAGTGTAGTCGGTGCGGCCGTGTCGGTCATTTGCGTCGCGTGTGCCAAACCAACGTGAATATGTCTAGTAACAAGAACAATAGTCGTGACAAAATGGGGTCATCCGACCGCGGCGGGTTCTACTATAACGAGATAGTGGACAAAAACGACGATGAGGAAGAAGTGTCGCAGGAAGATTTTCATCACCTGTGTTTGAATGACTACAGAGCGGTGAGCTTACCTATTAAAATAAACAGTCATATAATTCAAATGGAAGTTGATACGGGTACTGCAGTATCATGTATAAGTAAACAAACTTACGACCAGTATTTCCAAAATTTAAAAATTTATACATGTGATATTGTACTTAACTTTTACGACGGATCTAAAATCCGACCATTAGGTATAATAAAGCCAAATGTTACGTACTGTGGTCGTAGTAAAAATTTAGAATTATTTATAATAAAGGGAGGCACAACCGCATTGATAGGTAGACAATGGCTAGCCGAGCTTGAAATTACTATTCCAGCATTCACCAATTGTCATAACATAGGCAGTGATGTTATTCAAATGTCAAAAGAGATAAATGTTTTAATCGACAGATATAAGGACTTATTCAGCGGAGGATTGGGTTGTTACACGGGAGGAAAGGCAACCCTGCGGCTGCGAGAGGGCGCGACGCCTGTGTTCCACCGAGCGCGGCCGGTGCCGTTCGCGCTGCGCGAGCGCCTCGACGCCGAGCTCGACGCGATGGTGCGCGACGGCGTCATCGAGCCCGTCGATTGCTCCGACTGGGCGTCCCCTCTGGTACCGGTAAATAAAGCCGACGGATCTCTGAGAGTTTGTGCGGACTATAAAGCCACAGTTAATCCCGTTTTGCTAATAGATCGTTATCCTTTACCTAAAATAGATGACCTTATGGTTAGGCTCAGTGGGGCTCGTTATTTTTCAAAAATAGATCTTTCCCAAGCTTACAATCAAATTGAGTTGGATGATACTAAGGAAATCACAGTAATTAACACCCACAGAGGTCTGTATAGGTACAATAGATTGGTTTACGGCCTAGCGTCCAGTCCGGGAATATTCCAAAGAATCATGTGTAATTTATTAAAAGACATTCCGGATGTGGAAGTATTCCTTGATGATGTAATAATAGGAGGTAAAAATAAGAATGACCATATTGTAGCCTTGGAGTCTGTTTTTAAACGGTTGCAGGAATACGGTTTGAAAGTGAAAAGTAATAAATGTGTATTTTTTGTGAATGAAGTTCGTTACTTAGGTTACATAATTAGTAAAGAAGGCATAAAGACGGACCCCTCGAAAATCGAGGCCATTAAGAAAATACGTAGCCCTACTTGCGTCACAGAACTTAGATCTTTTTTAGGTATGCTTAATTTTTATGATAAATTTGTAAAAGGTATGAGCAGTAGGCTTATGCCTTTGTATAGACTGTTAAAAAAGGGCCAGCAATGGCATTGGACATCCGAGTGTGAAAAGGTTTTTCGCGAAATAAAGAACGTACTGTCAAGCGCGGAGGTGTTAGCCCATTATGATCCTAAAAAGCCGTTAGTGTTGACGTGTGATGCGAGCCCGTACGGTGTGGGAGCGGTGCTGAGTCAGTGCGGCGCGGGCGGCCGCGGGCATCGCCCGATTGCGTATGCGTCGCGCGCCCTCACCGAAGCCGAGAGAAACTATTCACAGATACACAAAGAAGCACTAGCTATCATATTCGGAGTCAACAAATTCCATCAGTACTTGTACGGGCGCAGGTTCACTTTGAGAACTGACCATAAACCTTTAGTATCAATTTTTGGACCTAATACAGGAATACCAACTATGATAGCTAGTCGCATGCAAAGATGGGCGATAATTCTATCGGCTTATTCGTTTGACATAGAATACGTGCAAACGGATGCAAATATTGCAGATGGACTATCTCGGTTACCGGTTTATGATAAGGATTTAAATAAACATTGCACACCAGAACAAACATATTTGCATTTTGTACAAGATGCTTTGATGTTAGATTATCATGAGATTAAACGAGAAACCGTACGGGACCCATGGTTATCGAAAATACTAAGTTACATAAGAGACGGTTGGCCAACTCAGTGTGAAATTAATAATTTACAGCCCTTTTTTAATAGGAAACATGAACTATATGAAGAGTTAGGTTGCGTTATGTGGGGGCATAGACTAGTCGTTCCCGAAAGATGTAGGGAAAAGGTTATAATAATGATTCATGAACCTCACATGGGGATCGTCAAGTCCAAAGCTTTAGCTCGGAGTTACGTATGGTGGCCGGGAGTCGACGAGGCCGTGGAGCTGGCGTGCCGAGCGTGCGCCGTTTGCGCGGCGCAGGCGGACGCGCCGCCGCGACAGGCGCCGCGCTTGTGGCGCTGGCCTCAAAAACCATGGACTAGGCTCCATATGGACTTTTTGGGTCCGATTGGAGGGTACTCATATTTTGTCGTGGTAGATGCGATGTCTAAATGGATAGAGATATTCAAAGCAAATAGTACCAACTCGACGGCAGTAATAGATAAACTCAGTGAACTTTTTAGTAAATGGGGACTCCCAAAACAAATCGTTAGCGACAACGGACCTCAATTTGCATCCAAACAATTTGAAGAATTTACTAAAGCCAACGGTATAGAACATATCTTTACTGCTCCTTACCACCCTGCTTCGAATGGTTTGGCAGAAAACGCTGTACGAACATTGAAACGAGTAATTAAGAAGGCCTTATCAGAAAATAATAACGTAGAGAGGGCATTATGGTCATTTTTAACTTATTATAGGAATATAGATCATTCCACCACTGGGGAAAGCCCCGCTATGTTATTATTAGGACGTCGCATCCGTACACGGTTAGATTTAATTAAGCCAGACAGGGAAAGACAAGTACTTAATTCTCAGCAGCGTCAGCTGGTATCAGCGTCCGGGGAGAACAGAGCTGTGGGTAAAGGGGAAGACGTATGGTATCGGCAATATCTAAAAGGGGAGAAGTGGGTCGCGGGGCGAGTGATAGACGCATTAGGATCATGTAATTACAAAGTTGTAGGTAAGGACGGAGAAACGGTTCACAGACATATTGATCAAATAAGAAAGCGCCCTAGTGGTAGGCCGCGATTATCGCTAATTTCTGGACCTAGTAATTTAGGCGAACAATCTGACACAAGCTCTCAGACGATTGACGGTGGCGTTTATGGGAGCGATTTGACGGACCGGTCGGAGGGGTCGACGGAACAGGCACAGCCTTATGATAAAACCAATCAAAACCTGTCTGTCGAGGAGGAGATCCCCACTTCTCATTCGCCAAGGTCGCCTCCTGCTTCACCTACCGTGTCACCACCCAATACTCGGCCTATCAGGCAATGCCGATTAAATAAGCCACCTATTTATAAGGTTTAAAATTAGGTTATAACTAGATTTAGATATTTAGAATTAATTATATAAGGTAAACATTGTTTTGCTCATAAGTAAGTATTAGTTAAGCGTGGAGGGATGTAATGTATGTAGGTACATCAATTATATTTTATACTGAGGGTAATTCGGTGTCGGGCAGTTGGGAATATACGAAGATATTGTTCGGACGTCTCTGCGTTTCATTCCTCTCCCATACAGATCTCCCATACGATGCTTGAAAGGAGATAGGGCGAATCTACGTGTGAATTAATAAGTTTGAACAGGAAAGCTAGGTCGAGATATTTGCGCCTCGTCACGAGAGCAACAGCGTTAAATTTTTTAAGTTTTTCAGAGTAAAGTGGAAGACTTCGTCTGAGACCGAATCTAAAACAGAGCATGGAGAAGAATTTTTTTTGGATTTTTTCTATGCGTCTTGTATGGTTGGCGTAAAATGGAGACCATACGGGTGAATTATATTCCAAGATACTGCGCACTAGGGAATTAAAAATAAAGATGAGGCTGTAGGGGTTACTAAAATCCTTAGTAATTCTAAAAATAAAGCCAAGGAGTTTAAAACATCTAGATGTTATATCCTCGTAGTGAGCGTGGAACGAGAGCTTCTCATCAAAAACCACCCCGAGGTCTCGAGCTGTAATTTTCCTTTGTAGTGCATGTCCGTTCAGATGGTAATCATGTAAAATTTTAACCTTTTGGTTGCCAAAACTTAATACAAAGCATTTGTTGACGTTAAGATGCATACGATTACTACTGCACCATTCTTCGATTACATTTAGGTCAGACTGCAAAATTAAAGAATCGCGAGGGCTATTAATGACTGAAAAAACCTTAAGGTCGTCAGCATACAATAGACACGGGCAAGCGATTCGATCTATAAGATCGTTAATAAACACGATGAAAAACAAAGGACCTAGGTGTGATCCTTGTGGTACTCCAGATCCTACGGTGGCAGGTGTAGATGTAAAACCCTTTATGGCAACTAGCTGGCTTCTATTGTTAAGGTAAGATTTGATCCAACGTAGAAGGTTACCGTGTATGCCATAGGAGGCTAGCTTAGCGCATAGGATGTTATGGTTAACTTTATCAAATGCCTTGGAGAAGTAATAAAACTCAATAACAATACATCACAATTCAACTTCTCTGACTTTTATTTCATTTCTGAACTGTATTTCATTTTATATTGATAAAGATGAAATAAGAAACCAAAAATTTGCGCACGGGCGGGACTTGAACCAGCAACCTTTTGGCTGACCGGGCCAAACGCTCTTACCAATTGAGCCACCGTGCTGTCTTTTTGGTTTCTTATTTCATCTTTATCAATATAAAATATGACACTGTGAGTGTTAAAAACATTCTAAAAAGCATTGTATTTCATTTCCCTAGGTCAACAATCTGACAACTTGGCATCTACTTCTTCAATCCAGAATGTTGAAAAAGAAAATGGTAGGTATGAGTTTTAAGGTTGTAATGCAAAAAATATTTACATATATATTATTTATAGCTAAACATTTTTTTTTCTAGTTTCAGATACACTACTTGCTTCCCCAATATTCGACACTGTTTTATGTGAGAAAATACTGTCTTCTAATACATCTCTAGTATGTCTAGATGATGTTAATAAGAATCTTGGTAAGTTATATTATGTTTTCTTCATGAAATTTTATTAACAAACTAGCGGTCCCCCGCGACTTTGTCCGCGCGTTTTGAGTTTGCTCCCTCCCCTCCCGTCGCAGCGTCATGTTTTATATCCTAAAGCCTTTCTCGATAAATAAGCTATCCAACACAGAAATATTTTTTCAAATCGGTCCAGCAGTTCCTGAGATAAGCGCGTTCAAACAAACAAACTCTTCAGCTTTATAATATACTAGCGGTCCCCCGCGACTTCGTCCGCGCGTTTTGAGTTTGCTCCCTCCCCTCCCGTCGCAGCGTCATGTTTTATATCCTAAAGCCTTTCTCGATAAATATTTATTGAAATCAAATGATATAAAGGGCAACTTGGTTCTAAATGAAATGCTCGTGATGATGAATGTATTTATTTTGATAAGAATAAATACCTGTGTGTATAATACACCTTTAAAAATAATGCATTATTTTTTTACAAATTGATTAACATAAAAAAGGTTGTAGTAAGTCAACCATAAAAGATAGACATATGCTGTCGCGGACTTTATTATACAACTCTTAATGTTGAACAATCCTGTCATACATGGTTTTTGTGTAACTTAAGCGGTTTCCGCAGCGTATGCAGCGGAAGCTCTCAAAAGGAATATCTTTCTCCCGTTTTCGCAACATTTTTCATTTCTGCTGGGGTCTTATGAGTCATATCTTTATGTTATATAGCCTAAAGCCTTCCTCGATAAATGGACTATCCAACGCAAAAAATTTTTTTCAAATCGGGCCAGTAGTTTTTGAGATTAGTGCGTTCAAACAAACAAACAAACTCTTCAGCTTTATAATATTAGTATAGATTAGCGCAAGCGCACGTTGTGCCTACTTAAGCTGCGAACATTATTTTTGTGCGGAGTTATGTTAAAACTGTGATAGCTCCTAAGATATTTATTGAAATCAAATGATATAAAGGGCAACTTGGTTCTAAATGAAATGCTCGTGATGATGAATGTATTTATTTTGATAAGATTAAATACCTGTGTGTATAATACACCTCTAAAAATAATGCATTATTTTTTTTACAAATTTATTAACATAAATAAGGTTGTAGTAAGTCAACCATAAGAGATAGACATATGCTGTCGTGGACTTTATTATAGAACTCTTAATGTTGAACAATCCTGTCATACATGATTTTTGTGTAACTTAAGCGGTTTCCGCAGCGTATGCAGCGGAAGCTCTCAAAAGGAATATCTTTCTCCCGTTTTCGCAACATTTTTCATTTCTGCTGGGGTCTTATGAGTCATATCTTTATGTTATATAGCCTAAAGCCTTCCTTGATAAATGGACTATCCAACTTAAAAACAATTTTTCAAATCGGGCCAGTAGTTTTTGAGATTTGCGCGTTCAAACAAACAAACAAACTCTTTAGCTTTATAATATTAGTGAAGCTCTCAAAAGGAATATCTTTCTCCCGTTTTCGCAACATTTTTCATTTATGCTGTGGTCTTATGAGTCATATCTTTATGTTATATAGCCTAAAGCCTTCCTCGATAAATGGACTATCCAACTTAAAAACAATTTTTCAAATCGGGCCAGTAGTTTTTGAGATTAGCGCGTTCAAACAAACAAACAAACAAACTCTTCAGCTTTATAATATTAGTATAGATAATATATTACAACTCTTTTAACTTAAATTACTTATTGACTTAATATTGTTTTATAATTTCTAGATCCAATCACTTTGGAGTCAAATCCAAAGGTATTAGAAAATGAGTTGTCTTCAGACCCAACCCTCGCGTCTCTTGCTGATAACAATAGACAAGGACAAAGTAAGTTTGTTGTTTTATTCTATTAACTGTATTATTAAATCGACTGGCTACGCTACTTCGTAAATTCACTGCAAATATCGATTGCCTCCCACTACATGCAATCCACATAATGTTATTAAACAAAACTCTCTGCTATGGGCCGCTCGTTGACAAATAATTTGACAGTGTTTCAACAAATTTTAATAGTAGTCATTTGCTTTAATGAATAACTTTTTCTAAATAATAATATTTTTTGTCACATTATAACATATTATAATTAATTCCCCATACAGTGTGTCCAGGCATGCGATAATAAAACTTTAAAAGCAATAAAATAAACTTTTAAAAAAAAGTAAAAACTGACTTCAAAACCAAAATGCATAAAAAGTCTTAAATAAATTCTTCACCATTGAAAAGAAAGGAATCCGTTTTAGGCAAACAATTTCTTTTTGGAGTCGGTGCTGTGATAGTTGATGCTTGATGGTCAAAGTGATGGCGAGTCGTACTCGCGCACTGAGGGTGCCGTGACAACTTTAACTGAATTAGGGAATCCACTTACTTCCACTTAGTAAAATACCAGATATTTTGTTGGCAGCAGATATAACTTTGTTTTTCATAGTGTTTGTATGAAGTACAAAGTTATATTTGCGGTTGTTAAAAATGTGCTATATCTCAAAAACTTCTCGTTCAATCCCGTCCAAACCAATTTTCGTTTAAAGTATTTAACAAGATCTACATTACATATTTTTTTCAAAATTAACACTCTCTTAGTTTAGAAGTTAGATGCGGGGGGACGCCCATTTTACCACTTTGGAAGCGTCTAGATATGAAACGTTAGACAGTCTCTGTAGTTTTTAGACAGTCTGAATATATTTTTAGCAACAACGTCGTGTTTTCTTTTACGTAATATAAGAAATGCTGTTTCAATGAATAACTTTAAATTTGAATGGAATCAAAGCTTACCTACTAATTTAAAATGCTAACGATACATTTTTTCAAAAAAAAAACAATAGAAGTAAGTAATTATATTAAAATCTAGTGTTAATAATATTTTTTTAATGGTATTACGCGTTAATAACATGATAACTCAATATATCAAACTTTGGATATTGTACTTTCACTGGTCATTACTAAATAACTCAATATGTCAATTTTTGTTTATCAGTTTTATGTGATTCATAAATGCATAAGTCGAAATATTAAACTGTTTTTTTTGGTCGTATGTAAATATTTTATTTGATTGGTCGATTTGTCCAGTAAACACTGCTAAACGTGGAGTTGTTCAATCATGCACAACATGATATCTCAATATTTTTTGAAAATTATGATTTGTATTTTTTTACCTGGTGAGTATTAGGCATAGGAAGCCAATAAGCTAACAAAAAAAACATGCAACTCTACATGTCAACGTATTCACGCGCGGATATAGTTTCAGAAATATGTAGATTCAATATCAGATAATTCAGATATTGATATAATAGTTTCGATCCGATATCGTTAAATATTATATAGAAATTAGCTGTAGTTACTGTCTCTAAAGTTTTATTATTGTAAGCCTGGTACACAGTGTATAATATTGGTATGCACTGTATAATATCGAAATGCCGCAATAATATCAATAGTAAAAATTAAGCGATTATTTTTATAAAACGGGACATTTATTATAATTTATTTTCCAGTTCCAGATACGGTACTTGCTCCACAAATATTCGACAATGTTTTATGTGAGAAAATGTCGCCTTCTAATCCACCTCTAGTACGTCTAGATGATGTGAATAAGAATCTTGGTAAGTAAAATTATGTTTGCTTCATAACATTTTATTAAATAGGTCCTAACCTATGAAAACGACGTTTAAATTTGCAAATTTAAACTTAAATATCTGTTGGTTGGTTTAAAACTTGAAATAGTTATTGTTATCAAATGGAAGCTTCCATGCTTACATGTTACGTGATTAAGCTGAAATTTGCTAAAATAAGAGCCATAAAAAGGTTACAAAATCAGGTAATTTTATAGAAATTGCTCAACCGTAAAAAAACAGCACTGGCAAGACGTTTGTAAACGTAGCAACGAGTAAAACCTACAAATCGAATAGATTTTAAAGCTTAAATTTCCAAAACATTTTCTTACACAGCAAGTAGCGATTTTCAATGAAATTAAGAGATATTTTATGCCATCCGACACATTTTTAACCGACTTCAAAAAGAAGGAGGTTATCAATTCGAATGTATGTTTTTTTTTGTATCTATGTTACCTCATATCGCAGTCATTTGTCGACCGATTCGAAAAATATATTTGCCTGCCTAGAAGTTACACCTTCTAGTTGGTTCCATTGTTGCCGTGTCGGAATCAGATGATGGGATCTTGTTGCAATCGAGGAAAAAACTTCGAATTTCAAAGGCACGTTTAGTGTTTTCGTACTAGAATCTTAATAAAGACTTGTTTTAGCGTCTAATAGTCGACATTGTGTGGAGCTGAGCTGATGGTGGAACTGCTAAATGCTTAGGAGTTTAGTGATTTTAATGATAGAACTTATGATAGGTAATTTGTAGCTTATTAAATAACAGTGTCAAAAGGTGCAACTCCTCATGTAATCACAAAAAAATGACAATAAAATTAACTTTTAAATAAGTAAAAACAGTCTTTAAAACAAAAATGCACTTAAAAGTAAAGTAAAGCGTCGGCTTATTGCAAGAACTCAGTAACTACAAAAAGTCATTAAGGACAGTTAAAAGTACCACTAAAGTTATTTGTATGCGTTTAATATTATGCAAAAACTCACTATCTTCTAGCTCTTCAAATAACGACATATAACCAACACATAAAGTCGATAACTTCAATTTAAGACAAATTAAATAAAGATAAGCCGTTTCGTGGTGGCTCTAAAATCATTAAGCAGCAATAGTGATTTTAAGTGATGCAGAAATGTGTCTGTAAAGAAAGTTAAGGGTATTTAATGACTTTTTACAAATATGTTTTACTAACATCACTGTTAGTAACAACTGATTAAAATTCATTATCTGCACTTAATGTGAATTGAAAGGGCTTAAAAGATTCTTAATGACTTTATTCAAATTAAAAAACTAGTTAAATGTAAAAGTTTTTTGGATGAAAAATACTTAATATCATTTCACAATATTAAGAACCGTTTGAAAGTCACATTAAATTTAATTTTAATGCTGTTTATTGCTTCTTCCAGATAAAAGTGAGTGTTTTTTTTTTACTGGAGAGCCCATTGTGACACCATTAACTTGATGCTTCTGCGTCTATTTTCTTTAATGCGTTATTTTCAACCAGGCTCTTTCACGCTATCAACAACTTTTTTGAATGGTACTACCTGGTTTTTATAAGAATAGACCTATCACTGTTACTGCGTTTACCAGCAATGAGCAAAACGATTATTTAGGAACTACAATTTTGGTTTCGTTATCAAAGTTATCAAAGGTTTCTGTTCTCCATGAGTGCGTACCATCACCAGTCTTGATGAGATTGCAGAAATTGTGCCACTTCTTAGTGTAGTTTATAATGAGTACTTATTAAGAAATCTATCCTATCTACCCTGTCATTTTTGATGTCACATTTTTAGTGAGCTAGTAAGTAAGGTCCATTGTTCTGTAAGACCCCCCGAACGTAGTCTAGCAAGACAGTTTTCCTTTAAAAAAACCTGGTGACTGCAAAGTTGACTGCAGCCGTGGTGTTGGTCCATACTAAGGCACTAAACGCTAACTAACGCTACTATACAGGTACCAAGGTTGGTCAGGTAAGCGATTGAAATTAAAACATACAAAAATTTCAATTGTGAGGATGGGTTTAAATTGTCTAATGTTTCGAATCTAATGATCCGTAAATGCAAAAACAAAACCGAAAAATTCAACAAAACGTCGTTTCGCGTGCAGATACTGCGAGTGGTCAAAAACAGGTGCAAGAAAATAGTTAGTTTGGGAACAATCCCAAGAATGATATCGCAAGTGATCGCAATAAAAGACTTTAGAGTAAACCGATATGTTTGCTTATAACAGCTTACAACGTCAGTTACACCCTGACCATGGCACTTGCAACAGTACCAAAATATCGGGAACTCGAAAATAATAACATACATAGTAGTAATACCCTAACAATAAATTCTAACCCCAGGTGAACTCTTTAATTTACCGGAACCAAAAGTATCCTAAATGTTGACCAGTGATATAAGCTACCTCAAAACAAAAAAAAATTTGTCCCAGCCGCTTCGGAGATTAATTTGCACAACCAGACGGACAAACAGACGCAGAAAAACAGACAAACAGTGAAACAAGAAAAATAAAAAGTTTTAATACAATTCTTACATCATACTGGCTCGGATTTTAGCATTTTATTTTATTGTACAGTAATTCAACTTCTACAATTTTAATAATATTTTGATTATTTTCCATAATAAATGATTTTCTTTCGAAAACAAAATTCATATTTAATTTTGAAATCTTATTTAAGAAATTGATAAGTGAAGATAAGTAATAAATTGTTTATGGCAAGAAGTCATTAACTTGTGTTTTAAGCTTTTAAAAAGAATAGGTTTTGAGTTAAAAATGTAATTCTTGGTTATTTCAATAGTAGTAATATAACACTATCCTATTGCATTTAAATTTCTTTGTTGTTTCGAAAAGTTCATTAATTGATTTCTCACAATTTACTTTTGGTTACTTAATGAGTTCTTGCAATAAGCCGACGAAAGTAAAAGTAAATATTGGATAAAGTAAGTAGCTAATACACTTGTGTTATGGAAATCAGAAACAACGGTGGTACCACAACACCCAGACCTGAGACAATATAGAAAATTTTGATATCTACTTTGACCCAACTGGGAATCGAACCCGGGACCTCAGAGTGGCGACGCCTTTAAACCAGCGTGTTCAGCCACGGAGGCTGTCAAGTCGGTTTTTCCTTTTTTTTAAAGTGAATTTGATTTTCAAATTTTTTGACCACATTATATTTTTCGTTTCGATTATGACAAAATACTCATTCAAATACTCATCATTACATATTGTTTTATTTTTCTACCTTCTCAAATAAAAATAAATATTGGATGGACACCAATCTCATACATTGCGATGATCCCAAAGGTAGCCAATGCTCTTGTGTAATGGAAATCAGACACAACGGTGGTACCACAACCCATCCCCGCAACAATATCTGAAATGATGATATCTACATTAACCCGACTGGAAATCTATCCCGGGACCTCGGAGTGGGGATCCTTGAAACCCAGCTTTCTTAGCCACTACATAACAAAGTTCGTCACATAAATACTTTTTAAAATACTACGGATCAAAATGTATGTCATTTTGTAACTTTGCCTTAAGAGAACAAGTTTATAAACTTTTAATCTGTTTCTAAGCTACTGGTGCCGCTGTAGATCTAATCACGTAAAAACTTATGATTTTTTCTTTTTCTATGATTTAGTTTTTACTTAAACAAATATATAAATAAATAAAAACTTATTTTAAAAACTGCGTTTAATGAGCTTTAATTTTATAGAATAATCACAACCAGACTAATCAATAGGCATCTAAGTTGAAAGTTTAAAACTATATTTTCATAGGTAAGGACCTAATACATATAAAATATTATCACTTTGTAAACTTACTTATTGGCTTAATATTGTTTTATAATTTCTAGATCCAATCACTTTGGAGTCAACTCCAAAGGTATTAGAAAATGAGTTGTCTTCAGACCCAACCCCCACGTCACTTGCTGATAACAATAAACAAGGACAAAGTAAGTTTGTATGATATCGAGGGTTGGCTTGAAATCCTATTATTACCTGTATTATAAAATCGATTACCTACGCTACTTCGTAAATTCACCATAAATATTGATTGCCTCCCACTAAATGCAATCCACATTAAACATATTATGACTACACAAACTAAATGCAATACAAATTAAACAAAGACGTCTGCTGCGGGCCGCTTGTTAACAAATAGTTTGATTAAAACTAAATTGTTCAGTTTTTTAGTTAATTGAATAGATTACTATTATGGATTCGTTTTTTTAAAGTAAATCTCATAGTAATTTAACCCTACGAAATGAAAAAAGTAAATAGTGGTGTATTGGTTAAAGCTCCTGACTTACGCCGGCCGTCGCAGGTTCGAATCCCGCAAGGGGCAAATGTTTGTGTGATGAACACGAATATTTGTACCTGAGTCATGGATGTTTAATACCTATGTATTTAAGTATTTATGGGAGACTCCCCCGTCATAATCGTTGGTATTCGTAATACAAGGAAAAAAATACCTTACTTCGAAACCACAGTTGGTTTATTGTCTGGCGCATATTTATTTATTTTTATTTGTAGTTTTGATGGTTAAAGGCCGCAGAGGAAGCGAGTGTTTAATATTACTAAAGGGCTTATAACGCTTATATTTTTTCTTCTTTAGATAGCATTTTTATTACTTTTTAGTCACCTTATGTTTTTTAGTTTAATTAAACTATAAACTTGGACAAAATGTAAAACGCATGCATGTAAAAACGTTTTTATTGTTTGTCAATTTACAGAAACGGCGGCAACGACCTCAGCTAAGAAATACACAAAAAAGATATTTATGAGTACTGCAGAAAGGAATTTACACAAAAAAATTATTTCAATGAAAATAAAACTGTGCAAATTGAAAAACAAATTAAAAAAACAAACAGCAGAAATAAAATCAGCCAAACAATTAGCCACTGATCCTGCATTTTTAGAAATTATGGAAAAAATGTCATTTGCAGCTAAATTATTGATCCAAGTGCAATTTCGGGAAATGAAAAAAAAGGAAAAAGGGCGGCGATTTACACTTCAGGAAAAAATACTCGCTCTTTCTATCTTAAAACAAAGCGCTAAAGCTTACCGCTTCCTTAGAAAAATTTTTTTACTGCCTGCCCCTCAAACTCTTATCAAATTGGTACAGATGAGCAATTTGCAACCTGGCATCAATGACAATATTTTTGCACAACTTCAAAGGACAATGGAAAAAATGACAAAAGAAAACAAACTTTGTCTTCTTTTATTTGACGAAGTGTCTTTGAAGGCGAACCTATCTTTCCACGAGAGGAAAAATAAAATAACTGGCTTGGTAGATAATGGGTCTGTAAGAAAACCTGAATTTGCAGATCATGCTCAAGTGTTTATGATCCGTGGATTAATTAAAAATTACAAACAGCCAATAGCGTATACTTTTAGTAAAAGTGCTACCAAGGGGCCTGAACTGGCTCGTCAAATAAAAATGATTATAACACAGTTACAAAGAGCAGGGTTGCATGTTATGGCTACGGTGTGTGACCAGGGCACGAATAACAGACAAGCCTTGAACCTGCTTCTAAATGAAACAAGAGGAATTTATCTAAGAAAAGGAGAAAATCCAAACGAAAATATTATTCTTATTAATGATAAAGAACTTGTCTGCCTGTATGATCCCCCTCACCTATTAAAGGGCATAAGAAATAATTTACTAACAAAAAATTTGATATTCACACAAGACGGTATAACAAAAACAGCCAAATGGTCCCATTTAGAAGACCTGCAAAAAGAAAACTCAGGATACAAGGGCATCCGTTTAATGCCTAAAATCACTGATCAACATATAAAGCAGGAAAAAATTAATAAAATGAAAGTCAAATATGCCTCTCAGATCTTTAGCCGCACTGTTGCATCGAACATGGGATATCTTGCAGGTATTTTTTACAATATGTATTTTTTGTTATGTTAGACTAGTAGTGTGAGTGCTCTCACAAACATATTTTTTAACTGTAGACTGGATTACGGTTATATGGCACTTACTAGAAAGGGAACATTGTAAGTTATGTGTTATGCCATTATCTACCTGTGTGCCAAATTTCATCCTAATCAGTTTGTGTTTTGTACGTTTTTCTCATGGTTAATGATGAATAAGACACAAAATTAATTTTAATATTGCTTTACTTTAAAAAAAAACAATGCTTTTTTTCAGCCAAAGGGATTCTACCGGAAGAATGCAAGGACACCGCTGATTTGCTTTTATTAATTGATAATTTATTTGATTCAGTGAACGGCAGCGATGCCAAAAACAAGAACGCCAAGCCTTTATTAGGACCAGCAACCCCAAATTCTGTACATCATGAAACATGGAGAGAAAGCAAAAAAATATTAGAATCAATAAAATTTATTGGTAAATCTGGAAAAGAGGAGACAGTTCCCACTGTTGCCAACTGGATTTGGACATTAAACAGTATCAGCATTTTACTTAAAAAGATCAAAAATGATTATGGGATTGTGTCGGTATGGATGCGGCACCTCAACCAGGACCCACTCGAAAATTTCTTCGGGGCCATTAGAAGCCAGGGGTGCCGCAACAACAACCCCACATGTGATCAGTTTGAATCTTCATTTGCAACTTTATTAATTAATAATATAAATAGTGTCCAAATCAAGGGTAAAAACTGTGAAGCGGACTATTGTGATGCATTACACGCCCTCGTTATCAATGATACTAGCCCTGACGAAGCCACGACGACCTGTACTATGGATGTTGAAAAAATATTAGAAATAAATTTAACTCCATTATCAGAAAAAGAAAAAAACCCCCGCGTTATTGCGCCGCTACAATATTTGTCTGGGTATGTATTGAAAAAAATAAAAAACATATTTAAAAATTGCAACAATTGTAAAAGTGCACTTTCAACAAATGACGAAATTGAATATATTAATTATAGAGAATATGCAGCTCGTCGATGGCTTTGTTATCCGAGTATCGAATTCATAAAATTCATATCAAATATTCATGATATTTTAAACGTTGTTCTGAAAGTTTATATTCAAGAAAACAATATAAAAGAAATAATGAAAACTTCCATATTTGTATTAGCAGACTTTAATTTCATAATTTGTCAAAATCACAAACAAAAAATTATAGATATATCAATAGAAACTATGATTAAGGTAATTACGCATAATTATTGTAAAAATATTAATAAAATATTATCAGGCAAAAGACAGGTGGATGATGACGAGGACGGTATGCAAATGAAGGCAAAAAAGTTTTGGACTACTTGTATTAAAAGAAAACAATGATTTACCATAATTCTTTTTGTTTCATTTCTTTATCCTAGGACCTTGAAATCCTTTAAATTTACCTTGTCTAGATAAACAGATTTACGCGCAGGTTTTGAATATTGTGTCTTTCTTTGTAATTTTGAAAAGATATTAAATAACAAAACTGCAAGGAAAGATTACAGTATTCAAAACTCGCGCGAGAATTCAAAAATCTGTTCCTAAGACCTAAATATATATCACACACCTACTCTATACCTATACAATTATATATACCTAAATATATAGAACGAAAGTTGCAAACTCACGATAAAAGATGGCGCTAGCTATATCATTTCCCATTTTGAAGGCGGAAATTGGTCTCTATCTCCATATATTAGTAGTGTACTCTGTGACACACACATTGTCATTTAGGGCCATAGAGTATAGAGTAAGGTAATATGGCGCGTCGCTGCGTTTCATTTCATGCTATGCATGAATAATGAAATTTTAATAATTGATCCACCGTTATTATATTTTTTGACAATATGTATAGTTTTGTGAATATGTACATCAAATTAAACTAACAAATATATTTATTGTCTAATTTCAACAAAAATATTTTTTTTAGATGGACTTAAATATACTTTATTTCGGCGTTTTTAAAAACGCCCGTACGCTCTCTGCAATGGAACGTTGTTATGAAATTCGAACGTGAATTGTTCTATCGGTGCATGAGAATAGCAGTTTTATGTATCACTCGCACTTTTACAATAGAATTGTGAACTTCGTATACGAATTATCACACGGAAAAAGTACTACTTCACGAGAATTGGCCCCCTGATGCATCATTTTTGACATTTCGCGTCGACAATTTCAATTTTATGATTTTCTAATTCATAAAATATCATTTTAACTTACGTAGCTATATCTTTAATAAATCTTAAAAAATATTTGTAGTTTTTTAAGCATCATTCAAAAATTCTTCTCAATCAATAAATACACGAAAACACCAATTTTGTCTCAGAATTTTTCGAGCGCCACCTGGTGGTTTTACACGGAACTATGTCGAGACTTCCGACACTGATCGAAAAACCGTAAGACGGTTGGCGAAATTATGGATGTAAGTTGATTTTTCTGAGAGATAAACTATTTAATGTAATTTAATATAATATAAATTGTAATATTTGTGTACGATAGCGCAATAAATAAATATTGTATTCTATAAAAATCTATTCCAAAAAATCAAAAATGCACAACGTTGATAATCAAGTTTTCACTTCTGCCGGCACTCCCGGAGTGCTTTCACAGTTTTTTTTATGTTATGTTTTTTTATTATTTCATTTTTTTTAATATAGCAGGTAAATGCTATGATTTTTATTATATTAAACAATATTACAATGTAACATGTTGCTTGAACGCGGTGCTTAAATGTGATGTTATTATTGAGCAATTATATATATTTTGTGCGCAGTTAGATTATTATTTATTATGAAAATTAATTTTTTTTTTTTATTTATTGCTTAGTACACACACAGGTTACAGCCGGTGACGTAAAAACATGTAAATGACACTTATAGAACTAGACTATAACCTATAAATAGTGTACCTAAAATAACATTACATAAAATTATTTACGACCGAAAAAGTAACTGAATTTCGAAAATAATAATAAAAACTGTTTACAAGCAAAACTTAAACTACTTAAAAAAAAAGAGTTTACCTAATAACACAATATTTTCATTGTTGTGGGCAGATATCAAGAGTTCTGTCAATTCTCTTACGAAACAAGTGCAATTTGGACTGAAAGATATCGAGGTCCGGATGGGACTCAACCAATTCATCATAAAATCGACGCATCCGTACAAGGGGATTATAAAACGAGGTGTTATTCCTGTAGACTTCAAGAGCGAATAATTTAGATCGACGGCATCTATACAGGGTGTTGAAAGATAACTGAGCTACTAAATAGGGGCAGTCAATGAGCGAATGTATAATTTTGTGCAATAATATGATGTCATACTTCTTTCGACGGACATGTATTGAAGTCACCCCAAACCTTATCAAACGTGCATTGTAACCTTTGACAGTTCGACCGAGCCCACAGCGAAAGGAAACTATTCTCAAGCACCACGCCTGAACCCGTTCTATGTTTTCAGAGTGAGTTATGTAGTGAGGAGACCAAACAGGACAGCCGTACTCAAGAATGCTTCTTACCAATCCGTAAAACAAAGTCAATATACTACCAGGCTTCTTGAAATGACGGGTGGACCTTAGGATAAAACCAAGCAACTGATTACCACGCTTAATAATGTACTCATAGTGCTGGCGAAATGTCAAATGTTCGTCGAAAAATATACCAAGGTCCTTTGCTACTGACTTGCGCTCAAGTATGTGGTCATGAAGTTTGTATTCAAAATAAAGTTTACATTTTTTATTAGTGAAAGAAATAATGAAACATTTACTTTTGTTCAAATGCATTCCATTGAGGTCACACCAGTTTAAGATTGTCACCAAATCATCTTGGAGCATTTGACAATCATTTACGTCATTGACGCCAGAGTAAAGTTTAAGATCGTCGGCATAGAGAAGACAAGGGCACCTGATTGCATCAATGAGGTCGTTTATAAATATTATGAACAAAAGAGGCCCTAAATGGGAACCCTGAGGAACACCGGAGGTGACAGTCCTTGGCGAAGAAAGAAATCCCTTAACAGCAACTAGTTGGCTCCTATTTTCTAAATAAGAACATATCCAACGAAGTAGCTGCCCATGTATGCCAAAAGCTGCAAGCTTACTGCAAAGTAAGTTGTGGTTGACCTTATCAAAAGCTTTGCTAAAGTCCGTGTATATCGAATCGACTTGGCCACGAGAGGCAAAAGATTTGCACAAGTAGTCCTTATAAACTAGAAGATTTGTCACCGTTGATCTCTTACGAACGAAACCATGTTGTTTATCAGACAAATGCGGCGAAACCTGGTAATATATATAGTCATAAACCAAGGACTCAAAGAGCTTAGCGATACTAGACAGCAAACTGATTGGCCTGTAATTTTCGCACTTTGACCTGTCTCCACTCTTGAACACAGGTATAACATGGGCTGTTTTCCACTCAGTGGGGAACGAACCGGTTTTAAGAGAGTGATTAAATATTATGCTAAGTGGAGTAGACAGCTCATCGGAGCAACGCTTAAGAAAGCAAGGGGGAATTCCATCCGGGCCCGGGCCCTTGTTGTGGTCGAGATTTTTTATTTTAGAGACAATATCATTAGGCAAAAACTGGATGCACGAGAGGCAACCCAAATCGGTGTCGGCACTCAAACCTTGAGATACGTCATCGTGACACTCATAGACAGAACCGAAATAAGCAGAAAACAATTCGCAAACACTAAGACCGTTTGAAGCCATGCTTCCATTATAAGTCATAGTCTGCGGTAAATCCGACTGAGATTTTTTATCTTTTGTGTACTTCCAAAAAAATTTTACGTTAAGTTTTATGCTGGCTTCAACTGAATTTATATACTTAGCGTGGCATTTGGTGATAAGAGACTTGCAGCGCGCACGCAAAAGTGAAAAAGTATCGTAGTCTCTGGGATTACCATATTTTTTATAGCGTGCATGGTATTTTCTTTTCTCCTTTAAGCAAAGTATAAGGCCTTTAGAGTACCATGCAGGGTATGATGGATTATTAAGTTTTGTGAAAGGTGTATTTTTCTTAATAATGCGTAGCACAGTTTCATAAAATTGTGCTGTCATTTCGTCAACAGTACCGCAGGCCGACAGAGAATCGCCCCATGAGACTTCATTCAGTTCCAACTTTATTTGATCATAATTACACTTCGCAAAATTGAGTCTACTATTATTGTTAGGTTTCAATGGCTTATCGAACTGTAGATCAGGGACAGTGATTTCCAAAGACGGGTGATGCCTGTCAGGTCGACTCAAGGGGGACACGTCCTTTACCACAACATTTAAGAAACTATTGGTGAAAACCAAATCAAGCATTACGTTGAATCTATTCACTACATTATTATGTTGGGATAGCCCGCAAAGCGACATCGTATCAATAAGCAGCCTAGACTTACGATCATTTGCCTCACTCGGAGCCATTATACGCGAGTCAGGAATAGAGGGAGTCCAATTGATATTAGGTACATTAAAGTCCCCTAAAAGAAGTAAAGGGTCAGACAATATACGATTTAGAATCACATTGTGGCAATTGTTGTAGAAAGCTTCAAAGTCATCAGTAGGCAAATCAGGAGGCAAGTAAGATAAACATATATGTAAGGTTGGTCTATTGCACTCGTTTGGCAGAACACTAACCCAAATGTCCTCGACTCTACTCTCCCAATTCGTATGTCGAACAACATTAAATTTTTTTCTAACAGCAAGCATTACACCGCCGCCATCCTTTTTACGGTTACTAACACAAGTACTAAATCGGTCTCTACGAAATATGTGATACCGTTTATCCAGCAGTTCACCATCAAAAACACTCTCATTTATATTAGTCTCTGTGAGACAAATTATGTCGTAATTAGAGTTAAGGACATTAAGATTCAGATCCGTTAATTTGGATCTTATTCGATTGACGTTCTGATAATAGACTATTAACATAAAGATATAAACATAACCAATTATGTATGTATGATATAAAGTTATTAAAATTAAAATTAAGCCTTCTTGGAGTCCTGTAGATCCCCGAGCGTCGCTGTGGACTTCACATGAATGGCTCCGGTATCCTCTGACTTTCTTATATAAATTTTGCCATACCTGACCCAGACATATTTATACGAAAATTGCTTGGCAAAGTCTCTAGCCGCCGCGTAGACTTGCTTCGTTTCAGGTGAAAGGTGCTCACATATAAAAATAGGGCGAGACTCTCCGGTGATTCCTGCTTGCACGGTGCTCAGTCTGCTTTTTGGGTGTTTTTTGTTGTAGCGGTGAGCTGCAGACAACATGCTATCACGCAAACGAGGCGATGATAGAGTGACGAGGATGTTACGGGGTCTCTTAGAGGCAGAGTCGGCTTTAGCTACACGTCGACATAATCGAACCTCACTGTCAGGTATCTTTAAGTCCAGGGAAAATAGGGCAAATATTTTCGAATATGGTCATGACATTTTCATTACGGGCTTCAGGAACAGCATGAATCTCAATATTGTGATCTCTAGAAATTTTTTCTAGTACCAAAAGTCGGCTACTCAAGTTACGCAAGTCCGACTGCAGTTTAATCTGCTCGCACTCTAAAGCTTTTATGGTTGCATCCTTATCAGCAATTTTACTTTTGAGTTCATTTTGTTCAGCACTTATGAAGTCAGTTGTTGCAGTGAACTCATCCTTAAGGTTCTTTAGTAAAGCACCAACTTCCGAAGCAATCATGACCTTTAGGTCGTCTCTTAGTGATGAACGCAGATTTTCCATAGTTGTTGAGGAAGGTGACAGTTTCTCATCCAAGAGGACACTGATTTGCTCTAGTGTAAGAATAGGCTGTTGAGGCCCCAAACAGTTATCATGTCCGCCGACGCAGGATATGTCCATGGAGTCACAAAAAGATTTTCTGGAACGAGCAGGAGTGTTCTCCGTAAACCTCCTACGCGTTATGTTAGCACACATAGGACAAGACGACGAATCGATAAACTCAATATTTGATCCAACATCCCCGGGTTTCAGGTTGAGACATGCAAGACAGTATCCAGACATACAGGATTTGCATTTTATTTGCTTATTTATATTTATCAAACAACCGCTGCACGACATGATTAGTTTATTTATTTATACTATTATCACGATTTTGTCTCTGTGCGGAATAAGGTCACAATGTAAGAAGCGACGTGTCTGTATTTGTTTATTCACTGGCGCGCGGCTGCAGCGACCGGTTAATGACGCGCTGCGGGCACTGCACGGGAGTATGACACTTATGCGCTTAACGTAACCGCGGCGATTGCGTGCACTTGCGCGAACTCAGAATTGTCACTGACTATGGCGTGTTTAACAGTCGGCGTAAAATGAACTACGAATACGACTAAAATCACTTGTTTTCACTGGCTTTTTAGCAACGTTTTCATCATGTATGCCCATCACAGTAACACGTGAGATTTTTGTATAGAAATAGTCAAGATTCACATGGAAAAATAATATTTTTATATGGAGACACGACGCAAATAATGCAATGGCCCACAGAACGGGCAAAGACTCGAATTTATTACAAAAATCGTTTATTTATTTTGATCATGAAAACCTGAATCTGTTGAAGCGCCATCTAGACCGGAACTACAACACTGAGTTGATGTGTCGTTTCAAAAAAGCTACATAGATGGCGCTACGTATTTAAAAAATCCTTTCCTGATTTTAAACCAAGGAAGTTCTGGCGCTGTTCTTTTTTGTTTGTGTTAGTAGTATTGACCTTTTCTCTCGAAGTACTATTATATGTGTAAAGGACATAATGTGAAATAGAAGGAGATGGACTATAATATTAGAATTATTTAGAAACTTAATATTTAGTTATAAAGTTTACACGAATTCTACTCATTGCTTATTACGGATTAATTTCGCGTTTCACATTTATTTATATAATTAAACGCCTGGAGTTTCGAATGCTTTACAGCATCCGTGGTCACAGGCTGTGCCTGCCCTGTGACTACTATAAATCTGTGTACATAAATGCCTAATTATGTTCAAGACGTCTAACTACTTAAAGAGCGACTCACTTAACAAAAATATTGTAACGAAAAAATACTTGGCGACGATTAAATAATTATATTAGATGAGTTTCATATAGCAAGGGTGTACATAATAAACGGTCCCAGCGAACTGCGTTTTACCTGCGGCGCCATTTTTGGTTATTATTTTGCACCCAAATAAGCAGGAGACGATTTGTAGAATGATTTATATAGATTTTTGCATCTTGTCCCAAATGGGCCGTAATCATATGGAACGAGTTGAGAAATGGGTAAGTAGTTTATATTTTATACCGAAATAGTCTAATATTGTAGTAACCACAAGGAAGTAGCGTTATTTTTGAATAAAGGAGGGGAAAACATTCGCCTTGAAATAGGGTTTTTGCTTACTTTTTCTACTAAATTGTCTTTATAGGAATGAAAAGTGTGGCCACCCAAATGTATCAATGTATGGGAAATATTTGAAATGATTATAACTTTTGATTGGCGGCATATAGAGCTGTCATTTACGATTTTTTGTACTTAGAGGCCGCGTCACATCAGTTTAGATGTGTTTTCAGCAGGGACTGGAAGCGCTTTCCATGACGCGGGTTTTTACCGGCTAATTGATAGGCTTGAATATTTTTATTGGATAAAAAACCCCTATCGCTTGATAACCCTTTCGATCGACTAACTGTATCATATGGAAAGCCTTTAAAAGGGTTTCCCTTTAAATAAGCTGTTAAAACATGCACTTTACGTTACCCTTAAAAAACCATTTCTCATAGGGTAACCCACGGACGAGTAAAAAATAAAGGACTCCGCACCGCGATATTAGCAAGTGAAGCCACTTTTATGCTGTATGTGTGTGCGTTACTGGGATACCAGTTGATACAAATATTTCTCCTTTTATTGTGTAGGTGTAAATTTTACTGATGCATGTGAGCAATGTGCGTAAGATTTGAAGTAACGTGCGTTTCAAAACCACAATTAAAATTTAAATAATGTAAGTCGCCAACCTGTGATCGGAATAGCTATACCCTATTCACCAGGCGAAGTCTATAAATGTAAACAAACATGGCGGCTTGAATACCATAGACAAATTTTAGTGCTGGGAAAAAGTAGAGGAATTTAGTCAATTGAACTGGTACAATATACAATCGATTGCTATTAATCAAAAATAAATAAAAGTGAAATGATTTAACTTTGCAAATATTTAATATCGGTCTTATTACGTGTAAACGAAACAGGAAATTGAGAAGTGATTTTATTATAATTTAAAAATACTTTAGTCATGAATACTTTGAGTTTAAATGTCCGTGAATATAATATCTTACGTTTAGAAACAAAATACACATCCGAATAAAAAAAAATAGGAACGGTCATACCCAATTACGAAATTGTATATAGAAATTGAATATAAATTTAATCAAACGTTTGTATGGGTGATGACTGATTGATAGCATTAAGTAATTTTAAAAGGTTAAACACGAATTATTTATCCTTCATTAAAAAAATGCGTATTATTTACATGAAATTGATGATTTCTATAACACTATTTTTGAGCAATTCAATTAATTAACAAATAGTGGAATCAAGATACCAGGGCGACGTTCTCTCAGAAAAAAAATTGCTAAACAATCATTCGATCAGATTTGCAAAATAAAACAAAACCTAGCTGCAGTGAAATATTTGTGCACCACCGCTGATATATGGTCAGGTTTTTTTAGGTGTTACAGTGCACTGGATTGATAATAACTATAAGTGGCGTTCTGCAGCTTTAGCTTGTCGCCGGTTTAAAGGGGCACACACCTTTGACCGCATAAAAGATTTGCTTCTGGAAATATATTCAGATTTTGATATTGACCCCACTAAAATAGTATGCTCTGTTACTGACAATGTCGAATGTAGGTCAAATTTTGTGAAAGCGTTCAAGATATTCGGAGTTAATACGAAATCCCTAATCGAATATAATGAAGATAATGATTTTTCAAGTAGCAGCGAGAACGAGTTAAATGAAGAAGAACTCGAAGTGACTGAAGGAGAGTTCAGCATAAGACAGGAACACGAACATTATGATCTTCTGTTAGAAGAAAATATAGTATACGACCATTCACAAAACAGTTTGCTACCATCTCACTTTAGGTGTAATGCGCACACTTTGAATCTGATTGCTAGTAAGGTCGTCCAAGCCTTATTGTTAACTGATAAATCGACATGTCTTGGAAAAATGCATTCCGCAATAATGGTAAAATGTATCGACTATATGAAATTTAAAAACCTAATAGTGTTATTTAAGTTTGTTTAGTGAGATTTTTTGAAGTAAGATTACTTTGCTGAAACGGCATCCAAATCGGTGCATCAAAATGCTTGATAATCGCGGGAAATACCGCATCAAAATCGGTTCATCCAAATGCTAGATAATCGCGAAAATACATACCTCATTTTAAAGTCGGATAAATGTATTTAGTAATATTTAAATAACTGTAATTACTAATTGGAAAAAATAATTTCAGTTCATTATAATAAAATAAAATAAACTCAGACAACCCATATGATTTTTATTTCAAATGACAAAATTCTAATAGAAAGAAATTTATTTATAAATAATTTAAGATTTAATGGGATGTAATAGTTTATTTGACACTTCTGATCATTTCTTGCTCTGCAGACGACGCTCTGTCGAGATAGGATTCGGTAGGTAGTTATATCACCAGCATACTTATTTTACCATAAGCTTACAGCAGTTTTACTCGCTAGCGATGATGTAACTTTTGTATCGAAAATTTTAGTTCAGAGAGTGACCGCTAGGGGTGCTCTGCAATTTTTCATAGACTTTTAGGTCGTCAACTAAATACAATTTTCATGTTGTGCGCACACAACGTTACGCGTTGTACATCCAATTAAAATATCATTATTTTGAAACAACAATTTACTTACAATGATTAACAACAAACCATTTCATGAACAGTAAAACAACAAAATTTTGATATCAATCCTTTCTAGAAACTCGCACGTTTAGTAATATTGACCCTGATATTACTATACATGCGAGTTTCGAACAACCAATTGAATCGATCAATTTAACGAAATTGGTGTCCCAACACTAAATTAAAAAATATGAAGTTTTTCGTCATCTTCTTGTCTTTGTCAAAATGGTGGTATTTTTCCTATGAATCACGATTTTTACTTTAAATAAGTGTGTTTGAATGCAATAATCATATTCATATTATTACGGCATAATTGGTAAAGGTGTTTGTGAGATCTGTGAAGAAGTTTACTTGTGTATGTGCCGAGAATTTCCCGATAATAAGGTTAATAGGTTAGTCAATGGTTTGTTTACATTTATGGACTTTCCCGGGTGAATAGGGTTTAGATAAATTACATACCTGTATTTCTTTTGGTTGGATTTCATTTTATTTTTATTTAAATAAAAAATGCTTGCTTCTTCTTCCAATTATTATTACGAATACAAAAAAATATTTAACTTGCTTGATTTTCTGTTACACAAACACTACAATATATTTAAATGCCAAAAAATAAAGAACTGATTAAATTTTATCATTAAGTAAAAAAAAGTTATGTTTATGAAGTAGAATACTGCTTAAACACAGCTTTTTGTATGGGACCAACAGCAAAACCTCATTTTTAGGGTTCCGTAGTCGAATGACAAATAACGGAACCCTTATGGTTTCATTGTCTGGCTATCGGTCTGTCCGTTCGTATATCACAGTCAATTTATTCTGCAACTATTAGCATTACACAGTTTAAACTTGGTAGGTTAATGTATTCTGTTAACCGCTTTACGGCTTCCCACACATGAAACTAAAACCATTTTTTTTTGTCTAACCTCATAAGCCTTTTAAAATGACAGTAAGGTTCCTTTACCAAAAGACGCTTCCAAAGTGGTAAAATGGGCGTCCCCCCATCCCCCTTTAATCTTTAAACAGTGTACATTTTGAAAAAAAAAACATGATGTAGAACTTGACAAAAACTTTCAATGAAGATTAGTTTGAACGATATCCAACTTGTAGTTTTTCAGTGCGCGAGTCCGACTCGCACTTAACCCGTTTTTTCGGGTAAAGTCCCTATTTATTTCCCGGCAACACTGGCTGTTACTGTCACTGGCAATTCACGTGGAGGTTTTGTGTTCCAAATAAATAATTTTTGTATTTTAAAAAGAACAGAAATTAATGTAATAGGTACTGGGTAGCCTGTGAAAGGTAATTCCTTGGCACTTTTTTTGTAGAAATGTAATATTTTTACACTGTTTAACGACACACGCCGGCATTTTTTTCAATTTTTTATACGCGAAGGTTTGCACTGTCACAGACAATGGCAGAGAGGGAAATGGCGGCCGATCGGCTTACTTTTGCGTCAGTGTGTGCGTGGAGGTTCGTATTTACACGTATGCTGGCTTACTTTGGGTGCTTCACTTTTTGTGTAGGTGACGCGGAGTCCTTACTTTTTTTACTCGTCCGTGAGGGTAACCCTATCTCATAGGCTAACCCTTTAGGAAGCGCTTTCCCTGGCGGCTAGCGGCGACGGTGTCGGCAAACGGTCAAAGACTCAAAGCGCTGAGGCTGGCTGAGCCGCGACGCGACGCCATGCAAAATTATACCTTAACTAGATACTGGTTTGTTTGATTTCGGCGCGGGCGCTGCGGTGAATCGTGTCGCGACGTGTTTTTGTATGTTTTTGTTTTTGCAGTTTGTATTCGTATTGTGTCATCATTTCGCTCTTAACTTCCGTGCTGTTATGGATTTGATTTCTAATTTACGTAGATCTTTGTTCTCTAATTTACGTTTCGACGCCATTACAAGTCAAATAACCAGGCGATCGCGGGCGAGACGCGGGGGGAAAAACCCTATCAATAAAGCGGAAAAAAAACCCTTTCAATGATTTGGTAAACGCTTAGCCTATCATAAGGATAGGGTAACCCTATAGAGATACGGTAAGCCTTTTGTTTGGATAAGCTTTTTAAAGGATTACCTAAACGAAAGGGAAAGCCTATCATAAGGATGACCACTTAAAGGGGTTTTAAAAATTAGCCGCTAATCCGGTCCCTGGTTTTCAGCTTCGTAAAACCCCAGATAATATAATGTTGTACAAAATTAAAACGGTCAAGTGCGAGTCGGACTCGCTCACAGAGGGTTTAAATGTAACAAAATGTGTGACAAAATTGATTAATATTTTTTGATGGATTTGACTTTAAAAGTACCGCTTAAAATATAAGAAACACGTGATAGACTTATATTTGAATTTGACATCATTACGCATTCAGTAAGCTAACATGCACTTCTCGATACCGCTTATCGCGTCTATAAAATAATTTATTTTCTAAACAACCTGTTTTGCCACATATTTTCCACTTGTGCATATATCCTTATTGCTTTTAAAAATAAATGAATACAAAAAATGTAACATCTAGGTTCAATGAAACCATGCAGCACAGTTTACTGTTCATTTATTATTCCACATAACCTGATGACACACTTGATATCACAATTTGTATTACTGATCTAATTACTAATAATATTTGTCAACCCCGGCTTAACACTTCACATCCGCCATGATGCCCTGCCATAGCTTCATACCGGCTGACCGCTTGTCTATGTGCCTAGGGATGTGCCCGACCTTACAAAAAAAATACTAAAAACCTTTTTAAGTATGATAAAAAGACGTTTGCAATTTATCGATTGACGGGATACATGCTAAATAGGCGCGCATCTTAAGCCCAAAGGAGAAACATTTTGCAACCATTACATGGTGCAACCGAGCAAGGCTTCCTTGTCGACTCAGGAAAAAGAAAGAAAGAAAGAAAAGAAAGAAAATGAATTTATTCGACCCAAAAATGAATAACATTAACAAAAATACATGTACTAGTCTACTTAGGCCGAATAAGGCACCCGCTCAGCATTGGTCGTGGCAGCAGCAGAACTCATACCACGACGCTGATTTTCAGCGAGTGCCTTTGTGGGTACAAAAAAATGACATAAAATAGCACAAAAACAAAACATTAATCTATCATTCGAATAATCACAAATTGATTTTGACATATTGTATGAACAATTGCAAATTATAATATAAATAATAAAAACATAAATCAAATCAAATAGCATAACAATTAATTTAATTAATAATAATACACCATTATTTCGGGTCACCTTGGTGAGCCTATTGTGAGCTCTGCGATTTTTACTGCGTTCGTGGAACGGAACGTGGCCAAACTCAAGATTCGGAGAAGAAAAAGTAAAGAAAAAAAAAAGTCTCCGTTCTTCTTGGGCTCGGCTCGTCCGGCAGCCATTTTATTTACGAATCCGACAAAGTCCGAGGCTCACCGAGATAAAAATGCCACGTAAAAGATAGTGCCACGGCTGCAAAAAAGGGAGAATGATATCTAATAAAAAAGGCCAAGTGTGAGTAGGACTTCCGTACAAACCTGTGGGTAAATTCCGTTTTTCTTTGCTAGTCGCACAAACAATGTAAACAATCTATTGATAACTTTTAAAATAATATCAGAGAATAAAATTAACCAACTATGTGATTTATACTAAGACGGTATCCTATTTATACTAGTACCGTATTTGCTCATAGGTTTAGTAACTTCTCCTTTCCCTACATATATAAAATTATTCATAAGTACTGCAACATTTATGACTTATCACGACACGAATTAATTTCAACAGTGTCAGCGTGGCTTCTTTCTCAGGACTACAACAGTACTGAATCTCTACTGGTTATCCAGAAATAATAAAAGCACACTTAACCACTCTCACACAGGCACAGACACACACACACACAGAGCTGATAAATCTTATATTAAAAATGACGGTTACGTATGATTGCCGACAATTAGGTGACGTTTTCAAATTAGCCATATTGTATTTTGTTCGACGAATATTTCTTATCTGACTATTGAGAAATCAGCCCTTAGTTAATTTTTGCCTTTGATCATATATTTTTTCTTTTTTTTAAATAATGTGTCCTACCTACCCGATTACTATTTAACCCCTATTTGTGTATTCTTTCGTATATATATATATATATTATAAATAAAATAATTAAATATCCTTTGGACATTCCCACACATTGCCATCTAACCCCAAAGTAAGCTACTCAAAGCTTGTGCTATGGGTGCCAGACAACGGATATAATACTTAAATACTTTTTTTGTTTGTAAATACATACATGATATACATAGAAAACACCCAGACCAATACAAACAGACATGTTCATGCACACAAATGTTTGTATTGTGCGGGGATCGAACCCGCAACCCGCTGCGTAGTAGGCGATTTCGCGCCCACTACACCAGACGGGTCGTCAATATTAATACCTACTCAATTGTAAAATCTTAATGGATGGCCGCCCGTGATACAGGCTTCACAGCCTAGTACGGGGACCGATGTGTAACATAATTAGTAGTGTTGTATAATTAACTTTTGAAAAATAATTTAATTTGTTTTTTTTATTTTGTTCTGTTTTGATTTGAAAAGATCTCTATGTGAAATGAATTCTCTATGTAGGTTCTGAGTTTTGTGTTTTAGTGGGATGCCACTTTTTCGTACTTTCAAAATAGTGTTTGTTGTTCCTAAATAATCTACAAATTCGATTTTAATTTAAACGTTGTTTATTTTTAATGATTATAGAATAATTAAATAGTGTGTGTGTGATAACAAAAATCTATAAAAACAAAATCCGTTTAAAAATCATATTTACTTGTACAAATACCATTCTAATTTCTGATATAATAAAAAGTGTATAAAAGTGTGTGTGTAAAAGAGTATAATTATAAAAAGTGAAATTAGGTTAAAATCAAACAACCTTAACACTACGTGATGTCGCAGTCACTCCCGGCTAGTGTGGACAAAGGGTGTTTAAAAGGTACTAATATTCAAATGAAATAAAGAAATCCGGGTATAGCATTTGGCAACAAAAGTTTATTCAAATTTGCTATTTCACAATTACCTTTTAACACCTTCAAAAAAATCAAATACAAAACTTAATAGCTCAGAATACAGTAGAGACTAGGTTAGGTTCTAATTTAGTTATCAATATCTATACTATTACAAATCTTAATGTTCACAAATTTCTAATTAAATAAAGATAAACCACCAATTTAAGAGTTTAATTACCTAAATAAATTCCAAAATTTATCCTCAAAGGGATTCCTAAATTATGCCTAAATTGTTAGCTAAATTATCCCACTTTTCCTAAGTTTAAGTAAATACAAGAAAACCAACCTTGGATTTCAACGGAGGTTACTATTTCAAATCTTTGTTGCATCAAACTACAAACAATTCTGCAACATTACCCCAAAATTTCACCGATACCGATCCATCCTCAAAACAGCAGACAAGAAGCAAATCAATCCATAAGGAAGTTCTGACTTCAAAAATTAATCCAAATGAGGTCTAAGTAAGGTCTTAGTAAGGTCTAAGTAAGGTCACTGAAAAGAATTTACAAAAGGTTAGTTCAACGCACAAACCAAAGTAAAAGTTAAAAAACACTAACTTTTCATAATAAATATTTACCTGAGGTTACAACATGATCACCAAATTGTGACTGTTCAACTTACAGACACATATCAAAAGCGAAACCTAGAAATAAAAGAAAGTTCTAGTTAACAACCAATTTTTTTTTTTCTAAGTGAGGGTGGTTATACTTTTCATCACCCTATTTATGAAATCTATAATAAACCAATTTAATACCTGCAAAAGCTGGCTCGCCATATAATTTCTGAATTAATTACTAAACATTTATGCTAATTTTTCTATTTGAGACCTGAAATGATAAAAATTACAACTCTCAATACAATATGCCCCGATGTAGGTAGGCTACATTTTCTTTACAAGGATTTCCAAAGGAGTTTCCCCGAAATACTTACCATTTTCCAGTCATTTATATCAAATCATTTTTGAAATTAATTCATCCAAATTGACATGTTGGCGGCGTCTGAAACGATAAAAGAACCATGTGCTCAGACTCTAAGAAATGTCTCGCAACAAACAAAATTCAACGCAAACCTTTCTGCAGATACTTACCAGGAGTAACTATCAAACTACAAAATAATTTGGGGCGTGCCCCATTTTAATTTTCACTTCTAATACATTATTATAACAAACGTTCCACTCCGACGCACGACCAACAGTGCGGAACCGGAAAAAAGCAGCTGTCACACTTGACACATGTCAGTGTCACCATCCATCTTATCTATGCCAAAATATGGACTGAAGTCCTACATCCATTAAGCTTTTCGTTTCACGCGAACTTAGACAAAAATATACAACGTTACAGTGACAGTGAACAGCTATAGCAGTAATAGTACGTTATGATACAAGTATGCTAAGTTGACCATTACATACAAGGCGATATTGTGTGCGCACGAGCGAAAGCGAGTGCGCCATAAGAAAGCCGCGTATATAATGGTCACAGGCACACGTGTTTCATACGACGTTTTTCAACACACTTGCGAGGAAAAAACAAGACTCTTTATTTACTAAGTTTTTAATTATTAAAACAGTAAAAATACATTTCACTCGATTTTGATGGCAAAGACTTTCGCACGCGCTTTTCGCCTCGTTACGTATGTCCGGCGGAGTTAATAATAGGTTTTCTTCATTTTCTTCACTTGAAGAAAACATTTTCATTAATATTAAACTTCATAATTAATCCAAACTTCGTCACATCATCATCATCATCATCATAATCAGCCAAAGGACGTCCACTGCTGAACATAGGCCTCCCCCACGGCTTTCCACAGCGACCGATCACTAGCGGTCTGCATCCAGTTTGATCCTGCGATCTTTTTAAGGTCGTCTGTCCATCTTGTTGGTGGACGTCCTACGCTGCGTCTTTGGTCGAAGGGTCTCCAATCTAGAACTTTCCTGCCCCAACGGCCATCAGTTCTTCGCGCTATGTGCCCTGCCCACTGCCACTTAAGCTTACTGATTCTCAAGGCTATGTCCGTTACCTTGGTTCTTCTACGTATCTCTTCGTTTCTGATTCGATCTCGTAGAGAAACACCGAGCATAGCCCGCTCCATCGCTCGTTGTGTAATTTTGAGCTTCATTATAAGGCCCATAGTAAGAGACCACGTTTCGGATCCGTATGTCATCACTGGTAACACACACTGATTGAAGACTTTCGTCTTCAGACACTGAGGTAATTGAGACGAGAAGACGCTCTTGCGCAGTTTCCCGAACGCTGCCCAGCCGAGTTGGATTCGTCGATTGACCTCTTTCTCGAAGTTGGACCTACCCAATTGGATCACTTGTCCCAGGTAGACGTACTCGTCGACAACTTCGAGAGTCGAGTTCCCAATGGATACTGGAGTGGGTACAACAAGGGAACTCGACATAATTTTCGTCTTCTCCATGTTCATTTTAAGACCCACTTGTTGGGATACTCGGTCGAGGTCTTCGAGCATAGTGCCTAGATCATCCAGCGTCTTTGCCACAACGACTATATCATCGGCAAACCGAAGGTGTGTTATGTATTCGCCATTGACGGAGATGCCGAATCCTTCCCATTCCAGGAGCTTGAAGGCGTCTTCCAATGCCGCTGTAAACAGTTTCGGAGATATAACATCGCCCTGTTTTACACCTTTTCGCAATGGAATCGCCCTCGTATTCTGTTCCTGTACTCGGACCGACATGGTGGCGTTGTTATATAGACACTTTAACACCTCTATATACCTATAGTCTATGTGACACCGCTGAAGAGACCGAAGCACCGCCCAAGTTTCGATCGAATCAAAGGCCTTCTCATAGTCCACAAAAGCTAAACATAGAGGCATATTATACTCCTCGGACTTCTGTATAATTTGCCTTAGCGTATGAATGTGGTCTATGGTACTGTAGCCTTTTCGGAATCCGGCTTGTTCGGGAGGCTGGAAGTCATCAAACCTACGTGCGAGACGATTCGTGATGACCCTTGAGAACAGCTTGTAGACATGGCTCAGGAGTGAGATGGGTCTATAGTTCTTCAATAAGGTTTTGTCTCCTTTTTTGAAAAACAACACCACCACACTCCTGTTCCATGCCTCAGGCGTGATGCCCTCTAGCAGAACGGAATTAAAGAGTCTCTGAAGGACTTTAAGTACCGGTGTTCCACCCGCTTTCAGGAGCTCTGCTGTGATTCCGTCCTCGCCAGGTGCCTTATTGTTTTTAAGCTGTTTCAGGGCCATCCTAATCTCGTAGAGGCTGATGTCCGGGATGTCTTCAGTGTAGTGTCGGGTCAGGATAGCTCGTGGGTCTCCGGTCGAGCTATCAACGGGTTTGGCTACTGAGGTGTACAACTGTCCATAAAACCTTTCGATCTCCCTCAAAACCTCTGCTTTCGTCGACGCTACACTGCCGTCCTCCGTCTTAAGCTTCGTCAACAGGCTTTGCCCAATAGACATGTCCCTTGCAAACACTTTGGAGCCTTGGTTTCGCTCTATTGTTTCTTTAACACTAGTCGTGTTAAAGGAACGAATGTCATGTCGCAGAGATTTCATTATTCGTCTATTAAGCTGCCTGTAGGTTTGAGCATTAACGGAGGTCTGCAGTGCCATAGATCGACGTTCTGCCATAAGGTCGAGAGTGTGGACCGAGAGTTTTTGAGGTCTATTTTTACGGCCAGGTCTAAAAAACTTAGATCCGACCGTTTGGACAGTTTCCACAAACCCGTTGTTTATTTCGTCCACTGATACGCAATTCTCTAGGCAATCAAAGCGGTTTGACAACTCGAGTTGAAAGCTCTCGGGATTTTGGATATGGGCACGAGTAGGTCGGAGCGTGGACTTCATCAAGCGGGACCTTTCCAATTTGACATTTATATTCAATATGCCTCGGACCATACGGTGATCACTACCGGTTTTTACCCTGTTGATCACGGAGACATCATTGAATAACCGTCTCTTGGTGGTCATGATGAAGTCTATCTCATTTCTCGTCTTGCCATCCGGACTCAGCCAGGTCCATTTCCTTTGAGGCGGCTTCTGGAAGAAAGAGTTCATCGCAAAGAGTCCCTCCTTCTCCAGAAAGTCAGCCAGCCTATTTCCCCTGGCGTTCCTTTGACCATATCCAAAAGGTCCCACTTTCAACTCATCCTCGCCTCGCTTGCCGAGTTTTGCGTTGAAGTCCCCCATAACAACAGTGAAATAGGTTTTGGAAGTGTGTATGTGTCGTCACAGCCGACAATTATTATTTACGAAAAATGGCGCGTTGTTTTTTTTCTTGCCGCGATACCGATGCGCGCGCAAGGCTTAGGCGCGAACTAGATCGACCAAAAGCCAAGATTAAAAATGTAATAATTCGTGTTTAAAACACAAATCACAGAAAATGTTAAATGAATTTGAGCTATTTTTTAGTAATAAATTTGGATTTACCATTTATTGAAATAAATATGTAGATACTGTTATTTTTGGCGTAAATACTGTTTGTTGCTAAAATAAAAGTATTGTAAAACCCGACTAAATTAAATCGCTTCTTCTTCTTACTTACGACTTGGTACTAGGGTACAAATGTAAATTGGTCGGGTTAATAAACTAAAAGCACTAGTGCAATAATATAATGAAAAAGCACGCGTGTATAATATCTATGATTATGAGCCAAAAATCGGTGGAATAAAAACGTCGTTTTGAGCAAGTGTGTTGAAAAATAATAAAAGTTCCAATGTGTCTGGGATTCTTCCCTAAAAATTGTTAAGTGCAAGTAAAAGGACTCAATTTTTTACTTATGTTTAATAAGTAAAAAATTTAGTTTGTTTTGAGATTGACTTAATATGTTTTTATTTTTTTTAATAGTTGAATTCAACATTTTATATGTACGTATTATTATTAGTTGTGGCGGAGACACTGGGTTTCAAGGCATCGCCCTTACAGAGGTCGCGGGTTCGATTTCCGGTCGGGTCAATGTAGAAATCAAAACTTTCTATATTGTCTCGGGTCTGGGTGTTGTGGTACCACCGTTGAGTCTGATTTGCAGAATACAAGTGCATAATCTATTTAGCAATGTATGATTTGGACCATGGCTAGCCCTATAGTAAAAGTTGTTCATATTGATGGCAAAAGCAAGGCAAATTTGGCACCACCTTGCAAAATCACCCTGTTCACATGTTATCATACCTAAACTTACTTACAAATATTTTTTAAATTATTGATAACGTAAATGATTGTAAGTAAATAAAGCTATCTATTACCTATGAATTGATTGAAATGTGGGTTATCGACTATCAGCGAGTGCTTTAACAGTTAACAATGTAATAAAAGTTTCCATGTAACATAAATACATTATTGTTATGTACTTTATTGAATAATAGTGATCAAGAAATCGTTATGCAAATGTTTAGCGCCCTTGTCAGATCAATTAGATCTACTTACTAAGAATAACGTTGTGTAACTACATAAAACGTTAATTTTAGTACCTAACTACTAAGAGCCAACTATGTATGTGTCTGTAAGAGTCGATTTTACCACCTCAGTTAAGGTACATTCGTCGAATACAACAGAATACGCCTCATATGAAAATGTTATCTATTTTTCAGCAATTGTTTACGACATTTTAAAATCGGTCATTTTATACTTAATCTGTTGGATAAGTCTTATCTGACGTTGGTAAAATCGACAATAAATAACATAGTTGACCCCAAATAATACATAGTTATTTCGTAGATTTATAAAAATCGGGTTTATGTTTGACTTCAAATGGCTCGTTCTGCCATCTAAAAAACCTTACTTTCTTCTACTTCTACTTCTTTTCATTCAATTTTCGGTTTTTATAACTGGTACCTGCTTTATTTTATAATTATATAATATGTGGTAGATTTACTGGAGGTTATAAACCTGTTAATTTAATCTCAAAATATCAAACTGAAACCGAGAAATATTTAACGGTACTGGTAATCTCCTGTCGCCTCGATAGATGGCGCTGAACAGTACAAAGTTGAATCGCGCTACGACTGAGATCGGAATGACAGATCAAAGTCGGTTTTCATTTATGTGTTTTTGACAGTCAAGACTCATCTATGTCTTAAAAAATTTTGAAGTGAGACCGGACTTATTAGTACGTTCTCACTATTCTTACATTCTTAATTTCATACGGTATCACAGTCTGTCGGTGTGGTACTTGCCGATCCCGCCGCCTACATTGTAAAATATAGGTATTTGAGATATTTTAATACCCTTAGCTCTGATTTTTTCTAACGTCAGTAGGCATATAGGCATAACATGCATGACACAATATTTATTTCGATCGACATGACAAAATTAGTCGATAAAAAATTACATATTCATGAATGAAACCACCCTATTAAGCAATTTTAGAAACGCTTGTGGTAGGGTTTGTTTTGCTCAAAGCCCTTGCAACAGTAAGAAATAGGTATGCTAATTAAAAATTAAGTCGATCTATGCTATTTTATCATATTCCCTAACATGCCAACCACACTGGACAAATTTATCCAAAACGATAACCAGATACGAGTTCGACAATTTCTAACCATTCACTCAATTTCATGTCAAATTTGGCTGAGAATGATAAACTTGACACAATGACAGATTGACTCGATATTGGCCATAGATAATGAATGCAAACTAATAAATATCAATATATTCCACGGGGACTTTCTTTTCAATATTTTTTACCATTTATTGTTTTTTGAGCGCCTAGTATAAGATACGGCACGACACAGGCCTATATTTTTGCTCTAAATAAGTTGTTTTTCATTTATCGTCGACGCTAATGGTGGACGATAATGTTTCACGACAAAATGTCAAAACTCGGTAAAAATATGTGTGGCATGTTAGCGTTCAATGATAATTTTGTCATATTTCGAAATTTGACAGTACGACATGACTTTCATGGCAGCCATGTTAGCAACTGTGGTTAAGTCGATTTTTGACAAACAAACGGGATAAAATGCCGCGATAAAAATTTATCACAGGGAGGGAGGGATACTTGTGGAATAAAAAAAACTAATTTGAATATGTCACTTATTTGTCAGCGATCATTCACGTTAATGTAATTTTAAAATCGTTAGTTTTATACTTATTCTTCTGACAGATAATAAGTGTTATCAGAAATTGAAAAATTACTTAAATCGATTTAACCAACAGCAATAGAATAGAACGTATGTCCTATCCCTATCTGACATCGTCAAATTTTAATGTGACGTTTTCAATTTAGACGTTTTGTATCATTCGACGAATGTATTTCATAAGGGATTTCTTGTGACCTCTAATCCTAAGTTACCATGAAATTATCACCCGAAATTATCTTAATCTTCCATGGAAACAGAAACATAATCCCAACCGGCTGGAAAAACCCTACGTACTCGCTTCAATGGAATGGATAATACACCTTATGCACCCCGGCAAGCCAACTTGCTAATAAACTCCATTGAGCGTTTAAAAGGGACTTTAAAGTAGACAAAGGAATAAGCATACATGTGAAATGATAGTATTTACACTTGTTAACATCATTTATCCTACTTGATTGATGCAACGATTAATTTAAAGTACCGTTGCCATGATTTCACGGTGGTTTTACGCGCAAGTGACGACGTAAAAAAAGTGTATGGAAATATACTCTGATTTTTAATTAGATAGACCAAAATGACATTTGGTGGGATGCCACTTTTTCGTAATATAAAAATAGTGATGTGCCTAAATATTCGACAAATTCAATTCTGATTCAATTGTTGCTTTTAAATGATTATAGAATAATCAATTGGATATAGAAAAATATTTGCATAAAATAAAATAGTAAACAAGTTTTGTTTTAAGATCATGTTACCTGCAAAATAATATCATAATTTCTAGTAGTGTATTTATAGAAAGTAGTAAATAGTCAAAATAGGTTGAAGTCATACAAAATATTGGTATTGCATGTGAAGGGACTTAATTTTTTACCTATTAGAAAATTTCATTTTATGTATTACGTTTCTTTGTAATTGTTTTCAACGTTTTACATGTATTATTTATCAAAATAAGTAGAATCACGAAATTGAAAAATCGTATTACAAATTGAAAAATCGTATCACAAATTCAATGAATCGTTCACAATTGCATTGTTACAACACTATTGCACTACGCTAGCAACATTAAAAAATAAAAAGTGCGATTGAAGCTGTCATTTTGGTCTATCTAATTAAAAATCAGAGTGTAGTTCTGCTAGTGACCGCTGGAGCCGCTGTGCAATTTTCCATAAACTTTTTTTTACGTCGTCACTTGCGAGTAAAACCGGTAGGGGTTTTGAAAGTTTGTTACCATAATATTAACTGTTGCACCGAGTTTATAAAATCCTAATCTCGTAAATGCTAGTGTCCGGGATGTTTTGGTGTCGGGTCAGGATAGCTCTTGGGTCTCTGACCGAGCTATCAACAACGGGTTCGGCTGAGGTGTACAACTGCCCATAGATACTTTCAATCTCCCTCAAAACCTCTGCTTTTGTCGACGCTACACTGCCGTCCTCCGTCTTGAGCTTCGTCAACAGGTTTTTCCCAAAAGACATGTCCCTTACATACACTTTGGAACCTTGGTTCCAAAGTGTATTTAAGGGACGTGTCGTTTCGCAGAGACTTCCATTTTTGTCTATTCAGCTGCCTGTAGTTTTTGGCATTAACAGAGGTCTGAAGTGCCGTAGATCGATGTTATGCCATAAGGTCTAAAGTGTAGACCGAGAGTTTTTAAGGTATATTTTTACGGACAGGCCTAATAAACATAGATCCCACCGTTTGGATAGTTTCCACAAACCCGTTGTTTATTTCCTCTACTGAAACACAATTCTTTAGGCAATCAAAGCGGTTTGACAACTCGAGTTGAAAGCTCTCGGGATTTAAGATATGAGCATGGACTTCATCAGGCAGGACCTTTCCAATTTAACATTTATATCGATAGCACCTCGTACCATTCGGTGATCGCTACTGGTTTTCACCCTGTTGATCACAGAGACATTATTGATTAACCGTCTCGTGGAGGTCATGATGATGTCAATATTGTTTCTCGTGAAGCCATCGGGACTCAACCAGGTCCACTTCCTTTGAGGCGGCTTCTGGAAGAAAGAGTTTATCGCAAAGAGTCCCTCCTTCTGCCAGAAAGTCGGCCAGCCTCTGTCCCCTGGCGTCCCTTTGCCCGTATCCTAAAGGTACCACCTTTAACCGCTTTCTCCTCCTCCTATTCTCGCCTCGTTTGCCCAGTTTTGGGTTGAAGTACACAAGTAAAATAGGTTTTGGAGGTATGTATGGCTCTACTTACGTTCTCATACATTTTCTCCGCGTCTTCATCCGGGTATTTCGAGGTCGGTGCATATACCTTTATGACCTTCAGTGAATACCTCTTGGATATTGTGAGTATTGACGTACCTTGTCAAAAAAAAGGAGCAAGTATTTACCTAAAATGGGATTGAAAACAATTTTTTGTTTTTCAACAGTAACATAATACACTGTTTGGCAGAATTAGAAAATGATAAGTTATCGTGTTACTGTTGAAAAATCAACAAAAAAATATTTAAATTACTTCCATCCTCCATCGATAAATAAGCTTTCCAATACAAAAAGATTTTTCCAATTCGGTTTAGTAGTTCCTGATATTAACGCGTTCAATCAAACAAACATACTCTTCAGCTTAATAATACTATGTAGTATAGATATTGAAATAATCTTGAGTGCGTCTGATCGTGTCATTGACATTAGCAATTTAATTAAGATAAGGTAAAATGGAATTTAACTACTTTTGGTTTATTGTGTACACACATACAAGCACAACCTCATAAATGTTTAAATTAACATATCTATTTTGAAGTTAACAAAATTACAGCGCTTTGTTCTTTTTTTTCTACATTTAATTTATTTTTAACCGACTTCAAAAAAGGAGGAGAATATTAATTCGACTGTATGTTTTTGTCTCTTTTTTTGTGGCTGTGTTACCTCATATCACAGTTATTTTTAGACCGATTTGTTTGTTTTTTTTAAACTGAAATTCAATAAAAAGTGTTGACCCTTTAAAGGAAAGGAACCCGTTTTAGGCGAACAATTTCTTTTTGGAGTCGGTGCCATCTCTTTGACCACATCAAGCATCAACTATCAGAGCAACGACTCCAAAGAAGCTCTGTACAGGTACGCATTAATGACTGTTCAACTACAGGAGAACACTTTTGAACTCGCGGAAATGGTGACACAACTTTACCATGCGTCTCTCAAAGTAGATTTGAAAATGAATAAGGAAAAAGCAAAATGGCTACTGAAGATGCAAAACCGATTTCCATATCACTTGGCAACCACGAACTTGAGAAGGTTAGAGGGTACATTTACCTAGGACAGCGGATCACACTTGGCAGAAACACCATGGAGGAAGTAATAAACTGGCGGATACAAGGCTTTTGGAAAGCTGAAAATGGTTTTGAAACCCAGAAAGCCACTCCAGTCCCTTAAAACAAAGGTATTTGACCAGTGTGTTCATCCAACCATGACATGCGCATGTGAGACATGGCCATTGACCGTGAAATTATTCCGTAGACTGAAGGTCACCCAGAGAGCAATGGAACGGATTATACTCTGAATATCCCTCAAAGGCAGAGTACGCAACACCGCCATAAGAGAAAGGACAAAAGTTGTATATGTGGGTTACCGCATAGCAAAACTAAAGTGGGCGTGGGCGGGATATCTTTGTCGAAGAGGTGACAACATATGGAGCAAATCAGTGATGGAGTGCAGACCCAGAATCGGGAAAAGGAGCGATGGGAAACCTCCAGCCAGATGGTCTGACGACATAAAGAACCAAGCCGGCACAACCTGGTTTTGAAAAACACAGGACAGAACGGCGTGGAGAAAATTTGGAGAAACATATGCCCTGCAGTGGGCAAACACGTGCTGAAGAAGAAGAAGAAGAAGATACTACTGTTGACAATAGGGTTAATTTCAAGGCTTCGGTTGGTATTATATAAGTATTAGATCTGGATTGACAATCAAATTGTATAAATACTACATGACTATTGTAACAAGGGTCTTACAGCAAAACTTAAGGACTAATGGTTCTTCAATATTCCAGAATACTCGAAATAAAATAAAAACAACAAAATGTAAAAGAGGCAAACATATTCAATCGTGGTAGAGTTTTTGGACATTGACGAGTTAAAAAAGTTTGCAACCTGTCGACGAAATGTCGACATTGTGGTCAGGAGCCAAATTATCATTTAGGTTTATTTATTTTATTATAAACCGGCTCGGATTGCAAAGCTCGGCTCACTTAAAAGTATAGAAAGTTGTTCAGGATTTCACCAATCACATACATTGCTCTGATCCCAAAGTATATAGCTAATGCACTTGTGTTATGGAAATCAGACAATGGTGGTACCACAACACCCGGACCCGAGACAATATAGAAAATGCTTTAGAATGTTTTTAACACTCACAGTGTCATATTTTATATTCATAAAGATGAAATAAGAAACCAAAAATTTGCGCACGGGCGGGACTTGAACCAGCAACCTTTTGGCAAACCGGGCCAAACGCTCTTACCAATTGAGCCACCGTGCTGTCAGTCCGACCCTGCGAAATTTGTGGTTTCTTATGAAAACGTCAATTGCGTGACGCTTAGCGCCATCTAGCCGTCTGTTTATGAAACAGATGGCCCAAGCAGTTATTCTTTACAGAATAAATTGAACTTGGAAATTGATGTCGCTTCGCTATCTAATGCTTTAGAATGTTTTTTAACACTCACAGTGTCATATTTTATATTCATAAAGATGAAATAAGAAACCAAAAATTTGCGCACGGGCGGGACTTGAACCAGCAACCTTTTGGCAAACCGGGCCAAACGCTCTTACCAATTGAGCCACCGTGGTACTATTTATTTTGGTAATACGAGTACCACACTAGCACCCACGGAGTACTTTTTATCTCCAGGCCCCATGATTATTAATACAGTAGTTGTATTGTTATCTATTGTAAGGGTTCCGTACCTCGAAATATAATAATATATTATAAAGCTGAAGGGTTTGTTTGTTTGTTTAAACTCGCTGATCTCAGGAACTACAACAACGTTCCGTACATAAGGTTCCGTAGCCGAATGCCAAAAAACGGAACCCTTATAGGATCACTTCGTTGTCCGTCTGTCTGTCCCTACCCTTTTTCTCAGAAACGCGTGAAGGCATCAAGCTGAAATTTATATCTAATACTCAGCTCTGCGGTCCCTTAAAACTGTGAAAAATTCAAACTTCTAAGCAAATGCAATCAAAAGATTCAGCCGTTTTTGCCATAAATATCAGCAGCCGCAAATTTTCGTCATTTGAAAAGGAATCAAAGCCTACAGAGAACTCCTCCTATCAACGAAAGTTTTGGCAATGCTCATCCATCCTGGTGGGGGCTTTGTGGCTAGTATCCTGTTTTCACCTGAATGAAAGGAAAAAATCTAAATAAATAACATTGATTGAAACTTTTGCGTTTTGCATCAATGTGAATGGCGAATACATCACACACCTCCGATTTGCCGATGATATCAGTCGTTGTGGCAAAGACGCTGGACGATCTTGGCACTATGCTCGAAGACCTTGACCGAGTCTCCCAACAAGTGGGTCTTAAAATGAACATGGAGAATTCGAAAATTATGTCGAGTTCCCTTGTTGTACCCACTCCAGTATCCATTGGGAAACTCAACTCTCGAAGTTGTCGACGAGTACGTCTACCTGGGACAAGTGATCCAATTGGGTAGGTCCAACTTCGAGAAAGAGGTCAATCGACGAATCCAACTCGGCTGGGCAGCGTTCGGGAAATTACGCAAGAGTGTCTTCTCATCTCATCTACCTCAGTGTCTTAATCCCTCAAGCGTATGTGAACGAGACACAATAGGTATTCTATTGTTATGCGGTCGCATGCGACCGCTCGGGGGACTATCTACGCGTGAGTCGCCTAACTCGTATCATTCTTCATTTTTCCTGAGTCGACAAGTAAACCTTGCTCGGTTCAACCATGTAATGGTTGCAAAATGTTTTTCCTGAACGCGGAATGATATCAAATTCAAACAGTAGTCTATCACGTTTATCATATAATATTTTAAGCGGTACTTTTAAAGTCAAATCCGTCATAAAATGTTAATCAATTTTGTCTAGTAATTTTGTTAGAATATTTTAAAACCTTACATAGAGGACGAGTCCAGTTCATATTATGCATTTTAACAGGACATTTAAGGGCATCAAAAACGCTTATGTACTTAAATAGTTAAATTGATATGGAACCCTCTGTGAGCGAGTCCGACTCGCACTTCTTCGGTTTAATTTTGTAAAACTTTAATTTGAAATAAATTTATTGTAGCTCAAAGTCCTTATCTAAGTATAATACGGTGTACGTGGGGCGGAGACTGTAGTGTTCAATTGAATATTTATTATTCAGTATTCATTAAAATGGAGGACGATTCTAACGCCTTTGTATGGAAGTTGTTTAGGAGACAGGTGAGAGATATAAAGATTTCAGGAAAATGCTAATTGCAGAATATTTTCCCAAACATCTAAAACTACAACTTTATCAGTCTGAGGGATTTAAACCTGTGGTCCTTAGCTAGCATAGGGGAGACTTGAAAAATTTACCCTCCTTCCAAATGCTTTATGTAAATAAATGACACCTAAATCTAAACGGTTATATATTTTGATGCGTTGTCTTAAAAAAAATGCCGTCTAAATATAGTAGCAATCAATATTTGTTTTTAGTTTATGTCGTGACATCGTGTAATTTGGGCTACATTATAGGGAGCTATTTCAACTGCTGTTGCGTTGTGTCTTGTACAGTTGATGGTGTCGAGCATGGCGTGGGCGTTCCACTTCATGTTCGGGCTGGCGCTCGGCACCTCCACCCTCGCCGTGCCACAGCTGCGCGCCAACTCTGTGCATAGCGTCAGCGACGACATGGCTTCGTGGATATGTGAGTTTCAAAATCAAAGCTAAATAAATATTCATACAAATAAATCTAAGGCCAGTCAGAAGCATGGCGAACCAGCTTTAGCGTAGGCGGACATACACAATACGCGACTCCCTGTTAAAAAGCGTTCAGTGGTCTATCGTTTCGAAGTGCTGACACCGCTTGGCGGGTAATCCTCAGCTTATTTGTTTAAAGTCAAGTCTATTTATTCTATTAAAATTTGCGTTTATAAGTTTCTTATTTCATCTCATAAGAATACAATAAAGCAGTGTATAATGGTCAGAAACATTTCAAATTTAATAAAAAATCATTAATAATATTTATTCCGAATTTTAAGAGCCTGTACTTGCTAAATCAAGTAAAAGACCACACTTTCTATCTAAAGACACATAAAATTTTTAGATTATGGTGTAAACCTGCCTTTTTCTTATTTTCAGCATCTATTGTCGGCTATTTTGGCGCAATTTGGGTATTCATAGTGACCATCACCACTCATAGATTTGGAATCAAGAAAACGTCAGTGGTGCAAGTGACCATCTCCTTCACGGCTTTCGCTATAGTTTACTTTAGCCAGAACCCCACACAACTGCTGATCGGTCAGATGTTTCATGGATGTACTATGGCATCGCCATCAAGCACAACGCTACTGATTTTGACAGAGTACACCACACCAAGGTACCGGGGTGTCTTCCTAACAATAAAATCGGCAACGTTCTTTTGGGGCATATGGGTTGCGAACGTAATGGGTCTGTATCTCCCTTACAAATATATTGGATTACTAGGAGTTCTGTGTACAATATATGTATGTATTATTATGCTAGTGATCCCCGAGTCACCGTACTGGCTGGCCAGGAATGAGAGATACGAAGAATGTGCTGCGGCTCATCGATGGGCAAAGGGCCGCGGCAGTGGCGCGGAAAAGGAGTTAGATGCGCTGATAACGACGCAAAAGACTAACAAACAACGCAAACAACCTCAAAAGACGTCGCTTAACCGAGCAAATTATTACGTTAACTTAGTCACGCAACCAGCTTGGTACAATCCAATGGCGGTTATTTTAGTACTCCACATGATGTACATTTTGTCAGGAAAGATGATGTTAACAGTTTATTCCATTGATATTATCAAAAAGATTACAAAGAGCCAATCCACAGCGCATATTGGGATGTTAATCTTGGATGGCATCACAGTCCTGGGGATGTACGCGGGGTGCGGGTTAGCGAAGATCCTTAAAAGGCGAAGGTTTCTATTGAGCGCAACCTCTTTAGACACTTTATTTTTATTTGTTATAGCTGCATATTTATTTCTTGTTGAGCTCGAAGTTATAAAGGAGAACAGCTATGTGTCCATAGCTTTGCTCATAGCTTTCTCGTTGGCCGTTTCATGTGGGCCGATGATCATGATAACAACAATCATCGGAGAACTACTGCCTGTAGAGAGCAGGTGCTTTTCTGTATGTTTATCTGCGAGTTTTAATAATATCCTTACAGGGGTGTTTTTGAAAATAGCTCCCCAGATAATATACCAATTCGGTATCGATGGTGCTTTCCTGTTTTACGCGTCGTTTTCAACTATAACCATAGCCATTGTTTACAAGTATTTACCAGAGACAAAAGACAAAACGTTGCTTGAAATTCGTGATTATTTTACGAAAGATAAAGTCCCGGCATTCGAGACGGTTTCCCTGACAGACGCAGAGCAAAAAACTATCTGATTCATTTGTTGAGTTTATCCAGATTCCAGAGTGCGTGTGAATCTGTCAGCTTATTAGCTAGGAGGTGAAGGTCTTTTTCACTGGGCGGAGTAAATAATGCATTATTTTGTAAAGAATAATGAGAAAATAAACAAAATCGAATTAATGTAAATTTTTATTACACTCGTTCGTAAAGGCAAGTATCAAAGTTAAAAAAAAACGTGACTACCTCTTCAAGAAATAACATTTAGCGTGGCGCTCGAAAACGCTGTGATAAAATTGGTGTTTTAGTGTATTTATAAAAATAATTAAAGAAATAAATATAAGATACTTTTATTTTGAGCACAGTAGCAATGATTACAAATAAAATTATACAATAAATACAAAATTTGTTGATTGAGAATTTATTAATAACATTTTTTTTAAAGGTACTTGGTAAGTGCCCTAATACTTTATTTCGAGTTATACTTTTCTTTAGTTTAAAATCTGTATTTTAACTCAATATTTTAACTGTAATATTTTGCAATCGATAATTTATAAATTAGTAAAATTAGTATTAGTGTGTGTGTGTGTAACTCGAAGTCCTATCGAGCCGTAAGTGTCTCGGGGTGTTCCATGGAAACCTTACGGTAATACACGTAAATGGGACATCTTAACTGGCTAACGCCAGGATGCAATTGATTGTGTCTCATATAGCAAGCGTTATATATCACAACGCTAAAAGACACACTTGCTAGACTGGAGTAGCTGGACTGAGAAATCAGGCTGGTGAATAAAGCTAGGGAGGTCTCCCCACCTCTTGTCCGGAACCGGCCGCGGTCCACACATACACTCGGAGTAGGTTAGGTACACTAGAGGATTTCGCCTCGATCCCTTAGCTAGCTAAGGAGTTACATCCCTTTGCAGGGTGAGTCTTCGCCTCTAGTTAGCAAATACACAAACAAAAGAGAATGTTAGGTCTTAGTTATGAGAAAAGTTATCTCTGTTTGCAAGAAATGATTTCAAAACTTAGACTAGATTTGTAGAGGTACTCACAATCTTAATGTTACTGTTGTTAGATTATGACAGAAATTACAGAACAAGTTCTGAACTAAGGAAAGGTTTCCTAAAAAAAGAACCGACTACTAGAAAGATTATATTGATTTAAATACATTTTATAAATATTTATTTGAAATACCTATTGATTTTATAAAACAGTTTGAATTGCCATATTTTGCAGTATTTGAAGCTGGTTATAATATTTATTTATTTTATTATTTATTGAACTAACAAAACCAAAGTTCGAATGGCGGACTTAATGCTTAAATCATTCTCTACCAGTCAACCATTATGTGAAGCAGAAATGATTCAGGCGGCGTAAAATAAAGCAACATATTAATTTTAAGTTACTAATATATTTACATAGCGGTCCCCCGCGACTTCGTCCGCGCGTTTTGAGTTTGCTCCCTCCCCTCCCGTCGCAGCGTCATGTTTTATATCCTAAAGCCTTTCTCGATAAATAAGCTATCCAACACAGAAATATTTTTTTCAAATCGGTCCAGCAGTTCCTGAGATAAGCGCGTTCAAACAAACAAACTCTTCAGCTTTATAATAAAATCGCGCAAGCGCACGTTGTACTTAAGCTGCGAACATTATTTTAGTGCGGAGTTATGTTAAAACTGTGATAGCTCCTAAGATATTTATTGAAATCAAATGATATAAAGGGCAACTTGGTTCTAAATAAAATGCTCGTGATGATGAATGTATTTATTTTGATAAGAATAAATACCTGTGTGTATAATACACCTCTAAAAATAATGCAATTCTTTTTACAAATTTATTAACATAAAAAAGGTTGTAGTAAGTCAACCATATGCTGTCGCTGTTTTTTTTTTAGAATTCTTGATGCTCAACAATTCTGTCATACATGATTTTTGTGTAACTTAAGCGGTTTCCGCAGCGTACGCAGCGAAAGCTCTCAAAAGGAATATCTTTCTCCCGTTTTCGCAACATTTTTCATTGCTGCTGTGGTTTTATGAGTCGTATCTTTATGTTATATAGCCTAAAGCCTTCCTCGATAAATGGACTATCCAACGTAAAAATATTTTTTTAAATCGGGCCAGTAGTTTTTGAGATTAGCGCGTTCAAACAAACAAACAAACAAACAAACAAACAAACATACTAATATTATAAAGCTGAAGAAGCTTAATAATATTAGTATAGATAAATAATTAAAAATAAACCTACTTAAACAAACTTGAATACATACAATTATCCATACATGCTAACAGAGATGATTATTTTTTTATTAATCAAACAATTTTGACAATAAATAGCACTAGTCCCATAAAACTATTTACATAGTTTGACTATGGGATCACTGAGAGTCTCTATCAAAATAAATATCAAAACTTAAATACTACCTAAGCTAAGTTAGCTAAAAAATACTTACTTAATACTTCCTTATAATAGGGGATACAGAGAAGGACAAACCTCATCAAGCATCAGGTGGTATTCTCACTGAGAAAAAGCTCACGAATAGACTTCTTGAAAAAATACTTAGACGATGAAGTCTTGATGGTACCAGGGATCAGGGAGGGAGTTCCAGAGCCTTATAGCACTGAGGGTGAAGGAGTTGGAGACATAAGCAGTCTTGTGAAGAGGTGTGTTTAGCAAGAGGACATTGTTAGAACGGACGATTCGAGAACTTACGTCTCTCATAAATTTGAAATGACATTTGAGATAGACGGGAGAATTGACAACATTTCAAAATTATCATATGCACATTTTTATTTTTTTCCTGAAAGAACTTCAAAAATGAAGGCACCCATATTTTTTTATTTTCATTTCTTTTCAGTATTTTCTCTAATAATAATTGTTAAAAAACTCTCCATTTTAAAAGAGCGTAAGTACAGGAAGTTGGATCTTACGAGGTCACGTCTTTGCTATATTCGATAAAAAAATATCTGACGTTTATAGTGTTGTGATCTGTATTGTCGAATTAAGATGTCGATATCAATGGTATATCCATTGAGTATTTAATTTTACTTTATTATGTCACATTTCCTAATTTAAGTTACGATAAAAGTAACAAAATAAAAAATGCAGCAACTTTTCCTATTTAATATAATTATGATGTCTGAAAATTACCTCAATATTTTCTCATAACTCAAATATCAATCATATTTCGAATAAGCAATCATGATGATTATTTCGTATCTGAACAAAAATTTGTTTGAATGAAAACGTTTTTTTTTTAATAATCTTCAATTTACCACATCGTAATTTATCGATAATATCCAATACCGGAAACAATAACAACACTAAACGTCAAAGTGACACCTGACAGCAAGCTCAAAGTTCAAAAGCAATTTTTTACTGCGTGAAATATCATTGCAAAGGCGTAACCTGTGAAATGCCAACTTCCATGTTCTTTTCAGTCTTTTTCATTTAACTTTAAAAATAAAGCGGGAAAAAAACTGAAATAATGTGCAACGTGTTTAGAAATGCAAAATCTTGAAATGGTTTTCGAATTTTCATACCTCCACAAAAATGAAATGTTGTCAATTCGGGTTATCGAGGATACTGAAAAGAATACCTACAAAGGACTCGAAGATTTCTGCGCTGACTAATAGTGAGCCAATTAAGTTGAGAACGGAATGGAGAAATATGGTCATACTTTCGTATGCCAAAAATAAACCGAAGGCAGTTATTCAGGACACGCTTAAGCTTGTTTAAATGGTTATGGGACAAGTTGGTGCAGCACACATCGGCGTAATCGAATACAGGCAGTACCAGTGCCTGGGCTAGAATTTTGGTACTTATCGGCAGTAAGTTCCGAAATCGGTAGAGGGTTCGAAGCGAGTAAGTAACTTTTCTGCTAGTCTCGGCGATTCTGTTTAGCCCAACTGAGTGAGCTATCCATCACCAAACTCAGAATATTAACATGACTGCTATATGGTATGGTGCAGTCGTTACAACGCACAGCAGCAATAGGCTGACCGATTTTACCCAATTGATAAGGATTACCAATAAGTATGGCTTAGCATTTGGTAGGATCAACTGAAATACCATATCTAGTCGACCAATCAGAAATACGCTGGAGGTTATTGTTAATGACCTCAATCGTCGAACTATAGTTGTCGACATCAGTCTGGAAGTAAATCTGCAGATCGTCAGCATAAAAATGATAAGAGCAGCCAAGGAGATCATGGGTAATGAAATTAATAAAAATAGAAAACAGTAAAGGCGAGAGTATGCCACCCTGGGTCACCCCTGCTACAAGGTCGCACCACTGGGAGATACTTTGATCCAAGCGGATAGCCTGTTTGCGATCGCGGAGGTAAGAGGCGAACCATTCCAGTGCCAGTGTCGAGATACGCAAGTAAGAAAGGATAGCCAGGAGAATGTCATGATTGACGACATTAAATGCGTTGAAAAAATCAATGCGTACTAACGCAGTTATTTTGGAGTCTTCTAGCCCAGCTCGAATATCTTCAGTGCCTTTTAAAAGAGCTGTGGTAGAGCTATGAGCCGGCCGGAAGCCAGATTGGTACTCACTGATGATTATTAGAAAATACGAAATACGACAATTGTTTATAAACGATGGCTTCTAACCTTAGAAAGAAATGGAAGAATAATACCAATAGTTTGGTTGAATGACCTATTAAAGCAGTAAAATCAGTAATTATTTCCTGTGCAAAATTGCCAAATAAGTAAATGCAAATTTATGGAAAATGACCAAACCTCGGACTAGAAATAATTCAGTTCCAAATAAATACTCTAATAATACAATTCTTGGGTGAAGGACAGCTCTTTACTTTAATTTATATCCCTTTTGATGATATTAGGTGATGATATGTATTAGAATCTGCACAGGAAAACCTTGTGGTGCTATTAGTAAGAAGATGAGTTCCATGGGGGCAGGCGAGTGACGGGGCCGGTTTCCTTTAACACGCTCTAATAAACTTTTTCTTAATATTTTCATAAGTATAATAAGTATCAAACTTATACCCAAATATTCCCAGTCAAAACACCTTAAATTTTGCTCAAATTTCTTTTGAACAAGATAATTTAATCTTAAAAACAAATATTGAGAAAGCATAAGATTTAATCAAAATATTCAGCTCTTTTCTCAAATGCATGCCTAGGGCCCTAATTTTTGAATCACTCGCGTCAATATGGCGTGTGATATTCATTCATTACTGTGCGATTTTCCAATGAAAATTAGTATAATTGCAGACGTGATTGATTTGAATAAAAAAAAACACTGAATTTTGTGGGTACCATCGTCAATATTTCACGTTATTTTCATTGATTTGAATTAGTTTTGTATCAAAAATCATACGCCATATTCAAGCGAGTGATTCAAAAAATAGGGCCCCAGTTACAATTTTGCAAAAAATAAAAAAACAATAGCGGTCCACATTTCATTGTTCTCCTATTTATTAGTAACTTTATCATATCACACCAAAACGTAAGAAATTAATTGATATTATTTTTAAAAGTTTCTGTATGTAGATCAAAAAACTGTTACCTTTATACATTATGGCCTATCTGTTTCTACCTATGAGACATTGTAAATACTTACATTGACAAAGACGCGAGTAATTATTTAAAAACTAAACTCCACCCAAAAAATGTGTAACACAAAAGGTTAATCTGTTGTTACATTTTTTTCTTTTATATTATGTTTTTTTTTTTAAATATTTTAGATATTTTTTTGTAATCGAGCAGGTAAATGCTATGTTTTTTTATTAAACCATATTACATTGTAACATGTTGCTTGAGCGCGGTGATTTAATGTGATGTTTTGATTGAGCAATCGTATGTATTTTGTTTATTATTATTAAAATTAAATATATCACAAAAATGATTTTTAACACAAATAAACCTAAAACGGTTAAAGCGCCATCTAGAGCGCTACTACAACACTAAGTTGGTATGACGTTTCAAGAAAGCTCCATAGATGGCGCTACGTGTTCAAAATATAACTTTCCTGATTGAAAACCAAAGGAGTTCTGGCTTTTGTTCGTTTTTGTTTGTGCTAATAATTATAACCCTTTTCTCTCGAAGTACTATTATATCATAATAAGACACATTCAAAACGTTTCATTGGTTAGAAACTAGTGGTTAGATATTTGGTTCTGAAGTTTACGCGAATACTAGGTACTTCATTGTTCATTACGGATTTATAATTACATTTTTGTTTTTATAGTGTTTTGTCACTATACAAATTCAATAATATAAATTGCACTTATAAAAAAGAACTTTTTACACAAACTTAAACTTTTTACTTTTTACAAAGTTGCTTTTACAAGTGCAATTTATATTATTTTATGGATTTATTTCGCGCACATTTCTTTATTTGTAATTAAACGCTTGAAGTTTCGAATGCTTACAGCAAACGTGGACACAGGCAGAGTGTGTCTTCTTTAGATCTTTATATATATCCGTACCTATTTTGTGACATAAATCCGTAAAGAGTTTTAATCAATATAATCTAAATAATAGATGATAGCTGATTTTACCATTCATCTTGATCTTGATTAACTTTAAACGCTTAGAAAGATGATTGTAAAAGTAATTAACAACTTTTAAATAGGAAGACTTTTATTGAAATTCGGGCTGTCAAATAAGGTCTATTTAAAAATTTAGTTACAATGCAACAAATATTTTTTCACCCAACCATGGCAAGGTCATGGGCATTGTAATCATGTACCTATGTTCCCTCGATGTAAAACGCGAACCAATTGTAAAATATAAACAAAAATACATTGATTTAGGAGTTCAGGGGCCCTATTTTTGAATCACTCGCTTCAAGATGGCGAGTGATTTTCGTTCGAAGATGAATTAATAGTCATAGAAAAAAACTCGTTGTCGAACGAAAATCACTCGCCATTTCGAAACGAGTGATTCAAAAATAGAGGTCCAGCTTTAAGGTGTTTGAAAAGAGTAATTTTATTTTAAATAAATAGTGTAACAAAAATGAAAGATGTGAGGTTAAATCGAAAAATCTCCCGTAAGATTGGGGACATTAAAACACTAGATCTGACAACCGCATTTTTTTAAGATGACAGCGTTAGTTCTGATTTTCGCCGTCGTCGCACTGTTTATTATTACTTTTACGTTTTTGTCAGTCTCCGTACCACAGCAAATGAGAGATTAGTCGAAACGAAAAAACTAGAAGTACCTAAATGTAATAATTTCTGGCGAAAATCCCGTGGAATGAAGACTTCGCAGGCCGGCTGTCCGTCGCAACACAATGGCCGCCTGACAGCAAGATGGATCGTTACGCCGATGTGCTGGATTCGCACGGATAGAATTATTATACTAGCAACCCGCCCCGGATTCGCATGGGTACAAGAATAACCAGGAGACCTAATTTAGAATCACCCGCTTGGATATGGTGTATGATTTTCGTTTTAAAACGAATAAAAAATCAAGCGAAATATAGATGTGACTACTTTCAAAATTAAGCTTTCTTTTCTTAATGACGTAGAATTGAAACAGATTTTTATGCGAACATTTGACTTTAATAAAAAAAAACAGCCAAGTGCGAGTCGGACTCGCGCACTGAGGGTTCCGTGCAAACTTTAACTGAATAAGGGAACCCATTTACTTCTACTTAGTTAAATATCGCAATATTTTGTTGACTGCAAATATAACTTTGTTTTTCATAGTGTTTGTATGAAGTACAAAGTTATGTTTGCGGTTGTTAAATGAATGAATGAATGAATGAATGAATATTTTATTTGCTCAATAATAGGGTTACAATAAAGATCTTAATTAAAATATGTTCGTCCTATTTAATTATTAAAAAATAGCATGCAAACATTTATTATTATATTACATTTGCGGTTGTTAAACTACTCGTTTGATCCCGTTCGAACCAATTTTCGTTGAAAGTATTTATTAGGATCTACATCATATATTTTTTTCAAAATTTACACTTGCTTGGTTTAGAAATTAGATGTGGGGGGACGCCCATTTTAGTTTCATGTGTGAGAGCCCTCCTTAAATGTCATTATTTTTTATTTCTTGTATGAGAATCGGTAAGCGGTTAACAAGATACATCTTCCTACCAAATTTCAATTGTGTAATGCTTATAGTTACAGAATAAAATGGCTGTGACATACGGACGGACAGACAGACAGACAGACTTGACGAAACTATAAGGGTTCCGTTTTTTGCCATTCGGCTACGGAACCCTAAAAATAACGCTTGCCATCTTCACGCTCTAGTGATACAATAATAGGTCCCCAGTAGGTAGGTAGGTCCCCTATAAAATACTTTAAAAATGTGTTTGAAAACCGGTTTTCCAAGACAAACATAATTTACACCGGGGGATGAACAAAATATGAATCCAGCACGAACATAAATAAGTATGTAGTTTGAAATTCCCGCCTGGATATCAAAATACCGTCACTGTAACAGCTTAACTAAATAGTATCACAAAAAGCTGGGTCTCTTAACCGCGAAGATAACAATTTAAGGTGATTCGCTTCAAAATCGGGTGTGCTGTATAAAAAAGTGTCTTACCGATCAGTTGCACGCAGTAAGCACAAACAATGCCCCCGGGTGACAAGTTGATGGATCGTCGGACGGACCATTGTCGGATTTGGGATACGGCTTTACTTAGCCGGATTACTAGGCACTTGGTATAATACCTACGTCGCGCGGTCGCTAGATGTTTAAGAAGGAAGCTGATTGGAAATAATCCTAAAATTAAATAGACGTCAACAAATTAAATTTGACGACGAGTGTAGTGGCTAAGCGCTGGTTTCAAGGCGTCGCCGCTCGGAGGTCCCGGGTCCGATTCCCGGTCGGGTCAATACAGGAATCAAAATTTTCTATATTGTCTCGAGTCTAGGTGTTGTGCTACCACCGTTGTGTCCATAACAGAAGTGCATTAGCTACTTTCTTTGGGATCAGAGATTTTTTAAATACTTTTTAATTTAAAACACTTTTTCGAACACGATTTGTACTCGTTTTGTATTATGAGATAACCCAGCATCATTCACACACGTGACTAATATAAAATTGAGCGACTGATATTGGAAAGAGGTAACTTGAACCATCTTGGTATTTCATTTGAGACAATGCTATGGGTATACATATATATTTAAAGATAAGATAGTCGGGTAAGTAAGTATTAATAAAGCGTTATTATTATCACTAGCGGTCTACCGCGACTGCGTTTGCGCATTTGGGTTTGTTCCCTCCCATCGCATCTGTCTTCATGTTTGATAGCCTAAAGCCTTCCCGGATAAATAATATATCCAACACAAAATATATTTTTTTATCGGTCCAATCTGTTTTTCTTTTTATATGGACACACATACCTTGCTCTGGTCCAAAAGTAAATAGCCAATGCACTTGTGTTATGGAAATCAGACATAACAGTGGCACTACAACACCCAGACCCGAGACAATATAGATAATTATGATTTCTACATTGACCCGAACGGGAATCGTACCCGCCCAGCAAGCACATAACTTGTATATTCACCAAAACAGATACAGAATTATGTCTTTAGGTCATATTAATTCTTTTAATCGTCAGTATCCAAATATGAATACTCTATAAGGCACTTATTTTATCAAAAAATGCTTACTGGTTTATTATAGTCAGCAAAAAGATGCTACAATGTCAAAAATCGTAAATTAACGTCAGATAATTCTAAATTACAGCTTCTAAAACAGCTTTCAAACTTATACCAAGACTATTATCTTACATTGATAATTTGAAAAACTTTACGCTATAAATATGCATTAATAAATTATTTTATAGTGCTTTTCAACGTATATTGAAATTTTTAAAGAATAAAAGCTTTCTTATAGTCCATGGTTGTGTTAATTTAATGCTAGTCCTATATTAACATTGACTTTATAACAAATAATGCCTTTGCTCCGTTTTCTTTCTGATCTATTCATCTCTACAGTATATAGCTATATTTCGATTTTTGTAACGGGCCATATTAAAATTAACAGCACTATTATGCTACAGTCAAATGCCTAAAGCTTTAATTTTATTTGTCGCCATTTGCTTTCCTTTTCCTATCTTACAAAAAGAATACAAGTCACTATAAGATCTGACTAGAAAGCGAATGAAATCATTTGTATTTTGTACGGATACCTTTATAAGCTACTTTATTTGTTAAACTTATTGCTAATGGCTAATTTTTATATTTGTTAAAACTAGGTTATGCTTTCTTAAAATTGTAAACTATAATAAAGTATTTTAGCAAGAGCGCGTGTATTCTTTACTAATAACAAGTATATTTCACCCAACAAACTGATGTGCGCAGCTAATTATAGCTTATTTCAATCAAAAAAGTCAGTAATAAATATCCATTCAATATTAATTGTCACATTTAATTATTTTAGGTCCACAACGTAGCACGATATCAACAGCAGAATAAATATATTTTTAAAATCATAAGATTTTCTTTTTTACAAAGAAAGTAAAACAGTAAGCATTGTAATGAAATTTTAATAACAGATTGTAATTTTAAAAGCTTTAAATTAACTGTATTAAAGTCGCAGAAAATGTCATTTGTTTATTCCTATGCTCATAACTGACTTTATTATTGAAGTACTATGATAATTTTAATGCTATTATATAGCGTTTATATAACTCAACGCTGTCTAAAGGGGGGGCCCAAATTTTACTTAAAAGAGTCGTACAAAAGAAATACAGCATATATACGATTTGGTTATAATGCTTTGTACATGAACTCGTGCTATCATAAGTTTATTAAAATGGTGTTGTGTGCTTCTTGGGTGGGACCTAAAAGCGGTGACGCCTTGAAACCCAGTGTGCTTAGCCACTACCTACACCATGGAGGTCGTCCAATAGTTTCTGAGCTAAGCTCATTCATCAAAAAAAGCTCTTCAAGCATTATAATATTAGTACGGACACTACGGACTAGTTCTAAGTTCTATCACACATTATTAACTTTTCATACCGAATCATTTATTCTTATAACCTTTTTCTTATCAATGAAGTTGTTAAGATGTATCGGTACAATATATGGTGTTGTTATTTGGTTATAAATAAAAACATCTCAATTTCCAGAGCAATCCAATACGCAGCTTTCAACGCGGAAAAAAATCTTGGCGCGGTCTAACGAAAATGTCAATCACGAATAAAGGTGTAATTTCTGTCCCCCACAGTACGGGTGATGGATCACCGGCATGCACGTGCGGAGTACGGGTAATAATAAAAATGGGTACCGTCACCGTGGAAATTTGTTCAAATATGCTCCCGAATTATGTAGGATTTGCGGGCCTTCAGAGCTTCGTTGCCGCGAGAAGGTCCCGATATTTTCTACAATTATGTTATAGAAACAGAGCAGAAAAAAAAACGGTCAAATGCGAGTCGGACTTGCGCCCAAAGTTAACTAAATTAGGGATCCACTTACTTATAAATTACTGCCATAAAATGGTTTAAGGAACCTCGATGTCATTTTAAAAGACCTATCCAGAGATACACCCCACATGCATAGGTTTGAGCAAAAAATAAATTGGCCCCCTTAAATCTCATGATTTTGTATTTTTGTATAGGATTCGTAACGCGGTTAATGGGATACATCTACTTACCAAGTTTCATATGTATAATGTATAAAGTGTCAGACAGACGGACGACAGACTTAACGAAACTATAAGGGTTCCGTTTTTTGCCACTCGGCTATGAAACCCTAAAAAAGAATATTCTTCAATCTAAAATCTCTGTTAATAAGTAAATAGGTAGTTAGTATAATAATGAGTATACATACTACATGTTACCTATACGTTAGGTATTAATGGTATTTGGTCACGGTTGATGCGTGCGTTCCAGTTTAATTGATTCTCATGTTTTCATAAGATTCTCAGTTAAGCTATGTTGTGCTTTATGAAAAAGCCTTTCAAAAGTAACACAACGCTTTACCGCAACAAAAAAACTTTAAACTTTATTGCTTCAAAATGTACAGAAGGTGTTACAATGTTAGCAATGTGCGAATATTATAAACCCTCTGCAAAATAAGTTAGCTTTACTGTAAAAAAAGTAACAAGTTAAAAAAAAAGATGTACCTACATACTGTTCCTTTATTTTACTTTATCTTCTAACTAAATATTCCTGATTGTTATAACAGCACTTAGAAATTAGCTTTTATTTTGAGGAATGTGTTATTGTTGCTTTTTTAAGAATATTGTGTATATTTGATTTGCATATTAAATGTACTGAATGAAGATAATAGAAGGCGACACGTTGGGATTATTAGTTTGTATGGCTACCGTTATCACACTTGATCTAAATTCAATCTCAACACTCATTAGCAATATTACTTCCTCCATAACCGATCACCTTCGCACGACATAATAATAATATGACGAACAAAAAAAGCAATGCTCTATGGGCAATCAAAATGCCTATGTCTAATTTCGGTCGTGTTCGAACCAAGGCCGGAATCTCTATTATCGCCTCGAGTTTAATTCGCGGTATCTTACAGGTAGAACTAATCAACGCATGCGTGTTTGTATAAAACAATTAACAATTGGTTTCCCTCATCATATAATTTGGGTACCTTGCTAGTAAGCTCTTGCTAGTAATATTGAGTTGATTCTTGTTTTCTGTTTGCTTATTAATAACACATTAGCCTGATATTAAAGTCCTTAACATTATAGGAAGTCAATAAATAGTAGATATATATGTTTTGTGAAATACTGAAAGCCGAGAATAGCAGCAGTTAAAGTGATTACTTTAATTATACGAATATAAATAAAAATGCGCCAATTAAACACACCAAGTGCCAGGTTTCTAAGAAACGAATTTTCTTCATTTTGTTATGAAATATCAAGCAACGATTATTACGGGGGCGTCACCCATTAAAACTTGAATACACACATACAGAAACATCCCTGACTCAGTACTTTTACTAATGAGAATATAAACTCCTTTACCATAAGGTTACGGCGGTTTTATTCGCTAGCGACGACATAAAAAGAAGTCTATGGAAAATTGCACAGCGCCTCTAGCGGTCACTTGCAGAACTAAGATTTTCCATACACTTTTATTACGTCGTTACTAGCGAGTAAAACCTCCTTAAACTCACGGTAATACTGGTACAAACTATCGTGCAAGCTTATCACACAAACATTTGCCCTTCTGGGATTCGATCTCTGGTGCAATAGTCAGAACCCTAGCCACTGCACCATACGAAATACGAATAGTTAGAGTAAAACATCCGTCTAAACATGAGCCTAAGTTACAGCTTGAAGAAACCTGGAAGATACAATTTTAAATGCTTTTGCTTCTATTCCTGTTTAACTTTAAAATTTCGAATACCCTGGATTTTCCCACGCGCAATAAACTTGTCCTGTGTTAAGAAAACTTAAAGCCAGAAATAGTTTCAGCGGATCTCGACTCGATCCATCACGAACGGCGCGCGCGGCGCACTTTCGACAACTTCTGACAGGATCAACAAAGGGACGTCAAACTATTAGCGAGTTGCCAACTTCGGAACATTGGGACTACACGCTGTTTGATGTTGAAGATCCTATTTGAATAAACAGGTACTCGTACCGTCAGCTTGTACAGCAGGCCAGTTTTAAGATGAACGTTAAAATAGCAGGAAAATACAAAACTAAACTTTAGAATAGCTAGATACGGGATTGCTACCATGTACCTTATTATTTATGAGTTTCCGATATTTCGGCACCGTTGCTAGCACCATGATCACGGAGTTACTGATGACTTTAGAACATTATGTGTTATACTCTTAACTAAACCGACAATACAGAAAATCACAGTAACTATAGAAGATAGATAGTATAGAAGATAGATAGATATACCTCTAAATATAAATAATAGATAGGTGAATATGCCCGAGAAAACTCCAATTGTCGTGGTTTCGTACTAAGAATTTTTCTTCCTCGTGTTATACCAAGACAAATACTTAAATAGATGTGTATACATCCGTGACAAAGGAAAAAATGTTCGTGCTTATCTCACAAACTTGCCTCTTGCGGGATACGAACCCGCGACGGCCGGCGTAATAGTCTGGTGTAGTGGTGAGAAATCGCCTACTACGCAGCGGGTGCGGGTTCGATCCCCGCACAATACAAACATTTGTGTGCATGATCATGTCTGTTTGTATTGGTCTGGGTGTTTTCTATTTATATCATGTATGTATTTACAAAAAAAGGAAGTATTTAAGTAAGTATTATATCCGTTGTCTGGCACCCATAACACAAGCTTTGAGTAGCTTTCTTTGGGGCTAGATGGCGATGTGTGGGAATGTCCAAAGGATATTTATTTATATTTATATTTAATAGTCAGGAGCGCTACACCAAACGCGGCGTATATTACACCATAAAGTGAAATAAAGCAGACAGAAAACTGTGACTATCGTATGGCCTCGTTAAGGAAGTCTTAACATAGTTCACTGTAAAACCACCAGGTAGCGCTCGAAAACGCCGAGACAAAATTCGTGTTTTCGAGTATTTGTTGATTGAGAACAATTTTTGAAGTAAGCCTAAAAAATGCAAATATAAAGATATAGCTAAGTAATTTAAAAGGATATTTAATTCAGCAGAAAATTGTAATTGTCTACGCGAATTAGCTCTGTACTAGACATTGCTGCGGTCTGCATAGCAAGTACTTTAGTACTCATAAAGAGAGTGTACTTTGGGAGATTTCATCTTTATAACCCTAAGCTAGTCAAGAAAAAATCTGTTGGCCCATAAATATAATCTGAATAATTTTCCAAGCGAGAAGTTCCCATAATAGCGTGTTGATAAGCCCCTAAGTAACCGAATCCTGTGATTAAATCAACAGAGCCGCAACTAAACACTGCACCCCTCGTTGACTTTAAAATAGGTCAACGAAAATAACATAAATACTAACATGTAGTTAGATACTTTGAAAATGAATTGCGTGGCAGTCTAATTTATTTAAACTTTATTGCACTGTCAGTTGTACAATTGGCAGACTTAATGCCTTAAGGCATTATCTGTCAGTCAACCGCTTGGGAATGCAGAGAGTCTAATCAGTGGCAGAAAGGAATATTATAATCGCACTTGGCTTTGTCTAGTCTCGTCTAGATTCATGAGAAAGTCATTATAAAGATTTATTTTTAAATACACTTCACTATTCTACAGCACTTGAACGATGACAGTGTTAAGGGTCACCCCTTAGGGCGGTTAGACTTTGAGACATAGTTCTTCCCACAAAGACGTAATATTCTTTAGACACACAATTTTATAAAGTCTGTACAACAGTTATTATTATGGTAGTAAATTCTTTTATAACTAACCTCTACCGGTTTTACGTACTATGTAAAAAAAAAGTCTATGGAAAATTGCACAGCGCCTCTAGCGGTCACTTGCAGAACTAAAATTTTCCATACAATTTTTAACGTCGTCGCTTTCTAGTAAAACCACCGTAAACTCATGGTAACGGTACTGAATATTAATCGTAGCATCAATCAAGAAGATTTAATGAGGTTAACAATTGTAAATACTATCATGTCACATCTATGTTTTTTCCGTTGTCAACTTTAAAGTCCCTTTTAAACGCTCAATGGAGTTTATTAGTAAGTTGGCTTGGAGGGGTGCATAAGGTGTATTATCCATTCAATTGAAGTGAGTACGTAGGGTCATTTTGCCTGCCGGTTAAGATTCTGTTTCTGTTTTCATGGAAGATTTACATAATTTCGGATGATAATTTTATGGTTCAACTTAGGATTAGAGGACACTAGAAATCTCTATTAAAGTTTAGCATTTTCAAAAGACCTCACATACAATTAGAAGACAATCCAAATAATGAATAACTTAATTGATTAGGAGACGACTTAACCAACTTCATAAGGAATACTAGTGGTCCCTCGCGACTTCGTCCGCACGTTTTTCGATTTTTTCTGGCCTTTTAAACCTTCTCTAGAGCTCCACGAATATTTCAAGACTAAGATAAGATAAATCCGTTCAGCCGTTCTCGAGTTTTAGTGAGACTAACGAACAGCAATTCATTTATATCTAAATAGATAGATTAGTCGAATATGATACAAAACGCGTAATTTGAAAACGTCACCTATTTGACAGTTATCATTTATGAAAATGACATTTTAAAATCGGACGTTTTATAATTCGGTCGAAGAAGTCCTATCTGACGGTGGTAAAGTCGACTCTTTTAAGTGTCTATTCTTCCAACTTCAGATAACATTTATCAGTCAGAATAAGTATGAAACTACCGATTCAAAAATCACATTTACATAAATTGTTGCCGACAAATGGGTGATGTTTTCAAGTTAAGTATATTTTTTTATTCCACGAATATTTAACTGACGTTGGAGAAATTATATTCCTATATTTTATAACGTATGTTAAATTTAGGATACAAAATGCCACTTATAAACGTCAATAAATTAGTTAATAATATCAACGAATTAGGGCCCATGTGAGGCTAGAACATGTCTCCTTATCTTTTGGCCCCTACTAGCGCTTCGAAACAAGACACAGACAATCTGGCAAGTGCTGAGAAGAAACGCCGGAACCAATTCAGTCACCACTAGCTGCCACATAAATGATACAAAGAAAAAAACAGGTAGGTACATCTGTTTCGTGCAGGCTGAATTGTCCATACATCTTCATTAAGGTAGTCTTGAATTTTATAATACGCCTTTGACATGTAACTTAAATTTTATTAATAGGAAGTTCGATAACATCAGTTGGTAATGACATTTCACAAAGTTTCTCAAGAAGCACACACAAAAATCGTATGCAGCGGAATGGCTGAAGTGTCAAAGCTCTAACCATCACTTAATTGACAAATCAAATTCTTAATATAGTGAGCACGTACTATTACGTACGACCTCACTTCAAAAAATGTAGGAAATCGAACCCGGGACCTTTATAAGGTTCCGACAATAATAGAAATCCGAGTTTGATCTTAAGTCATTCCGGAAAAACTCAGTCGTAGCGCGATTCAACTGTGTACAGCGCCATCTATCGAGGCGGCAGGGAATTACCTGTACCGTCAAACAGTTCTCGGTCTCAGTTTGATATTTTGGGACAATGGGCTTGAAAATTAACAGGTTTATTACCTTCTTTAAATCAATAAAAAAATATTTATAAAATTAAGTAGGTTCTAGTTATTTAAACCAAAAATTGAATGAAAGTAAGGTTTTTTTTAAATAGCAGACCGAGACATTTGAAGTCAAACATGAACCCGACTGTTATAAATCTACAAAATAACTATGTATATGTATTATTTTGGGTCAACTATGTTATTAAGTGTCGATTTTACCAACGTCAGGTAAGACTTATCCATCATAATAAGTATAAAATGACCGATTTTAAAATGTCATAAATGATTGCTGAAACATAGATGACGTTTTCAAATTAGGCTTATTCTGTTGAATTCGACGAAGATTCCTTAACTGACATTGGTAAAATCGACCCTTACAGATACATAGTTGGCTGTTAGTAGTTAGGTACTAAAATTACCGTTTTACATTAAGGTTTTCTTAGTAAGTAGATTTAATTGATCTGTCAAGGGCGCTAATCGTTTGCATAACACGATTTCTTGATCGCTATTATTCAATAAAGTACATAACAATTATATTTTTATGCGTTACATGGAAATTATTATTACATTGTTAACCTGTTAAAGCAGTCCTGGTATAGTTAGTTTCATTCTGCTAATGGATAATCCACATTTCTTTGCGATCAAGGTTTTTAATCAAGGTTTAATTGAGAGGGAGCGCAGGGCGTTGGCGGTAAGATGCAATATGCTGGCTCGCAGGTTCGCACGATGTACGGAACCCGTTAAGGTGATACTTTTTAAGGCTTTCTGTCAGACATTTTACACGTGCAACCTGTGGGTCAGCTACACGCAGAAGGCCATCAACGCCTTGCGTGTGCAATACAACAACGCATTCAGGGTGCTGTTGGGGCTGCCACGGTGCTGCAGTGCATCGGGTATGTTCGCCGAAGCCCATACTGACGGTTTTCATGCTATCCTTCGGAAGAGAGCACCCTCGATGCTGAGTCGTATCCGTGGGAGTTCCAATAGCATCCTGCGCGTTATAGCTGGGCGTGTAGATTGTCCCTACACGAGGCAGTGGGTTCGGCTGCATGTGTTGTAAAAGTGTGTTTTTAGTGCTGTTATTTTATTTTATTTTTATTTGTTCTGTGGTGTATTAAGTGTTAATTGCTGGCTATATTTTCTATTTCAAATGTATGGACTGATGTCTGAAATAAAAATTTGAATTTGAATTTAATTAATCAATTCATAGCTGTATTATTTTTTTATTTATAAGGTGTACAAAATAGAGTTACAACAGTTGCTTAACAAATAAATAAATTAAAGTAAGTAAGATACAGAGGTATGCTGCGACTCCACTATCATGTACACAGCATGATAAGTGGAAAAACAATTAATTTAAATTATAAGAATTAAATATAATAAAATCAACAGATTCCACAGTATACGGCACTTCGACTTTACTTACAATAATTGACGTTATATATAAATAATTAAAATAATAATTGTAACTAACTTCAGGTATGATTACATATTTATATACAGGGTGACTTTGCAAGTTGGTGCCAATTTTTGACGTTAATGAGACCATCAATGGTCAGCCATGGTCGAAATTATAAATTAGATTTCAGGTGCCCTACACACTTAGTCAGCTACATTGACGTTAATGTATACAAATGCTAACCCTGTATAACGGTTGTTTTGCGTCTATAGATGCAAAGCCTTGTCTTGGTAAAAACTAAAATTAATTATTATGTGACGAAAATAATCATCATAGAATTCTGTTCTGACGATGTTTGTCATAAATAAGAAAAAAATAATAAAAAAAAATGAAATCGCAATTAAAAAAGCTCAAAATGACGCTTTTACCCTCTGTTTAGGACAAACAAATTCATTTTGTGACTGTGACGAAATGACGTGAAAATTCTGTTACTAACATAAATTGATTTCTATACCTTTTATCAACAATTATGCCAATTTATCTTCCATTTAATACGTTTCCCGACCCAAAGCTTATTTCGTACATGAATTTTATCTCCGTGCAAATACAGCAAATGAGAAATGTCTCGGGAAAAACTCCTCTAATTCCCCCTCTCTGGCGAGGGTGAGAGGGGGGGGGGGGGGGTAGGTCCGATCCATCACCGGCGCCGTCACATGCCATTAGCGAAGCCTACCTAGCTGGGGATGGAGAAAGTACTGCTCAATAATATATTTTTTCGTATTAGGACACTTAGTATTAACTAAATTCAGATTCTTTTTGCTCGTCTAAAATTGCAAACAATCTTGACAATCCTTTTTTTGGAAATAATTCATTTTGTTATAAGATTAACACAAAACTCATCAAACATATAGAAAATGCATCGTTTAGCCCTGAGATCTTTTTAAATCAAATAGGAAATGAATTTTATTCACCGACTAGCGGTCCCCCGCGACTTCGTCCGCGCGTTTTGAGTTTGCTCCCTCCCCTCCCGTCGCAGCGTCATGTTTTATATCCTAAAGCCTTTCACGATAAATAAGCTATCCAACACAGAAATATTTTTTCAAATCGGTCCAGCAGTTCCTGAGACAAGCGCGTTCAAACAAACAAATTCTTCAGATTTATAATATACTAGCGGTCCCCCGCGACTTCGTCCGCGCGTTTTGAGTTTGCTCCCTCCCGTCGTAGCGTCATGTTTTATATCCTAAAGCCTTTCTCGATAAATAAGCTATCCAACACAGAAATATTTTTTCAAATCGGTCCAGCAGTTCCTGTGATAAGCGCGTTCAAACAAACTCTTCAGCTTTCGCAAGCGCACGTTGTACTTAAGCTGCGAACATTATTTTGGTGCGGAGTTATGTTAAAACTGTGATAGCTGCTAAGATATTTATTGAAATCAAATGATATAAAGGGCAACTTGGTTCTAAATGAAATGCTCGCGTGATGATGAATGTATTTATATTGATAACAATAAATACCTGTGTGTATAATACACCTCTTAAAATAATGCATTATTTTTTTACAAATGTATGAACATAAAAAAGGTTGTAGTAAGTCAACCATAAAAGATAGACATATGCTGTCGCGGACTTTATTATAGAACTCTTTAAATGCTAAACAATCCTGTCATACATGATTTTTGTGCAACTTAAGCGGTTTCCGCAGCGTATGCAGCGGAAGCTCTCAAAAGGAATATCTTTCTCCCGTTTTCGCAACATTTTTCATTTCTGCTGTAGTCTTATGAGTCTTATCTTTATGTTATATAGCCTAAAGCCTTCCTCGATAAATGGACTATCCAATGTAAAAATTTTTTTTCAAATCGGGCCAGTAGTTTTTGAGATTAGCGCGTTCAAACAAACAAACAAACAAAATCTTCAGCTTTATAATATTAGTATAGATATAGATATGATTATAGAAGTTACAAAAAGATTGTTAGATTGTAGAACTTGATAATATTAGAGTATATTGATCTAATAAGGTAAAACACGTGTGATAAATTTCGTAAGTGTGCGTGTTTATATGTCAAAAGCCATAATTTTACCCACTGCTTAAAAGAAACAAATTTATACACTTTGAGTCGGTGTGTGATGTGCGCAGAGCCGTTGACTAGGGGAGACCGGGGGGAGTTGAAACAAAGGTGATTTGAAACAGAGCAGACTTCTCGAAACTTAAAACTGTTAGCAAGTTAGCGACGTCACTTTTTATTCACTTTCCTTCGCCCGCGGACGTGTCAGTTTGCGTCGGTGGCGTAAGTCGTGCGGTTGTGGAGTTTTGGGTGCCATGTGACAAAAATCGTGAAAAGTAAGTTTTTACCGTTTTTTTACGATGCCTATATTGTGATTAGGGTTTTGTATTTTGGTTTAAGTTATATGTGTTTCGAAAGCTCAATATCTAAAGATTTATTATATATGTTTGATTTAATTGATTTCTTTGTATTTACTACTTGATTGTGGATTAAATAAAAATTGGAAGGCTTTTTCTTACTGAGGAAATTTGAAACAGGCTGTTTCAACTCTCCTCGTTTTCCATTTTGAATTAGACTCAAGAAAACATTTGACTTAATTTATTTGTTTATTTTGTTTCAGAATGCCTACTGATTATAAAAGAAAGACTGACAGAGGTATGGCAAGTCGCGAAATATATGATCTCGTAGCAGAAGGAGTAACTTTGCGAGGGAAAACTTTTCGTGACGTTGCTTCGGGTTACAACTTGAACCATATTTCCTTTTACAGGTATATTTTAAAAAACTGCTTATGATGCTTACGAAACGGCGACTACTCCAACGGTTGGATATCTCGAAAAAACTGTTTTTACAGCTTCCGAACGAACTTCCTTCAAGAACCTAAGAAATAAGGAAGCCAGAGCTTTTGCCTTTAAGTTGGCTGTAGAATATAATGAAAAATTCCTTCTTCTTGGACTGAGCATGTAATGACTGGAGAAGTTTGGGTTCAATCTTTTATGAAACTCATCCTGTTCTTTCTCTGAGCCTACATCAACCTACAAGTATCGCTCGAGCTACTCCAGTATCCGTTGGGAACTAAACACTTGAAGTTGTGCGACGAGTACGTCTACCTGGGACAAGAGATCCAATTGGGTAAGTTGAACTTTAAGAAAGAAGTCAATCGACGAATCCAACTCGGCTGGGTGGCGTTCGGGAAATTGCGCAAGACTGTCTTCTCATCTCATCTACCTCAGTGTCTTAAGACGAAAGTCTTTAACCAGTGATGACATACGGATTCGTAACATGGTCTCTGACTATGGGCCTTATAAGGAAGCTCAAAATAACAAAATGATCGATAGAGAGGGCTATGCTGGATGTTCCTCTACGGTATCGAATCAGAAATGAGGAGATACGTAGTAGAACTAAGGTAACGGACATAGCCTTGCGTCAGTAAGCTCAAGTGGTAATGGGCAGGGCACATAGCGTGAAGAACTAATGGCCGTTGAGGCAGGTAAGTTCTAGATTCGAGACCCTTCGACCAAAGACGCAGCGTAGGACATCCACCGACAAGATGGAAAGACGACCTTTTAAAAATTGCAGGATCAAACTGGATGCGGACTGCTAGTAATCGGTCGCTGTGGAAAGCCGTGGGGGAGGCCTTTGTTCAGCAGTGGACGTCCTTTTTCTGATAATGATGATGATAAGCGATGAACCCACTGGATCAATTGGTATTGTGAATAGGTCAGGTAGTTAATTACCTACTTATGATATATACGTGCAAAACGTTAATTAAAAAAGATTGTTTATTAGTTGAAAAGTATAATTTTAATAAATACCTTTAAATTATATCACCAGTTTTATTTTTAAGCCTTTAATAATTTTCAAAAATCATATGTTTCAACTCTCTTCGGCCTCTGTTTCATCTTACCTCGGTACGAGGAGAGTTGAAACAAGTTGACTTGTAACGGTTAAGTCGATTTTTCACCACAATATTTAACGCTTACAAATTCTTTATGTTAGACATTTGCAAGTATAAAAAATGACCTATCGATTGGTACTAATATCATACGATTTCTCCTTATAGTATTTCGTGTATAAAATAAAATGTGAAAATTGTTTCAACTCCCCTCGGTCTCCCCTACAGATGTAGCACCGACTCCTAAGTCCTAACATTTTTTATTTCATGATTTTTAGTTATTATAACCTGTTTAGCAAAACTACGTATAAAAAGATTTGATTTTGATAAAACGAACATTATACTCTTAGTTGAAACATACCTGAATGAGCTTAAAAAAAATAATCTTGCTACGGCTCCTCAAACTATCGAATGACGACCAAAGACTCAGCTTAGAACGTCCACCGACACGATAATAAATATTGGACACCAATCAAATGCATTGCTCTGATTCCAAAGTAAGTATGCTAATTGCAAAAAGTAAATAGTCAATGCACTTGTGTTATGGAAATCATACACAACGGTGGTACCACAACACCCAGACCCGAGACAATCCGACACCCGACCGGGAATCGAACCCGGGACCTCGGAGCGGCGACGCCTTGAAACCAGTGTGCTTAGGCACTACACCGCGGTGGTCGTCAAGATGGACATTGGACAGACGACCTTGTAAAGATCGCAGGATGAAACTGGATGCCGACCGCTAGTGATCGGTCGCTGTAAAAAGCGGTGGGGGAGGCCTATGTTCAGATATGGACGTCCTTTGGCTAAAAACGATGATGATGGCTCCACGTTTTCGAGAAATCCGTGGACAAACATACACATACACTTACGAAATTCAGCTCACGTGTTGGGAAACCTTATTAGATTAAAATTCTTAAATATTAATTAAAATTCTTAAAACATAACGATATGACATACATTTACATTGAATCGATTACCTTCTTTTTTTGTAGTCGGTTAGAATAATAATTACGGGACAGGTAAGCAATGGCAGACACGACGGATTTTCTTGGTTTGCAATTGATAAATAGCATACCCTTTTTGATCGGGGATTTGAGTTTTTTTTTTTTTTCAATAAGAAGAAGAATGTCATTTCAAAAGTTGTTGTTTTTTCATTTTATTTTTTATGAATAGAAGATTGTAAATTTCTTCCGGATGTAAACCTACTATAAGACAAGGTACCTTAATTTAAGCAATCGTAGTTTCTTCGACTGACCCAACCGAACAGGAGGCCGATTCTCGCGGAAATTGAACTTTTTCGAGTGTTAATTTGTTTGCGAGTTTAACCGTTTTAATTAAAAACTCAAGTAAAATATCTACACGCAAAAATACTATCGCACGAACAAAATCTAAATACATAGAAATCGTGACCATGAAAAATCAAAATCTATTCTTTCTTAGCAAATAAAATTCGATTGGTGAACTTTTTTCGTCTACGAAGTGCGGGAGAATTAGTTCTTTCCCGTTTCACCTTGGGATCAATTATCTATGTATCAAACTGCTAATTAACTCGCGATTTTAATAAGCTAGGCGTGGGTACAGTTTGACCATAACTTCAGCCATGGCCACGGAGGTCAGTCGTGACAGCGCCCACGCATGAACAATGCTCGGTGTAACTTGATAACTGCATTGTTTGTTTGCTCTGATCTTGTTTGAAGTTTAGTTCCATGTCATAATTAATTAACGTGTCAATTTGTATATATAAGCTTTTGTAAAAGAGATTACAGGATAGTGAACACCTTTACTGAAGAATTCGATGATAGCCCTAACCTAATTGAGATATAGATGCCGTACAAAAATACATATGAGCGGCTCCCATACATTGAACTTTAACTTAAACCTATGCGTGTTGGATGTCTAAGAATAGATTTTTTAAAGTGACAAGGTGGTTTCTAAAACCATTGCATCTCAAAGTCAAACATTTGTAAGATAGACGCTTCCAAAGTGGTGAAATGAGCGACCCTCTCCCCACTCTAACTTTTGAACTAAACTGGTGAATTTTGTGATGTGATGTACATTGGGATTTTTTTTAAAAAATACCCACTGTAAATCTTTACAAAAAAAAAACGAAAAATGGTTCCAACGAGAAAGAATGAATGGTTTTTTACCAATGAAATAAATGAGTGCACAATAACTTGATCCTAGAATGCTTTTGGAGAGTTACTTTTTTGTCATCATTGTGTACGGCCTCACTTTTAAAATTCAACCGGATATGAGAAAATAGCCATAGGCTTGCGTACCAAAATATTTAACTTCTATTATATCTCATGACTAATCAGGATATACTTGCTAATCGAAGGCCGTTCATTGTGAATGATTAGAAGGTAATATGGTGCCGTAAAGTTCAGTCAACGCGTAAATAATGCTTATGACGTTAACTAAATAAAAATAAAATATATTTTCTACCTTTACCTATGTGTCATAATACCTTCCTACATACTTACATCTGTAAGTATGTAGGAAGGTATTATGACAAAAATAATCTAAAGGTAGGTAACGTATCTACGTTACCTACCTTTAGATACATTTTATAGTTATGTTACAGGAAATGTATTAAATCCGTCATTGTAAACAGGGAAATTAATGTAATTCCTAAAAGCACCCGGAAATGTACATTATATTAGACACATTTCCTAGGATTTTTGTTTAATTTCCTAAACAGCAACCGAAAATGTAATATATTTAATAATTTGTAACTTGTTAGTCTCAATGAGAGCCTATAAAAAGCTCTATTTCTTAAATTCTCGAGAAGTATGAAGATTTAGTAATTTATAAATCGTGTAGTATCACACGGAGGAGTCTCAAGTAGGTCCATAATACAAAAACTGATTCTTAAATTAGTAAGAAGTAAAGATATTATGTACGAGTACTGTTGGTATGAATTGTCCAAATGTGACGCTTAAATAAAAACTCTGATGTCACTTGCCAAATTGTCTGTGTCTTGTCTCGAAGCGTTAGTAGGGCCCAAAAGATAAGGAGACATGTTTTAGCCCCATACGGGCCTTAATTGATTGATATTATACTAATTATTAACGTTCATAAGTGGCATTTTGTGTCCTAAACGGAATAAATTATTTTTATTTAAAGAATTGCCTAGGATATGTGCTTATTAAATAATTTCTGAATCAAAATTTTATACCTTTCCTAAATAGTTTCGGAAATTGTATACTCGTACATTTCCTAGGAGTTGAATACAATTCCTGGAATTCGTACATTTCCTGTAACAGATACATAACATTTTTTTCGATTGCATGGCCGACGGTGCAAATAAAAAAAAAAGAATAATCAATACCCAGCAATAAATCATAAAATTTCTTAACACGTCGATAAAGTATCTCGGCAGAACAATTATTTCAATGCCAAACTAGATCTTTGTCTCGTAACGTCAACATTAAACAATGGTGTATCATTATTTATTAACAAAACGTTGTCTATCATTATCAGAATAGCTGCGCCCGCGCACGACAACAGCCGGTTTGCAACCATCAATTTTGAGGTTAATTCATCGATTGAATGACGACTAAATCGATACTCGATTATGGTTTACTTAGACTCGATAGCTCGATACTTTTACAATCAACGATTATTTAATTCGACGATTGGCACGGTTTAGATAAATAAGTGATGGGTGCAAGGAAGTACTTACTAAACTTCAATTTATTGGCTGTCGGATTAAGTAACAAATGTTTTGGCACTAAATAAGTCCACAAACTTTTCAAATTCCAACCAAAAATTTTGATTTCAATCTCAGAAACCACAGGGCCGGTTTGAAAAAAAAATTTGTGCTGGATAACTTATTTACCGAGGAAGGCTTTAGGTTATCAATAGTTTATTTACCAAGGAAGGCTTTAGGTTATATCAAACATCACGCCGCGACGGGATGTAAGGTAGACAACTCTAAACGCACGGACCGACCGAGTCGCGGGGGACCTCTAGTTGAAAAATTTAAATAACTTCCGTCTTAAAGACTTTAGCGTTACTAATGGCAATTTATTCAAATGCTTGCAAATAGATAATTTCGTTCGTCGATCTTTTCCGTGGCACGACACGACACGATTTGTCGTCGATCGTTTCTTATAAACATAGTTTTTCAGATTGGGACACGAAAATAGCGCGAGAATAGATTTGCAGTCATTATTTACAAGCTAATCTATAATAATATTAGAAGAGTTTGTTTGTTTGAACACGCTAACCTTAGGAAATTAAATGAAAATGAAATAAAATGTTTATTATTTGGGTAAGAAAAAGGTTACTTTTTTAGATGGAATTCAAGGCACAGTTTCGTTCGTCTTTTTCAAACTATATGTATATTATAGCATGCAAATTTTGAGTTACACAATTATTAGGTTCTAATTCATATATGCAAGAATGACCGAACAGAAGAAAATTAACCTTTTACTAACAATAATGAAAGTACAATTTAATTATTATAATATTATTCAAGTCAAGTACATATTAAAATCACGGTATGTCAGGTTAATCAATATTATCATATGTCAAGTAAAATCACATATCAACTTATTTAATTAAAATAAATCAAAATGCAAATTAGTCATCTATTAAAATTTTAAATACTCATTGACTGAATAAAAGCAGCGTTCAGTTAATCAACTGTAGAGGGCACGCTTAAATCTAAGGTAACTCCTTGGGAATTTTATCTGACACTAGTCTATTTCCATTTCGGGAACTACTGGACCGATTGAAAAAATATTTTTGTGTTGGATAGCTTATTTATTAAGGAAGGCTTTAGGCTATAGGCTTTAGGCTATACAGCACGCTGCGAAGGGAGGGGACGGAGCAAACTCAAAACGCGCGGACGAAGTCGCGGGGGACGGCGAGTGTAGAATACATTTCAACAGGCGGTATTTACACCCGCGGCTACACTTGTGAAACTATGCCATTTCTATTATGTGTCTGATTGATATTAGCTATCAATAGTCTACCCAGTAGAAGAAATGTATTTTATATTACATTTTTGATAGTACTAAGCTAAGCTACTTGATGTCGCCCTACTTCGATATAGCACCGCTGTAAGTATATAGCACCACGTAAGCCACCCACCTTAAATAGAGCGAGTTATCACTATGCTATGCTTTTATTGATTTATTTAAAAACTTTAGGGAACAAATAAACTTTTATTTGTTAAAATTAATTATTTGTTGACTCTAAACTTGCGTTACTCTTTTTACGCACCTTGCGTAGACGAAATAATCACCACGTGCAGCGGGGCGCGGGGTGGCGGGCGGGATAACGCAGCGGCGGCGATGCCCATTTGAACTTGACCTCAGTCGTACGTCACGGTCGATATCAAACGCGTGCGCCGCCGCTGCGCGCGTCTCCTCACTTGCCGCGTAACCGAAGTTCAATTAATTAGTGAGTGCCTACGGTAAACAGTACTGCGATGCCGTACCGTTACACAAATGTTGAGTACACTGAGATGGTACGAGTGCTGCCTAGGTGTGATGATAATGTTCGCGAAGCCTGCAGCGAGTCTGAACGGTAGGTATCGCGACATGCTTGGGTTTTAACAAACTTACTTCTTTAAAGAAGCTGAATACGTAAATTCAACGTGAAAATGTAAGCCCCCAGATAGTCTAAATAACTTAGGTACAAACGTGGTAAATTAACCGGCTTAGAAAAAAGCGCGGGAAATAGTAGGTAGTTAGTACGTTAGAAACGTTGAATGAATACAGGCGGGGCGAGGTAGGGGCGCCTCGGCGTACATCATACAGAGTAGTGAATAACAGAGGAAACAAAATTATTTTTCTTTTTCTTTTTTTGTGTTATTTATCAAGATTTGTAAAAAGTCGTAGAACAAATGTTGTTGGAATTGATGTTGAGGTGCTGCCTGCAAGAGGTGATCAGTTAATTTAAATTAACCCTGTATACTATATTATACAAGTGTGTGTTAGTGTTAGTGTTTTTTATATGCATTCCTACCAAAAACACAAATAACTAAAAGTAAACAAAGATAGATAGTTTACATGTTTCGCAATTATTGAATCAGAAACTTTCTTAAACTTCTTTATTCTTACACACGAAAATATTATCAAGTCTAGATATTAGATCATGAACGAATACTTTCTTAAACACACATTAAAAACATAGATTAAATAAAATATTGCGATCTATACCAATCCTATCCCAAAAACTAATACCAAATACCAACGGTATTTGATTACACTTACGAAAGTACGGACGATAGCTACACGTCAAGGTTAACACTGCGGTATCTTATACGGTTGTCATACTCTTAAATAATCTATTCCTAACGAGTACCAACCACTTATAAACGAAACACAAAATAGTGTAAACTTTGATATGTGTGATGAGGTACAGTTAGTAAATACATATAATATTGATAATATTCGTTTACACTGAGCCGGAATTGAGCTGCCTGGAAATTGAACGGCTTAAGTTGGATCGCAATACCCTGGTTTTATTATAAGTATAAAGGCAGCAGGCCATATAAAAAGAATATCTAAACAAGAAGTAATGTAACCGTATCACAGGCAAAAAAGTCTGCACTCACTTAAATTGCACGATTATCACGATGAAGTGAAAGTAGTCGTTTATATTGACTTTTAAAATAATCTAATAGAGTATTGCGGATCCTTTTTTTCCTCTCGCAAGCATGGTAAGATTATTCCTTAAATAACTTATGGATCAATTTTTGCACGTATTCAAAGAATCAAATCTGCCAGAACTCGACTTACAGATTACAGTTCTTTTGTTTTTAATAAGTACCTAATGGTAGAAATGTATAAGAAAATACTAGGAAATTTGATATTTTGATGTATCTTTTAGTGTCATTATCTTTGCCCTGTGTTATAATAATCGTAAGGAAACGCAGTGTGGCGATAGTCAGCCTCCTTAGCAATTAAAATTCTATACGCGACCTCTTGGGCGGAAGCTAGAGAGGACCATTATAAAACACTTTCCCTTTTATAGGAAACACTAGCGGTCCCCCGCGACTTCGTCCGCGCGTTTTGAGTTTGCTCCCTCCCCTCCCGTCGCAGCGTCATGTTTTATATCCTAAAGCCTTTCTCGATAAATAAGCTATCCAACACAGAAATATTTTTTCAAATCGGTCCAGCAGTTCCTGAGATAAGCGCGTTCAAACAAACAAACTCTTCAGCTTTATAATATATTAGCGCAAGCGCACGTTGTACTTAAGCTGCGAACATTATTTTGGTGCGGAGTTATGTTAAAACTGTGATAGCTCCTAAGTTATTTATTGAAATCAAATGATGTAAAGGGCAACTTGGTTCTAAATGAAATGCTCGTGATGATGAATGTATTTATTTTGGTAAGTATAAATACCTGTGTGTATAATACACCTCTAAAAATAATGCATCATTTTTTTACAAATTTATTAACATAAAAAAGGTTGTAGTAAGTCAACTATAAAAGATAGACATATGCTGTCGCGGACTTTATTATAGAACTTTTTATGCTGAACAATCCTGTCATACATGATTTTTGTGTAACTTAAGCGGTTTCCGCAGCGTATGCAGCGGAAGCTCTCAAAAGGAATATCTTTCTCCCGTTTTCGCAACATTTTTCATTTCTGCTGTGGTCTTATGAGTTGTATCTTTATGTTATATAGCCTAAAGCCTTCCTCGATAAATGGACTATCCAACGTAAAAAAAAATTTTCAAATCGGGCCAGTAGTTTCTGAGATTAGCGCGTTCAAACAAACAAACAAACAAACAAACAAACAAACAAACTCTTCAACTTTATAATATTAGTATAGATTACTTAATATACGTAACCAATAGCCAATGTTAATTTATTGAAAACACTGTATAAAAATATCTTCTTGATCAAGGCATAATTTTTAGTCATATTTTTTCAATTTAATAAAGATAAAAATTAATAGAGAATTCTCATTTTTCTGAGAAGTAAGGAATCTTTTGAACATGTACTTATTTTCAATAAATGTGATATTTAAATGTAAAATGTGATATGTCTGAAACATCACAATTTAAAATTATTGTATTGATATTAATAATAATAGTCCCCCTAGCCGATTTTGACTACGGTGGCCAGTCACAACGACTAACCGACTGCGCGGGATATATTATAGTCAACAGGTGCACTCTCTATTCCTCTCACTCTCATAGCCCGATGGAACAGCAGTCTGTCATGACCGGAAAGAGATCAGGCGCAGGACCAACGGCTTAACGTGCTTTCCGAGGCACGGGGGTGAAACACCGCCAACTTCCAAACTCCGGGCTAACCTGAGAATTTTTGAACAGAATAACTCAAGTGCATATTTTTGGCCCGACCCGGGGATCGAACCCGGGACCTCTGGCGCAGCCGTCACTGTTAAGTGCGACCCTCTTTTTTTTGAATATTATATTCGGCAAAACAATTTCAATCGGTCAACTTTCTCAAGCGAAGAAATGTCGCTCGCGACTCACAAAATAAAACCTAGACATTACGTCAGTCCGGGACGAGTGATTTGCAAAGAGTTAGGGCTTGGCTACACTGTACTCGTAGTTCAGCGTTTAGTTGCCAAAGGCAGGAAAAATCAAACTTTCTGATCTGCAGTTAGAAGTCCATTCCAGACATCAATTTGGCCCTGGGGCAAAGAAGCTTAATTCAAAGAGCTTTGCCTTGTCAAAATTTTGTTAAGTTTCATACTACTACTAGCCACGTTAGAATCTAATCGAGCTAGAGAGAGAAGCACAGTAATTCATAGAGAATATAATAATGTGATACAAGAACGCAGTTAACGAAGCTAAAGACTATTGCTTAACTATAGCCACGGCACGGGGACCTTTTTAACCAACTTCAAAAAAGGAGGAGGTTATCAATTCGACTGTATGTTTATTTTTTATTTATTTTTATTTTTTGTATGTATGTTACCTCATATCTCAGTCGTTTGTCGACCGAATCGAAAAAATTTTTCGCCTTCTTAGAGGGTGTATCTTCTAGTTGGTCCCATTTTTCCCATTTTGGGATTTGATGATGGGATCTTGGTGTAATCGAGGGAAACCCTCAAATTTTAAAGGCACGTATAGTGGTTCTTTACTAGAATCATAATGTTGACGTGTTGTTACGTCTGATAGTCAACATCTTGTGAGGCTGAGCTGATGGTGGAACTCCTTAACGCTTAGGAGTTCATCAATTAGAATGACGGAACTTATAATAGGTAATTTGTAGTTTCTTAAAAAAAGAATCATAAGGTGCAACTCCCCCCCCCCCCGCTTATGTAATCACTAAAAATGAAGAAATAAAATAAACTTTTAAAAAAAGTAAAAACCGACTTCAAAACCAAAATGCACTAAAAAGTCTTAAATAAACTCTTTACCATTGAAAAGATTGGAATCCGTTTTAGGCAAACAATTTCTTTTTGGAGTCGGTGCCATCAATTTGACCATCAAGCAGCAAATTCAAATCTCACAGCACCGACTCCAAAAAGAAATTGTTTGCCTAAAACGGATTCCTTTCCTTGCAATGGTGAAGAGTTTATTTAAGACTTTTTAGTGCATTAGGTTTTTACTTTTTTTAAATTGTAAGACGTTTCAATTTAAATCCGTTCATTTTGCATTTTAGATTGGCAGCCAATAATATTTAAAAATAATAGATATGTTACCCGGACGCGCAATGTGAAGACGCTTAAACGTCCCAATTAAGACGTCTTACCCTTAGTCTGCGAATAGCTATACAATAAGTGTGTCGTCGCTGTTAGTGATTGTAAATCCTAATTAATGCCATCGTGTGTGTTTCAAAAGTGTACAAACTATGATAAGAAAGTAAATTAAGCTCCCCCTGAGCTTGATGAGCTCTCGTATGACATGTAATTAAACAAGAATTACGCATAAATCAATAAATTTTAAATATTCAAATCCATTTTACAAAAACTTACAAAGGTGAGGAGGACGCCGATTGATAATTTTATAAGTGTGAAAAGGTCGAAAGGTCCTCGACACCATGCCGATCATAGATTCGTTAGATTAGTCATTCATTAGTGCAGTGTAGAGCAGTGATTGGTCAATAAGTGACATTTAGTTTACACTTGAGCGTAAAATAGAATTACTAACTATCTCCTTTTTTCTTTCTGTATAAATTATGCTATCTGTCTCACACATCATCTAGGAATTTGGTTAACAAGAATTGCTCATGTGTGCAGTCGCTCTCGACTAGCAAAGATTTTTCGTTTGTTATAGGGCCGAATTTTAAATGGTCAAACTTATCAGACATATGTCTGATAAGTTTGACCATTCAGTCTTATATAAGACTGATAAATTATAATGCGACAGATTTAAAAAATGACAGGTACCTATGATCGCTGACAATTAAGTGACGTTTTCAAATTAGCCATATTTTATTTTCATCATTATCATTATCAGCCAAAGGACGTCCACTGCTGAACATAGCCCCCCCCCCCCCCCCACGGCTTTCCATAGCGACCGATCACTAGTGGTCAGCATCCAGTTTGATCCTGCGATCTTTTTAAAGTCGTTTCTCCATCTTGTTGGTGGATGTCCTACGCTGCGTCTTTGGTCGAAGGGTCTCCAATCTAGAACTTTTCTGCCCCAACGGCCATCAGTTCTTCGCGCTATGTGCCCGGCCCACTGCCACTTAAGCTTTATTTTTTTATTTTGCTCGACGAATATTTCTTATCCGACTATTGTAAAATCAGCCCTTAAACGTATAAAATATCTACTCTTTTTGAATATTATTGTTTGCAGCCACAGATTCAGCCTGACGACTGAGGGGCCGTAGTGTGTCCACACTCCTATTTCCTATCTCGTTTCCGAATCGGCGCCGGCGCAGCACTCAGTGCGGCGAGACCGACGCGACCGCGTGTACGCACCGCGCTTACCGTGATACGTGCGTATTACGATACGAGTGATACAATGCTGCTTTTCGTGGTAAGTTTAATATTCACTTTAAAAATTGTTTATGAAATGACGAGCTTGCTCTTTCGGTCAGGGGAAATCTTGTATTGGGCTTTCAAGTGAAGTACGTGTTATCAAAGTGGTTGCTGATAGTGTGTTTACATACAAAGTTTTCAGATCAGCTGTTTAGTGATATAAGAGTTGGGTAAAGTGTTTGTGAAAGTAAATTCAGTAGGACTATATCGAAATGAACTTTATAGCAAGTTTATCTGCAATTAAAACAATATTTTTAAATTCTTAAAATATCGTATCGTTTTCATATGAATGAATAAAATTAAACAGTCGTTTTTTTAGGGCTCGTTTTTTTATAATTAATTATAATATTTGTCTATACAGTTTTTGTAGCTACAACAACCATTCAAGACTTTCAATCAAATAATGAGATTATATTACGCAACGTGTAACGTTTAACGCAAAACCTGAAAATATATTGATAGGAATCACGAGCAGAATCAATTGAACCACTTTTTAGTATGGGTCACATTTTTCAAACAATCTTCATTTTCCCGTTGCCCTGTCTATATATCAATAAGACAAGCCATCACGTGCGCATACCCGCCGAAATACGTTAACAAGCAATGGTTAGTCCTAAGAACGTAGATTGTTTTAATAATAATAATGTCAGCTCGCGCATCGGCTCGGTAGATACCATAAAAATATTGTCCTAGGGGATAGTACTTCTATGGTGGATACCTACCGAATCCTGACAGAGCATCGTCCAAAACAAGAAATGATCAAAAGTACCAGCAAAACTTAAACACTACATAAAACCTTTAAATATTTTATTTTACTCAGAATTAGGTCAATTAAATTAAAAATAATTTGGGGTGTCTTAGGTTTGGCATTTAACATTACATGTTGTATAATACTCGTATTGCCCACCCGGGAATCCAACTCGCGACCTCTGTGTCGGAGAAGCCAACAGCTGATCTACCAGGCCACGTAGACTCGTGTTACTGATCAAGATCAGCTGTTACTTCGAATGCGTATGATTTGCATAATAAGGTCACTGGCACGAAGGGAAAACGAGCCAACCGCGACGTCGAATGCTTGGGTTCCGTAAATAAATGAAATTCATTTTGTTAGTTATAATGAGCAAATTAAGAAAAAGAGTTATTTTTTGAAGAAGACATTAAATATTTTTTCAACACACTTGTTCAAAACTACGGTTTTATTCCACCGATTTTTGGTTCGTATTCCTAGATATTAAACACGCGTGCTTTTTAAGTATATTATTGAACGAGTGCCTTTAGTTTATTTACCCGGCCAATTTACATGTGTACCCTAGTACTAAGTCGTAACGTAAGTAAGAAGAAGAAGAAGCGATATAATTTGGTCGGGTTATAATTTATTTTAGCAACAAACATTTAGTACCTACCTATTTATGCGTAAAGTTACAGTATCTACATTTTTATTTTAATAAATGGTAAATCCAGCTGTATAACTAAACAAAAACAATCAAATTCATTTAGAAATTATTTCTTAAATTTGTGATTTTTCCTTGCAAGTGTGTTGAAAAACGTCGTATGAAATACGTGTGCCTGTGACCATAATATACGCAGCTTTCTTATGGCGCACTCGCCTCCGCTCGTGCGCACACAATTTCGTCTTGTATATGGTCAACTTAGCACACTTGTATCATAATGTACAATTATTGCACTTAAATCTTTAAAATATTTCTTATGCGTAGCGTAACCAAAAGAAACTGAACTCGTGTGTAGTTGCAAAATGTTGGTTACTTTACTGCAAAAATGTAATTGTGAAATTCATTATCATTATTACCCGTACTACATGTTACTTAAATGGGCCACAAGACAAATTAGGAACATCTCTATGAGTTCGTCCAAAAAAGAGAATATTTTATAACCATTTATAATGGAAGTTAAATATTGGGAAACTTGTAATGTCCAAATTGTGAATACGCTTATTGCGGTTTCGTGCTACGTTTCTAAAGAGTGATCGGGCTTTTTTATTTTTGATGTAGTTACGGAACCCTAATCAACTTATTGCATGAACAAAACCAGTACGTAAACATCCAAAAACAAGATCACACACGGCGAGCGAGATGTTACGAAACGCTCGACTCGGAAGCGAACCTTACACCTTGGCACCAATTTTGGCACTAGGTCGGAGTGTGGGAAAACTAAATATCCTCATTTATCACCAATAAGTTAAATTAATATATGAGTAGCTACAGGTATTGCAAACATATATTACGCAAAGTACCTTTACTGATTAATAAAGTAAAGTTAGCCTGTAACGTCCTACTGCTGGGCAAAGGCATTTACTCATTTACTAAAATATATGTATAATTAGAGATTAACTTAACTTTAGTTTATTAACTGGGCCAATTTATTAAAGCAAAGAAAGTATTTACATTCAGCCCTTTCGAAATAAATATCTTAAATTTGAGTTTGCCGTTTGCTAGAAACGTTCGATTTGGATTGTTCTGCAAATCAATTATTGTTTACCACAGTAAAAACTGACTTCAATAATAAAATGCACCATAAAAGTCTTAAACTCTTGACTCCATAAAAAGAGGACTCTATTTTAGGCGAACAATTTTTTTTTTGAGTCGGTGCCATTGCATTGGGCATCTATAGAATTATCCATCAGGGTACCGATTCCAAAAATAAATGGTTCCTCTAAAATGGAATCCATTATTTTAAAGTTGCACCTTTTGAGTAGGTTACAAAGAACCTTACACAAAGTTCCGGCGTCATAATCACTGAACTCCTAAAGCGTTTAGGAGTTCCACCATCAGCTAACCTCCACATAATGGTGACGTGACTATCAGACGTAAAGAAATGTCAACATTAAGATACTAATACAAAAACACTGTCTTTAAAATTTGAAGGTTTCCCTAGAATAATCCAATAAAATTGTTAAACTGGTCCACATAATTATCTCCGAGCTATGAGGTAACATACATACAAAGAAACATACAGTCGAATTGGTAACCTCCTCCATTTTGAAGTCGATCAAAAATATGGTTAATTTATTGACTAATAATTACCTATCTGTGATTATAAATATATTCTCTACATACACGTGATCAATTACCCTACTTAACCAGATGTACCACAGAACATTTGCAACATCGCTTACCCACGAAAGAGCAATAAAAAGTAACCCAGATAAACACATTGACAACTCACCAGTGGTTAGTGCGACATTGATAACATCGCAGTGAACAATGACGCATTTGAGTTATAAGCAATGAATGAGCAAGTAGAATTAGTTAATTGCACCAATTGATTAGAATCCAGTATCAGATCTGCCCAGCTATGAAATATGTTTGCAAAGGAAAAGGATTGCGAGCTATGATCGAGCAGATAATTCGATATTGTTTAGTAAAATCTACGCACATTTCGAAATGATATACAAAAGGAAGACATTAAACTCAAAGAAGATTAGGCACGTATGCAAATTAAATCATCGCATAACCCTAAACACGAGCTAGGTCGAACACATAGTGAAAACTAATTAACATACAACGATCAAGCAAGAAATTCTATATTATCTAATACTACGTAACCAGAATGATCGTGAATTCGTGGATGTCTACTTAATCGTCAATAACTATACCACACATAAATTTATTTGTTTGTCTCTAAACGTTGTAAGAAAAGCAACCAATAAAATAATGAAAGCTGGTACGATAATATTTAAGAGTGTTTTTTTTGACCGTAGATTTTTCTAGCATTACGTCGATATTAGACCTTTGTTTTTCATTCGAACAGACCTTACTTTTATCTCTTGTTAAACCCATTATACTTTTATATCCTCAGATACCCGTCCTGCTCTTGAGCTCCACCGTCAACTCGCAAACTTACCTCGGCCAGAAGCGGTCTGCCGCCTCTGAGTCCCAAATAAAGTTCGCCGTCGAAAACAAATACGACCAGACCGGCCCTGGGGCGAAAACACCAGAATACGCCTACAACACGTTCAAAACGTTGGAAGATGCTCTAATAGGTTACTTAGACGATCCAGACACAAAACTACCAAAACACGAGCGAGCGATCGCCGAACAGAAGTTGCTGGGAGCTCAGAAAGGGTACCAGATAAAAGAGAGCCCTGTATTTTTGTCAAAGTATCCAGATGTGAGTTTGTACTACAATCCGAAGGTGCAAGCGATGTATCCAAATGAGCAAAAGACATACGTGGGTTACGACAAGAGTGTGGAGCTAGAGAAGACAACAGACCCATATAGGTATAGCTACCAGAAGATTCAGTCGGTAAAGGGCAGTCCCCTTAACTTGGCGCATTACACAAGAAACCCGGAATTCAACCCAAACCCCCAGTACAGTTTCTCTTATGGAGTGCACGTAAGTAATTACCTTTATTCATCATCTTATCACTTTCCATGCAATACCACTGCATCCACTCTTTACAAAATCATTAATTATTGTTAATGAATACTAATATGAAAATGCTGCAAAATTAGCCTCTACATCTGAAACATTTGCGATTTTGCTCATGAATAAAATGTCAAAGAGCAATCATAGTTCCAAAACAAGTTTTAAATAAGAAATCAATAAATATTATTTATTGCACAAAACACAGGATACAAAAATATAATATAACATACGAGTACAAATCACAAGTACAAATATTGGAGGTCTTATTGCTAGACAGTTATTATTTTGTTAAAGCGGTGAGAATGGTAGCAAGGTGCAAAATGGTATTTTTTAAATATATCATATTTAAACTTTAGAAATAGTTTAATTATATTCTCTAAATGAAAGGAGACTCTATCTTTCTTAACGAGAAAAGAAATATTTATACCAAATCAATTCTATTCTCTCGTAGGATCCTGTTACTAACTTAAACACATGCTAATAAATAAGGTAGGACCAATTAAATATTTCAAAATGCATCGGTCTCAATTGCAAAGTGCCATTGTTTTTATTAAAACTCTCTTGCATTAATCTCCTTAACAATAGAATTTGTTTTCATATTGTATTGTTGAATAGAAATGGCATCATCATCGTGACAGCTACCTCTTTTTTGTATACACATCTTGCATCTTATAATGGAGCACCGATAGTTTTTGTATTTTTTACTAATTTGCATGATGAGCTTGACAAAATCTGAAATGTGGTACCTACTGTTTGCAAAATGTGGATTGCAGACATGCCTGTAATAAAATGTAACATCAAGTTATAGTATTACATAAACGGAGGCCGAAGGAAACAAGGTCGGATGTCGAAAACTCACCCAGAACTCGCGCTACGCAATTTCTTCGTCTGATTCAAAAAATAATATCAAAATATTCTCGTGAAAATATATATTCCATCCATGTGCTGTATAAGCCCTAAAAATGTAGAAGTTCACCACTTGTGTTGCGAAGGATGTTTTTTGCGTTGGTAAAGAGATATTTTAGTATGCTAATAAAGAAGATTCGAATTTGATTAATTTCATCACAAAGAAAAAATGTGTAAGTCCAAACTTCGCTAAGAAATCACGCGGAACCTCATGTACGGACAAAATCACGTCAAGGTAAACACTGCGGTATCTTATTCAGTTGTAATAAGGGCTAGTTGCTAGCTAGCTAGCTGATGTTCCGGCCACTGTACTTACTTCATTCACAATCTCAAAGTATTTGACTGTTGTGAAAAGCCACGTGGTGGAACCAATCGTGAAATGGTGCGCCGGAGTTCTTGCGCGTTTAGCAATCGTTGACGCGATGCAGTTAGGCCACTCTTCCCGGATGCCGCCTATTGTTTGAACGTTACTCAATTAATTACCAATTGGGAAAATCATGTTAACTGCTAAATGTATTTTGAGGAAATATAAATCAAAGTGTCAATGACCTCTGAAAAATGATAAAATAATGATAATTAGATTATTTACTGAATTCAAGACACCTTTGAATTTGCTATTTGTTCAAAAACGTTCATATCAAATGATCAAAAGTTAAAAAATGATTTGATGACACTAATTAGTGTAATTTTAGTACATACTTACCTACTAACTATAATGTTTCTATGGTGTGAATGATTATTAAAGGAGAGGGCTTCAACCTGTATTAAATTTAATTAAATTTTGTAATCGATTGAATTTACCTTAACTGTATTAATTTGTGATTTTATTATTGTATGCTCTAGCTAGAGGCAGGCCACTTTACTTTTGTTTAACATTTTAACCTGTTATCCACAATAAAGATGCTTTTGATGATTCTTCATGACTATAGTTGCACTAAAATAGCTAAAACATTATCTCATCAATGTGCTAGCTAGTGTTTCGTAGGGAACAAGTCTCATACCTGTCAAAACCTGTAATGCGTTAAGGCAATTATTCAATAGCCTAATATGTACACTTTGGCAGTTTAATTACAGCGGGTTATTATGTTATTTTACGAATTCAGGAAATAAGTATTTTACAAATGAATAAATACTTATATGTATAACAAGACGTTGAATATAACCTTTATGAATTTTAATTCAGCTGTCTACCTTAAGTGATTAAGGCTCATTAAGTATTTATTTAAGTCATATTTAAATTATATTTCGTTCACCCTGGCACGTAAATTATTTCGTTCTGTAAGGAGTACTAAAGTTATCGAAATAAGGAGGTTAGCATAAAATAATAACTCAAAGAGAGAGATGATACGATCCATACCACCTACATATGATAAAAATCTCAACAAATATTTTATTATATCATACTTCGTGTCTAAGTATTACTTCTATCAGTCTCTAATTGATATGCTACGTATTGGTGCTAGAGTTTTATTTAAAGCAAATATATTTTTACACCATGTCCGTTTTAAAACACGTCCTGTTGCATTCACTTATATCAAGTGAAAGTGCACTTTAATTATCTGTCTACGTTGTAAGCAAATGAGTAATATGGTTTTATTTCTTAAGGCAAAATCCATTCTTTTACCCCGCCGGGTTTCCGATTGGCCTCACATATGTAATGTTCTTTACACTATCTATACTAATATTAGGTCTTAAATACTCTTTTTCATTAAGTATTTGTAACATAAAGTTAGTATAAATAAGTACAGTAAGCAAGGTTAAGTATATGGTTTATGTGAAACTCGTTACGCGAATAACACAGAGCATTCAAAGTTGTAAGGATTTTTATGTTTTTAACATTACCTTACTACCAAGGTTCCCTTTTCCTGGCGCGATCAAAATATGATAACAGTAACCTTAATGCCCTGAGAAGCTCTCATTCAACTAACAGCTCGTTTAAAAACAATGGAATTACAATTTAATATCACGTTTACGTTTCAAACGCCACGCCTCGGATGTTAGCAAATTATACGTTCCGCTAGATTTAATAGAACAATTAGGTATTATAGTTGGTAAATATGGATAACTTCTTAGCAGTTTCACGACTTATCTGCGCAAATAATGGATATTCCGTAATAACTTTCATCACATGATTAATCAATACCTATAATTATTACCTCTATTTATATTAATATTATAAAGCTGAATAGTTTTTTTGAACGCGCTATGAACTCAGGAACTACAGAACCGATTAAAAAAAGTGTTGGATAGCATATTTTTAGGAAGGCTTTAGGCTAAAAACCAGAACGCTGCAACGGTGAAGGAGAAAATTCAAAATGCGCGGGTGCAGTCGCGGGGGACCGCTAGTAAAACAGTAGGTACAAAAAACCGGCCAAATGCGAGTCGGACTAGCGCACTGAGGGTTCCATGCCAACATTAACTGAATTCGGCAATCCACTTAGTAAAATACCACAATATTTTGTTGACGGCAAATATAACTTTGTTTTTCATAGTGTTTGTACGAAGTACAAAGTTATGTTTGCGGTTGTTGAAAATGTGCTATATCTCAAAAACTTTTCGTTCGATTCTATCCAAACCAATTTTCGTTGAAAGTGTTTGTTATGATCTACATTATATATTTGGTTCAAAATTTACACTCGCTTAGTTTAGAAGTTAGATGGGGGGACGCCCATTTTTCCACTTTGGAAGCGTCTGGCTAAGAAACGTTAGACTTTAAAAGAAAATAGTTTTAGGAACCTCTATGTCATTTTTAAAGACCTATCCGTAGACGTATAGGTTTGACTAAAAAAATTTTTTTCGGTTTTAGTTTCATGTATGGAAGCCCCCCCTTAAATATCATTATTTTTTATTTTTTGTATAAGAATCGTAAAGCGGTTAACAGGATGCATATCTCTACCAAATTTCAACAGTGTGATGCTCACAGTTACAGAATTAATTGACTGTGACATACGGACGGACAGACAGACAGACAGACAGACTTGACGAAACTATAAGGGTTCCGTTTTTTGCCATTCGGCTACGGAACCCTAAAAAGTCAATGCATTTTAAAAGCTAGTACGAGTATGTTATTAGTTGTAGAGCAAACAAAAATATGCCACTCCTGATTTGGTATAATATTTATTTTTGTAATTTAGCCGCTCAGAGAATGTCAATATAACGTTTCCATTTTTGTCATAAAACCTAATGGCAAAATATCAGGAAGTTTGTCATTTCTTCCATACATTTTGTGTCAAAATTATAAACGTCAAAATATGAGCGGCTAAGCTATAATGTTCATAAGTTCGTCATAGTCTAAAATAAAAATGAACAAAATATCTTATGACGACCTGTCTGATCAAAATACATGTCTATTAATCAGATCTCATGAAATCGATAGGAATCGATATTTAGACGACGTATCGATAGAGATTGACATTGATTCGAATGTTTGAAATCGATAACTATCTCGTTCGCGATCGAATATTTGTTTTCACTCACGTTTCATTAAGGCTATACGAACTATAGAATCGAAGGCTCTACTTATAATAACAGAATGGTATCGTTTTTAAAACTGACAGTGTAAATACAATGACTAGCGGTCCCCCGCGACTTCGTACGCGCGTTTTGAATTTTCTTCCTCCTCTCCCGGTGCATTCTGATGTACTATAGCCTTAAGTCTTTCTCGATAAATAAGCTATCCAACAGACAAAAATATTTTTTCAAAACGGTCCTTTGATGAGCGCGTTTAAACATACAAACAAAAAAACTTTTTAGCTTTATAATAATATTTTAAAAATAATGTTTGACATACTAGCTATCCATATAACAAATAGTATTACTATCGCACGCAATAATGAAAACCAACAAAAAGATTGTATTTAGCTCTACTATAATTTGCGTAAAGAATAGAAAGAAATTAGTTTTCGTACTAAAAGTAAATGAAATGAAATGATATTCATTTAGTACGAAAACTAATTTCTCTTCTCAGGACCCAGCCAAAAACGTAAGCCTACAACAATTCAGAGAAGATTTGCTAATGTGTGTGACACCTAATGTGCAGTCGCCAGCACATCAGGTTACCCAATTTTGTTGCAAACTAGCCCTTATAACAACTGCATAAGATACCGCAGTGTTTACCTTAACGTGCTGTTGTCCGTACAAACTTGAAACTCATGAAAGTGGATCAATGTTGATCACCAAAACGTACTCCGAAATTAAGCACCCATTGCGCATTCCATAAGAATCTTGTTACGAATAGATTGAACATAAATCGCGATGTAGAGAATGTGGAATTCATTGCCACTGTAGGAAGTAACACAGCGGAGGTGTGGCTGGCCCTTACGCAAGCGGGTATACTCGACTGCCGAGCACGTACATTTGCGTATCGAATTACGTATGCGAGTTGGAAATAAATGACACGTTAATATTATTTGCTGGACTTGTTAATGCGTTTTTTGTATTATTCAGTTTTTCGATAATTAATGGAACCAAGCGTTTTTTTACGGTATTTAGAAGCAACAAAATTTTAAAATTTAACTAAATATTTTTTCCATTTTATATCAATGAAAAAAGTAATCATTTATATTGTCCTAAACTGAATACCATCCTGTTTTTTTAATGGCACGCCTTTTAAGTTATTCAAACTTATTTAGTCACCCTAGCCGATTTCGACTACGGTGGCCAATCTCAACGACTAACCGACTGCGCGGGACATATTATAGTGCACAAGTGTGTGCGCAAACACAGGTGCACTCTCTTTTCCTTACACTCTCATAGCCCGATGGGACAGCAATCTGACACGACCGGAGAGAGTTCAGGCGCAAGACCAACGGCTTTACGTGCTTTTCCGAGGCACGGGGGTAAAACACCGCCAACTTCCAAACTCCGGGCTACCCTAAGAATTTCTGAACAGAAAAACTCAGGTACATATTTTTGGCCCGACCCGGTCGGGTTCAATCCCCGGGTCGGGCGCAGCCGTCGCTTTAAAGTGCGACCCTCCTACCGCTGCGCAACAGAGGCAGTTAAAACTTATTTATGGTAGTCGATTATACACATTGATAACGTAACGTAATTTTGCGAAAGTACTTAACTCAACAATTCAAAAACATACGTTCAGGTACAGATAAATGACCTTCGTAACGATTTGTCCTTTCGACTGTCAATCAGGAACTCCTATAATTTAGAACAATTACTAAAACGCTTAACGATATTTCAGGTACAGTCAGGCATATAGTTAATTAAGCTTATATTTTGAGCGGGTCTAAGTAAAAGCTTTTGTTTTTAAACCTCCTTCAGAGGTTATGTAATTTTAATTTATGATCTGTTGATCATGAAAGGCCGTGGGTGCCTATCACGACTCAGTCTGTGTCTGCTTATCGGGCCCTCCGGAGGGAAACCCGTTCGTCAAGGCCAATCAAGTCACGTTTTTAGTTCTGGCAGTTATTTTTTTTACCTTGCGTAATTAATATGAATTAAAACTGATTTTCAAAGATCGCAAATTTTGGAGACCTTAATCTTAACAATAACCTACTTGCAAAGTAAAAGAGACATGGCTCATTTGATACTTAAATTCAATTTTCTTCTGGTTCCAACTTTTATAGTACCTGTGAAAATCCTTACGTTATTGTATGACAGGGAATATCAGCTACTGAATCTTCGATATTGGTTCTATATTTTTTTCCCAATATCTCTCCTCTCCTGGATTGTTCAACATCATCATCAGCCAAAGGACGTCCACTGCTGAACATAGGCCTCCCCTACAGTTTTCCACAGCAACCGATCACTAGCGGTCTGCATCCAGTTTGGTCCTGCGATTTTTACAAGGTCGTTCATGTTGTCGGTGGACGTCGACGTCGGCAATATTGTTCGTCCAGTTTTTTAGGGTTCCCTAGCCGGATGGCAAAAAATGAAACCCTTATAGTTTCGTCAAGTCTGTCTGTTTGCCTTAATGTCCGTCCGTATGTCACAGCCACTTTATTCTGAAACTATTGGTATTATACAGTTGAATCTTGGTAATTAGATGTATCCTGTTAACCGCTATACAATTCTTATACAAATAATAAAAAATAATGATATTGAAGGGGTGCTCCCTACATGAAACTAAACCTATTTTTTTTGTCAAACTTATGCGTTTAGGGCGTCTATGGATAGGTCTTTTGAAATGACCTAGAGATTCCTAAAAACTTCTTCCCTAAGAGTCTAACGTTTGAGAGGTATACGCTTCCAAAGTTGTTAAATGGTCGTCCCCCCATCTAACTTTTAAACTAATCGACAGAAACTTTCAACAAAAATTGGTTTGAACGAGATCGAACTAGTAGTTTACGCAAACATAAACGATGTTATTTTTGCTGTCAACAAAATATTGTGGTATTTTGGATAAGTGTAAGTTAGTGGATTCCTTAATTCAACTCTTAGTGTGCGAGTCCGACTCGCACTTGGCCGTTTTTTTTTACAATTATGTGTACTAAGACTTTATATCAGATATTACATAACTAACTGTACTCAAAGGATTGGCAATTTTAGCATGTTTGCCTTTCGACCTCAAGGCCGCAAAAGGCAGTGCAAAGATAACAATCGTTTAGGCGTTCCTATGAAGCAGATACCTTTGCCGACATTACTGATTATTACTACATGCCTTTGTTTGTTACGCTAAGTATTCTGTGGCAATGTGTAACCTTAATAAGTATAATTAGATGGAATATTTGTACTGTACTTCATGTTTGCGAATTTTTCAACAGTGTTTTAATGGTAACGCAGTATTTACCTACTTAGGTTCTTTTTAGGGTTCCGTAGCCGAATGGCAAAATACGGAACCCTTATAGTTTCGTCAAGTCTGTCTGTCTGTCTGTCTGTCCGTCCGTATGTCACAGCCATTTTATTCTGTAACTATAAGCATTACACTGTTAAAATTTGGTAGGAAGATGTATCCTGTTAACCGCTTACTGATTCTCATACAAAAATTAAAAAATAATGACATTCAAGGGGGGGCTCCCATACATGAAACTAAAACCAAAAAAAATTTTTTTAGTCAAACCTATGCGTATGTGGTGTCTATGGACAGGTCTTTTAAAATGACATTGAGGTTTTTAAAACCATTTTCTTTTAAAGTCTAACTTTTCATAGATAGACGCTTTCAAAGTGGTAAAATGGGCGTCCCCCCCATCTTACTTCTAAACCAAGCAAGTGTAAATTTTGAAAAAAATATGTCATGTAGACCTTAATAAATACTTTCAACGAAAATTGGTTCGGACGGGATCGAACGAGTAGTTTATGAGATATAGAACATTTTCTTCAACCGCAAACATAACTTTGTACTTCATACAAACACTATGAAAAACAATATTATATTTGCAGTCGGCAAAATATTGTTCTATTTTACTTAGTAGAAGTAAGCGGATTCCCTAATTCAGTTAAAGTTGGCATGGAACCCTCAGTGCGGGAGTCCGACTCGCACTTAGCCGGTTTTTTTAACAATACAGTCAAAATCTCTTATAATTGATGTAAACTGGGTTATTTACTGACCAATACCTATTCTGTCTCTAGGAAGTCATTGTTTAAAAGGCAATTAGGAACAATTATTCATGCAACGATTCGTTGTTTCAATTACCAAGTCTTGCCGTTCTAATATTTTTTCCACAACATTTAATTTAACTGTGTCTGTTTAATTTCTTGGTACTAATGTATATTAAATGAAACCTGTGGTATAAATAGCAAAAATATTTTTTGTGAGAAAAAGATTTGAGTAAGATTCAATTAAGTAGGAGTCAAAGAAAATAAAAAATAGCTTTAACCCTACATTACATACTCTAATTCATATCAATTCAATCAATTCTATAAGCGTCACGCAATGACGTATTCATAAGAGACCACAAATTTCGGTCTGACAGCACGGTAGCTCAATTGGTAAGACCGTTTGGCCCGATCAGCCAAGAGGTTGCTGGTTCAAGTCCCGCCCGAGCGCAAATTTTTGGTTTCTTATATTTCATCTTTATGAACTAATTAGTTTTTTTAAAAAACCACGTTTTAAGTATTATTTTACCTATAATTTGTGATCTGAAACTGTCTGCCTTCTCTCTTCTAACACCAATGTTCAAATGCCGATCATATTCACAAAATTCCAAATTTAAATTTCCAGGACAAACTGACAGGCGACTCGAAATCTGCGCAAGAATCTCGGCAAGATGGCGTCGTACGCGGGTTTTACACGTTCCGCGACGCGGACGGGAAACAGCGCACCGTCGAGTACACAGCGGACGATGCACTTGGATTCAGAGCCATCGTTAAAAGGACTAATAGCAATAGCCAATAGAAGAGCCCCTGAGAACTTTAGAGCGCGTACGCAATGATACGTATGGTGAATTTACGGAGGAAAAACAAAACATACAAATCGGAATTGGATGAGTACGAAGGCGTCTATGCAACTAGGAAGCTAGAACGACCAAACTAGATCACATTCACAAGATAGGAAAGAATAGAAAACATTACAGTACCGTTACTATGAGTTTACGATGGTTTTACTCGCTAGCGACGACGTATAACAGTCTATGGAAAATTGCACAGCGCCTCTAGCGGTCACTGACAGAACTAAAATTTTCCATACCTACAAAAAGTTACGTCGTCGCTAGCGAGTACATAAACTCATGGTAACGGTACAGATGAGTGCAAAAGCAGCCTTAATCTTTGATATTTATTACAGTCAAAGGCATCCTAATACTTATTAGGATTTATTATATAATAGATAAAACTTGGAAAGGAGAAAGTGGAGAATACGCTCGATGCGATGAATGAAGTACGTAATGTCAAAAATGGAACTACAATTTTTTCGTGAACTTTGTTGTAGATAACAGTCATTAAAATATTAGAATTTAATTAAGTTCATCGAACAGGTGACAGTTAAATAAGCTTCTTTGCTTCCCTAGGGGTCTAACATGCACGCCAATCGATCATTTATGGTGGCAATCGATAAATATAACCATATTTATAATTTTAACAGGTTTTACAAACGTTAATGTATTCATTTGTTTTTAAAAGCAATTGGGATTGCCCTAACAAGTGAACACAATGTGGGAAAACATGACGTTGTTTATGAAATAAAATTATTTTATCGACGCGATAAACGATATCGAGGCATGCATGTTAGGCTTATAGAACGGTAATTCATTAAGATTATTGTGAACATATTAATAATTTAGGAGAAGGTGATGCACAGGATCACCTACTCCTAAATTATTAATATGTTCACATCCACGAATAATCATAACTTTGTTAGATTTAAACCATTTAAACAATTATCTGTAATCACATCAATTATGATTATAAATTAAGCAATAATATTTAAGTAAGAACTCAAGTGTAAGATTTACACTTGTGTTTTTAGCTTCTTCTGGTGACACTTTGCAAATTAAATAATATCATGTGTAACCAAGAGATGTTTTGGTCATAATTCTGAATAAATTATTATAAACCTATAGTCTACAGATTCTAGCACACTCTTTTGTAAATTAAACTCTGCGTAATTACAGTACTGAACTAGACAGGCTGAAATTTTAATCAGTACCGAATTTTTGTGTAAAGACTCCACTGAAGAATACATGAACGAACAACTTTTACTATAGGGGATTATATTGAAATCGAGAAAAAAATCTGCTGTTCCATAAATTTTGACCGCGGGCCAACTGATTTTTTTTGTATGGAAGAGCGGTTTTTTTGTCGATTTCACTATTGCCCCCATAGTTAAAGTTGTTCATATTCATCAGTGGAGTCTCAACACAAAAAAATTCGGTACTGATTAAAATTTCACCCTGTATTATCTTAACTGTTAGGAAAGCCATTGTAAGAAGTGCCAATAAATCAGGAATCTTAGATGATAACACTCTTTTTAAATGCAAATATTTCTTAGTGCTTTTTTGGAGTATTATTTATTTCATTAGATTTTTCGTTGTGACCTTAGTCGTCTTGATAGTTGTACCAGAACTTATACAGATCTGATTTCAGATACATATTTTTTTTACGAAGCCCTGATGACCAGGAGCTCTATTTTTGAATCACTTGCTTGGATATGGCGTGTGATTTTCGTTCAAAACCAAACTAAATTTCCAAGAAAACCGAGCAACATAGTTAATAATGTACTTACAATATTTAGTAATATTCTTTTAATCACTCCTGAGTGGAATTAAATTGTTTTTCATTCGATAATCGGACATTATTAATTGAATTTGACACGCCGTTTTGGTGCGAGTGATTCAATTAATAATGTCCGAATCTGATATCTGATATCTGATATCGGATTCACCGAAAAATATTTTGCCCAAGTTCATTTCACCGACCAAATATTTTTCTTCATAAGATCGATGTAACATTTAGTGCGCCTTCATATTAGAGCGACAGCAGCGCGGCAGAAGCGGATGCCCATACATTAACAACAGCGTCACTGCTGCTATATATGTATGAAATTATCAGCAGCGCGACTGTCGCACGACCGTCGCGCCATAGTATGCTCGCGCTGCTAAAGTCGACTAATTGTGAAAGCGCTCTAAAAGGAACGTTAAGTAAAACTAGGACGAAACGCTATCAGAGGCTAACAATGATACATTTACTTTATTTAAAATTTGTCTTCCTTTTAACTTTGTAAATAATTGTATAAATATTGTACCTACATAAGTTATAAATAAGGGATTAGCGTGTAACTTAATGTTAACTCATTTTTTATACTATACATCTTCCTGCTATTAAAATAAATAAATAAATGTCTATATAGTTTGAATTTAAACAATATGACTTATATTATCTACTTTATGAGTACCTACCTAATTATAAGCCAAACCTAGGGTACGTAAGAGCACAGAAGATAAATAATAGTACTAGGAATCCATTAGAATAAATTGTTATAATTTTTCTAAACACCTGTAGGTAAGATTTAACAAAATTGTATGATTTCGACGGCGAATGCATTGAAATCTTTTAATGGCATTGTTCTCATGTACGAGTAAGTGACCTAGTAAATAAGTCTTAGTGAGCATAAAGATCTTTAAACCTTAATAGCAAATAATAATTATGCTAGTAGCAGCCCAATAACCAGGCTGCAGGACCGATTAAAAAATAGTTTTGGATATTTTTTTTGAAGTGAAAACTTCTTTAGCGGCGTTGAGCACTTTTGTGGGATGGGGGAAAAATGTGAAACTCGCGTCAGGACACGTGGGCTGATCGAAAAACCGTAAGACGGTTGGCGAAATTATGAATGTAAGTTGATTTTTCTGAGAGATAAACTTTTAAATGTAATTTAATATAATATAAATTGAAATATTTGTGTACGATAGCGCAATAAATAAATATTGTATTCTATAAAAATAATATATTATTATTATTATTGTATTCTATCACAAAAATGATAGTACTTTTATATTGATAATAACTATTCCAAAAAATCAAAAATGCACAACGTTGATATTCAAGTTTTCACTTCTGCCGGCACTCCCGGAGTGCTTTCACAGTTTTTTTTTTTATCGGGGAAGGTTTTAGGCTAAAGCATCACGCTGCGAGAGGGAAGGGAGGGAGAGAACTCAAAACACGCGGGTGCAGTCACAGAGGACGGCTAGTTTCTTAAAAAAGTACTTCAAAAGCGATTCATCAGTATAACGCCTGCCCACTTCAACACGGCAAGAGCACAGCTGCGATAAAGCTTGCGTATATGTACACTACAAGCGATACATTTTTACTTTAACGTAGTAATAATGAATGAATGAATTATAATTTTCTCATGTTTGCAAAGAAAGAGTACATATTTTAACAGTGTAATGCTTATAATTACAGAATAAAGTGGCTGTGACATACAGACGGACAGACAGACAGACAGACTTGACGAAACTACAATGGTTCCGTTTTTTGCCATTCGGCTACAGAACCTTAAAATCTTTATTGCACGAAACACGTAGAAAATAATGGAATTAATTTTAAATTTTACAAGTGTGAACTTGTTGTTGTCTTATTTGTTAGTATAGTAGGTATCTAGGTAGGTATTTATTTGATACTTTTTAACCCCCGGCGAATAAAGAGCAGGGTGCTATAAGTTTATCGTGTCTGTCTGTGTATTTGTGTATTTCGTAGCGCCCAAACGGATGAACCGATTTTCATTTAGCCATGAGTCAAGTTTTTAAGCCATGTTTCATGAGATTCTCAATCAATCAAATTTGTAATTTTGATCTATTACATGTAGATCCAACGATGGTACCGGAGTTTAAAAAATTCGCCAGGATATAATATTCATAATAACACAGGTATTTTTTCTGCCAAAACTTGTCACGGCTAAACGGATTTGTGAGCGTTTAGCTACCGGCCCATTGTCACCATTGTTGTAGAGTATGGGATTAAGTTAAGATGACTTGCGGACATTGATACTGTGACGAGGGATCGGTGTGGTGTCGTGGTATTTGTGGTTGGTTTGCTTTGTAAACGAGATGTTTTGATTTTGATCGTTTAGTTTTATTGTATTAGGTTTAAGTTTAGCTAAGAACCAAATATAAAAAATATACAGGTGTAAGAAAATTAACTGCATTCATTCTCGGTGGGGATTCTGTTGCTAAAATACGTATATATAATATAACTTTAAATATTGGAGCAACATCGAAGATCCCAAAAATTATGTTGACTTCACCATTGGTACAAACTAGTATCAGCTGATCGGCACTCTCGTATAGGAGAGTTAAAAAAAATGATTACGATTTTGATCCCATACAAAAACTTGTTGTATTTGACCATCAAAATGGAATACTCCAAGAAGGAATGCAGGTATTTTTTATAGACCCCACCCTATATACAAGAAGTCAGGGTAAATAAATTGATTGTGAAGTTGCCTACTTGTAACAGACATAGTGCGACTCAAAAAAGGTAAATATAATAACAGTAAAAATATTTAGAAGGAACCTTGTTCTGCGGGCCTAAGATGCGCCCCCATGTATCATTTATCGCGGCAATCGATAAATTTCAAATATGATTTTTATTTTTTTTTAAAAAGTTTTTTACTAACTTTTTTATATTAATTTGTTATTATAAGCGATTAGGATTTATTTACAAGTGAAAAATTTATAATATTAGCTGGCCGATTAAACTGCTTCTGCATCTAACCACTCAACCAATTTTAGACGCAACAGCTATACAAAAATACATGTACCTACATGTATGTTTGTATAGCTTATACGGCTGTTAAGCAATCAATTCTTCATTGACGTTTTGGGCGTTGAGTTAAAATACGACGCAAATTGATTAATTGCAACAGTTGTTATCTCTTATCAGATGCGATACGAGTATCAGTATCCAACACAAGCAATGATAAATGCCATGATTTTTATTTAACTGATTTGGGACACGATTGCGAAACTCCCAATGACTTTGGTTAATGAGGCCAACATTTTGATAACACATGTGTCTTCAAACCTAATACTTATGTTTTAATAAATTACTGTGACTTGGCACTGAACTGGAAGACCGGCTGTAGGCGTAGGGTATTAGCAAAAAATAAAAACAACCGTAGCGCCTAAATATAGGCGCTAAGGTTGTTTTTACTTTTTGCTAATACAAAGCAATAGCTTTTACTAAGAGTAAGTATTAACCGTTTAGCCGCTACAAGACAACTTTGCTGTTACACAAACGATATGTCACTGTCATATTGTAAAAACCGCGTGAAAACAATCTTACTTACCGCGGCTTTAAATCCGTGAAATTGTAATCTGACGATTTGTTGTAAAAACCTGTACCAAACTTCATACATTACTATTATAACTTAACGATAGATCGTCCAGCGTCCTGCTAGCAGGATTTTTTGTACTTCCGGAAGGACGCATTTTTATTGAGTCACAGTTCCATTTTGGCGAACATTATAATACGCGTAAAATATTTGGAGTTATTGTGCATGTTCACGAAGAAAACAAAGTACTAGTGCGATGGAATACTGACGGAAAATTAACTAATATTCCCACTTTGTTGATAAATCCAGCGAATGACAAGTCAGGTAGGATTTCTTCATAATAAAAAAAATATTAAAAAGGAATGTCATGTTGGTGTTTGAAGTTTATAATTTAAGAAATACAATAAAAAAATAATTTTGCGTTGTTTTTTTTTACACCCTTGCATGGTCTGGATCATTCGCAATGCAAATTAGTAGGACTATATTGAATTTCTTAGGAGGGCGATAAAAAGTTCACTGGGTAATCTAGTATTTTATGAAAGCAAACCAATGTTTACAACCCCTGGTAATACGAACGCTCAAGGTCAAGGTCACCGTACTGCCGGAAGGACCAGGAGCAGATTTCATACAAACCGCGTACTTCCAGCAGGACGCAGGTTCCGTCTTCCAGCAGGACTTTTTGAAAAAATCGGACGTCCTTCCGGAAGCGCTTCCAGCAGGACACGGGGTCGGACGATCTATCATTAAGCTGAAATGACGAATTACTAGGTTAAGTAGCGGGATGTGAAGCTATAAGGTTGACATGTAAGTACTAGGTAATAAAAACGTAAATTCAAGACCATATCGAGCTTGATTACAATAGATTGACAGATTATAATTTACCGGATTTAACCCCGTTAGATTGAACATTTGCGTTTTTTTATATTACGGTTACAGACACCGATACCGACATAACACTGTCAAAGGTAATTCGGTAGGTTTAAATGCCTATAGAATATATTGGTATTTATAAAAAACAAAACTTACTATTCCGTGACAAGCCAATTGCAGCCAGATAAAAAAAGCTTCTTCTCCCTACTTCACCGCGGGACATTTTTTTAAGACGACTAAATCGTAGGAATTTCGTAAAAAAAAGTAAACACGATTTTGATATACAAACACGTATTTTTTCATTCACCTGTCGTTTTAGGGCGCACATTGGCTAAGCCGTGTAATGTTCTCGCGGGAATCCAACTCTGGACCGGACACGTCGAAGGCATTGTGGCAAGATGGCGTCCCGGCGCGCTGTCAAAACAGCACGACCTGTCGCGCGCGTCAACGGATGCGCAGGCGGCGCTCAAACTATAGTATTACTAAATATTTGAGATATTTCCTAAAAAAACAAGTATTAGCAAGTGTTAGTAATGGTTTTTCTGTTTAATGATAAGTCGTAACTTAAGATATATTTTTTATCATCAAGAGATCTTGTGAAAATAGCAGGGAGTTTTTTTGGCAACGTAAATAAGTAAAACACATCAATGTACTGAAATTATAAATACAATATATTTATGTTAGTAAAGTTATTTAAAATACTCATTATTATCTACACTTGTCAGAAATTGGCGGCAGACTATATTCCAATCACGACAATTAACAAGTTTTCTGTTGTATGTGTTGTTTTTGTGGGTGTCGAATGAATCCACATACATGAATTGAAGAATTAAATATATGACGATGATTATAGTACAGGCCCTATAATAGAGACATAGTTCTCCTAGCCGAATTCGACTACGGTGGCTAGTCACAAAGACAAAACAACTGCGCGGAACATATTATAGTGCACAAGTGTGTGCGCACAGGTGCACTCTTTAACACAAGACAGCAATCTGACACGACCGGAGATAGAGGCGTAGGACGGCTTTACATGCGCACCGAGGCACGGCTTTGAAACACCGCCAACTTCCAAACTCCGGGCTACCGTGCTTTATGAACAGATAAACCAAGGTACATATTTTTGTCCCGACCCGGGGATCGAACCCGGGACCTCTGGAGCAGCCGGCGCTATAAAGTGCTACTCTTTAACCGCTGCGCCCCCTAGCCAGTTAAAATAGAGACATGGTGGAGATATAACCCTATAGTAGATATTATGGTCAAGACCAGCTCTACTTTCTCAGAGTGTTTCCAGTGTATGGGCGTTTCCACCAAGTAGTTTTCATACTTGACGCCAACAATTAGTTAATGGCAGTGTCATTCATGGCAAGATTTAAATATTTTTTTAAGAGGTAAGCAGTTTGAGAACCACTGGAATGTGAGTTAAAATCGCTCAATGATTCGGAATGACGCGAGCGCAGTTTTTTGCCTCGAGAAGTCATCCGTCGGAGCCGGATCAAGCAGGTAGGTAACTGATTTATTTATGGAACACAAGTCAATTTGAGAATTAAAGTAACTGTACATTCTAATAAATATATCACATAAGCAAGGAATCTAGGCAGGTGTAATTCGCAAGTCACATCGCAAAAAACATTAGGTGGCTGCTAGTGCTGATGTTTTAACATAACTAAAAGTTTGCGGACTAGACCGGACAGACCATAACAAAAACTTTTAAAAAGCTCTTAACTGCATTCGAAAGTATTAATTTATGGGATAATAGACTTTTGAATTTGAAAGATTAACATTTGTTTTGTAGTTACATAAGGCACCCATTTCAAAATCACCATGCGTGCAAATATGCCCCATGTCCTATAGATATGAAACATATCTCAAAAAAAACTAAAAATAAGGTAAAAAATATGACATACTCATTGCCAGAATTTTGAATTATATAAAGAATTTAGAATACGGTCTGACATAAAAAAATGCTAAGAAATTATTTTAGGGATTGGTATGAAACCGTTGATAGTTAGAATCTGATAAAAATAAACATTATTTTGATTGAAAAGGTGTACCCCACCCCCAGTGTTATAAAATCAGGATTTCGTTGTAAGGTAATTTATAAAGTAAAATATAATATTCATCAGAACACGTGAACATTATTATTTTTCTTCCGCCCCGTCGCGCTAGTCTCGTCTCGTCAGTATTGCTACTAGTATTTTTCTCGCCTCAATAAAACTAGGATGTTCATGAGATTTTTGTTGCGGATAAATTGGACATGAACTGTATATTAATGCTGTGAAATCTATTTCTTCAACCACGGTAAATAATATTCCAAATTGACTCAATTCAGCGAGCGACTAGTAGTCGAGGCCCCTGGACGAATGTTTACAGCATTTTTAGGGTTCAGTAGCCGAACGGCAAAAACAGAACTCTTATAGTTTCGTAAGTCTGTCTATCTGTCTGTACTTAATAAAAACATTTGGGAGATACACGCTACTACATTTCAAAGATGTAGGTAGGTGAAGTAAGTAAGACTTGGCACAGAGAGCCACAGTAACAACTAATGAAAACCGAGAAAAGAAATATTTATCAGTAAATTTGTATGTCATTATACAAAACAGTTCGCATGCGCACTCAAGGACCTAGGAGCAGTGCACTCGCGAAATACCGCATCGCTTGACGGAAAAACAGAAACGTTTAGCATCGTTTAGCCCAGTTAAATTACGAGTATATAGGTAAGTTTAGATAACATGAGCTATTTAGGTGTTTATAAAATGGTAAAAAAATATATGAAAACAACTTGATAAGCTTTAAGTTTGAAAGAGAAAGCCAGTAAGAGAAACACGGGTTTCTTTATTTATAGATTTTCCGTCGAAAGTTTTGAAGCGTTGGCAATGAATTGTTCGTTTTTGTATGCAGTAAATTAAAACTTTTTGTACACAAGTGCTTAATTATAAAAGAATAGTAATAACAAATTAGTATCCAAAGGTATTTTAGCCCAAAGTCTTGGGGAAAAAATGCGAAATGCCTTCACGAAGCAACATCGTCATGCGGCATGGCAACGCGTCTCTTCTCTCCGCTAATCCAAAGGAAGCGTATTTGAAACTTAAACTGTGGAGTTTAAGTATTCAATACATCATGGAAATAGAACATTTCTGCTCTTTTCAAATTAAAAAAGACCTAAAATTAAAGAAAATTATTTAGATACTCATTTCACGAGGCTTACGCCTGTGTTGAACGCAGTACCCCAATCACGAACTTTTGACGTATTCGTCACGTTATCGTAGCGAGTTTACGTAGTACAACGTTAGTCGGCATCACGAAGCACACTCGTGTCGTGTAGTAAGCTCGATAGCATTGACGAAGATGACGTCATACTAACGTAAACATGGCCGTTGAATGACACGTCCAGAAACCAGTTAAGCGATCTTTATTATGAATATTTTCGAAATATATTATGATATTCCAGTAAAATCTAAGAGAAATCAATAACGGAACAAAATTACGATCAATATGTTTAGCAGGGTTAGCAAATTAAAAAATTGGTCTTTTATAATATGAAGATATATATTCATAAAGATGAAATAAGAAACCAAAAATTTGCGCACGGGCGGGACTTGAACCAGCAACCCTTTGGCAAACCGGGCCAAACGCTCTTACCAATTGAGCTACCGTGCTCGCAGGGTCGGACTAACGTCCGACCCTGCGAAATTTGTGGTTTCTTATGAAAACGTCAATTGCGTGACGCTTAGCGCCATCTAGCCGTCTGTTTATGAAACAGATGACCCAAGCAGTTATTCTTTACAGAATAAATTCAACTTGGAAATTGATGTCGCTTCGCTATCTAATTTTTTAGAATGTTTTTAACACTCACAGTGTCATTTTTTATATTCATAAAGATGAAATAAGAAACCAAAAATTTGCGCACGGGCGGGACTTGAACCAGCAACCCTTTGGCAAACCGGGCCAAACGCTCTTACCAATCGAGCTACCGTGCTGTTAGTCCGACCCTGCGAAATTTGTGGTTTCTTATGAAAACGTCAATTGCGTGACGCTTAGCGCCATCTAGCCGTCTGTTTATGAAACAGATGACCCAAGCAGTTATTCTTTACAGAATAAATTCAACTTGGAAATTGATGTCGCTTCGCTATCTAATGCTTTAGAATGTTTTTAACACTCACAGTGTCATTTTTTATATTCATAAAGATGAAATAAGAAACCAAAAATTTGCGCACGGGCGGGACTTGAACCAGCAACCCTTTGGCAAACCGGGCCAAACGCTCTTACCAATTGAGCTACCGTGCTGTTAGTCCGACCCTGCGAAATTTGTGGTTTCTTATGAAAACGTCAATTGCGTGACGCTTAGCGCCATCTAGCCGTCTGTTTATGAAACAGATGACCCAAGCAGTTATTCTTTACAGAATAAATTCAACTTGGAAATTGATGTCGCTTCGCTATCTAATGCTTTAGAATGTTTTTAACACTCACAGTGTCATTTTTTATATTCATAAAGATGAAATAAGAAACCAAAAATTTGCGCACGGGCGGGACTTGAACCAGAAACCCTTTGGCAAACCGGGCCAAACGCTCTTACCAATTGAGCTACCGTGCTGTTAGTCCGACCCTGCGAAATTTGTGGTTTCTTATGAAAACGTCAATTGCGTGACGCTTAGCGCCATCTAGCCGTCTGTTTATGAAACAGATGACTAACAGCACGGTAGCTCAATTGGTAAGAGCGTTTGGCCCGGTTTGCCAAAGGGTTGCTGGTTCAAGTCCCGCCCGTGCGCAAATTTTTGGTTTCTTATTTCATCTTTATGAATATAAAAAATGACACTGTGAGTGTTAAAAACATTCTAAAGCATTAGATAGCGAAGCGACATCAATTTCCAAGTTGAATTTATTCTGTAAAGAATAACTGCTTGGGTCATCTGTTTCATAAACAGACGGCTAGATGGCGCTAAGCGTCACGCAATTGACGTTTTCATAAGAAACCACAAATTTCGCAGGGTCGGACTAACAGCACGGTAGCTCAATTGGTAAGAGCGTTTGGCCCGGTTTGCCAAAGGGTTGCTGGTTCAAGTCCCGCCCGTGCGCAAATTTTTGGTTTCTTATTTCATCTTTATGAATATAAAAAATGACACTGTGAGTGTTAAAAACATTCTAAAGCATTAGATAGCGAAGCGACATCAATTTCCAAGTTGAATTTATTCTGTAAAGAATAACTGCTTGGGTCATCTGTTTCATAAACAGACGGCTAGATGGCGCTAAGCGTCACGCAATTGACGTTTTCATAAGAAACCACAAATTTCGCAGGGTCGGACTAACAGCACGGTAGCTCAATTGGTAAGAGCGTTTGGCCCGGTTTGCCAAAGGGTTGCTGGGTCAAGTCCTGCCCGTGCGCAAAAAAATTTTTGGTTTCTTATTTCATCTTTATGAATATAAAAAATGACACTGTGAGTGTTAAAAACATTCTAAAGCATGAAGATATATGTTTTTCTGTAATCTTTAAATTTTTGAACTATTTACTAGACTGTCAATTGACAGATTGACGTAATGCCATCATATTGTGACAAATTCAAAAGTTTTACAAAAGATTTAGTTAAACATGATGAAAAATATTAAAAACACGAACGAATGTACGTTTCTAGTAGAATGTAACAAATGCTTTAGAATGTTTTTAACACTCACAGTGTCATATTTTATATTCATAAAGATGAAATAAGAAACCGAAAGTTTGTTTCGTTTTCATAAGAAACCAGAAATTTTCGCCGGGTCGGACTGACAGCACGGTCGCTCAATTGGTAAGAGCGTTTGGCCCGGTCTGCCAAAAGGTTGCTGGTTCAAGTCCCGCCCGTGCGCAAATTTTCGGTTTCTTATTTCATCTTTATGAATATAGAATGTAACAATATTTGATTTTTAAAAAAGTAAGTACGTAAAAGTAATACAAGGATAAGTGATTATAATGCTTCATTCATTCATTGGCTATTATAGCGAGATAAACTCTAGCTAGATCTTATTTCTCAAGAAATTGTGATATATTGAAGCCCTCAGCTCTCCAAGAGGACGCTATTTCTAACAAATGGAATGAAAAGCATTAACGTAATATAAAATATATACATATTATTTTTCAGAATGAAGACAGACCAAAATACAATGTATAGAAATACGTAAAAACCTACCCAGCTAGAAGAAATAAAGTGAGTCTAGCAGTTCCAGCGGTCTTCGTTACTCCCATGTGTCATATTGAGAGCAAAGATGAACCCAACAAGATCAAAATCGATACACCTGTTACAAGTGCCCTGTTCCTGATTTAAAATATTGTAATAAATTTCATATTTCTACTGCAGTCTTAATTTTTGAATTATAAATATGACCACTAACGTTTTCTTTATTCCACACGTTTCTTTATTTCTCGCCAAAAGCCAAAGCTCTGTCTGTTGTTATATGTGAGATTTTGAGCACATATAGTAAGAAACTATATGTCGGATCTATACGTTCTCACTAGTACACACACACCCGTTGAAGACTTTCGTCTTCAAACTCTGAGGTTAGTGAGACATGACGACGCTCTTGCGCAGTTTCCCGACCTCTGCCTAGCCGGCCGCGTTGGATTCGTTGATAGACCTCTTTCTTAGAACCACTTGTTGTAAGACTCGGTTAAGGCTTTCGATTGTAGTTCCAAAATCTCATCTTTGCCTGCACGAATAGTATATTATCAATAAACCGGAGGTGAGAGATGTATTTGCTATTGACTTTGATGCCGAATCTTTCCCATTCCAGGAGTTTGAATCCGTCTTCAAATGCAGCTGTATGATAATTTTAGAAAAAAAAAACAATTTAGGCGTTCTTATCCGTAAAAATTATCTAGTTTCTCTTCGCTCATTTTTGACACACAGAATCTCAAGTAATCTTGTTGCATCTAACGATACTATACGTCAAAGAAAGGTTCGTGATCTCAAATCCAGTTTAACACTATAGAAAATGTTTACGCACAATAAATGTCAGGTATTTGAGCTGCCAAATTTAGTTTGTTTTACTTCCGATTGAGGCGCTTTCAGATTCTCATACAAATGATTACGTTACTATACGAATACTTTGACGCAAATTATTCGTGATAGGGGTACAGTTCACGCAGCCTTAAAAAAGGTACCTACGGTAAGAAGGGTTAACTTCTTAAAAATGGTTTCAGAAAAAACATTATAAGTATAACTGTGACGGAACATATACTACAAAATTATCAATGTATCATAAGTTTTCCATCACGTCTCATTATATCAAAGTACGCAATCTTTTAGTGCGACCCACGTAGAGCCTTGTTTAAAGGATTGCATTGCCTTCACATCAGTAAAAAATATACCTACTTAAGATAGAATAATTCGAAACAAACTTATCGTAAACTTACATGCATATGAAAGTATTTTACCCTTACACTTTTAATACCGGCCGACTCACACCAGCTTGAACATATTATTAAGGCGAGTTTAACTGACCGTTCTCACTTCGGCGCGATACGGCGCGTTGCTAATTTCCTGCGCTGTCTGTGGGAAGACACGACGGCCGGTATCGTGATGGTGAAACCCACCGGTATAGTGCAAGGTCACCTACCTAAGGGACTACTGAACTAGCAGCGCAGAGCTATTTGCTTTGTGATTATTTTGTTGCCAAATACTAGGCAGCTTTACCTTTTTAGACATCCGAACGACCGTAGGTTAAGATTAGCTATATATATAGGGTTTATATTGGGACGTGTAAATGTGTCCTCAATGGGCTTAATTGACGCAATGACTCATATGCAGCTCGAACCTAACCAAACTGGAGTAATAAATAAACAATTTCAGAAAATCCATTTAAAATTTTTCACAAACATACAGTCAGAGCTAAACCAGTCAAAAGTGTAGACTTATCGACTTTAAATTGTAAATAAGGAGTTAAGTACTATTGCATAGCACTTAAAAATAAGATCACCGTATCAAATGTTTGTCCTTAAATATTAAAAGTACCTAAAGGTGTAAATTTTCTTTTGCTTTTTGATAATCTACCCTTTTAGGTTATCTCCGTAATAACACTAGTCCACCGACACCAGCCTCCCCCACGGCTTTTCACAGTGACCAATCGCTAGCGGTCTGCATCCAGTTCGATCCTGCGATCTTTACAAGGTCGTCTATCCATCTTATTTATTTATTTCTACATTATTTACAGAGTTTTTTCTTAAAAAGAAAATGCCACTGTCATAGTGCTACGTACATGCTCCTTAAAAAATAACAATTATAACAAACTTAATTTATCTTCTCTTAAGACCTAATTGAACCTATTTATATAATTTCTTAGCGTTTTTAGATAAAGGATTTGCCAAAATACTATTACAGTAGCCGACTTCGCTGAAGAAGCCGGTTTGGATTTTAAATTAAACCCTTTCAGCTTCGTTCCGGACACACTCCATCATTATGTGATAAACATCCTCAACAATGTCACACTCGTTGCAATTCGGTGAGTTAATCTTTTTCATTAAATATGCAAAACTATTTAAAGGGATGTGTCCTGAACGAAGTCTTAGTCCGGTAACAATGTCGTTCCTGCTAATATCCGCTCCATCAAACCACGGGCCCCTGCACAAACCAGGTTGAATTGTCTTGTACCAGATGCCCTTGGTGAGTGATCTTACGTCGAAATATTCAGACCATTGTTTGCGACAATGTTCTTTAGCCACGTTACACGTATAGCATATCGGTAAATATAGGTAAACAATTATATTGGACTCCTTCGTTAACAGCTTCCTTGGCAAGTCTGTCTACGCGTTCGTTTCCTGGCACACCAATATGAGCAGGAACCCACTGTAGTACTACGGTCTTTCCTTCAAGGGCTAGAGCAGAAAGATATTCTATTATTAAATAGGCGATCGGTACCTATACCAACATTAACATTACAGTGAGATAAGTGTTGTAAGCCACTCTTAGAATCTGAAAATATGACAAATTGTTTATGGTCAATTGATTTGATGTATGATAATGCTTCCAAAATTGCTACCAGCTCTGCGAACATTATGGACACATTGGAATTAACTTTCAGTCTGCAAGAGGTCCCATCCTGTGGGTCATAAAAAGCAGCCCTCACTTTACAATTTAATTTTGATCCGTCTGTAAAAAAAATATAAAATGTGGCATATTTATGGGATAAAACTTGCATACATAGGTTATTTAATTCAATTTTACTGTAGTTTTTATTACTTTGTAAAATTAAATCAATTTTGCTTTGAATGGAGTCCGAGAGGTCCACACTGCTAATCCAAATGTCGAGAGAGTATATCGCTAACCGTCTACTATGATGTACAGGTATATCACCGAGATATTCCTTGACGCCTACTAATAATGGGATTTTCCTTTGTCTATCCATCTTGTTTGTGGACGTCCTACGCTGTTTTTTTGTTCGAAGGGTCTTCAATCTAGACCTTTCCTAGCGATACTGTAGAGGTTTGGAGCTACGCGTAAAACTTCTACGTCTCGTTCGTTCGACCCTTCGTATTTCGTAAATGTAGAAAAACTTTCTTTACGAGTAATTTTTGATAGACGATTGTCATATTCCTACGATTGTCAGTCAGATATTATACGTCAACAAACCTTTATAATTAAGTACTGTGAATAATATTGGAAGTGCAGTATATTTATAACTAAATGAATTAAAACAGAAGATTAATATTTCAAAGTTACGTGTTTTTATTGTGAACCATTATTTACATATTTACGTAGGAAACATATCACAGATAGTGACACATAAATTCACATTTATATCTCCAAGATCACAGCGACGCTACGCTTCCTCACAATACCACATGCCCATTCAAATATTTTATCAAATTGTCATTTATTGGTAGAGTTCATTGAAATTATTTGCTAGTGCTTCCAATCCAGCTCTCATTCACTCGATCTAGCATTTATTGACAACTTCTCAACCCTGAAAGCCAACACGCTTAAGAACTTATTGACGTTTAAAAGTAATAATTAGCCACGCGTGTTGTGGTCGCGAGTGCGACGTGTCGTCTCCACACCAACATCAACGGATTGAGTTACACGGACTGATGTGGACCATAAAAAAAAGTCAAGAGCTATCACCTTGGTAGGAAGAGGGTTCAGTATTAAAATAAATACAAGCTGGAGCAGCAGCAGAGTCGGCTGAAATCGCCAAGCGTTGCAAATACATCTCACTTGTTGACACAAACACATTGTCTTTGTGCCGTTTGGCGTTGAAACGTTTGGGTTGTGGGGCCCAAAAATTGCTGTTTAGAAAATTTCTCCAAAATGACAATCAGATACGGCTAATATCAAAGCTGGCTGGTTCCTAGTTTAAAGGATTAGCACAGCTATCAAACTCGGCAACGCAGCTGTCATCATAAGGCTATGATGCTGGCAGCAAGGATGGCCAGGCCACAATGACATCGTTTGGTTTTTGTAGATGTAAGTTTTATGTTTATTGTTATAATAATACATGTCTTGCTTATTTGCTTAGGCTTAACCTAACGTAATAGTCCCCCTAGCCGATTTCGACTACGGTGGCCAGTCACAACGACTAACCGGCTGCGCGGGACATATTATAGTGCACAAATGTGTTCGCAAACACAGATGCACTCTCTATTCCTCTCACTCTCATAGCCCGATCGGACAGCAATCTGACACGACCGGAGAGAGATCAGGCGCAGTACCAACGGCTTTACATGCTTTCCGAGGCACGGGGGGAAACACCGCCAACTTCCAAACTCCAGGCTGCCCTGAGGATTTCTGAACAGAAAAACCCAGGTATTTTTTTGACCCGTCCCGAGGATCGAACCCGGGACCTCTGGCGCAGCCGTTAAAGTGCGATCCGCTGCTCTAAACGCTGCACCACCGAGGCAGTTAACGTAACGTTTAATACTTTTGGTCATATGTCAAACGAATTACTCTGTTTTAAGAGATAGCCCTTAAAACAGAGTAATTCGCAGGCAGGTATCTATTATCACACCAAATATAAAATTCTATCGTGAGCCACACACGAGGTTTTATTCATAGGTATACCTACTCGTACACAGAATAATCTCCATACTTTTTGCTAGCTAGATAACTATGTCTAGCTTACCGACCCCTAACCTGACCTACGTTAATTCCGATGATTCGTGACCGTCTCCTGTCACAACACCTCGCGTCATCGCATTGGCGCCTCAACAGGCAAGACAGGGTATGAAACTCGTGTTAACACGGTTCAGCTCGTTATGGGCGTCGATCGGTATTAGTTTCAAGGGTTTGATAACTGACTTTAAAAAGGAGGTTCTCAGTTCGGCCTGTACGTTTGTATGTATGTTTTCAACACATGTTTCACTTGCTCAAAACGACGTTTTTATTCTACAGTTTTTTGGCTCATAATCCTAGATATTAAACACGCGTGCTTTTTCATTATATTATTGAACTAGTGCCTTGCTTCAACACCCGAGCGGTCGCATGAGACCGCATAACAATAGAATTTCTATTGTGTCTCGTTCACATACGCTTGAGGGATTATCCCGACCAATTTACATTTGTATCCTAGTACCAAGTAGTAAGTAAGAAGAAGAAGCGATATAATTAAATCGGGTTATAACTTTTATTATAGCAACAAATAGTAGGTATTTATGCGAAAAATAACAGTATGTACATATTTATTTCAATCAATGGCAAATCCAGCTTTATTACAAAAAATAATTCAAATACATTAAAAATTGTGTGTAATTTATGTTTTAAACACGAATTATTACATTTTTAATCTTGGCTGTTGGCCGATCTAGTTCGCGCCTTAGTAGGTATACGCGGCTTTCTTATGCCGCACACAATATCGCCTTGTGTATAATGGTCAACTTAGCACACTTGTATCATAATGTACTATTACGTTACTGTACGTTTGTTTTTCCGCGAATTTCTCACGTTTGGCTGAAACGATTTTATGCGGATTTCACTAAAGTATTTGTTTCACCGAGGAGAAAGTTTTAGTTACTATTTTAACAATAACTAAAAATGACGAAAAATCTATTTTTCATAAAAATTAAACCGCCTTCAAAAAACGCACAGTCTACGCACATCATGCACCGACTTCAAATGAGTTTGTTTCTCCTATTAGCGCTATTTTAGTCCTTTTAATTTTTGAAAGGCAATTATTAAATATAAATATAACTTACGGCCGCCAATGGGAGGTTATCAGTCCTTGAGAGGGCATGTCACGGTTAATGGATTAAATCATCATTTGTAAACATCGAAGAAAGGGACAGCAATAGAATGACGAGTATGATTTAGCTAAACTGATTCTAGGATGCGCTGATAGGGCCACTTTCTTAAATATTAACATATTATTGAAGGTTAGTAAGTGGCAGTAGGTACAGCATACGGGCACTGGTACAGTGGCCAGCACATCAGGTTACCCACTTTTGTTGCAAACTAGCCCCTATTACAAGTGAATAAGATACCGCTGTATGTACCATGACGTGCTGTTGTCCGTACATCAGATGCCAGTTTTCAGTAAAAGATCGACGTTGCTCATGAGCAATCCGCTGAATGCAGCCCGTTTCAGTTTATCTCTGTGCATACTCAAATAGGCCTCGGTATTGACTTTCTGCACATGCCAATCACAATTAAAAAAGATTTTCATACGGATGTAAATGAGTACAATGCCAGTCAAACATACTCTTACGGATTTTTCAACACACTTGCTCAAAATGACGTTTTTATTCCACAGATTTTTGGCACATAATCATAGATATGAAACACGCGTGCTTTTTCTGTACATTATTGCACTAGTGCCTTTTGTTTATTAACCCAACCAATTTACATTTGTACCCTAGTACTAAGTAGAAAGTACGAAGATGAAGCGATATAATTTAGTCGGGTTATAACTTTTATTTTAGGAACAAAAAGTATATATATTCGAAAAATTACAGTATGTATATATTTATTTCAAGAAATGGTAAATACAGCTTTATTACTAAAAATAACTCAAATTCATTTAAAATTTTCCGTAATTTGTGTTTTAAACACGAATTGTTACATTTTTAATCTTGGCTGTTGGCCGATCTAGTTCGCGCCTTAGCCTTGCGCGCGCATCTGTTTTGCGGCAAGAAAAAAAGCAACGCGCCATTTTTCCACAGATTAGTAAGTGCATTTTTCGTAAATAATTGTCGGCTGTGGTGTGATGAAGTTTTGATTAACGGCAAGTGTGTTGAAAAACGTCGTATGAAACACGTGTGCCGTGACCTATTATATACGCGGCTTCTTATGGCGCACTCGCTTTCGCTCGTGCGCACTCAATATCGCCTTGTATATAATGGTCAACTTAGCACACTTGTATCATAATGTACTAATATTATATACCCTCCTTTTTACATAATTTCCGATGTATAGTCCGTTCCTTTTTCTTGTCGAATTTTGTAAACAATCGTGACATTCCTTTTTACCGAAATAGTTCATTATAAAATAAGATAAACAGAAAAATCACGGACTACATAGGTAAATCGTCGTTTAAGACTGATATCTTGTTAAATAAAATAGTAAGTTAATTTTACTCACTGATATTATTTTTAAAGCAACAACAAGATTCGAGAAGTAAGATAGTAAGAAACGAGGAGATACGTAGAAGAACTAAGGTAAGGGGCATAGCCTTGAAAATCAGTAAGCTTAAGTGGCAGTGGGCAAGGCACATAGCGCGAAGAACTGATGGCCGTTGGGGCAGGAAAGTTCTAGATTGGAGACCCTTCGACCAAAGACGCAGCGTAGGACAGCCACCAACAAGATGGACAGTCGACCTTGTAAACATCGCAGGGTCAAACTGGATGCAGACCTAGTGATCGGTCGCTGTGGAAAGCCGTGGGGGAGGCCTATGATCAGCAGTGGACGTTTTTTGGCTGATAATGATGATGATGATGAATTAAAAGCTTGTTTATTGGACTAGCTAAGAAAAACATACTTAAAGAGTGATTAATTGACTTATTAGTAAAGTGACGATTTCTTGTATGATATAAATACCTACAAATAAAAATATCTACGTAAAATACCGAAAGTGATATTAATAACGTAACGTATTATGTAAAAGTTTTACCAATTATAACTTGAAATAAGTACGGATTTTACACATCAAACAGATGATCAATCAAATCACAGATTAGGTAGATAACATTTAGCACTCCAAGGCAAAAACGCATACCGTGGTATTTCAGTCTGCAGGTTTTTCCGCAAAACTAATCCTTGATTAGTTCATAATATGCAAGTACAGACAGATATCCCAAACTGCTAATACAAATAAAAATCTTATTTTCCTAAATCGCTAGAAACACTTAGAAATTACTAAAGTTTTAGTGGTCGCTGTTGAAATCGTAATCTTTTGAAAATATTTCATTTTAATTATACTTTTCCGAGGCGCAGTGGCTAAGCACGCTGGTTTTCAAGGCGTCTTCGCTCCGAGTTCCCGGGTTCGATTCCTGGTCGGGTCAATATCATCATCATCATCATTATCGGCCAAAGGACATCCACTGCTGAACATAGGCCTCCCCCACGGTTTTCCACAGCAACCGATCACAAGCGGTCTTCATCCAGTGTGATCCCGCGATTTTAACAAGGTCGTCCGTCCATCTTGCCGGTGGACGTCACTTGTTGCGCTTTTGGTCGGAAGGTCTTCAATATAGAACTTTTCTGCCTTAATTTACTGCCGGGTCAATGTAGAAATCATACATTTCTATATTGTCTCGGGTCTGGGTGTTGTGGTACCACCGTTGTGTCTGATTTCCATAACCCAAGTGCATTGGCTACTTACTTTGGGATCAGAGCAATGTATGTGATTGGTGTCCAAAAAAAAATATAGGAAATTAAAAAAAACATCTAACAAATGATCAATTTTAATACCAACACCAATGAAACGGTATTCCAACGTTTTCTATCATAGAAGTCATTAATTTATGCAAATAGGCCCTTTTACGCGTCTCAATATAAACCCTACCACAGACTTAGGACAATTGTGTGCTAGTGCTGAGAAGAAGCTGCGCAACAACTTATTATCAATGCCTCTTTTCAAAAGGTTTACAGTGTTTGTAGTGATCACGCAAGTCCATACATTATTATCTTTTAAATAATCATCTACTTTATAGTACACTTTCGTCATAAGGGTTTCTTTAAGGGTTTTATCTAAATTTGTGAAGAGTCGACTACGATTTGGTAATTATCAAGAAAAAATAGGCAGTTACATAGTCAGTTTGCTAAATATCTATCTATTATTTAAAAAAACATACTCAACTTTTCCCAATTTACTTCATCCCTGGCAATGCGATCGTATCTTTTTTGTGCTACAAATACAAATTGTTAGCGAAACAGTGGAGAGAGCGCAAAAAGTTACACCATCGATCAAAGAGTAAAACGGCAGATAAAGGAAGGTGGCTCCCGAGGGAGAACCTTTGGCACCGAGTGGAGACACAAACAATTTGTGGTTACATGATGTAGGGTAAAACATTACTCGGAGATGCGACACAGGTTGATATTATAAGTAACCAAATCTATTATAAGTATAACAAAAGGCAAAGATGGTGCATGTTGGTATGTTACTCAAACTATTTTTTATATAAACTAAAAGAATTCGTACCAACCCAGATAATGTAATCACTTGTAAATTGAACAAAGTTTTGTTATTATTATCAAATTCACGACACAGTATTAACAATATTATATTCACATATTATAGTGCAATGCAAATGTTTAAAAATTAATTACAATAAGGGTTTTTACATGACAAGTTTTGATATAATCCTACAATGCAACATACAAACGAATGTATTTGCATACAACATCAGCAGAATTAACTAGCCGATTTATTGACTAACGTATAACTTTGATTTATCATATGGATAATATGATTGAGACTGGCTGATATTCATTAATGATTTGGCTAACACTTTTGCAATCTATCAAAGTCTACGATCAGAGAACTCAAAGTGATCCAGTAGAATCAACATTTTGAGCTTTCAATGTGTAAATTGTTATAGATCTATGGACATTGTAAACTAACACAACACATCCTATGCTTGGTCTCCGAATCCGTCATTCTTAATCCTAAAATACTACTAAGAGTTGTTTTTACCAACGCCAGACAAGACTTATCCAACTGAATAAGTATAAAACGACCGATTTTAAAATGTCATTTTACATAAATATGTGACGTTTTCATATAAGGCGTTTTGTATTATATTCGACGAATATTCCTTATCAGACGTTGGTAAAATCGACTCTAAGCGAGATGCACTTAATTAAAAGCATAATTTTAGAGGAAAACAAATTGAATAATAAATTAGACGCAGAAAAAGTAATGTGCGAAAACTAAAGTGACACCAAACCCTTACGAGTCGCAAAAAATCGACTTCAAAATTAAAAACATTAATTTTTATTTTTAAATGTTCATCCGCGTACTTATTAAATAGTGCTGTGCCAATCTCAAAAACCCCTTTGACTTGAAGGAAGACGGTCCAAAAAATCAAAGCTCGCATGATCGCGATAGCGCAGGTGACACTGCACTCTTACAGATTTAGGGGTCCGCAAGTAAATAAGAATTGATGTAATACAATCTCAATACATAGCTATTGATCGATATACATATGTAAGAGCTTGTATTGAACTATGGTTTAAAAAAACGTAGAACTAATACCACTCTACGAAAAACAGAATTGAGACGTAAATTCTTAGGCCTGTCTCCAAATTTTCTTACTTGGTTTGTGTTACTTGAATATGTACCATCTAACTTCACAAGGAATTCAAAATATAATTATGGGTTTACGTTACATTATTATTAGAATAATCAGTAGGTACGATTGACGCATGGCGATAAGACAAGTTAATATTGCACAAAGGAAAACCCGATAATTTGGAAATATACGCACCTTATTTTACTAAAATATAAACTGAATTGGAAATCAGGTACTTGTTAATACCATCTCTTACATAGTGACACTTTTGGATATAGTGTATATCAACAGTTTCAACAGTTTAGGAAGGAAGGAACGTGAACCATGTTTATTGTATGTATCTGTTACGGCTAATAGCCGAAGTGCGGCTACACCTAGTTTTAGCCGGCTAAAACTAGGTGCAGCCCGCCACATGCGGTTAAACTTAGGTGTATCCTACTTATCTTCGGTTACAACTAGGTTTAGCCTTCATTATAGCGTCTAGAACTAGGTACAGCCGCACACTGGTGGTTAAACTTAGGTGTATCCTATTTATCATCGGCTAGAACAAGGTTTTCAGTTCAGTTATTTTGAGATTCTAATTTTGCGTTTCCCAATTGATTCGATTACATGGAATAAATAAAAGACAGGGATATTTAAGTGACATTTATTATTTGACAGGCAAAATTTTTCTTTTAACAAAAAAAGGCGTTATCATAAGTTAATTACTTAAACAGAAAGTATTATATATCTTCTCAACATAAACTTACAGAACTAGACATAACAAAGTAAACATAAAAAAATAAGTTTTACTTTTTAACTAGTAAAAAATCAACTAAGTCTTTTCTCTCTCCTCTCACATTTTTATGTCAAAACAAATAGGATAGGTTTCTTACTCAGTTTTATTTATACAATATTTAACCAAACTCTCATATATGATAGTATGTTGTAAGAATGTCTATCACTTATTTGAACAAGATAAACTTGAATGACATTTAGAGTTATACAAAATACTATAATACCTACTTATAGTATAATTTTAGAAAAGTTATACTTATCTCGCTGGAAAATATCTTTTAACGAAAAAAGGCGTTACTTTAAGTAATTAAAACACAAAATATAATAAATCTTCTCGTTCATAAAGATGAAATAAGAAACCAAAAATTTGCGCACGGGCGGGACTCACACAGACAGCACGGTAGCTCAATTGGTAGAGAGTTTGGCCCGGTAAGCTAGAGAGTGCTGGTTCGAGTCTCGCCCGTGCGCAAATTTTTGGTTTCTTATTTCATCTTTATAAACATGAAATATGACACTGTGAGTGTTAAAAACATTCTAAACCATTAGATAGCGAAGCGTCATCAATTTTCAAGTTGAATTTATTCTGTAAAGAATAAGTACTTGGCCCACTGTTTCATAAACAGACGGGTAGATCGCGCTAAACGTCACGCATAATGACGTATCCGTAAGAAACCACAAATTTCGCAGGGTCCGACAGACATCACGGTGGCTCAATTTATTGGAAGAGCGTTTGGCCCGGTAAGCCAGAAAGTGCTGGTTCGAGTCCCGGCCGTGCGCAAATTTTTGGTTTCTTATTTCATCTTTATGAACATGAAAAACATTCTAAACCATAAATCTTCTCTTCATAAACTAACAGAACAAGACATCTTTGGCGCAAAGGTAAAAAAAAATATATCAAAAATAAAGTTTTACTACTTAACTAAAAATCTAATCAATCAGGAAACGCATGATATGAATTTCAAAATAAAACCAGAATCCTTAACTAAACTGAAAACCTAGTTCTAGCCGATAATAAATAGGATGCACCTAAGTTTAACCACCAGTGAGCGGCTGTACCTAGTTCTAGCCGCTATAGAGAAGGCTAAACCTAGTTGTAACCGAAGATAGGTAGGATACACCTAAGATTAACCACATGTGGCGGGCTGCACCTAGTTGTAGCCGGCTAAAACTAGGTGTAGCCGCACTTCGGCTATTAGCCGTAACATATCTATCAATTAAAGTACATTATCACTACTGCATACGTTTGATTGCGCTTACAATTTTAAAATGACCAGGTAATACAAGAAATTGGTACTTGTGCCTGGAATACTTTCCGGGAGTTATAAAAATGTTTTTTTTTAAATAATATTTGAAGTGCTCTTATCGAATTTCAACTTTGCCACCTCGTATCTCAGCCGCTCGCGCCGCCATCTTGAAAAAATGGCGTCCAATAGTAATTTTCAGACGATGTCTACTAGTCGGCTCATTTTAGGATAAAAATATCTACTACAAAATTGAAGAAGATACCATTTTCTAAAATTTATCCTCAGCAACATTTGTTCGCATCTACCTATCACGCGTTAGCATCGATGTAAAAGCGCGACTGCATTGATGTTAATGCGTAATATTGGTAATAACGCATTAACATCAATGCAGTCGCGCTGATGGATAATAATCCATGCAGACGCCAATATACAATACATAACTTGTCAATGTCCAGCTTCTGCATCGCAACTGCATCGATGCTAACGCGCGTTAGCATCGCGACAGTATCGATGCTAAAAGTAGCGCAAGTGTGTAAAGGCTGTAATTTTGCATCTATGCTACATCGCTGTTAAAAGTCGCAGTGTGCAAAAGGTCTTAAGCTTTACCAAAAATTCATATCTACCTAAGTTCTCAATATTTACCGGTCCAATCATACTGATGAATGTTTTAGTATTTTTTGTGAGACCGGAAAATATCTTCTTCTTATTTGTTTATCTCTCGCGTCTGTCCACACGTCACCGCGTGATTCTAATTAGTTACAGACAAGACAGTTTTTTTCATAATAATTGACTGGACACCAAACACACGCTAAAGCAAATGTAACTTTATATTTACCAAATATGGTACAAATTTCATTGGCCGAGATATAGATTTGGTAGTCCTTATGACAGGGACGGCGTTTTGCTTTTTGAAAAATTGTTTTTCGGTGACACTGCCATTTTTATCAGGCAGATAATTTTGTTGCTTGTCTCCTTTCTTGTTTTTCTTAACATTGGTTAAAATTAAAGGGATGTTTTGAGAATATATGAATCAATAATTAGCGTTTCTCAACTTAACAAAAAAGGAGGCTCTTTCTCTAAGTAGGTTCTCATGCGTTTTAAAACTACACATGTAAATGAAAATTGTTTTCTACAGACCTAATGTGCAAATCTTGCAACACATTGTGTAAAATTCAAATTTAAGTGTTAAAAATACCACCTAGAGAAGAAGGTACACTTTTCATACAGGTTATTATATAAACTAAAAGAATTCGTTCCAATCCAAATAATGTAATCACTTGTAAGTTGAATAAAGTTTAATTATTATTATCATATTAACGACACAGTATTAATAATATAATATTGACATATTACCTAAAGTGTACTGCAAATGTTTAGATATTAATTAACAATAAGGGTTTTTACATAACAAGTTTTTAAAAAAACTCTACAATGCAACATACAAACGAATCCATTTGCAAACAACATCAGTCATTAACTAGCCGATTTTGTAAAGATACGCATTCATTGACTAAGGTATAAAGATGATTTGTCATCTGGATTTCATGCTAATATTCATTAATTAATTTGCTATCAATTTTGCAATTTATTCAAGTCTAAGATCAGAGAAATCAAAGTGATCCAGTAGAAAATTTGAGCTTTCGATTTGTTAAGTAGTACAGATCTACGGACATTGTAAACTAACAAAACCTATTAAGCGAGATGACTTAATCCAAACCATAGTGATTAAGAAATTGATCGATAATTAAGCATAGGAAAAAAATGTTTAAATCGGACCGACTTAAATCTTATATAGTAGATAGTCCCCCTAGCCGATTTCGACTGCGGTGGCCAGTCACAACGACTAACCGACTGCGCGGGACATATTATAGTGCACAAGTGTGTGCGCAAACACAGGTGCACTCTCTATTCCTTTCACTCACATAGCCCGATGGGACAGCAATCTGACACGACCGGAGAGAGTTCAGGCGCAGGACCAACGGCTTTACGTGCTTTTCCGAGGCACGGGGGTGAAACACCGCCAACTTCCAAACTCCGGGCTACCCTAAGAATTTCTGAACAGAAAAACTCAGGTATATATTTTTGGCCCGACCCAGAGATCGAACCCGGGACCTCTGGCGCAGCCGTCGCTTTAAAGTGCGACCCTCCTACCGCTGCGCCACAGAGGCAGTCAAATCTTAAGAGGTGTTCTTAAATAATTTAAAAATACTTCGCGATTGTTTCGACCATAGACAAAACAAACTCGCTTCGTGTCGACCGATTCATACTCGACATAACATGTAAAACCCGTAATATTAGGGGGATTGGATGTTCTGGGATCTTCCGTGTCCTGGTATCCAATATAAACGGTATCTTATCGGGAGGGTTAATCCGGTAATCCGTGGACTGACTCGTGTTATTAATTCGCACACGTGACGCAGCGACAAATGTTTTGACCCGACTCATGCTTGGCAAATAGAGCATTCTTAATACATATATTGCCCATTTAATACTGATCTCATAGTCCAGTCATTATAGTTAGTTCACCTCGGAATTCAAGATACTCAGTTGTAAGTCTGTAAATACTTGTATATTGACACCCTAAAAGTTGTCTCAAAACCTACGTATGGTAGGGTGTTCGCAATTATTTGTATTTTAATATAATTTGTTTAAAGGCATCTTAAGTTTGGCGCACAGGTGTAACACTTTAGGATATTAGTCCAGTTCCTCTTAGTTTTAATATTTATATACTATCTACCTGAATAAGATTAATGTCTGTTTTTGATCCCCATTAAAAAAAACAAGGTCAAAAATCGGTCACAAAAATCGGTTTCCTGCGCTTTTTTTGGAAATATCTCATTTCCTATGGGTTTTTGCTATTTGTATTTATTGACAATATTGTAGAATAGAAAATCCTCTGCATTTTTTTCGAACGTGAACCGTTTTCGAGATAAAGGGCGGAGAGCGCGCGGTATAGTGGTCAACCGGTGCCTCCGGTCGAAAACGCGCCATATACGTATAGTTGATGAACTATCGATAATTAAAAGATTATAAATATTAGTCAATTTTTATTAACAGTAATATATGGTAAATATTGGACACCAATCACATACATTGCTCTGATCCCAAAGTAAGTAGCTATTTGCACTTGTGTTATGGAAATCAAAAACACGGGTGGTACCACAACACCCAGACCCAAGACAATATAGAAAATTTTGATTTCTATATTGACTTGACCGAAAATCGAACCCGAGACCTCGCAGTGGCGACGCCTTGAAACCAACGTGCTTAGCCACTACACCACGGAGTTAGTCATATATTTAGTTACTGTTTATTATTTACCTTAACGAAATGCAATTACCCTCTGACTTATAAATTAAATAAAGTTAAAGTGACGCTAGCGCCATCTCTCGATGATATAAACATTTTTATATAACCGTAATAGTTCGCGTCGTGAAAATTTGAGATTTATGATTCTTATTATTTTACCGAGTTCAAAAAAGGAGGAGGTTATCAATTCAACTGTAGTTGTTTTTTTTGTGACTGTGCTACCTCATATCACAGTCATTTGGTTTCATCAGTCTTTTAGTAGATCCCATTGTTGCCACGTCAGGACCTGATGATGGGATCAAGATCCCATCATCAGGTCCATCATCAGATGGTGCAATCGAGGGAAACCCTCAAATTTTTAAGGCGTATAGTGTTTTTTCACTACAATCTTAATGTTGACGTGTTGATGCGTCTGAGCTGATGTGGAACTCCATTAAGCTTAGAAGTTCGGCAATTATAGGTAATGACAGAACTTAAGGTGAAACCTACCCCCCCCCCTCCTGTGTAAAAAATCTTTAAAAAAAAAGTAAAAACCGACATCAAAACAAAATGAACTAAAAAGTCTCAAATAAACTCTTGACCTTTAAAGGAGTCCATTTTGGGCGAACAATTTCTTTTTGGAGTCGATCCTCTGATAGTTGATGCTAAGATGGTCAAAGTGATGGCACCGATTCCAAAAATAAATTGTTCGCCTAAATTGTCTTCCTTTCCTTTAAAGGTAAAGAGTTTATTTGAGACTTTTAAGGTAATTTTTTTAAGTTTATTTTTGTTATTAAGTTTGGAAACTAGGTACCATACCAGATTATACGCCCTGATTTTGATAGTATCCCAACAAACCCACTATCAATGGTAGCAGATAAGGCGCGGTCCGAGCTATAAATCATGCTTATCTTGACAAAACTAGTAGCGGCAATTATATTCGGGTTTCGAGTGGCAATGTTACCAATTATCGAATAGAGCAGGTACGTTATTTGCCCGATTGAGATAATAGATTAGGATAGACAAACAAAAACAATTGAATTAAGCTGTTATATGCAGTGTTGGAACTGATAGCGAAAACTCCAAACTCCGTGTTAGGCATGAAATGTATAACCGCTTCGAACCACCAGGGATGTAAATTGTCTTCTTTCTTTCTGGTCGTTCCCTCAATGCTGAGGATCGTGACTGTATGTCAATCTTCTCCACACGGTCCGGTTCTGCGCCATACCGCTCCCTGATCTGGCCTCCAGTCACCTCCTTGAGTTGGACCACCCATCTAGCTGGCGCTCTTCCTCTAGCGCGCTTCCCCTCCATTTGTCCGAGAATGATGAGTTTCTCCAGGCTGTGCAAAGGTAAACATGTAAATTGTATGCCTACCTTTAAGCTTATTTCGACTTTGATGCACCAGCATCTGCAATACAGAATCGTTGGCAACTTTCAGTAATGAACACCTGTTTTGTCCCTTTTTTTAGGAATATTATTAATCCAAAAACGTTTATGAATGTTCTTTTTTAACATTAAAATTTCGCTGTTTAACTGATTAAGATAAATTGATTTATACCTAAAAGTATATTTATTGGACCATGAAGACAAATTAAAGATACCAGAAATCGTCCAGTTCGGAAAACTACTTTTGGTCAGTAGCGCCTAACATGCATGACGCAATATTTATTTCGATCGACATGACAAAATTAATCGATCTATGTTATTTTACATATTATATATTTTATAAAATGCCATCCACATCGGATAAAATTATCCGAAACAAGAACGTGTTAAGTCACAAGTAAGACGACTTCTAACCATTCACTTAATTTTATGTCAAATTTAGCTAAATCACTTCATTCCAAATACGTGATTTTGTTAAAAAAATAAAACTAATCAGAAACTTGATAGTATACTGACACTTTTTTTACTTTGATTAAAAGTAAAACTGCGACAGTTAATAGCCATCGATGCATGGCCATTAAGTCTCGCAGATTGTCTGAAGAAATTGTATTCAAACTAATGAATATCTTAGGGATAGAAAATGTTCTATATAGACTTTCTTTTCGATATTTTTACACTTACCTACTTGTTTTTTAAGAACCAAGGATAAGATATGGCGCTCGACGACCAGTCACATATATTTTTCTCATAATAATGTTATTTTATGTTAATGGTGGACAATTATGTTTAACGGCAAAATCTCAAATCTGATTAAAAGAAAATGTGTTGCATGTAAGGGTTTATTGATTGTTTAGTCATATTTCTAATTTTGACAGTACGACATGACTTTCATGGCAGCCATGTTTTTGCAACGGTTTGTAAGTCGATTTTGACAAACCAACGCGATAGAATGCGGCGATAAATAAATATTATTACGTCGTCCATGGTTATAATAATAAGTTGTATTATTAAGAGTTCATTTTACCAACGTCAAACAGGACTTATCCGACCGAATAAGTATAAAAAAACGATTTTAAAATGAAATTTACTTTCTTCTTCTTCTTCTTTTTCGCTATGGCGTCCGAACTTAATGTTTTTGACACTTTGTTCCGCCAATGTCATGCTTGCTGAAAAAAGAGTGACGTTTTAAAATCAGGCGTTTTGAATTGTATTCGACGAATATTCCATAACTGACTCTCAAATTGATACTCTTTTCTTTCTTTTTCACTTTGCTCTTTAGAAATTCACTCATAACAACAAACTCTAGATCGTGTTAAAGGATTGACGATTGCCTTATCCAACACTTAAGATCTTAAGATCATTCATAACATAAACATCTTGTCTTGAACACAAAATCTTTTGTCTTATCATCTCATCACAAAGTGATTCGAGTAAAAATAAAATTTACAGTATTTTTACATTACGAGAGGATGTGGATACTTACAGTCGATCGACAAAAATAAATGTTTCTGACGTCAGCAGCGATAAAAAAATAACATTGGGTATTTTGGCTACGTTATCAGAAATAGGGTGTTATCAGTCGTTATCAACTAACACCTCGGAATCCGATACCAAATCTTCGCATTTCATGTTTCTGATTCAATGCGTTAAACCAGTTTGGTAGGTATTGTGCTCATGACGACGTCATTGGTATAAGTATAAATAGTTATAGTTAGACCAATGCTTCTTTCCTGAATTAATTTAAATTATTATCCTTATTAAATTCAGAAGAATTCTCTCTACTGAATTTTACACACGACATAACGTCGTTGCGACCTTTAGGTAGACCTCCTATGTGTCACTTTTTATGTCACGATTTTATTCTATACGAATTTTCAAGCTCTATTGAATGCAAAACGCTAATGTAAATTAGTTTTATTAAACGCAAGCTATGCACTAAATTAATATCTCCTGTATGTTGGTTGGTATGGTATGGTTTGCTTATCAAAAATTGGCATCAAATTTTTGGGCTGTACTATGGTAAAAGTGGCAAAGACGCTGGATGATATTGGCACTTTGCACGAAGACCTCGATCGAGTATCCCAATAAGTGGGTCTTAAAATGAACATGGAGAATACGAAAATCATGAAAAGTTCCCGTGGTGTACCCACTCCAGTATCTGTTGGAAACTCAACTCTCGAAGTTGTCGTCGAGTACGTCTACGAGGGACAAGTGATCCAATAAGGTAGGTCTAACTTTGAGAAAGAAGTCAATCGAGGAATCTAACTCTGCTGGGCAACTGCGCAAGAGCGTCTTTTCGTCTCAATTATCTTAGTGTCTGAAGAAGAAAGTTTTCAACCAGTGTGTGTTACCAGTGATGACATACGGATCCGAAACGTGGTCCCTAACTATGGGCCTCATAAATGAGCTCAAAATTACACAACGAGCGATGGAGAAGACTATGCTCGGTGGTTTTCTACAAGATCTTATCCCTACAAATCAGTAAGCTCAAGTGACAGATGTCAGGGCACATAGCGCGAAGAACTGATGGCCGTTGGGGCAGAAAAGTTCTAGATGGGAGACCTTTCGACCAGAAGCGTAGCGTGGGACATCCACCGACAAGATGGACATACGACGTTGGTAAGATCGCGGGATCACACTGGATGCAGACCGCTTGTGATCGGTCGCTGTGGAAAACCGTGAGGGAGCCTATGTTCAGCAGTGAACGTCCTTTGGCTGATAATGATGATGATGATGACTTGGTTAAAATATCTTATGTGAAAATCATTTAAAAGGTGAACATTGGTTATTATTTCTAACATGTATGCCCCACTTTGCGCTGATAGATATGAGTTTTGCTAATTAACTTGAAGTTAGGGTACAACTAGTAGGTTTAACTATCTCCAGCACCAGTTTTATTTATTCAAACAAAATTATAATTTAACACTACCTAAACACAACATTATATAATTGACTAGCGGTCCCCCGCGACTTCGTCCGCGCGTTTTGAGTTTGCTCCCTCCCCTCCCGTCGCAGCGTCATGTTTTTCATCCTAAAGCCTTTCTCGATAAATAAGCTATCCAACACAGAAATATTTTTTCAAATCGGTCCAGCAGTTCCTGAGATAAGCGCGTTCAAACAAACAAACTCTTCAGCTTTATAATATACTAGCGGTCCCCCGCGACTTCGTCCGCGCGTTTTGAGTTTGCTCCCTCCCCTCCCGTCGCAGCGTCATGTTTTATATCGTAAAGCCTTTCTCGATAAATAAGCTATCCAACACAGAAATATTTTTTTAAATCGGTCCAGCAGTTCCTGAGATAAGCGCGTTCAAACAAACAAACTCTTCAGCTTTATAATATATTAGCGCAAGCGCACGTTGTACTTAAGCTGCGAACATTATTTTGGTGTGGAGTTATGTTAAAACTGTGATAGCTTCTAAGATATTTATTGAAATCAAATGATATAAAGGGCAACTTGGTTCTAAATGAAATGCTCGTGATGATGAATGTATTTATTTTGATAAGAATTAATACCTGTGTGTATAATACACCTCTAAAAATAAACATAAACATAAAACATAACATAAAACATTTTATTTTCAATAACAAACTTAAGTTAAGTTACATGGTTGGTTGGGGTCTCCATTTAAGCAAGTAAAGCTTGTGTTTGGCTACCCCGCTCTTCCTTATCTACGCATACATTTTTGGTTTGGTTTGACAAGCAAATCAAAATAAGAACAATTTGTGTGTGTGTTGTGTGTGTGTGTGTGTGTGTGTGTGTGTGTGTGTGTGTGTGTGTGTGTGTGTGTTTGTGTGCGTGTGCGTGCGTGTGTGTATATGTGCGTGTGTGTGTTTAGTCACGAGATGCGGTACAGCATAGATTCAGTTTCATTATATGTTTTTGGCTGCACCCATTTAATAAGAACTTGCTTACATTGATAGTAAGTTTGATCATAAATGTTTATTTCTTTATTAATTTTATTGTAAAGGAATGCAGAACGTGAGCTGAATTGCCTACTGGCAAACTCTGTTTTGGTGCCAGAGGACTTAGCCACAGCATACCTTCGTCGTGTTTTTGAGATACGCGGGTCATACTGCAGGGATTTATGTACTTTAAGAGTAGTCATAATGACATATAATTTTCTAACAGTGAGTAGACCACTTATGCGATAGAGTTCGCCTGTAGAAAACCGTTATATGAATAATGCATTATTTTTTACAAATTTATTAACATAAAAAAGGTTGTAGTAAGTCAACCATAAAAGATAGACATATGCTGTCGCGGACTTTATTATTGAACTCTTAATGCTGAACAATCCTGTCATACATGATTTTTGTGTAACTTAAGCGGTTTCCGCAGCGTATGCAACGGAAGCTCTCAAAGGAATATCTTTCTCCCGTTTTCGCAACATTTTTCATTTCTGCTGTGGTCTTATGAGTCGTATCTTTATGTTATATAGCCTAAAGCCTTCCTCGATAAGTGGACTATCCAACGTAAAAAAAAATTTCAAATCGGGCCAGTAGTTTTTGAGATTAGCGCGTTCAAACAAACAAACAAACAAACTCTTCAGCTTTATAATATTAGTATAGATTAGCGCAAGCGCACGTTGTACTTAAGCTGCGAACATTATTTTGGTGCGGAGTTATGTTAAAACTGTGATAGCTCCTAAGATATTTATTGAAATCAAATGATATAAAGGGCAACTTGGTTCTCAATGAAATGCTCGTGATGATGAATGTATTTATTTTGATAAGAATAAATACCTGTGTGTATAATACACCTCTTAAAATAATGCATTATTTTTTTACAAATTTATAAACATAAAAAAGGTTGTAGTAAGTCAACCATAAAAGATAGACATATGCTGTCGCGGACTTTATTATTGAACTCTTAATGCTGAACAATCCTGTCATACATGATTTTTGTGTAACTTAAGCGGTTTCCGCAGCGTATGCAACGGAAGCTCTCAAAGGAATATCTTTCTCCCGTTTTCGCAACATTTTTCATTTCTGCTGTGGTCTTATGAGTCGTATCTTTATGTTATATAGCCTAAAGCCTTCCTCGATAAATGGACTATCCAACGTAAAAGTAATTTTTTAAATCGGGCTATAGTTTTTGAGATTAGCGCGTTCAAACAAACAAACAAACAAACAAACTCTTCAACTTTATAATATTAGTATAGATTAGGATATAGTTTATGCTTTTTAATAATTTTATCAGTGTATTTATAAGACATAGAAGTACAATTATATATTGTGATAGATTAATATGACATGTGCAAGTAATATTTTTTATTTCAATTCTCATCAAATATCTTGTTGTTTAAATATATGATGTATGACATAAATCGCAACGCTTGATCAAATAGACAAAAACATTCACATACAACGATGTATTTCCATATCACAATCATGAAGCCGCAGCATTAAACTAATACCTATAACACTACGTGAAACTGGTTCTACCAAGAGTTTTAAAATAGGGCAGTTATTATGCACCTGCATTAGGCAAGGTGGCTGTATCAAACATAATTCATTATAACAACTCAGTTACTGATAATTTTAATAGGAATTGACTTTTCAAAATTCACAGTCACTTTATAATGTGCATTGGCACTTATTTAAACTTTTGAGTCGAAACATCACAGATTTGCAATTTACAAACTTCGAATATCCGGAATATTTAAAAAAAACACATTTTAGTACTTTCATGTGTTCTCCTTTACACTCCACCAATCAAGCCTGATCCTGATATTATTTTTTATTGCTGGATTCCTAGCTAAAGTTTTCGTATTAAGTAGACGATGATGAATATTAACTTATCAATTTATTTGTTATATTTCAAACCCAAAAATAATAAAAACATTTCAATCTCTAAAAGACATCATTACAAGATAGCACACGTATATGTATTAGATAGATAAGGAAACCTTATCTGCGTAATGATATCTCACAAAAACGATTTCTAGAAGTAAGTACTCAAATATTACTGTGCATAAATCAGTATCGTTAAATAGTCAAAACATAAAAATTTGCTGTTAAGTACGGCAACAGCACGTAAAGGTGAACACTGTGGTATCTTATGCGGTTGTAATAAGGGCTAGTTTGCAACAAAAGTGTGGTAACCAGATGTCCTGGCGAATGTACATGTTATAAGTAATAAAGTTTTACGTATACTGTAAGTAGGTCTGTATCGTTATCTTAGTTATCTATTTTTATCGGCTGATGTACTTCCGTTGTAGTCCTAAATCTGGAGAGAAGCAAAATCTAATTTTATAGAGATTTTATCACAACACACTCGATATTGTTATAAAATCTGAGAAAAATCTTTCAGTTTTACAGTAAATAAATTTACTTCGTTGGCTATAAATATGAAATTTGATTACTTCTTTGTGTTCCTCATTCATATCCTTATCTAATTGTGTGTGTGTTTTAAATTCATTCTTTTATTTCACACTAAGCACCTACGATCAACCTAAGATAAGTAAACAACTACTTGACGTTAAAGCACAGAAAATATAATAGTACGTAGTTGATTGTACTAAAATTCGTAAAATAAAGATAATTGACGACTTTCGTGTTCAAGTGGCTAGCACGCTAGTTTCAAGCGTCGCCATCTCGTGAGGTTCCGTGGTCGATTCCCGGTCGGGTCAATGTAGAAAACGATCTTTTCTATAGTGTCTTGGGTCTGGGTGTTGTGGTACCACCGTTGTTTCCGATTTCCATAACACAAGTGCTTTAGCTACTTAGCTTGCGATCGGAGCAATGTATATGATGTTGTCAAATATTTATTTATTTAATTGTTTCTATTAAGGAAATAATGACATATTTTTTTATTTGCTGTCGGGTATACAAAGGTTGACATCAAACTGGATGGTGAATAAGGTCCACGTAAATTAAAATGATAAGGGACGTTTTTATCACACACAGAAAAAACCGGCCAAGGGCGAGTCTGACTCGCGCACCCGTCCGTACCAATTTTAACTGAATTAGAGAATCCACTTAGCTGAAATAGCACAATATTTTGTTGACCGCAAACAACTTTGTTTTTCATAGTGTTTGTATGAAGAACAAAGTAATGTTTGCGGTTGTTGCAAATGTGCTATATCCCAAAAACTAATGTTTCGATCCCGTCCAAAACAATTTTAGGTGAAAGTATTTGTTAAGATCTGCAGTGAATATTCTTTTCAAAAATTGAAAGCTGGTTGAGTGCTAATGACTTGAGAATAAATTTAAGTAAAACTGTAGTTATGCAATTTCATTCACATCATACTTAAAAACAATCACTAAAACCTGAATATATGGCGACAAAATTGACGACGTTGATAATTTTAAATTCTTGGGACTATATATTGACACACATCTTAATTGGAAAAAAACACATTGACATTATATGTAAAAAGCTAGAGCGATTTGCTTCTGCTATAAAACGATTCCGACAATAAACGGTATCGATTGAGGTTGCACTCACGGGCTACCACGGAAACGTGTCGTCGGTACTGAATTATGGCATTGTTTTGTGAGGCAATTCAGTAGATATAGACAGAGCCTTCAAAATACAGAAGAGATACATTCGCGCTTTGTGTAACATCTGGTATCTAGACAGTTGTAGACCTCTCTTTAAACAGCTTAAGTTTCCACTTCCTTGCATCTACATCAGAGAAGCTTGTCTTTTTGTAAGGTCCTTTCCCAGCTATTACAAAACACGCAGAGAAATTACGGGTAGGCAATTAAGGCAGCAACACATTAACCTAATGCATCAACCCCCCTGTCGCAAGGATATATATAAAAGAAATGCATATAATAAGAGTATTGTTTTATATAACTTACTGCCGGCAGAGCTAAAATCACTTCAAGGGCCAATATTTAAGAAGCGATTGAATAACTGGCTTTTGGAAAAATGGGGGGAGGGGCATTTTACCACTTTGGGAGTCTATCTATCAAACGTTAGACTTTAAAAGAAACTGGTTTTAGGAACCTCTATGTCATTTTAAAAACCTATCCATAGATTCGCATAGTTTTGTCGAAACATATTTTTTTCGGTTTTAGTTTCATGTATGGGAGCCTCCCCTTAAATATTATTATTTTTTATTTTTGTAAAAGAATCATAAAGCGGTCAACAGGATATATCTTCTTACCAAAATTTATCAGAGTGATGCTTATAGTTACAGAATAAAGTGGCTGTGACATACGGACGGACAGACAGACAGACTTCCCGAAACCGGGAAAGGGTTCCGTTTTTGCCATTCGGCTATTAAAACCTAAAAACAACGTACTAAGATATACCAATTCGACTTACCATATATAATGCTTGCTGTTTAAACACGACACGGCACATCGCAGACAGCCTCCAAACACACCAGCGGCGGCAAGTTCCCGGAAAGTGTCCCGTCCTTAGGGAGGCTCATCCGTCTTCGTACCCCAAGCCCTTGGCACACGGGTCCTACTGTGTAACGGACATTTTGGCGGCTTATCCGAATACTATTTAATTGTAGTCTTCGATTTGGACGCGAAACCGGACAAATATTTTAAACTAGCGGACCCAGCGAACGCCCTACTGTGTAACGAAGATTTTGAGCTTATCCGATTACTCTTCAATTCTAATTTTCGGTTTGGCTATGCCGGTAGCAGTATGGATGCGAATCCGAGCCAGTCAATTTTGTTTCTCCGTAATTTTAATTATTATTATCTTACACCGGCTGGTGATGAATCTGACAAAGTAAAAATCATGAAAATCAGTCCACCTACAAAAAAAAAATGTTTTCCTTTGGACATTCCCACACATCGCCATCTAGCCCCAAAGTAAGCTACTCAAAGCTTGTGTTATGGGTGCCAGACAACGGATATTATACTTAAATACTTTTTGTTTGTAAATACATAATGATATACATAGAAAACACCCAGACCAATACAAACAGACATGTTCATGCACACAAATGTTTGTATTGTGCGGGGATCGAACCCGCACCCGCTGCGTAGTAGGCGATTTCTCAACCACTACACCAGATGGGTCGTCCAAAGGATATTTATTTATTTATTTATTTAACCTTTTCCTGACAGTAACAAATACAATAAAAATAATTAGCGAAATTGGTCCAGCTGTTCACGCGTGATGCTGTGACCAAGGGGAATATGGATTCATATGGGAATATGGAACACATCCATGTTGGATGGATGAATGTTTTGTTTACGATCCAAGAATTAATCCGACTCGATCCTGTACGGATAGGTATGTGTAGTAACACACCTGATTTCTTGACCTAACTTGCACTACACTCTACAGTATTTGAAACTTCCGCAGATAACTTTGTTCTTGGTATTTGCTAGAATGACCTATCTTAATGAGTAACATGAGTTTACGACGTTTTTTTCGCTAGCGACGACGTAGAAAAGTTTATGGAAAATTACACAGCTGAAAATTAACGTGATGACATACGGATCCGAAACGTGGTCTCTAACTATGGGCCTCATAAAAAAGCTCAAAATTACACAACGAGCGATGGAGCGGGCTATGCTCGGTGTTTCTCTACGAGATCGAATCAGAAACGAAGAGATACGTAGAAGAACCAAGGTAACGGACATAGCCTTGAGAATCAGTAAGCTTAAGTGGCAGTGGGCAGGGCACATAGCGCGAAGAACTGATGGCCGTTGGGGCAGAAAAGTTCTAGATTGGAGACCCTTCGACCAAAGACGCAGCGTAGGACGTCCACCAACAAGATGGACAGACGACCTTAAAAAGATCGCAGGATCAAACTGGATGCAGACCGCTAGTGATTGGTCGCTGTGGAAATCCGTGGGGGAGGCCTATGTTCAGCAGTGGACGTCCTTTGGCTGATTATGATGATGATGATGATGATGATAAACTAAAAAAAATCATACAAAAAGAGACGTCGTCGCTAGCGAGTAAAACCGTCGTCGCTAGCGAGTAAACTCATGGTAACGGTACTGATAGTCTTTGAAGGTAAGACCCCTGGCTGTACGTAGTATGCTTTCGCTTTTGTGTGAGTTTTTATATTTTCTTGGGTGGACGATAATCCTGTTTATTTGATTCTGTATAATAGCAATAATACCTATATGTACTATAAGTACGTGTATGTACATGGGATATTCTCGTTACAGTTAATTTCTTCTCGCCTAAGCCCCAGAGGTAGGTAGCGTTGAATATGACTATAGTGGCTGAATTGGACTGACTGTCATTTACGGTCAAATTGGTCAAAAATTGGTCAGTCATTTTGATTTCGGTAATAATTTATTACTTTTTTTGGTTGTGAGTAAAAACTGCGTACGCGATTGGTCGAATTCGATCGGTCATTGGACAGTTCCGTGCAACTCCGTTAACATCTTATTTTAACTGTATTTACACGCTGTTTCTGTCTAGTCTAGTTTAGTGTAAGACAAGTTCTTTGCTATATTTTCTGTTGTCTGAATACGGCGAAAATGTTATTAACCAAGATCGAATATTTTATTCTTTACAGAATAAATTCAACTTGGAAATTGATGACGCTTCGCTATCTAATGCTTTAGAATGTTTTAACATTCAGTGTCATATTTTATATTCAGAAAGATGAAATAAGAAACCAAAAATTTGCGCACGGGTGGGGCTTAAACCAGCAACCTTTTGCTGACCGGGCCAAACGCTCTTACCAATTGAGCTACCGCTTAATTAATTGAGCTTATGAAAACGTCAATTGCGTGACGCTTAGCGCCACCATTTTCCAAGTTGAATTTATTCTGTAAAGAATAACTGCTTGGGCCATCTGTTTCATAGACAGACGGCTAGATGGCGCTAAGCGTCACGCAATTGACGTTTTCATAAGAGACCACAAGTTACGCAGGGCCGGACTGACAACACGGTAGCTCAATTGGTAAGAGCGTTTAGCTCGGTCAGCCAAAAGGTTGCTGGTTCAAGTCCCGCCCGTGCGCAAATTTTTGGTTACTTATTTCATCTTTATGAATCCTGGTAGGTCAGTTAGTGTCAAGAACAACGTCTCGAAAGCGACTACTTTACGGGGCTCTCAAACAAACAAAAAATAGGTAAGTATTCAAAATGATGTGCGTAGGAGCGCGCACCGCAAGAGTAGGATGGCAACACAGGTATCGATCAAATTATTGTAGTAAACAAGTCTTAATAAGTAATCTCAACTAATTCACACAACGACACACTATGTGTTTCTTTTTGCGAAAACTGAGTGAGGAAATTTAGATTTACGGTTCATCACATACGTTCAAATTGATTAAATGTGACAGTATATTTGACCGGTCATTTGAGGTTTATGACAATTGCGACTTTACAACACTTCTAAAGACAACGTCGAATTAAGACCACTTTATGCCAAATCTTTGTACCATAAATATTGCCATATTCACTGGGTTTCGGTAATAAAGCGTGCCTTCTCAACACAGCTTCTTCATACATAAAATACTCGGCCATCGTTCCTGGCGTGTTATCAGGCGGCAAAAGCGCTATTGTTCTAAGGGAATCAATAGACAAACAGACTTATCAGCGCATCCCGCCGCTGTAAAGCGTAATATACTGCCGTGGGAACCGACAAGTTCATTGCCATGGGAAGAAGGAACTACAACTACTCGCATAAGCCTAATATATGCGGTAATCTATAGACAAAAAAATAGACAGATATCTATCTGGAACATTAAGCGATTGACAACTGTTTTAAAGTAAAGTTAGCCTATAATGTCACACTGCTGGGCAAAGGCCTTACCTCAACTATGAGGTTGTTTGAGCCATACTCCACTCAGTGCGGATTGGCGGAGGGATGTTAACAATACAAGCGACAATTCTTGCTGTCAGATGTTATGAAACTGCCCTAAGGCCTCTGACTAGGCTAAACGACTAATATAGCCTGGACCCAGGCGCGGTCGCAGCCTGAAATTTTGGAGAGGGACACTCATTCACTACACTAATAAAAAACCGGCCAAGTGCGAGTCGGACTCGCGCACTGAGGGTTTCGTGCCAACTTTAACTAAATAAAGGGTCCACTTACTTCCACTTAGCCAAAATTCCACTTTTTTTACAGCAAAAATAACTTTGTTTTTCATGGTATTTGTATGAAAGACATAGTTATATTTGCTGTTGTTAAAAATGTGATATATCTCAAAAAGTACTTGTTTGATCTCGTTCAAACTAATTTTCGTTGAAAGTTTTTGTTAAGCACTATATTGTCTTTTTTAAAATTTTTACTACTTTTGTTCAAAAGTTAGAGGGGGAACGCCCATTTTACCACTTTGAAAGCGTCTATTTCACAAACATTTGACTTTCAGATAAAATGGTTTCAGAAAACTCGATGTCATTTTAAGACACCTATCCATAGACGATGCATAGGTTTGAGTTTTTTTTGTTGAGTTCCATTCATTATATTTTAATTTTGTATAGGAATTGTAAAGTGGTTTACAGGATACTCCTCTATCTACCAAGTTTCATACGTGTAATGCTAATAGTTTTGGAATAAAGTGGCTGTCACATGCGGACGGACAGACAAACAGACTTGACGAAACTATACGGGTTCCGTTTTTCGCCATTCGGCTACGGAACCCTAATAATTGGTATCTGGAATAAAACAATAAGTAGACAGCCTTTATTTTGAATCTTTACAATAAACCAACAAATTACGTTATTAAAAGATTGATAAACCATCCAATCATGACTCTAATTATCATGACATAACATATCGATTTTGCTAGGATTACCTACCAAAACTACGTAGTTCGGTTCCTTGTTTCTAACCTAAACTAGATGTAACTAATTTTTACACGTTATTTTAGCCATCGTACGTAGTTCATTAAAACAGCACTAGATGTCAGCAAACTATAAATTTATTACTGTTACGGAGATAGCTAGAAATTTCCTTTTGTTATTTGGCATTTTTTTGCGATTTTTCCATTTGACCTTAGATTTTGGGGGGGGTCATGTCCCCTGTGACCCCCCCCCTTCGGACCGCGCCTGCCTGGACCAACGGCTTAACGTGCCTTCCGAAGCACGGAAATGCTCGTGATATACGTCACTTATATGGTGGGAATGGTCACCCATCCAAACACGACCGCGCCGTATACCCTATTCACCCGGGAAAGTCCATAAATGTAAACAAACCATTGACTAACCTATTAACCTTATTATCAGAAAATTCTCGGCACATACACAAGTAAACTTCTTCACAGATCTCACAAACACCTTTACCAATTTTGCCGTAATAATATAAATATGATTATTGCATTCAAATACACTTATTCAAAGTAAAAATCGTGATTCATAGGAAAAATGCCACCATTTTGACAGAGACAAGAAGTTTACGAAAAACTTCATATTTTTTAATTTAGTGTTGGGACACCAATTTCGTTCAATTGATCGATTCAATTGGTTATTCGAAACTCGCATGTATAGTAATATTAGGGTCAATATTTCTAAACGTGCGAGTTTCTAGAAAGGATTGATATCAAAATTTTGTTGTTTTACTGTTCATGAAATGGTTTGTTGTTAATCATTGTAAGTAAATTGTTGTTTCAAAACAATGATATTTTAATTGGATGTACAACGCGTAACGTTGTGTGCGCAAAACCTGAAAATTGTATTTAGTTGACGACCTAAAAGTCTATGGAAAATTGCACAGCACCCCTAGCGGCCACTTACTGAACTAAAATTTTCGATACAAAAAGTTACATCGCCGCTAGCGAGTAAAACCGCTGTAAGCTTATGGTAAAATAAGTATGCTGGTGATATAACTACCTACCGAATCCTATCTCGACAGAGCGTCGTCCGTAGAGCAAGAAATGATCAGAAGTGTCAAATAAACTATTACACCCCATTGAATCTTAAATAAATTATAAATAAATTTCTTTCTATTAGAATTTTGTTATTTGAAATAAAAAGCATATAGGTTGTCGGAGTTTATTTTATTTTATTATTATGAACTGAAATTATTTTTTCCAATTAATAATTAGATTTATTTAAATATTACTAAATACATTTATCCGACTTAAAAATGAGGTATGTATATTTCCGCGATTATCTAGCATTTGGATGAACCGATTTTGATGCGGTATTTTCCGCGATTATCAAGCATTTTGATGCACCGATTTGGATGCCATTTCAGCAAAGTATTCTTACTTCAAAAATCTCACTAAACAAACTTAAATAATACTATTAGGTTTTTAAATTTCATATTGTCGATACATTTTTCCATTATTGCGGAATGCATTTCTCCAAGACATGACGATTTATCAGTTAACAATAAGGCTTGGACGTCCTTACTAGCAATCAGATTCAAAGTATGCGCATTACACCTAAAGTAAGATGGTAGCAAACTGTTTTGTGAATGGTCGTATACTATATTTACTTCTAACAGAAGATCATCATGTTCGTGTTCCTGTCTTATGCCGAACTCTCCTTCAGTCACTTCGAGTTCTTCTTCACTTAACTCGTTCTCGCTGCTGCTTGAAAAATCATTATCTTAATTATATTCGATTAGGGATTTCGTATTAATTCCGAATATCTTGAACGATTTTCAGTAACAGAGGATACTATTTTAGTGGGGTCAATATCAAAATCTGAATATATTTCCATAAGCAAATCTTTTATGCGGTCAAAGGTGTGTGCCCCTTTAAACCGGCAACAAGCTAAAGCTGCAGAACGCCTCTTATAGTTATTATCAATCCGGTGCACTGTAACACCTAAAAAACCTGACCATATATCAGCGGTGGTGCACAAATATTTCAATGCAGCTAGGTTTTGTTTTATTTCGCAAATCTGTTCGAATGATTGTTTAGCAATTTTTTTCTGAGAGAACGTCGCCCGGGTATCTTGATTCCACTATTTGTTAATTAATTGAATTGTTCAAACATGGTGTTATAGAAATCATCAATTTCATGTTAATAATACGCATTTTTTTAAATGAAGGATTAATAATTCGTGTTTAACCTTTTAAAATTACTTAATGCTATCAATCAGTCATCACCCATACAAACGTTTGATTAAATTTATATACAATGTCGTAATTGTGTGTGACCGTGCCTATTGTTTTTTTTTTTTTGTTTGGATGTGTATTTTGTTTCTAAACGTAAGATATTATATTCACGGACATTTAAACTCAAAGTATTCGTGACTAAAGTATTTTTAAATTATAATAAAATCACTTTTCAATTTCCTGTTTCGTTTACACATAATAAGACCGATATTAAATATTTGCAAAGTTAAATCATTTCACTTTTATTTATTTTTCATTAATAACAATCGACTAAATTCCTCTACTTTTTCCCAGCACTAAAGTTTGTCTATGGTATTCAAGCCGCCATGTTTGTTTACATTTATAGACTTTGCCTGGTGAATAGGGTATAGGTTGCTTAACTTCGGTATCACTACCAAAGCGCTGCCACCACTGCGCTACGAGCAACTGTAGTAGGTACAGACCAATTTTAAATAAACGAAATAAAATATGCACAAAACAATAATGCTATAAATATTTGGTACCTACCACTATGTACTGACATTAATATATAAGCTAAGGTTTTTGTTTTTAAAGAATGGTGAAAAATGGAGAAAGAAGGAATTAACTTGACAAAGAAGAGCTCAGCACTTCAATTAAATGGGTCATCAGTTTCAATTTCAGTTTTATAATTATTTTTCCGTCCAGTGTCCACAGGCTCTTCCAACTTAACTTTAGTAGTTACGTGAAAAATATCACAGAAGTAGCATACAGGCGTAATACATTTAGTAGCAACACTATCACGGCTATGATTTTAGTGTTTAAATTAATTTTCCCTTATCAAAAATTTCCTTCAAAATGCGTTAAATAGGAGATGCGGAACCTTTAGTGCATAAGTTCGACTCGCACTTGGCAGGTTTTTGCTAAATATTATTATGCTAACATAATTCGTGAGACTTGATATTATTTTACTTCAAAACAAGGCAGGTTAAGACGGCTCTAACAGGGCTTTATTTCAGTACACAAATAACTTTTTAGCCTTCTGTAGTATCTACATAAAAAACTTTGTTAATCCGTAATGGCTAGAACAGTTTAAATTAAGAAAAGTCAGTTAATAAAACATGTTTACTGGTCGCTTGCGCGTTATAATGGTTTAAGCAAATATTGTTGAGACTTTTAAAATAGAATCGCGGCTTAAAATGTCGTAAGATGGTGTTGACGAAAACTGTTTACATCAGAAAACTTTCCAAAACAAGGAAGTGCACCGCTAACCTTGAAGTGTCGTGTCACGTTGACAGCTGTCATAGTGACAGCGGCGAGGTGTCAGCGGTGACAGGCGGTGATTAATTACCGGCGCGTAATTGATCCGGGCCGTGTCGCGATCTGTTTTATTGACAATGCAATTACTCACTTTGTTACTTACGAAGATTATTTGTCTAGGTTTGAAAATACGGTACGTAATTTTAATGCTACTGCAAAATTTAAGATTAATGGTTGCCGTGAATGGATTATTTGAGTCCTGTTCTCTCGCGATATTACCGCTAAAAAAGTATTTATTTAATGTGCTTAGCTAACTAGACTTTTTTTCATATTACTATTATCAAATTATTATTAGTAAGATTGGAAAACATGAGAGACACGTCTATATATAAAAAATCAGCATAAGCAACAGCTTAAATTCATTGTATCAAAGAGAGTGGAATTTATTCCCGATAACTGTATAGTTGCCGATGGACTTAAAATACCATTAATGCATGATTACGCCCAAACTTAATTCACCTAACCAAATATGATTAACTTAAAGCTCACTCCCACTTAACGAGGCTTATCGCAATCTGAAGAAAAAAATTGGGAGAACATTAACGAAAGGCAATCTTTATCACATTTCGGACAATGAAAGCAGTCTGACAGCCGATGTCTTCATACCAACAACACAAAAACAATGCCCTATCATTTTACACGCTATTAAAAGCAAACTCGAAATTCAAAATAAAAAGTAATCTTATTTGAGTTAAGAATAAAGTCCACAGTTGCGTGACTTATCGATACTCGTTCCAGCACTAAAAGGTCGTTTGAGAAATTCTGATAAATTTGAAAAATGGTTCTAGCTTTGACGACATAAGGATTAAAATCCCTTGTATGTTACAAATGAACGGGTTATTATTGAATAACGATATCATAGTGTTGTGACGTGTCACGTGATTAATAATGGAGCGAGCTTGTCCACTCGGAGTTTTTTTTATAATTATGTTGATGTAGGTAACATGTTACGCTTTTAAGCCGGGCTGGACCGGGAATATGATAAGTAGGTATTGGCTTTATAAGTTTTTTTTTTTTAATTATTTTTTATTTGCTTTTCGTCATGCTTTATATCAAATGGTTGACAACGTACAGTAATTATATTGAGTCGCATAAAATGTTTTTGGGTGGCAATGCATTGAAAGATAATCATAAAATCTTTGGCTACCTGCTGGTCTCGTAGAGGATTCACAGGGAAACTTAAAAAATAATTAAATACTATTATAGGTCTTTGATATACATTTTCTGAATAAAATTACATAGGTGTAAATATAATGTTTCAGCCAAAAAACACAGTGCATTGAAGAAAATACTTATAAATTATAATAATAAAATCATTTATTGCAGGCATAAAAAAACCCATATACATTATAAATTACACAATAAAAATACGAATAAAATTAAATTCAATTAAATATTTTTTTACCTTTATATAAAACTTTTGTTCTTTTCTATTTTTGAAAAGTTCTTACCCACTCTAGGTATAGTAAAAAAAATAGAGAGCGTAAACGGTGTGCTCTTAACTTAATGTTATTCTCAAAAACAAAGACATCACAGCCATATCCACTGCATCGCTGAACTTCGTACCTTACCCGGCAAATAGTTCCCTCAAACTATTAATCATTGGATCCAACCAGACTGCTTCCGTTGCGGTAAGGGAGCAGGATAGAGTCATACTAAATGTATGGAATAAAAGAGGGACGGCAATCGGCACTCGACAACTTAATTGAAACAAGAGAGTGCCAGTAGAGATGTGAAGAGTCGATGTTTTTTTTCGTCTCGATAAACTTTTTTTTAAATTTTCTAAAAGTATTTTGTATGAAACTGCTTATTTTATAAGAATATGTTCATATCCAGTATTGTAACTGTTTGAACTTATCGTTATTAAATTGAATTTACGATAACATAACGTACTGTACTATTAGTAAAAAGGTTAATCAAATCTTGACTTCGTCTAAGCTTTATTGTTATTATAATATAAAAAACTAAAAGTTAACAGTTAATGAAAACTTACTATTTGAATCGCTGGTTACTTCTTCTTTGAAATAATTTACATTTTTTTTTTATTGTTATAAAATTCATCTTATTTCAAAAACTTAGCTTATCTTACGTTCTAAACTTACAGCCAATAATGAATTTACTTCATATACATATTGCAAGAAATTATCAAAGTTGACACGGTTTGACTTGACACAAACTACAAGTGATATTATGTGACCTGCCAATAATACTCTGAAATTATTATTTTATATTAAATTGAGATATGTGTTTATATTTATTTATTATTTATATATGAATTACATTTCAAGTTAAATGCAACTGTTTAATCTAATTTACAATTTATTATTCACAGTGAGAGAGTAGCTCAAGTACTATTATTTGAATGCTGCCTTCGATAGGTAGAACACGTCCACCGAGGAGAAGAGCTTATTATACGATTTAAGAGTTCTGGATACTACAGAGTTCTGGATACGTGCATAGTTGGTCCGTGAAAGTGGTGTATGAAACAAGGATGAGGCCGTGTGTCTAGTGCTACAATTCTACTACTAACACTTCAACTGGTCCCTAACGTTATCGATAAATTAAGTCGTGTCGCATCACTAGAGACGTCAATTGGACCCACAGCGTTATCTGTCCCGTCTTGAGCATTAACACGTCCCACCTCATTATAATTCCCATTATACATCATTTTTCATACACACTATACAAAAGCAGTCTTAACTCTATCAAAACAAGAACTAAAGAACTGAAGAATTTTGAGTCTCAGCAACTGTCATCATATCGGTGAATTTTTTATGCTTTAAATTGGTAGAGTTCTGATTAATGGAAGTACGATTTTTTAAAGCGATTGGTATTTTTAAACGTAATTTTTAACTTTTAACCGAATTTAATAAATAAGGAGGTTATCATTTCAATGTGTATGTACCATTATTGTTGTGATTTTATAATATTTGAATATGTTGATCTATAAAGGCTACCAAACACTTGTGCAAAATTTCGTTAGAGTATGTATGTTTTTATGTTTGTACGTTTGTCCCCGCATTTATAGTTCAATTAGGTATATATATAGGTTCAAATATCTTAGGGTAAAGTGTAAGTTTCATCAAAATCGGTCCAGTATTTTTTGAGATGATTGATATGGGTAATAACTAAATATCATGAAATAAATAAATAATTAATTAATCTACCTTCAAAACCAGACTAAAAATAACGAATTATCTCCTGTCGGTGCATGACCGACCGACTGTAAAATGATTTGTTTTTCCTAAATAAAAGACAAATGCGTCATCTTGACGACCCGTCTGGTGTAGTGGTCGAGAAATCGCCTACTACGCAGCGGGTTGCGGGTTCGATCCCCGCTCAATACAAACATTTGTGTGCATGAACATGTCTGTTTGTATTGGTCTGGGTGTTTTTTATGTATTTCATGTATGTATTTACAAACAAAAAGTATTTAAGTATTATATCCGTTGTCTGGTACCCATAACACAAGCTTTGAGTAATTTACTTTGGGACTAGATGGCGATGTGTGGGAATGTTCAAAGGATATTTATTTATTTATTTTAGGCTTTTAAGTCAGTTTTTAAAGGTGGTATTGAGTTTTTAGTGGTTTTAGTAACGTGTCGCAACGTAAGTAGAGCTCTTAAGTATTTATCACATCTAAAATAATTAGCCTTAGTGGCGTATCAATTCAAACAGTTTTCTAATTAAATCGTAGAGTAAGATTGTATTTTAATAGCTCAGTGGTAAGTGAGAAATAAACCAAAGGTCGAAAATCGAAATTAAATTGTCAAATTGAAAATCATTTATTGCCAAAAAAATTACATAGCTGCAATATAATCGAAATCTCTTACCAACACTTAAATTTTAAAAAATAGGAGACATAAAAAAATTAAGGCTAGGATTAATTATTAATGGTTATCAGTTTCAGCTTTTGCTGAAATTAATTCAGTGCTGGTTTTCAAACAGGCCCCTATAGATAAAACGCGAAAGCCGGTTATAAAAGGAACACTTATTTTATATAATTAAATACAATAAGATACGATAAATTTGTAACAAGTTTAGTGTTATCTTACATCTATGTGCGCTAGGTATAGATAAGTGAATTCAAATGATGAAATCGTTATTAAACTGATTAAAAAAGTTATAAAGTCTTGAAAGTGTGCATTCTATAAATAAAAACAAATACTCATCTGTATAATACTGGATTCCAGTATAGTCCTTTTTATTTAGTTTTTACAATATTTTGTCGTTTTATAAAATTTAAGAATATTTTATAACATACAATGAATGAAAAAACAGACGGATTGATTAACAGGAAAGACAAAGACTCTAACTAAGACTAAGATATTCGTATATCAAAATTGACTATTAACTTTTTCTTTTCTCAGTTTGAATTCCGAAGAGTCGAACGAATAAGACAAAGGTTTTACGCGATGCTTCAAACCTCTACAGTGCCTACCTATTTAAAGTTTATTTTTTATAATATGCTTCAAATAAGTACTGTTTGATAAATTAGTCAACTATTGGGTTTGGTAAATGATCTATTACTGATACTGTAATACCAGTTAAGAAAGAAATTTGAGTGTGACCAAAGAATCAGATAGGTAAGTAAGGGAAGATTTCACCAACTTCAGAGACGAAGTCAAAGAGAAGATTTATCCAACTGAGAAGCTTTTTTACCATCGTCATATAGGTAGGGGTTATCCGACCGAATAAGTATAAAACCAGGCAAGTGCGAGTCGGACTCGCGCACTGAGGGATCCGTGCCAACTTTAACTGAATTAGGGAATCCACTTAGTAAAATACCACAATATTTTGTTGACAGCATATATAACTTTGTTTTTCATAGTGTTTGTACAAAGTACAAAGTTATGTTTGCGGTTGTTGAAAATGTGCGATATCTCAAAAACTTCTCGTTCGATCCCGTCCATGTTTTGGACGGGATCGAACGAGAAGAAGAAGAATTTTCATTGAAAGTATTTGTTAAGATCTACATCACAATTTTTTTTTCAAAATTTTAGAAGTTGGATGGGGGGGATGCCCATTTTACCACTTTGGAAGCGTCTAGCTATAAAACGTTAGACTTTAAAAGAAAATGGTTTTAGAAAACTTTATGTCATTTTAAAAGACCTATCCATAGATAGGTTTGACTAATAATATTTTTTTTTGTTTAAGTTTTATGTATGGGAGCCCCCTCTTAAAGGTCATTATTTTTATTTTTTTGCATGTTTATCGTAAAGCGGTTAACAGGATACATCTTCCCGTGAAATTTCAACAGTGTGATGCTTATAGTTACATAATATATTGGCTGTGACATACGGACAGACTTGAAAAAACTATAAGGATTCCGTTTTTTGCCATTCGGCTACGGAACCCTAAAAACTAACGGTTTTTAATTGAGATTTACATAAATGATTGCTGACGAATACGTGACGTTTTCTAATTAGTCATTTTGTATTGCATTCGACGAATAATTGTTATCTAACGTTAGTAAAATCGACTCTATAAGTAAAACGACGGATTTTAAAATGCCATTTACATAAATGATTGCAGACAAGGTGACGTGTTCAAATTAGGCGTATTGTGTTTTATTCAAAAATATTCCGTATCTGATGTTGGAAAAGCCAGGCCTAAGTCCTTTAAAAACCGGATAAAATTAGTTCTGGATTGTAATGTCAAATGCAGTTTATTACCACTGCAACAACTTTGAATGTTGAATTGTTTTTGTATAATACAAAAACTATTGGCCAATGGCCGTAATAGATTTGGCCAATATTGGACACCGTCGAATTTACTTATTTACAGTTAGAATGTACCCTTTAATTACTGTAAGAGAAGAATAATCCATGCTAAACTTCCCCAACAAAAGTTTGAGCTAGATAATACGACCAACTCTAGTATGTATAGTGTCAATGTTCAATCCATGCATACCTACGGTACTTTCTGAACTTGCAATCAGCGTAATGTTGGAAGTATTTCCACGCGTAGAGATAAAAGGCTGTTACATGCATTTCCTAAAAATATTTGGAAGACGGCAAAGGTATTTATTGGGACTAGTCGGAATGTGCTCTGTATTACCCTTAATACCAGCCGGGTTAATTAATGAGGCATGAACATACATAAAGAATGAAGTAAAATCATTGGAATTTCTGAAAATGGGTAAATTCTTGAAGTACACAAGTCGCGTTTGGTTAAATAAGAAAATTAAAAGTTACATAACTGTCTTCGGAGAACGTCATAGGACTAATAATGTGTCCGAGTCCTTCGATGGCGATTTAAACAAGGCAGTTAACAAGAACAATATTAAATTACTCAAGATTGTTAAATGCAATTCGTGAAAAAGGTACCTTATCCAAGGGACCTATGCCGAAGAAGCGTAAGGTCGGTAATAAAAGAAGGGCAAAATATATAATGAACGATGATTAGGTTACCACTGCAGTTTCTGGATTGCCACATAATTGTTGGGCATGCAATCGACAAATTGCGTTAGGCAAATGCCTTTAAAGGTGATGAATACATGTTTAATATTTTTTTTAAAAATATATATTATCTGACATCTTTATTGTACCAATCACAAGAACCCATTTTTTACAACCAAAATCGTTGTCAGATCACTTAACGAAAGTGATTTGTTTAGTAGACATTCATTTGTTTTACACGACCATCTAATCCCCTTGGTCCAACCAGTTGGACATAATTCTACAGTTGTACCACGGGTCATAATCATAAATATAAAAAAACTCCGTAGTACAACCAGTTGGACATCGCAGTTGTACCACGGGTCGGGAGTGTGGTATCCACTCATAGGTATCTATGGGTTCTGAATTATTAGCAGGCAATCATCGTCAGATGTGAGCTGTTTTTTTTTATTTTGTGTTGTCTCACTAATGCACCGAACACGTGGTAGCAGCAACAGTAGGTATTCCCTATTCAAATGTTTCACATAAAAATATAACTAGGGCAGTAAAATAAAATAATGTTAGTGTTATCATAAAAAAACAATGATAATGGAATGTAAAGTTAAATAATAAGTAATCGACATTATCTAATTTTATTTTATTTAAGTCAATTTATTACTATTATTATACATTACTAACAAAGACATTAGGTACATTGTAACTAACCATAAATGAATCAATTGTATCAGAAAAAAATAAACGAATTATGATTTTTTATGAATAATTTGATCCAGATCGTAGCGATTTTCATCGAAATTATCGAATTACACACTACCAGAATACCAATAATAATACCTATTCATGGTAAAAAAGAAGCAAATAAACATGTCAATGATTTCAAAAGTCACTTTAGCAAATACATTATTTTTCTTTTTCTATCACCATATAAAAGAGTTCTATTTATGTAGTGAAAACTAATACGAGACAGCACACGAATGTAAAAAATAGCCCAAAGGATAATTATTTTAATCAATTTCGCGATACCATAAGATATTAATATGCAAAGCTTGGAGGCGAAAGTAGTATAGATCATTTAGAACCATTCTAGCCATGTTTGTCCTCGACAAAGTTTCACTATTTTTCTTTACCTAAATCTTCTATTAAAATCTTCAAAATTTACATGACTTTTTCCGACAACATGACATGTCTGTAAAAAAATGTTTGATCACATGAATGCTTAGAACATGTGTTGTTAGATTGCTTACACATTACTTTGATAGAGAAAAAAAAAACACTTATCATTAAAATTGGCCATTATTAGCAATGAATTGTAAAAGTTTAGGTTTTTTTATTAAAAAAAATAATAAGTTTTTTTTAAATAGTGAAACTTCGTCTAAGACAACTATGGCTCAAATGGTTCTAAATGGTCTAGGTACTTCTTCGCCTCCAAGCTTTGCACCCATCTTTAAGTCACCGTGAATAAGTAGATAATGATTAAGTTTTTTTTTATTGCTGTCCGTGGCTTGGTTAAGAATAGCCATTACCTTTTCGAACTCTCAACATTTTGTATACAGCATCGGCATAATAAAATGCATCAGTCATGAATTCATGTCGGCTGACACATAAGAAAGGAACATGCACAGTGACAGCTGCTCGCTCCCGGGAAATAACAGAGAAAAGCTCCTGTTCGCACCTTGAAAGCGATTCACGTCAGCGGGATAAATTAAAGCGTTCCGCGTTAACGGACAGCCATGGACCATTCAGCACAACACAAAGTAAATAAAAAAAACATCCGCCAAGTACCCAGCCTCCCAAATTCGCACTATTATCTCGCACCGACCAATCCAGTCTTCAGACACGAATACGTACACCTCATTGGTCGACGGAACCCTCGTCCGTCCCCCCTCTTCACTCGCCCCGCCCACCCCACACAAAAAGTTTCCACCACAAAGCTCTACCTGCTCAAGAACCGTAGTCGCTCGTCTGACCTCACAGTTTCGTAACAAAACCCATTCACGTCCAAAAACCCAATCTTTCCAGTAAAATCACTCTTATCAATTGTATCATTAAAACCGTTAAAGATAACCCTATCTCTATCGCTTGCCAAGGCTTCACGTGCGGAAGACAGGGACGGCTGATTCGAGTTTTAGGTGTGGTTAAGAAAAATTACGTGGTCGCGATCAGTGCTAGTCGGCGGAGCTGACGGACGCGCGCGCGGGCGGCACTGGCCCGTTTAAAATTCGAACGCGCCGAATTCCGGGAATACCGACACCATTTTTTTTCACATACAAGTTTTACGTCTTCGGCTCTATGCCATACAGACTATTCTTTAGTGAAAATTGATCATTTTTTACTACCGACACCGGTCCCCGTAGTGATGTGTGTGATGTAAACAGTTGATATCGATAGACGCATTGTGACAAACATGATGACTATGGACGTCGGGATGTATAACAACCAGCAGAACGGTTACAGCGCAGAGTACTATCAGCAGGGAGCGGCGTACCAGCCGGGGTATGAGGGCTACCACGAGGGTTATTATGAGGCGCCGGGGCATTACTACGAGCCGTTGTTGCACGGCCAGACAGGGCACGAGCATCCGCCGACGCCTGTGATTAGTACGGACACTGGTTTGTGTTATACGAATTTAGATTATGGAGAGCTGCAGCCGAATTATCCTATCCACTCCTTGCCGGCGCACCCTGACGCGTTCAAACATAGAGAAGATGTCCCACGACATGAGGACATGCATGTTCACGAGCACAAATTGGACAATCATTATTTAGAGACAAAGTATAACATGCATTTTGTTGACGAGACATCAATGCAATACAATCACGCGGGCTCTCCGTTACCCTGTGCGGAATTTGAGCACTACCAGCCGAAGGAGGAGTTCGGGGGACTGCGGGAAGGGTTCCCGAGGGACACAGACTGCATGTCCCACGTGGGACACCAGCCCCACGCGTCCCACACCGCCGTCCCCACTTACAAGTGGATGCAAGTGAAGAGGAACGTCCCTAAACCTAGTGGTGAGTGGTCAATAAGTTTTAAGAGTATGTTTTCTCTTTGATATAAATAATTTTCTATATTCAAGCATAAATTAATATTCTTAATACATTTAACACACTTAACGCATGACTTGGTTATCCGGAAAAGTTTGTTTTAATGAATTTGAACATTTGTATTAACAAATAAATAATATCCGTCTGTATGCGCAGCTAAAACACACACACAATTCAAATGAGTCCTAGCGAATTTATTCAGTAGGTTATACCTAAAATACTATAGCAAAAGGCTAGGGCCTTGTTACACACGTTATAGTATGCGTAATAAGTACGTAATAAATTATCTTAAGGTAGGTTCTTAATCAATAAATTTAAGTTAGGTACCTACATTTTTAGACACTTTTGATTATTGATAATGGAAATAGTTTCTCAAGTAATAAATGCCCCAATTTCTTAACAAGCTTGACTTCGTTAAACATAAATTAACAAGGTAGTAACCTTCATCAAACTGAAAACCTAGCAAAGTGAATCTCACCCCTTAATCTGTAGTTAACTACCCAAATTGAAAGGAATTAAGTGGCCGAATCGCTTCATTCCCGCTTAATGACGGCTTTCATTAGAGAAAGAAGTAATTACCCACTTATACCCAGTGGTAAATTATACGATTTCGTGAAATAGCATACATTGTTGAAGTTATCATTGAATTCGTAAGATTTGTGAAAATATTTACTTTGTATTCATTAAAGAAATTAAGACAATGAAAAAATTTGGTAACGGAAATGGGAAGCTAATAATTGAAATTTATTTTTGGAAGTAAATTAAGTTAAATCTTTATACGCGATAATCTTTTAATATTTATTTGATAATATTCCTTTACAATATTTTAAAAATAAATACTGCGCCGTTAAATTATAACTTAAAATTTCAAATACATTTTTATCGACACCAGAACGTCACTATTTTTTACAAACATGAATTTTAATTGGTGACCTATGCCATAATGTAGAAACAAGCAATTATTTATTAAGAACACATTAAAAGTTGTTTATTCACTATAGAATAACATTTTCTATACAATTTAATAAAAAAAACAAATACATGGTACAAAAACAAATTGATATTACCTTTTTATATTATCTACGACGCAATACCCGACCTAAAACTACCTACCTTACATAATATTATTTCTGTTCAATAATTTCAATTGCTTGTTAGTTATGTAAGAGTTATGTTAGAGTCTTAAATAATAACACTATTAGCCTTCAATATCAATCCTGGGTTCGTTTTTCTAGAAGAGAGAGAGAAATAAATTCGATTATCTTAAGTATTATTTCTTTAGAATAATATAAAAAATAAATAATATTGGACACAGATCACATACCTACATTGCTTTAATCCCAAACTAAGTAGCTAATGCACTTGTGTTATGAAAATCAGAAACAACGGTGGTACCATAACACCCAGACCCGAGACAATGTATCAAGTTCTGATTTCTACATTGACCCGACCGGGAATCGAACCCAGGACCTCGGAGCGGCAACGCCTTAAAAACCCAGCGTGCTCAGCCTCTACACCACGGAGGTCGTCAAAAGTTAGATATATATACATTACATTACTGAGCGACTCAAGGTTTGTTGACTAAGTCCAAAATTTGTCATCATCATCATCATCATTATCAGCTAAAGGACGTCCACTGCTGAGCATAGGCCTCCCCACGGCTTTCTACAGCGACCGATCACTAGCGGACCGCATACAGTTTAACCCTGCATTCTTTATAAGGTCGTATGTCCATCTTGTTGCTGGACGTCCTACGTTGCGTTTTTGGTTTGGTTCCAAAATTTTTCAGTCGTAAAACAGTTGATAGTACGTATATAAATAAATAAATAAGTAGTTACTTTCTCATGTATTACAAGCGGTTCTTCGCGGTTTTAATGGCGTAAATATTGGATCTCACAAAATATCATTCTGAATATGTGCCTACCAATGTGTTATTCCAAGATACTTTTAGCCGGAAGGAGTATCACCCATACATCCTTTTATTAATGGTATAATACTAGTAGGAAGTTGTATAAAATCTGACCCTGGCTATCTCCTTAAATCTTAAAGTACCTACAGTCAAGACCAAATAACTTTCGCACTGAGATGTTTCTTTCCGATATCATCTTGGCTGCTCTATCGACAGCCGACAGCGCGAGTTTTGACAGGCGCTGTCAGTGTCAAAGGTTGCCACTCTGACTTTTTGACTTGGCTGACCAGCGTAAGGGTTAAGTTTATATTGTGTTTTTTGTAAAACACACTACTAAACTACAGATGTATCGCATATTAGTTTAAATTTAAAGTTAAAGCAGTCGGACAGAATGATTCTTCATTAGTAATAGTTTATGTTATGTATTCTGATTGTTATTGAAATATTTATGGACATAATATTTATGACGACGGCTTGATGCAGTGGTTACAACACTGATCCTGGCTACTGAACCAGCGGTCGCGGGTTTAAATCCCGCAAGGAGCAAATTTTTGTGCGATGAGCACGAATATTTGTACCTAAGTCACGGATGCTACATGTATTTAAGTATTTACGGGAGACACCCCCGTCATATTCGTTGTCTGATACTTCGTAACACTAGAAAGAACATTCCTTACCACGAAACCAAACAAATTGGTGTGTCTGGCGCATATTATGTATGTATTTATTATTTGATATAATGCATTTTAATGCCTCGAAGAAGCAAACTTTGCAGGTAGATAGACATAGTTGTATGAGACAACTCAACACAAGTAGGTAAATATGATTATGCGAGCTTATTTTAATTATAAACACGTCCAATTAAAAACAAATTCATAACTCACCAACTTTTTTCTTCCACTATGACGTTCAAAATTTGTCGCTCCCAACATAATTAATTACAACTCAAAACCAATTGCAATCCGATCTCGTATCAATAGCAAATTAATGAGCTGCATTTTGCAGTAACTTTGTAAGAAAATAACGATCTTTATATTATAACGAATTTCCTATGAATGCCGTAGGACAGACGGACAGACGCGTAGATGCCGCGATAAGAATGCTGACATGACGGCGCAACCGACCGGACTATGAGTTTAATTTTCTTTTTAAATCGGTTTATTACATTGCAATTAAAAATATGGAAATGAACTAAGTACTTTTATCCGTGTTAACCTTGCTGTTTTATATGCTTATTTGTGCGTAAGGAACTAATGAGGAAAGAGTTAAAATAAAGCAGAGTCATCAAACTGAAATTGATGAAAAAAAAAACGAATAAGCAAATATGTGTGTGGACAGTTAAGACTATCGTGTGCAAGCGGAATGCAGCGCGAAATTTACTACATTTTAAACGCCAACGGCTGAATTATGCTTGCGGGCGAAAACGTTTGCCTACCCGTAAACCTTCATAAAATTAGACAAATTTGGTCTCATTCGTTTTCAAACATCCGAAACTAAGCTTGTACGTCTTCTTTTTTATATTATGGCTTGATTGGTAAAAAATAGTCGAAATTCTGAAGTGTTTTTGTTAGTCAAAAAAGTTAATGTTTAGGTTCTTTTATTACTTACTGAAACATACAATATATATATTTTTTTAAATAAAGACGTACGTTAAAATAGTTTTAAAAGTTTTACCAAATATCTCAAACGTGTAAAAAAAATACAAAATCGGACACCATTTAAGGGGTGGAAAATATTTTCTCTTTTTGTATGGAAGCTCGCACGCACACGATCCTCGTAATGAAGTTTTCATAAATATAAAGCTCTTTGAGAACTCGTCCCAACGAGTGTTAAAGAAAAGGTCGAAGGGTCTAATATCGTTACCCTGGAGACCTTAGGTAAATTTTATGTTCGTCCTAATACCAACACCATCACTGGTAAGAAATCCATAGTGCTTAAATATACCACGATATCAATCACGGAACTGTCTAGTTTTTCTAAAGCGGAAAGTATAAACTGACACCACACCTATGTTTAAGAGGCGGCTGTACCTAGGCTAGATAAATATCATATTCCACCCGCGGTCCGAAGAAAAATCTCTCAACGAATGTCACAAGACACTTTATTCTGAGCATATAACACAGATGAAACAACACTTCCAGAATGGGTAAAATGGCCGACCCCCCCTCTCTAACTTTTGAACTAACAAGTGTAAGTACATTTTGAAAAAGTTACTTGTTGTAGATCTTTACAAATACTTTCAACGAGTAGTTTTTTGATATATAGCACATTTTCAACAACAGCAAAGGTACAGAGGTATAAGAATATAACACACTCTTCATACTCGTCATGTAAGCAGCTAATATCTTTAAATTACACTAATAACTGCAATCGCTCTAATAAACTCAGCTCAAACAGTTTAAAAAGCTAACATACATAGCCTCGCGGCTTTCCTCGAAAAACCCGCGCATTTCTGGCGTTGCGTGCAATCACAAAAACAAACACAGATAAAAAAGCAACATCGGGGATTAGGCAAACGCGAGTTGTGGTTGCGTGTAACGAAACGTGTCGCGACCCGCGGGGCTCGCGTCAAAAGGAACGTAAGTGGACTATAAAAAGAAATTCACGCTAATAAAGTTGGTGATACAGGAAATTTTCAGATTATGACGAAAACGTTAATAAGGCAGTCTTAGAAATATGAATGTTTTAATCATGCTTTAGGTATGTATTCCGGGAGAAACGGTTAGTTGAAGTCATAATACCTTACCTAGTCTGCAGAGATGAAATCGATCATTCTCAATAAGCCTGATTTTGGTGCGTCCATTTAAATATCTAGCAAGCCTGTACTATTTCAGGGTTGATATTTTTTTGGGATAATTTTGACTACTCGCCTTATAGTTACAGGATATGATAGCTTTATTCATAAAAAGAAACTAAAAATGAAATTAAGGAAACTGTTTTACAGCTTTATATTGATATGCTAAAAGCTATCGCTATTTCTGATCATTGAACTTATAGTACCGATCTACCTACTTTTATTTATTGCACTGTTAATGGTACAATTGGCGGACTTAATGCCTTATGGCATTCTCTACCAGTCAACCGCTTGGGAAATGCAGAGAGTTAAATCAGTGGCGGAATATTTAAAAGTACTGAGAGGGACAAAAATTTTAAATGCATTAACATAAACATACATACTAAAATTACATACATAAACAAAATTATTTGTAAATATATAAGCACTTAGTTTGTCAACGGTAAGCAAACGACACTTACGTATAACATACTTATAAACGTCGTCAGATATAGCAAAATTCTTTTTTTTTTACTTTGGGCGCTTGCAACTTTCGTCAACTAAATACTAACACCTGATTTGATTAGCAATCGTAACTTTGTAATACTTTTTATTGGTCTATAATTAGCTATTGCGTTTGGCGTGCGCAATGATCGCAACAGGGAATATTATGCCCATTAAACGAACGGATAAGTGCATGTAAATTATAAAATTAATGAGCTGGAGCCATAATCGTCCCGTGGTTGGCTCAAAACGTATTGTTACAATCTATTAACTAGTATCTATTTCAAGATATTAACCGTGAATGAATAAACAATAGAATTAGCAGTTAGAAGCCGTTATTAAATAACTTGAGGTTTTATGAAAACAAACTGCGTCACTTGATTGAAAAAAAAAACGAATTACCCTTATTTTATATAAAAATAATGCACTTGACAAAAAGCAACTGTTTCAGACCAGGATTTTTTTATATAATAAAGTTTGTATACTGACAAAACACTATAAAAACAAAAATATAATTAATTACCCTTATTTTGTTTCAAAACAGATAACTTTAATTTGCTGAAAAAGATCGTTTTAAACGTAAAATATATGATTTCTTACGGTTCCTTTAATATTTTTATGTTTTAATAAATTTTAAATACTTTCTTTCGTTCGAAAAAATGTTACACATTTTTGATAGGCGGAATCAAAAGTATAAAGAGTCGGAAATGGGCTCTTGTATTCTACAATGTATTAAAAATAAGCACGGTAGTCTCATAACAACTCGTAAAACTGTAGTTAGTTCGATTCCCGGCCGCAAACTTACGGCACGATGTAAACTTTACGAGGATTTTATTTGAAGCTAGCCATGCATGACTATTAGCTTTTAATAAGTTCTTTGCAACAAATTATTGCTGCTTACTATGTCTTCCTTTTATACTATTTACAGTAATACATTATTTATGCAAGGTGTATCTGTCTAATATTTTATTTTTCAATTTTTAACCGTAATACCAATCTATACTAATATTATAAAGCTGAAGAGTTTGTTAGTTTGCTTGAACGCAGTATCACAGGAGCTACGGGACCGATTTGAGAAATTATTTTTGTTTTGGATAGTGTATAGGCCACTTGTTCATATAATCTTAGAGAAGGCCACAGCCAGTCTATATTTTGAAGTTAAAAGATCATAAAACGTTAAGAGCGTAATAATGAAAGTTTATACGAGAATACCAACCATTCGATTTATTCAGACCATTCCCAACTTATCAGTTTTGGCTTTTATTTGAAAATAGGAAAACAAATCCACCAGGAAATATTTTGTCTCTTACTAGCAGTTTGTTCCCTGCCGTCGTTAATGGTTTTATAACCGTAAGCCTTCCTCGATAAATAAGCTATCCAACACAAGAACACATAATTTTTCAAATCGGTCCAGAAGTTCTTGAGATTGGCGCGTTCAAACAAACAAACTCTTCAGGTTTATAGCATGAGTATAGATGTACTCAATAACTTCTCATCTGATTTGTAACCGGACGAATTATAACTGAGTTACTGTGTGTAATGTAACTGTTTTTACTTTACTGTGTTCACTATTATTAAACCATTACTGTATGTCACAGTATTGATATACAATAGTATTCTGTAACAGTACCAAGTCACAGTGACGATGCATAACCTGTGCGGGCTGCGGTAAGCCGGGAGCAGTGACAAATCACTGCTTAAAATTGTATCTCAGTGACTTTAGATCTTTTTTTTTTTATGTCGGAACGTTGACATTATTTATTTTTGCTGACAGTATTCAAAAATTTTCAGTTTTTTATTCCATTTCTTTAGTCATTTAGCCGATGTAATACATCCAGCCAATGAAAGTTTCAATCTGTTAAAGTGTCTCCTTAAAAACTGGGAAAAAAATATATACAGTCGGTAAGATTTTAGTATTGGTAAGGCATCACCTTTTTGTAAAACTCGGACAACAAAGAAAAAACAACTGATATCAATATGTTGATCAAAACTTATAATAGAGAACATTACTTGTTAATAGTGGTGACCTATACACAACAGTTAGGATATCAGAACAAAATCTTTCTTTATTAAAAACAAATAGATATTGAAGAAATCGTATGAAAAAAAAGATAAAAACAAGCTGGAGGAAAACATGCATGGACATAAAAGCCCTGTTTTGTTTTAAAAATAATTTTGTTTATCAAAAACAGACGTCACCCGCCATGACGTCAGCAAAATTACAATTTAACAACAATGCCAAAGTGCCAAATACTGCATACCTTAAGACCACACACGAGAATTGTCAGGGGACAACCGATCTTATCTATTCTAGCACAATAACCAAACATCAAATCGAGCAGACATGGTTATTCTTGAATTTGCGAAATCCGACTTTAAGATCGAAGAATTAAATCCAATTTAAAATTGGCAGCCGATAGAGATAACATTGACAAGAAAAGGATATCTCACATTGTCGTTTTCTGGTTGGAAGCTCAAGACGTTTCGATTCGGTGGAAATGGCATTACAATAGGATTCCGATTTTATCACTCAGCATTTCAGTTCAGTTTTGGTTGCAAAACTTTACTGTAAAGAATTCGAGGATAGAGATTCTTGTCATTGGCGAAATCGATCCCATCTCCCCGAGGGATGTGACTGCTAGAATTTATATGGTCTACATAAAGAAATAAGAAATGCCTTTGAAGCTTTGAATAATGAGCTCTACTATTTGGATCTTTAATAGATCCAAATTTCTACATCGCTTAATTTATTAGCAAATTCAAACTGCAACTTAGATTTTGTTATAGTATCTTTCGTTTTGATACACCTGCTAAATTGGTATAATTCGTGACGTTTTCAATGACATACCATTTTTGTTCCAAACTGTTACGTAACAAAGTAAACTCAGTGTTAAACGGAATACTCCCTGAATTCAAATATTTTCTTAACTTTATATTGAAGTCTGTTATACGAAGCTGATCCCTGATACATAATAACTACCGCTTAAGCATTCATTGTTCCCCACATATCGGTCAGCTAATAATGATATGCACCATTAAAACCGATCATCTCCGTCCTCCCACGCTCTCCGTTAATCTTAGACTCGGTTATCAGGTGGACGGTGGTCGAGGAACAATGGTATCGTTATCTAAAAATGCATTACTAAGCATACCGTTTGATTGTTCTAGAAATCCTCATTAATCGTCACTGATGATGCTGAGAAGCATTTTAATATTGTAACTTGTAGGGCTCAAAATACGTCCTTGCGCGACGCTTTACTATTTAACTTTTTTCACATCGTAGCTGACGGCATTCTTTTTAGCCGCTAAATTAAGGAGAGGTAAATAAGTTCAGTTCAGAGAATGCTATTTTAACGTTTTAAATTTTGACTTGAATTCGAAACTTTAAACCTTTTTTTTGTGTTCATTCAATAGTATTACCATCTAACTAAATGTCAAATGTTTCTGTAAAATCTTGTCAATAACTGTAACAAGTAATATGCTGATTTAGCAGTGCTAAAGTTTATTGCATTTTTTCAATATTTTTACAGTGCCTATGAGAAAGAAAGTTATGAATATATCTAAGTAATTAGTTTTATTTAATGTGACCTAAGGAAGGACTTCATGAAATTCAACCACAGAACACAGGCACGGCTGGAAAGCTAGTGACTTAAAATATTTAGAGAGTTGGATTATTTACTAACAACTGCTTAATACAAACAAGTGGATCACCTTAATAGAGAGTAGGCCTATTAAGCGCCCGATAAGCTCGTCATATTCGTCGTTCAAGCAGCGACTCGAGATAAGTTGCAATGCTTGACCTACACCGCCCGGGGTTCACTACCCACGTTATTTAATTCCAGTTCAATTGAAATTCAGTTAAGGACATAAATGCCACTAAACAATATAGTGCCAATGAAATATCCTAAAACCGGGAAGACTCTACTGCTCCAATACTATACCTACTTTTTATATGGCTTATTTAAAAACGTCACCTGATTGTCAGCAATCATAGGTACCAACCTGCATTTTTTTTAAATTTGTCGCTTAATTATTTATCAGTCTGATAAATTTTATCAGACCATTGAAAAATCGACCCTAAATCAAACAATAAAAAGATATCATTTAATTTTAATTAGCAGTCAAAAACATGGTCGTAAGATATACAAAAATATTTAGATTTTTTTATTACTTATAATTTCAAATAGATAAAAAGTAAACGTTGATACGGTATCGAGCAAAAAAATTATAAGAAAACACACAAAAACCTAGAGCTTCAAAGTTTAAGGCACAGGAACGTCAATGGATGCAAATTTATTAGGTATATTTTTCTATCATCAAATATTATCTGTGCCCAAGCCCCAGGCGACCCTTCAAGCAAGAGGGTGAATAAAAAAACATGCGACTTGCAACCCAAGCTAGATAATCTTTGCTTACAGAGCAAATGAATGCATAATTTATATTTTTTACACAGCCTGCCTATTCAAATATGGTAAGTGTTAATTAAAATTGTCTTCTAGAAAAATATATTTTACTACTGCATCACATAGTGAGTACTGTTATTCACTAGCAATTACTTAACAAAAACCGTTCGATTTACAATAGAGGGTGAAAGTTCGTTAGTTTCAGTATGCTCAACAATATACTTATCTCAAGATTGACATCTAATGAATAGGCTAACTTTCAGTTGAGGAGCAGCTATTTAGATCAGTTGGACACCACAATATTCAAATATGTTACCGACAGCTTCCAGTGGATCACGCGCGCGCCCCTTCCAGCAATGATTATTAATAAGTAATTAAATAATATCCGTTAAATTGATTCAGATTAAACCTAAATAAACAAATATGTCAAATTAGATCTTTTTCGCTTTTATGTTTGCAAATTAGAATTATGAATCAAATTAGAATTAGCAAAACTAAGAAGTTGTTGACGATTTCCATGTTTTTTTTTTATGTGAGGATAAACTGAATTTTATAAAACTGTCTAAATATCTTCTCAAATACAAAGTTGTGGGAGATACAAAGAAGTGACTTTTGAATTGTTTAGCCACCCTGAACCAATTCTGTTAATAAACAGGTCTTTATAAAATGAAAACGCCATCCGCAGGACAATTTTTCAGCAAATCACCTTCCAAACACTCCACAAAGACCGTTCAAAACCCAACGCGTTAACACTTTCGTCGCAAAGTGGTTCGATCCGTGTTTACCGAAACGAGCATATTATTGATATTAAATAAGTCAAGGGGTCATTACCAGGACAAAGCCGAATATCGGAAGCCGTCGCGTGAGGTGGGGTTGCGTGCTGATCGCGCGATAGGCGCTGGGCCCGCTGTAATCGGTTTACGGGGACCACTGCTTTGGTGGTTGGGACAAGAAGTAGGCTATGAAGGTGCTGGAAACTCTTAAATCACGTCACAGTTTCCTTCTTACTTGTCACCAACTGACTGGTCTGGTACCGCGTTAGTAACCTCGTGAGCGAAACTCAAATTTGTTGGCGACTTGCTTTAGCGCAGCGATTCTTTTTTGATGACGGAACTCTTTTGGAAAGCTATATACTTGATGGAACCCCACAATAAAACAATAGTTTGAAAAAGGGTATTCTATAATAATAAACATAATTAAAGCACCTATATACCATGTAACTTTACATTAACTTACTTACATACATGATAGTTGATTCTCATCTAAACTTTTATGCGCATCTTGATCTGGTGACGAGTAGAGTCAGAAAATTAATTTATGTCTTTAAGACACTGAGACATATAGCTGACCTAAAAATTCTTAGAATGGTCTATCAATCCCTGTGCCAATCCATTTTGGGCTATTGCATCTCAGCATGGGGTGGAGCTTCTAAAACCCATCTACTAAAACTAGAAAGAGCCCAACGAGCTATCCTAAAAATTGCTGCATTTCTCCCCCTCTTGTATCCCACTACTGAGGTATACAACTTCTGGAAGGTTTTAACAGTACGTCAGTTGTTTATTGTCTCGGTAGTGCTCCGCAAGCACTCGCTGATCACATACGACCCTCTATTAGCGATCAACAGACGTAGGAGGGGTAGGGTTTGCTATAATCTGTCTTTTAACACAGCTTTTGCCCACAGATTCTTCTGCTTCTTAGGAAGCTACCTGTACAATAAGCTGAACAATATACTGAGCTTATACCACCTACCAAAGCACTCGTGTAAAACTAAATTAACTCTCTGGTTGTGTAATCTTGATTATGTGAGCACTGAAGATTTCATTGTAGTGATGAAATAACTCACGATAATGCATTGAATTACTTATAAATGTATAATTACAATGATAAATGCACAAACACGCGCACACGCACGCACGCACCCATACCCACACACACGCACACTCGCAAAAACACACACACACACACACACATACACACACACACACACACACACACACACACACACACACACACACACACACACACACACACACACACACACACACACACACACACACACACATACATACATACATATATCATTATCATATATAATTTTTTTATTTTTTTCATCATTTGTCTACATAATTAACTGTACGACTGTCCGAGAAGGTGAGAGGCTGGTGACCTGTAACACAGGTATTTTATACCTAGCATAGGCACCAGTCTCACACAAACATTTCTTTTATGTATCTCATTTGTTGTCAACTGTAAATGTATGTTTGTGATGAGAAAATAAAGATTTTTATTATTATTATATTATTATTATAACAAGTTTAATGATAGATGATATTGAAAGACACGTAGGTACGTATCGACGGTGGCAGCATCATAGTAAAATGATACGCCGCGTCATTCAGAACGGTCGATCAAAGAGAGGTGTTTTAATATTTTCGTCTAAATTTTTGCGAAACCCTTATAAGGGAAACCCTGGGGTTCTGCAGAAAACACTTATATGAATATCGCTGCTTTGGCGTTACCTAAAGCAACTCGTTTGTAACTTGAATTTAAATTGGATCCTTGTAGTTCCGTGCGCAGAAGTACTAGAAATTAGCAGGTTATTTCAACTTCGTTGAAAATCGCAAAACTATGCGAGTGAAGGAACAGAGTCCCCTTGCATTTTGCGCACACACATAAGCACTATAAACAATATCCGCACCGATGGTCTACCGCCGTGGTCGGATCTGACGTGATTGTGTTCAATGTTTTTTTTCTAACCATCTAGTCCCAAAGTAAGCTACTCAAAGTTTGTGTTATGGGTGCCAGTCAACGGATATAATACTTAAATACTTTTTGTTTGTAAATACATACATGATATACAAAGAAAACACCCAGACCAATACAAACAGACATGTTCATGCACACAAATGTTTGTATTGTGCGGGGATCGAACCCGCAACCCGCTGCGTAGTAGGCGATTTTTCGACCACTACACCAGACGGGTCGTCAAAGTGTTATAAGTCGCTGACTTACACCACGCGTGTTGCAGGTGACTTGCAGGCCGGTAATGCGAGCACTTTCCAGTAATAGTCACTCAAGTCAACTCGTGCGACTGCTCAGCACTCTGTGCACTCATAAGTGGTACTTCGTCAGTGAGCAGCAAAATATTTCTTTATGAAATTCCGATCTCAACATTCTGGTAGCGTATGAAAAGTCGCTCGGTGCCCATCGTCCTCCTTTATACATACTTTATTGCTATGATTCTAAGAAACTAATTTATTTATTTATTTGAAACCAGCAAAGTTTGTTTCGCCCCCAGCCCGTCCCGCCCAGCCTCGTTATTTTAAAAGTTAAACGATCCCAGCAAACATTTTACAATATAATAACTCACTCGGGATACTGCTGGGGCTGTCGAGGCGTTGTAGCGCATCGGGAATGTTCGCAGAGGCGCACATCGACGACTTCTACGCCATTATACAAAAAAGATCCGCGTCAATGCTTACTAGGCACCGCTCCAGGACTGTCTCCTAAATGTGTTCAAAGACCGGTGGGACACGCCGCTGCTGCGTCACTGGATGATGCTCCACACCGGATGAAAATTATTGTCTTCTTGTTTTTAATAATCCAATTTTCATGTTTCTCTAATTACTATAATTGTAAGTTTATTTCATCTTCTTTTTGTACTAACAACAATATGAAACCTTGCTTTCTGAAATGAACAGATTGAATTGAATTTAATTGAATTTTCGCCCCGTTCCCATCCCGCCCCAGCCCCGGCCCCGTCGAACGGGTTAAAAAGTATTATACGTTCTTCTCCTGGTTCTAAACTACATACCCTCCATTTTTTTGCCAGATCGGTTCAGCGGTTCTTGAGTTTTAAATAGTGTAGGTAACAAACATGACTTTCTCTTATATAAATAATAGATTTAAGACTGGGCGGGCGTAATGCCAAAAGCATTTGACACCAGTCAAACATGGATCTTACCCCAAGGTATAATCAGGTGAAATACGGGTGGTCCAAATAAAATGATAGACGCATGAATAAGAAAGAGTATGGCAATGATACTTTCTTACTTCAAAAGGTACTCGTATTAACCGTCGTAAACCTTATTTCTTATCTGTATCTTACTTAAAGAATGAAGTAGAATGGTTTTTGGAAATAATTTTATTGACAAACACTCATGATTTTCCCTGTATAAACCAATTAAAGTTTCTCCTTATACTAAGCCTTCATTTTGGAGTTTTCAATGAAGTTTATTTGAGTCATCAATACATTTTGGATAATTTAAACACAGATGACTTTCTTCTTCAAATCTCATCATCACAAAAATACTATTATTTTAAGGATACAATAATTTCTGAGGATGTTGTATATCCCATTGAACTGTTTGCGAGTCATTATTTGATTTAAATCGCTACCAGCCGTTACTTTCCTCATTTCAGTTCCATATCATTTGATTTATCGATAGGTTAATTGCTTAAAAAATCAAAAATACAACTCATCATAAAAACAATCATAAAAACTTGTAACGGATTTTTGAATAGTCCCTAACTTGGAGATAAATTAGAAATATAAAAGAAAGTTACTGTAATAGGTGTCCCGTAAAAATGGTCACTCTTTTAGTAATGACACTTAGGGCGGATTCGACCAAGTGAGAATTAATGTTAACCTTAGAATAAATCGCTAGTTATTCGAGTAAATCAATTTTCCATTTTACCATCTACTGATCTATAATATCGCATTTATATGTGAGTAATTGTTATACCTGTCGTGTTGCGTAAAATTACAGCTAATCCAAGTTTAATGTAATATATTATTCATCTGTGGTAAGGACGTCTGCTTGCCATATGATTTATGTCAGAAAATGTAGTTAAATTCAAAATTTTGACAGCTCCATTCTTTTCCACGCTTTAATACGGCAATGTTAAGTTGACAGGATTTTAACATTCACACCATACTACTTTGGTGCAGCATTGATTTGCCGGATAATAATACAGTTCAATCATTCGTTCTGTTGCAAGTTTAGTTATTCTGAGTACAATTATTTTACGTCGAAAAACGACTTTCAGTTACCTACTCGGATACATAATCGAAGAATACGATTATTTTCCGAATAGTTATGCGCGTGTAAGCCCATGTTTAGTCGAATCCACCCTTAAAAAAAATATAAACAACAATACTATAATTGTGATTATACACTCAGTTGGAAATATGTGATTGAAGTTTAAAACTAACTTGTATATTCCTTCGAAGCTTAACCGATATAAGTCTTAATGTATCGTCAGAACATTCTAATCAAACAACCGTCCTTTAGTACTAACAATGCTCGTAGATATAATTCTGTAATTACCCAATGATAAGTATTTACGTCAATGCGATTAAAACAAATCTTATCCGTCTAGCCGTTGAGATGTGTATCGGTGGTAATAAGGTTATTATTTTTATTATTTATTGTTATCGAGTGAACATGTTAGGCTAAAAGATAGTCTATCGCTTGTCGCCACTTTAAAAAATCACAGGTGATACCTTATCGGTGTGCCTGTATATGTGTAGGAAAATTGGTTTGTACGTTTGGTGATTCCATTTTTCGTTCAAAAATCGTGTGCCTTGAAATTCCCTCTACAAGGTTTAACTACCTCTGTGGCGCAGCGGTACGAGGGTCGCACTTTAAAGCGACGGCTGCGCCAGAGGTCGGGTTCGATCACTGGAGAACCTGAGTTTATCTGTTCAGAAATTCTTAGGGTAGCCCGGAGTTTGGAAGTTGGCGGTGTTTTACCCCCGTGCCTGGGAAAAGCACGTAAAGCCGTTGGTCCTGCGCCTGAACTCTCTCCTGTCGTGTCAGATTGCTGTCCCATCGGGCTAGGAGAGTGAAAGGAGTAGAGAGTGCACCTGTGTTTGCGCACATACTTGTGCACTATAATATGTCTCGCGCAGTCGGTTAGTCGTTGTGACTGGCCACCGTAGTCGAAATCGGCTAGGGGGACTATTATTATTACAAGGTTTAACGATGCTTATTTTACTAGCCTATATATAACACGTATTAAAAAATATGACTACTAATATACTTATAAGGTATCAAGAAAATCATGTCGTGGCAAATCTTGTATCCAATATTTGCCAACTCAAGGGTGACAGATATATCGATCTGATTTGAAAATCACTACTATCGGTCATGGCCCTTCAGAGCTTAGGATTTATTTGCGGCCATGCAAAAATAATATGAAGATTTGACTGTAACTGAATATAGTATTTATCTCAAACGCTATTTTTCCATACGCTATATAGGTAAACAAACAATACCTAACCTATTAATTAATTATGATTAGTTTTGAGCTATTTAGCGCTCAACCAAAAAAGATAAGCAAACTAGATCAGTAGTTACTTGGTCTTTATTTTCTACATATTTATTAATTATCGTATAATGAGTAAATAGTAGTATTAAATGCCTCAAAAGGATCGTGTGCGCAGGAACTTCCATACAAAAAGAGAAAACATTTGCCACCCCTTAAAGGTCCCGATTTTGAATTTCTTCCGTTGTCCGAATTTGTATTTTTTTTACTCGTTTGAGATATTTTGAAAAACTATGCTCGTAGGTCTTCTTTAAAAAAAGTGGCAATAAATATAAGAAACTAAACATTCACTTTTTGTCAAAAAAAGACTCTTCAGAATTGCAAGCCAAGTACTGTACAAGCAACAAGCCTTGTATTTAAAAAATCGAGGACGTACAAGCTTAGTTTAGGATGTTTGAAAACGAATAAGACCAAATTTGTCTCATTTTATAAAGGTTTACGAATTTTCGCCCGCAAGCATATTTCGACCGTTGACGTTCAAAATGTAGGTCGCACACGATGGTCTTAATATTGACCAAAATCAAGTTTCAACAAATCAACCTTGTTGTTTTCTTTTTACCTGATAATTCTACCATTCTGAACACGGTATTATAACATGAGGTATTATTTTATCTTAAACGCTTGCAAAGCAAAGGTAAGTGTTGATTTTAATTGTCGACAACAGACCCGGGACATCAATAGAAGAATGCAATATCTTTTACAGACAAAGTAAGACTTACTTTGTCTCTCGGCGAGTACTGAATTGGCTGGATGGAGCACACCAACCACCACCAACCATTGGTTTCGGTGTTTCACACTTCAAATACGCGTTACAAGGCTAACAAGGGCTTATGATTGCTTACTCCTTCAAGTACCTCGTCAATATGTTACTTTAAGGATGTAGATAGAAATACAAGCAATCAACTACTTAAGAACATCGCTTATGTTTCATCATTAGAAGTTTGTCAATTACAAAGCATTAAAATTAGTAGGCATCATGCCTTGCCAAGCCTTATCACAATATAGGCTTATTCATCTGATGATTTACTGAAGCAGTAGCAAAATATCATATGAAATTGTGATATCAATAGAAATGCAAACTATATACAAACATAACATCACCGCGGTGACGCAACGCACATAGATGCATCACAATAAACCCCGTTACATATTTCATCGCTTGCACACAAACACAATGCCCGTCAAGATAACTCAATAACGGCCCAGCATTACCCTAACAATGAAGTTGTCAAGCTCAGTTTGACATTTCGGTGGTAGCCATCTTGCCAGCGACTCAACCCATCGATTACTTTGCCGGCTCAATCGATCAACGCGAGCCAGCCACTATCATGTGTTGGTATTATAATTTATTATATTTGGAGAACGCGGCTTCCGGATACGATATGTCCAGTATTCTACACTATCAACGCTCAATAAATCAATTAAATAAACGTAACATCTTAGAGAGATAGTAATGTTTGATCACGTGGGTAGGTTTGATACGACAAAACGATTGTGAATGCGATGACAAATCAATCAGTTCTTGTAAAAACTGTTTGATTTCTTCTTCAATAGCTTTAGCTTCACAATGACAAATAAAATAGGTACCAGGCCACATCGAAAGTAAAGAAAAAAAGTAAAAACGTAAGTAAAAAAAGTATTTAAAAAAGTTTTTATACATGGGAGACGAGCCGGTTAGAATCTCTTTCGAAAATATGATTATTTATAAGTAAAAATAGGTGTCTTCCTACGCCTACCAAAGTAAAGTGATCTTGAAGCGTTTGGGAGATTTAGATCGCCCGCTTCTTTAATTTGACTGGACACTTGGTGTCGATTCCCTTACGAGATCAAAGAAGCATCAACGCCGAATAGTATACTACCAAATGTTTACCAGGATTTTCTCTGTTGTGAGCAACGAGCGACCAAACACTGGGCTCCGCGGACTACTGCTGCACCACGATAATGTGCCTGCACACCGCGCTCAAAACGAGGGACTTCCTAGACAGCACGACAGTTAAACTTCTGGGCCACCCCCCTTACAGCCCTGATCTTGCACCGTGTGACTTCTTTTTATTTCCAAAAATAAAAATCAGCTCAAAAGAAAACAATTTTTGCGCTGGCTGCGTTCGGGCAGGCTGTAAACGAGGTGTCTGCGACGTACTGGAAAAAGTGTTTTAAAAACTGTTTTTGAAGTGAAAACTTCTTTAGCGGCGTTGAGCACTTTTGTGGGATGGGGGAAAAATGTGAAACTTGCGTCAGGACACGTGGGCTGATCGAAAAACCGTAAGACGGTTGGCGAAATTATGGATGTAAGTTGATTTTTCTGAGAGATAAACTTTTTAATGAAATTTAATATAATATAAATTGTAATGATTGTGTACGATAGCGCAATAAATAAATATTGTATTCTATAAAAATATATTATTATTATTATTATTGTATTCTATCACAAAAATGATAGTACTTTTATATTGATAATAAGAGCAATTCATTCAAAATTATTCCCTAACTATTCCAAAAAATCAAAAATGCACAACGTTGATATTCAAGTTTTCACTTCTGCCGGCACTCCCGGAGTGCAATTTTTTTTTATAGAGGCTGGTGGAGAGCACTTTGAAAAGATTTAATAAAAATATATGTACCTGTAGAACTATTTTTTTATGTTCGCACAATGAGTGTCCCACGTACATGTGGCGAAAACCACCTAATAAAAAAATAAAAAACCAGACTGCTTACAAAAATGCACTTAGAAGGAAAAAACAAGGCAAAGGTTGTGGCTCCTTCCTATGTGCATGTTTTTGGTTTCTTTATCTTATAAAAACAACTAAGTAGTTACATTCGAGTATTATCATGAAATACTATATAAGCAAAGTATGTATTCAAATTATTAAACTAAATACTTTTAAGGTATCAGGTGAAAACATATCCCTCCTCCCCATAAATATGATGTAAACTGCAATATCGAACTTCGATCACTATCGAAAACGGCACACGGCTTCTTTTTGTCAGTATCCTGAAAGCAATAAGTAATTTTAACTTGTTTTTTTTTAGCGAATACATATTTCACAGTAAAGGTTATGAATTATTTTAAACGCTCCGAGAACAGAATGTCCTTTTTTGACATTTTCAACTTAGACACAAAATGTATGAAAGAAATGTCAAACTTCCTAATATTTATGATTAATATTTTAATGCGAAGATGATAAACTTTGTAATGTTTCCTAACCTTGCCAAAGCTGTGATGTTTAAATATACCCTTTCTAAGGCACGGGAATATTGCCGGCATCACGGCAACGGCACATTCATAATTTTATGTAAGTAAATGCTAATGTCACTTTGACGTTTTTCTCTTAGGTTTTAGCGCTATCTCATGAGGTAAACTTGAGGAATTTCATATATGCTGTGGTAATTTTCGTGACAAGGCTAAGGTTGCGTTCTTCTACTATTACTATTGTCTGTATGAAAAAGGATATCGATATTATTAACAAGGATATGAATTATTTGATATCGTCTGCGTTTTATATAGGTACTGTTTTCTTCCGTATCGTTACTAGTCCTTCTAATCGTGTATTGTATGTATAACGACAGCAAATAAAGTGATATGTTGTGCAATAACTTGAGGTTTCATCTCTCGCCAAACCACTTAAAACACCATCATCGCATAAAGATGAAATAAGAAACCAAAAATTTGCGCACGGGCGGGACTTGAACCAGCAACCTTTTGGCAAACCGGGCCAAACGCTCTTACCAATTGAGCTACCGTGCTGTTAGTCCGACCCTCCGAAATTTGTGGTTTCTTATGAAAACGTCAATCGCGTGACGCTTAGCGCCATCTAGCCGTCTGTTTATGAAACAGATGGCCCAAGCAGTTATTATTTACAGAATAAATTCAACTTGGAAATTGATGTCGCTTCGCTACCTAATGCTTTAGAATGTTTTTAACACTCACAGTGTCATATTTTATATTCATAAAGATGAAATAAGAAACCAAAAATTTGCGCACGGGCGACCCTGCGAAATTTCTAACTTGACTAACAGCACGGTAGCTCAATTGGTAAGAGCGTTTGGCCCGGTTTGTCAAAAGGTTGCTGGTTCAAGTCCCACCCGTGTGCAAATTTTTGGTTTCTTATTTTATCTTTATGAATATAAAATATGACACTGTGAGTGTTAAAAACATTCTAAAGCACCATCATCACATTTCACATCTAAAATCATAGCATTTTTTTTTCCTCACAGTTGAAATTATAAATTAACTAGAATGAAAGCACCCATTTCACTCCCGAATTATTGGCGCTCGACCTCCGTTGAGAAACATCTCTAGTGAAATGGGTCGCTTTCTCCCCTCGTATAACAAACTATACTGATTTTTTATTAGGACCAAAATGACATTTAATGGGATGCCACATTTTCGTAATTTAATAGTAGTGTTTATTCTAAATAATCGATAAAAACAATTGTTATTCAATCGTTGCTTTTAACGCATAAACACCGAAGCGGTCGCATGCGACCGCATAACAATAGAATATCCATTGTGTCTCGTTTACATATGCTTGAGGGATTAAATATTTTTGATTAATTAAAAAGAAATAGTTTGAATTTGTGTTGTGCAGAAGTTTATGAAAATGAAATATAATAGTATTATCCTATAAAATCAACAAAAATAAAATCTGTTTTAAATTCTTTTTTATACAAATACAATCATATTTTTTAATCACGTGTCTAAAAAGTCAAAATAGGTTAAAGTCATATAATAATATTGCTATTGTAAGTGAAAGGACTTGTTTTTTTTTTACTTTTTAGTTTTTCAATGAATAACAAGCAAGAAAAAATTTAAACTAAGACATGCACAATGAATAAACCTCAAATCTACCTATTCGAAAACGAAATCATTTCCTTGCGGCAATGAGGCTATGATGCCGGCTGCGTAGCCGCGTTGGATAGCTATCTAAACAGAAGTTTTTCTTACATTTTTTTAAAGTATTTTGTTTACAGCTGTATTCAACGTTTCACATAATCGAAATAAGTGAAAAATCGTACAATTATTTCAATTAATCGCTTATAATTTAATTGTTACCATAATATTGCACTAGCTACGCTTGCAACATTAATAAGAAATAAAAAGCGCGATTGAAACATATGGTATACAACTGGATACATAGTACAGATAAGCAAGAATAATACTAAGAATAATTATCAAAATATTATTTTTAGCAGTAATTAATAGGGATAAACCGAAATTCGTTTCACATTCGGTTGAACCGAATTTCATGCATCTTCGAAATCTCCCGCGGGCCACAATCTGAAAACAACCAAAACCTTGTTTGTTTACAGGGCCAGATAATACAATAGACAGATAGGTTATCGCCAGAATAACTGGCAGATAAGCAGGTGATCGATGATGTTAGCACACACATTACACACAATTATCCCGGGTTCCCACCAAAGATTACATCTCGGTTTTAACTAAAACTACGTAAAGACCAGATTGTATCGAGTTGACATTGATGAATTCCATATTTTCGATGCAACTTATAGGAATTAAAACAATATATTTGTTAAAACAATCTTTGCCACGTGGAAAACACACTTCGTGTAATGTAGTTTGCGCTCTAGAATCCAGTCAAATTGAGGACCGCCTTCAGTTTTACTAAGTGATTGAACGAATTGAAATTCAAGTAGAATGGTAAGAACTGTTACTTTTTAACGTAGAAAAAGATACAACAGTACAGAATTTATGACGGCATTATAAATTAAGTAGAAAACCCACAGATACAACAATAATACCTACCAACCTCTTTGTTTCACATTTTCAGAACCGATCAATTTTTCAGATTGAAAGTTGTAATACCTGGTTGTGATTTGCCATGATTTGATACATTTATCTCGTCTTATCTGTTACATATCATGCTATTCCGATTGTATAGAAGTTGCGAATTGCAAGGTGCTGTCTCCTCACAAGCTGATAAAGCAGATATTAACGGGTATGGTTCACGTTTAAGATAGACATGACGAATTGGATAGATTTGAAGAAACGTGCCAGATTGAATTCTTTTTGGATTGCAATCAATCTTAGGCCGATACGTAAGCTGTTCCGATGGGGATACGTGATTTATTTATCTCCAACAAACTTATTTGTAAGTAAGGATGCACCTTACCCATTCTCTAAGCGGGACAGATAATATTGCAAAGAGTATTTATGTATTTATAGTTTCACATACCTTCATTCAAAGTTATATATATGTATATAATAAGACGTTTGCTACTTTAAAACAAAATTCGCTTGCAAACAGAAACGGGTGAAAAAGACGACTCCAAAAACGACATTTTCAATCTGTAACCCGTTACTGCAGCGGTGTCCTCAATGGTACCTGTAGAAAACCGTGTTCAGCAGGTGGACGTCGTATTAATGATGAAGTTGGGGACGTTGAACCTTTTAAAAACAGTCTCTTGGCTATCGTTAGGAAACGCGTTGCGTCCCTGGTGCGGCGGGTACGGGGCAGCTCCAACAGCCTCTTGATGGTGGTCGCGGCGAGGTTGGACATGGACAGTGTCATTATGCGACACTGGACCCAGTTTCAACTCGCCAAAGACACCAAAATTAATTATAATCCCTATTTACTAACAAAGTTTTTAAGGGAATTATTACCAACACTTATAGACATGTTTCCGAAAAAAATACATTTTATTATTTATTTAAAAACAATTGAATTCTTATGTCATTCTGAAGTCATCCTTAGTGTGTTAAAGCTGGTTTATTGTTTTCAGTTCCTTAATAAATTAGTAGGAGGTAGGTAAGTAAAATTCAAGAGACTCGTCTGTGCACACTTCCTTCATATATCGGAATCATCTCCATAACATCTGTCTAATCTATTTACAACGTTCGTCATAGTATATGTATGTATTATTAATGTATTTATTTTATTGCTTATATTATGTATGTGCAATATTATGTAAGTATTAATTGTATTTATTTGGGACTTTTTTTTTGTATAAAATTAATTTTGTTTCTTTGTCGCACCGCCCACAATCATTTCTGCTTAGCCCAAAGGCATGACTGGTAGAGAATGCCATATGGCGTTAAGTCCACCTTTTTACAAAATTTTATTATTGTGCAATAAAGTATGAATAAAATTATAACGATTGCACGTCATAATAACTGTACTAACTTTTTCACATGCCTAGAATCTTCTTCGTCATTATTCACGTATCGATCAATCAGACTCAGTAAAGTAATCAGGTTTTTCATTCACGATATCAATATGCAGTGATTTGTAGACTTATCTAACGACAGTGTGATACATTGTTATACCTACTAGTAAACTTGTAATGCATCACGCAAAAACAAAAATCAATCAAATGTGAATACGATTCCTCTTCGCCTTCGTATCTTTGAGATATGTTTCCATTTTTAAGTCTCTCCGTTCCTCTGACAACCTTCGGCTAAGTACGAAATCACAGCAATATAATAGTGCGCCCCTATTATTGAATCGTTCGCTTGAAAATGGCATGTGAATTTCGTTGGACAACGAATGAAAAATCAATCAAAATTACGCAAAATATAGACGTTAGACTCACAAAATTCAGTTATTTGACGCGAGTGATTAAAAAATAGGGGCCCTGTGTCGGAAGTCTCGACATAGTTCCCTGTAAAACCACCAGGTGGCGCTCGAAAAATGCCGTAACAAAATTAGTGATTTCGTGTATTTATTGATCGAGAAGAATTTTCGAATGAAGCTTTAAAAAATACAAATATTTTTTAAGATTTATTAAACATACAAGCTACATAAGTTAAAATGATATTTGATGAATTAGAAAATCATAAAATTTAAATTGTCTACGCGAAATGTCAAAAATGTTGCATCAGACTTCGCCCGCTGGTATGAAACTCACTTCCCCTAGATATAAGGAAGACTTACTCGAAGTTATCTTTCAAGACTTAAGTTCGCACATTTCCGAAAGAGTGAATAATTACATAATATTATTATTTTGTGTATTATTGCTTTATATATGATTACGTACGTATAATTACATGTGTTTATACTTTCGTTACAAGCTGTTTTACTTCTCCCCTTGTCATCTTTCTGCATGACCTAAACGTTTACTGGCAGATAATGGTTTTAGCATTAATTCCTACTTTGCACACTTTTTGTTAAAGACATCAATCACATACATTGCTCTGATCCCAAAGTAACTAGCTAACGCACTTGTGTTATGGAAATCAAAATAACGATGGTACCACAACACCAAGACCCGAGACGACGAAGAAAGTTCTGATTTCTACATTGACCCGACCGGGAATCAAACCCGGGACCTCAACACTACAACACGGAGGTCGTCAAAATTTGTGCAATAAAGTCTCGACAGTTAATAACCGAGAGGAGAAATGAGAACCAGTAAAAGTTTATCGTTTTTTTTTCTTTTAATAGTAACCCATTTTCTTTTTTTCTGTCGCACCGCCTACAATCATTTCTGCTTAGCCCTAAGGTACGACTGGTAGAGAATGCCATATGGCGTTAAGTCCACCTTTTGTACAAATTTTTGGTTGTGCAATAAAGTATAAATAAAATAAAATAAAAATAAAAGTCCGGGACGATCATTATTTATCTGTAGTTTCCAAGTCTAATACATTAATGAAGAAACTGTAGCCAAAAATTTTAAATTTTGAAATTATGTAGCTAATTGAAAACCGCTACTTAATATTTCTATAACACGACCCATTATCATAATGGCATTGCTTTTTTAGGGTTCCACAGTCGAATGACAAAAAACGGGGTTCCATTTTTTTTGTATAGTTTTGTCAAGTCTGTCTGGCTGGCTGGCTGTCCGTCCGTATGTCACAGTCATTATATTCTGTAACTAAGTATAAGCATCACAATGTTGAAATTTGCAAGGAAGGTTTATCATGTTATATATAAAAAAATAATGATATTTAAGGGGGGTTTAGCTTTTAAGATATAGCACATTTTCAACAACAAACATAACTTTGTTCTTCATACAAACACTATGAAAATCAAAGTTATATCTGCTGTTAACAAAATATTGTGTTTTTTTTAGCTAAGTGTAAGTAAGTGGATTCCCTTATGTAGTTAAAGTTGCCACGGAACCCTCAGTGCGCGACTCCGACTCGCACTTGGCCCATTTTTTTTTCATAATATCATGCTTTGAGCAGCTTCTAATCAATACCTCTATACCTCTCATCTTGTACACACTCTCACTCGAAATGCAACTGACCGGCCTCTGCGCGAAGACGGATCACTCCCGAGAGGCCGGTGCTGGCGCGATTTGTGACTACCCTCGTGTCTCGCGTGTAGAGCGATGTTTGTGAGCATGTTCTTATTCAACTCGAACCAATACATACTTACTTACATGGTATAACCACCTAGAATGAATGAAAAACATAGAAGGTGCATAAGGTGCATAATTGTTATCTAGAAAATCTGCTAATAATATTGTAAACTTTGTATATTTTGTAGGCACCACTAAAATTACTTATCCTCTCTGTGCCGATACCTGAGTTTACAACGGTTTTACTTGCTAGCAACGACGTAACTACAGACATCAAAAGTGGCTAGGGATCAACATATATTTTTGCAATAACTTTTCTCCTGATTGATATTAATTAAAATGTTCTGTAAGAATTCATCAAATAAAGTGTTTTCGTTTGTCTACAGTAACGATTAACCAAGTCACCTTTGCATTAATAAAGAAATTTGCCATTTTCCTAATAAAGGGGTTTATGACATTTGAACCACTAACATTAAAGTTCGAAAAAAAGACTGAAATAACAGTTTCCTTTAAAATTTTATTGGGTAACTTAAACAATTAATAATCCGTGTTTCTACCGCGAACACTAACAACACAAGAACATCGGTTTGGCATACTCAAAATGAGTTCATCCAAATCACGCTGTGGAATGGCCGCCCATGTTCGTTGCAACAACAAAAAAAGGTCTTCTTGCGACTGGATATCCTCCATATTCGGCAGAGCTCTTCTCTGTAGCATATCCCATGCATGCTCAATCGGGTTCAAGTCTGGCGACTGAGCAGGCCAAGGCAGGACATTGATGTTAGCTGCGGCGAGAGTCTGTCTTACAACTCTTGCGGTGTGCGGTCGTGCATTATCATGCATTAACCGAAATAAGGGACCGATTTGCACTTGTAGGGGAACGATGACGTCTGATACAATCGTCTCAGCATAAATTTGAGCGTTGAGGTTGCCTCTGATCCGAATCAAATCAGTTCTTCCGCCGATCCAAATACCTGCCCATACCATGATGGTTCCACCACTATAAGGATGGACTTCCTGGCAGGATTTTAATCGCTGTTGGCGTCCAGGGGTTCTTCAGTGTCGTATACGTCTTGTATCGGGTCTCATACCAAAACGAGACTCATCAGAAAAGCACACGAAACGCCATTGTTCTTCTGCCCAATTTCTGTGTTCAAGAGCCCATCGATATCGAATCCTACGATTGTGCATTGCTATAGGTGGTACCCGTAGCGGTCTTCGGGAATGAAGGTTCACTTCATGCAAGCGGTTTCTGACTGTTTGGTCGCTTATTAAGTTCCCTGAAGAGTGATGAAGCCTCACGGCTAACATCATGGCGGTTATTGTTGGAGCTCAAATTTTAGTTCTGCAAGTGACTGCTAGAGGCGCTATGCAATTTTATAGGCTAGAATAGACTTTTTTACGTCGTCGCAAGCGAGTTAAACGTTGGGAAACCAAAGCAAGCGCTTTAGTTTCCCAACGTTTTGTCGCTGGTATAGTAATTTTAATATGTTCTGAAACGTTCCATAACGTTTACAAATCAAAAAACAAACAAATTTAAAATTATGCTTTTGATTTACGTACCAAATATTTAACTACACAAAATGCCACGCACGCACTAGCATATGGTAAGTATACATGCATAGATTGAATTTAGTGCTCGACAAAGATTAAAATGACATTATCATAAAACTGTTTATAATATTAAGTAGATAGACATTAAGATCTGTAGACTTTGTTATATGTGTCGCCGTTTAATTGTAAAAACCGCGTAAATTGTAAAATCTGTCGATTTATTGTGAGCTGTATCGAACTTCATACATTATAGTAAACGAATTAGTGGGCAAAGTGGCGCGTCAGGGTAAGTGAAGGAGAAACGTTTATCCTTTATGTTAGGTTGACATGTAATTACCAATAAAAGCTTAAATTCTAAACCATGTCAAGCTGACTCAATACCGTTAGAATGTAATCTTAATTAATTGTTTATTAAATATGTATTTGCATGCTTTTAAATGATAGCTGAAAAAGCTGAGCTAACCATAGATTTATAACATCCAAATGTACCCTTTTTCATGAGCAAATAAACCCTTTCTTTCTTTCTTTCTTTCCCTGTTGTTACAATTTTACGGTGACATATACACAAGATAAAATAGTTTGCATAACTCCTCATATTGAACGTTCGGTTGCGTCACCCGGTGTGGCCTGGCCTAAATCAAACACAACAGTAACCGGTGCAACTGGCCTTATCCCAACAGACCGTAATCGCATTAAAACAAAACCCCTGTCTCGGATTCGGCATCAAACAGCGCAAACAGATCGGGTGTCTTCGGCCGCTCAAATTGAGCTTGCGTATATTTACACTACAAACACAGGACGCAACGCTGGCCGTTGCATTAGGCTGGTGAAGACTAGATAAGCCATGTGGATCCGCTTGTGGGTTTCTTTTTCTTTTGATGGCCTGTGAAAAGTGCGTTACGCACAAAAAAATAAAATAAAACGTCCATTTCAGAGTTATTATCTCCATATGGGTTAGTAAGAATGACTTTTATTAGCTATTTTTAATACACATACAACAGTCACATACACAGTCTCGAAAAGTCAGCCGTTTGTAAGTCATCCCGAGCTGCCTAAAAATCCTGCAGCTCGGAATGCCCCCTGCCTCATCAGCGAAGCCTTGGGTATCCCCCGTTTGTGGTGGTTTATCTTAGTTCTTTCTTTCAACTTACTTCACTAAATAACCCAATGTTGATGAGGACAATAAGGTCTTGCACAGCCGAACTAGTAGTGGCACGAAGACTTTCCCGTGATGATTATTAGGACTTCGATTGAGGCGCCTTGTTAGAATTCCGACATTTTATGGAGTTGTAATGAATATAAGATGAAGATATTTGAGCTCAGTATCCATTTTAAACTGTAGTTAGAAAATCCTACATAGGCATAGTCATTTTCTTTTCTCATTCTCAAGAACCTTCTCCTTTCCTTTCTAAAAATCCTTCTTTAACTACCGGTCGGAGACGGAGACCTGGTGACCTGTAACACAGGTTTTTTACCTACCACAGGCACCAGCGTTCTACATACTAGATAATTAAAAGCAAAAACCTATGTTTTCTTTCTATTCTCACATGTATTATTTTTAAGTTATTAAGTCATAACTGTACTGTGTTTTAGATTAGTTTGTGGTGACTAAATAAACAATTTATTTATTTTTTATAACCTTCTGACCATGACAAACACAACAAAAAAATAGCGAAATTGGTCCATCCGTTTATGCGTGATGTCGTGACCAAGGGAAGAAACTAACTTACTAATCATGTGTGCGCCTACCTAGGCGTACACATTATTATACCAGCGACTGCATATTTTTATACAAAATTAAATGAAACCATTAAAAAATATCTGACCACCTGACGAAAAATAGTCGAGGAAAGTTTTGTACTCAGCACTGGAAAGCTGGAATCCATTCCGTAAATATTACTTTAAACCGAATAATAAGCAACAAACAATGTTCTAACAAAAATCAGGATGTGACTTTCTATTTCCATCGCAATTCCTAAATGTTTTTTTCGATTCCAAACACATCGGTAGGAAATCTACGTATAGAATTGAACGGTTTTTCGTTTATCGGTTCGCAATATTTGTATAATTTCGTGGAACGTTGTTAATGGTAATATCCGAGCTTGCGCGCGCGTCACGATATGACTGATCACCGGGACTGTGGGAGAGGGGAGAAATAAAATATTAGGCAGAAATACAATAACATTATTGTGGAGCAGACGCCAAAGAGTAGGGCTGGGCTCTCCTGGAGCTACTGTCGAAACACTCAGAAACAATACGTATCCGACAAATGAAATATTCTTATGAATAATTACGACGCGGACGGTGAAATAGAGAAAAGGAAAACCTTTACAATTTTTACAGTCCATAAATTACAAAAGCAGATTTAATTTGATTATTTAAAATAATATTTTATTAGAACAGAATAGGATCGTTTACTTGCGTAAAACACGGTAAATTTAATGAGATTACGTAATTCATAGAATTTAATTTTAGAGCTCATGCTTAGCCACATGCAAACTTGGAATATTTAGGTTTAAGAATTAATAAAATGAAATTATTAATTTAAAAAAATACAAAAACATGGATATTTCAAGTAAATTAAAAGACGACGTTTATGTCTTTTACTTAGAACTGAGATGTAGCGCCGTAGCATCTATTGAATTGAAATATGACATTTCAGGTCAGCAGGTTTTCAGTTTTCAAAAAGGTTGTTACCAATTGTCTTAAAAATTAGGTTTTAATGCTCTTTTTACTATATGTTTTATACCATAGTATACTGGACTTAATTTTCTTTAATTATATTTTATGTTTTTTATCTATCATTAGAATTAATCACGCTGTGTATACCATTTATGGATAACCGTCTAGTCTTAAGAGTAAATATTGTATTGTATTAAGTGCATGTTATCATTGTAATCTGTTGGTGTAACTTTTAAAAAAAAAGTAGTTTAATGGTTTCCCTGGTGCCTTCAGTAGCCAAGCCCACATCCAAGTTTGTAAAGTTCGTGAAAGAAAATACCAAAAGGTAGAACATTTTTATGGACAGACAACAAATTATTGAATTTGAATTAGTTTCGCATTTTTGTAAAATAAATTAAATCGTCCAGACGAGATTAATTCGAATGACAAGGTCACCCAAACAAGAACGCCGTAAATTATTGGCACTCATGTTTCACTGACAAAACATGTGTAGTGTAGTAAAATAACATAACCACTTGAGGTTATCACCAACGAAAATCATTTAGCGACATGTGACATTTATCAGCCTACGGGAGCCAGAGGATTAAGGGCTTACCGGTATTGCGCCCTTGTTAGTTTAGCCTTCCAATTTGGCCTGATACCGATTATCAACAACTTTTTTATCGTCGAACCTTTTTTGTCACATAATTTATGACTGGCTAGATAGAGTCAATATTGGACGAATATTTTTCAAACGAGGATCGATGGTGATTTTTTTCTTTTTTTTATACATGCCAGTGTTCCTTGTTTAATATGCGGTCGGAAATTTTTAAACAAAGTAGGTGCAAGCATAAAACATTAACCAACCGATTACGTGCTTCATATATTCAGAATTTCTAGAATAGAATCCAATAAACATACAAAGTTAAACTTAAATACAATAGGAAACATTTCCCAGTCACGAAAAAGTTAACGCGGTCGTAAACTGAACTCGAGCATAAAATTAATTCATGATTCCGATAATTTTACAAACGGGAAAGCGATGCATCATACCCATCCGCGCGCCGTATCGTATCCTATGATCGTTTTAGCCAGCTTGCTTCTATAACAGAATTACTATGAGTACCTCCTTAAATGTATATCGTAAGCATCTCCTGTCACCCGTCACTGGAAAGTGAGACATCAGCTGCTTAATTTTTTTATTACATAGACACCTATTTTTCGGTAAAGAATTTAAGCAAACATGGCTGAGCCTATGGAATAGAAAAAAATGGGAACGCATCTGCCGCATTGTCCAATTTTGGACCAATAGCGTAGTTTCCTGCTCCCCTAGCTGTCAAGTAGCTGTCAGATCGAATTGAATGTTTTTTTCTGGCGGGAGCGAAGGGCGTTGACGCGCGGTACATGGCCAGTCTCGTTGAACAATTGAACTGATTGAATTATGCTTAATTCAGACGTACCGGAACGTTATGGATTGCCACCCGCATTGTCCGATGGTAAATAAGGGTAAATATAACTATTGTGGAGTTTGCATGGGGTACCTTGATAATTTTTACAAAATTGGGACAAAAACTTTTTCATTTGCAACTGCAGCAACTCAATTATACCCACATACGGACAAAAAATGTTGTACATATATAAAAATCGTACTCGTATCGTAAATTAAGAACTTAATAGACTGCAAATCATTGTGATTAGTGTAAATTAAAGGAGTGATGATGATGAGTATGAACAAATAAGTTTAGCTTCAGCATTGAACTACTAATACTAGCGTATGGAACTGACACCACGGGCAAATTTCGTGCTCCATGAATTGACGACACAGACATCAACTAATAAAACAGATTCATAATTTAAAGTTCAAGGAAAACACGTCACAATCTTGACGTTGTATTTTTTGTTTCTCATAGCTTCTATATACGTAGTAGTAACAATTCACTGAGCTTCAGCATCATACCTGTCAGCCCTCTGCTATTACGAGATTGTTATAACTTACCATCAAGATCGGGAAATTGCGCAAGAGTGTCTTCTCATCTCATCTACCTCAGTGTCTGAAGACGAAAGTTTACAACCAGTGTGTGTTACCAGTGATGACATACGGATTCGAAACGTAGTTTCTGACAATGGGCTTTATAAAGAAGCTCAAATCACACAACAAGCGATGTAGAGGGCTATGCTGGGTGTTTCTCTACGGGATCGAAGCCTTGAGAATCAGTAAGCTAAAGTGGCAATGGGCAGGGCACATAGTGCGAAGAATTGATGTCCGTTGGGGCAGGAAAGTTCTAGATTCGAGACCCTTCGACCGAAGACGCAGCGTAGGGCGTCCACCAACAAGATGGACAGACGATTTTGTAAAGATCGCAAGATCAAACTGGATGCAGACCGCTAGTGATCGGTCGCTGTGGAAAGCCATGGGGGAGGCCTATGTTCAGCAGTGGACGTCCTTTGGCTGATAATGATGATCAAGAGCTTACTCGCATGTTGACCAACCAACCCTTTCGCACTCAACCCAACATAGATACCTCCACGCAACGGAGTCAATTCGGTAACGCGCAATCGGCGTAACAGCAAACATTAGCTAATGGAGGTGCGCTGTCCTCTGTTTCGAGTTTCAACGCGCAAACAACGCCTTTGATACACGCCGACAAGCACACACTGACCATAGAGATTTCTCTATGGGCACTCTATGATTTTTATTTCTTCAGAAAATGTAGGTTTAGTTGTGTTAACGGCAGATTGGTTTTAGGGTACTTGAAAATAAGAGCACAAAACTTTTGCACTTAAACATAATTTTATTAGATACTTTATCCAATCTACATATAATCTCTATTAATTTAAATACCTACTCTTTTTTCTCTTATAACATTCTTAACACATCAACGCAATTTTTCAAAAACTTACTATTCTATTTGCAGTTCGGCACCTAAGTTTAAGGAATCAGTGTACAAAAGCTTATAGGCAGACCAATTTTTGTCACTCCCGAATTGACAACATTTCATTTTTGTAAGGGTGTGAAAATTCAAAAACCATTTCACGACTCAGCGATTTCAAACACGTTAAAAAAAATTCAGATATTTAAGCGCTTTTTTTTTAAAGTTAAATGAAAAAGACTGAAAAGAACGTGGAAGTTGAAATTTCACAGGTTACGCCTTTCCAATGACATTTCATGCAGAAAAAAATAACCTTTTGAACTTTGAGCTTGCTGTCAGCCGTCACTTTGATATTTAGTGTTTGTTGTTTCCGGTGTTGAATTAGACATTATCGATAAATTGCGACATGGTAAATAGAACTTTATTTTTAAAAAAAATTGCATTCAAATGATTGTTTTAGTTCAGATACAAAATAGTCATCATAATTCCTCATTCGAAATATAATTGATATTTGTAGTTATGAGAAAATATTTGAATAATATTAAATAAGAAAGGATGATACGTTAGCTTTGTTTGGTTACTGTTTGCATAACTTAAACTAGGTAATGTTACATAATAAAGTGAAATTAAATACTTAATGGATAAACCATTGATATCGAAATCTTAATTCCACAATTGCTACAGACCACAACACTATAAACGTCAGATATATTTTTTATCGATTATAGCAAAGACGTGACCTCGTAACATCTAACCTCATGTACTTACGCTCTTTTAGAATGGAGAGTTTTTAAACAATTAATTTTAGAGGAAATACTGAAAAGAAATGAAAACGAAAAAATATGGGTGCATTAATTTTTGAAGTTCTTTCAGGAAAAAAATAAAAATGTGCATATGAAAAATTTGAAATGTTGTCAATTACAGTGCACCGTACTGTATGTATCGTTTTATTACTCCATATTTGTTTATTTTTCTCTTACCACTTCTGTATTTTGTTACACCTACCGACTTTATGTAAACTATGTTACTTAATCTGTTGATAACGTAGTGGGTTATACATTTAATAATTTATTATTTAACAAATTCTTTGTTACATGTAATGTGTAACTGTTTGTTATATCTCTTGATAAATAAAATAAATAAATTAATTAACGTTGTCTAATAACCAACGACTATTATCTATTGCATGATGTTTCTCCTTCATTTCGAAGCCTACCTACTTTCCGAGTTCAAATTAAGTATAAGATAAAAGATTTATATTTAATTCCAAGCATAATATTAGAAAAATGCTTTGAGACTACCTATTAAGTATTAATATAACACTTTTGGCAGGTAGCCCCGCTCTTTCATATCAATATGACATCAAGTTTTGAAACGAAATAATCAAAGTACAAAATTAGCAGATACATTAAACTTATCTATTTATTAACTACCAGTGACCAAACCACTGAGTACTTATACAATTGATAATGTATATTATTAACACATGAATATTTTTATTACACCTTATCTATTAAGCTGCTTCAATAAGTTAATCATTATTTTAACTCTGTGTTTTATTATTTATTTTTTTATATATATTTATTTTCATATTAAACGGATAGATGGATAATAAATGAGCAATGTGATCTAATCAGTTTTCAAACGGGTATGATTTTATTTTCGCATAGTAACATCTCTATGAATATCGTAATGGACAAGCAGTGTAACACCGGCCTTCTTCGATTTCATTCAACAAAGCGCATGCGCAAACAAGCCTTTGACGACAGGCCGCATAGAACAGCCGGAGAGTATTGGCCAATGTTTTACGTTTAAAATTAGCATTGAACTTCTTTATTAATAAAAATACATATGCGCCAATACAGCAATTGTCTGGTTTCGAAGAAAGGATTTTTCTTCCTTGTGTTCCGAAGCACCAGACAACAATTATGACGGTAGTGTCTCCCATAAATACTTAAAATACTAGTACACATAACATTCATGACTATGTACAAATGTTCGTGCTTATCATACAAATATTTTTCACTTGCGGGAATCAAACTCGCGACCGCCGGCTCAGTAGTCAGAAGCGGTAACCACTGCACCAAACGTATCTTAAATCAAATCTATAACTTAGTTAAGGCCTTACTTATTGCTTTTTTTGCAGCGACTACATCACGATGCATCGTGATAATACAAACGATATTATGGAACATTGATGCAAATGCACGGCTATCAAATAAAAGGCACGTTCGTAACTATGATAACTTTACACTGTATAAGGACAAAGCTTACTCTGGCATTCAGGAATATAACAAAATTAGGAAATGAATGGTGCTTAAAAGAAAATGTTACTCCAAATGTAATACATAGAAACAGTAAAAAGTTAAGTTAGCCAGTAACGTCCCACTGCTGGGCAAACCTTAACTATGAGGTTGCTCGAGCCATATACCACCACGCGAGCTCAGTGCGGATTGGTAGAGGGATGTTTGCAAGGCAAGCGCCTTCCCTGCTGTCAGATGTAATCAAGCCCCCCATAAGAATACATAGAAATAGATTTCCATATTCAACCACGACGCCAATGCATTCCATTGCGAGTAAGGGAATTATCGACAAAGCGGACGTTGTCTCAGGGTCTGCGTCATAGTCAATATTATTATAGGCAGGCTGCGTACGCCGCCTGTTGGTATGAGAATATGGAACGGGATACTGGATCCATTGATGAATCTGATACAAGTGATATAGTTTGACCGAAGAAACAAATTAAATATAAATATATGCGCCAGGCAACACACCAATTGTCGTGGTTTCGAAGTAAGGAATTTTCTTCCTTGTGTTACGAATACCAGACAACGATTTTGACGGGGGCGTCTCCCATAAATACTTAAATACATATTAAACATCCATGACTCAGGTACAATATATTATATTATATAAATACTCGTGCTCATCACACAAACATTTGCCCCTTGCGGGATTCGAACCCGCGACGGCCGGCGTAATAGTCAGGAGCTCTAACCAATACACCGAATAAATAAAAAAATAATAAAAAAAAAACTTTATTGACCACTAAAAAATAATAATAATACATGTGTTTAAGCTTAGATTATACAAAGAAAAAGCCATAAAGTCTCGCCTGTTACCAAAGGCTCTCAAACTAGGCTTTGCCTGTATCTTGAGAGACCAGATGCAATGTAATATGCTGAAGTATTGGCACTTTAAGATCAGTGAATGGTGTGTGCTAGAGAACAAAGTAACCGTAGAACGCGTTTTTTTACTTCGTTTAGAGAACAGTTCTTGAAGTTGCATATCGCTGCCATGTTGTTGTAGGTTGCAACCAGGCAGTATCTGGGAAACCGTTTCGCAAAACTAGTCCTTACAGCGGGCACAGGCAGTCTGTAGATACGACGACTAACAATGATGTCAAAGTTTTCCAGGTGCGTGGCGAACCTGTGAGTATCTAGAGAAGCAGTTAAGATATACAGCTGCCTCACGCGCAACATCTTCATATCATTATATACGGCATTTGTGGGGTACAAAATTGGTTTTCCCAGCATTACCTTGAAAATACCACGTTGCGCCCTTTCCATAGCCAATAGCCAAACACCTTCGAAGAAATAATGTTATATTCAAGAAAACTTATCTGCTCTTTTGGTTTTTATTAATTCAAAATATTTTCTGCTTGAAATTTATTTCTACTTCTCAGTAGAAAACTTATGTTTTTATCTTTTCTCATGATGTACTTTAGCAATGGAAACGGCCGCATGTCTTATGAGCTTTTAGTTAGTCTGTGTTGTATCTCACTGCAGTGCAAAGACCTGCCTGCTCCTGTTCCACTCTCCACAATTTTGGGAAACTTCCTTTTAATCCAACAATAAAAGCTAAACAGTCATAAGTCCATCACTGTTACACTGAACAGAAAGGACTACTTGATAGAGGTCAGTCAAGAAAATTGTACAGTATCTATAAATAATAGAGTATTGAACTATTCATAAGCGTCAAAGGAACAAAAGTTATTGTTGTTTCTATATTCTCCTAAAAGACTTTACTGTACTTATACTGTTATATAACAGTAGTACATGTTTATGTATTGTTTAGATACAATACATAAACATGTACTACTGTTATATTATAAAGGATCTTTTGAATTTAGGAGGTGGAGACCTGGTGTCTTGTATTACAGATTGTCTCAATCCATATCAAGCACCAGTCTTCACAAAAGTTTGTCTGTATCACCACACCATTCAAATAACATAACTGTACAAATTATGTAAAACTTTTTGTGAAGAAATAAATTTTTATTTATTAAAAAAAAAGGTTGCCATTTCAAACCTCGAAACAAAACAAAATGTTAATTAACGACACTGCTGACAAGACAGACAAATTAATTAATCCCCGAAACACGGCGATATCACCACCCTGTTTTAAATGACATCGATTCGAAAGGGTTGGGGAGTGATACATCTGTATCGGGATCGGACATTATTTGTTTTAGATTCCGACTTGTCATCGACAGTTGTCGGAGTTGTAACAGACTGTTATATCAATTACATAGCTACATACACCGTTTTGGGGTTGCTTTACTTGGTAAGTCTTTGAAAGAGACAAAATAGCATGACCAGAGCATTTAACATAATTGTTTATGGCTTACTTTGTTAGTAAAATGAGATAAGAAACTGAGAATTCGGTGCGGAATTTTTGGTTTCTTATTTCATCTTATTTGCTGTGTGTATGTATCGGGGAACCCGAATCGATGACAGCGGTCGCAGTGACCAAAATTGACAACGTTAGCAGATTGTGTTACCATTTATCTAACAATTTTAGTAGTAGCCGTGCATTATTATTTTAAGCCTTTATTGCTAGAAACTTCACATAATATACTATCATCTTCTTATAGAAACTGCAAATTGTTTCTAAAGTACTTACATTTAACTAATCTCTTAGTTCAGTTAACCAGCGTGTAAACATACTTCCGTCCGATGTAGGTAGCCGTGCATTTTATTTTAATAATCAGTCTAGAATGAATGGATAATATAATATTTCATTTAATTAACTTTGGTTTAATTACTTTTCGTAATGACAGTCAGCCAATGTTTTGTGTGCTCGCACACGTTCCCAATAATAATAAAAATTAGGTAACACTGTGTGTTAAAAATATTCAAAGAATTATAACCTTGTAAATACTTTAAAATATAGGCAGCTCAGAAATAGCTTAAGCTTAACCAAGTAGTTTTGTTAATACTACCTAACGAAGTAGAATCTGCTTTTTAAATAGTATCTCCTTTGAGAGTTTGTCTTTTTTGTATTGAATAGATACCTAAGTTCTTAATACTATCTATAGGTAAGATCGGATACCTACTCGGTAGGGAACTCCTGTGTCCCACGCATATAACTCAAACCTCTTAATTTCCGACGGCTATTTGCTCACTAAACAACCAGCGAGCACCTGAGCGAGCACATATTTGACAACTTTGGCCTTACGCCTCATCAAATATTGGAATGCGCACAAAAATCTTAGTTATCCACGACAAACAATTAGATAATAGTCTGACCACGACAATAAACGTCAAAACTTCACGTTACCAAGTCCGGCGCAGCGGGGCGCCTCCTTAGGGCAATATTGAAATATCTTTTATCTCGTGGCTCGTACAATTAGAAAAAATTGACACCTGTCATAAAAGGAGCCTTCCCACGAGTGTTGTGTAAAGATTACCAGCTGATCCCCGCAATGAGACATCCTGTAAACAAACCAATGTTCTGACAAGTGAATGGCTGGTCGAAACAGCATAAGCGTACTTTTTATAGCCATGTCAAAAAACTTGACAGCCAACACTCGTTTTACGAAGTTATAGCTACTTAAATATTAGCTTTGCGTTATAGTTTGATATAAGGCTAGGTTGAAAGCTCCTTGGGCACTGAAAGCAGCGCTTTGGTAGTGATACCGAAGTTAAGCAACCTACGACGCGGTCGTGTTATATAGGTGACCATTCCGTCCATACAAGTGACGTGTATCACGAGCATCTCCGAGCTTTGGAAGGCACGTTAAGCCGTTGGTCCTGGCTTATATCAGCTGATATTAATCGTAAAGCCTAGTCAGAGGCCTTATGATAACATCTGACATCAATATTTGTCGCTTGTCTTGTAAATATAAAATAACTCTCCGCCAATACGCACTAAGCGCGCGTGGTAGAGTATGGTTAAAATTATCTCATAGTTGAGGTAAGGCCTTAGCCCTGGATTGCGATAGCACAGGCTAATTTTACTTTTATACGGCTATGTTAATAGTTTTTTGTTGTTCTCCGAACTAGCTCACAAAGTGTCAGTACCAAAGCAGTGATTAGCAGTGATTCCTACAATGGAGTAGTTTTTTTATAATACATGAATTTGACGACCCGTCTGGTGTAGTGGTCGAGAAATCGCCTACTACGCAGCGGGTGCGGGTTCGATCCCCGCACAATACAAACATTTGTGTGCATGAACATGTCTGTTTGTATTGGTCTGGGTGTTTTCTATGTATATCATGTATGTATTTACAAAGAAAAAAAAGTATTTAAGTATTATATCCGTTGTCTGGCACCCATAACACAAGCTTTGAGTAGCTTACTTTGGGACTAGATGGCGATGTGTGGGAATGTCCAAAGGATATTTATTTATTTATGAATATAAGATAGATAAATTGATTTATTCCACGGCTCTTGGATTCACTATAACATACATAGGCTACGATATATGGTGAGCTAACAATACAGTTAAAAAAACTTACACACCGATCAGTTGCAGGCAGGGTGAGATGAGGCTCAGAGATTGAGAGCGCAATACAATAAAACAATGCTTTAAGTATCCACTTTTTTTCAATTCGTGCTTATTCAACAACGTAGTCATTGTTCCAATCATGCGAACTAATTGCACTGTGGTTTGAGAAACCAGTGAAATTATTTCCATAAAATCGAACGTAATAATTTGTCAACCAATTAGTAAAGTAAAGGATTACAAAACCGAGCGGTTTCAGAGTTACATTACATTTTTATTGCATATATTCATACAGGTTTATTGCTTCACTGTTTCTGATTGTATTTACGTTCATACAAAGAAGTTTAAAGTTGTCACTACAAACTTCCTCTTCTCCAAAACTACTAATAACTATTTCAAGCATCACCAAACTAACATCAGCTCCTCTTGTTCCAGCACCAAAACTGATGATTCCGCCGGCAGAGTTCGTCAACCAGGGGGTGCTCGGCAGCCCTCAAGAGGGGCTTCGGACCCCCACCGGCGGGCAGATGCTCGCCAACCCCCTCCTCAACCTAAACAACACCGGCCGCACCAACTTCACCAACAAACAACTCACCGAACTAGAGAAGGAGTTCCACTTCAACAAATACCTCACGAGGGCGCGAAGAATAGAGATCGCGTCCGCTCTCCAGCTAAACGAAACGCAAGTCAAAATCTGGTTCCAAAACCGACGGATGAAACAAAAGAAAAGGATCAAAGAGGGACTCATCGTTGCTCCCGATGTAACTCCCTCCCCCTCCCAAGCGGTCGGCTCCAACGAAAATAGTAGAGAATCCAGTTAAACCTTTTTGGAATGAGTGAACAGTACAAAGACTTTGAAGAGCGATTTGTCTATTTGTATAAATAAATTATGCGTAGATTTGTAGATAGACATAGTGGTTTTTGTGTGGATCACTTGCCCGTAAAGCTATCCTAGTCATCAAGCTTTATTACCTAAAAATAGCGGTCCTCGACTTTCTCCGCGCGTTTTGAGTTTGCTCCCTCCCCTCTCGTAGCAGCGTGATGTTTTATAGCCTAAAGCCTTCCTCACCTCGGTAAATATACTATCCAACAAAAAAAAAATATTTATTTTTAAAGCCCTCCTTGATAAAAAAGCTTTCCAACATGTGTCATTTTTTTTATATGTTGGAAAGTTTTTCTATACTACCTGACCAATTTGACAATCGATCAGGTAGTTCCTCATATTAGCGCGTTCAAACAAACAAACTCTTCAGCTTTACAATATAAGTGTAGATATCACCTTATAAAGACACCAAAAAGGATTTGTCAATCCTGCTCAAATACTAATTTTTACTTATAATTGTCAGATATATTTTCGATTAACATTTCTTTATCCGTATGTTTGCAAGTGATCCATTAAAAAAGACGTTGTGCACTCCAAACTTAATTTAGGACATGCTTAAGTATTGCCACATCGACGTTTTAAAGATAAGATACGCTCCTTCATCAGTCATTCCGTACACCGTACTAAAACGTGTGAACACTTAATACTTTTAGGACTGACCAATTTATATATTCAAATAATTTATAAACAGGCATCAAAAACTTACAAATCGCTGGGTATTATAAACATTATAAACAATCATTATTCCAAGAGTCTATCATTTATGGATGTCGTAATAGTACTGTAAGGGTTTAAATATTCTAATTATTTATTTTGGCATATTTTCTGATTATTAAGGCCCGATTGTTCAATGGTCAGATAAAACTTATCAGACTGATAAATTATAAAGCGACAGATTTTAAAAAATGACAGTTACGTATGATTGATGACAATTATGTAACGTTTTCAAATTAGCCATATTGTATTTTGTTCGACGAATATTTCTTATCTGACTATTGAAAAATCACCCCTTAATATAATAAAAGGAATGTATCAGACCGATGCCAATATTTTAAGTATGTCTAGTGATTAACGTAAGTAGGAATCCTCAAATTTAATAAGTCGATTTACGAGCAATCAATTCGACTATTTAAATAACTTCCTAATGTTGTAAGTTATAAAGATTTCATTGTTTTCATCATATCTTGAAAAATATTCGCGAATTCGTTCGAGGGTCGCAATCACAGTGTTGATTTTTGAATCAACATTATTATGATACACTTACAAGTTTCGTACGGCCCTATCTATCTATCGTCAGCAAGATAACGGCCACTCGTTCACTATCTTCGCTGGACTACTATCGAAAAATCGCTTATCAGAGCGCTATCATCGATGTAATTGTATACAGATTTTAAGATAGACCTTAGAAACACTATATTTTGGGCATAGTGTAGATGTTAAAGATAGCTGTAACGCTTTATTCTGCAAACTGTACATTACCGAAATGTTTTCGCATGTGTTAGTTACTAGTTTTAGTACATAACTTTGATATATTTTTTTATATTTATTTTATAATTATATTTTTAGACCAAAGCTCATTTTTTAATTTATTTCCATGGTACTGTAATTATCGATGTACAGACGCTTAATAAATCTAAATGTATATAACGCGTGCTAGGCTGGTTTGTGTGTACATTTCCTATCATTAAGCTAGTACCTAATACTTTATCAATAAAGTAATTAATCTATTTTCAATTTGAAGTTTCAATCTACCTACTTCATGATATTGATCAATAAGAGCACAATGAAATCAACCTTTATCAAATATGAGTTTATTTATTGAAATACAAAAATATACAAATTAATACATGTTAATAGCACAATGTAATGTAAATAACTATTTACTTTGTATATAACAAATGAATATTCCTTTTCATATCAAGTTTACCTACAACTTCAGCACCAGTGAGACTTACATAACTTGTTGAGAGTTAAAGTAACAATTAATTTAAATATTTTTATTACATATTTATTTGCATAACAGGTATGAAAATAATCTCAATTTCAAAGTAAAAATAAATACTATAATAATTTTGTTATGAAAGTTTGATTTATGTTCTGGCACTCTTTAAAAGTACTTATTTCAGATCATTGCCAATCCAATTATTTTGCATATACTCAATAAATTAAATAAAAATTATAGCCTCTACTACTTTAAATTCCTTCTATCTTTCGTGAAAGAGGTCAAGATGTAAAAATATTGAAATAAATGCTTAGTGGAATATATTTGGTAGACATTTGGAATGCAAGTTATAATAATATGTTAAGTATTTATACGAACAAAGATTTTAATTTTAATTTTGAAAACATTTGCACAGACTAGACCAAAACAAACTTAATGAAATCTTAAACAGTTTAAAAAAATATTTCAACATATTCCTAATAAAGCTTTTTTATGCAATTAAATGTAGTTCTTATGTTAAAATTTTATTTAGGGTCGACAATTTGGAATTTGACCTCGAAGTCGCTGTCCTGCAGGTTTTGGATGAGTTTAGTATACTGGAATGCAACCCCTGTGGTCATCACACCACCCCTGAAACATATCACTAATATTAGATTGGGAATGCTTGCATCACCTCTCAAAAATACCACTTTATATTTTGATTGATCAAAGTCTATTTGAGTATTAAGTCGTAAGCAGTCGTAAACATCGCCTAGATTGCCTACATTTGTCGAACCCGTATACGTTTATGAAATGAGACAAATTTAGTCCCATTGGTTTTTATACATTGGTTTTTATATATTAACTATAGTATGTCTTTGTTTTATTAAATTGCGGCTTGATTGGTTAAAAATTGCATAATTTTTTTAGACAAAAAAGTAAATGCTTAGGTTCTTATATTTACTCAAACATATATATTTAAAAGAAAACAAGTCGAAAGAGCATTTTTTTTAAATCTCTCAATATTAAAAAAACAAAACGTGCAACGCACGCGAACTTCCATGCAAAAAGTTAAAACATTTTCCACTATGTAAACTTTGTCCGAAATTGAGTTTTTTTTTTAAATCTTTGAGATATTTAAAAAAAACATTCTTCAATATTAAAAAAATATTTTATGTTTCATTAAATATAAAAACCTAAAAAACTCATCATCCATTTTTAACAATCAAGCGTATTTAAAAAAAAAAACACGAATAAGCTTAGTTTAGGATGTATGAAAACGAATGATACCATTGTCTCATTTCATAAAGGTTTACGGGTAGGCAAACGTTTTCGCCCGCAAGCATATTTCGATCACTGGCTTTCAAAATGTAGGCAATTTCGTGCTGCGTCCTGCGTTAAGGTAAATACCTAATCACTTTTTGTATGGTAGCTTGCGCGCAAACTATCCTCTTAATAGCTCCTTAAATAAATAAATGAATGTCTTTCATTTATGACCCTTCCCGGCGCGGTATCCCAGACACAATAGATTTTTATTGTTTTACGACTATAGCCGTTCACCGCGCCGGAAAGTGATAAGCAATATTTTGAATTGCATCAATATAAAAAAAACTGACATATACTTTATTATAAGATATGTTCACCGAATGGCCAGCAGAAGAAGTTCTAATTCGACTTTGCTTTAGACACCAAACATCGATGGTTTAATTGAGATAATATTATCTTAATCAATTAAAGAGTCAACTTAAGTAAGTAATGATCAGCGTATTAGAAGCCAAATCGTTTTTTGAAAGCATATAATAGGGGTCCTAGAATTGGTACTAATAATCAAACTTCTTAGCCTGAAAATCCTTCGTAATTACCCAATGAATAAAATATATGAAATTATGAAATAACATTTAGCCTATAGTTGTCACCTACGTCGTCTATTGTTCAGTCAAATCATTACTATTTTAAAATCAACTAATTTTCCTATTCCATGCGCTCACCATGAGCTTTTATAACTTTGTACTGTCCGAGACTGGCACAGTTTACATGATTCGAAAATATAAATTGCACTTGTAAAAAGCAACTTTGGCTGTGTGACAGACGAGGAATCTCGCAACATTTATGACGTCACGCAGCCTACGCGTTAAAGTAAGCGCATGCAAAATTCAAAAGGCTTGCTAATGTGACGGTGGTCGAGTGGTATAGGCATACGCCCGGATAGCGTCAGACACGGGGTTCGATTCCTCGTCTTTCACACAGCCAAAGTTGTTTTTTACAAGTGCAATTTTTATTATTAAGTTTGTATAGTGACAAAACACTATAAAAACAGAAATGTTTCAGTTTAAGGAATTAGTCAAAAATAGTCTATAGGCAGGCAAATGACAGTGCACCGTACTGTATGTATTATTTTGTACCTACTCTATTAATGTTTTTTTTTCTTCTTTCTCTTACCACTTATGTATGTTGCAACACCTAGCGACTTTGCGTAAACTCTGTTACCTAATTAGTGGATAACGTAGTGGGTAATACATTTAATATTTTTTAGTTAACATAGTATTTATAACACGTAATGTGTAACTGTTTGTTATTCCTTAATAAATAAAAATAAAAATGTAATTATGAGCCAAAAATTCAAAAGCAACGAAAAAAGGGTTAAAAGAAAGAGTACTCACTGCTGAGGCATGCTGTCTCTTTCCCGCAGCATGGTGAGCGCGCACTGCAGCAGCGCGAACGCCGTGAACCCGTAGCCCGGGTCGCGCCCCGACACCTGCCGGACATGCGCGAAGGTGTTAGTTCGGGACACGACGGTAGGTGGCGCTAGATAATACTAATATGTAGTTTACCTATGCCATATTTAATTGCGGCGTTAGAAAACGAACAGTTTTAGTTTCTGGAATTACGTTTTTATTTATTACCAATAAAAACACTTATGAATTTTTTTTAAATTACTAATAAATAAATGCCGTGAATCTGTAGCCGGATCGGTCGGCCCGTTTCATGACGGATATGAACGCTGTTAGTTCGAGACATGACGGTAAGTGGCGCTAGGCCACTCACAGAATGCTATTTTGATGTTTTTAATTTTGACAGAAAACCTAAGAAAAGAAACATCAAATTCAGGATATTTAATTTTTTTTCAATTACTATGTGTCAAAATTGAAAACGATAAGATCGCTATCGAACCAGAAGAAAGAGAACGAGAAGCTATCTTATAGTAGTAAATACAAATTTATATACTTTTTTTTAGTTTTGCAAAAGGTAAAATAAAAATAATATCCCAATAAGCACAGAACTGCATTATAGGATGACACAACAGGCCACATCGGCAATTCGAGCATTTTTGAACTCTTATAAGAGTACACTCTAATAGCCACAGCAGAAAATTTCTCTCTCACCTGTATAATTGCGCTATTATGTGTCACGGTAAGAACGCAGTAATGTCATAAGCGTTCATATGGGTAACTCATCCTTTTAAAGATGTATATGCTGCTAATAAGCATTTCTTTAGTCTTTAACTAAGCTATTTTCTGAAGAGAAGGCCACAAGTACAACCTTAAAACTTTGGCATTTTAAGGAAGAACATGTGAATCACTAAAATGCAAATAGTTATTTTGTGACTTTAATTAATGATAATATCCTGCTTCTTGCTGTACATAGTTAATCTTAAATACTGTTTATCAGCAATCGTATATTAGCATTTATTCAGCTCACTTAATCACAATGAGTGAATTGATATAATGTAAAATTAGAGCACACTGCTTTAAATCAGACCAATGCAACCCATACTCCCGCTTAGAGCTGAGTACTTGTCCTAGCAACAGCAATAAACCTGCTTATGAAGTTAAAAGACGTCTTGGAAGATTTATTATTTCAGCATATAGTTTCAGATTTATTATTTCAGTATGTAGTTGAATTGTAAGAAATTCACGGACCCCGAAATTGTTTTACTAGAGACGTGGTATTAGCGCACATGTTTACCCTTATTATGCTTTATATGAACCTGTGGCCGATTAGTTTATCACAAGAACTACTTCTGTCAGCTCAAAGCTGACTTACGGTCCAAAATTGAACACTTGGAAACCCCATTGCATTTTATTGTGATTAATACAGTTCACATTGCTGGCCGCCATTTTTTATGGATATATTGAATAAGTTTCCTATGTTCACATCACCGATCTTTGTTAAGTTAACAAAAAAAATCATAAAAGTATGACTTTGAAGTAGTAATATTGTATATGAGTAGATAAAAAGCTTATTATAAAACTAAAATGACAAAATTCTTTTTTCATTTTTGCCCATTTTACATATTTATTTACTAGAAAACAGAAATAATTAGATAGCGCGTGAAAATTTTTGCCTATATTTATACAGTACAATAAACTTTATTTCCCATTCGAATTTCAAGTAACATTAAGGAAAATCAATACGAAGTTTACGAAATAATCAATTTACCACAGTAAACTGTCATCAATTGAAGACGAACAAACTAAACGTCAATAATAAAATATAAAAGTTGAAGGCTAAAGAATTAGTATTTTATTAATTGACAAATTTGTCACTTAAGAATATTCAACTTCGTAGAAGCGTTAAAAGATCCTGCTAGAGTGTACTTTGGTATCGCTTGGCTACTAGAAACTCTATAATCGGCCAGTGTGCTGTTTAATTGGTAACATTTTACTCTATTATTCTGTCAATGTTCAGCTCTTAGGGTGTCAATTACCTGTAATAATGCTCAAATAATGTTGTTATAATGGTAAAGTGACAGTTGTTCAGCTAATAGCTGATTAATTTGTCCCCAAATTAGAGTTAAATAAGCACTTACAGCGCCTCTAAATCTCTTATTCAGAAGGCTTGTACAGCTAAGGATTATATTGTGGACAATATTTCAACTAATATACAGCAGTTCTGTGCTACTTGGGATGTATTTATGTGGAATGTACAGAATAAATAAAAAAACTCCGACTCTATGTGTTTAAATATAAACAATAGGCTAGTTGACACCGACAATCGTTGACGTACTTTTTATTATCTGTCAAAACGTTACCTTTCCATAGATTTACTGTTGCGATTTGAAAGTATTACGTCATAGTTTTCAGTGTTCAATTGGCGCATTTTATACTGTTTACGGAGCTATTAAAAACGAATTGTTAATTATTAAAAAAATATCAATAAAACTAGCATTGCATTTTCTTTCAATGTTGGGGCTGGAAAATTGTTGGTGATTGTAGGAAACTACGATGTCTCACAAAATCATACAAATAATCAGAGCGACTGGAAAATTATTTAGGTAAATCCATATTTCGATGTTTGAATACAAAAAAAACTTTTTAATTGAATCCTACAGCTATCATGTATGATTCATAAAAGTTTTATTCTATGTGATATATCGTATGTGGTGCACTGATTTCATTGCCATCATAATCTCAAGATTACGATTACACTTATTGGCGTTTGCAGCAATCCATCAGCAAATGAAAGACTTGATCATCCATCAATTGTTAGCAAAAAACTGAGTGCTCATTTCATTTTTGACAGTTAAATAAGCCGAAGGTCGACAGATAATGGTGGAGGTTATATAACGTGAAACTCTTCAAATTACTGTTAAAGGTGATACTTACTGCAAAATGATACAGAAGTCAGTTTCTTTTTGCTTGATGGATATTGTAAACAATCCTAAAATTCAATTTTAACGAAATATATTTTTTTAAAAAGATAAACACAAAACTCACCAAATAAATAGGTATTTCATAGTTTAGCACTAAGATCTTTTGTAAATAGTAAATTAATTTTTTATATCTCCTGTTCGGAAAATTGAACTTTATTGTGAAGATAGACGGGTGGAAAATAGCTTTTCCATCCCTAGGGTGGAAAGTAGTGTAGATTTAATTGCTATGATCAGACATACAGTATAAGATGATCGAGTCACATCATAATTATTATCATTAAACTACTTTCCATGTTTTTAAGATTAGATAAACATTAAAAGCGTCTTTATTGTGGTCACTGATTTTGAAAATTTTGCAATTGATCTAATTTTTAACAATTTAAATTCTACAAATATAATATTCCCGGTTGCCCGCTATACATATAATCACTTTTTTTTCATATTTAATTGTCACATTTTGTTAATCTTTGACATTTTTTTTTGTTTGGTCGATTATTGCACAGATTATTAAGCAGGCGGAGGCGACTTGCCGCGATTTTTTTGTTCATTCTTCTTACTCACTTCCACCTTTAGCTGTCACTCATAGCGCTATCTCATGATGCAAAATTGAACCTGGAATTTGACATAACCTGTGGTAGTTTCGGTGACAAGGTTAAGATTGCATTCTTCTACTATTATTATTGTCTGTGACAAAAAAACGATCGATATTCTCAACAATGATTTGAAATATTTGTAATCGTCCGCGTTTTATGTACTCTGTTGTCTTCCGTGACGTTACTGTCCTTCTAATCGTGTGTTTTATGTACAGTCGCCGTCAGATATTTTGGAGCAGACAAAGTGACCAAATACTTCTGAACAGTTTAAAATGTCAATAAGTTCCATACACTACAAGTGACCATTAATATCAGAACATCCAATACTTCATTAATATTTGAGCAGAAGCTAGTCAATATATTTCTATACACACAACTAAGCAATAATATCTGAACACTCATAACGTCAAATGTATACGCAGTCGGTCTTAAAAATCTGAGCAATCGAGGAAAATTTCAGAAGGAAGTGCTTCCAACCTAACTATAAATACTATTTAAAAATAGGAACTCTTTTCATAGTTTATATTATAGTAAGATGACACTGGCAATTTGTAACGCTTTGTAGTTTTCAGTATTGTCATCGCTGTCGTGAAAATGTCTTGCAATAAATAAATTCAGGCAAGTGAGTGTTCAGATATATTGGTTAGTTGTGTGCATAGAAGTTATTGACTAACATCTGCTCAGATATTAATGAAGTTATGAATGTTCTGTTATTAATGGCAACTTGTAGGTAGTGTATGGAACTTATTGAAATTTTAAACTATTCAGAAGTATTTGGTCACTTTGTCTGCTCCAATATATCTGACGGCGACTGTATAACGACAATAAACAAACTGATATGTGATGTAAAAACTTGAGGATTCATCTCTCGCCAAACAACATAATATCACACATGCATCACAATCACACAGCTAAATTTATTTATTTTACCTTACAGTCGAAACGAAAAATATTATGTTTAAATCGAGTAAAAGCACCCATTTCACTCTCGAATTATTAGCGCTCTCACTCCGTTCGAGCGCCAAAAATATCTCGAGTGTAATGGGTCACTTTCTCCCCTTGTATAACAATATACTATTACTGACTGATATTATTTTACAAATTATAAAAACATAATTTACATCATTCGACTAGCAAAGAAAAACGGACTTTACCTTTAACGCAACAAAATGAAGACACGAGTCTACTGCGATCACTAACCTTAGCTACCACCGTCTTCTCAGGCTTCTCGCTCCCAATATCCTGTCCCGGCGCCCATCCGGTTCCAATCAATTTAAACTGGAACTTTGTATTATCCATCACTCGCTGCGTAGGGCCCTGCTTAGTCACCATCCCGCAGGAAAACAGCCTTGGGTATTGCAACAACAATCGCCTTGTGAAACCCCACTTCGAGAACAACACGATAAACGCGCCGAAGAAGTATAGCATCGCCACGTAGAATAGATTCGGGAGTTTCATGTAAGCTCTGAACTGAACAGGGCGTTTGTTCTCTGTTTCGAGTAATTGTCTCTGCGTGCGGTAAACTATGGAGTTGTCCGAACCGAGGAAGGGCACGCACCAGCGGCCGCCTTCCTTGTGAGGGGCAGAGCTGAAATTAGACAAATTATGCATAAGGATCACGCATTGACGTATTCATAAGAGACCACAAATTTCGCATGGTCGGACGGACAGCACGGTAGCTCAAACGGTAGCGAGGTTGCTGGTTCAAGTCCCGCCCGTGCGCAAATTTTTGATTTCTTATTTTCATCATTATGAATATAAAATATGACACTGTGAGTGTTAAAAACATTCTAAACCAAAATTATATATTTTTTTCTTTATTTAAAGTCAAAGTCAAAAACCATTTATTCAATTAAGGGCAGATTTTTCAATAGTTAGATAAGAAATATTCGTCGAACAAAATACAATAGGGCTAATATGAATACGTCACTCAATTGTCAGCAATCATAGGTACCTATAATTTTTTAAATCTGACGCTTTATAATTTATCAGTCTGAAGAAAAATCGGCCCTTAGGACATAAAATGCCACTTATGAATATCAATCAATTATGACCCATATGGGGCCAGAAAATGTCTCTTTATCAAGCACATGTTTTGGCTCACAGTTTAGTATAATACTCATTTATATATAAATTTTGTTTCATCTTAACTATAAATGTTTTGTATTAATTAAAAATTAAATAAAATATCTTTTAGGCTCTACTAGCGCTTCGAGACAAGAAACAGACAAACTGGCAAGTGTTGAGAAGGAAAAAACAGCTTTACAATAATTCTTAAGGGGTAAATATTAAATAATAAACACAAGCCTTATGCGTTTCCACTGCTGGATTTATAGACTATCGGATGAAAAAATATGAACCAACGTACTGTAGATATACATGCATGTATTTTATGTAATAAGATAAATATTTAGCTAGTAATGAATTCTTATGGTGATATAAAATAATAAAAGGCGTAAAAAGACATGTATTTTAGCAAATTCTTCTTCAAAATTCTGTTTCGAAAGCGTGTAAAAGACATTGTCACTGAGACAAAATTGGACTAAAATTAATTTTATTTTATTATTGTTTTGATTCACGATTAATAAAAAGAACTGTATCATATTTAAGGTGCAATTGTTTCTCACATTTATTATTTAAACACTACTGCATCCAAATCATGCTGTCAAACTACTCTAGTTAAATCAGTTATTCGCTTATTTTTGTACATGTTTTGAATGATACCTGTATCGTTTTCAAAATAAAATAGACCTTTTACATGTCACGATATAAACCTTACCACAGCTTCGGGACAATTGTGAGCTAAGAAGAAGCTGCTCAACAAACTCAGTCACTATTGAAATAAAACAACTTTTCATTTACAGAGTTTTTGAAAAAATTACACTACCGTCACTCAATAATATTAATTAACGTTCCTATCCACGCAGAAAGAGCTAACTGTGTCTTGTGATCTTGCAGTGAGTGGTCTAGCTCGGGTCCTAGTTAGAACTTGTTTGAAAAGTTGTTTTATTTCGATGGGTAATATTCGCGTAAACTTCAGAAACAAGTCAGTCACTATTGTCAATGCCTCTTTTCAAAAGTTTTACAATATTTGAAGTTATCATGTAAGTCCGTACATAACTATCCTATAAATAACCATCTACTTTATATTAAGTGTGTAAGTTCATTGAACTGATGAAACTGGAAATAGTATCTAGATTCTAATGACTTGTGCTTTAGAATGTTTTTAACACTCACAGTGTCATATTTTATATTCATAAAGATGAAATAAGAAACCAAAAATTTTTGCGCACGGGCGGGACTTGAACCAGCAACCTTTTGGCAAACCGGGCCAAACGCTCTTACCAATTGAGCTACCGTGCTGTTAGTCCGACCCTGCGAAATTTGTGGTTTCTTATGAAAACGTCAATTGCGTGACGCTTAGCGCCATCTAGCCGTCTGTGTTAACTGCTTGGGCCATCTGTTTCATAAACAGACGGCTAGATGGCGCTAAGCGTCACGCAATTGACGTTTTCATAAGAAACCACAAATTTCGCAGGGTCGGACTAACAGCACGGTAGCTCAATTGGTAAGAGCGTTTGGCCCGGTTTGCCAAAAGGTTGCTGGTTCAAGTCCCGCCCGTGCGCAAATTTTTGGTTTCTTATTTCATCTTTCTAATGACTTGTTGGCGCCATCTATTATTTCATCACGCAAAAGACATTCACGAGTGAAGTTGCAACAGCTGCGGCGTGTGACGTCATCGGCTGCACGGTGGGGCCTAGCAACGAACTTCGCGTTGTAATAGTGATTCGATTTAGCATTGTCACTTCATACTGATCTGTTAACCGATACTACAAAACTCTGCATATTTTTAATAAACGAAGATTTCAATTTAAAATAAACGAATTCATCGGAGAGACCTGATCCTGACCTACATAAGTTGATACACGAAAGTCTGAGCTCGAATAGACTAAAACGGTGGATGTGTACTTAGTTACTGAGATATTTATAATAATAATTTCGTATAGAAATCAATGGCAGGAGAAAGTAAGTATTGGTGATATTTTTAAGTAATGACTGATTTAAATGTCAAAAACAGAAAAGTCAACAATTCATCAATATAAATTTCTGGTAATACTAAGGATTTCGATACTATCAGAATTAAATAAAAAGAAGGAATAGATTACCGGTTCATGAGTTTAGGTTTCAACGGAGGCAGAGGTGTTGGGTACAGCTTCTTTCGCAACGGAGCCAACTCGTTATGATGCGCCAGGCTGAAACCAGAACGTAAAACGAATGTTAATGAGCAGTTTTCTCCCATCACTTTATAGGACTCACTATTACTTAAAACTTATAACTGCGGGTCTATAGGCGACGCATGTTATGTAGTAGTATTATTACTACTTACACCCTCGACGTTTCAACGGTGTTGCAACCGTCGTGAAAAAAAACTCACTATACTCTGATTTTTAATTAGATAGACCAAAATGACATTTGGTGGGTGACCACTTTTTCGTAATTTAAAAACAGTGTTGTTCATAAATAATCGAAAAATTCAATTGTATTCAATAGTCTACTATTATTAAATAGTAGTAGCTTAAATTTATGTTGACTATATTAGCTATAAATAAAACCGGTTTAAAGTATGTTTCCTACAATTATCATCATTATTTCTAAATAATTTAATGAAAGTATAAAAAAAAACAAAATACGTACAAATCATAGAAAAATATTGCCATTGCAAGTAAACAGGGTTAAATTGTTTACTCATTAGAAGCAAATATATTTATTACGTCTATTTACAGCCATATATAGCAACATTTTTTTGACGTCACACTTCGTAATTGGCGGTTGAGATATCGTAAAACACATATTGAAAACCATTATTTCGCTTAATGAAAATATCACAAATATGACATTTTTTTGACGTCACACTTCGTAATTGGCGGTTGAGATATCGTAAAACACATATTGAAAACCATTATTTCGCTTAATGAAAATATCACAAATATGCACATATTTTTAGAACTAAAATGTTCATTTAATTTCCTGGCATCTAAATTAACTATATGCTAAACATCTTTTTATTATTACTACATGCAAATTCCCTATTACCCCCTGCTTTAATACTAAAGTTTTAAAAGTTAGTTCCTAAAGTGACGCTATCGCTATCTCTCGATAATATAAACATATGATGACAAGAAAACTGCTGATGGAAACAAAAACACTACGGATTAATTTCGCCCACATTTATCTAAAACTATACGTCTGACGTTTCGAATGCTGGCAAGTCTTGCCTGTGAACTCGGATGCTGTAAAGCATTCGAAACGTTAGGCGTAGTATCTTATACAGTCGAACCTCGTTAAGTAAAAACCTCCAAATCTCGAAAAAATGTTTTGTTCCCTTCCCTCCAAACACCAAAACCTCCATTACTTGAAATCTTGACCCTCTGTTAGTCGAAATAATCACCGAGTCCCTCCAAGCCATTTTGGTACATATTTTGACTCTATAACTCGAAAAATTAAATTTGACCTCTGTATCTCGAACATAGCAACGTTTGATTTTACAACCTTTACAACTTGATCATTTGGAATTTATTACCTCTATTGTTCTAACAAAAATAAGTTACCGACTTTAAGAACTTGCCGACAATGTGAGTACACTATTGTTTCTTAGAAAACATTTAAGGAGTATATGATAATAAATTTATGACTCACGTAAACACGTGTTTGCTTGCTTGGTGTCAGGTGTTCAATTTTGATTTCCTTTGAAATTTAGCTAAGCAAGTCATTTGTTTTCGACTTAAATACTGTCAGATGTAGTTTGGTTCTACTGCAATACACATCAATTAGTACAACAGTTAACATGAGTGCTGTGAAACGTAAACTAAAAACTTTAAGTCTTGCTGAAAAATTAGAAGTGCTCGAAGCTGTGAAGAGGTGTTGCTGTGTGAAAAGAAAGATGTTGCTGGACAATTTGGCGTGCCAATGAGTACTCTTTCAACAATAATAATAAATGAATCAGACATCATGAGAAAAAAACAAAACGGTCAAAGTTTGTCCTGCAAATGACGACGAATTGCAGAATATCCGGGCTTGGAGGAGTGCAGTCAAAATATCAGTGTTAGTGGACCACTGTTACAAGAAAAAGCCCAAATATTCTCTAAATCATTGGGACTCGTTAATTTCAGAGCCAGTAATGGATGGTTAGAAAAATTCAAAAGAAGACAGGATCTTGTTTTTATTGATGTTTGAAATAATGTTGATTTATAATAAATAAAAATATGTTTGTCACCTCTGCAAGTGAATTTTTATTTATTTTACCTCTCTAACTCAAAATTTATAAGAATAAACCTCAAACTCTTTATGTCGAATCAAAATCCGCCTAAGTCGAAATCCTCCATAAGTTGAAAACTCTATAACTCGAAATTTTTGGCGTCTCCCTTGATGTTCGACTTATAGAGGTACGACTAACTACATAAAAATTATCGTGTCACAATGTTCGTTCCCGTACTCCTCCGAAACGGCTTTACCGAATCTTACCAAATTTTATATGCGTATTCAGTAGGTCTGAGAACCGGCTACTATTTATTTTTCATACCCCTAAGTGATAAGGGTTGTTATCCCTTAATTATTATTTTTTAATTTTGGACGAAACTTTTTGTTGTTATTTTTTTATAATGTGGCATTAAAAAAACATACAACTCTAAATTTTTACTTTTTTATCACCAACACCTATTTTTTTATAGCCATTTTAGTAATTTGTTCGTTTTTCATCCCGCTCGATAACTGATCAATTATAGTGTATTTTTTAACTTTTAAAATTACGAGGCTGGGCGAGACGGGGCCGGGGCGGGACGGTGCTAGGGGCGAAGCAAAGTTCGCTGGGTCCGCTAGTCAATTTATAAAAATGATATTCGTAATTCGGAAATAATGTTTTATTTTCTTTTGTCTTATGGATAATACCATGTTAATTTGTTTAGCAGTAAAAACCATTCGAATTGTCTTGGTTTCCACCATTAAATTATTATCCTTCTGGAATAAAACGACAAGAGCGAGATGTCAGTACCAGCAAACTGTATGATAAAAAAAGATGCTAGATGCGATGTAGCAGAACCATTTCTGGCAAACAGTGTGGCGCCCCATGAAGGCTCGCTGAAAATTTCTTCCATGTATTTTTTATAATTTCAAGTGAAATTGAGTATATTTTGGAGAAATAGTGCATCTGAATCATAGTGACTTGAACGGTGATTGATTGTTCTTCATCTCAACAAAATAACCCCAACAAATTCACATTTGACAGGTAAAAGATATCAAAATCATTGAATTTTCGATTTATATTTGCCAATGCACTTCAAATTTCAAGTACCCAGACTGATTATTATTTTCTAATAACGTTCAATTGCGTAAAAAGTATAGATTAAGTAACACATAATGCAGACATACATAAATGTTGTGTTAAAAAATAATACACGTTTTACACTAGGATTGTATGTTCGATATTTTGAATCGACTCACGCGGTAAACTAAAAATATGTTTACCTAGTAAGATTTGGTATTAACCACCTAGACGGGAGTTAATCTCATTTTAAGTTACTTCGCCGATTCATAATTACGTAATAATTATTTTTTAGTATTCGTAACTCTAGGAAAATATCGAATATGGCAACAAACACGGACTATGTTTACTAGGAACCGTTTGTGCGAGAGTCCGACTCGAACTATACTCTGATTTGTAATTACATAGATCAGTACCGTTACCATGAGTTTACAACGGGTTTACTCGCTAGCGACGACGTAAAAAAAACTATGAAAAATTGCACAGCGCCTCTAGCGGTCACTGACAGAACTAAAATTGTCCATACAAAAAGTGACGTCGACGCTAGCGAGTAAAACCGTCGTCGCAGGCGAATAAACTCATGGTAACGGTACAGAATGACAGCTTCAAATGAACTTTTTTAATTTTTTAATGTTGCAAACTTATTACCAATAGTGTTGTAACATTTCATTGTACACGATCAATTTAAACTTGTAATATGAATTTTGATTATTGTGAAGAAGGATAAAAAGTACATGTAAAACGTTTCAGAATGTTATAAATAAAAGTAACACATAAAACAGTTTTTTTAACATGTCAGAAAATGTAGGTTTTTCTTGCAATAGCCATATTCTTGTACGATTTTACCATATATTTTTTAATGAGCTCTGAAATAGTTGCCGTTGAGCCTGCGGTGCTTGCTATCGGTTTACTCCGCGACAACAACTGGTGTGTTTGTAATAGTTTATTAATGCTTTTAATATTTAGGGAGTGTTGTTGAAGTCTTTAAGATGGAAAACGATATATTCAATGAGTGTATGGAATGTTCTGACTGTCGTGTCCTGAGTCATGATTTGAGAGATGTTGTAAGGGTATATATTAGGGATACGTGATACGATTACGTGTTTTGAGCGCTTGGTTTTAAAACGAGGGCATGACTCTATTAAGTGGATCCATGATTGTGTAGACTGGTCATCGCAGGGACATCTGTCCACCATATAATAAACATTATCGACATCGATTTTAATATAAAAAGCGATATGGCACACATCACTGACACGCATAAACAAAAAAAAAACCTTAAATAAATGTAATCCTAAATAGCAACGATATTGTATTAAGAACTAGATCACCGGTGAGACGCTTAAATATAGTCAAGCAAACACCACCTCACGTCAAAGTGAGATCTTAACTTTGACTTAGTCTGTTTTTGATGGCGTCCGCGTCAGCGTTACTACGTAAACTGCAGTAACAACTAACTAAATAAAAATGATTCAGTTGGAATAGTTACGTAAGGAAATTTTATTAATGATGCCTATCATTCATAGTTGAAGTATTTGGTAGTGTAGTCGTAAGTCGATTTTCTAAGACATGGAGTAGTGTGCTCTATTATTTTTTTAACAATAATTTGACGACCTTCATAGTATGGTGGTTTACGTTCAGGACTACAAACAGTCGCGGGTTCGAACATAGAAAAAATGAATAAGGTTAGAATGGCCTCGGTCGGTGCGGCAGCATGCTAATATTGTAGGCATATGCCTGCATTGAGCCGTAGCTAGCTTCAGTCGCGTGACAAGAGCGTTGCATTATTTTTTTTCAAAAATGCCGTCTTGTGCTATAATTACTTGCAGAGCGTGAAGCCAGGTCATACAAAATGAGAGTGGAAGTGTATCTTTTCAACGGAGAGTAATGAAATGTAGTTATTTCGACATTATTTGCAAAAAATCACTTTTAAATTATGATATTTCAAATGACAGCGGATTCGTTGCACCAAGTTTAAAAAAAATATTCATTGATGACAGTCCACGCATATTTCTAACAAATCTGCTATCTTAGTACGCAATGTATCGCGTCTAATTTGGTTGGTTCGCTTGCATACGCATCACTAGGGATGTAACTCACAGCACAGTAAGAATATCGATAAATGGTAATTTATCGGTTGATCTATTTATTTGTAAAATAGGGTACGACAATTTAATAAACACATAGTTTGATAAATAAATAAATAAAATAAAATGTATTTAACAGAAACATGTCCATAAGTGTTAGTAACATTTTCTCTTAATAACTATGTCTGTAAAAAAGTGATTATAATTATTTTTGGTGTCTTTGGTGAGTTGAACCTGAATCCAGTGTCGTATAATGACACTGACTGTGTCCAACCTCGCCACGACCGATCTCAGGAAGCTGTTGGAGCTGCCGCTATAATATCGATATGTATTCAATACTCTTTCACAAGTTGCACATTGGTTTACTGTCAACAATGTACTTCCTACGGTAGTGATATCGAAGTTAAACAACGTACGGCTTGCTCGTGTTTTTAATGGGTGACCATTCCGACCATATAAGTGACTCCATATAAGTGCTCGTGGTTTACCACGAGCATCTCCGTGCTTAAAAAAGCACGTTATGTTGGTTAGCTATTATCGGTTGATATTTTCTTACACCATCAAAAAGAAAATTTCCTCAGAAATGGTTTAATTTTGACAGTACTATGGGGTTAAAACTGATGAAATACTTTTGTAAGCCAGTTATTTGAAGTCAGTACCTACCTACATATACATTTATTGTTAGTTTGCATATGATTCTGTAATTTTTCAAACCCCTACAATGCTCCTTTGGTGACGTGATTAAAACACGAACAAAAACACTGCAAAGTTAACTGTTAAAATCATGCAGTTGCACATTTCTTAAACTTAACCACCATACTAACTTGGGTTCTATTTATCATACTTGGCCTACTGTTGCATAAACAAGACGGGTAGATGGCGCTAAACGTTACGCGTAATGACGTATCCATGTGAGACCACAAATTTCGCAAGGTCGGACAGACACCACGGTAGCTCAATTGGTAGAGCGTTTGGCCCGGTTAGCCAAAAACTTGCTGGTTCGAGTCCAGCCCGTGCGCAAATTGTAAGCATGTAAGATATAATACCTGAATAATTTAGACCATGCAAATATTTTTAAACTTTTCTTACCCTTTCTTAACATTGGAATCTATATGTCTTATATAAGAAATATTACTTATTTTTTATACATAGAATGATTCAATTCTACTAATAAAAATATTTTTAGATACTACTCTTATGTTTATGGGTATTAGTTACTATATTTCAAGTAACGTTTAGCAACTCAATTTTTTCTTTTATTGTTTTTACTGAAAAGCAATAGTAAAACCCTTAGCTGCGATCCAATGAGCTGTGAAATTATCCAAATTAACTCAAACTTAAATCCTACATGTTGGTTCATATTGAAAAACAACATTACACCGGCAATGGATTTAATCAATGGAACTAATCGACTTTTACCACATCACTAGTATTTTGACATAAAAGAACGAACGTATCTAAATGAGGATTGGTGGTTTCACCGCTAGCAGCTCTGTGATTGGTAGTTGGTTTCAAGTACTAATGACACCAATCACAGAGCTCCTAGCGGAAAATGTGATTGGTTTGTAATATAGATGCGTTGATTCTTTGATTGGTACTTGAAACACTGCAGCAACAGCGCGGTAACTCCCACCGGCTACAGAGGTTCCCATACAAACGAGCGATCAAACCCATTCTAACCTTATTTATTTTTTCTATGGGTTCGAATCCCGCCCGCTAGAACCTAACACTTATGGGCATGTATGTTATTTTCCGTCTGTGTTATATAAATGTTACGGAAAAATAGCTCACAACGCGTTGTGGCAATCAAAGAAAGACCAAATAGCGAAATGTGTGTCGTGGCTTGCATGCTATTAGATCTCAACGCGTTGTGGCAATGAAGAAAAGCCATGACGCGTATGGAATACTATTTGACTACGACCAATGACGTTCAAAAGGATAGACGTGTTATACGCGAACATTAAAGTATTTTAAAGTGGCACAAGGATTAGTCTATCTAGTCGTATATAGATACGATCGTATAGTTGTGTATTACGACACTTAGCGCTAATAGAGACAAATGATGGGTTGGCTGTTGATAGAAAGAGATAAATATATAACATTCGTTACGTACTGATTGCTACTGAGCGCTCATTGGCACGAGCGCGTGACTTCTCGCTCTATAGCCTATATATAAACTTTCTCTCTGATTGCCACAAAGCGTCATGCGCGTTTTCATTAGAGCCATAACACCAATTTCGCTATGTGGATGTTTTACTGTGACCACAACGTGTTGTAAGCTATTTTTCCGCTCAATGAACGTTTTTAATCTTTGAGCGTAACATAAATATAAAGTACATCTTTAATTTCTTTAAAGCAAAGGCGTAGACGCCCATATTAAATATTTTCACAAAAGAATGTTTTTGTTGATTAGTATTACCAAGCTAAAGAATTAACTCGTTTTTAAAATCTGGTCAACGAGTCTATGTAATGTACCTACATACTTTAAAAATATATTAAGAAAGCTACTCTTTGACTCTGTTCCGAAACTGATGTCTGATGTGATAGATGTCAAACCATTGACATCCATTAATCAGACGGTGCCATATTTGTGTCTTTTAGTTCGCGAGGCGTCATCTACTTTTAAATACAATATCATTGCTACGAGTAAATAGGTTCCGTTTGACAGCTTTTATTTGGTCTTCTCTTTCGGCAGCAATATGAATTTTATGGTTTCCACTGAGATTATAAATTCTTAGTGTTGATCTTACCAACGTCATATAGGTCTTATCCGACCGAATAAGTATAAAACGACCGATTTTAAAATGACATCTTATCTGACGTTGGTAAAATTGACTCTTAGAACACTATTTACATACGAACATATGAACTTATGAGCTGAGACAAAAGCATGCATTATAATATCTGTTTAGTTAAATGCCATGTTTCGGGTTACAGACAAGTTGACTAGACTCTCACTCACACCTTTGACCTAGAGTGTCATTGTACAAATGCAAATATGTACAAACCTATATATCATGCCGTGACGTGAGTGAAGCATGGTACAGTATGCAAATATTCGTGACGGCTATGAATACAGTAGTTATTTTCCTCATAATTCAGATCACCTACACTAAGCTATAGGTATGAACATTTTGCTATAGTAATAGAAACATAACTATAAATAAATTATATATAGCCAAAACAAGTGAGCCATAAACCACATTATTATTTGTTTCCTCATTGTACTAAACTTCAAAATAGCAGGTTTGATCAAACACAGTCCCACAGATAAGTATGCGTGGTGGTTTGCTATCGTTACCCGAGGAGTCCCGGGTTGGATTCCCGGGTCAGACCAATATTTGTTTCTAGGTTTTTTTACGTATTGTATATGCCGCGGCTTGATACAGCCTGAAAGACATATAAATGTGGAGACAGGACAACTGACGATTATTATCGTGTGCGCTCTGTCGGCAAAACAGAAACACTTATTCGACTTTTAGTTTTCAACCTTATATTATACTAGCCTCTGCGGCTCATCAGAGCTTTTTCATTTTTTTTATTTAGTATATCGTACATTATACATACCAATAGACATAGGTCGAAAACTGAGATGTCTCAGTTTTTCGAACTTTATAAAATATTTTATCAGGAAACTTTCCTTTAAATCTTTTTCTGACATCACTTTTGTCGCCATTTCCCTCCGATTACTCCGTATTAGCCATATTATGTATTAAACGATTTTTCATTCACCTAAGAAAATAACATTGTATCCATAGTACTAATATAAAGTACATAGGAAGCATTAGACAACAAAAGTAAAATCAGAAACGTCTCAGTTTTAGTCTACATGTAATATTAAATGCGCAAAACCTCAGTAATCCCAAATGATATTTAAATCAATCGACTTAATTCTTAAAATAAATAATTTAAGGTTTTATGTGGTGTTTTAATTTTACTTAGCACTTCTGATCATTTCTTGCTCTGCGGACGACGCTCTGTCAAGAGAAGAATATTTATATTTGAGTATAAGAGTTATTCACAGAGCCGCTGCGCCGCGCTAACAATTTTATTATTACTATCTACGCTCATAAAGAACTAACAACTGCTTTACGTATTTAGGCGGATCTGCGCACGCGATGGCTTGTCTTATAAATAAATAGACAGGGCAACATTTGAGTAATATTTTTTGAAAAATGTGACCCATATTATAAAGTGATTTAATTGATTTTACTAGTTATTTCAATTCAACTATTTTCAGGTTTTGCGCATATTTTAACGTCACACGTTGTATAGAGAATATTGATTTAAACTTACATGGTCACTAACATTATACATGATCATGATCATCATCATCATCATCATTATCAGCCAAAGGACGTCTACTGCTGAACATAGGCCTCCCCCACGGCTTTCCACAGCGACCGATTACTAGCGGTCTGCATCCAGTTTGATCCTGCAATCTTTATAAGGTCGTCTGTCCATCTTGTTGGTGGACAGACGCTGCGTCTTTGGTCGAAGGGTCTCCAATCTAGAACTTTCCTGCCCCAACGGCCATCAGTTCTTTGCGCTATGTGCCCTGCCCACTGCCACTTGAGCTTACTGATTCTCAAGGCTATGTCCGTTACCTTAGTTCTTCTACTTATCTCCTCATTTCTGATTCGATCACGTAGAGAAACACCCAGCATAGCCCTCTCCATCGCTCGTTGTGTGACTTTGAGCTTCCTTATAAAGCCCAAGTGATCCAATTGGGTAGGTCCAACTTCGAGAAAGAGGTCAATCGACGAATCCAACTCGGCTGGGCAGCGTTCGGGAAATTACGCAAGAGTGTTTTCTCATCTCATTTACCTCAGTGTCTGAAGACGAAAGTCTTCAACCAGTGTGTGTAACCAGTGATGACATACAGATCCGAAACATGGTCTCTAACTATACATGATCAGTAACAGTATTATCTACGTATAGAGTAGTAGGGCTCACCTGTAGACCAAAGACTCCCATGTGCCATAGTTGATGCTGCCGTGCCAGAACGCTTCCCACATGTACTCCGGAGCCACTACTGAGCTGAGATACGATTCTACAGAGTTCAGGACACCTGGAAACGAATACATTATTTATGTAGAATAATTTTTACCAAACAAGCTACTGCAAACTAGGCATGGAACATTTCATGAATGGCAGATGAAAATTCATGTGAAATCAAAATCATAACACAGACCTGCTACTTTTTAGGGGTTCTGTAGCCGAATGGCAAAAAACGGAATCCTTATAGTTTCGTCAAGTCTGTCTGTCCGTCCGTATGTCACAGCCACTTGAGCCACTTTACTCTGTAACTATGAGCATCACACTGTTAAAATTTGGTAGATTGATCCTGTTGAAGATGTATCCTGTTGACCGCTTTACGATTCTTAAACAAAATATAAAAAATAATGATATTTAAGGGGGGGGGGGGGGAATACATAAAACTAAAACCACTATGCATGTGGGGTGTCTATGGATAGGTCTTTTAAAATGACATCGATCGAGGTTCCTAAAACCATTTTCTCTTTAAGTCTATCGTTTGAGAGATAGACGCTTAAGTGGTAAAATGGGCGTCCCCCCCCCTCGAATTTCTAAACGCGAAGAAATCGTAAATTTTGAAAAAAATACTTTCATACAAAATATTATGATATTTTGGCTTAGTGGATCTCTTATTCAGTTAAAGTTGGCTCGGAACCCTCAGTGGGCGAGTCCCACTCGCACTTAGCTGGTTTTTTTCGCCAAATCATAGATCATACGCATTTCATTTCATTGACTAATGAAATGTACCTACCGGGCGAAGTTCTTAAGCGTCGGCAAACGAGTAGTTATGAAATATGCGGTCGTAGTATATGACTTACGACGCCCAGCAGTTTAAATGTGAACTGAATCCCATGGGCATAAAGTTGTGATCAACTTGTAATGATTCTGAAGCGAGTCAGTACGAAAATCGCATTCTTTGCTTACAGCGAAATTCATATGAAATTCATTACGGTCGCAAATCACACTGCACAAAAAATCATTGGAAATAAAAATTAAAATCAATGAAAGTAGCAATCAATTACATGCCTACTACAAATGTAAACCTTCAGGCTCCATAAAAATAACTTTCCAAATGAACACAACAGCTTATTTGCAAAGTGTTAATCTCTGATTTGCTTTGGTTGAAATGCATCATGATACATGTCATGAAGGTATGACTGGTAGAGAATGCCATGCTTCGTTGAGTCCACCTTTAATACAAATTTTGGTTGTGCTAGAAGGTTTATAGCGCCGTACTGATAGGTGCCCGTTTGCGCTTTGGAATTTATGTATTGACAAATTAATTTCTAATATAATATTTAAAAATAACTATGCAAAACAATTATCCAAAGAACTTTTTATACATTGGTCTTATGTTGTTTTAGTTATTATAGTATATTTAAACTTAACAAAACTAGGAATAAATTAAGCGTTAATTTAAAAAAAAACATTTTGTTTTATTTTTTCTCTCTAATGGCACAATAATTCAAAAATCCGTTATATTAAGTGACGAGTAAAACATATGTCCAATGATTACTATATTTTTCCAAGCTAATTTTATTCGCATTATTATCAGATAAATGACTTCGAAATTAAGTAATCAAATTATTCTTAGTAAACGACGACTCGTCTGGTGTAGTGGTCGAGAAATCGCCTACTACGCAGCGGGTTGCGGGTTCGATCCCCGCACAATACAAACATTTGTGTGCATGAACATGTCTGTTTATATTGGTCTAGGTGTTTTCTATGTATGTCATGTATGTATTAATAAAAAAAAAAAAGTATTTAAGTATTATATCCTTTGTCTGGCACCCATAACACAAGCTTTGAGTAGCTTACTTTGGGGCTAGATGGCGATGTGTGGGAATGTCCAAAGGATATTTATTTTATTTAAATGTGTTACATTAAATGTCAACACCAAACAATGTTTTTTTTTTTGCAATTTTAAATAATTTCTAGGTGTTCAAAGGATAGAAATTCGGGAATCCAAAATCTTAGAAATTCGCGCGATAATGTAAAATGGCTCTTAAATGTCAAGAAAATGTTTCTGAGTACCAGAATTTGTCAAAACATCATGAATATATAGAACTAAGAGCAATTTGTTAGTTGGTCATGAAGAATCATAAATTGCTACAACCAATGCTCTAATCCAGCTGCTTTAATTTATACCTATATATATTAACGATCTCATTCAACTACAAAAATTTGGCAACACATTGCAAAGACACCCTTTATAATAGCTGCAGTCTCTTCTATTAACCTAGAGATAACATAACTTACCTCCAAAGTTCTGCTCCAGGAAGACCAGCCCCATGTCATTGGGCACGCTGTCCAGCCCACAAGCGCTCACTACAAACACGCCAGCTTCTCGCGCGCGTTCGTTGTACTCCAACTGCATCGTTTCTATGAACTGACAATCGGAGGAGAATAATTGTAATAACTTCTTGTTGACCTTGGGTTTCGATTTACATTCTTGCAAGTCGCTAAGAACTGTAGCTGGCACCGAGGATAAATTAAAAAGTAAATATGCTCTAGACAACACACAAACAGTCTGGTTTTGTGGTAAGGAATTTTCTTCCTTGTGTTACAAAGTACCAGATTATGACGGGGGCATCTCCCATAAATACTCAAATACGTATAACATCCATGACTTAAGTACAAATGTTCGTACTCATCACACATTTGCTCCTTGCAGGATTCGAACCTGTGACCACTGGTTAAGTAGCACTGCATCTAAATGTCGTCATAGGGTAAAAAATGGCCAAATTTGTAGCCATGAGAAAAATAAGAAGATGATGAGAAAAATGATGAATGAGAAAAATGTTAATAAATTTACATGTGACAATAAATTTTAATGAGTCATTGGGGTGGCTAATCAGAATAAAATACTAGCTTACAATCAGGAAAAAAATTTTTGCAAATACACAACTGTTGCTGATATCTCCCGTCATAAAATGCTCCAGAATTTAATCTTAAGAACACTACTTTAGCTATTATTCTATCTTGAATTTCATAGATCATTATTAAACCCTATGCCAATGGAGAAACTGTTTAAAATTAGTACATAGAATAGACTTATATTCAGAAACAGACAATAAGGCAAATTACCTGAGGCTCCCCGCTCACATCCACATAATGAGCCTTGCTTTCAATAGCAGCCCGGACCACCGGCTCTCCATAAAGACGGTACGGACCACATGTGTTGACCAACACCCGAGCTTGAGCACACATGTTCTTTAGCGAATCATAATCGCTAACTTCAGCAATTATTGACTTCACACCAGATAAATCAGCCCCTGGAAGTATACACATAGCAAGATAAGCAAAACAAAAGAGGACTATTTTTAAGTATAAAATGGTAATTACTATTGTTAATTAATATTGACCTATGCACTTTGGTGACAGACATAATAAAAACTAGTGCAAGAACAATGATTATTTATATTTAATAGGAATACTAATCAGGTAGGAAAACATGTATATGTTTATGCTTATTTATATCTTGACACTTTTGACCTAAGCACTAGGTACAACATGTGACCTCGGCTCACTGAGATTGAACTCATTGTATTTAAGGCTAGCACTTTTAAATTAAAATTAAATGAGATTAATAAAAATCTTGATTGAAAGAAGTTAAATAAAATCTTTTTTTTTCCATCAATCATTGTACAATTTATTATTAGACAAAACATTTATATTCAACCACATGTAATTTGAACAGTCTTGATTTTACTATACCAAAAGAACATCAAGAAGGTTGTAGCATTCTGAAGAAATACAGATTGAGGGTAAAATAAAAAAAGTTTTCTACCTGTCTTCTTAGCAGCCTCACTAAGCACGCTCTCGAGTTTCTTTTCAGAGCGCCCAGCGACAGCCCAGCTGATGCCCGCATACTTCTTGCCACCTCTAGCCAACTCTTCAACCACCTTCCGGCCGGTAAACCCGGTCGCTCCAAACACAACCAGATCTAACTTCGACATCTAGTAAAATAAGTCAAGCGTAAAAGAAAAGCACGTCTGTTCGTGAAAAATATAATTGAAAGACTAACTTAAACGCTTAATCAGATAGATAAACGAACATAACGCCTAGGTACCTAGCTGTTTATTTATGTGGATTATTTAATATTGACTAATTACCCACATAAATAAAAACGGAAAACGTAAGGTGACCGTCAATTTTATCGGAGATAGGTACTATGATTACTTATAAACAATCTCTTGTATTGACGAAATAATGACGCTAGTTCGTATAAAATGAACAGGAAAAGCGATTAAAAATTACTACTCACTTTACTATGTTTTTACCAAAAGTTTATTAATTCAGCGCGCACCGGTTTCTTCACAGACACACAATGACGTATCTTTTCTGTCACTGTCACTTGCCTTTGTACATAGCTTGCTGAGCGCTGATTGGTTAAAATCAGCTCTGCTGCACAATGCACACCAGTTAGTGACAGCCACACATCGGCGGACTATGCGTCATTTACACAAAGCTGATAAGTTATTTTTACGGAATTATTAGAGCAGAAAGATCTTTCCCATTTAGGGTCTGTTTCACTTCGTCTCCAGTTTTTGTATTCTACCAGATATCTCATACAAAGTGATTCAGAACGTATTTCTTCCTTATAAGAATAATTCGTTTGTAGCAAAACAAGTCACTTTAAAAATTTAATTTTACTGGTCAATCAAAATTTATTTCAACGGTCGTTCAATAACTTTATTGATTGAAATATTTACTTATAAAACATTTCATCAAGCAATTATTTCAAATTTCACATCATTTCGTTGAAGCTTTTCCACAAGACCTGTATCCCAAAAAGCAGCCCCTGACGATAAAACTCCTCCACTGAAACAAAGTTTTATTTGTACCTCAATGTTATAAATACATGAATCTTATGGCAATTCAGATATTAATAATCAAAACTTAGTAAATAAAAGAAAGTCATCATCGCAAAACACTTACAACTCGAGATCGAGTAGACCGATTAAAATCGTTTATATTGTTGGCTTCGTTCCAAACTAAAATAACGACGAGATGGGGGCTGAGCTACCTTACGCATTATTTGGTTTTCTCTTCGCATGATTATATGTATAACGGTCGGATTTGTTCATAGCTATGATACCTATGTAATGTATCTATATCATTACGTGATGTCTAGTCTAAAAGCTTTTTTAAATACCCATCATAAATATTCCATTAACATTTTAATATTCGTGGAATTTAAGAAGAGAATAGTAAAAATGAGTAGCATGAGTTCTCTAAACATGAATAGTGTGAACACATGTAGGTAAGTTGTATAGGAATGCGTAAACAAAACATAAATGTCCAAAACTTGGCAATAAGAAGTAGTTTTGTTTGTGATAAATACAAATTAAAACAGCCATGAAAAAATAGATCTTACTTATTGGGCATTTTGTGCTTCTCCTTGAGAATAGTAACGGCTGATTGTAATAGCGCCAAGGATGTAAATCCGTAACCAGGGTTTGTACCAGATATCTGAAATTAAAAAAATGGATTAACGAACAACAGTTCGATTAGAACTACCGTAACCGTAACCCATATTGTATGTTTATATGTTAGTATGTAAGGACGGTCAAGTTTTCTTACGCCTAACCACTTTTCAACGAAAATCGCTTGCACACACGACACAAAAACGGCCGTCACCACAACAAACAAAATATGACTTGAGACGCAAACAATTTTGGAGCATAGGGTTTAGGCGCCAAAAAATTCGACCGTATAAAAACAAACCTTGGCTGTGACAGTCTTAACAGGCTTAGAAAATTCTAATTCTTGTCCGGTCTCCCAGCCGTATCCTATTAATTCAAGCGAGAAATGGGTGTTTTCTATTACTGCTTGAGTGGGCCCTTGCTTCGATATCAGCCCAAAAGAAAACCATTCTGGTTTTCTTAACAGCCAATTTCTCCCATAGCTGAATTTGGAGAGAATTCCAACCAACATAGCTATAATGCCGAGGAGAAGGACGTAAGAAAAGCTGGGAAGTGCAATATAAGGTTGGAATCGTACAGGCCGTTTCTTACTTCTTTGGTAAAGGCTATATTGTGTCCGGTTTACTATAGATCCATCTGGGCTTAGAAGTGGTATAGCCCACTTCCCTTTATGCTTGTGCACAGGAAATCTAAAGAAACATAACCAACAGTATTGATGATTGAAGTCTGAAACCTATATAACTCATTAAAAATAACATAAAATTTTATTACCTTTGGTGTATTTTAGAATTCAGATATGGCAATGTCTTTGGAAATAGTTTACCTCTCAGATGAAGTATTTCAGAAAAGTTGGCGAAGCTGGAATTATCAAACATAATTTTATTTCATTGTGCTAGGTAGTTAAATCAACTGAATATAAATAGATCACAATGATAGGTCATCAGACTTAAAAAATCAAATTCTTACACATAAACAATTGATTCCCAAGTTCCAAAGTTGAGTACACCACTTTTCCAAGCCTCTTTTTGATATTTCTCGTCTGTTCTAAGACTCAAGTATGACTCCACCAAGTTCAAAGTTCCTAAAAGTTAAAAACTTGTAACCCAAGCTTGTAACGCACATAACACACACTGATAAATAAGTGCCAATTTTGAGACTAATATGGTAACTAACGCCTGCTTCTTTCAAAAACATAACATCTCAAACAAACATTTTTGTTAAGTTACCTTGGAAGTTTTTCTCAAGGAAAACCACACCCATATCATTGGGTATACTGTCGAAACCGCAGGCACTTATGACATACACGCCAGCCTGGCGCGCTATTTCGTCGTATTTCATCTGCATCTTTCCTATGAACTGAAATAATAATCCATTGGTAATCGAAATGAAACAGTTGACAGTCAGTCAACTGTTTCATTTCGAGTGGTCACGGGTTGACTGACTGACTGTCAACCCGTGACCACAAACGCTGTAAAGTGTTGGAAACGTCGGGATAAATTTAATAAAATCGTGAAAAAGTAAATCCGTAAAAAAGTGTTTAATTTCGATGAGTATTATTCGTGTAAACTTCAGAAACAAGTAAAATCCATTGGTACTTGTACTATCTAAATAATTAATTAATAATAATGGCACACAAGGTCGTAGTTGCACCTCGAGAACCGGCAGCAAACACTATTATTAGTTGATGACAAATAATTACTTAGTCATTAGCTAACAAAGGTCATAGTGTGTTTTTTCTTGATCTCTCCATAGTTAAATTGTACGCAGCTTGTGCATAAAGATATACTTGTACATAGAAGGTAGGTATAGTTAGGTACTTTTAGTTTATAGTGAAACACTTGACATATTTACTTTACCTAACATTTAAGTTGTTGTATGTAATACTGATGGTTACTGATGGTTTTGATCTATTTGATAAATGAATAAGGGCCGATTTTTCAATGGTCAGATAAAACTTATAAGACTGATAAATTATAAAGCGACAGATTGAAAAAATGACGGTTACGTATGATTGCGGACAATCAGCGGGCGAAGTCTGATGCAACATTTTTGACATTTCGCGTAGACAATTTCAATTTTATGATTTTCTAATTCATCAAATATCATTTTAACTCATGTAGCTTGTATGTTTAATAAATCTTAATAAATATTTGTAATTTTTAAGCTTCATTCGAAAATTCTTCTCGATCAATAAATACACGAAAACACTTAATTTTGTTACGGCATTTTTCGAGCGCCCAATGGTGGTTTTACAGGGAACTATGTCGAGACTTCCGACACTGGTGACGTTTTCAATTTAGCCACATTTTATTTTGTTCGACCAATATTTCTTATCTGACTATAGAAAATCAGCCCTAAGTCAAATATTTCACCTTTAGGAAACGAATTTGTATTTATCATAAAAGCTTTACACTAACATTTTAAATGTGCATTTTTAATTTAGTTTTCTATTCACAAAAGTAAACCTTCTCCCATCTACACGTGACTTTCCGATTTTTTAGGTTCGTGACCCAAATTACGACCCTTCAGATAACCCTTATCAGCGCTAATTGATGTGTTATGGTTATTATGGATGTTAGTTTACTTACATCCTCCTCTCCAGTTATATCTAAGTAATGTGTTTTAGCTTCCACAGCTGCTCGAACAACGGGCTCCCCATACAAGCGGTATGGGCCGCAACAGTTCAATACAACTCGGGCTTGCTCACACATGCTCTTCAGAGAATTGAAGTCGCCTACATCAGCAGTTATTACTTTTATAGCAGACAAATCGACTCCTGAAATCGTTAGAAGAAACCTAGTTGAAACCCTCGTCGGTGAGTCTCCCACTCTATTGTCCTACAACGAGTCAGTGATTTTGATATACATTGATTAGGGATTATAACTTTGGATTATACTGTATCTCTGAGTTAAAGCAGTTTAGAGAAATATGACCAGGTGCTCTATTTTTGAATCACTCGCTTGAATATGGAGTATGATTACTGTTCAAAAACGAATAAAAATCAATGATGACACACAAAAATCAGTGACCTTATTTTAAATTAATCCCGTGTGTAATTAAACTGATTTTCATTCGTTTTTTTTTAAATATACCTTATCAATGCATATTACACGCTATCTTGACGCAAGTGATTCAAGAATAGGGTCCCAGGTCAAGATGACTATGTTTACTTTGTAGAATCATTGACTAAAATTTTGGCCACACGCTGTCTCGCATATGTAGATACCTAAAAAGGTGTTCAGGTATCTACCTATGCTTATGAGACGTTATCTTTGATTAATTATAGCTACGGTTATAGATTAGACATGACACAACATACATCGTTTTATAGCTTTATTGATTCTGCATTGTATTTTTGCTACCTGTATTAATGTAAGATAATTAGCAAACACTGACGAAATAAGTCCTAATTTTGGTCTTAGTAAAAATATCGTATTAAACTAGTACCTAAATTTGATTTCCCGCGGCTTCTTCCTATAGCATTACGATAGTTTAATAATTGTGATCTTCTTCAAATTATGATCTATATTTTTGTTTAAGTTTTATCAAATCTATGTAATACTTCTTGCGTGAAAGAAAAGGAGGAACACATTTCTATCCACACATCCTCCTTAACTCTCGCCTTTATAATATTCAGTAAAATGGAAGCTGCACCAGCCAGCCATACTGCAAAAAAATAAAAACCGAAGACCCGAGCTAGGAAATTACCAGTTTTTGATGAAATGTCACTGAGTAACCGCAGCAACTTAGATTCCGACCGGCCAGCTACAGCCCAGCTCACACCAGCATACTTCGACCCACCGCCACGCACCAACTCTTCCACGACTCTCTTCCCAGTGAACCCCGTAGCTCCAAATATTACTAAATCACTCTTAACCATCTCTGCAAGATAAGTTTCCTAGATAAGATGCAGTTTAAATCACAATAGTCAATAACAAAAATAAATTAAGTAGATCAATTTTATGCACATGCATGTATAGTCTATGCTATGTTCATAATAATACTCCTTTCTTTATGCTAATGAAAATAAACATGTAAGGCGAAACGCTATTCACATCTGTTTTTTTTATATTATAGACTGATACGTAATATTTTTATGCTTGAAAGCCGTCACTTGTACTTACTTCTGTATCAGTATCAGCATAGATCCTTAGTATTATATAAAGTGATATCTTTTTACTCTAAAGCACCAGTTTTTGACACTATTCAGGTAAATTTATTAGTTAACTTACGAGTGTAAAGAAAGAACGAGAATCAACAATATTATTCACCAGAGGTACAACAGGTTTTCACAGCGCACGTTTATCGGTTGCGGTTCTTGAATTAATAATAAATAATGATAGCAATGTATTTCATTAAATCAGCGCTTCGTAGAACTCATCATAGTCCGTTGCGTCGTTGCGTGTGCTATGTCGTGCATGCGGTCACGAAGTAATTGCTAAGGACTATGACTAAGGCGTTGCCTTGTGATCAAAATATTGTGCAAGAAGACTAAGTCTACGCAGTGGTAGAGAATTTCTTGTTTTCTTATAGTTTTTCTCAAAAGAAAATGCGTGTGTGCGGCTTTCGGTGTAATAGTCTCATTTAATCATCTCATTAAAATTGCTCGAAAGATTGAGCAAGATTTGAGTCTTGGGAATTGGATTATTTTTTTACTACCTACTTCGTTCGTCAAAAAATAAATGCGTGTCACGTGCGACTTTGGACACAATGATAAATAAAATAAACTAAAAATAAAATAAACTTTCAAAAAATATTAAATTAAATTACTTTGACACATCACACAATTGACTTATAAACCATGTTAGTGTGTTCTTAATTAAATTCAATTCTCAACCCGATTCAATCAAATTCAATGCAATTCAATCTTATTGAATTCAATATTACTTCGTTAAAATTTAATTCAATTTGATTAAATCCATTCAATTCAATCCAATTAAATTTTCATAATTTCAATCCAATGTAATTTAATTTTAATTTACCTACTTGATAATAATTCAAAGACCTAATTTTATATAAAATGTATATGTTAACTTTTCTTACACTAGAATGTAACGAGATCCAGTGCTTAGTAAAGCAACAGCAAAACAATGCAACAATAAAATATCTACACTAACTAAAAACTGATCAAGAGCGAGTCGGACTCGCGCTCTGAGGGTTTCTTTCTTTGTTTTTCATGTGTTTGTATGAAGGACAATATTATATTTGCGGTAGTTGTATAAGTGCTCTATTTGAAAAACTACCAGCTTATCTCTAAGTGCTGCTAACAGATTCAGAATAAAGTGGCTATTGAATACGGACGAACGGACAGAAACTTGACGAAACTATAAAGTTTCCGTTTTTAGGGTTCCGTAACCGAATCGCAAATAACGAAAGACTTATAGTTTCGTCAAGTCTGCCTGTCTGCCACTTTATTCTGAAACAAACAGCATTACACTGATAAAACTTAGTAGGTAGGTGTATCCTACCAACCGCTTTACGATTCAAAAATAATAACATTCATCATCATCATTCTCAGCCAAAGGACGTCTACTGCTGAACTTAGGCCTCCCCCACAGCTTTCTACAGCGACCGATCACTAGCGGTCTGCATCCAGTTTGATCCTGCGATCTTTTTAAGGTCGTCTGTCCATCTTGTTGGTGGACGTCCTACGCTACGTCTTTGGTCGAAGGGTCTCCAATCCAGAACTTTCCTGCTCCAACGGCCATCAGTTCTTCGCGCTATGTGCCCTGCCCATTGCCACTTGAGCTTACTGATTCTCAACGCTATGTCCGTTACCTTAGTTCTTCTTCGTATCTCTTCATTTCTGATTCGATCACGTAGAGAAACACCCAGCATAGCCCTCTCCGACGCTCGTTGTGTGATTTTGAGCTTCTTTATGAGGCCCATAGTTAGAGACCATGTTTCGGATCCGTATGTCATCAATGGTAACACACACTGGTTGAAGACTTTCGTCTTTAGTCACTGAGGTAGATGAGATGAGAAGACACTCTTGCGTAATTTCCCGAACGCTGCCCAGCCGAGTTGGATTTGTCTATTGACCTCTTTCTCGAAGTTGGACCTACCCAATTGGATCACTTGTCCCAGGTAGACGTACTCGTCGACAACTTTGAGAGTTGAGTTCCCAATGGATACTGGAGTGGGTACAACAGGGGAACTCGACATAATTTTCGTCTTCTCCATGTTCATTTTAAGACCCACTTGTTGGGAGACTCGGTCAAGGTCTTCGAGCATAGTGCCAAGATCGTCCAGCGTCTTTGCCACAACGACTATATCATCGGCAAATCAGAGGTGTGTGATGTATCCGCCATTAACATTGATGCCGATTCCTTCCCTTTCCAGAAGTTTGAAGGCGTCTTCCAATGCCGCTGTGAAAAGTTTCGGAGATATAACATCTCCCTGCCTCACACCTCTCCGCAGTGGAATCGACCTCGTGTTCTGCTCCTGTACTCGGACCGACATGGTGGCGTTATTGTAAAGGCACTTTAACACCTCTTTATACCTATAGTCTATGTGGCACCGCTGCAGAGAAAATTAATAACATTGGACGAGGGCTTTCATTGGAAAAAAACTGAAATTATATCTGAAAGCCAAACGTTTGTAAGATAGCCGCTTCAAAAGTGGAGAAATGGGCGCCCCCTCCCCCCTCCCTTTTTTTGAACTAAGCTAGTTAAACATACACGATGTAGAGCTTTACAAATACTTTCAACAAAAATTAGTTTGAACGAGATCGAACTAGTACTTTTTGAGATACAGCATATTTTCAAAAACCGCAAATATAACTTTTTCCTTTAGACAAATACTACGAAAAACAAAGTTATTTTTGCCGTCAACAAAATATTGTGGTATTTTAGCTAAGTGCAAGTATGTTGAGGACCCCTAATTTAGTTAAAGTTGGCACGAAACCCTCAGTGCGTGAGTCCGACTCGCACTTAGCTGGTTTTTGCTATTTGGCGACGTGACCCTAATAAAAACCGTGTCCAAGTTGCAAAGAGGCGAGAAACCTGGCTGCGATGCATTGCTGCGATGGAAAGCAATACTTATCTTTTGAGCGAGAATCGAGCCAGTGTTCTAGTATAATGTACATCTATAGTTCAAAAACAAACACTTTACGTGCCTTTAAAGTTGGAGGGTAACATAAAATAAAGGATAATAATTATATGCTCATACGTTTTTTTTTTATTTTTTTATCTTGTTCTTTAAACTACTGTTTACTGATGACGACCATAAGTAATGGAAGAGCGTTGCTCCCTGCCCTGATACAGGCTTTAAAGTTTAGAAGAGCGCTTCGGTCACCGTTTAAGTCAATGTAACCTTTTTAGGGATCCGTAGCCGAATGGCAAAAAACGGAACCCTTATAGTTTCGTCAAGTCTGTCTGTCTATCTGTCTGTCTGTCCGTCCGTATGTCACAGCCACTTTATTCTGTAACCATAAGCATCACACTGTTGAAATTTGGTAGGAAGATGTATCCTCTTAACCGCTTTACGATTGCCATACACAAAATAAAAAAATAATGATATTTAAGGGGGGGCTCCCCTACACGAAACTAAAACCGCAAGTTTTTTTTAGTTAAACCTCATGTGCTTAAATCATTTTCTTATAAAAACTAACGTTTCATAGCTAGACGCTTCTAAAGTGGTAAAATGGGCGTCCCTCCCCCCCATCTAACTTCTAAACTAGGCGAGCGTAAATTAAAAACAAAATGTCATGTAGATCTCAACAAATACTTTCAACGAAAATTGGTTTGGACGGGATCAAACCATTAGTTTTTGAGATTTAGCATATTTTCAACAACCGCAAAAATAACTTTGTTCTTCATACAAACATTACGAAAAACAAAGGTATATTTGCTGTTAACAAAATATTGTGGTATTTTACTAAGTGGAAGTAAGTGGATTCCCAAATTCAGTTAAAGTTGGCACGGAGCCCTCAGAGCGCGAGTCCAACTCGTACTTGGCCGGTTTTTTTATTATTATTATTGGTAACCTTCAGCTGAAAATGTTTTTTTTAATTTATTTCAGAATAATTAAATAGGTCCTCAAATGACCTAGATATAGGGTTAAACTTTGTACTAAAAAGAGAAACAGTCAAATTCGAAGTGATAATTTGCATCTTTGAATTTATCGACGGACGAGACGCGCACTTTTTTTTTTTTTTTTTTTCTTGTTTGGCTTGCACGGCTTGTGCATTGCCACGACGGGGTAAAGGTAGGGAAACGGTTAGGGGAAAAAATACCCGGGGAGATAGGAAAAGAAAGGATCTTAAAAGGATAGTGTAGGAATTTACAAATATAATATTTTTCGACTACTACTATGTAAAATGCTAACTTTTTATATTATTTGAGGAAATATACATAGAAATACATTTATATATATTCATATCATTAAATGCTAAAAGGCATGTAATGGAAGTAGGTAGATGGACATGTAGGGATACAAGTGATAGGATAAAGGAGGAGGAATCATATTTCTGACAAGCAAAGAAAAAATGATTTAGGTCGGCAACATCAGCTTCACACTCACACATATTATTTTCAATAATGTGTAATTTAGCAAGGTGGGCTGGCGTACACACATGACCCAGTCTCATGCGAATAAGGGAAGTCGTTGAAATTTTATCAAGATTCAATTTGAAAAACCATGGTTTCACTGGAATAATCGGCTGTATTTGGTTATAATATTTTCCTTTAAGTTGGCTACTACTATCCCATTCATTCTGCCATATATCTGTAAGATGAATTTTAGGAAGTGCAACAAGGTCGTGGCAATAGTTCTTATATGGAACAACATCACCTTTAAACACAGCATCATTGGCCAAAATATCAGCCTTCACATTTCCGGAGATATTGGTATGACCAGGAATCCAAACTAACGCTATTTCTATCCCTAATAGATAACATTTATGTAATAGTTTTCGACTTTCTATGACAACAGGATAACAAGTGTTAGATTTAAAAGGAAATTTCCCTAAAGCTTGTAGAGCACTTTTTGAGTCCGTGAAAATTACTGCCTTTTTTAGTTTCATTAGGAGTATGTACTCCAAAGACTTAAGGATTCCAAAGCATTCTCCAGTAAATACTGACGATTCAGGAGGTAATTTAATAATTTGACGTAGTCTGTATTGGTGATGATAAATCCCAATACCAACATTGCTATTCGTGTGTTTGGACGCATCACAATATATATGATGGCAATTGTACCATTCATTATCTAACATTAAGTTAAAACTCGTCTTGGCGTGTACGTCATTTTTGGAAATATTAATATCTAATTGTATATTCAAAGGGAGAATCAACGATTCGTAATCTGCCGAAAAGATAGGAAGATAAGAAGAGCTATGTGTAGGGGCTTGAAATGATACAAACTTTCGAAAACTGATGACAAGGCAAGGGGGGTTCTTATGAGTCCAATATGGTGAGTTTTCTACAAATTCCGAGAGGGTTTCCAGTTTGGAGCGCAGTGGATGATTAGAAAGTTGAAAAGTTCGGAATAAAAATTTGTCACTAAGAAATTGACGTCGCAATCGTAATGGTGGGTCTACGCATTCAACTTGTAAGGCGTTATTAGGACTGGATTTCATGGCACCGGTCACTATTCGAAGAGCCTTTGTTTGTATTGTATCTAGCTTTTTAATACCTATCACACTACAGGGTTCCAAGAAATAAGTACCATAATCAAGGATGCTTCTAATAATAGCGTTATATAAAAGCTTTAAAGAATAGGGGTGTGCACCCCACCAGACTCCACAAAGACATCTCACAATATTCAATAAGTGTTCACATTTGCTAGTAATGTAATAAAAGTGCGAAAGGCCATTTAACTTGGAGTCGAGAACAACACCAAGAAATTTGGCCTCTTGGTTAACCGGCATTTGTAGATTATCGTAATAAATTGAAATAGGAGGAGGACATCTCATCCTAGAAAATAAAACTGCACAACTTTTTGGAACTGCTAAAGACATGCCATTATTATCAAGCCAGGATTTCAATACTCTGAGTTGAGAAGTAAGAACGTTGCTGAGAAATTCTATATTACTTCCCGTCGCATACAAAACCAAATCGTCAGCATACTGAAGTATGCTGATGGTATTATCAAAAGTCGATTCCAGGTCATGTGAGTAAATATTAAACAGTAAAGGACTCAGAACTGAGCCTTGTGGTAGCCCGTTCCACAAAAATCTTGACTTTTTAACGCCATTATCATCTAAAATATATACACTTCTTTCATACAAAATATTTACAACAAAATTTATCAACAAAGCTGGCACTTCCAATTTGAGCATCTTATCTACAAGTATGGATAACACTACATTTTCGTACGCGGCGGATATATCAAGAAAAGCTGCTAATAAATGTTTATTTGCGGAAAATGCTATTCTTATATCCGTAGTAAATATAGCAATGCTATCTGATGTACTCCTCCCTTTTCTAAATCCGAATTGGCTATTACTTAGGAATCCTTTACTTTCTATATACCATTCGAGGCGATTTTTAACAAGATGTTCTGCTATTTTAGCTAAAACAGAAGAAAGAGCTATGGGTCGATAAGATTCAGCGTCAGTTAGAGGTTTATTAGGTTTTAAAATTGGGATTATTTCTTGAACTTTCCAAGCGGGTGGTATCTTTCCTGTAAACATGATTGAGTTAACGAGCGACAAATAATAGGTTAAGGCTGGGTCTGATAAGTGTGCGAGAAATGAGTAAGGAATTTGGTCCGTACCCGGTGATGAGTCCTTAACATAAGAGAGGACCCCCTTCAGTTCAAAAAGAGTAAACGGGGCATTTAAACCAATTCTTTCAATTTCAGGCAGCATAGTGTACAATGGAGTGAATTCTGATGGTGCAGATGCAGGAGCTAATCTATCTAAGAAACTATCAGATAACTGCTCAGGCAGACTCTTAGGTGTAGATTCCATGAAGGCCGATCTAAATCTTCTTATGTTAGCCCAGACGGCGGATGGTGGAGTTTCAGGAGAAATAGCCAAGCAGAAGTTTCTCCAGCTTTCCCATTTTTTTTGTTTGAATAGTTTTTTGGTACTTGCTGTGATTATAGAAAGATTAGTTAAGTTTTCTACAGTCGTATCAGTCATGTAGAGCTTTTCAGCGTCTTTTCTTTTTTTTATGGCTTCAGAGCATTCTTTATCCCACCAAGGTGGGGAAGGGATTTTACTATGGGCAGGTCGTTTGACAGGAAAGGTTTCGTCTGCTATTTCAATTAATAACGATGCTAAAGCTTCAGCGCTATCATTATGACTAACATCAATTACTGGTGGTAAAGTTGAAATCTTCTGTTCAACTCTGTCTCTATACTCATTCCAATCAGCATGTTGTAGTTTATGCTTAAGGTGGGGGGAACGAATATAAGATTTTTTTTTTGGGTTGGGAGAGTAATACAGATAGGGAAGTGGTCGCTACCGTAGGAGGAGGATAAAGTGCACCATGATAAAACAGAGGCAAGGTTAGGGCTACAAATAGTAATATCGGGAGCACTCAGAGCTTCATGGGGCTGAGTACGCCGTGTAGGGGTGCCAGAATTTAGTAAACAAAGATGATTATTATCTAAAAAGTTTAAAACTCTGCTACCATAATGGTCAGATTTGCCACTTCCCCATGAAGAATGATGGGCATTAAAATCACCCATTATTAGTATTGGTTTGGGTATAGAACTTAGTATTTGCTCAACTTCATCATAAACAGAAGTTGAAGGATGAGGAATATATACAGCATATGATACATTATTTACAGAAACGGCTATTATGGAAAATTCATTGCTGTGCTGTGGAAGAGGAATATGAGTACAGGGTGCAGGATGTTTAATAAGCAAGGCAACACCACAATAGCCATCTACCCTATCTTCTCTAAAACAAGAATAACCTTTAAGTTTAAAAACATAACTTGGCCGAAGCCAAGTTTCTTGTAGAGCTATAATAAATGGCTCTATATTATTTACAATATCAATTAAATCGCTTTTCTTATTATTTATGCTCCTACAATTCCACTGTATGATTTGGGACCTCTTTCCCATAAATCGTAGTTTTCTCCGTCTCTAAAAAATCTTTTTTTAACATGGCAACGTTGGACGGTGATAAGAAGTTTGTATGTGACAATGACGTGATAAGGGTAATAATTAAAAAATCCTTGATGGATAAGTTTTGCAGCTGACTATTTGCATCGCTATTTATTAAAATACTTTTGCTCGGGGGACCGGGGTATTGTAATCTTTAATAAGAGCATCATGTTCACTACGGTTATAACCTTTAACTTGTCTAGGGGGGGTTCTAGGTTTAAGGAAAACAGTCTTTTTATAAGAGGTAGTGGGAGTGTTTTGTGAATGAGAATTAGATAATGCGTGTGAATATTGATTGTATGCATTAGTTGTGTCGTGGTGTGATGAACGTCCTGAAATTAAAACATCAGCAAAAGATTTTGAGATGGGAGGATGAAGTTTTTGTGCTTCCGCATAGGTAATACAACTCTTAGCCATTGTTTCTTTAATACTTTTTTGCCGACCATATTCTGGACATTTCCTACTAGTTGCCATATGGGCACCAGAACAAATAAAGCATGTAATATCATCTTCTTCCATATCGCATGTCTCTCCAGTATGTCCCTGACCACACTTAAAACATTTAGGTAAAGAGCGGCATTGGCTTTTAACATGCCCGTAGCGGCAGCATTGGAAGCATTGAATTGTGGGGTAAATATATAAATCTACAGGGATTGAGTTGTAGCATAAAAATATTGTTTTGGGTAAAATTTGCCCATCAAATGATAAAACTACAGTTTCTATTGGTATAAATTCAGATTTTCCGTTATGAGTACTTTTTTTCTTTAGACGCCTAACCCTTATGACCTGACCACAGCCAGTAGGCACTGATATATTGTCTAGGATTTCCTGATCAGACCAGTTCACTGGCACTCCCCTGACAACACCCATCCTGGTTACATTAAAAGTTGGTATAAATGCTTTAAAAGAATTTTTTTTTAGAAAATCATTATTAAGAAAATTATTAGCATCCTCATAATTAGAAAAGGAAACTGAAAGCCTGTTCATTCCAATCCTTTTAAGACTGCCATTAACTATATTTTTAAATGAATGTTTTTTAAGGAAATGGCCAAATGACACTGGGTGTAAGGTAACATTTTCATTTGGAATTGACTGTTCTTTCTGGACATGTACAGTATAAGGGGATAAATCAGTAGCCACATAAAGAGACCTTCCAACCGGGATATGTGAATCAGTTAAACTTGGAGTTTGATTACTTTGTTTAGTTGAGACATGTGTGTCAGCACTAAGAGAATTAATAGTTGAAGCTGATGAAGCATTTTTCACATTATTAATAGCAGCACAAGAGCACTGACATTCAAATTCTTTTACTGGACCGTCCAGTCCAGTTTTGTCGTGTTTTCTCCTCTTTTTGTTGCAGTGTTTGCACATTCTGCTAATTCGTTTACGTTTGTGTTTTTGACTATTGCTTTCAGATGCGTCTGTAAAATAAGAGCCCTCTGTGTCCATACCAGACAAATTTTCTGTAATAGTAACATAATGAGCAACCTGGGGGACAGGGCCGCCCCCAGGATCAGGGGGCTCTTCCATGAAAAGAAAAGTTTAAATTACTCACCCAATTCTTGATGAATATGTACTATTTACAGAAATATTATAAATACAGATATAATACAAACGAAATATATACACTACACCACCTTTTAAATACAAAATTAAATTAAAATAACAAAGGACGATAAAAGGCGCCTACACCGATATCCGTTTCCCGCGCTTTTTCAGACGCGCACTTGTTGGGTTTGTGTACATTTCCATGTGCTAGCTAGCTGTCAAAAAATTTTTTTTTGTTCACTTGTAATTTTATAGAGTTTTGCGCGGGAAACAAAAAGGGAAGGACGGACCTTATTTCTTCGTTTTAGTAATTGGTTTTTTCGGGTCAATTATTGGGATGTTGTGGTGGAATTATCATGATAATTTGTGCTTTTGAAGAAAACAATGCAATTAAAGTGGCGAATTAAGTGAAGCGATCTGATCGCGCCGTCTTACCCGGATCGCTGTTCCCGCGCTATGCTTCCTTGTTGAGCATTGAAATGCGAGGTGGATCGCATTTCAATGATTTAGGTTAAGATAGGCTAGTTTAGTGTTAGTTTTAGTTAATAAGTGTTAAAAAATGTTCAATTTTACTTAAGAATAGTCTGTATGGCATAGAGCCGAAGACGTAAAACTTGTATGAAAAAAAAAAACCGAGTTATGCGCGGGAAACGAAAAGTAAGTAAATTATTCGTCGTATTAGTATTTATTTTAGGTCTTAGACTTAGACTTGTCATGATATTTAGTGTTTTTAAAGAAAACAATACAATTACAATTTGTAATTTACAAAGTGGAATTATGTGAAGCGAGGATCGCGCCGTCTTACCCGGCTGTTCCTGCGCTGCTGAGATTCCATGTTGAGTATTGAAATGCGAGCCACCTCACATTTCCATAAGTTGGGTTAAGATAAACTAGTTTAGTTTTAAGTTTAGTCGCTATTTTAAGTTATATTTAAACATTCACTATCACTTAAGAATTGTCTGTATGGCGTAGAACCGAAGACGTTAAACTTGTATAAAAAACATATTATAATAACTGAAAAGCGCTTGCTAGCAGTTTGCAGCGCATGAGGGCTGCTATGCTATCTGTTGAATACTCCTGTTTTGCCTGCAGAAAATATGGATATTACCTGGTACAGAAGTCAAACTACTTACAAAGCGCGCTTAGCTACGCACACCACACACCGCTTACGGACAAGAGCTCTTGGAACGTTTCGGGACAGTGCAAGCGCAAGTGCAGCCCGCTTGAGACACGCGTCGTGACGCGTCTCAGAAGGGTTTTGTAATAAAGGTGAAGTTATGTTGTTAGGCGATTTCAGATCTTTTTAAATAATTGTTTCTTATTTTTTATCTGTATAAAAACTTCATATTTGCAAGATAAATAATTTATTCATATGATATTTTATTACGAAAGATGAGTTTTTGTTATTTATGTAGATACAGTACCGTTACCATGAGGTTACAACGGTTTTACTCGCCAGCGACGAAGTAAAAAAGTCTATGAAAAATTGCACAGCGCCTCTAGCGGTCACTGACAGAACTATCCATACAAAAAGGGACGTCATCGCTAGCGAGTAAACTCATGGTAGGTACCTACCTAACGGTACTGTGATTTTTTACTGTCATTTGATAGGATTAGGTCTAGAACGGATAAGTCAAAAGAAATAACGTGAAAAAGTAAACCGTTATTAGAAGATATTATAAATGAATTTAATTATACAAAATATTTTATTTTGTAAGGTTAGTTTCTTTGTTTATAAATTCGTTTCTTATTTTTTATTTTCAACAAAACATCAAACGACTAGATGTGTGTGACGATAGTATTTTCGTGTTTAAGCTAAAGTTGACAATTTGACATAGCCATAGCGTGACCAGCGTTTGTGTGTGTAAAAAGTGAAGTAATGCACGATTCACTCACGAGTATGCACTTATTACGATACTGTTTATATTTTGAGTTGCTTGCGTTTGCCCTGCATTTCGCTTTGCAAGCGCTACTCAGCGCTACTTTCCACTACACGCACGCAGTCATCAGCTGTCAAAATTCGTGTCTTTTTCTTGGTTTACTGTTCTAACCTAAAAATCGAATGGATTATTTATTTTTCACAAAAATGGAATTAAACGAACGAATTTTGCACGTTATAGAAAAACAAGATAAGGTAGACACGTTGAAATTAGCATCAGAATTTAATGAGGACCATCAGAAGATAGTGGGTGTAGTGAAAAGTCTTGAAGCTCTCGAGATGGTGGTTTCTGAGCCAGTAAAGAGTACGAGATGGGAGCTGACTGAAGAGGGACAGCTGGTGGCTGATAAAGGAAGCCACGAAGCTGTTCTGTACCGCAGTGTACCAGATACTGGGATACCACAAGCAGAACTAATGAAGGTATGAAAATATCTTGTATTGGATTTTATTCTATTGCTGACCTTAATCAGTTTGTTCTATTTTTTAAAACATTTTATTGGTAACATTTTTAAGTTATTCTTATAATGCTTGATTTAACTAGGTGGTTTAGGTTTAGTGGCAATTGGGATGTTTTGATTTACTCATTTTCTAATCATTTATTGCTTAGTTAGTTTTTTCTTAAATTAACTAGTTAATTGCATTGTTCAAAAATAGTTTGTACTATGATTTTCAATTTAGCCTGTAACATCCTACTGCTGGGCAAAAGCCTTACCTCAACTATGATGTAGTTTTGAGTAGCCATACTTCAGCATGTAAACTGAGCACACACCAATCCTCACTGAATTTAATGTTCAATATCTATAATTAATAACAAAGCATTTACCAAGCATTAAAAATATTAACAATTTCTTTTTATTTCAGACAGTTCCAAATGCTAAAGTAGGATTCAGTAAAGCAATGTCATCTGGTTGGATCTTAATAGACAAGTCTGGAGGCCCACCACTTGTGAAAAAGAAAGTAGAAACCATCACTGACACAGTACAAGACCACTTGAACGAGATAAAGAAAGGAATTGATAATCTAGCAGACAACATTAGGAATGACTACAAGAAACGAAAGCTACTCCAGGAAGTCACAATCAAAAGTTTCCTTCTATCAAAGGGGCCACAGTTTGCTACAACTATCAAAAAACTTGAGACTGATCTAACTAGTGAAATGCTGTTGAGTGGATCATGGAAGACTTTAGAATTCAAACCGTACAATTTTGATGCATTAGGTATGTTGAAAAGTATATCACAAGATATATCACTCACTCACCAAGGACAATATTTACCTCTTTCAATCTAAGATCTATGAGAATCTGCTTACAGAATGATTTTGGTTTCATTATTTTAGTTCTTTTACCATTTTATTATACAATTAGCAGTTCCCCGCATCTGTGTCCGTCTGTTTTGAGTTTGCACCCTCCCCTCCCATTGCATGCAGCATGATATTTTTATAGCCTGTAGCCTTCCTTAATAAAATTATTAATATCCAAAACAAAAATATATTATGCAAATCAGTGAAATCTGTCCAGTAGTTCCTGGGATTAAAATTTTCAAACGAACAAACAAACTCTTCAGCTTTCTAATATTAGTATTGAAGGACGAATTGGTATCATGTTTGCTTATATACAAGCTTTTTTATTTATTCGAAAAATGACTCTTTTCAGGCCAGCCACCAGAGTGTGGTCACCTCCACCCACTCCTCAAAGTCCGCTCTGAGTTCCGAGAGATATTCCTCGAGATGGGGTTCACGGAGATGCCAACCAACATGTACGTGGAGAGCTCTTTCTGGAACTTTGACGCGCTGTTCCAGCCACAACAGCACCCTGCTAGGGACGCTCATGACACCTTCTTCATATCCAGTCCCGCAACCACTACGGAGTTTCCTATGGATTATTTGGAGAGGGTGAAGCAAGTTCATAGTAAAGGAGGGTATGGGTCACAGGTATGTTGTATTTGATTTAACTTTTTTTACTGTAAGTCAGGACTGCCTTATTAAAAAAAAGTGTAACATACAAGAAACTTTTGCTATGTTTGGAAATACCGCTAATATAACACAAGATTATTTCAAGATTGATGTAATATTTTTTATTTATCTTTATTTGACGCATATAACTACTTTAATAACATGTAAATCTGCCTATAAATAAAGCAATCTGTAATTTTACTGTGTTTTCATCGCAACAATATCAATTATTAACTGAAAATCCAAATGTCTTTAGAAGGAGCATTGCTTCACTATCTTGCTGCTACGATATGGTTGTTCAGTTAAAGATTTTTTTGTTTGGTTTCTTTTCACATTTTTATGTTCTTAAAGTTTTAGACGTCAAACTTATCTAAGCGAATATTGTAAGATGTAACTACACTTTTCTTAGGTTCCAAAATAAGCTTATAAAGTCTAATTAAATATACTATATTGATTATTAATTGTTACCAGTTATGCATCTTTATCCAATAAAATTAATAAATAGAAAAATATTGTCATCATTTGCCAATATAACTGTGTCGTCGTTCTCTCTCAGGGTTACCGTTACGACTGGAAACTAGAAGAAGCGCAGAAGAACCTTCTCCGCACTCACACCACCGCAGTTAGTGCGAGGATGCTTTACAAACTTGCACAGCAGGAAGAGTTCACGCCTCAGAAGTACTTCAGTATCGACAAGGTGAGTATAGGGTAGAATGTTGTTATTACAACAAGGAAACCTTACAGTTTCGGCATGTCTTTCTATCCGTCTGGATGTATTCTGTTCTCCCCGTATATATATCTCCCGGTATAATAAAATTGTCAATTTTTTTTTTGTGGTACCTCTCATACAAGTAACGTGAGGATGTTTTTTTCTCTTTTGTCTAACTCATTGTGAGGCAATTGTTGAAAAGGTTTTTTGGATATGATTATGAGTTTGCAATAAAACATTATTGATAAAGTGGCCTGTTTCCTTAACATTCAGTTTTAAATATAGAAAAAATAAAAGCACTTGTAAAAGTACCTTCCAAACATGCACCAATATTTTTTATTTCTTCTATTCTTCTCTTTTGTTTCCACCTTGGGATGGTTGGAATACAACTAATTTTAATTAAAAGATCATCGTGCTATGATTTCTCTTTTTTGAGAAATCTGTGGACAAACATACAAATATACATACCTATACTTACGAAATTTGGCACACGCGTTGGAAGCCACACTAGATCAACATACTCAAATATTATACAATTCCAACGATATCACATACACCACACACACACTTTTATGTCTTGCCTTGTAATTATTTACCTTCTATTCTATTTACCTTCTAGCTACACGAAAGAGACTGGTGCCTACGACACAGGGAATCCTAGAGTGGGAACCAGTGTACTTATTTATTATCTTACTATAATGTTTTTTTTTTTTCTGAGTAAATTTATATTTATCTTAATAATAATAATAATAATAAGCCCCCTAAAGCCCAACCTTTCGTCCGAGCTCGACCATCTGAGCCACGTGGGGGGCGGACACTTGAAACGAATTTTCTAAGCAAGTGACCAACAAGGAAATGGCAAACCCATGAATTACAATGGAGCGTTCTAACTGTGGATATAGTTTACGGTCGCTACATAAACGTTTATTTCAGGCAACAGATAATGAAATACAGGCCCATAAAGTAAATACCTTACAGACTAACATATATAATCAAAATTAAATTTACACTCTCTTTGTGTTGTTCGTGGTGTCGCGTAGACTTCCGCGAAATCGCCGGATACGACACCCTTCGGCCAAAAATCTTCCTTGATGAAGATCGTCAAAGTTTCAGTCGGAATCACAAGGAATCAAAGTTCACATCGACGAGACTCCAACTTGACGACCCGCAGAGTATCTTATACTATAAAAGCTGTTGCTATTAATAATGATAATAATAAATCCAATCAAATCTTTGGAGATAAAAAATGGATGAAATAGTACATTATGATACAAGTGTGCTAAGTTGACCATTATATACAAGGCGATATTGTGTGCCATAAAAAAGCCGCGTATATTATGGTCACAGGCACACGTGTTTCATTTCATACGACGTTTTTCAACACACTTGCGAGGAAAAAACAAAACTATTCGTTTAGTAGGTAAGTTTCTGAGAAAGAATGAGCATTATTGCCGGTTTTCCATTTAAATTTTTTTCATAGGCCGCTTATTACATTTCACTCGATTTTGATGGCAAAAGACTATCGCACGCGTTTTTCGCCTCGTTACGTATATCCGGCGGAGGGACTTAGCACACTTGTATCATAATGTACTATTATCTAAATTCTCGTGTCACAATGTTCGTTCCCGAACTCCTCCGAAACGGCTTTACCGATTCTTACCAAATTTTATATGCGTATTCAGTAGATCTGAGAATCGGCTACTATCTAATTTTCATACCCCTAAGTGATAAGGGTTGTTCACCCTTAATATATTTTTTTAATTTTTGGACGAATTTTTTTGTTTTTATTTTTTAATTAATGTGGCATTTAAAAATACAAACAACCCTAAATTTTTACTTTTTTTTATCACCAACCTCTATTTTCTTATAGCCATTTTAGTAATTTGATCATTTTTCATCCCACTCGGTAACTGATCAATTATGGTGTTTTTCTTAACTTTTAAAATGACGAGGCTGGGCGAGACGGGGCCGTGGCGGGACGGTGCTAGGGGCGAAGCAAAGTTCGCTGGGTCCGCTAGTCTTAATATAAAAACGTTTTTTACCAGGTGTTCCGTAACGAAACGCTGGACGCGACTCACCTTGCGGAGTTCCACCAAGTGGAAGGCGTCATAGCGGACCGCGGGCTCGGGCTGGCGGACCTGATCAGCACGTTGGACGCGTTCTTCCGGAGGCTCGGCTTCGATAAACTGCAGTTCAAACCGGCTTACAATCCGTACACCGAACCTAGCATGGAGATCTTCGCCTTTCATACTGGTGAGTTTTATTAATTTACTTAGCTATTCGCTGCGAAGTTGGTGCTGGGGAACCCTAATCGATGACAGCGCTCGCAATGACCAAAAAAATTGACAACATTGTTGGAGGATAGAGTTGTAAGTACAAGGTAGCCTACCAATGTATGCATTCCGGTAGACTACGGTAGATTTCGGAATCCTTCCACTGAATGCGGAAGCTTTCATAGATTTCATTTAATTATATTACGAATTATTCTTGTGAGAAATAAATGTTCTTGAATCTGAATTTTAAATAAATCATGTTTTTTTACTAAAATAGTGACTATTAGTTATATAAGTTTCATTTTAAAATATAAAAAACATGTTTTTTTAATACAAATAGTCACAGCAAAAAAGTTATACAGGTATATCACATTTGGTACTTTTCTAAATGTGCTCCAGTGACCGTAGAGCGAGTCTAACCAAAACTTATTCGATCAAACGCATCGAACGCGTAAATGTGAATTTATATGGGATTGAAGCAGCGCCCTCTAATGGCTAACTTTTAAACTAAATCAATTCCATATAAAATCACGTTTACGCGCTCGATGCGTTTGATCGAGTAAGTCTTGCTCTGACTCGCACTACGGCCTCAGTTTCTTTCATAGGCTGCAGACGTACCTGGCACGCTAAAAATTTCACTAGCAATTGGACGTAAAATTTGTTTTTTTAGTAAACTGTGATTTAAGCATGATTTATTGTGATGTCTTGCAAATTCCTTAATAAAAGATATCTGCAAAAGCTACGTAGTATACTACGTGGCTTTCGATATACCGGAGTTACTCGGTCGCTTGTGATCGGTCGCTTTGGAAAACAGTGGGGGAGGCCTTTGTTTAGCAGTGGACGTCCTTTGGCTGATGTCTCGGTAAAATGTGGTATAAGATATTTTGAGAGACTAAGGGCTGATTTTTCAATATTCAGATAAGAAATATTCGTCGAATAAAATACAATATGGCTTATTTGAAAACGTTACCTAATTGTCAGCAATCATACGTAACAGTCATTTTTTTTTTAATCTGTCGTGTTATAATTTATCAGTCTGATAAGTTTAATCTGACCATTGAAAAATCGGCCCTTAGTGGAATCTGTAAGCCAATGTCTGATATTCGATTATTCATTCGCCTCGCCTCGATTATCCCAATGTGAGCGAGAAAAATGACTTTGATGTGATAAATATAATCAACTTGCCATCAGTGAGCTTTAATGCAAATCCTTATCCTCAGTACTTTGCATAGTTATTATTTTACAATCTATAATATACCAAATGATAAATCAAATTGGAATCCATTTTTTGAATTGCTTTTCCGGACTTTTCACTCGTGCACCTGTTATTTGACGAAAACATACATACATATAATTGGATAGCTTGTGTACCCTCACTCAAGTAAAATTCTTCTACCAGGTCTCAACAAATGGATAGAGATCGGCAATTCTGGTGTCTTCCGACCAGAAATGCTTCTGCCCATGGGTCTCCCTGAAGACGTGAACGTCATCGCCTGGGGGCTCTCGCTGGAGAGACCCACCATGATCAAGTATGGACTCAACAACATAAGGGACCTTGTCGGACCTAAAGTAGACCTTCAAATGGTACAGAACAACCCAATCTGTAGATTGGATAAATAAATTATTTATTTAATTGATTAAATCGTTGATCAAATTATGTGTTTTAATTGAAACATTGTTATGCTGACTTGCGCAAGTCAGGATTGTCTTAGTTCCTGATTAGGAGCGCTTACACATTTAGGTGACTTTAGCAGCGCGACGTTCGCGCGACAGTCGTGCTGCCTGCTGATAGTTTCACACATAATAAGGTTAGGCTTATATCAGATTCACTTGAAACTATGTATGTAAGAAAATTTTGGAATCTTAATTTGTCCCACTTTCCGGTCTGCGTTTAGGATAAAATTTTGCACACGCTCTTAGTTTTGATGACAATACATGAATAGCTAAGAAACTTCATTACAAATACAATATGGCGGCCTCCCAAAGATGGCGGACAGGCTATTTGAAATGCACCCCCATGATATGAGTATCAAGTGAAAGGGTTTGCTGTCAGGAATACGAAAAAAAAGTCACGTGACTTAAATCCAACATGGCGGTCATCCGAGATGGCAGATTGGCTATTTGAAATGCACCCCATTATATGGGTATTAAATGAAAGGTTTTACTGAATGGGATACGAAAACATAAAAAAGCGTCTTTTAAACTACTATAATTTTACTATTATTTTAATTTTATTACTATTTTAATTTTATGTATGGACAACTGCTGCTGCCGCGTTACTATAGCTCTAATGTAAAGGCGTTCTAAGGCTCACTTGGGCACGATGATTTAACGCTAATCCTGGATTGAATCTTCATTCCGTCTCGGTCAGTTTATTTGACGTTGACAGAGACAGAATGTAGATTTAATCCAGGATTAACGGAATCCTGGGTTAAAACATCATGCGCCGGTGCATCTAAGTTATCTTCTGTCACTATCAGTTTCGTTGACGTATACAACTGATAATCCAGAACTATAATGTAATATACAGCGTGTAGCCTGTAATAATAGCAAAAACATAATTAATGATTCTACAAAGTATACGTTGTTACCTTAACTTGGTCATAGTGCTCTAAAATGCTTTAGCTCAGAGATATAGTGATGCAAAGTTCTTCTTCTTCTTCTTCGTTTGAATGGCGAGCGAACGTAAGTTTGCCAGAGATGGCTCACTGTTCCGCTAATGACACGTGCGTAGCTTTTACACGACCAAGGGACACGAACAAAGCATAATTTAGAATATTTACAAACTTAATTACATCTAAAACAAAGCTAGACAACACATAATACGACATATATGCAACAAACAACACATATTATATACATAACATTATATAAAACATTATATACAGGTATTCACACTTCGAGAGAGGATATTAGTGAACAAGGAAGGGAAGGTCGAGGGATGGATTATCAAAAAATTACAATTTAATATTTTTTTAATTAATAAATTTGCTAAGAAGTTTTATAATTGGAGGACTTAAACAATGCAAAATAGATTTTTTTAGGAAGGTAATCAAAGAGAGAGGCTAATGCAAAGTTATAATCCTGATTAGGGATTGATGTTTAACTAGTTAAAGTAAATGACAATGTCAAACTCTATGACTGGATTGTTTGCTGATTTGATTTCTTATGTTAGAAAATAACAATAAATTATTTTTTTACAAATTTAAATCATCTAGAGTTGATTTCTCAAAGAACTGGTTACTTAAAGAACCTTTTTTGTGGCTATCATGCGGCAAGCGCACGTATCATATCCGTCCACTGGGATCAGTCCCATAATTCTGCCAATGTCAAGGCAAAATGAAAAATTAATCTTGTGTACTGCTAAAAGAAATATATAGAAACAAAGACAAATAAGTGGTTTCTGCGAGTAGGTATAAATAGTCTTTGATACAATATATGTCATATGAATTAAGGAATCTACTTTCTTCCACTTAGCTAAAATACCACAATATCTTATTGTTGACAGCAAATATAACTTTGTTTTTCATAGTGTTTGCATGAAGAACAAAGTTATGTTTGCGGCTGTTAAAAATGTGCTATATGCTATATCTCAAAAACTACTGCTTCGATCTCGTCCAAACCGATTTTCGATGAAAGTATTTGTTAAGATGTACATTATGTATTTTTTTCAAAATTTACACTTACTGAGTTTAGAAGTTAAAGGAGTGGGGGGGGGGGGCACGTCCATTTAAAAGCGTACTACTTTGAAAGCGTCTACCTCCTAAAAGTTACACTTTTAGCAAAAATGGTCTTAGGAACATCGATGTCATTTTATGAGACCTATCCATAAACACACATGCCACATGCATAAGTTTGAGCATATTTTTTGTTTTGTTTTAGTTCCCTTTATGGGAGCCCCGGCCACACTGTTGCACGGAGCAAGTAATAATTTTGAAAAAATGCTCAATGTACTTAGTGCCTTAGAAATACTTTCAACGAAAATTTGGTTTGAACGTGATCGAACTAGTATTTATAGACTAGTAGAGATATAGCACATTTTCATCAACCGCAAATATTACTTCGTCCTTCATACAAATACTATGGTATAAATATTGGTACAAATATTGTGGTAAGCATTTAGGCTAAGTGAAAGTAAGTGGAACCCCAATTTAGTTTAAGTTGGCACGGAACCATTAGTGCGCGAGTCCAACTCGCACTTGGCCATTTTTTCAAGATGGCAGCGCGAGCGGTTAAATTCGAAAATAACACATCAAAATCTATAAGGCAGCTAATTTTCAAACTCCCAGAAAACATTCCATAAAGGGGTAACTCCCAAATGACTATTAACCCTAGAACCCAACTTGGGGTGCTGGAGTACCCCACAACAGGTTTACACATTCTCGTATTTAACTTTGAGGATGCTTTTCCGACAGATTGGCCGATATGCGGCAACAGCCGGCTGTAACGACACGACACAAGTGTAGTAACAACGAATGGTGGTTCCTAAATCGGCAAAAACGCCAGTTACATGACAGAGGAGCTTTTACACCGTCATTATTGATTTTATGAATATGTCGCTGAGCATTAATTATATGAAATTGTGTTGTACTATAACTTTGACGTAGATATTTTTATCGTAAAATGAGCCGAAGAGGAGATAAAGTCTCAAAAGTACTATTGGACGCTTTTTCAGGGGTTTGTCTATCGACCACCAAAATTGACAAAGAAAAGGCTAGTATGGTTCTGGCCTTTACTTTGTCAATTTTTGTTTGTTTACTATCAACGATGACTCAAATAACAATAATGATGTTAAACTTTCAAAAATAAAATATTTACCTACTAAAACCAAGGATGAAAGATGATCTTTGAGGAGGGATATAAAGGAAAGTATCTCGGTGATTCTTCAGCAACCCATGTCTTATTATGATAATTATAGTCCTTCTGGATCTAGTCCTTCTGGATCTGGTCCTTCTGGATCTGAACATTACTTTCAGGGCTATTTGGATAATTTTCCCGGGTAACAGGAATCGGTAGAGCTAGACCAAATGCAATAATTAAAATCCAATTTTTTTGGTACACCAAGTCAAAGTATGTCAAAAGACCTCAAATTGATTTATAATTATTTTAAAGTATAAAACTAATTTGTGATTTCATGCTAAGACATTAATCGATATAATAATATGTTTTAAAAATTACAATCTATTTTACCTTGGGGTGCCTCGGCACCCCTAAGTAGGAATACTGTATACGCCAGAAACTGTAGGGTTCTAGGGTTAAATACTTAAAACACCGACAGCTCGAAACTGAAACTGGCATCAGTTGACAACATCAAAATAAAACTTCATGTCAATCAAGACGTCAATCGCAGTAAACATAATCGCTAGGCTCATATTATTTTTTGATAAAATTCTGGTCGTTTTTCGTTTTGAAAATGGTTTTGCCCGTCCTAAGGCTCTGGCGGAAACTCCTTGCTTTATGGCGCGGGCCGCTGAAGCAAAGTGTGCGATGTTATGAGATCCCCCGACATCTGCAGGCGATCGCCACGGACCCCGACCCGAGTTTCTACAAGATGGTCGAGTATTATTACCACAACGCCGTGAAAGTGGTGGAACCAACGTTGATAGACTATTTAAAAAAATATGGTCACATGTCAGAGAAGAAGAGGTTGAATAGAGTTGCTGGTATTTTGAAGGTAATTCATTATTTTTGTCATATTTGTGCGTATTGCTTGAAAATCAATATCGGCGGCTTAACAGCCTAACTTAACAGACTTCCTTATTTACAATTTTCTTTTATGCATATTAACAGATACTAAAATATCGATGCTATTGTTACCGCTTGCAGTAGAGGTCTCTACCAGTTTTACGCGTCGTACGAACACCAGATGGCGCTCGCTAATCGCTGAGACAAACATTTTTTTTTATGTTTTTTATTTGTATGTACCTTAAAATTTGCGCTTGTGCCCTGTTCTCCATGTCCATAAATGCAAAGAAGACCGTAATCCTAGCGCAGGGTTATACTCGCCAGCCGATCATCTTGCTGGAATGTTCAACCTTGGAGGTAGTCGACAAGTTTTGTTACCTGGGGTCGACCGTGTCGATCCAACTCTCCCTTAACGGTGAGATCGATGTTGGCAACGGCAAGGCAGCCACGGCGTTCGGCTTCGTATAAGGGTATGGAATAATAGACAAATGTTTATCAACCGGACCGAAATGTTAATTGGCCGGAACCGGGCAATTTTGTATGCAACGGACCGCAGATCGCAGTCAGTGAGCTAAATCCTTTAACGGTCAGGACAAAGGTGATCGTATACCAAACTTGCGTCTTGTGCATACTCTTCTACAAGCCGAAACCTGGACGACGTACTCGTGTGCAAAACAGGAACGTCGGCTTAACACCTTTTTTATATGCGCTGTCTTCGTAGCATTCTCAACATAACATGGAAGAACAGGGTAACAAACGAGAGAGTGCTGAGATTGCACAGCTTGTTTACCAAGCGCCATGTGGTCTGTGACGGGTAAAACTGGTCGTGACTTCCACCACTGGGTTGACAGACTGCTTTGACAATGACGGTGGCATATCTCCCGTTTAGATAACTTATCTCAATTCAAATTGGCCGAGATGAGAACAATACATATTTTTTTCAAACTCTTCAAAAGTGCAAAATGCATTAGAAATAGCTACTGGCTCGTATGTGCGAGTACCAGTGTCACTTACTTTTACCCCGTATTACAAGTAAGATAATACCAGCCAAATAAAAAAGGCTACCTACCTTCATTATTTAAATGCCGTCATTAGGACTGTACTGTGACTGTGTTCTTAGCCTAGTACCTACAAAGATTTTAGAATAAGTGGGTTATAGCTCAAAATATAGGCAGTATAGTTGGTATAAACGGTATAGTCACTTTTTAGGGTTCCGTAACCGAATGGCAGAAATGGAACCCTTATAGTTTCGTCAAATCAAATCAATCTGTCCGTCTATCTGTCTGTCTGCTGGTTTTTGTTCTGCAAACCTTTAATTTATTTTTAAAATTTCTTGAAAAATAATCATGAGCTCTTGACACTAGAGAGTGTTCCCAGGTGATGGGGTCCTGCAACAGCTCCCTCCAGTTCGAGTTTCCTCTGCAGAGGAAAAATGGAGAGTATGAAATTGTACAAGGATACCGGTCGCAGCACAGCGTGCATCGTCTGCCTTGCAAAGGAGGTAGTAAGATTTATTCTCATTGTTTATCGCAACAACCACCAAACTTAAGTAAATTGATTCAAGAAATAAGAGATAGCGACCTTGCCGCTAGCATAGCGATATTGTATTAAGCCAGTCATGACTTAATACAATACTGACAGTTATTTCCAATCTATACGTGATTAGTTTCACACCCTTGCGTTTTAGAGATAGACCGCGGTGTATCCGCGCTGCCCTCACCCCTTACGCAACCCGCTTTTGCCCCCCCCCCCCCCCTCACATGCCGAGGGAAGTCTGGCGAATTGGCCCGACATGACTGCGTACATGAATATCGCGCAGCGTAGTACGTCCACCGGCAAGATGGACAAACGACCTTGTTAAGATCGCAGTATCAAACAGGATACAGACCGCTTGTGATCGGTCGCTGTGGAAAACCGTGGGGAGGCCTGTGTCCAGCAGTTGACGTCCTTAGACTGATAATAATGATGATTACGAGACGCGCTATGTCCTCAGACATGTCGAACAAAATCTTGCAACATCTGCGCAGCATCACCCGCAGTCACTAGCGACACCTATCGGCCGTCATTCGCCTGGTGAATCCGTGCCTGAAATCTACATTTATTATATTCATACATTGTAATATTAATTTGGTACCTATTTCTTTAATTATTTCAGGGATCAGATATTCTGACGAGGTAAACCTGGAAGAGGTGAAGGCGTTGGCCGCGCTCATGACGTACAAGTGTGCTTGTTCCAATATACCCTTCGGTGGAGCTAAAGGAGGTAAATCATTACATGACATAATAATTATAACTAACATCACGTCATCCTGGTTGCATCCGACCGCAGTAAATGTCAACTGAGATTGGCCACCGGCGCGGGACACTGTGTATAGTGCTTAAGTGTGTGCGCAGTACACAAGGGCACTCTCTGTCCCTTCAATCTCATTATCAGTGAGACGGCAGATCCGACATGACCGGTGAGAGATCAGGTTCAGGACCAATGGTTTAACGTGGTTACCGAGTGTCATTAGCACAAACTTCCTGTCTCCGAGCTGTTTCTGAGTAGATTGAAGACAGAAAAACCGAGAAACAATTTTCGGCCCCACCCGGAATTCGAATCCGTGATCTCATGAGCAGTCATCAGCGTTAGTAACCCGAGGCAGTCACTATAACTATAGCGTATACTTATTAAAATAAAGTTGGCGATTACAGGACTTGAGGAGACTAAAAAAGTTCGTAAACTTATTTGTCATAGTGTTTTCCATATTATGACCAGACAACTGATTTCACGCATCCTATGCGTATGATCACGCAATCTCTTTTTCCTTAGGTCTTTATTTCTTATGCTACGGTGTTTTTCTAATGCAGGTGTTTCGATAAACCCCAAAAAGTACACGGTGGCAGAACTACAAAGGATAACTAGACGCTATACCCTGGAACTGGCTAAGAAAAATTATATTGGTAAGTCACACTGGAAATTATCTTTATATAGTCCGTTTTTCTTTGCTAGTCAAATCATGTAAACAATGTTTTTATAACTTTTAAAATTATAACAGTGCATAAAATTCATTTACTATTTGATTTAAAAATATTTCAATGTTAAACGATGATTGACCTGTGTAGTCGGTGATTTTTGTGTTGATATTATTTTAAAATGAATTATTTCGGTAAAAAGGAATGTCAAGATTGTTTAGAATATTCGACTAGCAATAAGAAACGGACTATAAAATTATGGTCTTCATAAATAAAGATGACTGCGAGTTATAGATTAAAAGTACTCCTGAAATAAATATTTTTTTGAACGATTGCGTACCAGATCTAAAAGCAGTCTAGTTTATAGACTTCTGTAGTAACGAATATTTCTAAAAAGTAAATTAAATTTCAGGAGCTGGAATAGATGTTCCCGCTCCCGATGTCAACACTTCGGGCAGAGAGATGTCTTGGATCGTAGACACTTATATTAAAACAATAGGTAAGTCTAACAGCACGCTTAAAACTTTTTTTTCCAATTAACGTAAAAACAGCACATTTTTTTAGTTTAAAGCTCAAGAAATAAAAACTATGTCCAAATTATGGTCTGTAATAAATGAACACGCTCAGAGACAGCATTTAGGGCCGATTTTCAAAAGTCAGATAAAACTTATTTGACTGATGTTAATTTTTTTATGATGATGTGTTTAAAATTGTTTGATATATAAATCACATAATGACTGTCGACAAATAGTTGACGTTTTCAGACTTACCGTATTTCATTCGTGTGCGTTACTGGGGCGGCATGTCGACTCGAATCGAGATGAGAATATATAGAAAATTTAGAGCCCTATATCCCATAAATGTGCCCCAAAAATCAAATCAGTGCCCATTAAGGTCTCCGAGTTATTTTAGAAAATAAGATGCCGCTGGAGTAACGTCTGAAAACGTTACTGCAGCGGCATGCTTTTTACCTATTGGCCCTAGCCAAATTTAAAGTAGCCTGAAGGGTAGCTTATATATGTGCCCTCTCTTGGCCGAGTAGCGGCATTTGTGCCCTTTGTGGATTTGATGCAATTGCAAATGCCGCTGGAGTAACGTTTGGCGGATTTCCATATCTGCGGAACGGTTTGACGAACAGATATGTTTTTTTGTCAGCTAGTTTGTTGTAATTTGTGCCTTAAGTGCCCCAGATTTTTTTCCAAAAAAATGCACGGCTTATAAATAAGACGCGTTTCTCTGAAAATCGAAAATAGCCTCTAGTTCTTAAACTACATAAAATGGTGTGCTGTAATTGCAGTGCCCTATGCCTTTAAGGCATATGGATGGTCTGACAAAATTTCAAAACCCTAAGTCTAATATTCGTCGAAATAAATGTTTTTTTTTTTCTGTGAAAGTGGTTTTGCTTATTTCAGACCTAAAAAAAGAGCATTGTGAACAAAATAATAACAAAACATGAGTTACCCATAAATAGAGCCCATATTCAAATAAAGGCACACAGAATTTTAGCTTTCTAGACCTTGTAATTAACCGTTAATAAATAAAACAATGTAACGAGAATTATTTAAAAACTATCCGACCAAATGCGAAAGGTAGTTAAAAAGCGGACGTTGGAAACATTCACCTTACCTCCTTAATTTGTCTAATAGATTTCTTTTATGTCTGTACAATGGTGCGGAAAAGCTGTTTTGATAATTTTAATTTTTTTGCTATAATAAGTTAATATTCAATTTCTTACTGTTAGACTGCACTCAGTAAGGGTTTCCATCGTCATGACCGAGAGTATATATTACAAAATAAAAACAATAAATATATATTTCATAAATAGAATATTATAATAAGAATATTATGATTGTAAAAAATAAAAAAATAAAAAACAGTAGGCTGATAGGTAGTAAGTATAAATAAACTTAATAAATACATATTACTTATAAACGGGTTATTTAATTGTGTTATGAGTTTCAATTTTAATATAATTTTAAACTTTATTATAAAAATAGATGCGTATTTTAGAACTGATTCCCATAAAATTACTTTATGAGAAACAAAACGTTTGTAACGAATCGTCGTTGTAAGAAAAAATATATTAATATAATTCTTATAGCGCAGCAATACGGTCTGTATTTAAATGTGCGGCAGATACTGTTGCTGTTGGTGTGCAAGTGTGTAAGAGGAAGCCGACGCGTGCCTACTCTAGTCGACTGCATACCAGTTGAAACAATGCAATCTGAACCTTATTCGTAAATGCAATAGTAACATTTGTGTGCGCATAGATGGTGCGCATACATAGGCAAGTAAAAGTAACTATTTGTTCACTCATTGTTATACTGGGCGGCCGGCTTGTTTATAACAACGCTACATTACATCAAGACGGACGGAATCAGGCATGATGATTAGTTAATGTATGAATAGTTCAATGATTTTGTGTTGTTGTGTGTGAGTGCACGAGTCTTTATTGTGCTTATGTCATTGCAAATAATGGGCCACGACCCACGGCTAGAACACGTTTGCAACACAGTGTGGGAATAGGTAATTTGTATATGATGAGTTACCTACTTCAACAATTTCACACCAAAACTTGTTTCCGTGACTGTACCTGTTATCGAAAATGACAAGGCTACCAATTTGAGAATGCTGACTTGAAGTACTGAATGGCCGCTTTTTAACTACCTTTCGCATTTGGTCGGATAGTTTTTAAATAATTCTCGTTACATTGTTTTATTTATTAACGGTTAATTATAAGGTGTAGAAAGCTGAAATTCTGTGTGCCTTTATTTGAATATGGGCTCTATTTATGGGCAACTCATGTTTTGTTATTATCTTGTTCACAATGCTCTTTTTTAGGTCTGAAATAAGCAAAACCACTTTCACAAAAAAAAACATTTATTTCGACGAATATTAGACTTAGGGTTTTGAAATTTTGTCAGACCATCCATATGCCTTAAAGGCATAGGGCACTGCAATTACAGCACACCATTTTATGTAGTTTAAGAACTAGAGGCTATTTTCGATTTTCAGAGAAACGCGTCTTATTAACCGTGCATTTTTTTGGAAAAAAAATCTGGGGCACTTAAGGCACAAATTACAACAAACTAGCTGACAAAAAAACATATCTGTTCGTCAAGCCGTTCCGCAGATATGGAAATCCGCCAAACGTTACTCCAGCGGCATTTGCAATTGCATCAAATCCACAAAGGGCACAAATGCCGCTACTCGGCCAAGAGAGGGCACATATATAAGCTACCCTTCAGGCTACTTTAAATTTGGCTAGGGCCAATAGGTAAAAAGCATGCCGCTGCAGTAACGTTTTCAGACGTTACTCCAGCGGCATCTTATTTTCTAAAATAACTCGGAGACCTTAATGGGCACTGATTTGATTTTTGGGGCACATTTATGGGATATAGGGCTCTAAATTTTCTATATATTCTCATCTCGATTCGAGTCGACATGCCGCCCCAGTAACGCACACATTTCATTCGACGAATATTTCTTATCTGGCTATTGAAAAATCAGACCTTAACACTTTGAATGCCTTAAAAAATTATGAAGAATTACCCGAGAAACTGCAATTTTTACGTATAATTTAATAAAAAATAGTACTCGGGCCCGAGTGATCTGCACTAAACGATTTAATTATAATAATGTGATGTTTGTTTTCAAGTTTAATCGTTTCCTTATGCGTGTTTACATGGCACAATATTCTTAAGCAATCATTAGGGCCCCTTATAGTCTCTAACCTACCGGCTGAAAGGCTCGTAGAATAGTGATTAATTACCATTTTCATACATCAATACTAGGTTTCAACGACATAAACGCATCTGCCTGCGTGACGGGCAAGCCGATCAACGGCGGCGGCATCCACGGCCGCGTGGAGGCGACCGGCCGCGGCGTGTTCATGACCGTGCACCACTTCATACACAGGCCGGAGTGGATGGAGCTCGTCAACCTCACCACCGGGTTCGCGGTCAGTGTGACACGTAATATATCGGAGATCATCGCAGAGCGCACGTAAACGATCACTGAGCGCGCGTAAATTATCACAGAGCGCACGTAATTTATCACAGTGCGCACATAAATGATCACAGAGTGTGCGTAAATGATCATAGAGCGTGCGTAAACTATCACGGAGCGCACGTAAATGATCACAGAGTGCACGCGACGGTGTCGGAAGTGGTCGAAAGAGATCACTAAACATACCCACTTCTGTAAGTTTTCTTCCGGCAGCAGGAGTATGTTATAGTTGCAATATAAATATAACTTTATTTTAATACCTTGCCACATGTCCATATAATAAAGACTTGTGTACCAGCAGAAGCTACTATTAATTCCGAGCAAAGCTGCAACTGCACGTGCAATCGGCAAGCCCAGTCGGAACTTACAATTTGGTTCTGAATTAAAGAATTTTCTCACTGCACCGGACCATACGATGACCGTGTTAAAAACTTAAATGTTTTTATGTGTGTTTATGAAAATGGCTACTTGAAAGGCAGGTTATTGTCCGGAGTGCATTCAGTTGGGCAGGCTTTCTCTTTATGACTAAACGTCCCGACAGCGCCTTAAATTATTTCTGGTTTTCTGGTAAAAATGCCTTCGGGTGTGTTTAGGAGTAGTACCAATTGCACTGTTACTGTTAGAGACAAGAAAAACGTGCCATTACATTCAAAGTATAGCTTTTTCATTTAAAAGTATTAAAACACAAAATACGTATTTAGTCTTTACCATAATTTGGCAATGGCTGGCATTAGGTTAAAGAGCGAGATGTCACGCGCTCGCGCCAATGAGCGCTTAGTAGCAATCAGTACGTAACGATGTTCTCCTTCTATCAACAGACATGCCCCATCATTTGTCTCTTTTAGCGCTAAGGTCGCAGACTGGACGGCCTCGGTGCGGGCGCGCTTTAAAATGTTTTAATGTTGGTGTATATCAAATCTATCCTTGTGTACGTCATTGGTTAGGAACCTGTCAGGCACGAAAAGCAACGATACGCTCTACCTTGCCCACTGACTAGGTGGACAGCGTTGTGTCTTACTGTTATATGGAGCGAGAGTAAGAGCGAGCGAAAAAGCATTTTGCCGGAGCCGACACGCTCCGAGCATGGCACGCGTGCTGGTCTGGAGAAGGAATAGGCGGGGTGTCATAGTTTTCAATACAAATAAAAAATACTTGTTTCTGAAGTTTACGCGATTATTACTCATCGAAATGAAAAACTTTTTACGGATTTACTTTTCGCGAATTCATTTATTTGATCTCGACGTTTCGAACACTACAGCGTTCGTGGTCACGGGTAGGACCACGTCTACCCGTCTAGTAAAGTGAATCCGAAAAAAGTGTTCCATGTCGACAAATTAAAAAAATAGCGTGTACTCGGCAAAGACCTTTATACTTTTTTTTTTTTTTTCAGGACAAAACAGCGATAATCCAGGGGTTCGGCAACGTGGGCAGTTGGGCAGCGATCTATTTGCAAGCAGCCGGAGTCAAGATCATCGGCGTCGTTGAGTTTGACTGCTGCATTGCCAACCCTGACGGGATCGATGTTTGCGTGAGTCGCATAAACAAATAAGATTAAATAAGTATCTAACCAAAAACAGGCACAATGCCTGGATTTGAACCAGAAACAACTGGTCAACCGGGCTAACGCTCTTACCAATTGAGTAACCGCGCCGATACCCAGCGCGAAATTTCTGGTATCTTATGTATACGTATAGATGTGAAAGTATGGAAGCAACATTACTTAAGTTGCCGGCAACTTAAATTACTTAACATTGAATTTTTTATTATTCTTTGACTGAAATGTGAATCAATATGATTAATATTATAATGCAAAGATGACAAACTTTGCAATGTTCCCTAACATTGCCAGCTGTTTAAGCTGCGATGTTTAAATATGCCTTTCCATAGCACGGGAACGGTGCCGTCAACAGCACATCTGATATTTATATGTCATTATATATATGACACATGTCGTCATATATAAATACTTTTTACCCATCATCTAGAACTGTTTAGAACTCCTTAGACTCATACGGATGGAACTAGGGCAAAATTAACGAGCAATCAATCACAAAGAGATTCATTTGTATTTTGTGACGTCACGTCCGTGTAGTGGTTTGCTTTCCGGACTAAAAAGCCAGCGGTCGCGGGTTCGATTTCCGCATGGGATTTGCCCCAGTTTGAGTGATGAGCACGAGTATTTATACCAAGTCATAAATATATATACTTACTAATATTATATAGCTTAAGATTTTTTATGTTTGAATGCATTAATCTCGGGAACTACTCGATCGATTTGAAAAAATCTTCTTGTGTTTGATAGCTTATTTATTGATAAAGGCTTTAGGCTTTAAAATATTACGCTGCAATGGGAGGGGAGGATGCAAACACTAAACGCGCAGCCGAAGTCGCGGGTGATAGCTAGTTAAGAATAATAATCGGAGACCCCCCGCCTGCAACGACTATCCATACGGAGCACAAGAAAAATAATTATATTACTTACTTTTATTTTACTTAATCAGCTGATCGAGAGGCTCAGCGGCATCCATATCGGCTGTTACATAGACGGACAGTGTGTCAATAATCTGAGCTACGCTGATGACATGGTGAGCCCCTCGATCGGTGGGTTAAGAAAATTAGTGGCTGTGTGCGAGTCGTATGCGGAGGCTCATGGCCTGGTGTGTAACGCCAAAAAGAGCGAAGTCTTCGTGTTTAAGGCGGGAAAACGTTTGCCAAGTCATGTGCCACCAATTACTTTAAATGGGTCAACCCTAAATAATGTATCCTTTAGATATCTTGTACATATTGTCACTTCAGACCTAGGTGACGATGAGGACATCGAGTGAGAGCGTAGGGCGCTGGCGGTGAGAAGCAATATGCTTGCCCGCAGGTTTGCTCGATGTACGGGGGAGGTCAAAATTACCCTGTTTAGGGCGTTTTGTCAATCTTTTAACTCGAGTGGCCTGTGGGTGAGTTATATGCGTCGAGCCTACAGCGCACTACGCGCGCAGTATAACAACGCCTTCAGAATGCTGCTGAGGCTTCCGCGGTTCTGCAGTGCTTCGGGAATGTTCGCGGACGCACGGATTGACGGATTCCATGCGATTATGCGTAAAAAGGCCTCGTCCCTACTGTGTCGCATGAGAGCTAGCAGCAACAGCATTCTGAGGACAATTACTGCACGTCCTGACTGTCCTATCCAAAACCATTGGATAAAGTTAATGACAGGCCTATAATAAATAAATAATCAATATTAATATCAGGCCATAAAATAATCAATATTATCTGTACCTACACTAACACTACTAACTTAGTTTATAAGAAAAATTGTTACTGACTGTTACTAACAATCTATGGATGCTTTATCTGAAATAAATAGTTTTTTATTTTATTATTTTACTTCGAAACCATACTTCAATTTCCGTGTCGTTTTGCGCATGGTCATTTAATACATATTGCGCCTCAAACAAAAAAAGGTTTTATACTGATTTCTTTGCAGGCCCTACAAGATTACAAGGCCAAGAACAAAGGCAGCATCAAGGGTTTCTCAGGGGCGAAGACAGTGGACCAGGACTGTATGTACATGCCGTGCGACATCCTCATCCTGGCTGCGATGGAGAAGACCCTCACACACGAGAACGCGGACAAGGTTAACTGCAAGGTTTGTGTTTAGTTACATCATCATTATTTTAATCAGGCATAGCACGTCCACTGCTTATTATAGGGCTCCACCATAGTTATCAACAGATCCTTCGCAAACGATCTACAATTAGTGTGAAGAAGTTCGTCTCTCTAAAAGGAGCACATGCACAGATCTCGGTCACTGGACAAGTGCAACACCTAACATCGCCCAGCCAGAGTTAAGTGGAAATGTATTTAACTTTTAATTTGAACTTTAACCAAAACGTTCAGGTAATACTAAGTAAATCCGGGTAAACCTGGGTTTACTACGTTATTTTCAAGCGTTGATACTAAGCCTGATCTCTTTCATGCCTCATCGAACTAGATAGTGCGTTGCAAAAGTGCCATCGCGATGCGCACACTCCAAAGCACTATACAGGATGTTGTTTTGGTTAGCGACGTTCGACTCAGAGGTCGTTACTGTTTTTTTTTTTTTAATAGAAAAGCTAGCGAGCGATTCAAAACTACCAATACGCCTGGTCGCCTAATCGCAGCTTACCAGCTACGTCGTCGTATTTCGTAGATACGCGCGAGGATGCGAACTTCCCCATTCGTCAAAACTTTTTTAGAACGTTGTGAAGAGGGTTTCTTTTATAAAAATTGCATGTAAGTTAAAGAAAATATTTTTTTAGAATAAGCATAACTCATATTATCATCCTGGAGTTGGATCTCACTGATCAAAACAACATCCTGTATAGTGTTCCGTGGTAATCTTGGTTGTGACTTGCCGCCACTGGATATAACTATAGTCAACCCAAGACCACGTGGCTGTCGGGGCCACAAATCACTATTGAAAAAGCGGTGTGCACGCGCTAACTACTGGACTATCGATAATACAAAATGCATGTGATTCATCGATGCACATAGGTTCATTAAAGTATTGATCGTTTGTTTTACTAATAGATGATGTTATACTTATATTAACTTTCTTACTTTGAGGGTAGTTAGAAATAAATAGATGATAGGTTACCCTCGAGTTGACCGATTGTTTTTTATAAAACACTAAGTTGCACGTCATAATCATTTCAGTTGATATTTTCTTAAGAGATAGAGTCGTTACTTACTATTTTAAATTACTACCTATAAATAGTTTTACTTAACAGGTTTCAAATACCACATTAAAAACGCACAATAAAAAAAACTGTACCTGTGTGACGTCATCCATAAACAGTGCAAGGGCGATTATCGCAACACCTGTGACACGAGTCTTTGGGTTCAGTGAAGGAAGACGATATCTATATCCAAGTTGAATTTATTCTGTTATAAATAACTACCTGGCCCACTGTTTCATAAACAGACGGGTAGATAGCGCTGACGTCACGCGTAATGACGTATCCCTAAGAGACCCGTAATTTCGCATGTCCGGACAGATCAGGACAGGGCGGTTAAGCACGGTAGATCAATGGGAAGAGCGTTTGGCCCGGTTAGCCAGAAGTTGCAGATTCAAGTCCGCCCGTACGCAATTTTTGGTTTCTTATTTCATCTTTAAGAATATTTCGTACTTCCAATACAGATAATAGGCGAAGGCGCGAACGGTCCCACCACACCCGCCGCGGACAAGATCCTCCGCGAAAAGAAGGTTCTGGTGCTTCCCGACTTGTTGGCCAACGCGGGTGGAGTCACGGTCTCCTACTTCGAGTTCCTCAAGAACCTGAACCACGTCAGCTTTGGCAAGCTCAGCATCAAGTTCTGGCGCGACTCCAACACCGCGCTGCTAGGTGAGACTCTACCTGCTTACATCAATATCCGTTCATCAGCGGTACCATGTAGGCCGGTACATATTTGATTTTGAATTACTGACATTAAGTTAGGAAAATAGACGTTATAAAAATATGTAGGTACTGCATCCGGAATAAGCGATGCTACAGTATTATCGATGCGTTGCGTCGCACACTGGAAGTGTGTAAAAAGAAATTAGAATTTTAAAAAAGTGGACTTCTAATTAAAATAATTCACGACTTGCAATTTTTCTGAAATTTTGTATGGCCGAAAAGTAATAATCTTTCGTAGCTCAAAAATGAGTGCGTGATTTAAAATGAAACTTTGCTTTGTAGGCATTTAGGAACATAATATTCTTGATCATCATCAATGTATGTAACTTTTTTTGTGACCCTACAACTTTTGGAGTTCGGAGTTATTATAGGTGCTTAAAACATCGGCACTAAAAAAATATTTTCTAGGGACGGTGAAACTATTCATTATGCAAAAATTCGTTTAATATCGTTTAGATCAAACTAACCTCAATTTATTAGGTAGGTAGGTAAGTACAATGTTAGCACGCAACCACCAAAAATATCAGGGTTCCATATACTTACCTATCTACTACAAAATAAATTTGATAGAGTAGGTACCTACCTCGTACATTGTTATATAACACTTATAACGTAATGTGTAACGCTTCTAGAGGCAACAGTCATAAATTGGTTTGCGACTTTTTATTTGAACTACTTATATTCTATTTCTTTTATGATGAGTGCTGAGACATTTCTTGACATGACACATTCTTCTGTTTTACACATTCTAAATTCCAAGAACGATAATATTATTTGGCAAAGTAAATAAAATAAAATAAACATATTACTGCCAAAGTATAATAAAACAATGCTTTATCAAATTTAAACATTTATTTTGATCCACCGTGAAGGATTTGTAACTTTCTTATCTTATAAAAAAACAAAATTATGCATGGAACGAAGCACGACCTATAGTGATTGACAAATCCTAATCGGTTTTAAATCGTGCTTGTCCGAATAATCGTTATGGCAATAATCAATCAGTATATTTATCTATAAAAACCGCATGAAAAATGTAATCGCTTTAGATTAATAAGCTATATTTATTTAAATGATGAATGGTATCCTACTTGTTCATTTTACACCTTTTTTTCATACTTGTATTCGACAAAATTATCTGTAAAAAATATATGTAGTTAGTACAACAGAGCGTCACCGCTCAGGCGTCGCAGCGTAGACGCAAAGTATCGGCAACGCTTGGGCGATAGGTATTATATTTATTAAATCAACCACGTCAGCTTAGGCGTCATATTTTTAACTTCATATTCTGTTAAGACTCCAGTAAAAATCCTAGTACAGCATAATTTTCTTACAGAATCTGTGGAGAAATCCCTTGAAAAGGCGCAAGTGAGCGCGAAGATTCAGCCCTCCCCGCTATTCCAGACTATGATGGAGGGTGCCAACGAGAAGCACATCGTCAACTCTGGACTAGAATACTCCATGACTAATGCCTGCGAGGTGAGAACTGAAGGTATTTCTTGCTAGCGACGACGTCAAAAAAGTATATGGGAAATTTTAGTTCTGCAAGTGACCGCTAGAGGCGCGCTCCCATTTTCCATTGATGTTTTTTTACGTCGTCGCTAGCGAGTAAAACCGCCGTAACCTCATGGTAACACTTTCAATAGTTAAGCAAGAGCCATTATAGTATACTAATTAAATAAAACTAATGAATATAATATGTTAAGATAACTTTTTAGGGTTGCGTAGAACAACAAGGAACTCTTATTTGCACCATGTCCGTTTGTCCGAGGTTAGTTCAGATACCTTAGGTAGTAGAAAACAGTAATTTAGTATGGTTATGTAATCTTATCTCACCGTGCAATGTAAAATAAATAAATAAATTTTCTTTCCCGGTATCTCCTATAGAAGTAAAGAGAGGATTTTTTTTTTCTTTCGACTCTTGTGGAGGATCGTTGATTAGCTCTTTTAAAGTGATTATGCGTCGTTAACATAATTTTGTATAAAGCGACCTGTTTCGTAACATGTTTTAGAAGGCAAAAATTAGAGTCTAGTGTCACCACCTCAGTTCGGAAACTCTACTATTTCCTAGGCCATAAGAGTTTAAGAATAGACGCTACTCGTGGCTAATGCTTGCTTCATATGAACATTCAACCTAATTTCGTAGGCCATAAGGGTTAAGCTGAATATTTAAAATATATTTCGCCTTTGCAGACCGTACAACGCGCTGCGAAATCACACAACCTTGGGCTGGACCTCCGCACGGCGGCGTACGTCACGTCCATAGAGAAAATCTTCAAGACCTATGACGACATGGGACTGGCTCTATGATCTAACCAAAACCATACAAATGGAAATTATTATCCCCTAAGCTGTCTCAACTCTAGCAGCACTTCATTTCTGTTGTAGTCGAAAGAAGTTGTTTGTATATTTTTTCATCGAATTTATTGATTAAACCGTCATAATATTCATAAAATTTATTTATTTTCCAAAGGCTCACTAATAGCAAGCTCAAGGTAGGACTATCTTTTCTTGCGACTATGGTGTTCAGGATGCTATTGGCGCTACTCCGCACCCTGCGCATCAGGGAGCTGATTCTTTAGCGAAATACTGCATGGAAAATATCTACACGGGCTTCAGCGAACATTCGTGATGCACTGCAGTATCGTGGCAGCCCCATTACCAACCTGAAACCATTATAAGGCTGCCTGTCCACCGTAGCGGAGCGAGGGTTCGGAGCAAAGAACGGGGGTATGGCGGAGCGGAGTTGCGTACTAGGCTTGTGTAGTACATACGATGTACTATTAGGAACTAGTTCATGCATGTAAACGAGTACGAACTATTCACTTCTGGTCGTTAAAATCGGTCTTTAGTACATTTCATTAAGCACTTCAATCTTGTATGTCTATAGTTTTAGCTTGCAAGAGCCGACTAAGAACGAATAATTCCAAGTGTCAGAGTGAGTTGGACGATTACAAACGCGCGTGCGTGAACGTGATGGAAGATGAACTAGTAAAGCGTGAACGAGACGGACGCGTGTGCCAGAGCGTGATAGAAGATGTACTAAATTGAACGTCATTGACGTCCGACATGCGTCCGACCATATTCGCTGCGTACGACGGACGACTTATGTCAGAGTAATCGGTGAACCATTTACTAAAAGACGTTCGGTCTTTCCTTCTTCCCTTAGTTCCTTTGAGCAATTGTACTACTTCGGAGCGCGCAATTCAGTGTCCGATTAAGAACAAGACTATTGCGTATTCTGTCAGTCCTGTCCACCAAAGCGGAGCGAGGCAGCGGGACGGAGTTTCTGGCTGTATTTTTTAAGTATGCGGAGCTAGGCCGTGAGTACGCGACGAGTCATTTCGAACTTCCGGCTACCCCGCTCAGCTTCCCTGCTCCGGTTACCGGTTTTGTATGAATTTTTAAATTAATTCGCAACTCCCTATTTACTTAAGAGGAGCGAAGATTTTGTGCAATCCTATTGGTTAATATTTCTCCGTTTCTCCGCTCCAGTAGACAAGGCAGCCTTATACTGCACGCGCAGGGCATTAAAGGCTCTTAATGTATCTGAACTGAAGTCCACAGATTGCAGGTGTCATGTAATTAGTCAATTGATGTTGTATTTTAAATAAAAAGCACTATAATTGGTCCATAAATATTTTTATTAACATTAACGGAATATTTTTTAAGTCACTATTCTCTTAACCTATCAAGTCCTAGCATGTTCCTTGTTTCTCTTGAACCAGTCAACGGTGTCTTGTATGGCTTTCTCGAAGGGTGTGAATTGGAAGTCCTTGTATAGGGAGCGTAGTTTCTTGTTTGACGCGGTCTTCTTGTATTGACCGTCAGCTTTGGTCGTGTCGTAGACGATGGCTCCGGTGTATCCGTGCGCCTTCTTGATCGCTTCTGCTACAGCGCTGATTGTTACCTCGTCTTCTTCGTCCACTGTAGAAGGATATTTATACATCGTTTTAAATTTTCATGGTCATCATTATCATTATTATTATTATTTTTTCCAGTTGCCCCCACCGGCATCTCCCCCGCTGAGAGCAACTGTATCTTTATGCTCCGTTGGCAATTGGGGCATATTTTTTCTGGAATACCCAGTTGCCCCCAGTGAGCCGATGCCGCCGGGGGCAACTGGGAATAACCCGCTGAACCTAGGCCTCCACCACGGCTTTCAACAGCGACAAGCGGTCTGTATCCAGTTCGATCCTGCGATCTTTACAAGGTCGTCGGTCTATCTTGTCGGTGGACGTCCTAAGATGCGTTTCTGAGCAAATGGTTACTCCATGATTATGGCGTTTGCAACGGAGGCAATATATCGAAAGCTCAAAAAGAACAAGGTACATGGTAGCAATCCCGTATCTTAGGAAATGTATAATTATTTTAAAAAATCATGGTTCATATTTTTTTTGAATCCACAACTTAAGTGTACCTCGAGTATGACGAGAAAACCTTTTCTAGAAGTTATGTTTAATCGCTCGAAGTCAAGACTCTCATTACAAGTAAATTAGTAAAATCTTAGAACTATAGATACAAATACAAAAGTTTATTGTTCATAGTCACATTACATTTATTGAGCATTGCATTCCCAGACAAATCGACAGTTCTTCGTGCTTCGGAATCGGAAGTACAAAGCCCGGTCGAGGTCTTGTGCTTTTCAATGAAAATCGCTTGCATACACGACACAAAAACGGGAGTCACTTCATAGACGAGCGGACGCGAGGTGCAAGCGATTTTGGCTCTTAAGACCGATCCGCACAAAACAGTGCCGGCACGTGTCGATCAGTAGCGTTTCCATCAGTCAGTGAAAAATTATATTGTAGCATACATGTTTTACGACGCCATCGGCAGTTGTCAGTGACGGTGATCACTGAATGTCACGGAACGTCACTGTCACTGACAAGTGCGGATAGGGTGCTTATATAAGTCAGTGTTACCGGACAATATGAGCGGCTCGACGCTGTGATAGTTGCGTAGAGTCCACACGAACAGCCGCGCGAGGTCCAACGAGTAGATGAACTGGCGCAGCGGCCGACCGCTGCCCAGCACCGTGAATGTAGGTGCACCTGTGACACACACAAAGGTATCTGTCTACTGCACCGTAACATAATGGTACCGTCCCATGACCATGCTAGGAACGAGTCAGGCAAAAGAAATGAATTGAAAAAAAAAGGTAAAACTAAAAACCAACTTCAAAACCTCTTAAAAAGTTATTTTTATTGACGACTTCCGTGGTCGAGTGGCTAGCACGCTGGTTTCAAGTGTCGACATCTCGTGAGGTTCCGGGTTCGATTCTCGGTCGGGTCAATGTAGAAAACGATCTTTTCTATATTTTCTCGAATCTGGGTGTTGTGTTACCACCGTTGTGTCTGATTTCCATAACACAAGTGCATTGGCTACTTACTCTGGGATCAGAGCATTGTATGTGATTGGTGGTGTCCAATAATGATTACAGCAGGGGGGAGGGGTGCGGTTTGCACCATATGACTCTGTTTAAGAAGCTACAAATTTACCTATCATAAGATCTGTCATTATAATCCCTGAACTCCGAAGCGTTAAGGAGTTCCACCATCAGCTCAGCTCTACATAAAGTTGACTATCAGACGCAACAACACATCAACATTAAGATTCTAGTAAAAACACTATATGTGCCTTTAACATTTGAGGGTTTCCGTCGTTTGCACCAAGATCCCATCATCAGATCCCGACTTGGCAACAATGGGACCAACTAGTAGGTATTACCTCTAAGTAAACGAAAAAAAAAATCAAGTAAGTCTATTAATGACTATGATATTAGGTAACATAGCCACTAAAAAGAGACAAAAACATACAGGCGGATTGATAACCTCCTCCTTTTGAATTCAGTTAAAAACCATGACACTGTTCCCACTCTAGACCGTTCTGTCACCGACCAGCTCTCGCTCCATATGACGGTGAGATAGAACGCTGTAGATCTGCTCAGTGGGCATAGTAGAGCGTATCTTTTCGTGTCATCCTAGCACTGTCGTGAATGATACGGTGCAGTGGGCCCAGACCTTAAAAATATCAGGGACAACGCCGATTTTCAGTCAGGGTTACACTAGACATGTCGAACGAAGTGAACAAATTCCCTTAGATATATTGAGACAGAGATTTTTATTTGGATTACAATTTATTAATCATCATTATCAGGCAGAGGACGTCCACTGCTGGACATAGGTCTCCCCCACGGTTTTCCACGGTGACAGTTGTAAGCGGTCTGCATCTAGTCACAATTAATTATTATTTATTTATATCATTTTAATATCTGGCGACATCTCGCAACTTTGTGTGTGTGTGTGTGTGTGTGTGTGTGTGTGTGTGTGTGTGTGTGTGTGTGTGTGTGTGTGTGTGTGTATGTGTGTGTGTATGTCTACTGTTTGTCACATCAAAAAAGTTGATGTTAGATCACGAAAAATCAAAATCTCTTTTTTGCTACGGCAAATGATATCCACCCACATTTATTTCTGCTTAGCCCAAAAGCATGACTGGTAGAGAACTGGTGAAATTTATAAAAAATATTAAGGGTACAGAGACCTTTATAGGCTCAAGACAATTTGGGCTCAAAATAATGATAAATTTTATTAATCAGAGTTTCTATATTTTAAGAAAACACAGTGTGTGTGTGTGTGTGTGTGTGTGTTGGTGTGTCTGTCGCGAGATTTGCAGTTGCCCCACCGCAGACGAGAAAACGATCAACTATCGATGACTTTCAAATACAAGAGATGCATATTATTTATAGTTGTTCTCTGAGTGTTTTCACGCCAGCGAATTGTTTTACTTGTTTTGTCGTTAAGATCGATTTAAGGTGCATGTGCTCAGTGATGCTCGGTGATGCTCGCTCGGTCGATTATATCAGATATCCCTAAACTCAGTGACACGTATTGTTATTTCTTAACTAGCAGTCCCAACGAATTTCGTTTCGAGACTGGCCCCGTCCCCGTTTAATGTTTATTATCCTATTTAAGGCCAAAGAAAATCCAACAAAGTAAAATAATTGAAAATCGGCCCTCCCGTTATTAAGTTAATAAGTGGTGTAACAAACACTATTATCTGTTATGTAAAGTTATACTACTAAATATTTACCCTAAAAATAAACATGTATGTAAAAATATTCTAACCGATTGGCTTAATTCTCTATCATATGATGAAACTGAAGGTCTCATGTTAAGTACTACATAATAACTATACTTAATGTGTACTGAATTTGTATAAATTTTTTTTTGGCATTTAAGATATAGGTAGTTTATGATATTTTGAGGTTTTTTTCACTTTCGCCAGAATGTATTACACAACGTCATCCTGTATGTTGCTTTTGTGCAGATAACGCTAACCAGACATTGTAAAGCGAGCTGTTATAATTATTAAGGTATTAACTAAGTTAGTGAATAACTGTAAATTTTTTTCACATTAGATTTGGGGGTGGAGACCTGGTGGTCTGTAACACAAGTATTTCTTACTTACCATAGGTCACCAGTCTCCACAAACAAGTGATTGTCAACATAAACACGAAATTGATTGTTAACTTTTAAAACCTGCTTGTTTGTGGTGAGAAATAAATACATTATTTATTTATTTATTTATTTAAAGGTACATATTATACAAAGATGTAAAACAAAAATTTGCAAGCGATGGATATACCTCCGTCGCGAAACTCCGATACATTTCGCGTTGCCTTACAGCGCTGGACGATCTTGAACTATATTAGTGCGAACGGGGGAAAGATATAGCTCGGGTTATACAGATATCATAATACATAAATTGTATCTCAGAGTCTTCTTCTTCTTCTCGAGTCGATGGCAATTAAACTTTCTGCGCCCAAGAAGTGGCAACATCAATGGCCTTCTGGTCCGATGTAAAGGTCCTCTTGCGAGCAGGTGGCAGGAGAGGTACGGCGGGACGTTTAGTGTGGCATAGATTGTAAGGCGCCACACTCGCACGTGTCGTCCTCAGTGAAGCCCCTCCTGTTCATTGCACCTGCCTACACCTGAACGAAGTCTGTTTCTCACAGTAAAAAGGCAGCTTATAGTACATGTACACCTACCCTCGGCGACGGCGGTGTCCATGCGTCGCACAAGCGCTGGGATCACGTGGGACGACTCGAGGCCGAAGTTGTCGTGCGGCCCGAACACGTTGCACGGCACCACCGAGGTGAACGTGCAACCGTGCTGCTCGTGGTACCCTCTGGAATAGTAGGAATAGGTTTGCAGTTAGAATAGGGACAGTTTCGTAAAAAAAAACAGTAACAGAAGCTAAATTCATGCATGTTCATGCTAGTGACTGTACTTCACTTTTGACAATCTTGCTGGTCGCACTAGGGACTAGGGATGTCAGCCTTGATTTATACAATACTAGCGGTGCCCCGCGACTTTGCCCGCGCGTTTAGAGTCTGCTCCCTTCCCTTCCGTCGCAGCGTGATGTTTTATATCCTAAAGTATTCCTCGACAAATATTTTTCTAAATCGGTGCAGTAGTTCAGAGATTAGCGCGTTCAAAAAAACAAGCAACCTCTTCAGCTTTATTATATTATGGATTTATACACATAAGAATTATCGTGGTCGTCGCACTCGCATATAGTTGTTTGATTTTTTGTTGAGAATGAAAATGAGGAAACGAAAGGATAAATCAAGAAACTAAGTTTACACAATAAAACTAGAATTTTACATTTGTTCTGCCAAATTATTCCATCATAACTTTTAAACAGGTTACTTTATTGATGCAATTATTTTTGCCCCATCCGTTTTATACCTAAACCTATTAAATAACACTAAAATACACAATATCTACATAAATCTTTAAAAAAAAACACGTCATATTTTATGGCATGAATGAATTTACTTTACAAAAATGTAGAGAATTCGTTAATACAGATAAAATAGGAAAGTTTCACATAAAACTAGGTAAAGTAGTCACCTTAAAACATATTTTCAACTTACTAAAGTTCACAGACGCGTGTCTGAAACGAGCGACGCTTTCGCTCGTACTGTCCCGAAACGTTCCGTGATCGCGTGTACGTGAACAGTGTCTATGTGTGCGTCGCTCGAGCGTCCGTTGTATAAAAATTGACTCCTGTCCTGCTACTATCTGTCTTTTGTCGTTTTGTTATCTGTTCCACCTACAAACTACAAACTGCATTTCCACAGAACCAATGATATTTCTCTAAATACTTGTTATATGTATATGTTTTTATCAAACACGTTACAGCTTAGGGACACCCAGCTCAGCTTCTGTGGAAACGTAGCTTTACTAAATACACACTTACTTTTTGACTCTTGTCTATCTGAACTGCATAAAATTCATGCTGTGAATTAGGAATTTCATAATGAGAGTCTTGGGTCTATACATAGCACAAAGCACAGACACCCCAGGCCCAACTTACCTATTAAGAACATCAATCATTCTTTTTGCATAACTGTAGCCATAGTTCGATGCATGAGGAGGTCCGTTGTGTACCTGGAAATCGAATATCAATACATAGTTTTAATACACCCACATAAAAATACTATAGTAAAAAGTACAGTTGAGGTCTCTCGCGCCTAAGCAAAAAGTATGTATATAAATGGGACTGTATTCTGGAGCACCTCTAACAATGGGTGTGCCCCAGGGATCTATATTGGGACCACTTTTATTTTTAATATACATGATCTCCCGAATTTTGTAGGGAATCTTTTCGATTAGTATTGATGATTAAACGAACTTACCTGTACGTGAAGTTCTATCATAATTATACGAAGTATTCGTGCGAAGATATTAGTATTATACACATGTAGTATCGCTTGCACTTATCACCACATAGCACAATTTTTAGAAAAAAAATAATTACAACAAACTATAACCAATTTCCGTGTCCGGTAAAAATAATTAAATAAATTATGAACACTTCCGTTACGTCACAACCTCCACGCCATAGTTGTCGAAGTCTTCATTTAGTTTAGAGATAATAATAAGATGATATTTCCTTGAGGGGTTTTTGTCAACACAAAAAGTATGCATCGGGCGGGTGGGACTTTCTACTAATATCTTCGGACGAATACTTCGTATAATTATGATAGAACTTCACGTACAGCTAAGTTCGTTTAATCATTAATTATACTTCAGTATTCGTCCTCGATATTAGTATTATACACATGTAGATGTTTAGAGCATGAAAGAAGGAAATATCATCTATGAGTAATTTTCTATAAATAATTGCTTGATCTATTCTTACAAAGAATCATATTTTATTAAAACAAATTAGTTACTTATGGTAAATGTATACATATAGTAAAAGTGCCACTAGTGGCAAAATCAGAAAAATATGTACTGTCAACAATGACTATTTTCAAATAGTTATAATACTACGGTTTTATACCCGTGCGAGAGTATTTTGGAGTTGTCCAACCAAGTTACTGTATTAGTTTGACATTAACAACTAGACTATCGGCTGTGGACGTCGATGCATGCCTTGGGCTGTGGGGAAAATATGGATAATATGTTAACGCCACTAGTCCACAAAGTCACATTTATATACGTTTAATAAGGTTTTCTCATCATAAGGAATACGTTACTAGATTTTCTTAAAGGTTCATTTTGGAATTTGTAAACGCATGAGATGCCCCTGAAGTAAATGGTTTTTAGTCCGTTTTTGGGTTATCAGAAAATATATATATAAATTATTGAAATATTTTACACTCATAAATTGTCGTAGTAAATACGAGTTGTAACAAAATACCATTTGCTCTAATGGTATCACGAATGAAATTTTAATCCATATAGTCTACTGATCAAAAACTCAAAGTTATATTATGTTTAAATAAGTTAGACCGAAGCCTATAAACTCCTTTATAATATCCTAAATAAACTTCATTTTTCATCAAATCTTTAAAACTAAATTTAAAGCAATAAAAATGTATTTTCTCTTGTAATGCCATACTGTTTTTTTATGGTTATGGTTGTGAGGTAATCTGAAATCAATTTAGTATTCATTCGATAGAAATCAATAGATATTGTTAGTTATGCAATAACAATACCATCTTTTGATAAAAATATCATTCTGAAATGCTTTAACGTGTTGTTGTACAATTAAACCATTATACAAAATAAGTATCAAGTCTGTTATTACAATCTCTCACAGGTGTTATGAAAAGAGGGTATTAATGTTGCAAATGGCCAATTCGGCACAATTTACTGAAGAAACAACGTTATTTTGTACAAATCACAAATTTCAGTCTTTAAATCTAGTCCAAAAAGGATAATGGTGTTATAGTGGTGTTATAGTAATTACTGGCATCGAATGATCTACGCTTGGTATCTGCCAGTATCGACAGTAAAAAAACAAAACGTGACACAAATAATATGATTATTGCTTTTGCTCTTATCATTAATATTTTATTCTTACACGTTTGAGAAAATATGAAACTGAAAAGTTGTTTATTTAAATATATTTTTTTATTTAGTATGGGTTCGCTCTTGACTCCAGTCCAAGCCTAGTGCGACTAAGACGAAGTCGAAGATGAAACTAGCTCGCCCAGAAGAAGCTTGTTCACTCGAACTTTGAAAAGATTTGGATTGTAATCCCTAGGAAACACCGACGCGGGCAGCGAGTTCCACTCTTGCCTTGCGCATTATAAATGTTGAGGAAAAGCGCTTAGTTCGAAACAGTGGCACATCGACAAGTATTTTATTTTTTTACTGATAGATGTATTAACGACAATTGCATCCGCTTCCAATCACCACGACTCATATTTGGCACATATTTTATTAATATTACAAAATGCGGTTACCCAATTATCAGTTGTAGGTGTACCAAATTAAGAAATCACACATTGTAATGTAACCCTGTGTCAAATATGTAGTTGCTTTTCATATTCGGGTGTCACTTATTCCTACAAAACAAATTTATCAACCAACGGATATTATATTTAGCAGAATAGCAAATATTTATAGAAATGTAAATGTGGGTATTATTGTTTACCCCTCATAAGTTTTATGCGGCTATCGCTATGTTACCTAATGAAGGTATTTCGAAATTATGCAGTAATATTCCATTCTTTTTACCGGACACGGAAATTAGTTATATTTTGTTGTAAGTAATTTATTTTTTTCTAGCTCTAAAATTGTGCTATGTGGTGATAAGTGCAAGCGATACTACATGTTTATAATACTAATATCGAGGACGAATACTGAAGTTTAATTGTTTGCAGATGATACTTCACTTATATTTAAAATCCCAAGAGGTGAAGGAAAATTTAGCGATGTAAATAATACTCTTCCAAAAGTATAGGTTTACTGTAAACAATCTCCTTCTACATACGCTTCTCGTCCACATACGCTTGAGGGATTACCCTCAAGCGTATGTGAACGAGACACAATGCAAATTCTATTGTTATGCGGTTGCCTGCAACCGCTCGGGTGTTGAAGCATTATTGGAAGTAAAACTAAATGTGTAAAGTTTACGATGCCTCATGTCCGACAGAGGCATTGACAATAGTGACTAAGTTTGTTGCGCAGCTTCTTCTCAGCACTAGCCCACAATTGTCCCGAAGCTGTGGTAGAGTTCATTTTGGGACGTGTAAAAGTGCCCATTTGCGTAAATAAATGACTTTAAACCACCTTAAGATTACCGTGCGCCGGCGCAACAATTGGCGGGATTGCCATCATATGCGGTCGACCGCAAACCGTTGTTAACCTCTATGAAATGAACAAAAATTTAGTCTCATTCGTTTTAATACATCGTACATTTCATACATATGTACTAAGGATATAAGTCTTTACTTAAAATAAGAAATAAATATAAGCAATAAATATAAAAATAATTTATATGCCAATATGGTTGATCACAGCAAGTACTTTTTGTCACCTTATCTGTAATAACACCATATTTATCTGTGTTTCACAAATAAAATGATTTGATTTGAGTTATACATGCACTTTTGTGAAAAAAACAATTCTTCAGAGTTTCGTCCATATTTTACCACTAAAGTATTCCAAATTTGTCTAATTCCATAAAGGTTTACGGGTTGGAAAACGTTATCGCTCGCAAGCATATTTCGATCGCAAATGTAGGCAATTCTGCCAAATGATCCGCTTACCACACACGAGTTTTAGGATCCATAATACCTTGCACCTCGCAATAACCTTTTGTTTGATGTGACACCCGTTTTTGAGTTGCGTGTGCATGTGCAAATTATTTTCGTTCAAAAGTGGTAAATGACGAGACACCTCACTGTACACAATCACATTACTACGGCAGTTTGCTGAAAGATACTAACCATGGTTTCATCAATCGGATAGGTGGTCTTGTCTGGGAAAATGCATGTGGAAAGACAGGAAACTACCTTTTTGACTCCATATTTGTAGCTTGCATGCAATACATTGTCATTGATTGCCATATTTTCCCTCTGAAAAGCAACAAATGAAAATCTTGAGTTGGTCTGTTACATACATACATATTTTCTTTTTTAATGCCATACTGATAAAGTACCTAGTTTACAACAATAATAAACTTTTGTATGTAACTTGAGCAACTATCGTACTTTCTATGCCCAGTATAATTATACAGGGTTATTGGTGGGGGAAACTCATTTTCGACAATTATGACTTTATAATGTACTATCCAAAAGTAAACCATTTTGAAACTACTTGCCTTTTCAACTCTAGTCTTACTTTTAAATTTATTTGAAGAAAGAAAAACAAATGCGCAACTTAGCGCAACTCCAGTCTGACTTAAAAAAATATTTGAAGAAAAAAAACAAATGCGAACGAATGCATTTTTTTATACTTTTTTTTGTTTAGATTTGTTCCTTAACTCAACATAATTCAATCAATACAAACTGTATCCGTTTCGAAATTACAGACCTTACATGAAAGTATTGACATATTGGATGTGCAACAAGCTTTTTATCGCGTCTGGCATAGGGTGCTCCGTTCAAAATCAAACATTCTGTCCCACACGATTGTTCCAATGATAGCATTATATCTTGCTAACAGAACCTTCTTTGTTAAAGTAAGTGATGCCAGATCATAATTGCCCTACATTCGTGCTGGGGTGCGCCAGGGGTCGGTGCTGGGCCCGTACTTGTATAAGATTTACACCTCTGACCTACTACATGCACTGATGACATTGCCTACCTTGCAAGCGATGCTGACGCAACTAAGGCGAGCGCCAAATCACAACACCTGTTAATCATAACCAGTGAATGGCTCAAAACATGGCGCATCAAGGCTAGCGCTCATAAATCAATGCACATAACGTTTATTCTGCGCATTTGAGATTGTCTACCCGTGGAACTTCGTGGCGACGTCCTCTGTCACTTAGATTGCACGAAATGTCTCGATTTCTACCTGGACAGACGTCTTACGAGAAAAACCCAGATAAAACATAAATGAGACAAGATTAACGCAAAGTTTAAAATTCTTTATTGGCTCATTGGAAGAAACACTGTTCTATCAGCCGACAGCAAACTCGTGGGGTATAACTCAGTGATGAAGCCTGTCTGGACGTAGGGTATGCAACTGTGGTGTGTTGCATAAAGGAGCAACATCATGTGCCTCTAAAGAGCACAAAACAACATCCTGAGAACAATCGTGAACGGCGCATCGTTCGCCAAAAACGAAGAAATTCATGACTACACCAACATGCCCACAATTGCAATGGAGATAGCTTGTTACAGGGATCAACACATAAATCGCTGGACGTGACTCCAATCCATGGAATACTAAATATATAAATAAATATAAATATCTTTGGACATTCCCACACATAGCCATCCAGTCCCAAAGTAAGCTACTCAAAGCTTGTGTTATGGGTGCCAGACAACGGATATAATACTTAAATACTTTTTGTTTGTAAATACATACATGATATACATAGAAAACACCCAGACCAATACAAACAGACATATTCATGCACACAAATGTTTGTATTGTGCGGGGATCGAACCCGCAACCCGCTGCGTAGTCGGCAATTTCTCGACCAGTAAGCCAGACGGGTCGTCAAGTCAACTTAATACAGGCTATCCCACAAAAAAATTAAAAGAATCCACATTCTATGAGGTGGTGGATGAGACACTGCTGGTCTCTCCTACTGCTCCCAACCAAACCTACAAAAGATCCGATTATAGTCTGGTCGCGGATATCCTAGGAAAAGAAAAACACAATTCTTTTTTATGTATAGTCCTGTAATTTGGAAATGGATATAGATTGTAGTGATTTTACTATTTGAAGTCAAGGAATATTATGTAAACTCTTGAAAAAACGGAACTAAATAAGAGATTAAGCATAACTTCTTTTTTGACATCTGAATTTTCAAAAAAATACATTAAAAGTCAATAAGATCCGGAATAGTTGACATTACCCTGGGAAAAGTAAAAAAAACAATTATTTTTATGTTAAGTTCTACAATTTCGAAATGGATACAGATTGTAGTGATTTTACTATTTGAAGTTAAGGAATATTTTGTAAACTCTTGAAAAGGCTCTTGTAAGAAAGCCCTAGCAATTGCTTTTTTTGAAGAGGAAAAGCAAAGTGTCGGTTTGCCAGGATTAATTTGCTTGCCTAGATGGCGTTTTTGCGAAAGTTTTGGAAGTCGATTCTAACAATTCTGGACCGTTCTAGTATGGGCAAAAGTCAAAAATCTTTTCCTTTATGATTTTGTTACAATAAGTTAGTAGAATTGGAGCCCTAAACAGAATGGAAGAGATTGACGCCAAACATAGTTGGTTTCCTTAACCATGAAAACCGTCAATTTTTGTCTGAAGCATGGAATTTTATTTTTAAGGATGGATGTATGTTTGTTACATCTTTACACAAAATTTTACTATAATAAAGCTCATAAATAGTACTATTACATAGGCTATAATTCATAACAATATTTTTTAAGCTGCAACATTGCAGCAGGTGAAGCTGCAGGAAATTGTAGTTTTTAACAATTGAAGGTGCTACCTTTCATCGAATATATCTAGTAGGTAGCTCATTATTTCAAAAAAGCATGATAAATGAAAGAAGTTTAATATAAAGTATGAAAGAAAACTCACAAAGAAATCCAAGTTGTGTGCCATGTTGTGGAACAGGCCCCCCACCATTGCGGCTAAGTGGATCACATGGGTTGGCTTGTGTTTTTCAAACAATGCCTCTGTTTGTCCTTTATCTCTGCAAAGTGATAGATAAGCTATGTAAGAAGTAAAGAGTTTTGGAGAGAATGACGTGGATCAATCAAGTAAAACCATATTTTAATATAATTAATGTTTACAAGTCGAATGAGGAAATTGCAGAATGACGTGATGAAGTAGTTTGGGCATTCCCAAGCCTCTTGAGATGTTGAGCTGGGAACAAGATTGCATTGAATTTCATTAGGTACATGTCAAAATGCCGGTAATTCATTCAGTACCTGAGATCGCCATCTTTCGATCCGCAAAACACCCATGTCTCGTTCCGTGCTTGGGTTTCTTCCTCTACCACAGTTTTAATAGCTTGACCGACCAGCCCAGAGCCCCCAGTAACTAGAACTACAGTGTTTTCAGCACTCATCTTCGTGAGCTTCACAAAACAAGCATCAATCAGTAGTTTGATACAAATAAACTTTTTTACAATGTAACTATATGTCAGGAAATTCAAATAAAATATACCTAGCTTTTCTATTTATGAGCTAGTTTTCTTTCCAGAAAACTTAGTTCCTTCTTCACAAAAAAGAATTGTAATGAAAACTTTGCCAGCTGTTTAATTGTCACTGTCTGTCACAATCACAAATGTCAAAGTTGTCATCCCTGAACTGTCAATCTTGATAATTGTCTATGACTATGACCAAAGCTTCGTTATCGTTCAAGAGTATCGTATTTGTGTAGAGAAAACGATACTTAAATAAATTATTGGTACAGATGTTACAGGAAATGTACCTATGAATTCTAAGAATTGTAAACAGCACCTAGGATATGTATACGATTCCAAAGCTATTTAGGATAGGTATAAAAAAATATTTAGAGATTACATAATACGCAAATATCATAGGAATGTAACTACATATTTCTTAGGATTTTTTAAATAATGCTTATTACATATTAGGTGATGTATTGAACGAACGATATGTACGAATAAAATAAATATAACACGTTTTAAAATAAAGAAGTTTTTAATACGGATCTCATTGCGACAATTATGTAACAATCATCTCTAGTAATATTATCAAGAGAAAAGGTTTGATTGCTTCTTTGGTTTATTTGCTTCGAATAAGCTCCGAAACTACTTAAGCAATTTTAATAATTCTTCCACTATTTGAATCTTGCATTAACTGCGATAAACATATGCTATTATGATGCTATTATATTTTATTTAATAAAGGTTGGGGAAGGTTCCCCAATGAAAACTTCGATTAGGTAACCGAAGGCGTGATAGGAAAATCTTTAAATCGCAAACGCTCGAAAAATATTAGCGGTAGAAAAAAGTAATGTGCTACGGTTTTGTAGAAGACATCATTATCTATAATAAAGTCCACGGATAACATATGTGTAAGTATAACAGTTATGTCAGAATAACTCTTTTTTTTCAGTGAAAAATATAGAAATTTAGTGACGGCAAAAAAAGCCACAGTTTCCGTAATTCGGTATTTATCCTGATTCAAATAAACCAAGGGGTTTTCAGGACAATTAAAGCCAGTCATGTTCAAGGCTTAATCAGTACCTGTAAATTTCTTTTTGAAAGATACAAATCGGGAATACCTACTGGTATACTTCCCAGATAATAGAATACTCCAGTATAAAGTTATCATGAGTAATATAAATATTATATCGAAGTTAGAACGGCAGCAAAATTAGCCTGTGACGCTATATCATCATTTATTTATTTATTCACAAACTTTATTGTATAATACAGGTTTTTGATTTCAATACCAATGGGGTTTCAGAGGTGATTATGTGCCTTGTTCTAAAAAAGAGTCACTTAAAATATTCATAAAAATATTATTTAATAATAAAACATTAACGGTTTTCAAAGTAGACTATAGGAATGCTTGGGCCACTTCCGGTTAATTGTGTAAGTGTGGGGTTAAAGTGAGCAAGTCCAAATAACTATTAATATTGTTTATTTTACACAACACGGAACATGAAGAAGGAGTACATAAAAGAGACGAATTCACTCAGTAGAAGTCACAGTACAATAGTACAAAACACAAGAAGATGAACGCATAATAAAACGTTATTAAACGCGCGTAGGCATCGGCGGTGCGGCGAGGGGCACGGGTTACGCGTCAGACGATGTTCTCTCGACTGGCAGGGCAGGCGAGCATTCGCAGCGCGCGGGAGTCGAACAAACTTCCGAGCGGTGCGCGGTGCGCGCGCGTACGCGTAGCTATAGCGCATCGGTATACAACGCTCGCCGCATACTACGGGTATCGTGCGGGTTTGCTTGTGTAATTAATTTTATTAATGTTTTAGTGTTTTTATATGAATAATGTTTTACAAGTGTGATGTATGAATGTATTAGGTATTATATTGAAATAAACTGTATTTTATATTATAAATAAAAATTTTAGTGTAAGTGTTTAGTGTTATATTATGTTAATAAATTTGTTTGATATTGTAAATATGTTGTGATAAATATTATGAATACAAATATTTTTTTGTAATTTATGTGGTTTCCACAACCCTATCGATTTTAATAGTAGGCCCCGACTACAACGTGCTGTCTAGCGTGCGGACAAACGTTACCAAAGGCACCGCAACTCAATTCTTTGTGTTTTGGGCACGCACACGTATCAGGCACGTCGCGTACGCGCTGAGCTGCCGAAAGCATCTATGTCTTTGCCGTCCCGCTCCCGCCATCGCGTTCTTGCCGTTTACACGTGTCTGTTGTGATGAAATCATTGTGTGTAGCTTGTCCGCGTTTTAAGCCAAAATGACGCAAATTATTCCAACATTGAACTAGAAGAAATGGTGCGAACAAAATTAACTGCATTCCTTCCAGGAGTCAATTCTGATCCTCAAATACAACAACTTTTTGTATGGGACCAACATCGTAATCCCACAAAAAACCGGCCAAGTGTTAGTCGGACTCGCGCACTGAGGATCCGTCAGTGCCAGCTGTAACTGAATTAGGGAATCCACTTACTCTCTCAACTCAGTAAATACGACAATATTTTGTTGACAGCAAAAATAACTTTGTTAGAATTGATTGTAACGGGATTGCTACCTTATTATATTTGAATTAAGCAATCCCGTTACAATCAATTCTAATGTTAATGACCATGTAAGTTTAAATCAATATAATAACTTTGTTTTTCATAATGTTTGTATGAAGAACAAAGTTATGATTACGGTTGTTGAAAATGTGCTATATCTCAAAAACTTCTCGTTCGATCCCTTCCAAACTAATTTTCGTTCTATGGATTTGTTTAGATCTACATTATAGTATATATTTTTCAAAATTAACCCTCGCTTGGTTTAGAAGTTAGATGGGCGGGACGCCCATTTTACCACTTTGGAAGCGTCTAGCTACGAATCGTTAGACTTTAAAAGAAAATGGTTTTAGGAACCTTAATGTCATTTTAAAAGACCTAAATAGACACTCCACACGCATAGGTTTTACTAAAACAAAATTTTTCGGTTTTGTTTCATGTATGGGAAGCATTAAATATCTTAAAGCGGTTAACAGGATACATCTTCCTACCTTTCAACAGTGTGATTTGACGAAATTATTACAGTTCCGTTTCTTGCCATTCGGCTACGGAACCCTAAAACCACGTAGCCACTAGTACCCAATTAGTGATATGCAATCAAGTAAAATTTAGTATTTTGTTATAAAAAAAAACGAACGTTTGCTTGAACTAAGGTGAATATTTAATTGGTCATAGTTGGGACTTTTTAAAAATTCTAAATTCAAATCGATGATTTACTCTATTATCTATGAAATATTTATGAAACAAAAACTTGTCTATGCATGAATTCGTCCAAGTGATTGGTCGGTTGATTTTACACGAGAGTCGTTCTCACTCGAAAACGCCAAAAAATACGCTTTCAAACCAAAATGGAGGATTTGTCGGTCGAGGTGTACGGTGAAAATGGTGCTTATTATAAGGTTTGTAAATCGTGAAGTACACTAATATTTCGTCAATTCGATGCCTAAATATTCCGTGGTTGATATCCAGAGTTATTTACCGTCGCCAATACCATCTTGTATGATTTACTTCCAAAAATATTTTTCCGGGAAGATGATCGCGGCTGGAATGGACGCCATGTCCGTCTGACAGGGCGTGATTTTTCCATGTGTTTTAAAATTGCTGCTTTTGGTATTTTTAGCAAGGTTTGCGGAAGAAAATTTGAGCCGGCTAGAGCCAAGTTTTTTAAGTGCGTAATTTCACGTATTTGACCTAGTTTACTTATTTATTTCTAGCGCATTACTAAGTTATTGGCTCATCATAATGTTCGAAATTTCTTTTATTTTTAGGCCATTGTCACCGACGTGCTCGACAACGAGGTTCTCGTAGCCTTTGAAAATGAGTGAGTTCAAATTATTTCTCATATGTGTGAATTTTGATCGATGATTACCCTCCTACCATTTTTATTTACTTACTTGGTTACCGTGGTTTGCAGCTGGCAGCCGGAGTCAAAATTTCCGTTCTCTCAAGTGTTTCTACCACCTAAAGACACCGGCAAACACACAGAGTTCGTGGAGAACCAGGAGGTCGAAGTATTCGCGAGGTCAAATGAGAAGGAAGCATGTGGGTGGTGGACAGCAAATATCAAGGTATTGAGTTACACCTTAAAATAATTGGAACGCAAATCACTAAAATATTGTAATTTTAAAGTGCTATTAATATTTTTATAACAAATTTATTCTGTTTACATAAATGGAGTAAATAATATTTCTCATTGTTTGAATACTACCCTCCATACAAATTATAAATAGTAACTTTTCCATCAGGTTTTTTAAGAACTTTCTTGACTTGCTGCTGTAAATCAATCAATATTTTCTTTAAAATCTGTGAAAAATTAACCAATTAGGTACCACATAATAATAAATAATAGAACTGTTTTAATTTTGCTGGCAATTGACAACAATAACTCTCTTAACTTACTCTTCTTAACCTAAAATAACTAAAAGTTAAAATATTTGACTTGGTAGCAGGGTTATTGCAAGAGGTAGACATCTAAAAAGTGGATTCTGGAAACTAGTTTACAATTTTTGTAAATATACCAAACTATGCTGTAACATTCTCTGTAAATGGCCTACATTCATAGTCTGAATACCTAGCACCAAAAAGAAATTGTCCCTTGCAGACTATGTCTAGAACTAGCCTTGAATGTCTCACTCACCCCTTATTATTCAACCAGGTGCTACTTATCATAATTTTGTTAAAGGAATTTTGTCTTGACTATTGAATGGCACTGACCTTCAGATCATGTCCAAGGGATATATCATCCCATTAAATACTAAGTAGTTGTAATAATATCTGTTATTTCATTTTATTTTGACAAAAACCAACAGTATTTACATAAGTATTAACAAAGACAATTTTACAGATATTAAGGCCAATAAAGTCTTTCCATAAGTTTTCAAAACAAATGTTTTAGTTGAAGGAAAATAATGTTTGATTTCTATAAATAATTAACTAAATAGTTACAAAAAAGCAACGATGAACACAGTATTAAGTAATTGTCAGGTAAATTGTTGAGGCTTAAACATGTTGCTTACTCTGTGAAATTTAGATATAACACATAGAAATAATATCTTAATTTGATCTTCAAAATAAAACCACTTGCAGGTCTAGCTTTCTGTTAACAGATTAAATAATAAAGAAAGTGACAAATCTTCCAAAAAAAATGTTTATGAACTTACTATACTATCAAGCTCTGTCACTATTTGCAGGCAACTAAGTCACTTTCTTATTAGAAAAATATATTGACCTGACTGAAGTCCACACTATTTCAGTATTTTTTCCCATTTTTTATAATTTCATTAACTATATAATATTATTTGATAATTTAGTATCCACTATGCCCAATAAGACAAATGAGCAGTGAATAGTAAAGTAACGGTTGTGTTTCAGATGATAAGGGGGGACTTCCTCGTGATAGAATACTTGGAATGGGACAACTGCTACACAGAGATTGTGCCAAAAGACCGACTCCGGGTGAAGACCCCCAAGACCCCCATTGACAAAAGCACCTTTCACAAGTTTGAGATTGCGGTACCCGATGACCTGAAGGACTAGTAAGCCATTCTTAACCATTTATAAACTAGATTCCATTTGTTTTTTTATTGATGCCTCATTTTGATGACATTTTATTAATGTTTTAGAGTTCCTGATTGAGTTGGCATTAGTAATAAATAACACTCCATTTGGTTTCCGTTTTTTATGATATCCATAACTTATTTTTATTTGAAACGAAGCAGATATTTAACCTCGATCGCACTGTATGCCGGGTGTGGATAAGGCCTAGATTGGTGCATATCTGTTTAGTAGCAACCTATGCACTCTTGCCTTAAAGAGGCTTAAGTAATATGGTTGAGGGAAAACTTCAGCAGGCACCGAGTTCCACTCCCTAGCTGCACACATTAGAAATATTGAAATCAATATGGTATGAGGCACTGATACAAGAAACAACACATAATAATCTGAATGTTTTAAAACCATGGTAGCTATGGAAACAAAATGATTATAATCATTAATAATCAAATTCCAAAGGTGGACATAAGTTTTATTAGATAAATCAAACATACTAATACATAATATTTCAGTGTAATTTTAGCAAAAATAAAATACTATCTAGTGCCACAATATTTCATCACCAGGTGTGAAAATATGCAATATCAGTTGTTTAAACAGATGTGTTTATTCTAGCAATATCTTCATTAGTTTTGCTGGCGTCAAAGTCTAGCATATATCCAGTCAATGTAATAACTGACTCTGGTGTACACTGCGGGGTGTCCTACGTCGCAGCCCTCTATAGACCCGTATGACACTATGCCAATCAAGTATTTCTCTCTTAACGTTATATACAGCGGTCCACCAGAATCCCCGCCACAGGGGCTCCCGAATACAGGGACCGAGCAAACCATCGATTTACGGTGGAAATATTCTCCGTAAATATTACACTCATTATTATTTACGACCGCCACGACTGCGTACTTCAGGCTTTGCGACTCCACGATCTCGGACAACTGGCTGGTCTTACCGTAGCCCACCACGCGTGCGTACTGATCCTTAAATGTTTCATTTATGATATCTCCCTCGGGAAGACTAATAGGCTTGATGAAAACATTGAACGTAACCCTAGGTATGGTGATGATAGCGATGTCGTACTCTACCGTAATCGGATTGTAGGCGTGGTGAGTTTCGACTCTGTTCGTGGAGATTCTGGTTCCGCCGCTGAAAAGCTTAACGGAGCCGAGGACGACCAATAGTCGACGCGCGTGTTCTTCGCCGTCGTTCCAGCAGTGAGCGGCTGTCAGCAGCTTAGTACTGGAAACTAACGTGGAGCCGCACATAGAGGTCTGGTTCGAAACCAGCGTTATAATTAACCCTCCGAAGAACGGATTCATACGCCTGAGCGAGTGCAGTCCGTGTGATATCCTTTCTGAGCACCCAAAAGACTTGGACTCGAGCTCAAACAGAGCCCTGGCGGTCGGGATCCCGATAGTCCGATGGTACCCGCTGGCAGCCGTCGCGCACATCACGAAACACAAAAGTCGTAGATCCATCTCGAAGTCTAACACTGCACTGAGATCTCGATTTTTGAGATTGCTTTATCGCGATTCTTATCAAAGTCGAACCTCTTGATTGACATCCATGTAGAATTTTACCATTTTCTTTTGGAACAATGGCAAATAAATACCTTGTGCAAAGCAATATAATTTATTACATTTCCTTAATCTGAATTTCATTGTTACATAAAGTATTGAAATTATTTAATTGTTACTATATGAAAATTACTCATCATAATACATAACTGTAGGTACATGCGATAGCGGCACTATTTTTATCATTACGCAATCTGCGTTTTACGAAATCCTGTGTCGGTGGAGCTTTGATGAGTGTCCACTTGCGGCGGCTTATTAAATGAGAAGTTAAAGGAAAGAAAGGTCTGCTATTGAGCAGATTTTGGAACATAGCGTGGTAGCTCATAATAATAAAAAGATACAAGTGGTGAAGTAGGGTAGGGGTTATATTTATTAGTTTGCGTTGATCCAACGCTAGTGCGGTCGGAAAAGCTGCCAAGCGAAGAAGTGTATTAATTCCTGCCGATCAAAAAATCAATCGCACATCGTAATTTTTCGCCAAGATTGTTGTCAATTGAAGACGCCGATACACATGCCTGTAGCTGGCACACTTTCATGCCAACTCCTTGCACGAGTCATCTACTTCTATGTGTAGGGATACGCTTACTGGCATGCAATGTGAGGGAGGAGACGCGGTGAGCTTCAGAAATGGCGCGAGTGAATATCAATTATCTGAAAATAAGTATGCAAGGACACAAATTTCAAAATTTTCACATGCCATTTACTTGCATGCAAGCTACTGATCCGTTTTACAGGCATGTGTATCGCCGCCTTAATGCAATAGGCTGTATCATAATCACTTAAAAGGAAGAGGCCGAGTAAGATCAAGATTGATTGTATTGTTTGCGTCTTTTTTTATTCATTACATTGTTGACCTTTCCTGCGGGCACGAACGCTCTATGAAATACTAGCCCTCCCCCGCGACTGCGTCCGCGCGTATTGAGTTGTCTCCCTCTCCTCCCTTCGCAGCGTGATGTGTTAAACCTAGAGAATACAATCCCGGGATCCCGAATCTCGGGATCCCGGGATCCCGACCGTTTTCTGGCCCCGAAAATCCCGGGACTGCACTTGGCTAATCTCGGGATTTTCGGGATTGCCACATACAAGTTTAGTTTATATGCCGTAGTCCGTTGCGCCTTGACGATAACCTTGCCTAGGTTATTTAATAGCATTTAATACATAACGACAAAAAACACTTTTAGATACGCCGTCATACGATACGTACTATTCACTACACACACAGGTACAGTCTTAATATGTTTGTTGTAAACTTAGAAGGGACTTCCCCACTCTGAGTACTTCAATACAATACTCTTAAGGTAATTCCCCAATGAATGAACTAACAGGGGAATCACCCGATCATCTCATAATATCATAATATTTTTGCGGGTATTTCCCGTCGGGGTTTCCCTGTACGAAAGTATTAAATATGCTACTTTTAAGGTCATTCCCCAAGTCCCCAACGAACCAACAGGGAAATCACCCGATCATCTCATATCATAGTATTGTTGCGGGTATTTTCCCGTCGGGGATTCCCTGTATGAAAGTATAAATATGCTAATCAGATTTTATTTTTTTCATTTATTATTCTGTCAGTGACGGGTTACGAAGGTTTCGTCATTTAAATTTAAAGTAAATTACCTGAAATTAAGTATTTCAAATGGCGGCAGACTTTGTTAAACATAAAAAAGACAGTGATGCGACGTCAGTGTGGAGTTATTTTTTAGTCGCGAAGGATGGGAATAGTGCTAAATGTAAGCGGTGCCCAGCCATTCTCAAGACTTTGGGTGGATCGACTAAGGGATTACATACACATTTGTTATCAAAACATAACATCAAGGTTATATCAGCTTCAACAAGTCAAGATTCTGAAAATATGAACACAGCTCCGCCGCCGCCAACCAAGCGAAAGTTAGATGATTATTTTACTAAAAGTGCCGACGATAGCCTGGATGATGTTTTGGCAAGAATGGTTGCATTAGATGGATTTCCATTCAGTGTATTCATAGCTTCAGATGATTTGAGAAAATTGCTCTTAGCAAAATACCCGGATTTACCAAAGTCAGCCGTCACTGTTCGAAAACGTGTTATGAATTACAGTGAAAAAATCAAAAAGCAAGTAATTGCAGAATTGAAACAATTGAAAAGTGCAGGTGAAAGATTTAGTCTTTCTTTCGACGAGTGGACTTCAACTTCCAATAAACGATACATGGCTGTCAACGTTCATTCATATAAAAAATTTTGGAACTTAGGACTTGTTCCTATTTACGGAAGTATGACAGCTGAAAATTGTCTTCGTATATTGAAAGAGCGTCTCAGTGAATTTGATATTTCCCTGGAAACTGACATCGTGGCTATTGTAACCGATGGACCGAATGTTATGATAAAGGTGGGGCGGCTTGTTTGCACCGAACATCAACTGTGTCTCGCACATGGTATCAATTTGGCGGTCTGTGATGTGCTTTATGGAAAACATAATTATTTGCAACATAGCCCTACCTCAGATGATACTCTGAATGAACCAGCTGTTACTGTTGATTATATGGACGACAGCGATGATGAACACGATTTAGAAGACTTAGACTGTCCAGAATCAGGTTTAATCGTAATGTCACAAAATGATCTTGCGCCAGAACACGTACCAGAGTTAACACAATATGAAAATATTAATGAGCTGATAAAGAAAATCCGCAAAGTTGTAGTGTATTTCAAAAGATCACCATTTAAAAATGAAACAGTACTTCAAAAATATGTGAAAATTGAACATGGAAAAGAGCTGTCACTTCTTTTGGACTGTAAAACCAGATGGAATAGTCTTTTAACAATGCTGGAGCGATTTTATCTTTTAAAAGCATGCATTCAAAAAGCTCTTATAGATCTCAATCATCCAATTCGTTTAGAAGATGTTGATTTTGAATTGGTAAATAAAATTGTTGATGTGCTGACCCCAATTAAATTGACAGTAGAAGCAATCTGTAGGCGAGATGCTAATTTATGCACAGCTGATGCCGCTTTGAAATTTCTTATAAAACAACTGTCTAGCAAAAACTCAGCACTTGCCAAAAAAATGAAAACATCCTTAGTGGAACGTATAAAGCAACGACGAAGTGATAATTTAACTGGTGTATTAAATTATTTACAAAATCCACGAATGAATGATGAAAATCAGTTGTTATCGGATTTGGAATGGCATGACTTATTTCCAGTTCCGACACAGGCTATAGTGAGGAAGCAAATAAAGAGTATTGTTAAAAGACTTAATAGTCGAGATGACACAGAAGAAGAAGAAAGGTCAGGATCACAAATAGATGATGAGCTAAGGCCAGAAACCTCCCAACCCCAATTGACATTAAAGGAAAAGTTACAGCTGGAAATTAACAAGAGTATGAAATCCCCAGATCCTGATGTACAAGTACAAAATGAATTGGGGTTGGCAAATAGTATTAGACGTGAAATGAGCCTGTTCGAAAATGGAGGAGTTCGTGGATATCACTTAGAAACAGCATACAAGTATCTATTGTCTATTCCTCCAACCAGCGTTGAACCTGAGCGAGCGTTTTCAGCTGCCGCTTATGTTGGCAATAAACTACGAAGCAGGCTTGGAAGTCAAACATTGGATGCTTTGATATTTCTGCGATTATATTTTCGAAATACTAAATAGTATATTTATGTTGTCTTTTTAATTTCTTGCAAAAGTATAATTTTTTTGTTTTGTCTTTTTTATTTTCTTATTATTATTGTGATTTGTGTTGACTGTTGTGCAAAGACATTATAAAGTTTTTTAATTACTCAAGTTTTTTTTTAATTTGAGCCCAATTAGAAACCACATAGTCTAATCCCGGGATAGGCCCGGGATCCCGGGATTACGGTTCAAAAATCCCGTAATCCCGGGATTGAAAAACATGCTCGGGATTGTATTCTCTAGTTAAACCCTAAAGCCTAAACTTTTCAAATCGGTACATTAGCCTCTGAGATTACTGCGTTCAAACAAACTCTTCAGCTTTAAAATCTTATATATAAAATTCTCGTGTCACTATGTTCGTTCCCGTACTCCTCCGAAACTGCTTGACCGATTCTCATGAAATTTTGTGAGCATATGGAGTAGGTCTGAGAATCGGCCAACATCTATTTTTCATACCCCTGAGTGATAAGGGTTGTCCACCCTTAACATTTTTCTTTAATTACGTGGCTGGGCGGGACGAGGCCGGGCAAGACAAGGATGGGGGCGAAATAAAGTTCGCTGGATCCACTAGTATTAGTATAAATTTATGGGGTTTGAAATGGTTTTCTTCCCTTCATGTCTAACGTTACGGCTTGTCCACAGCGCAAAAGTGGAGAACGCCCACAAAGAGTTCCAGAAGGCGATCGGCGCTGCGTTGGTGTGGTACGTGCCGGAGCGCGGCGTCATCTCAGTCATATCGCGCTGCGAGACGTCGCACAAGCGCGCAGAGATGCTGCAGGAGATGCACTTTAGGTAACCACGCCACAGCGCTCGCTACTTGTTTCACAGTGTCCTGATAAGTTGTGGTTAGTGTTATCTGTTCAATATCTCGTACCAAATGAATGAGTTTGAATTAGTCGTTGGTTAGAGCTTATGTTTTGACGACCTCCGTGGTCGAGTGGCTAGCACGCTGGTTTCAGGCGTCGCCATCTCGTGAGGGTTCGATTCCTGGTCGGGTCAATGTAGAAAATGATCTTTTCTATATTGTCTCGGGTCTGGGTGTTGTGGTACCACCGTCGTTACCGATTTCCATAACACAAGTGCTTTAGCTATTTAGCTTGGGATCAGATCAATGTATGTGATGTTGACAAATATTTATTAATATTTTTTTTTTATGGTGAGACAGAGCCTTATTAAAATTTTACTGACCAAGATGATTTTAATTCATATTTCATGTTAAATGAATGCTTTCTGTCTGTAGTATAAAAAAACATTCTGGGAAAGAGACTGGGTAAGGCAGTTTTAAGAAAGGGGCATTTCGAGAAAGGGACTTTTTAGGAAGTGGTCATTTTGGAAAAAGGATGTTTTGTAACAGAGGGTCATTATGGGAATGGAATTAATGAATTGCTATTTATTTTTGCAGATGGCTCTTGCAGCAATTTTTGTCACACATAAAAATCATAATTATTTTAGTAGAGTTCTTCTTTTTCAGGAATTTAGCCCAAAAGCTGTTATTGCTAAAAAAGACTGAAGAAGCAGCTCGGCAACTTGAATCAACTAAAATCCACAATCAAGGAGGGTAAGTAATTTAAAAAGTTGTTTCCAAACTTTCAAATGGCATAATTATCAAATTTAAATGGGACATGAATGTACAAAGTTTTTTATTTATAATTTCGGAATCATTGGGACGTGAATCAGTGTGTCCACTCCTACTGTACCAGTTTAGAAGGATTGTGAAGTTTTGTATAATTTTGGCCTTTTTTCTATTCACGTATCGATTACTTAAAAAAATGAGGTAGACAATGCAATGTATGTGATGTTGTTACAATTACAATTTGATAATATTTGCGTATGTTAATTTATGACAGCTTTCAAACACGTGTCCTAAATTTCGTAAGTGTATGTTTGTTTGTATATTTGTAACGAAAAAGAGAAGCCATAGCGAAATTATACTTTTTAGTTCAATTAGATATATTTCAACTTAGGGCACAGTGTACGTTTCATCAAAATCGGTCCTGGAGTGTTTGAGTTAAGATAAATAACTAAAAATGAATACACCTTCAATAAACTGATGCTTGATGTTGTAACCTTGAGATGAAGCGTGGCTGACTTTAGTCGGCTCTTACTAGTAGCAATAAGAGCCGATCCATGATCCCCCCCTGCAGCTACACGGACGAGTTCTCTGTGCGCGAGGAGCTGATGGGGCTGGCCATCGGCACGCACGGCGCCAACATCCAGCTGGCGCGCAAGGTGCCCGGCGTCACCAACATCGAGCTCGAGGAGCTCTCCTGCACCTTCAAGATCTGCGGCGAGGTGAGACACATTGTACACATCTTAGCTGGAATTGTCAGTCCAAAACGTACGGTATGATCTGTCAAACGGGAAAGAACAAACCGCTTTTGAACTGTCAAATGAATATGATTGCTTTACACAATTCCACCTCTTATCGTAACATTTTATGATCCTATCAATCAAAAGTGTCACTTACACGCGTATGTTAAGACCTTTTCTTGAAATGCCCTCGACTCTACAGAGGAACACTCGAGGAAAGTTTCGGGGATACCCCGAAATCAGTATTCCAATTCAAAACTATAATTTGTGAGAGTGGAACGTGATGAATAATATAACAACAGTTCGTTACCTTGTTAATAAGCATTAGCTTATTTATTATATTACCATTGAGTAATAAAAGTGAATTTTGTTCTTTGTGATTTAAATTTAGTCTTTTAAACTGAAAACTAGCTATTATTTTGAGGTACATCCAGTAAGGTTGAGTATAGGAAGAGTTGAGGAAAAGTGGTATAGGTTATGTGAAAAATAACTGATTTTTACTAGACTTTATAGTCTACGGTCGATATGTATGGTCAAGGTACAGTCGCCAGCACATCAGATAACCCACTTTTGTTGCAAACTAGGCCTTATCACAACTGCATAATATAACGCAGTGTTTACTTTGACATTTTATTATCCGTACTAAAAAAATAAAATAAAATTATTTGAACGTATGGAAACGGGATGTCAATGAAGTAACAGACAGATGGCTATTTCTAGTAATTTAACTTTTACGTTGCCAACGTCCCGACTATACATACAAGGTTTAACTAAATCAACTGCATTCCTTCTCGGTGGTGACACTGTTGCTAAAATTAAACAACTTTTGTATGGGACCAACATCGAAATCCTATTTTTTTAACTTCTCCATACAAACTAGAATCAGCTGATTGGCACTCAAGTATGAGAATGTAAAATGTTTTTTTGGAATTACCATGTTGGTCCCACACAAAAAGTTGTTGTATTTGAGGGTAAGCATAAGCCTCAAGAGGGAATGCAGTTAATTTTGTTAGACCCTATAGTATTAGTCAAGTACGTAGCCAGCACAAGCCCTATTTTTTTGAAATAACTATGTTGGTCCCATACAAAAAGTTGTTGTATTTGCGTGTCAGAATAAGCCCCAAAAGGGAATGCAGTTAATTTTGTTAGACCCTATAGTATTAGTCAAGTACGTAGCCAGCACAAGCCCGGGCCGGCGAGCGTCGTCTCGCTCGCGGGTCCGGCCGCGCGCCCGCAGACTCACGGGAAGCGGAACGAATGTGCTCATATAAATGTTAGCGCCACAGGGCCGGCGGTCCCAAGGAACGGGCCGTTACGGTAGTATTAGGCGTCCGACAAATACTTCGTAAGACACGATGTGTCTTGATCAATAACTACCTGTGGCCGAAGTGTGAGACAGAGCGAGACGTACTTGATCAAACGCATCGAGCGTGTTAACGTGAATCTATATAGGATTGAAGCAGAGCCGTCTAGTAACCAGGGCTTGAAACCGGTTCAAGATTTACCGGTATTATAACGGTTAAACCGGTTTTATCGTAAAATTCCGTTCCGGAGCGGAACCAAATAAGAGCGATACTGTGAACCTCAATAAACCGGTTAATTCGTAGCCGCTCGCGACGATCGCAACGCTACTTGTTTTTCGTCCGAATTTACTTCAAAAGATGTTAAACTAATTATCAGATGCTTCAGAATTATTTCTATTGCCATTATGTTGTTTAATATTATAATTAAAAGTTACAAAAATAATTTGAAGAAATACCACTGTACGTATCTGATAGGATATATCAACAAAATACGTTTTATTGAATAAAAACAAACGCCAATGCGCTCATCGCACGCAGATCTTAACGAAGTTGAGGTGGTTGTCCTGGCTGAACGATAAGTTAAACCGGTTAATGAAAAATACCCATATTTTTCCGAACCGGTTTAAAAAACCGGTTCAAAGGAACGTAACCTTTTTCAAAAAGTTCCACCTGTATTTTCAAAAAATACCGGTTTCCAAGCCCTGCTATTACACAAACACAATCCTATATAAAATCACTGTTACGCACTCCATGCGTTTGATCGAGTAAGTCACGCTCCGACTCGCACTACAGCCTCTGGTGATCATAATAATTGACGTGTCTTTGTCACTGCGCGGTGAGAAACGTGTGCAGAAATGAACTGTATTGACATAAAATTTACGAACGCAACTTGATGGTCGGAGAAGCTGGAGGAACGTGACAGAAGTGGATAGGTCCATTCTGATTATAACCAGGTAGTAACATAGTTTTATTATTATTATCGAGCTTGAGGTTAGTGATGAGATTGGACAAACAAACCATGAAACGAACATGAAGATAAAAACGAATGTATAAAATTTTGTACTTCTGTTATCTACAAATGTTTTCTGATTCATTACCGGATACCAAGACGCGCCACACTACGCCTTCAAAATAGTGTTTCATTTGTTAAGATTTTTTATATTATTATATGTATGTTGTTAGTGTTTAAGGTGTCTATTGTATGGGCCTTTATTGCCTGCATAGAAAAAATTAGATACTACTAAAGTTGGTGGATATATCGTTAATAAACTAATTAAGGTAGGGCAAACAAGACATTTATTGCCCAATATCAGTGATTGATTGATGATTGCCCTTAAGCCAAACACTAGATGAGATGAACGGACAATCACTTTATTGCGATACCCTTAGTGGGCGATAGCTATATACGTTTATAGGTTTATCGTAATTTAATGTAAAATCTTCAATTTAAAACATAGTTTAATTAATTCTAATTGTCAAAGAAATAACTCTTCTTTAAACTTACAATACAGCATAAAATGTCAATATCTTTATATCCCCAGTCGACGGAAGCGGTCCGAGCGGCGCGCGCGCTGCTCGAGTACGCCGAGGAGTCGATCACGGTGCCGCGCGCGCTGGTCGGCAAGGTCATCGGCAAGAACGGGAAGGTCATACAGGAGATCGTCGACAAGAGCGGCGTCGTGCGCGTGAGTATACGGATGTGAAGGTCACGCGAACACCACACGCTTTGGATTCGGCTCGTTGGATAAAAAAACCGGACAAGTTTGAGTCGAACTCGCATAATAATAGGTCCCCCTAGCCGATTTCGACTACGGTGGCCAGTCACTACGACTAGCCGACTGCGCGGTACATATTAGTGCACAAGTGTGTGCGCTAATACAGGTGCACTCACTATTCCTTTCACTCTGACACGACCGGTGAGAGATCAGGCGCAGGACCAACTGCTTAACATGCTTTTCCGAGGCACTGGGGTGAAACACCGCTAACTTCCAAACTCTGGGTTACCTACCCTAAGAATTTCTAATCAGAAAAACTCGGCTATATTTTTTTGGCCGGACCCGGGGCTCGAACCCGGGACCTCTAGCGCAGCCGTCGCTTTAAAGTGCGACCCTCTTTCTTACTGCTGCGCCACCGAGGCAGTTTTTTTTTTTCGAACTCGCTTACTAAGGGTTCCGTGCCAACTTTAACTGAATTAGAGGTCCACTTATTTCCACTTAGCGGTAATACCACAATGTTTTGTTGACAGCAAATATCTTTGTTTTTCATGGTATTTGTACGAATAGCAAAGTTACGTTTGCGGTTATTGACAGTGTGCTCTATCTCAAAAACTACTATTTCAATCTCATTCAAACCAAGTTTTCGTTGAAAGTGTCAAGACATGTTTTTTTTTTCAAAATATACACTCGCTTAGTTTAAAGTTAGATGGGGGATGCCTATTTCACCACTTTGGACGCGTCTATCTCTCTAACGATAGACTTTTAGAGAAAATCGTTTTTTACTCACCCTACACGTAAAAAAAAAAACATTTAATAAACTGTGGAGATGCTTCTAGCGCAGTGGTAGCAGCGCTTTGGTAATGATAACCGATGTTAAGAATTCTTCATCGCGGTCGTGTTTGGATGGGTGGCCATTCCGGCTACTAAAGCGACGCATATCACGAGCATCTCGCTTCAGAAGACACGTTAAGCAGTTGGTCCCTGCTAGTATCGGTATTAGCTAATTTAAAACTTCATGCACAAAACATATAATTGTACATATGGTGGACTTAATGCCAAAAGCATTCTCTACAAGTCAACTTTTGGTCTGAACAGAGAAAAAATATTAGTAGTCAAGCCTAGTCAAAGGCCTTATGGGCGGCTTGATAACATCTGACATTAATGTTGGTCACTTGCCATACAAAATCATTCTGCATTGACAAGTATAATTTATGGCTTATACCACCTCATATTAATTGTGGTTAGGCTTTTACATTACATTTATAAATACGTGTATATCGAAATCGATATAGTAACCTTAGTTGCAAATTGGGCGTGAGGTTCCTAGAAATTTCACTGTTTTTTATTTTGCTGTAAGTAATAATGTGAGAATAATCCCAAAGACGACTGTGGTGCGTGCTGACGTGTTGGCTTTAATTGTAACAAATTCGCAACATATTCCGTCCCCAGCTTCAACACAGAAATAATAGTGATTGGTGGGACTGACTATGTTGAGAAATCGTCTAGATGTAAGAGAAATTGAGACTGATTGACATGATAAGTTTGTCAGGGGTTTGCATCCATAAATATTTATGCTTTCAACATAGTATTAAGACAATAGCTCCCCAATGAAATGGGTCAGGTCCATCAGTCTTATAATATTTTTAGCATTTGTGAACCAATTGGCAACATTTTTTTCATCAATTATAAACAAATAGCACAATATAAACGCATCTATACTAATTGAGCATGCTTTGAAATTGTTAGGATTGTACGTCATTCGTGACGGAACTATGTTTTCGCTCATGTATTTACACGCACTGCTACTACACAATTAAAACTCTTCGTGTATGTACTTGCTAACTACAAAACGATAAGTGTATTTACTTTAATGTGTTGAAGTTACTCGATAGTAAAGTAAAACAATTGAATTTATTAAATGTTTTCGTAAGGTGTTTGAGTGCGTGCTTTGTGATTACCGCATGAGCGCTTCGCGGGGTATTAGCGGGTAGGGTAGTCGTAAATAATTATAATGGTGAGATTACACCATGTCTTATTAATGACTTCGAATTAATAAGACATGAATCTCTTATTTGTACTAAAATTTATGATTGGAAACTTTTAGATCTACCCAAGTGAGCTCAACCTAAAACCTCCAGTAGACATACCTTCTCACCATAAGAAATCTTTAGTAAGTTCATTGTTATTATAATATAATGATATGACTCCGAATATAACTTCAGACTATGTCTACCACTCTCTACTAGTTCTAAAATAAGTAACATATTATTATTATGAATTTATTGACTAAAGATGATGCATGGATGTCCATGTCATGTAAAAATATTTCTTCTCACGAAAATGATCAATAAACCAGACCAGATAGATAACTAAATGCATCAACTTTATTAGATGTTTCGCTACATATCTAATTATTGTATTTATTTATCATTCGAAGCAATTATATACATTCTAGAAGTAAATCAATAGAATAAGGGATAGTCCAACCTGTGAACTGAAATTGCGTGAACTCGCTCACATCGGTATTCGGATTCGTAACGCATGATTCTTTATTTATTATTTCAACTTTTTTATTAGTCATATCTGCTGTGTTTTTGTATGGCTGTTAATTATTATTATTTCCTTACATTATATTCTATGTTTTTAATTAACTATAGCATGACACGATTAGGTGATTACACAGAAGATGGAAGATACTTGTAGGAACTCATATGTTTGCCCAGAAATAGGACAAAGTAGCCCTTTTTTATTCTGTTTTTGACCGCCGGCAATAGCAAGAACTAAAAAGAGCTCCATGCGGAATTTTGATACGCTATACTTCACATTATTATTTTCTTTGATATTGATACTGGAGAGATCATTTACTCCGTTTTTTCATAGATTTAAGAATAGCGTGTGTAGCAATTTTTGCGGGTCCTTGCATGTTTTAAGCATGATAAATCTGGCGTGTCTGTTGCTAGTGTTCACCGCTTGTTATCGCCCTGAAATAAAATCTCTGACTCATTGTTGAAAGAAACACAAGGAACCGTAAATATTGTACGCACTACTGTGTTCAATTCTCACTATGAACTCGGCTTACTTTTATTGCGCTGCCTGTTTGTCTGTGGAAAGACAAAATTAATTCTGCTCTACTAAAAAGAATTCAATATTATTTTCAATGTAATATGTCCTTTACACATATTAGTTAGGATGTGTTGAAATTAAACACAGTTGATAGCAAATTAAACTGTGTCATTATTAAGGCTTATCGTAAGCTGGTGATGATATAAGCGTGATATCAAAACCTAGTTAAAATAAGCATCACATTTTAAAAAATCTATAAGATCAAATCTGCTAACGAAAAATAGCATTAAGTGTTAATCTCTCTTTAAATTAGAAACTAATGCATTGATTTTGTGCAGTAATTTTGTGGAATTTGCCAGTAAATATCAAGAGAACTGGCAAAATCGCGATTAAATACTTACAGTAATGTTGTTAGGTTTAGTGAGGACTGAAATCGATTAATTAAATGGTGTATGATTTTGTAACAATTTGGGGCTGTGTTTTACTAAATAAGTATTTCCGCTCTTAAGTAATCCTATTTCTATGCTTGACAGAATTGCGTGAAGACGCTTGGGTTCACTTTGTTGAGATACTGTTAGGGTCTTTGTGTTCTTTTTTACATGATCCGTGTAAAATCGCGAAAGTCTTGCGTCTATAGGTAAACTGAGGTATTTTTTGATGTCACTTTTGTTCTCCTTCTATCCTAGTTTATGTACTTTATATTATTATGAATTATAGGTTAATCGTGTACTCCAAGAGAGAAATAAAAATGAAGGCTTAACAAAAGTGACGTTAGAAAGTTATCAGTTTTGCGGGCTACCTATAGTACAAATTATAACCCGGTTATCATAAGAACTGATCTGTCACTATGGGGTGACTCAAAGAAATCTGTGCAAAATTAACTGTTTTTCACACGAAATGGACGAACTCCGGGTGGTTGCAGAGAAAGGGAAGCGGGAGGGGCTTGGAATATTAAATATAATTTAAAAAAATATTGAAAAATCATAAATAACATAATTTTTTTGGACATTTTACAATCAGATCGATAATGACATGTATAATTAAATTATACGTGAAACGTGAACGTGCGTTAATATATGTAAAATTAAATTTATTATATTATTATTTAGTATATAATTATAAATATTTGCATGCTTTTTGTCAATGGCTAAATGAGCGGGACATTTAATTGATTGTAAACCTCCTGTGTACCCTGTTTAAAAGCAAATAAATGAATCTGAATATTTGACAGGTCCATTGTTATGACAACCGGGTAATACATACATATTACTTTATAGTATTTTTGTGTAGTATAACTAGATTGATGAGTATCACAGATGTTTGTCGAATCGCAGGTGAAAGTGGAGGGCGACAACGAGCCGCAGCCGTCGGCGCCGCGCGAGGAGGGCATGGTGCCGTTCGTGTTCGTGGGCACGCGCGAGAACATCGCCAACGCGAAGGTGCTCGTCGAGTACCACGTGGCGCACCTCAAGGTACGATACTTACGCCACTTGTGTATTGTGTTGGAAAAAATAAGTTATTTCTGTTCTGTTCTTTCTGTAAGGTTCTCTGTGATGACCTCCTTTCATATTTGAAGTCCGTTAAAAATTTGCGAGTGAAGGCTGTATTAAAAAGCTAAAAACACATTCGCGCCGCTCTTCTCGCTACGTGTTATTAGCCCAACTCCATGCGAGATATCCTCCTCCATACAACGCATTTTATGGATGGCGCGACTGCTGGTTTTCTAACTGACTAATGAAAAAGGTTCTTTTAGTCATTGCCGGCAGCTCATGCTAATATGTATGTCTTTGATTAACTGTAGCAGGAGCTGGAAAAATTAAATAACTTCCAAATTGTAACAAAAGGCTTAACGAATCCGTAAACCTTGCATTCAGTACGTCAATCCAAATCGTATGAAAAAAAGTAATCGTTGAGAAACAAATTTTATTTTTAGGCATATATTTTTAATAGTTACTTATTTTTAAGCCGCAATGTATGGTCGCGCGCGGAAGCGCTCAGGCGTCGCGACGCGCGCGCACACAAGGGATTAAAAAAAATAAAAAAAAGTTTTTTTTTCAACTTTGACTGTCAATTGTCAATATAATCGTATAAATAGGGAAATAAAGCCTTTTGTTACACCGTGTATATTTTTATAAGGTTACAATATTTTGGAAGTTATTTTATTTTGAATCACACAGACGACTGAAGATACTTATCTAACTTTAGGGGCTCACATGTCAGCTCAGTAATAGTAAAGTCCGTTTTTCTTTGCTAGTCCAAAAACGTAAACAAACTTTTTAAAAACTTTTAAAATAATATCAGTGAATAAAATAAATTAACTATTTGATTTAGGGCCGATTTTTCAATGGTCAGATAAAACTTATCAGACTGATAAATTATAAAGCGACAGATTTTTAAAATGACAAATATATGATTTCTGACAGTTGGTTGACATATTTGAATTAGCCATATTGTATTTTGTTTGACGAATATTTCTTATCTGGTTATTGAAAAATCAGCCCTTAAAAATATCTTAGTATTTAAGGCTGAATTACTAATAAAACTAGTGAGTTTTATATTTATCTTATTTTAAAATTAATAATTTCGTCAAAAAGAAATGTCAAGATTGCTTACAATATTCGACTGGCAAAGTAAAACGGATTGTCCACGCTCTCACCTCGTGTCGCACTATTGCAGGAGGTGGAGCAGCTGCGCGCGGAGAAGCTGGAGATCGACCAGCAGCTGCGCGTCGTGATGAGCGGCAACTCGGGCTCGTTCCCGCCCGCGCGCGGCGCGCCCGCTTCCCGGGCGAGGCGAGCCCGGCCCCCGCCCACGCGGTACCCGCCGGGTGAATATCATATATATAATTCTTCTGTGAAGTATGTCGCTGAACTTCTCTCAAACGACTGGACCGATTTTTATGAAATTTTTTGTGTGTGTTCAAGGGGATCTGCAAATGGTTTAGATTCACAATTTCTTTTTTTAAATTTTCAAATTAAAGACGTGTAGAGAGGACAACGTCTGTCGGGTCCGCTAGTCTTATATATAAAACTAGCGAACCCTTTAAAAAGGAGCTACTTTAATGAAAAAGCTGACTCAAAAGGGAGAAGCGCCTTACTCGAGAGACATCTCATCTGTTTATAGTCGAAAAGACTGATTGCAGGATGAAAATTTTTAAAAAAAAATAGCGAACCCAGCGAACTTTGCTTCACCCCTAGCACCGTCCCGCCCGGTACCGTCTCGCCCAGCCTCGTAATTTTAAAAGTTAAGAAAAACACTATAATTGATCAGTTATCGAGCAAGATGGAAAATGATCAAATTACTAAAATGGCTATTATAAAATAGGGGTTGGTGATAAAAAAGTCAAAATTTACAGTTGGATGTTTTTTTCTAATGCCACATTATAAAAAAATAAAAGCAATAAAATAAAATAATGGTGAACCACCCTTATCACTTACGGGTATGAAAAATAGATAGTATATCTTATATATTAAATTCTCGTGTCACAATGTTCGTTCCCGTACTCCTCCGAAACGGCTTTACCGATTCTTATCAAATTTTTTATGCGTATTCAGTAGGTCTGAGAATCGGCTACTATCTATTTTCCATACCCTTAAGTGATAAGGGTTGTTCACCCTTAAAAAAAAAATTGGTCAAAATTTTTCGTTATTTTTTTTTAATAATGTGGCATTAAAAAAAACATACTATCCTAATTTTTTTATTTTTTTTATCACCATAGGGGTTGGTGGGGATGGTTAGCCATTTTAGTAATTTAAGGGCGAAACAAAATTTGCTGGGAATGCTTAACTTTTAAAATAACGGGACTCTGCGGAACGGGGCTGGGGCGGGACGGGGCTGGGGGCGAAACAAAGTTCGCTGGGTCCGCTAGTATCTTATATATAAAAACTAGCGGACCCAGCGATGGAGAGGGCTATGCTGGGTGTTTCTCTACGGGATCGAATCAGAAATGAGGAGATACGTAGAAGAACTAAGGTAACGGACATAGCCTTGAGAATCAGTAAGCTCAAGTGGCAGTAGGCAGGGGCACATAGCGCGAAGAACTGATGGCCGTTGGGGCAGAAAAGTTTTATACTGGAGACCCTTCAACTAAAGACGCAACGTAGGACATCCACCAACAAGATGGAGCCTGAAGCCTGTCCATCTTGAGCTTACTGATTCTCAAGGCTATGTCCGTTACCTTAGTTCTTCTACGTATCTCCTCATTTCTGATTCGATCCCGTAGAGAAACACCCAGCAATGACCCCTCCATCGCTCGTTGTGTGATTTTGAGCTTCTTTATAAGGGTGACGTAGATAAGTTTTAAAATCGTAAGGTTGCTGTTTTAAAAAATGATATTTTCTTTGTTAAAGAAAAAAAAATAATGAAAAAATTATAGTATCCTGTTTCTATGATGTATACACAAAGACACAGAATATTATCACTATATGTGATTGTTAAAAATGATTTAACGTTAATACAATACTAGCGGACCCAGCGAACGTTGTTTCGCCCCCATCTCTCATCTCGCCTCGGCCAGCCCCGTTATTTTAAATAGTAAGCGGTCCCAGCGAATATTGTTTCACCCCGGCCCCGTCCCGCCCCAGCCCTGGTCCATCGAACGGGATAAAAAGTATCGTATATCCTTCCCCTGGTCCTAAGCTACCTCCTTACTAATTCTCAGCCAAATCGGTTGAGCCGTTTTTGAATCATAAATAGTGTAACTAACACGACTTTCTTTTATAAAAATTAATGGTGTGTTACTTTGATTTTATGATTCCGGTTTCATTTTAACGTAGTCTTTCGTCTAATTGTTATTAATTTAGGGTGCAATGTCATCATTAGACGCAACCGTTGGTACTGGACCCAAAAAATATCTCTTTTGTTTTGTTGATTTGTGCAAAGTGTATTTGTTTAACGTTATAGAATATAATGTACTGTGTGTATTTTAGGCGCGCGCCGCATGACGCCCGAGGTGGGAGAGGAACGCGGAGACGGCGGGTACCGGCCGCGAGGGCCGAGGCCGCAGCGCGCTAACAGGTATGTAAAATATAAGTACTGACTGAACACACAGAGAACCACTCCGATTTGCGGTCAGGTTTAATGGTAATTTTTGTAATCATGTTTTTCTTTGATTTTATAACTATGAACAAAATTACATATGGATTGTAACTTTTTTGAAGTGAAAACTTCTTTAGCGTTGAACACTTGTGGGATGGCTAAAAACTGTGAAACTCGCGTCAGGACACGTGGGCTGATCGAAAAATCATAAGATTGTTGGAAAGTGGTGTTGTAACATCGAAATCGATTAATCGAACAATCGATGGTCGATATTTTTTAATCGATTATAAGGTTATGGATTAATTAAAAAATCGATTTTTTGAAATTTTTTATAAAAAGTTTTTTTTTTTTTAAGTATGAAAAAATTGAAAAGAATTAGAAAATAAAAAGTCATCGTAGAGGTTATTATACACGTGTGTGAGTTTAAAAAACGAGCGAAGCGAGTTTTTTAAAAGTATCGCACGAATGTATAAATAATAATAAATAAATATCCTTTGGACATTCCTACACATCGCCATCTAGTCCCAAAGTAAGCTACTTAAAGCTTGTGTTATGGGTGCCAGACAACGGATATAATACTTAAATACTTTTTGTTTGTAAATACATACATGATATACATAGAAAATACCCAGACCAATACAAACAGACATGTTCATGCACACAAATGTTTGTATTGTGCGGGGATCGAACCCGCACCCGCTGCGTAGTAGGCGATTTCTCGACCACTACACCAGACGGGTCGTCTGCAGTGGCGGCTGTACCTTAAGTGCGCTCGTGCGCTGAACCACCAATACAAAAGATTTAAAAATTACAAAATATTAAAAACTTCATCTTTATTTTTAAATTACCATTTTTATAGTTATTTTTAAACATACAAAACGTATACGAGGGTCAAACTGAAAGTTCTTAGAAAATCAAAAACTGATTACATTAGCCAGTTATAGTTTTATTATATCTTTTCAAAATATTGTCCATTGACGTCAATACACCGCTGCATGCGATGGAACCACTGTGAAAAGCACTTTGCCCACTCGTCCTTAGGGGTCTCTTCAATGGCATCGCGATACGCAGCCACCGCTTCTTCAGCATTCATAAACCGCTTTCCTTTAAGTTTTTCTTTAATTTTTGGAAATAAATAAAAATCACAAGGCGCGAGGTCGGGGCTATACGGCGGGTGACCCAGTAATTCAACGTTTGATGTCGCCAAATAGTCGATCGTTCGCTTGGCGGTGTGCGACGAGGCGTTGTCGTGGTGAAGGAGGATCCTACTGCGAGGTCGTTTCTCTCGAACTTTTTCCAAGACAAGTGGCAAACAATTGGTAGTGTACCATTCTGCAGAAACTGTTTTTTGATCCTCTAACACAATTGTTGCGAAATGACCTATCCTTCCAAAGAACGAGGCCACCATTTTTTTCCCCGCACTTCGATCTCTCTTCACTTTAGTTGGCAACTCCTCGAAAGGAAACACCCACTGAGCAGATTGTCTTTTGGTTTCAAGATCATAACAGTAAATCCAGCTTTCGTCACCTGTTAGTATGTCGAACACAGCATTTGATTCACCTCCGTTAAATCTTTCAATCATTTTACGGCACCAATCCACACGATGGAGTTTTTGAGCCTTAGTCAAATTATGAGGTATCCACCGGGCGCAAAGCTTCCTGACCGCTAAATGTTCGTGGAGGATTTTGTGCACTTGACTCATACCGATGCCTAAGCTTGTCCGAATCTGCTGATAGGTCACTCTTTTGTCAGTCTCTATCATACGCCGCACAACAAAGATGTTATTTTCAGTCGTCGCCGTAGAAGGCCGTCCCTCACGTACATCATCAGTGAGATTAGTGCGACCACGTTTAAACTCATTAAACCAGTTGTAAACAGTCGCACGAGATGGGGCTTCATCGTGAAAGGCAAATCGTAGTCAATCATAACTTTCTTGTTGACTTAAATGACATCGAAAGTCATAAAAAATCATTGCACGAAAATTTTCTCGTGTTAAATTCATGTTGACGTGACATAGACAATTTTCAATTTGCCGCCAAATCGTAAAACAAATGACAAATGAATGAAATATATACTCAGTAATATTGGCAAAGAGTTCTATTTTCAAATTTTAGAATATTTTTTTTATTATATTGTTTATAAGTGGCCAGTTCTAAGAACTTTCAGTTTGACCCTCGTAAAAGATTAAATCTCCAATTATGGTAAAACAGTTTGAGCGCTTTACTAAACTATTAAGACTTATTTTCCTGTAAAGACAAATTCTCGTACGCTTCGGCGAGTGCACGAGGACTGCTAAATAACTTGTAGGAGATACGAGTTAATACGCCTGACGCGTGAAACAAAAGATAGTCCATAGAAATGTACCGAGTAATGAGTGGGTTCTCGAGCGCCGCACGTGCGAACCGAGGATTGCCGAGAGCACCCAATGTTTGACGAAGTAGCCGGCCGGCTGGGCGCGAGACGACGACGGCAGCCATGATTGACATCTCGTTATCAGACTACCAGTATAGTTTCACTGTATATTTTACGCATTAATTATTGTTTATTTATATTACCGTAATTGTTTTTAGTTTTTGTTTCGATTTTCTTAAAGTGCACTACCAGTTCGATAACCGACCAGCCGCCACTGGTCGTCTGTATAATACCTAGTTATGTGCAGTTTCATACACTACATTATCTACTCTCATTGAACACGCACATATCAAATAAAAGATAAAGATTTCCATGCTAAAAAGTCTTGATAACATTTATCGTATAATTTTCTTGATTTTACTGGTAGTAGATTAAGACAGACTGCTGTGGCAGTCTCTAAAATGTCGGGCGGCGTCAAATTTTCTGCATTTTCACTATCAGACATTTTAATAAACACTAATAATTATCTACCGAAACACAAACGTACTATTACGCCAAAATTCCCGTTATCACCGCGCATGCGCTAAAGCGCGCGCAGCCACAGATAAAAAATTAAATAGATGTATCTATGAACTGTAATCTGTATCCTAATGAAAAAAAAAATATTATAACATTATTTTGTTAGAGAAATAGTGTCATAATTTTTTTTTCAACACACTTGCTCAAAATGACGTTTTTATTCCACCGATTTTTGGCACATAATCATAGATATTAAACACGCGTGCTTTTTCTGTATATTATTGCGCTAGTGCCTTTTGTTTATTAACCCGACCAATTTACATTTTGTGTCCTAGTACCAAGTAGTAAGTAAGAAGATGAAGCGATATAATTTAGTCGGGTTATAACTTACACAACAAACAGTATTTATGCGAAAAATAACAGTACCTATCTACATATTTATTTCAATAGATGGTAAATCCAGATTTATTACTAAAAAATAACTCAAATTCGTTTAACATTTTCTATGATCTGTGTTTTAAACATGAATTATTACTTTTTTAATCTTGGCTTTTGGCCGATCTAGTTCGCGCCTAAGCCTTGCGCGCGCATCGGAATCGCGGCAAGAAAAAAAAACAACGCGCCATTTTTTCGTAAATAATAATTTCGGCTGTGACGAAGTTTGGATAAATTATGAAGTTTAATATTAATGAAAATGTCTACTTCAAGTAAAGAAAATGAAGAAAGCCTATTATTAACTCCGCCGGACATACGTAACGAGGCGAAAAACGCGTGCGAAAGTCTTTGCCATCAAAATCGAGTGATATGTATTTTTACTAACTGTTTTAATAATTACAAACTTAGTAAATGAAGAGTCTTGTTTTTTCCTCGCAAGTGTGTTGAAAAACGTCGTATGAAACACGTGTGCCTGTGACCATAATATACGCGGCTTCCTTATGGCGCACTCGCATTCGCTCGTGCGCACACAATATCGCCTAGTATATAATGGTCAACTTAGCACACTTGTATCATAATGTACTATTAAAAATTTCATTTCGATATAATATTTATAAAGTACGTCTATATAAACTCGTTTTGAGTTTTGTATTTTGAATTTAACGATATGAGAGTAGATAAAAAATATTTCGATATGCTAGAGCTTATTATTTCTCTAAATAAATACGTATTTTACATACTTGTGAATCTTTATTCGACGTTTCTCTAAAACTCAGTTTTTATTTATTACGATTTACTAATTGTGATGCGATTGTGTCCAATACAATATAAATTTGTGTCTCCAGGTCGAGCGAGCGCGGTGAACGCGGTGAACGCGGCGAGCGCGGCGAGCGGCGCGGCGGCGGGGGCGAGGAGCGGCGCGTGCCGCTGGAGAACGGCCGGCCGCCGCCGCGCGCGCCGCACGCGCAGCCGCCGCACGCGCCGCACGCGCAGCAAGCGCAGCACGCGCCCAGCGCGCCGCACGCGCCAAGAGCCAACGTGAGTACCACTATATAAGTCTGATGAACTTTAACATTTTGTTTATACAGGATGTTGTTTTGGTCAGCGACGAGCGACTCGGGAGTGGCTGTACAAACGATACTGATGCCAAAAATATATTAGGGAAAAAACCCACAAAATCAATTTATTGATGCGATACAGCGATCGAGTCAACGAGTCAAAACTACTGTCACCAGGTAGCCTCTTCGTAGCTTAGTAGCTACGGCGTAGTATTTCGTAGATTCGCGGTAGCTACGCGCGAAGGTGCGATTTTCTCCATTCGTTTTGTATTTTTTTTTTAATTTTGTGAAGAGGTTTTCTTGTACTAAACTTGATTAGATTTTTTTTTAAATTTAGACTAATTATAACTCATATTATCATACCTGAGTCAGATGTCACTGACCAAAACAACACCCTATATTTACTACAGATGCACCGAATAGTACTTTTGCCGAGTACCTAGTTTTACTCGGTTCATATTTTTCCAACCGAGTACTCGGCCACGTAACTCTGTTTAAAATAAAATTCCTGTAAACAAAACCAAACGGGTTCGCGCAGAATTAGCTAGAGCGCGATGATACTAAAAGCCCTATTATTTTAGAATAAGCTGACAAAAGACAAAGAGTCCTTTCAAGTGGTGAGCAGGGCACGAAACAAAATATCTAGAACTGGCACTTGAATGTTGTGTATACTTATAACCGTCGTAGTATTAAGGGGCCATTCATTAATCACGTGAGGCTCAAAAGGGGAGGGAAGTGGTACGGAAAACATCACGAAGGGGGAGGCATTCGATAACAGGCTGGCACTCGGTTCGTCTTATCACCTCGGTTCAAATCGAACGATATCTATACTAATATTATAAAGCTGAAGAGTTTGTTTGTTTGTTTGTTTGTTTGTTTGTTTGTTTGTTTGTTTGAACGCGCTAATCTCAAAAACTACTGGCCCGATTTGAAAAATTTTTTTTACGTTGGATAGTCCATTTATCGAGGAAGGCTTAAGGCTATATAACATAAAGATACAACTTATAAGACCACAGCAGAAATGAAAAATGTTGCGAAAACGGGAGAAAGATATTCCTTTTAAGAGCTTCCGCTGCATACGCTGCGGAAACCGCTTAAGTTACACAAAAATCATGTATGACAGGATTGTTCAGCATTAAGAGTTCTATAATAAAGTCCGCGACAGCATATATCTATCTTTTATGGTTGACTTACTACAACCTTTTTTATGTTAATAAATTTGTAAAAAAAAATGCATTATTTTTAGAGGTGTATTATACAGACAGGTATTTATTCTTATCAAAATAAATACATTAATCATCACGAGCATTTCATTTAGAACCAAGTTGCCCTTTATATCATTTGATTTCAATAAATATCTTAGGAGCTATCACAGTTTTAACATAACTCCGCACCAAAATAATGTTCGCAGCTTAAGTACGTGCGCTTGCGCTAATATATTATAAAGCTGAAGAGTTTGTTTGTTTGAACACGTTTATTTCAGGAACTGCTAGACCGATTTGAAAAAATATTTCTGTGTTGGATAGCTTATTTATCGAGAAAGGCTTTAGGATATAAAAAATGACGCTGCGACGGGAGGGGAGGAAGCAAACTCAAAACGCGCGGACGAAGTCGCGGGGGACCGCTAGTATAAAAATAAGCGACAACTCTCGACTTTCAAAAAGGAGAAATTCGCGACTTAAGAGACAAAAACAGTTATAATTCGATCGGAGACCCTCCGACTAAAAACGCGACGTGGCACGTCTCGAAAAATCTAAATTTTTCTCGTTCTGGAAAGTCCGCTTAATTTATGGCTGGAATTCCTTCTGATTAAAAGTTGACGTTGAAGTAATTGTAGAACCGACTACCACTGCTACTTGAAAAAAATACAGTTTAAAGTATGATATGCCTATTGACACTAATAAATACATGACATAAACATTTTAACTATAGTAATTCAAACACTCGCTTCCTCTGCGGTCTTGAATCATCATAGCGGTAGAGAGTGAACCGTGCACGCACGCACTTATCGATAACTGCCATTCCAGGAAATCCGTGCATCGGCCCGGCTGATAATAATTGTTTCGAACACCCAATTATGTTTTTAATGTAGTAATTAGAGTTTAAGGTAACGAGATTATTCTGATTCTGATTGTGGTAATTAGAATACCTATTGTATTTACACGTATTTTTTTCATATTCAGTTTTTATATTATTGTGATATTCCAATTTTTATTGAAAATGTAATAAATGTTTTTTTTGTCTGTCCATATCTTTTATAACAGAAATAAATATTTATAGTCTTAATATCAACACTACACTGGTGCAACACTCCGCCTCTCCATAAGGCCTGTAGGTGTGAAAGAGATATAAGTATGCGCTGTCGCAGTCCCTTGTTTTATTGTCGCAGATGAAGCTAGTGCTGGATATAACAATAATTATAACAAATAGCTTTCATATGTCAGATACACTGATTTAATTGGTTTGGTTTATTATTTTGCCCTCTATGAGACCCATTTGCATATTACGATATAGCAGCGATATAGTCGCGATGCAGCATCGATGCAGTCGCATATTGTCATCCTTTACACACTTCCGCTACTTTAGGCATTGATACAGTCGTGCGTTAGTATCGATGTAGTAGCGAAGCAGAAGATGGAAATTGATAAATGTATCTTTGGCGACTGTATCGATACTAACGCGCTACAGCATAAGCTAAACTTTGCAGTGTATAAGATAAGATTACACTTTATGGTACATCAGATAAGTTAATAACAAATTATTTTCAAGGAAATGTACAATTTAGGCGGCGGTTATATAAGGGGTCTTAATCAAACAAAAATAATAATATTTGTTGTCAGTTTTTAATAGTTGAATGGTGCTATAGCAAATTGTTGTGTCCCTCAGAGCGGTCGGCGGCGCGACGACCGGCGAAGGCAGACCGACGATGACAGCTCCGTGCTCGACAGCCAAGACGTGTCCAGCGCTGACAGGGGTATGTAAAACTGTTATTATACTCGCACGAACTAGCAGTAGGCCTACTACGGAAAACGATATCCGTCAATCCGAAAAATGATATCCTTCAATCCGAAATAACGATGATAGTATTGACGGATTTCGGTTTTCTCAGTCAGCACTAGTAGTAGCTCTACCATGTTAAAGTCCGTTTTTCGTTTGCTTGGCGAATATTGATTACGTTTATAACTTTCAAATAATATCGGTTTAATAAGATTTCAGTTTTCAACAATAAATTACGTATGTGTATGTAGGTTGTCAGCGTTTATCATTTTATTAAATTAATGATATCATATTTGGTTCTGAAGTTTACGCGAATACTACTCATTGAAATGAAGAACTTTACGGATTTATTTCGCGCACATTTTATTACAATTATATGCCATGCGATGTGAATGCTTTACAGCTACCGTGGTCACGGGCAAGTCTAAGGTGTTATTTTTGAAACGTAAGACATATAGTTTTAATAAAATGTGCGTGAAATAAATCCGTAATGTCTTTCATTTCAATAAATATCATTAAAAGGAATGTCAAGTTTGCTAACGATATTCGCCAAATAAAGAAAAACTGACTTAAACATGTTTGTTTCGCCTTCCATGACAACCATAAGAGACACATAAGGACTGCTAGAGTCGACATTGTGTAAAATACGTTGAAGATTCGGAACAGGCCCTGTAACTGTGTGACTGACTTGTGACTACATCTGTGATTAAGGAACGATATTTCCTCTTAAAAATAAACGAATTCTTTGAAAACTTTACGGACAGTAGTAGAAGTTCAAAAATAGTGAACTATCTCATTGACAAATAATTTGTTTTCCTAGTTGGGCTCTTGATGCCGATCCGAGGCAATTCACCTGTCAACGAGCCAGCTACAGATTGCGTGACTCCAGAACTCGAAACCACTAACGCCACGGTTCTAGACGTTGTTCTTGGTCACGCTGCACTGGTTTGAGTGAGATGATGGACAGACTTTAGATTTCATTCATTATTATCATCCTAAGGACGTCCACTGCTAAACATAGGCCTCCCAGCGACCGACCCCAAGTGGTCTGCATCCAGTTTGACCCTGCGACCTTAACAAGGTCGTCTATCCATTTTTTCAGTGGACGTCTGCTGCGTCTTTGGTCGAAGGGTCTCCAATCTAGAACTTTTCTGCCCTAACGGCCATTAGTTCTTCGCGTTATGTTCCCTGCCCATTGCCACTTGAGCTTACTGATTTTTTAGTGCTATGTTCTTTACCTTATTTCATCTATGTATCTCCTCATTTCTGATTTAATCTCGTAGAACTCCCTGGGAGAGGTCTTTAAGAAAATCAACATATTAACTGTGGCTTCTCAATACATTTTTGACAATATAATGTACGTCCGTAAAAATTTAGATTATTTCATGAAGAAGAGCGACATTCACTCATATAACACAAGAAATAAACACAAGCTTGTCGTTCCTAACTTCAGATTAGTTAAAACTAGTAATTCGTTCATGGGAAATTGTATAAAATTCTTTAATAATATACCACACAATCTTGTCGAATTGCCGGTTGATAAATTTAAGAAACACGTTAAAAACACGCTTATGTCTAAAGGCTATTATAAGGTTCAAGACTATCTGAACGACACGAATGTGTGGGCTGTCCAGCCTGCACCGACTGATGTACTTACTTTTGATGATTTTGATTTTACGGCAGCTAGTGGTGACTGAGTTTGTTCCGGCGTTTCTTCTCAGCACTTGCCTAATTGTCTGTGTTCTGTCTCGAAGCGCTGGTAGGGCCCAAAAGATAAGGAGACATGATTCGGCCCCTTCAGGGCACAATTATTTTTATTTTATTTTTCACTGTACATTTGACGTTCATAAGTGGCATATTGTGTCCTAAATTGAATAAATATTTTTTGATTTGATTTGATTTGATTTGTAGAGAAATACCTAGTAATTTTCATCGCTCGTTCTGTGCTCTTGGACCTTATAAAGAAGCTCAAAGCTCAACGTTTAGAGACCACGTTTCGGATCTGTATGTCTGTGTCTCTGGTAACACACACTGGTTGAAGACTTTCGTCTTCAGACACTGAGGTGATTGAGATGAGACGACGCTCTTGTGCAACTTCCCGAACGCTGACTTCATTCACCTTACCCAAAATAACAGGATAAACAGTGCACAGATTTACGTCGACAGACTTCTACTGATAAAGATTGATTCTTTGACACCTTTCAATATCCCGGGCATTGTGAAATGTGTTGTTTTGAATAATTGATTCATTTTGGTGCTGCATGCTTGACTGTTAATTTTATTTATGCACAAGTCAATTTTTGTAAACTTATTTAAATCTTGAATTCTTAAAAGAAACAATTCAAAATGCATCAATTAAATATTAAGGTCATCTATTTACATTTACGTTTCTATATTTTAAAATGACATGTTTAGTCGCGTAACATTAAAATCTGAAAATATTACTGAATGTGCTAGTTAAAATGTAGTGTGTAGTGCTCTATTGAACTATTATATAAGTGGTATTTTATAATTATGCATTGTACTTGTATGTTATGTTTGTTTGTGCCATCGTTTTACATTTTAATTAGTACATTAAGTTGTAGCAGGACGAATGGGATGTTTCTGTTTTTCCTACTTATCATTTTTATGGATTAGATAATGGTGACTAGTCGTTTGCTATTGATATGGAACTGAACTTACTTTTGCGCCGAGGTGTTTACCCTTATCAGCATAATGATTTGCTAATATAAAGGTGGTGGCTTTATAATAAATTATTACTCCTATTTTATTACTTTGCCTCCTTTGTTAACGGGAAGTAAATTTAGTTTAGATCGATGGGTTTTTTGATTGAAGGACAAATTTCGTTGCGTGGTACTAACTAAAAAACTTAAATAATTTAAAGAAAGAAATATGTATTTATTTACCGTAAACACGTGTACAGTTGCTTAGTAGTTACAAACACAGTACCAATATATTTACTGGTACAAGTTAGTTTCGATTTGCCTTGCAGTAATTTATTTAAATATAAATATTATTTAATTTTAAGAGGCATATACATTTTGGTAAAGTGAATTCCCGCTAACCAGGTTACGCTTGAGAAAGGAGCAACCGGAAAATTGAAATGAAACCGCTAAGAAAATTATAAGCAAAAACCATTTCGGTCAATCTTTACTACACCTGTTTGGTGCACTTACGCAAACGAACAATTCAGCATTTTATTGGCCTACTTTTTGGTCGCCCGTGTAAAATGAACGTAAAGTAATTTAGTACGTAACTAGCTACCATCCACGACGCGTGTTCAAATCTTTATTGGACCAATAAATTTCCCATACAAAAGACTACTCAATAACACGTAAACAAAAAAAGATCCGCTAGCTAAGTACAAAGTAAACAGACAAAAATTAAAAAAATATATTCAAATATTGTTTATTCAATTTAGGACACAATATGCCACTTATGAAAGTCAAATGTACAGTGAAAAATAAATAAAAATAAATGTGCCCTGAAGGGGCCGAATCATGTCTCCTTATCTTTTGGGACAACTTACAACACCACCTTATTCACGCATTTACGGCATTGACGCTCGAGCTCCTCGGATAGCGAACGGCTAGTCTCTGTAGTGGTGGCCGCGCGGCTAGCCAGCGGCGGGTGGGCATGCATGTGTGTTTGCCGCAGAGTCGGCCACGTCGGACGAGGGCCGCGGCGCGGGCGAGGCGGCCGCGCGGCGCCGGCGCAGGAGGAAGACAGGTAACCAGCTCGCGGCAACCACCACTCCGTAAGGCGCCGGTGCACATGCCTGTAGTAGTCCCTCTAGCCGATTGCGACTATGGTGGCCAGTCGCGACGACTAACTCACTGCGCGGGACATACAGCATGTTGTTTTGGTCAGCGACGAGCGACTCAGGGGTTGCTATACAAACGATACTGACGCCTAAAATATTAAAAAAAATTTTTTTTTTGAAATTGAATAAAATCCCACAAAATCATATGGTTTAGAATGTTTTCAATGTTGTTGTTGTTTAAGTCCCGCCCGTGCGCAAATTTTTGGTTTTTTATTTCATATTTCATCTTTACGAATACCACAAAATCATTTTTTTTATCCGGTACAGCGATCAAGTAAAAACCACCAACACCAGGTAGCCTCTTCGTAGCTTACTAGCTAGTAATATTTCGTAGATAAGCGCTACCTACGCGCTAGGGTGCGAGTTTTCCCATTCGTTTTGTATTTTTTTTTTAATGTTGTGAAGAGGTTTTCTTGTATAATACTTTTTAGAGAATTTAAAGTTTTTTTTAGAATAAGCATAACTCATATTATCATCCCTGAGTTGGATGTCACTGACCAAAACAACACCCTGCATATTTTGAGACAATACTCCACACTATGTTCAACCAATGACTCGTGGCAGTCGGAGCCATAAATCACTTTTATCGATGATACAAAATGCATGTGATTGAGCGATGCACAAACATAGGCTCATTATGGTATTGATCGTAGGTTTTACTGATGATTGCTATAATTATTGCGCGACACACTATTGGCGGACTACAAAAAGCAATTGAACCAAAGTTATTCCAATGAAATATTGCATTATCAATTTATTCTATTCAATAACTTGAATCTATTGTGTCGACTTTTACTCATTAATTTAATATAATGCCGAAATTGCAAGAGAAGTCCGCCGACATTGTAAATTTTCGTCTGTATGAGCGCTGTCAACGATTGTGGTTCCCCCACCACCTATTTCGCACGCAGCGTATATTTACTTAATTAAATATCATGTATTGAGGGTAGTTATAAATACAATGGATAAAAGATTACCCTCGAATTGAGTGATTGGCACTGTATCTTTGTGACGTCATCCATAAATAGTGCAAGTGCATAGTGCGAGGGAGAACGACGTGCGCTGTCTTTATTGCACGCTTTATTGCCCCACGTGTCACGAGTCTTATGGTTTAGTATAACATACCAATACTTAGCTGAACTAAATTATAATTTAGCCGCTCAGTTATTGCTTTTAACGTGTGAAAACGTTACAAAATATGTAATAAGAATGTCAAACGTCCCGACTTTGACCTTTTCCTATGTTTTCTGTTAAAATTGAAAATGACATAAAAGCTTTTTTGAGTGGCTAAAAAAATCAATTAAATATACATTGAACGAATGCTCATAAAAACTTAGCAATATTACACAATCTGAGGTGGAATTGTGTAAAGCAATCGAATTCATTTGACAGATCATGACGTACGGTATGATCTGTCAAACGCTTTGTTTTTTGCCGTTTGACAAATCATACCGTACGTTTTTTACTGTCAAATGAATAGAATTGCTTTCCACAATCACACCTCTGACCAATAATAACTCGCATAAACTGACCAATACCCCACATTAATTAATCAATAAACCTACCTACCACCTACCTTACAATAACTGACCTTTACACCTAACTCGCATAATACACCTTCACACGAACTCGACAAATACCTCTGTCATCCGCCACACGCCATACCCTTATATACCGAGCTCATTCATAATTTATTTTAAAGAAAGTAAATTGCAATTGCTTTCTCAACGACAGATATGGCCGCATTCATGAGCCGCAGCTTACTTACTTACCTCACAAATGTTTGAATATGACTGCTACATTTTGTAAATAAGTTTGATAACTTGCTGCTTTTATGATTCGTTCATCAAAGTAAATGTTATTAGTGTACGGACAACGGCACGTACCACATGTACCATCTTACGAACCACTTGTGACTTGAAATATAAACACTGCGGTATCTTATACAGTTGTAATAAGGGCTAGCTTGCAACAAAAGTGGGTAACCTGATGTGCTGTTGTCTGTACGTTATCAATGTGAACTAAAATCAGTGTATGTTTTTATGTTGTGTTCCTTTAATATTTTATTTTAATATTATAATATTTACCACATAAAATGTCTTGGTTTTGTAATCTGTATTTTTTTTCATTTTCGTGTATCTAATGAAATGCCGTATTTTGTGTTATACCTATAATTGAATGAAGGTTTCAGTGTGTACACCTACTCATTTTCTATATCTTTTACTGTCCTCAAATAGGATGCATGACAGTAACTTTCTGTTTTGCATTGATCGCTTCTAGATATAAAACCGTAGTTTCATAATAATTATGCATGTTCGTGTCACATGACGTAAGATTTTCAGATTTGTTCCTAATAGTGTATAATAATATCACTAGTGTGCGCGACTGAACTCATCGCACTGCGGCTTGACTAAACACAGATCATCTGCGGTATTATAGTTATGAATCGGCTGCCTTTCAAATGTTTTATATTCGACCGATAGATTGTTTCAGCGTGCAGGTTGTTCACCGTCTCTCTAATTTAACACTTGTTTGAATTTGATAATCATTGCTTTCATAGTGTTGTTGTGCCTCAGATTTTATGACCACGAAACAATAGATATTCATAAGGCAAACAATCCGTCCGTCGAATATTGTCTCATTTTGCCGCCGATCACAAAGTATAGAAAGGCAGCCGGAGAACTTGAGATGTACTCTTAAATATTCATTTTCTGTGGACTGTTTTCCCAGGACCCCCCAAAAACGACGGCTAACTAGAATTGGTGGAATGTTCCAGGAGGCGGGTGGAAGAACGGCGTGAGCGGGTCGGGCTCGGGCCCGGGCGGGGAGGGCGCGGCGGGCGGGGCCGGGGCCGGGGCGGAGCGGCGCGCGGGGCCGGGCAAGGCGCGGCGCGAGGCGAGCAAGCCCAAGGCGGAGCTGGTGAACGGCACGGCGTAAGGCCGCCGGCGCAGCGCCGCTGGACCCGGCCGCTGCCGGCGCGCCGCGAGACGGCATTTATTGACTCTTCTATTTAATTACTCGCGTCCGCGGCCCGGCCCCGGCCCGGCCCCGCCCCGGCCCCGGCCGAGCGCCGCGCGTGGATCGGTTTGTACTCGGCGCGGCCCGCCCGCGCCCCTAGACTTACTCGTATTATGCTTTTGTAAGAGATTCGTGATTTGTATTCCCGATTTATTCGATATGAAAAATTTTACATGTGTACGTCGCTCCCCCGGACGATACGAGCCGCGATCGGCTTTTCGGTAACTTTATGGGAGATCGGACATAGCTCGGTACGTACGTGTGTCGTAGCCTGTACTCTGCGGTTATGTGATTTCCTATAAAATAAACATTTCTGTACATATTTTCAATCGTATTTTTATTTGATGATGAACGTTCGTTAGACCGAGCCGGTTAGTTTACATACAGACGTGACGTTCGCTTACGGCGACGCTTTACAAAAATACTTACACTAGCGGTACGTTTACGATGGATTTATTCTAAGGTCGGGAGATTCCACGGGATCTCGTGAGGGGGAATTTACGGGGCACATACATTTTTTTGTGACTATAGTTATTTTTACTACTACGCTCGACACTCTTAACTTATTATTAAATTTATTTACAATACTAATACTATGATTTCAGTCGTAACGATAGTACCGTGATATGCATTATTGCCGGGATATCACTAAGAAATGTTTAGTATTTACAAAGAGATATGCTTTCGAGTTTCATGTTTACAAAGCTTTTCTTCCTTTAAAAATATAAAATACTTTTTGTTTGTTTGTATTAAATGATATGTCTACTTGTACACGATTCAGACGTATTCGAAAATAAACTTAGAAATTACAATAGCATAATAATAATAGTATGTATTTATAGAGCTCATGTTTATCGTCTTAGAACCAAAATGTTAAACCTGCGTATTCGTTTAGTTAACAATTTTGACTCGTCGATATTGGAAAATACTAATAAAAATATCAAATTGGAGTTTGTTCCACCAGTGGCGAGGCGCGTTTTGCTTGCGCGGGCGCACTTGCCACTCGCGGAACATTATGGCCTAGTCATTGAAGGTTATTTCACTAACCTCTTGTATGCGGATATGAACCGAGATACTATGTGACCTAGTGTTCTCGATTGTTTAAAACACGCTTTGCATTTTAATAAAATTACTAGGCTATATTTTTTTTGTATTGTATATACGTCACTTAAATATCGACTTTAGAATTAGGCTTAACGTTAAAGTAAATAAAAGCTTTATTTTATAACGAAGTGTTTTGTTTATATTTACCTAAACCATCAAGTTTTCGTCCCGATTATTTTAGTGAAACTACACCTTAAGGTGCTTTTATTTTTAAGTTCAATGGCAAATATGTCAACGCTGATAAGTATGAACCGCATACAAGAGGTTATCATGATCTGCCAAAATCCATCCTAGAAGTTGATTAACTCTCCTTTATAAATTAAATCTTCTCTCGGAATGATAAAACGTGTTTCCCTTATTTGTCTCACACACATGTTATTCAGTGTTAAGTGTTTTTGCATATAAAATGTGTGTTATTGGTAACTTACATTAGTTTTCTCTGTTACTCATTCAGGGACAGTGGGTGTGACAAAAAGGAAAACGCTATTACACAGTTTTACACAACAACAGCCTCAAATTGACAAAAATATTGTAAATTAGTACATAGACCTTAGATCAAGTCTTTGGAAATAATTTAATAAATCGTCACAAAAGTTAACTGGATTGATCATTTTTGGAGAGGTTTGGATTTATTTTGTAATATTTTGCTACATTTTTTGTAATAAAACGTACATACTCAATATATATTTTTTTCTTTGGTTGGTAACCAATCATATAAAGATACATGATGGACAGTCCACAGTCAAATTAGTAGTCTAATCATCATTAAGCTACAAATTTTATATGCTTTACCTGAAAACAGTACAATTTGCCTTTAAGACTGATTTAATTATCATATAAAAATATCAGTAAAAAGTAATTTAGGTAATTTCGAATTTGTATAAGGTTCACTTCAGGAGTAAAACGATGTGCTGCGGACCCTGTTCACGTCTGTATAAGTTTTTTTTTATATACAAGTTGGAATTTCATTGGAGTAAAGTGCATTGGAGCGTTTGTTTATCATTCTGTATTTTTTTTATATGGAAACTTGGGAACACAGGTAGATAGGTGTTTGAGTAGGCCATTGAAATAAAACTAGTGAAACTATAAAAATAATGACGTCGTTTTTATTTAACTGCAATAGCTAATCATATCTGATTAGTTGCGGAACCTTTTAAGTTGATGACGTCATTATTCTGCAGATACACTAGTCACAGAAGATTTAAGGCGCTACCCGGATTTTTACCGCGCACACTAGCGCCACTTTACTAGAAAAATCATAACTCGTTAAATAAAAGAGCAATCAAAAATCTGGTAGATACGATTGTAGCTCTGATTATGTGGTTTAGACACAATGTTTAAGTTCAATTAAACACAGTTATCTGCAGTTACAGTTAGCAAAAATGCTAAAAGTGGCCATATTTAGCAGTTTTTCTAACTCTAACTACAGTTAACTACTTTAGAAACAATTTAAACGTACTAAATAAACTATAGAACCTGTACTACAATCGTATCTACCAGAATTTTGATTGGTCTTTTATTTAACGAGTTATGTTTTTTTTACTAAAGTGGCGCTAGTAAGTGCGCTAAAAATCCGGGTAGCCCCTTAATAGTATGGTACCAAAAAAATTGGTTATACACATCTCTAAATTTAATACGCGTCTTTTTAAAAACCCACTTTCATAAAGATGAAATAAGAAACCAAAAATTTGCGGGCTAAACGCTCTACCAATTGAGCTACCGTGCTTTAGTCCGGTTCGCCAGAAGTTGCTGGTTCGAGTCCAGCCCGTGCACAAATTTTTGGTTTCTTATTTCATCTTTATGAATATAAAATATGACACTGAGTGTTAAAAACATTCTGACCCACTTTTCTAAAAAAAGTAATGTCAACGTATAAACAGGGTCCGTAGCGAGCTCTAAAAGCATGGAAGAGTTAAACAAACGTGCCCAGCTTGGCTGGCTTGTCCCCGGCAATAATGAGATGGTGGCATTAGAGCAACCGATGGCGGTCGTGGCAGGGCTCCTCGCTGTCGTCGGAGTCGGAGTGCGAGCAGTAGGACGAGTCGCTCCAGTGCTGGAACTCCTCCTTGTGGTGCTCCAGCGCCATGAGAGATGGAAACAGGCTGTCGCACGCGCTGCAACTGTGAGACGAGGAGGGTTAGTATTTGGGAATAAAACTTAATATTGTGGTTAGGAAAATTCTTGCGTTATTCAATTTAACAGATTCTTTGAAGTTGGTAGAAACGGATGTTTGGCAGCAAATAGCGCTTTTAGCAAAATGGCATATTTACGTAATAAATATGTTATGGCGATCGCTAACAGTTTTTCGACTAGAAAGCAGCTCTTTTTGTGAATCACGTTGCGTCAATATTGCGAGTGATTTTCCTTCGAAAATCCATTAAAATACAACTTTTAAAATAACTGTCGTGTGGATTTTAACGTGTACATCCGGCCGTCTGAGCCAGGCTTCTATAGAGATCTTGCATATCTAGGCTTATAAGGAATCGTTAGTGACGCTGATGTATCCAGGTTTCATCGTTTGTGACGCAATAGTTTTCTTGGAAAATCAAAAAAACTAGGCTCAGACAGCCAGAATTTCGCATTTTCTGACTTTCCAGATCTCAACTATCAGAGGGTTTCAGGGCGCTGTTTCTTATAAAATGTGATGTGACGCGTTAGTGACGGTCATCCGAAGTAGTTTCATCCATTTTAATCCAGTACTTTTTGAGAAATCGTGATAAACGTGTGGCTCAGACAGCCTGATATCCGGTCGTCTGAGCCAACTTGTTTTTCTCTATATTTCACGAAATGTTACGTTTCGGACAAATGTTTCTAGGATTTACTGATGTGACGACGTTAGTGACAGCTCTCGACCAGATTTGAACCTTCGTGACGCACGCGTTTTGGAGAAATTGAGAAAAAACTGCTGGCTCAGACAGCCGGATGCTGGCTGTCTGAGCCACCCAGTCCTACCACTTCCAGGTGTTGTACAAAGCTGAAAACTCATCTTATCTGATGTGACGCGGCCTCTAAGTACAAAAAATCGTAAGTGACGGCTCTATATGCCGCCAATCAAAAGTTATAAGCATTTCAAATGTTTTCCATACATCGATGCATTTGGGTGGCCACACTTCGCACTCTTTATGGAAACGGAAAGACAATTTAGTAGAAAATTTAAGCTAAAGCCCCTCATATCAAAGCGGATGCTTTCTCCTGCTATTTAAATATTAAATTACGTAGTCAATAACTACGCCGATGAAGGAAAATATGTTAATTATTTATGGTCTCAGGTATTCCAAGGAAAAAAATCGTTAGATTACTATTTATTTGAAAACAACCGCTAGTTTATCGAAGGTACTACAATATTAGAGAATTTTGGTAAGGTACATACTACTAACATATTACTCGACTCTTCCATGTGATTTTACGGCCCACTTGGGACAAGATGCAAAAAATCAATATAAATACTAACTTAATCCTGCAAGTCGTTTCCTTTTTTGTTTGGATGGAAAACTTAGTAATTCATTGACTCGTCCCACCATGCCTATATAATATTTGGGACGAAATGCGGAAAATCAAAGATATATTTACAAACTGCAGCTCGTCCTGAGTAATTCTTAAACTTTCTCAACGTTTAAAAGAAGGCTTTTATCTTTATTTCTAGTTTAAAGAGATGATCTTACCAAGATTATCAGATCATGTACACTTGTACAGGCTCATATTTTATTCACCATTTAAAAAATCAGGAATATGCTATCAAGTTAAAGAAAATATGTTAAATAAGAACATTAAAACACTTTTTAATCACTGTTAATTCGACATGCAAGATAGCGTCAGACGAAAAAGTAGACATTTACAGTGATGACAGTTGCTGAAAAAAAATCCGCACTACTGATTAGTGACGATGTACTGACAAGGAAACCTGCACTTACGAAATTAATCATTAAAAAATGCATTTAAAGAAATTTATGGTGATAATACCAATATTAAAACTAGCCCAATAGTTATACTAAAAGGGGGCACAAAGACTTATGACAACAATCAGGCATGTTTTGACGTGAGCTCCAGACTCAGACCTCAGTAAGCAGAGCAGTATTTAGTTGGACTACTTACTACTTTTACTAGGCGTAGTCAGCGTTATCTTGAAAAAAGCTAGGCTCCAGGCTGACTAGGCATACTCAGCGCTTTGCACTTACTTTTTTACTCGGCGTTTAGATAGCTGTTTACTGATAATTCTGATATCACCCAACGTCTAAGAATTACCATGTGGAAGTCTCCTGTTATTGATATTTTAGTAAATAATAAAGTTATTTTACGAATTGTTTCTGGTGTAGCATTTATACAAATACAGTCTACAGCTTATTTTGGACGAGATGCAGATAATTTAATGAAATGATTTTTAACGTCATTTAATGTAACCAAAAAGTTAAAACTATCAATATGAGTATAATCAGAACAAAAACAATAATATTGTTACAAAAAGGTTCACACAATTTTGTTGTATGAAAGGAAACCCTTTTAATGATTAAAAAGTAAAATATAATATACATCTAATAAAACAATTTCAGTCAAATGTGAATAATACTCCTCGTAAATAGGTATACTATACTCGTCATAAAATCAATAAAGTCTACGAACTAAGTAAAAATCCACGAGCACAAAACTTATATGATTGCTTTATTAAAACAAAATAATTATTACTTGTCCTATGAACATAAACTTTAAAAGGAGATAAACGCTACAACCTGTGGTAATAAACATGACAGATCCAAAACAAAATATTTTTTTTTCATTTTATTTCATTATTTTCGTAAGTTGGTTTCTACGCACCTCTCTTACCGCCATATCCATTGTTACTTACTTACATTTTTATTTATTATGTATACATTTTGTAACATACATATTTAAACTTTCTTGTAAAATTCAACAACAATCTTTTAGGCTATAAAAAAAAATGATATTAAGTGATGATTTCTTTCCATCCTGCATAATTTTATAGTCTATCTTTATATTTTTATATATATGATCATCCATTTGACCACTATCACAACTGGTGGTAAGTGATGATGTCGTCGAGGATTGGTCATGTCTGATCAGTAATAGCGTAATCATTCTTCTTTTGAAAATGCCCAAATTAAGGGTTTCGGAAACACCTCAGCCGGTAGCGCATTCCATTCTTTATTCCCCCGCATCAGAAATATTGTTCGAACAAAGATGGACACAAAGATGGCGCGCGTCTCGTGTTCCGAAGGTGAAATAAGGCTGGCTTAGTAATTTTTGTTCGTAATAATAATAAGCGGTCCCAGAGAACTACGTTTCACCTTTTGCGCTGTTTTATGGTTATTATTTTGCACCCAAAAAAGCAGGAGACGATTTGCATAATGATTAAAATTAATTATTGCATCTTGTCCCAAATGAGCCGTAATAATATGGGACGAGTTGAGGAATGAGTACTTAGTATGTATTTAATACCGAAAAAGTCTTATATTGTAGTAACCAGCTGGAGCTAGTGATTATTTTTAAATAAAGAGTAATTTTAAAACCTGGAATACCCCATACATAATTAACATATTTTCCTTAATCGGCGTTGTTATTGACTACGTAATTAAATATTTAAATAGCAGGAGAAAGCATCCGCTTTGATATGAGGGGCTTTAGCTTACATTTTCTACTAAATTGTCTTTCCGTTTCCATAAAGAGTGCGAAGTGTGGCCACCCAAATGCATCGATGTATGGAAAACATTTGAAATGCTTATAACTTTTGATTGGCGGCATATAGAGCCGTCACTTACGATTTTTTGTACTAAGAGGCCGCGTCACATCAGATTAGATGAGTTTCCAGCTTCGTACAACACCTGGAAGTGGTAGAACTGGGTGGCTCAGACAGCCAGCATCCGGCTGTCTGAGCCAACAGTTTTTTCTCAATTTCTCCAAAACGCGTGCGTCACGAAGGTTCAAATCTGGTCGAGAGGTGTCACTAACGTCGTCACATCAGTAAATCCTAAAAACATTTGTCCGAAACGTAACATTTCGTGAAATATAGAGAAAAACAAGTTGGCTCAGACGACCGGATATCAGGCTGTCTGAGCCACACGTTTATCACGATTTCTCAAAAAGTACTGGATTAAAATGGATGAAACTACTTCGGATGACCGTCACTAACGCGTCACATCACATTTTATAAGAAACAGCGACTTGAAACCCTCTGATAGTTGAGATCTGGGAAGTCAGAAAATGCGAAATTCTGGCTGTCTGAGCCTAGTTTTTTTGATTTTCCAAGAAAATTATTGCGTCACAAACGATAAAACCTGGATATATCAGCGTCACTAACGATTCGTTATCAGCCTAGATATGCAAGATCTCTATAGAAGCCTGGCTCAGACGGCCGGATGTACACATTTTAACTGATTCTCATTCGAAAGTCGAACCACACGCCATATTGACGCAGACATTAAAATCTACAATTTTGGTATTTTTTGCGAAGCGATCGCCCTTTAATTTTTAAGCGCTATACCGCTATTTTCCGCCCGATATTGCTTTGCCTATCTTAACATATTAATTTTATGACCTTAACACACCATAGAAAAAAAATCCACCAATTTGGTTTTAAAAGGGTAGGTAGAAAAATAGAAGCGGATTAACTTCATAATTTTGCTAGCTAAGACAGCCAGGTCTACACGATAGTTCGATAAACAACAAAAATGCTGTGATACCTACTAAATCACGCACAACGTTATGCTTGAATGCATCTAATTAAAATTATAGTTTTACACCACCTGACCCGACCGACACACGAGCCTGCTCAACAGGTATCTTTTTTATTCCGGTAAAACACTGGTTTTACACAATTGTTTGGTAAAAGTGAAGTGCTAGGTACCTATATCAACTTCAATGTTTTTTTGCAACTGAATGAAATATATGTCTTATTTTATTTATTTATCGACATTTTGAAAGTGAGGCATGGATTCATTTTAGTCCAGCTCGAACGGATCTTGATGAAATTTGTCTGAAAGGGCACAGGCTAGAACGGGTCTTTTTAGTTTAATTACTATTCCCATCCGATAATTGGCACATAGAATACACGACGGTCGCAAAATATTTGTACTGATAATAAGATAATGGACACCAATCACATACATTGCTCAGATCCTAAAATAGTAGCCAATGCACTTGTGTTATGGAAATCAGACACAAAGGTGGTAACATTACACCCAAACCCGAGACAAAGTAAAAAATATGATTTCTACATTGACCCGACCGGTAATCGAACCCGGGATCTCGGAGCGGCGACACCACAAAACCCAGCGTGCTTAGCCACTATACCACGGAGGTCGTCAAATAATTTCAGATTTTATAGGGCCTGCTCAAAATAGGTCGGCCGGCGGTGGGTATGCGGATCGCGGTCCGCCATTTGGTGACTTCTTATGGGTAGATTATAACGGGCTACTTTTATCCCGGAGAGCAGATATTCTAAGGGAATTTCGAACTGGATCTAATAATATGTTGTAATTACTTACCCGAAATGCCGCTTCTTCTGCTGGTGGTCGGCTAGCTGGCGGCGTGTGGGGAATGACCTGTCACACACGTTGCACGTCAGCGCCTCATCTGGAACGGTTAAAAAAATTAATTAGGGTAAGGTTTTACATTGATACTGGATAAAATTCACATTAAATGTTTTTCAAATAACTTACTTAACTTTAAGATTACCTATTTTACAAATAAAAAACAAATACTGGAGATGAATAACAAAATTAGGTTGTAGTATTAAAACAGATTATTCACTCTGAGGTTAAAGTTGTCTTTCGGCGCGGGCGCCAGGTACCTACCTCGAGAGGTAATTACGAGCGAAGCGTGAGGTTTGTAGATTTGAGGCCCGAGCGAAGTGAGGGCATTTACGGTTTTAATATTAAATCCTGAGTGTAGCGAGTGATTTTAGTTCGCCCAAGACAAAGACACCTTTAGGAGGTGAATACTCTGCTTTTCAGGATTTCTGCGAGGCAGTAAAATGATGTTGACTAATATAAATTAGATGTATGTACCGGCGCACCACAACCAAAATAAATGTACATATAAACTTATTTTTTATGAAATCAGCTGCCCATCTATGCAGTATTATTCACGTTCAATATTATTAAACTAATAACGCAATATTTTTAGGGTTCCGTAGCCGAATGGCAAAAAACGAAACCCTTATAGTTTCGTCAAGTCTGTCTGTGTCCGTCCGTATGTCACAGCCATTTTATTCTGTAACTATAAGCATCACACTGTTGAAATTTGGTAGGGAGATGTATCCTGTTAACCGCTTTTCGATTCTTAGACAAAAAAATAAAAATAATAACATTTAAGGGGGGGCTCCCATACATAAAACTAAAACAAACAAAAAATTTTTTTTTGTCAAACCTATACGTGTGGGCTCTATGGATAGGTCTTTCAAAATGACATAGAGGTTTCTAAAACCGTTTTCTTTTAAAGTCTAACGTTTAATAGCTAGACACTTCCAAAGTGGTAAAATGGGCGTCGTCGTCGTCGTCGTCGCGTAAGCAAGTGTAAATTTTGTAAAAAAAATGTAATGTAGATCTCAACAAAAACTTTCAACGAAAATTGGTTTGGACGGGATCGAACGAGAAGTTTTTGAGTAATAACACATTTACAACAACCGCAAACATAACTTTGTACTTCATACAATCACTATGAAAAACAAAGTTATATTAATTTGCTGTCAACAAAATATTGTGGTATCTTACTAAGTGGAAGTAAATGGATTTCTTAATTCAGTTAAAGTTGGCACGGAACCCTCGGTGCGCGATTACGACTCGCACTTGGCCGGTTTTTTCTCATACCCGCGCCGTGGTGGCGTTGGGTTTTCAAGTCATCGGTGCATACGCGCGCTTAATCCAAATTCAAACTTATTACGGCTCACAAGGTGTAATGGATTTACATACAATATTTAGGCCCATGAGCTGAGAAGTGGCACTTTAAGTCTTCATAACATGACATGTAATTAAACTTTGCCAAACAGATAGCATGAAAGATTTAGAACAACACACAGCAATAATTGTCAAATAATTTTATTATCTTAACTTTTCCGTAAGTAGGTAGATATATTACAAAATTGTGCTATTCATTATATCACCAACAAACTTAATTATTAATACACAATTGATTTTGTTCTCACTTTAACACATCATGTATTGCAATCAATCAGTATGAAGTTTATAATCAAACATAGTATGATTAATACCTTATAAAAATATTCTTACATTTTAGCTAGCTGGAAATATATTTCTTTATACAAGAGTTAAAAAAACTACACACCATTCATCTGATTTTATAAATCAGTCTTATTTAATCAAATAGGCAAATCTGATAAGTTTTTATATTCTTTCTGTTATCCAGATAGAATTAATTCATAGGATAGGTACTGTTTGGCATTCACTATCTCACTGTCCAAATAAATGCATTAATCCATTCAGAAATGTGTTAAATAGGCAATGTGTTGGAAACTGAGGATTTGAACATATTGCCAAATAATCTGGCTCCAGAAGACCCTCCGGGTATTGATGCTGTCATCATCCAGAACAAAGAGATCACTTGTGCAACAGCACATATCACTGTGAGGGGAGTGCTTCGCAGGTGAAGCGCACAGTACAGTGTGGCTATCATTGTGATGAAGTACAGTGAGGTTGTGAGCGCTCTCTCTTTAGAGAACAGGGATTTCATGTGTGCCCATGGTCCATACAGGAAACTGAAGCTGTAATAAAAAGAAATTACTAATTATATCATTCTTGCACTAACAATACTTACAATGCTCTGGAAAAAAGCAACTATGATCAAATAATTAATGCAATTTTGAACAAAACAACAGTTACTGGTTGGAAAATATAAATTAGGATCTACAATAACAATTACTTACCTGAGAATAAAGAAGAAGCTGCCCAGGGTGAAAAGAAGAACAAACTTCTTTGCCTGCAATAGCAGCAGTGGAATATAAAGGAATGACAAAATAAAGCAAAGGACTCCCAATCCTAGGCAAACGCCAAAGCACATAAACCGTTGCGTCCGACTCTGGAAAAAAACAAGGGCATTGTTTGTTAGTGCTGTTGAACCAGGTCAATGGTATGAATCATGTTATTGGTACAAAACTTAGATCGTTCAGAGTGTATCCTAAGGAACTAGGTAATATAATGTCTTGAGAATACTTACTAGAGTAAAATAGTCATTTTGTACACGCTGAAACCACGACGAACTCTCACTAGTAGTGTCTTCGGAACTTCTCGATAAAAAACTGGGTGACGAAAAACTTGGAAGAGTGAAGTAGCCTCGACGGCTTTCCTTCTGGAGCATGTACTCATCTAATTCGGATTTTAAGTTAGCCATGTTAATTTAACAGAATGGTACGATGATTTTTACTTATTAGATGTATATTTTTTTTTAGGTTTAAGTGGTAAAACCCGAAAAATAAGTCACCACAACGAGCCTCCCTCAATCGTATTTGTTGACGTAAATCAGCTGTCATGTCAGACAGACAGATTGACAGACAGCTTGACAGTTGCGATAGACAAACACTTTTTATTTTTGATCTCGCATGATTACGACAAGACTTGAACCATTGCTGTTTCGCCTAGCGATGCGCATGTGTCAAAACGAGGATATTGATTTCTTCCTAAGTAGGCAACAAGTTAGTTTCACGATTTAAAGCAGACTAATAGAATATTCTTACCATAATCTGTGTCATCGCTGAAGTCATCATGGGCATGCCGACGTATGTTGTTGTTGTATCGGTCATGCGCACAAGGCGGGCAGACTCCGCGCGTGTCCCGCTCGTCCAAGTCGGTACTGCTCGCATCCGATTCGATCGCCGCTTCCTCGATGTGAATATCATCTGGCTGTCTGTTGTCGAGCTTTTCATTGGATGAAAGTTGATTGTAGTTTTTCCGTGGAGGCCGTGATTCTGTAAAAATAAAAAAAACAAAGTGAAGGTTTGGGTAGTAGATATCAAAGTTACCCAAAACAAACCCGGGTTTGCAGGATCGTTAATTTTCATTACATTTTATTTTTGCTTAGTTCTCAGGTATGACTGGTTCATAATGCCATTCGGCGTTAAGGCCATTTTTTGTGAGAACTTTATGAAGTTTACATAAATAAATAAAGCTTGAAGTATGTGAATATGAATTTAGGTAGGTATCGTGCAATCTAGTCACGTATTATGTATTTAAAGTTTATCGTTTGTGTGGATGTACATGTTTGTTACTCCTTCGAACAAACACGGATGGATTTTGATTAAATTTATTATATTGTATTTGCATTAAAAAATCCACAGCTCTTAATGATAACACCATAAAATACAGAAATGTAAGACAAAAAGCTAACGATGGATTTAAACTTAAACTTTACAATAACATAGCTCATAAGAATAACACAGTGATATTTTTTGAGATCCGACATACCCGTATACGCGGATAAAGCCACTGGGAATCGCTAGCGAACGAATAAAGTCTTAAAAAGTAGTCTATATATTTTAGATCTTGCACTTAAGCACATTGCTACTGTTGTTCGGTGAAATGATAAAAATCTGTTTGGTATACTCGTTATTTCATTATCGGTAAAAGTTTAGAGCGAGCGAGTATTTTGGTTCCACGCACGCAGTGAGCGCTCACCGCACTACAACCTAGTCTGCTCTAGGTCAACATTCGCTAATGATACGAGTAATATGGTGTATTCAGAACACTGCTATCAATAGTTTTGCATTGTTATCAATAGTCTTTAGACGTAATAACTACATTTGGAACTTTGTTTTCGAGGTATAGTTTTATTTTGTCGTTTGTTTGAAAAAATATTATAAAGATGTTATTCCATAACGCTAAAGACAATTAATATGTACTTTGACCTTGCATTTGACACAAAATAATATGTTGTTTTTGTTTATATTAGGTATGACGTTTCATCATTCAATTGTCAAGGTAGATGTAATATGTATTTTATGAGACTCCATTTGCATATTTTTTTATTAGAATGGTGTCTTTTCAGATAAATATGGATAAAACATCTCCAAAAGTTGCAATTGTGGGGGCCGGTATCATTGGAATGACAGTTGCTAAAATATTGCAAGAGAATCTAGGTAAAGCGCAAATATCTGTGTTGGCTGACAAGTTCCACGATGACACCTGTAGCTACGTCGCTGCCGGCATATTCCGTCCTGGTACCAGTTTTCGAGGACCCACAAAAGAAATCACCAAGAAATGGATAACCGACTCCTGGAACTACTGGCAGGATATCTTGAGGACCTCAGAAGCACCCGAGGCTGGCATAATGGCATTCAACGCCTACATTTTTTCCAAGGAAAACTATCACGTTACTAGAAATCACTTGATTGAGGATCTAGTGCCAATTTATAGGCCTGTAGAAGGGGAGGAATTGAAACTCGTGTCTGGAAATTGGAAGTATGGATCGTATTTTACTACGTTGAAAATAGGCTCTGAAAGGCACGTGCCATGGATCGAGAGAAAGTTCAAAGAGAAAGGTGGGGAAATTTTGCATCGGAAAATCGATAGTTTCGCATCACTATCGGAGTACGATTTAGTTTTTAATTGCACGGGTTTGGGCGCGAAGTATTTGTGCAACGATTACGACTTGGTGCCGATTCGGGGGCAGGTGATCAAAGCTCGGACACCTTGGTTGCGGGCAGCGTTTTATGGGGATTATGATACTTATGTCGTGCCCGGGTTGGACGGGGTGGCGACGTTGGGTGGCGTTCGTCAGTACGATAGTTATAATTTGGAGGTTTGTAAGTATGATAGTGGTGCGATAATGGAGCGTTGTTGTGAGATGCTGCCTGCGCTGCGGACGGCGGAGGTGGTGGGTGTTCGGGTGGGGCTGAGGCCGCACCGAGTGCCGACACGTGTGGAGCCCGAGCTGGTGGGGGGCGCGGGGGGCGCGGGGGGGCTTCGGGTGGTGCACTGCTACGGGCACGGCGGCTACGGCGTCATGTGCGCGCCGGGCACCGGCCTTCAAGCCGTGCAGATCGGCCTCGATCTATTGAGAGGCACATCTCGTAGTAAGCTATAAGTGCAGATACTTGAGAATGTATCATATATTAATAAATAATGATGTAATATTATGCATAGACATAACAAAATTCCGTGAATACTCGTATGAATACTTATTCTGACTATTATAATCAACGAATAAAAGACTGTATCATAAAATTGTGTTTTAAGCAACTAGATACAATATCCTAGTTCTAGGAACAGTCACCTCCTTCTCTAACTATTACTCATCATATAAACAAGTATTATCTATTGACATATTTATATGATAGACCTATCTTCCTTATCAAAAATTTACCCTCAATAACTTAATTAGAGATACATCGTATCTAAGTTTTTTTATTAAATGGTAGAGTAGCGCAACTTGTTATCCTGACATGTTTGACGTGACCTTAAAATCCTCAATGCATGTGACTATATAAATATAAAAGTATCTGTCTTTTGTAGTAGTTACACGCTTATCCAATATTTGTAGTGGGTTTAAAAATAAACGTCCATACCTACTTATCTGAGTGGTTAGTACGAGTTTTTCGTGTTCGAATTTTGCATGGAAAAGATAAAGCGCTACCTAGTCCAATCGAACGGGAGGGGAAAAAAATTAACTAAGCTCTCAGTACTACACAACTTTTCAGTATATTACTTTACTCTATGCACACAACTCTACAGAGAAGCGTGTACCTCCCTACATACATGTGCATCATTTCCGCGTCAGCCATCATAAAATTAGAGTGCTTTTGGAACTAATAGGCCTATTGGAGACGCCCGGGACTGGGAGCGTAATCTAAGGCTGCAAACTATACTTTTGAACAAATACTGTAGGCTATTTTTACCGACTTCAAAAAAAGGAGGTTAATCAATTCAATGTGTATGTATGTGAATTACACAATGTGATATGGTTGGAATTTGAAAAACAAAATTAAGTATGTTGATTTGTTAAGGCTTCCAAACAAGTGTGCAAAACTTCGTAAGTTTATGTTTGTATGTTTGTCCACAAATTTCTCGAAAACGAAAAGTCATAGCGAGATGATTCTCTTTTAGTTCAATTAAGTATATTTAAACTTAGGGTACAGTGTAAATTTGTATCAAAATCCGTCTAGTAATCTTGAGATATGGGTGAGTAACTAAAAATCATGAATTAAAAATATATTTAAAAATAAATCTCGGTTACGTGCCCTTAATTAAAGGCGTTTTATTTTTCTATTTTAAATATAAAAATGATTATTTTACATACAGTAAATGTCTTCACAAAATGAAATTAGGTACCTACTAGCGATCTCTCATTTACGTGATGAGAAGAGTGTACGTCCCTATGTGTATACACACACACACACACACACACACATAAGATAGTCTTTTTTCAAAAGTTATGTTTGCTGGTTACTTCAAATAAAGTAAATATGCGCTAGACGGGGGCGTCTTCATCCATGATTTAGGTACAAATTTTCGTTCAAAAATAACGATAATAATTAGTTGGTTCGTATATTATCTACGCTGCGGGTGTCAACTATACCTTAGTTACAGCTTAGTATGAGGAACTATCCTTTGCATACCTTCCAAATGGCCAAGTGGAGGGTTATGTGGGGTTGTCCTCTCCAGAAGGTAGAGGCCTACCCACTAAAATAACCACTGTGCCATCTCGCTGTTGTTTCCCCCCAAATCTGGTGTAGCTAGGCCTTCCCTAATCATCCCCCGCACACAGTTTAGTTCGGTCAACGAACTCGTCTTCGGCCATGCGTCACCACCGATAGGGTCTAAGCGACCTTTCTTCTCAATTTATTTTATTATTTATGGAACAATAGATACTTATCTGTATAAAAAATAAATAAATCAAATCTCTCTTATATATTTACACTAGGCGCCAGCTTGCAGGTGTAATCACCACTGGCAGTGACAGGTCTAAAAATCAAATAAATTAAAACTAAATTACATTGGATTAAATTAATTTGAATTCAATTAGATTGAATTGAAATGTATTAAGATTATCACTAAATTATATTGAATTAAATAGGATAGGGAGATTGACTTAGGCTGGAGAATTTAATTTAATTAGGAATACACTAACATAATTTATAAATAATTTTGTGCATTATCTAATAACAAATTATGGATGTAGTAGGAATTAAATATTTTTTTAAATTTATTTATTTAGAGTTCCATCGGCTGTCTGTCTCGAACCAATTCCAGGTACTTCATGGTAGACCCAACACCGATGGAGACGCCACTGGCGGCGCTTTCTGTAGCCCGCGAAAGCACAAGCCTTCAGATTTGTTAAGAGTCACTTTAAGCCTTGTCTATGTATGCGATCTACGGTCTGCGCAATAACAGATGTGGCTGATCTGAATGCCGCATGCCTGTAGTCTGTACCCCTTGCCATGATGAGGGTGTCGTCTGCAAAGCAGACAACGTCTACTCCTAGGGGCATCGCCTCCTGAATGGCTCAGTCATGTCCCCTGTTCCACACGAGCGGTCCGAGGACCGAACCCTGTGGAACACCGCATGAAACAGTAGAATAGTTAGATACGGGATTGCTACCATGTACCTTATTATTTATGAGTTTCCGATATTTGAAATCAGCTATCGCGCAACATTTATTAGAATCGGGGCCGAATCACTGGATTGAGTTCCACAACCCTCAGATCATCTCGACAGAACGCCACTACTTACCAAGATTTTTTAGGGAAGCGATTAAAATAACTAAATACAAAAATTTTAATCGCGAGGACGGGTTTAAATTGTCAAGTGTCTGGAATCCAGTGGTACGTATATGTAAAAACCGGGTAAATAAACATAGTGCTGTTTCGCGAACAGATACTGTCAGTGTTGTGTGTCGAGAACAGATGCGAGAAAATAGTGAGTTTGTGGACAATAGTACCGGCAGCGAGCGGAATAAACGACTTCGAAGGAGGGTAGATAGACCGATATGCCTGCCAATAACAACCCACCCGCAAGTTCTCTTCAGTAACTCCGTGATCATGGCGCTTGCAACAGTGCCGAAATATCGGAAACTCATAAATAATAAGGTACTTGTTAGCAATCCCGTATCTAACTATTCTAATGTTAGTGACCATGAAAGCTTAAAAACATTATAGCATGAAACAGGTTCCTTTCCCCATCCGTCTGTATTTGGGAATATAATCTCACGGTCCGTCAGGTAGCTGGTTACAATCCGTTGGAGATAGAGAATTGCCCCACTACTTATCTCGTACAAGTTTATTTTCTAATAGTGTATATTGTATGGCACCTAAAATAATTAATAACTTTCCCGATTCTCTAAAATAGATACATATAATAGATTCAAAAAAACATTATTTCAAATTCTTAAAAATAAATGTTATTGTTTTCTTTAGGATTATTTAAATGATAAAATCACTTTATTATTGTGATTTTTATCCTTTATCTAAAGATAAATATAAATTATTATTTGAAATACGCTGTTTCAAATGTTATATTATGAAAATGTTGTACAAGATTTTAAACTTTTATGTCATGTCAAATACTCATTAGTAAGCTGTAACTTAAATAATTATATGTGTAAAATTATTATTTATTCTACTATTGAAACTAATTATTGTATGCCTTGAAGGCAGGTTATAGTGATTCAGATAATGTAAGCTTAATTATGATGTGCTTAATGTACATAACTATAACGAAACAATAAATGATTGATTGATTGATTGGCAACCTATGGTATTTTAGCGCTTCCTACTATCCTATCCTATTCCTATTCCTCGTTTGACAAAGTTGCTTTCAATTTATGTTAAATACTATCATACCTCTAAGAAAATACCTAACTTAAAGGCTTTCCATTAAACTACTTTTTATGATGAGAGATATTTAAAGGTCAGATATAAATTGTTATAAGTCTTTCTAGAATATTTTTGGAGTTGTGCTGTGACCTACAAGTTCATAATTAAAATTAGTCCGTCAATTACAGAACCTTTGTTTGTATTTCAGATACGTAAGCAGATAAAACAGTAAATTACTATGTCTGTCGCAGCTGAATGTTAGTAATTATATTTTAATTTGTTTTATTTACAATGTGATAAGGCAGCAAGCGGGGGTATTTACGGGCTTATGTGTTTTTACAGCATCTCTGATTTTTTTAAATGAAATTATTTAACATAGGAATGCACGGTACGGAAGTGCTTCTATTTAAACTATGTTTAACTTTTTCGCATATATTTTACAAAGATAAAATATCCCTGACATTGTCATTAGTCTATAATGTTCGCTGTGTAAAACTAATCTCTCTAAATAAAGTAGCATTGAATATTTGTGTAACTTAAAACGTTGAGTTTCGCTGTAGTATAATGGTATAAAATTGCCTACAAAGGATCCACTTTCAATTAGAGCCAGAGAAAAAAGGGAAAACCATAATGGGTTGGCGTTAGCAGTTTTTTTCTTTGGTTTTCAGCGCCGATAATTGAAAATTTACGCACGCCGCACACCAAAAGTCGGAGTGAGCAATTATCGGATTTTAGCGCACAGAAGGCTACGTTGTGGCACCCAAAGACTCTTTTTCTGTCTCGATTACTTGGGCCTAACGTATACGAGTATTAATAAACTTTCTGTTTTTTGCTAGCACTTGGGTTTAGGTCATATTTATGCGTGAATTTATGATATACTACATTTTCTTTACCTATGTTGCCGCGCTTAGGGTAATTTGAAACTAGATATATTGCGTCAAGGCCGTATTCGAGTTGTATTCGTAGTATAAGATATAATTGTGTTTGCCTAATTGATCAAATTATACGTCTGAATAATGCTGCGAAAATTTATTTTCTTACTGGCGCTAATGATTTAAAGAATTAAGGAACCAACTACTTATCCATTCGTGCTTGATGGATTCAAAAGGCTCAGTTGCGAAATTTATAGTAATATTTAAATGTCGTTACAAGCGGTTAAATGTGCGAATTTTGAAGAAAACATATCCTGACCAAAGATCATTAAAATAGCCGTTATGACATTTAGTTAAGTTTTTTTTTCTTCAAAACACACAATCGTTAAAACATTTAACTATTACTGTCGATCATGCAACTGCGCCTTAGGCTACTCAGTTTAGGGTAGGAGTGCTGGTTTTAATAAGTGACCTAGGTACTTTATTCCCAGTGTTAATGGAAGTAAAACCTAATTTGGGTTAGGGCTTTAAAATTGGAACAGAATGATGTGCTGTCCAGATTTGAACAATGGTCTGGTTTTGGGATCATCTAATGACGTTATACCCTTCAGCGAAATTAATGAGCCGGGATATAGGTCAAACCAGAAAATACTAATACGTCCAGTGCCCTACATAAGGGGTATTGTTTATTTTGGGAAAATTCTGGAAACTAAGAAAAAAACAAGGAATTAATTGTTTGCTTTATTGTGTTCTTTTACGCCGCCTCAATCGTTTCTGCTTCACCCAATGATTGACTGGCAGAGAATGCTTAAAGTATTAAGTCCGCCATTTGTACTCAATTTTTGTTAGTGCAATAAAGAATATAAAAAAAAAAACATTTCAAAAGTATTAATAGTCAGATTAGCGATTGCCCTCGGTGAAGTTTGTCGGGTGACTACAGTTGTGCAACAACTGTCAGTGGCTTTTAGTCTATCTTTAGTTTAGATTAGAATTAGATAGTCATTATAAACTCCTATTCGACCACACATCCAAGTATGTTCTCAAGTTTGATACGACTGTGTGTGTTTTGAAGAAAAACTACTATTCAAATGTCGGGATGGCTATAATTACCATAATTACCATATACCATTGGAAAAGGTATTTTTTCTTCAAAACCCACATACATAAATATTTAACGATTGGTAACGACATTTTACCATTACTAACGATAAAGAAATTAGGCCTAAGAGTCGCTTTACTTTGGGCATGTATAGTTACTTGGAAATGTATGCGCGTTTACATCATAACTTTTGACTTTGTGTGTTCACCTTCACTTCACATTAATCGATTTAATTAAATAATAAAATCACTACATAGCTATAAGATAGATGGAAGGATCATTCAATTTTCCCATCACATTTGCATCTTGCAATAATCAAATATTATATCATTTAATCAAAAAAATACATAATTTTGTTTTCAATTGTTGTTTAATAAAATTTTCAACACACTTGCTCAAAACGACGTTTTTATTCCACCGATTTTTGGCTCATAATCATAGATATTAAACACGCGTGCTTTTTCATTATATTATTGCACTAGTGCTTTTAGTTTATTAACCCGACCAATTTACATTTGTACCCTAGTACCAAGTAGTAAGTAAAAAGAAGAAGCGATATAATTTAGTCGGGTTATACAATACTTTTATGTTAGCAACAAACAGTATTTATGCGAAAAATAACAGTATCTACATATTTATTTTAATAAATGGTAAATCCAGATTTATTACTAAAAAATAGCTCAAATTCATTTAACATTTTCTGTGATTTGTGTTTTAAACACGAATTATTACATTTTAAATCTTGGCTTTTGGCCGATTTAGTTCGCGCCTAAGCCTTGCGCGCGCAACGGTATCGCGGCCTAAAAAAAAAAAAACAACGCGCCAATTTTTGGTAAATAATAATTGTCTGCTGAGACGAAGTTTGGATTAATTATGAAGTTTAATATTAATGAAAATGTCTTCTTCAAGTGAAAAAAAAGAAGAAAACCTATTATTAACTCCGCCGGACATACGTAACGAGGCGAAAAACGCGTGCGAAAGTCTTTGCCATCAAAATCGAGTGAAATGTATTTTTACTGCTTTAATAATTAAAAACTTAGTAAATGAAGAGTCTTTCTTTTTTCCTCGCAAGTGTGTTGAAAAACGTCGTATGAAACACGTGTGCCTGTGACCATTATATACGCGGCTTTCTTATGGCGCACTCGCTTTCGCTCGTGCGCACACAATATCGCCTTGTATATAATGGTCAACTTAGCACACTTGTATCATAATGTACTATAATGTTATTTGTACTACGTTTCATATTGTGCGCCATAGTGGCATGTTACAGAGTCCTGTTTCTTTAGAAATAATATCTGATATAACCTATACCTATAACAAAAGCAATAAATGTTTTTACATTACAAAAAAGCGGTTAAGAGTGTATTTCCTGATTAAATAAACTTTGATTATTTTTTTACCCCTCAACTACTTACTTGAAAGCTTGACTGTGTAAATCTTTGAATTTACAAATACGGGCATTTAATACTTGCAAAAATTCAAAATCAAAAGAAGCCATTTGGGATCTATTTTGAATCTTATAAGACGTGAACTGCAATAGAACTTAAAATTAAAGAAAGCTTTGAACTACGTACGGTAAATTAACTATTTATAATCTCTCGTACATAGTAAAAGTCCTTCGGCTTTTAGTTCCTTCTACGACGTATTATACTAAAATGTCGTAGCTTGGCCATAGCCAAACTATCATAATTCATCATACAATAAACAAACGTCATCTCCTATTATAACGTTGGGTCGCGCATCCATCTTGTCTTCCCAACTTCAGAACGCACGCACCTAAGGTCCGCAGTTTGTACCTTTGGAATCCGAGAAACTTCGTCAATTCCATTAACTTTGTTCCGACAACTTTCCCCGGCTTATCTGGAATGATACAGTTGAAATTTTTCAATTTCCTCCTATAGACACTGAACATGAAACTTTTTTGACCTACGATGATTGTGTTGGGCATCCGATGGAGAATATTGACTGACACCAAAGTTAAATAACACCAACTGTTTGAAAAAATAAAAGAGGGCTACACGTTCCAAACCCTACCACTGCTTCCACTTGTGGACTAGTGCTGAGAAGCACAAGAAATGAAAATGGAAGTCATAATTAAAGAAAAATAAAACATTACCATAATGGGCTCGAACATCTGTTTTGGGCCCTACTATAGTATTTTTTTCATGACGAGTGTTGAGACATTTCTTGACATGACACATACTTTCGCCTACCAAGAACGAAATATTATTTTACAAAGTAAATAAAATAAAATTTTGATATTACTGTCAAAGTATACCAAAACTGTGCCTTTAAAAACTAAAATTATGCATGGATTGAAACTCGAACATTAGTGATTGACAAAATCTAATCGGTCTAAAATGGTGTATGTCCGAATAATCGGTATGGCCCTAATAATCAATCTATATATTTATTTATGAAAATCGCAATATATACTCGTTATCGATTTATATGCTATACTTATTTAACTTTTTTTTTGTTTCCTACTTGTTAATGTTTTACTACTGTTTTCCTACTCGTTTTCGACAGAATTATTTGTCAATAAGTTGATGTTATTAAGTGTTGTTTTTCATTAGCGATTTTGAGATATTTAAGTTCTCAGGTAAAATAAGGGACGGAGATTAGACCGGCAAATTTAATTTAAACAAATAAAATAGTATAAGATTTTACTACTAACTTATTAAGGAGTAACAAGGAAACATTTCCCCTTGAATGGATAAGGACGAAAGCCTTATCAGTTGTTGATGTTGGCAAAGGACGTGACAAAATAAGCTCTTGAAAGGATTTAGAAAAGCGTGGGCGCACCTTAAAACGCTTTAAAGTTAAGGTTTATTTTGTGCTTTTTCACTAAGTGATATATATAACTGAAGGGAAATCATAGATAGACAGTTTCGTATTTCACTATAAATAATACTAATATTCTCCTACCGATTTTTGATTCCGGTAATGGCGGGTCTCAACAGATATAGGCCAGGTAGCAGGAGATATTATAGTGCCCAGATGTGTGCACAATCAATACACAGCTGCACTCTCTGTTCCTTCACTCTCATTAATTCGGTGAGACGGCTCCGTCATGACCGATGAGAGATCAGGCGCAGGAACAACGGCTTAACGTGCTTTCCGAGTCACGGGGGTGTGATCACCACCAACTTCCTGAGTCTGAGCTGTTTCCGAGTATTTTTAAGGCAGAAAAAGAAACAAATTTCGACCTGGGACTTGTTGGGTAGCAACCAGCGAGCTAACCGCTACTCCAACGATATTTTTCTATCAAGTGTTTATTAAACCAACAAAAAAAGGATGTCAGTAGCGTTTTTTCGTTTCATAGTCCCCAGCGAATCAGAATAGGTAATTCTCACAATGCACTCACGTAAGCCGTAATTTTTTACTAGGAACTTTATGTCCGCTATGAAAAACGCCCTTCCACCTAACGACAGGAATATATTTTCGTTTACAAAGAGGATTGCAATGTCTATTCCCATTTCGTGTGTGCGTGGTTTGTGTTTCTGATTAACACAATAAAGAACATTTCTGGAAAACGTTGGTTCTATGTGTAGAAATACCTTTTGGTGGCAGATTCAGATTCAGTTTCATTTATTTACATGAAAACACGGTCGCAGATGTCGCGTAGTTGATTTATGTGATTGATTGAGATCCATAGTCTAATAATTAAAATGGGAAAACCCTTTTATAAACGATAAAATAATTTACAACTACAACCCAAAGATATTTATTGTCGGCTTATAACATGGATTTATTTAGCAATAAATTAACATCTTAATTTTGACCAATATGGCCCTATCTTTTATGAATGACTCGCGTTAAAACTTTCGCGTGCAGTACACTAGCAACAATGGAATTTCTATTGTTATGTCTATTAGACGTTCACTGTCCACGAGTTAATATGGCCTCTAATTTTCATTGATTAGTGATCCGGTGACGGTTGCAATCAACACAGGAGTGGTTGAAAAAAGATGCCCTAATTTTATTAGTACACGTCACTATGTGTAGCTTGATTTTCAATTGATTTTCGATCAAAAATCACTTGGGATGTTGATGCGAGTGATTAAAAAAACCGTCCAAGGGCGAATCGAACTCGCGCTCTGAGGGTTCCGTGCCAATTTCAACTGAATTAGAGAATCCTCTTACTTCCACTTAGCTAAAATACTTTGTTAGCTAAAATATTTTGTTGATAGCAAATATAACTTTGTTTTTCTAAGAAGTGTTTGTATGAAGAACAAAGTTATGTTTACGGTTGTTGAAAATGTGCTTTATTTCAAAAACTACTAGTTCGATCCCGTCCAAATCAATTTTCGTTGAAAGTATTTGTTCTTAACTTTGTACTTTGTGAATAGAGCTTTTAAAAGCTAGACGCTTCCAAAGTAGTAAAATGGGCGTCCCCCTCTGTAACTTCTAAACTAAGTGAGTGTAAATTAAAATATATATATAATGTAGATCTTAACAAACACTTTCAACAAATATTGGTTTGAGCGAGATCAAATTAGTACCTAGTTGTTGAGATATATCACATTTTCAACAACCGCAAACATAACTTTGTTCTTCATACAAACCGTGTGAAAACCAAAGTTATATTTGCTGTCAATAAAATATTGTGGAATTTTGGCTAAATGGAAGTAAGTGGATTCCCCAATTAAAGTTTACCCGGTTAAAGTTGGCACGGAACCCTTAGTGTGCGAGTCCAAATCGCACTTGGCCGGGTTATTTTTCTAAATGATCCATTACGGGTACTTTATCAAGCAAAGGTTGTGCGTCATGAATAATATCACACTTCAAACGCACTAACTCGTCGGCGCCCTTTAGAATGCGTTGCAACAGCTTAAAAATCTTAACTAACGCCCCTTTCAAACCGTTAAAAACCAAAAAAGGCCTACAGGGCCGGCCCTGAACAAAACGGGACTGTATGCCAGGGCACGAGCCGTTAGCATTCATTTTATGACCGGGACAACGGGTAAACATTTCGTATCGAGATAAAGCGATGGCATCATTATCACTCAATGATACACGGTCAATGGTTCTGAAAATTTCCGATTGTGAAGCCACTTGCGGGTTTCGTATTTTACAAATTATAATGTTAAATTGAAATCGTAATTGAGGACCTTTTTTATATTTCAATGAGTAACTTCAGAGTGAAAACAAAGTGATGTGTGGCAGAAGTTTTAAAAGCTCCTGCCTATTTACATTTTTGATCATTATACGGTCCTGTCGCCGTTGCTATGCCCTGCCGCCTAACTACATTCGAAGAATAATTACTTGTACACAGGGAAAACACGGTTGTCTCTTTAAACAAGAGACAACTGGTTTAGGCGGCGGTGACTTCGACGGTACCTAAGAATTTTGTCCATGCTCATAGATTATGTCAAGAGGTTTTATGTTTTACATTAGCTGTCCCCCGCGACTTTGTCCGCGCATTTTGTGTGTAGGTACTCTAGCCTAAAGCTTTCCTCAATAAATAAGCTATCCAATACAAAAATATTTTTTCAAATCGGTCCAGTAGTTCCTGAGATTAGAGAGTTCAAACAATCATACAAACTCTTTAGCTTTATGATAAGCATAGATTATTCAAAAGCTTATCCTCATTTTCTGCATGCACGTTGTAGCAAAGAATTTAATTGAAAATTTAAAGCCTTTATTATTTCGGCACAGGCGAGAGTGGGTAGTCACTATTAAATTCCATTTGAGTTTGTCTCGTGTAAATTTACCTACAGCAACGCTTTGATTGGATTTTGTATCTGGACAGGTGTTGACTTTGTATAATATTACGTTTCATAATTTGATTATAATTCCTAACTTATTACGGAATTTTACACAGAAACTAGTTGGGTTTTTACATTTTTCATCGATTTTGACCAATTTCAGTTATATCTAGTCTAGCTTAAAAATTCAAAGTCATGCGTACAAATAAGGACACTATTCGTAATAGAACAAAATGCTTTTTTTTAATTAGCTACAGTCTATTGTGGGAAAGTAGCAGGCGATCAGGACACGGTAGGAGCTATTTTTCCTTAATTAATCTCACTCTAACCAACCCACGCGGCTTCATCAAACTTATCACCGGGACAAAGGGTCGGAAATAAATTGCTACTGATGTTTAATAGGTGGACACTTCAATTACCTATAGAGCAGTGTTTTTCAACCTATTGAAATCGCGACTTTCTGACAAGATGAAAAATTTTGGCGAGCCCTACTCTTGCGTTATTCGTTTTCGTCGGAGGGGTAGGGGCATCAGTTTTGTGAAATGTTTGGTTATTAACGGTTTGAAAGGGGTGTTAGTTAAGATGTTTTGGGCTGTTTCAACGCATTCCAAAAGGACGAGTTAGTGCGCAAGCAAAGCGTGCGCTTAAAATTTTTGGTTACCTATATATATACCTATATATGTTACCTCTTTCTCCATCTCTGCGATTCGACTTTGGAATTCTCTCCCCAATGAAATCAGAATGTCCCCCAACAAATTTACTTTTAAAAAGTCTCTCCGCACCCACTATCTTAACCTTGGCTCTCTTCGGAATTAACAGCCATTTTCTTTTATTTGTGTTCTTTGGATGTCGTCATTATCATCACCTTTATCATTCATAATTTTGTATTTATTAGGTTTAAGTATTTTATGTATGTTTATTATTCTTTTGCTTATGTATCCTATTATATATTTGTGTAATATAAGTATGTATGTTTATGTAAGTGCATTTTACTTCTTTTTCTTACCACTCTTCTCACATATTATTAATATTCCGCAACTGATTAAACTCTCTGCATTACCAGGTGGTTGACTGGTAGAGAATGCCATTAGGCATTAAGTCTGCCATTTGTACAACTTACAGTGCAATAAAGTTTAAATAATAAATATATTTAAAAAAAAGTACAGTTATTAAATAACGCGCAAGCGAAGCCAGCGCTTAAAATTTTGCTTAGTAACGCCTCTACAAGTTACAAAATAACATCGTAAATGCGCGAGTTAAGCAAGCGCTTTGTAAAATAACGTTTTTTAGAAGCGACAAAATGATCACTTATTTATAGCATTACTACGGTTGTGAAAGTAAAAAATTATAAACACAGATGTTGTAAGGAGACGTAATTCCAAGAAAAAATTGTAAAAGGTTTAAGAAATAAAGTGTTAACTGTATGCTTTTAACTTTTGGCGTTTCGCTATTTACTTACTTACATATTATTCTAAAAATGACTCTTGCTTAATTTATTTCTTTTTTTATTTGTTAGATAATCTGTAGTTAATAAGAGTAATATACGTCTTATTATTGTAAATTTATCTTTCACAACCATTCGCTGTAATTAATTTATAGGAGCAATTTGTAAAATGACAATCCTTTATTGGCTGTAGGTAATATATATAAATATTGTTTACTTTCTTAGTCTTAAGAGCTGTGGATTGATGTAAAGTAATTAAATAAATAAAATAAAAAAAAAAACAATCTGCATTACCATCAAGAAGTTGTCATTTTACACACTACCCGGCGGCTTTGCCGGCAGCATACGTCAATTAACTGTCAGATACTATGGAAAATGCTTTGAGAATAAGACATGAGTCTGAGTTTCCCTGACAAGGTATGTGGCCCCCATTAAAGATCTACGGTTATTCCCAAAAACTTTGAGCTTTGTAAAGTATCTAGTGGCTCATCTTTAACCATGATCTGCGTTGGGACTTGTCTGACATTGGGCATTGAAAATTTTATGCATTTACATTTACGGTTGCTTCATTGGTTTACCGGGTAAACCAATGAAGTGTGAAACAGCACTATTTACATCGTCAAAAGAATCTTCGCCCCTTGGAGTCTTAAAAATTAAGGACGTATCATCTGCAAATAGTACTATTTCACATTCATCATCGACAAATTACGAAAGGTCATTTATATATATCAGAAACAACAACGGTCTCAATATCAATCCTTGGGGCACTCCCATTTTTAGAGGTGCTTAAGGTGACTCAGTTCCATTTATATAAACATTTTGAGTTGTTCTTTGTTCCAGGTGAAACCCAATTGATTCATCGTATTCTACGCACTAGCTAAATCGAACCGGAATTATAAGTTTGTGTGATTTCACAATGTTTACAACGATTCATCGAAACTCAATATGATTCCTTTGAGTTCAAGAGTTTCAGTGTACTCAAAATAAAGGTTTAGTACGTGATGGGATCGAGAGGCTATTGAGTTTATCGTGGTTCATTTGTAAATGTATAAAGTCTCATCGACTTAAAAAAAATGGAACTACGGTTCATCAAACCTTAAGGTAAAAAAAGAACGTTCAAAATAAAAAAAAATGAGATGGGTAAAAATTCAGTAGAAAAAAACCATTATTTACAAGAATACTTTATGAAATAAAAATGACAAATCTTAAAAAAAAAAAACTTTATTCATTGCAAAGACTCGTACTTTCAATTGCATAGCACCTGTGCCAGAAGGAGTCAGTCTTCCATATCAATACAAATCTTATTTATAAACTTAACAACAAACACTGAACAAAACAAAAAATATATAGCTACAATCACGAAACGCATGTGTGTGTGTGTGTGTGTGTCAGTCAACTACTTCGCTTAAGCTAATCTTCGGCTTCCTCATAATTTAGTGACTTCAACCACTTACTAAATTTAATTTTGCATTCCCATAAAGTCTGTGTTTCTTTTTTAGTCGAATAATGTAATAGTACATTATGATACAAGTGTGCTAAGTTGACCATTATATACAAGGCGATATTGTGTGCGCACGAGCGAAAGCGAGTGCGCCATAGAAAGCCGCGTATATTATGGTCACAGGCACACGAGTTTCATACGACGTCTTTCAACACACTTGCGAGGAAAAAACAAGCCTCTTCATTTACTAAGTTTTTAAAATTATTAAAACAGTAAAAATACATTTCACGATCGATTTTGATGGCAAAGACTTTCGCACGCGTTTTTCGCCTCGTAACATATGTCCGGCGGAGTTAATAATAGGTTTTCTTCATTTTCTTCACTTGAAGTAGACATTTTCATTAATATTAAACTTCTCAATTAATCCAAATTTCGTCACAGCCGACAATTATTATTTGCGAAAAATGGCGCGTTTTTTTTTCTTGCTTCGATACCGATGCGCGCGCAAGGCTTAGGCGCGAACTAGATCGGCCAAAAGCCAAGATTAAAAATGTAGTAATTCGTGTTTAAAACACAAATCACAGGAAATGTTTAATGAATTTGAGATATTTTTTAGTAATTAATCTGGATTTACCATTTATTGAAATAAATATGTAGATACTGTTATTCTTCGCATAAATACTGTTTGTTGCTAAAATAAAAGTATTGTATAACCCGACTAAATTATATCGCTTCTCCTTCTTACTTACGACTTGGTACTAGGGTACAAATGTAAATTGGTCGAGTAAATAAACTAAAAGCACTATAGTGCAATAATATACTGAAAAAGCACGCGTGTTTAATCTCTATGATTATGAGTCAAAAATCGGTGGAATAAAAACGTAGTTTTGAGCAAGGGTGTTGAAAACTATCTTTTTGCAACTTTTTAAATAATACTAGTTAATAAAATTCATTTACTATTTGATTTAAATGGATCTTAGTGCTAAATGATCAATTAATTATTTAGTGGGTTTTATGTTTATCTTATCTTACAATGAATTATTTCGGTAAAAAGGAACGGACTTTAAGTCATTGGGTAGATTTCTAAAGCTTTGTTTATTTGGTTATAAATACAGCGCTAAGCTATTACATTGGTTTTAAGTGAAACTTGTGTGTGTGCTTTGAGTTAGGTTTTTGTTATAATTTGAGGCCTTATGTTTCTTTAGGATGGTTCGAAGAATATAAAGTTTTCGAATTGTTTGGATATCCGCAATGTTATACAGTGACTGGGTTGAAAATGTTCGTTCTTTAAACATCATATGGTACAAATAAAGGTAAAAAAGCTTGTTTTTATCTCATTTCGAGATTGTATTTCTACTTATGTGAAATGGATGCCTTCGGCAATAAATCTGCTTCGTCGACAAATAAATACCCAACTCATCGAAAATGTTATGATTTTCGTATATTTTGATAATAATATCCCGCTATTTACTGCTTGAATGCGTTAATCCATCCTGCTGGGATGTGTACTGAAAAGAGTTTGGATCTATAGCGTGCTTTGTCATTTATCAATAATCTGATTAATAAAACTTGTCGCAAACATATATATCGTTCCTTTGAATATAAATGTACTAGCAGGCCCCCGCGACTATGTGCGCGCCTTTTGAGTTTGCTCCCTCCCCTCCCGTCACAGCGTAATGTTTTGTACAATAAAGCCTCCCTCGATATATAAGCTATCCAATACAAAAAATATAATACGAATCGGTCCAGTAGTTCCTGACATTAGCGCGTTCATACATACAAACAAACTCTTCAGCTTTATAATATAAGTTTAGTTTCAATAGAAGAAACACGGAGTATACACGATCATTTTAGAACAAACTCGCACAAAAATACTTTACATTGGAAAATTTCGGTTTTACTTTACTTTCTCACGTATAAACTGTGTAGACAAAAGTTTGACAGACATTTTTCAAATAATCGCTGAATGTACAATGCAACAGTTTATTTATTATTATAAGGTGAAACCTTAACTTTGAATCTTAGGTTTTAGAAGTTGTTTTAAAAATGTGTAAAATGTAATTTGACTGCAAAATGTAACTTTTCCTTAACTAAGATTATTATTATTTTCTTTAAGGTCTGCTGAAATGATTTTTTTTCTCACGGACAACTATTTGTACATCTTTTCAAGCAAAAAATACATGAAAACACCAATGTTGTCTCAGCGTTGACTACGCTAAATGTCAAAAACTTTGCTTCAGACTTTACCCGCTTGTACGGTAGTCCCGGCATATATCCCTGTATAATCACCAGATGTCGCTCCATAAACGCTGGGACAAAATTGGTGTTTTAGTATATTTATTGATTGAGAATAATTTTTAATTAAGCTTAAAAATTACAAATATTTTATTACAATGATTAATAAAAGATATAGCTACTTCAGTAAAAAGCATATTTGATGCAGCAGAAAATTGGAATTGTCTACGAGGTTTCAAAACAACGCCTAATAATTTGAACATTGGTCATGGTCAACTTCAAATTGATGTTGGAATTGTTTTAGAAAAACGCTTCAATACAGCTATTGCTCTCTCCCGAAAGCTATTCTTTAACGTTGTCTATGTATTATATTAAAAATAATTAAGTATTATAATAACTACGTGTCGTTACTTCAGCTCGCGTCAAAGCCACGCATATGCTTGTTCTGTTATGAAACCTTTGTACAAACAAGGATTTGCGTGTACCCGTGCAGACTGACAGTATGTGGCTCCCTAACTATGTACACACCGTGATAAGTCAAAGCCCAAAAGTAATCACCAACAAAAGGTACGTATAAAAAGAAATTGAAAAGTAAGAAACTAAACTATTTAAGAGTAAAGGATGTTGTTTTGGTCAGCGACGATCGACTCAGGTAGTTGTACTAAAGATGACTGATGCTGAAAAATATTATTTTTAAATGGATTAAACCCACAAAATAAATTATTACGATACTAGCGAGCGAGTCAAAACTACCAACGCCGGGTCCCCTCTTTGTAGCTAAGCTACGACGTAGTATTTCGATGAAATGCGCAAACTACGCACGTGGGTGTGAGACATTCGTTTTGTTTTTTTTAGAATGTTGTGAGGAGGTTTTCTTTTATAAAACTTGAATATAATTGAAATATATTTTATTAATTAGCGTAATTCATATTATAATCCTTCAGTTGGATGTCATTGACCAAAACAACACCATGTATATTAACCCTGTACATAGATTTTGTTAGATAAATAACATTTTTTAACAACAAAATAGGTAAGTTGGTAGATAAAATGAAACTGCCGTGTCCGGACAATCTCCCTCTTCTACTCTCAATTGTTTCTATTAGTTTCCTTTTTTCCTTCACCATGTTTCATTATTTTATCAGTTTTCGACAGTTTCATCAGAGCGATAATAGAGGGAAGAATAAAAGAAGAAGGAAAAGAGGAAGACAAAGAATAATGATTAAATAAAGCATAAGTTGAATGCTGATTCGTATCAAGAGGTCAAGAGAGTGTCGGAAGAGCGTAAAGAATGGAAAAAACTCCCCCGACAAGAGCTTAGCTCTTAATGCTTCAACACCCGAGCGGTTGCAGGCAACCGCATAACAATAGAATTTGCATTGTGTCTCGTTCACATACGCTTGAGGGATTAAATTAGAGGTTGATGTTGGTAGATAAAATAAGATTTTCTTTCAAGACATTATTATTAACCTCTACTAGAATTAAACAAATGGGAGGATCACATCGTTTAACGTAACTTTAATAAGTAAAATGAAAACTTTTTGTTACAAAATAGGCTAATGTTGATGATGTTTAAGTATGTTTGAGCTAGTTTATCAGGAAAGCACATAGGCTAAAATTCATAACGATAATTTTTGTGATCCTACATTAACGCGGGTGAAGCCGTGGGGAATCGCTATTAAATAATAATTAAATTGTCATAAAATACAGCTGAGAAATTAAAGGAAATCTCGTTTAATAGCATTTATCGTTATATGATGATATTTTTTTCAGAAGATAATAGCTGTTCTGGTTTACCCCTAGCAACGAGTGTTCGTTCACAGCTTAATTAGTCGCATATCGCGCTTTGAGATGCCTTCGATTGTTCAAAGATAATTTGCGGTGCGTCTGCCTCTAATTGGGGTGAAGAACTACGCACTACTCCAACTATTGTTCAGGCGCTGTCAGATACAGAAAACATTTGTGTGTTCGTTACTGTATTATGTACTTTTCTAAGATTTTTGTAACATCTTAATATATTAGTATTATAATAGTCCCCCTAGCCGATTTCGACTACGGTGGCCAGTCACAACGCCTAACTGACTGCGTGGGACATATTATAGTGCACAAGTGTGTGCCGCAAAAACAGGTGCACTCTCTATTCCCCTCACTCTCATAGCCCGATGGGACAGCAATCTGATACGACCGGAGAGAGTTCAGGCGGAGGACCAACGGCTTTATGTGCTTTTTCTAGGCACGGGGGTGAAACACCGCCAATTTCTAAACTCTGGGCTACCCTAAGAATATCTTAACAGAAAAACTCAGGTATATAATGTATGCCCGACCCGGCGATTGAACCCGGGACCTCTGGCGCAGCCGTCGCCTTCACTTGCGATACTCTTACCGCTGCGCCACCGATGCAGTTATATATTAGTATTAAGTACATAGGATACATACACATACATGATACACAGGAATCACCGGGATAACAACGCGTTTTGTCATAAATTTTTGAATACAGTTTTTAGTTTCATAAAAAATAACGTAGCTTATCATTCAGTAAAACTTTATATAAATGGTAAAAATAAATAGTAGTGATACCGAAGTGAAGCAACCTACGGCGCGGTCGTGTTTGGATGGGTGACCATTCCGACCATATAAGTGACGAAAATCACGAGCATCTCCATACTTCGGAAGGCACGTTAAGCCGTTGTTCCCGGCTTATATTGGTTGATATTAGTTGTTAAGCCTAGCCAGAGAACATCTGACAAGACTTAACGTCTGAGGTAAGGCCTTTGTCCAGCAGTGGGATGTTACAGGCTAACTTTACTTAGGTAGTACAAAAAATCTTCTCTACTAAAATAGTTCCTTTATTGAAAACGGTGACTATGAGGTTTTCACAATCGATGCCGATGAAAGCAGATGATTTCATCCACGGATATTTATTCAGAATACACGGTAGATTTTATTCATGTTGCTTTTTAAACCAAACGGAGTAATTAATATTAATGGTGATACGTCGGTTTCAATATGCATTACCTCACACAGCTTTGTAGCCGTTGTAAATGTTGAACTTATTATCATGACAGCCAATTCATGTATTTCTTCTTGCGGAGTAATTTGAATAAGGGGATGCAAATTTAATTAAGACTTTTGTCAGTTATGTATGAAAAATATACATTAACATTAAAATTGCGACGTAATTTGACCTAGCTGGCTGAAAGAGACGAACTAAATTGATAAAAGATCTTAATGTTATAAATAACATAATTATAAAATACATGTGTGTATGTAAGTTTTTTTTTGCTATAACGACTTCATAATATCGATATTTTTGATTGCTAATTTGAATAATCTGAATGTAGATGATGTAGCTTCTATTTCAGTGTCAAAATTTTGTGAAAAAAAATGCAGTAAGAAAATAGCTTTTATATTTTAAACACACATACTTTTAACTAGGACCCCTCATATCAGGGTTGCAATGTCTCTAATTAATTAAAAGCCAAGGCTTAGCCAAGGGTTAATGACTTATACGGCGTATTAATGAAAATATTAGATATAGCTAACTCGGATACATTAACTAAAGCAACTCTCAGTATATATAAACGACGAATGTTTAATTTTGAACAAAATTCGATGTTTCGGTTATGAATCGTTGATCAAAAGCGATTCTTGTAAAAAATACATTTCCAGATAGAGCATGTTTAGTTCCAAAGTTTCTCGAATAAAAATCTGTCATTGGTGATTTAAATTAAATATGCGGTATTTTATTAAATTTTCTTCATATTTTGAAATATAAAAAGTGATATATCGTTTAGTTATTCATTCCAACTAGGACTGTTATAGCAAATATTAGTCGTGAATCCTGTACAAATTTGCTCTGTGTACAAAAACTTAAGTATCATTTCATTATACTTTTGAAAGTAAATATTAGTCGCAATCTAGCTCGGACCAGAGAAACTCCTTCCACATTGCTCTAAAGTTTCGAGACAAATATTGATCTAATTACATCCAGGCCTTTATTAAGAACTTTTGCGCAATTAGCAAAGTTCAACTTTTTGCGCCTTTGAAGACCTAAAACTTGTTAAAGTTTTACGAAGTTACTATGAAAGTTTTAACATGCAGAAACGAAAAGGTTACATCCATTTTGCCTCAACGGTTTAGTATATTTATTGAAAACCAGCTGGATATAATGAATAAAACATTTACGCAGATTACAACGAACAAAAAACATTATGTGATAACAATGTACACCGTTTATCTACCTCATGAATATAACAAATCCGCCTTTAGTCTGTCTTTAATATTAGGTATTTAGTGTTCGTCGTGTTTAAATTGTTATATTATGAATTCATTTTATGTAAAATTTGAATTTGAAGTTTTGATATGCCAGTTTAGTATGAATTAAAGTAAAGGTTATAGTTTTATTAGTTGGCTAATGTAAACACAGATTCTCGTTATAAGAATGATTCGCGGTACACGGTGCAGGGGCTGAACCGGGCCGGAGCCGGGAAAAAAAAATGCTTGTTTCAACAGGCGTTTAGTATCTATCCCAGAAATTCAAATAATGCCATCAGACTTGTAATACATGACGTACCTAAGTCCTAGGACAGCGCAATACAATAAGGGCTGTTTAACTTTGTTTGTGAGAGTTTTTAATGATGTACCTAAAAACCTTAGAACGTTAGATTTAAGAAGATTAATGATATCGCTACATTAATAGCTTGTAATGGAATGTTTTTATAATTTGAAAGAATTTTTGACCAGAAGCAATGGAATGAAACACAATTGAATTGTAAAATACGAGTATAATGTAGTTAATTAAAATGTAAACATAAATGAATAATACATATGTCATTGTTTGAATATTTGCATGCTATTTGTTTATGGCTAAACGGGCCGGACATAATATTTATTTATCAAACTGTGTATCAACCCCATTAAAAGGCAAATAAATGATTCTTGAGATTTAAGTACATAAATGTTTGCTGACAAAATAAGGTGACGTTTTCAATTTAGGCGATTTGTATTCTATTCGACGAATTTCCCTTATCGGACATTGGAAAAAGCGACACTTAGGGCCGATTTTTCAATGGTCAGATATAACTCATCACACTGACAAATTATAAAGCGACAGATTTAAAAAAAATGATATTCACGCATGATTGCTGACAACTAGGTGACGTTTTTAAATTATCCATATTGTATTTGGTTCGATGAATATTTATAATCTGACTATTGAAAAATCTGACCTTAACACAATAGACGTTAATGTTAACTTCTTCAGTGTATGTACAAACCAGCTGGTTTTTGTACATAAGCAGCCCTTTACTTAGCCATTACCAGCGGTAAGTAAGAGAATGTGATTAAGTATAACGATGTTTGCCGATGCCTGAGGTGCCGGTAAATAGGTTAATAGTATGTGCGTTGCTCATTACTCCACTCCCGTGTCATTTATGATAAAGTATCAGGAGCTCCAATCATATAGGTAAATTTTCATTCACAATGATTACACAGGGTGTTGTTTTGGTCAGTGACATCCAACTCAGGGATGATTATATGAGTCATGCTGATTAAAAAACAATATTTTTTTAAAATTGTATGCAAATTTATTAAAGAAAACCTTTTCACAACATTCTAAAAAACAATACGAACGGGGAAACTCGCACCCTCCCGCGTAGCTCGCGCGTATCTACGTATCTACGACATACTACGCCATAGCTAGTAAGCTACGATGAGGCGACCTGGAACCATATTTTTGAATCTTTTGCGTCAGCATGGTGCGTTGTATTAATTGATTATGGTTTATTTTTTTTAGAATTATCAAATCAAATCAAATCAAAAATAATTTATTAAATATAGGACACAAAATGCCACTTATGAACGTCAATAATTAGTGTAATATCAATCAATTTTGGCCCGTATGGGGCAAGAACATGTCTCCTTATCTTTTGGGCCCTACTAGCGCTTCGAGACAAAACACAGACAATTTGGCAAGTGCTGAGAAGAAACGCCGGAACAAACTCAGTCACCACTAGCTGCCTCAAAAATGATACAAATCAAAATAAACAGGTAGGTACATCAGTTTGGTGCAGGCTGGACTGTCCATACATTTTCGTCATTAAGATAGTCTTGAATTTTATAATAGCCCTTCGACATTATGGTACTTTTGACATGTAACTTAAATTTGTGAATAGGTAGTTCGATGACATTATTAGGTATATTGTTGAAAAATTTAACACAATTTCCCAGGAATGAATTCATTGTTTTGGCTAACCTGAAGTTTGGAATGACAAGTTTGCTTTTATTTCGTGTTTTGCTTTTATTTCGTGTTTAAAAACAGTTGAACTCCACACGACAGTGTTACAGAAAAGGATAACTAAATTCCGTGAGCCGTCCATATTTTGCGTGATTTGTATTTTAATTTGATTTCAAGATAAAATCACTCTTCATATTCAAACGAGTGATTCAAAATAAAGCTTCTGGTGTTTGAAGTTTTGACTTGCTCACTTAAGCCGCAGTGATAAATTGATTTTGATGGATTTTATTTAATAAAAAAAAAGTATCAGTAATGTAACGGACGTAGCCTTGAGAATCAGTAAGCTCAAGTGGCAATGGACAGGGCACATAGCGCAAAGAACTGATGGCCGTTGGGGCAGGAAAGTTCTAGATTGGAGACTCTTCGACGAAAGACGCAGCGTAAGACGTCCACCAACAAGATGGACAGACGACCTTGTAAAGATCGCAGGATCAAACTGGGTGCAGTTCGCTAGTGATCGATCGCTGTGGAAAGCCGTGCGGGAGGCCTATGTTCAGCAGTGGACGTCTTTTGGCTGATAATGATGATGATAAAGATGAATCACCCTGAGCAACTCGTCGCACGTGGTCCAAAACAACAGCCAGTATAGTTGAAACAACCGGTAACACAATAATAAAAAAATAACTTCGTTACCTCTCCTTGCACTTTCGCTACACTACAGGCTCAATAAGCTGCTACGACTATTACTAAATTTATTGCTACGAGATAACGTAGCAGAGTAACGTAACACTTCCAGTTTCCTAAGCAACCATAACTGTGGCCTGTACTGTTACCATGAGTTTACGGCGGTCTTTCTCGCTAGCGACGACGTAATAAAAGTATATGGAAAATTACACAGCGCCTCTAGCGGTCACTGATGGAATTAAAATTTTCCATAAAACCGTCATCGCTAGCAAGCTCATGGTAACGGTACTGAAGAGTTGCTCGTACACGTACCGAGATAACACATGATGCAGTTTTTTAATACATCAACAAATAAATAAATATGCGCTAGCCAACACATCAATTGGTTACGGAATTTTATGACGGCGCCTTCCATAAATACTTAAATACATATAAACATCTATGATCCCGGTACAAATGTTAGTGCTCATCACGCAAACATTTGCCCCTTGCCGGATTCGAACCCGCGTCGGCCGGCGTCATAGTCAAGACCGCTGATTGCTACACCAAACGTGACGTCAAAATACACACACATCGCTGCAGAATTTTAATACTGAGGTACTAAAATTTCACAACGAGAAATACAGAATGTTAGTCATCAAACGTCCAACGAAATGCTCTAAATAACCCATTTACTAACCTAAGGAATTCAACACGTTATATTGGTAAGTTGCGCAGAAAAATATTTCGTTGAAACAAAACCGGCTTCCGTGACAACTTTAATTGAATGAGAGATCCACTTACTTCCACTGAGCCAAAATAATACAATATTTTGTTGACAGCAAATTTAACTTTGTTTAAATTCTTTGTCAAGATCTATGACATGACATGGGGGGGGGGGGGGGGGGGCGTTAATCTACATACTAAGTTTCAACTGTGTAATACTAAAGGTTTCAGAAAAAAAGGGCTGTGACATACGGACGGACAGACAGACAGACAGACAGACAGACTTGACGAAACTATAAGGGTTCCGTTTTTGCCTTTCGGCTACGGAACCCTAATAACGTAATAAATTTGTAGTTCGAGCGTGGTTAGTTGAAAAATTTAAGAAGCTAGAAGTAAGGGAGATAAATAATAAATATCCTTTGGACATTCCCACACATCGCCATCTAGCCCCAATGTAAGCTACTCAAAGCTTGTGTTATGGGTGCCAGACAACGGATATAATACTTAAATACTTTTTGTTTGTAAATACAAACATGATAGTAAATTAGTAGGAAATACTTTTTAAGTACATTGCAACTGAAATATTTAACAGAGCAGATGCAAGTAAGGTTAAGGTTTATAGAAAATATTTTATGTAAATTAAATTCCTGTAATATTACTCAGGTGGAGTGTGAGTATAGGTTTAGCGTAGCAGCTACAATATTATATTATTTAATTGTTATTTTGTTCTTTCGAACACCTTGTGTTATTTTGCACATATTTGTTACCTCCAAATAATTTTAAGTTCACTATTGGCACTATAACAGCGAGACTGATACCATAAACAACAGTTACTGAGGAGAACTAAAAGGAATGTTATTGGTACTGGACGTCCTACGGTTGAGTATAATTATGCGTTAATTGTTTAGCTTAAACTGTGGTCTGCGATGACGCGTTTGGTGTAGTGGTTAGCGCTCCTGACTATTACACCGGCTGTCGCGGGTTCGAGTCCCGCAAGGGGCGAATGTTTGTCTAATGGCCACGAACATTGGTACCTAAATCATGAATGTTTATATCTATTTATGTATTAATGGGAGTCGCCCCGTCATATTCGTTGTCTGGTATTCGTAACACAAGGAAGAGAACTCCTTCGTACGAAACCAACACAATTGGCGTGTTGTCTCGAGCATATTTTTTTTTATTATTGTTTCTTCAGGCTTTTTAATGCCAAGGAAGATCTCAAGAAACATACCTAAGAATACTACTAATTTTATTTGTACTTACATAATACATTCATGTAATTTATTAACAGCACATATCAGCAGTCTTTGGGTTACCTGAAAATAATGAAACAGACACGTAAAAATGATGATTCGCGAAGACTTAATCCGATACTTAAACTCATAAAAATCACTTATTAATGCAAGTAGACCCACTGTACGGGCTCACAGTGGATCTACTCGCCTTTAACACATCCTAATAGGAACCCTTCTACAAGTCCAGGACAATTATGGGCTAGTGCTGAGAAGAAGCTGCGCGGCGCAACACACTCAGTGTCTCGTCAATGCCATTTTTCAAAAGTTTTGCAATGTTTGTGGTGATCATGCAAGTCCCTACACTATTAATATTTTAAATGATCATGTACTTTTTAATACCCTTTCGTCATTAGGGTTTCTTTATTGGCAATTTTAAATTTATCAATTGTTCAGGCAACAATGTATTCTGATAGGTTATTGAAAAATTGTATATATGTCCCCATGAAAGAATTACTAACCTTTCGAAGTCTGAATTGTGGAATTGCAAGATTATTGATAAACTAATAAATAACCTCATCATTAAGTAAGTAAATCTTAAAACATGCTGAATTTATCTTGCCGATTCAATGAGTAAACATACTTTTTTAGAAACGAACCTGTACTGTTAAGTGATATTAAATGTTTGTTCATAAATTAATGAATTTAAGAAATTTCATAACGCCATGGTTGGTCGTTTAAATTTAACTGGACGAAGTGTGTGGGCGTGAAACAGAAAGGTTATAAAATGGCGGACGTGTTTAAATCCCACGTTACGCCGTTATTGAAAGACGTTACAAGGGAATCGTGTTGCTTCTTGTATTATATAGGTATTATAGGTTATTTTTGAAACATATTTATGTGTAGACATTTGGTCACGATCTCATCAGAGGTTAAGCAATGCTCTTTTTAAGATCTTAGGCAGTTTGCTACCAGGAGGCATACAATCTTCATACGAAAAAATGTTGAAATAGCTGAAACTGAATGCGGGCTGATACTATAAACACTTTAGTTTTTTAGGATTCCGTAGCTGAATGGCAAAAAACGGTACCGTTAAAGTTTCGTCAAGTCCGTCTGTCTGTCCATCTGGATGTCACAGACACCTTATTCTGAAACTATTAGCATTACATTCATGAAACTTGGTAGGTAGGTGTATCCTGTTAACCGCTTTACGATTCCCATACAAAAATGAAAATGATGACATTTGACTTTGGACATTTGGCTCTTCCATACGTTAAACGAAAACAAAATATTTTTTGTTTGCTTAAACCTATGCATGTGGGGTGTTAATAGATAGGCATTTTAATACCATCAAGATTCCAAAAATTATTTTATCTGAAAATCAAACGTTTGTAAGATAGACGGTAAAATGGGCTTTCCCAGAGGGGGACCTTTGAATTAAGCTAGTGAAAGTTAAAAATAATAATAAAGATCTATAAAAATACTTCAAACAACAATTTGTTTGAACGAGATCGAACAAGTACTTTTTGAGATATAGCACTATTTTAACAACTGCTCATATAACTTTGTCCTTCATACAAATACTATGAAAAATATAGTTTTTTTTGCTATAGATATAACAAAGTGAAAGTAAGTGGACTGCGATTCCGACTAGCAGTTAACCGGTTTAAAAAAATACGATTCTAATATCGGAACCGATTTCAATCTCGCGTTGATATACCTAGTGCGTTAACTATATTACTTTATTTATATAGACTGTAAAGACTAATAGCAAAGGAGTGAATACCCGAGATGGGCAATTAATTTCTTGAGAGAAAAATCTGATAAGTCCCTCGTCCCCTGGTCTCATTTCCGATGTAAATTTTACGGCAAACGACTTCATTACGCGCTGCCCCTAGAATATTCTATTAGCAAAATCGGTTTTGGCGACCCTTTGGCGGATGGAGAAACCTTTTGTTTAAAAATATACAACACTGCTCTTAGTATAAGCTCTCTTAATCGAAATAGAGTTCGACTAATCTGCAGATTTAATTTATTTCTGGTTATTTTCATTCTTTTAAGTACAACTTTTGTTTTGTGCGGGTTCCAAAGCTTGATATCATTAATACAAAGCTTGCGATTAGCTTTTAAATTCAAAGCCACTAATGCTCCGTCACGATAACTAGTTTCACTGTAATCTACAGTAAATAATAAAATACACTGTCATTTTTAGGGTTCCGTAGCCGAATTGCAAAAACGGAAATCTTATGGTTATGGTCCGTCCGTATGCCACAGCCACTTTATTCTGTAACTTTAAGCATCACACTGTTGAAATTTGGTAGGAGGATGTATCCTATTATCCTACGAAAGCTTTATGATTCTTATGCAAAAAAATAATAATAAAGACATTTAAGGGGGGTCCCATACATGAAACCAAAAACGAAAAAAAATTTTTGGTCAAACCTATGAGTGTTGGATACCTATGGATAGATCATTTAAAATGACATAGTTTGATAGATAGACGCTTCCAAAGTAGTAAAATAGGCATCCCGCTCTCTCTTCTTAACTAAGCGAGTGTAAATTTGGAAAAATATATATAATATCGATCTTACGAGTAACAAATACTTTCAACGATAATTGGTTTGATCAGGATCGAACTAGTAGTTTTTGACATATAGTACATTTTTAAAAACCATAAACATAAATTTGTTCTTTATACAAACTCTATGGAAAACAAAGTTTTATTTGCTGTCAACAAAATATTGTGGTATTTTAGCTAAGTGGAAGTAAGTGGATTCCCTAATTCAGTTAAAGTTGGCACGAAACCTTCAGTGCACGAGTCCGATTCGCACTTAGCCGGTTTTATCAAACAGGGTTGTCGTTTACTATAAATCAGTGCGCACGTCAAACTTAGCTTAGTCCTGGGTTAACTTATCATTTTGTTGCTTTTGGTTCCTTTTTGGGATGATTTTGACAGAGATAGATCCTCGTCCACATTTTAAATTCGAGTTAGTCGCTATACCAGAGAAGTGGACATCACAATGGTCTCCTTATATAACGAAACATAACACGCTTAAAAATGTACATATACTGAACCCGACACAAAAGTTGTGGAACTCTCCTTAACTACTCTGACATCCCAAGTCAGTTTTTTGGCGTCGCGTCGTTTCTTCTAAATTAAAAGGGGTGTTTAACTTGATTGTCCACGACTGTGTCGACAATGCTCGCCCTGATTTATACAGACCGTCCTCTTAAGTGTTGATTAATTGCGTTTTTGTTTCCGCCTTTTGAACTTAAGGGAAAAATTAATTACTGTTGTTGCCGCTTGTTTTTTAAGTTAACAAATCTGCATTTCTATTGTAAATAATTGAAAAATAGTATCATGTGTATCTTAGGCAAGCTAGGTAGGAAGTCGGGTAAATAAAAAACTTTTTTACATTCATGGAAAATGCATCTTTTAAATCCTGTCAGTGGACAACGCACTGGGTAGTTGCTTGGCCACATTGTGCCCACTGCCCAGGTGACATTTAAGTAGGCGTTGGCTACAAACTGAATATTATTTTTGGGTGTTGTTTTTACAGCGCAACGTGGCAAATTTCCTTCCCTTCTTTTGGTTAGGTGTGGGTTGCAGAGCGGATCTACTTATTTGACAGATGAATGGACGATTTGTTATATCATCTGATAGGGTTAGAACACACGCCCACGCGACCGGTACAATACCGGCGAGTTGTGGGCGCTGCAAGCGCAATTAGCATGCCTGCTTGTAACCTGAATATTTTATTTGTTAATTTATTAATTTGAGTGTTTGTGGTTTTCTTTTTTTTTCTTCAAGTGTGTGTTTACACCCAGCGCCTAGCAGGCGTTCCCGCTGAAAATCAGTGTCGTGGCATGCTTACCATCTGCTGTCACGATATAAATACTGAGCGAGAACCTTTTTGGCTCACTTAAGGGCTTTGTTTTTGTTTTACATAAATTTGCTTTTTGTTGTTTTTAATTTCTTTTTTTATGTTAAAGTTATTTATTTCTGTGTGTCTGTGTCAAATTTATAATAATTCTATTCTATTCTATTCTATTGTCCTTGCAATTGGCACTTGAAATTTACTAGTAAGGCTTGTATTTTTGCATCGCTTAATCAACGAGGAAGGACAAAGAAGTGACTTTCATTATTTTGAGACACGCGTAATTATATTTCTAAAATATCCGCTTAATAATTTAGCTGAAGCAATTTTGTCTTCCTGCGCGTCCCAAAGGAACAATTCTGAAAGGAAAGCGTCGAGTCAGCCATTTTAAGAGGCCGTGTTTACGAGTATTCTCTCTCGCCATTAGTCTGCCAAAGCATTTAAGGTGTATACACATCCGATGCAAAGAGCAGCAAAACTGGACATTAGTTTGCCATACGCCGAATTTAGGGGACTTATTTCTTTGTAGGGTCCAAGATAAAAAAAAGGACACCAATCACATACATTGCTCTGATCCCAAAGTTAGTAGCCAATGCTCTTGTGTTATGGAAATCAGACACAACGATGGTACCACAACATTCCGATCCGATACAATATAGAAAATTATGATTACTGCATTGGTCCGATCGGGAATCGAGCCCGGGACCTCGGAGTGGCGATGCCTTGTAACCCAGCGTGCTTAGCCACTGCACCACGGAGGTCGTAAAAGAAGATAGTTTGATTTTGTCCGAGGAAATCCCAGCTTTTACTGGTCAGGGTAAGAATATCAGTGAAACTGTAGATCCTGGCAGTACTGAACGTAGTTTTGGGAAATGTTCCTAAGCGTAACTCCTCTTAGCTGTGTAACCAAGCTTTTATATGTACAGTGTACCATAATTGTATACAAGTAATGCCCGTGTAACGAGTCAGCTCATACAATTAAGTTTTTTAATCGAGTCTTTAAAAACAATGCAATGTTTTTTTCTAACTTTATAAGCTGAGTTTGCTAATATTGCAGTTTAACAACAGGTAAATTTATTTGGAGTACCACACCGTTTGACGCACATCTCTATGTAAATAAAAGAAAGTCGTGTTAGTTACACTATTTATAACTCAAGAACGGCTTAACCGATTTGGCTGAAAATTGGTGGGAAGGCAGCTTAGAACCAGGAGTCGATGACGTTAGACGGGGCTGAGGTGGGATGGGACCGGGGCGAAACGGTGGGGAGGTAGCTTAACACCAGGATACTTTTATCCCGTTCGACGCGGCTGGGGCGAAACAATGTTCGCTGGGACCGTTTAAAATTACGGGGCAGGACGGGACGACGCCGGGTCGGGACGAGGCCGGGTCGGGACGGGGCTGGGGTCAAAACAAAGTTCGCTGGGTACGCTGGTTGATACATAAATATCACAAATATTGTTATTTTAGCAACTGTCAATGATAATTATATCATTGCTAACGAAATGCTATGTTTAAAATGTCTAAAAATTAAGGTTGCCTTTCATGGTTCCATCTTGGGACCGATATCTTTACTTAATATTATAAAGCTGAAGAGTTTGTTTGAAGAAAGACAAAAAAAAGCTTTTAGAGATTAGGCGTTTTGTAAAAAAAAAGTTGATTAGGCGTTTTGTAGGCGTTTGTTAAAACGCGCTTATCTCAGAAATTACTGGACCGGTTTAAAAAGTTATTTTTGTGTTGAATGTCGACTACGCAACTTTAACTTTTTACGTTTAACTCATAGCATTTATTTTAGCACTGCTTGAAAGCTACTTAAATGCTATTTTATTTTAATAAGTAAAAACACACAGTTTATAGGACTTTATTTTGCAAAAAAATAGTTTCAGAAATTAATAGCTTAATAAATTCTGTACCGATGATGAATTGGCGACTGGTAATTTAATGAAAGATCAAAAATGGAAAACTTAAATACATGTATCCTCATTGTACTACTGATACTGAATTGCTGATATTCATTTTCACAAAATTTCAATCCAATAAATACATATTAGCTGTTCCCGCGACTTCGTCTGCGTGAAATAGTGACTTTGGGTAGAATTATTAATTATTCAGGCTAATATTTTTACAAACATTTGTACTTGTACGAGTACGCAAAATAATAAGTATTTATATGACAGACAGGCAGAGTTCACATTTATCCCCTTGTATAACAAATCTACTATTTTTAGCTTAATAAGCTGAGTTTGCTAATATAGCAGTTTAACAACAGGTAAATTTATTTGGAGTACTACACCGTTTGACGCACATCTCTATGTAAATAAAAGAAAGTCGTGTTAGTTACACTATTTATTACTCAAGAACGGCTAAACAATTTGGCTAAAAATTTGTGGGGAGGCAGCTTAGAACCAAGAGACGAGTGAAGTTAGACGAGGCCGGGGCTGAGGTGGGACGGGACCGGGGCGAAACGGTGGGGAGGTAGCTTAGAACTAGGATACTTTTATCCCGTTCGACGCGGCTGGGTCAAAACAATGTTCGCTGGGACCGTTTAACTTTTAATATTACGGGGCTGGGCGGGATGAAGACGGGGCGAGACGAAGCCGGGGCGGGACGAAGCCGGGGCGGGATGAAGCCGGGGCAGGACGGGGCTGGGGTCGAAACAAAGTTCGCAGGGTACGCTAGTTTATACATAAATATCACAAATATTGTTATTTTAGCAACTGTCGATGATTATGATATCATCTCTATCGAAATGCTATGTTTTAAATCTCTAAAACTGAAGGTTGCCTTTCATGGTTTGGCCATCTTGGGACCGATATATTTACTTAATATTATAAAGCTGAAGAGTTCGTTTGTTAATAGCGGTTGACCGCTATTTATTTAAAAATATTTTCTTAGTTATTGAAGTGTGAATGTAAATGTATAGCGGCATCCAAGGAAGCGCAGTTTTAATTAAATATCGAATGGCTGCGGCGAGATGGGGCTCTGGTTTTTAAAGGGTTTGTTTTTATCTATCATAACACAGAATTTTTTGATAACGAATTTCATTTCACAGAAAACTATTCAATGAATGTTAATATCTTTTTTTCTTGTTTAATCGAATAGTTATTTATCGTCGTTTCATAACATCGAATAACAGTTCACCAAAAAAATGTTTCGCAACTGTTTTGTTAAGCAGAATAACGATATACCAAACTAATGTTTCATAGAATTATTAAGTTATAAATAAATAAATAAATAAAAAAAAAAATATATTTATTGACCACTAAAAAATAATAATAATACATGTGTTTAAGCTTAGATTATACAGAGAAAAAGCCATAAAGTCTCGCCAGTTACCAAAGGCTCTCAAACTAGGCTTTGCCTGTATCTAGAGAGACCAGATGCAATGTAATATGCTGAAGTATTGGCACTTTAAGATAAGTGAATGGTGTGTGTGTTGTGTGTGTGTGTGTGTGTGTGTGTGTGTGTGTGTGTGTGTGTGTGTGTGTGTGTGTGTGTGTGTATGTGTGTGTGTGTGTGTGTGTGTGTGTGTGTGTGTGTGTGTGTGTGTGTGTGTGTGTGTGTGTGTGTGTGTGTGTGTGTGTGTGTGTGTGTGTGTGTGAAAAGATAATAAGTACATATGTTAGGTTAGCTATTGCAGATCAGATATTCAGTTTGTGTGTAATCTAGAGAACAAAGTAACCGTAGAACGCGATTTTTTACTTCGTTTAGAGAACAGTTCTTGAAGTTGCATATCGCTGCCATGTTGTTGTAGGTTGCAACCAGGCAGTATCTGGGAAACCGTTTCGCAAAACTAGTCCTTACAGCGGGCACAGGCAGTCTGTAGATACGGCGACTAACAATGATGTCAAAGTTTTCCAGGTGCGTGGCGAACCTGTGAGTATCTAGAGAAGCAGTTAAGATATACAGCTGCCTCACGCGCAACATCTTCATATCATTATATACGGCATTTGTGGGGTACAAAATTGGTTTTCCCAGCATTACCTTGAAAATACCACGTTGCGCCCTTTCCAGCTCCAGCATGAAAGTTTTTGCAGCACCACCCCAGACTCTCATACAATATGTGATTATCGAATGGCACACAGCATAATAAACGGTTTTCATAGCATCTAAATCCGCGCACCTTCTCAAAATTCGCATAATACCAGTTACTTTTCTTACTTTGTTGGCAACAAAATGAATATGACTTGCGAAGGTAAGGTGCTCATCCAGTAATAGACCAAGGTATTTCAGCTCACTTGCCCGCTGGATCGCGAGGCAATTGCAGACGGTAGGGGTGGCACCTCGGAAGCGGCAAGAATGGATACGCAGATTATATGCCCTGGTTGGACAAGACGCAGCTGTGAAATGAAAACATAAGTATTTAGTTTTTTTAGTATTTAGGGTGAGCAGGTTTTGTTCCAACCACTCATATATGCGTGCTAGGCCACACTCAGCGGCTTCAAAGGCGCTGTCCCAATCGCTACCTCTAAAAAGAATAGCGGTATCATCAGCGTAACAAATAAGTTCGGCTGAGGGTATATCAAGGTCATGTATATTATTAATGTAAATAATAAAGAGAGTCGGCCCAAGTATGCTTCCTTGAGGAACCCCGTAGTTGACTGGGAGTCTGTCACTTGCTAGTCCGTCAATGCGCGTCAGTTGGCTCCTACCAGACAAGTAGCTCCTAAACCACTCCAAAGCTATACCCCGAATTCCCATACATTCTAGTTTCCTCAGAAGTGGGAGTGGGAGTCGAGACCGTATCGAAAGCCTTGGCGAGGTCCAGGAATACTGCAATACAGTTAAGGCTGCCATCAAGATAAGCCGAAACCAGGTTTGTCATTAACATCACAGCATCCTCAGTTGATTTCTTTTGACGGAAACCGAACTGTCTATCAGAAAGTTATCTATGTGATTCCAAGAAGTCAACCAAGCGCTTATTTACTAATTTCTCAAGGAGTTTGGAGAAGGTATTAAGAAGGGAAATTGGTCTATAGTTAGATGGCAGGTCAGCAGACCCTATTATCGATATAACCTTTCATAAAAACTTGTTTCAATGTGTAACGGTTCCCATATATTTTTGCATACGCATGCAAGTAAGAAGGCATGCGCATGCAAGTAAGAAGTCATACATGCATGCATTAATGCATGCTAGTAAGCAAGCAGGCATGCATAAATGCATGCATGCAAGCAAACAGGCATGCATGCAGCAAGCAAGCAGGCATGCAAACAAGCAATATGCATTAGGATTTCCTCGTCTCCGGCGCTGCGGGAATAGCAGCCTCGTCGCCCTTGCGTAACAAGGCGCAGTCACCCACGCTCGCCTACGCAGCTTCGGCTTGCTGGTCGCCTTCGGCAACCAGCCTCAGCCGCTCCGGCTCGCGCGGGTTACAGCGGGCGGAGGCTGCTCTCCCTCCGCGCCTCCGGCTTTTAAATTACACTAGTATCGGGCAGACTAGTACCACGGCGAGGAGACCACGGCGAGTCGGGATTAACGCAGTTTATTTATTAGATCAATATATATTACATATTTATATCAGTTATGCTTTAAATTGTCTAATAATAAAGTATGCAATATAATATAGTAACAAATTCGTTTGAAAATACGGACTTTAGTGAAGTAAAATTCGATGTTTCAAGAATCCTGCATATTGAAACTTACGTGGTAATAAAATTATGGGTAACAAAATAGAAAGCTAACGTTACTTCGATAAAATACGTAATTTATGAAAAGAAGTAACGATGAAGTAAGTTTGTAGATAATAAGCATTCGAGTAAATGAAATTGTGATGTAACAAGATTTTAGAATTTGTTGAATATTATTTTGCAACATCTGCGAATCGTTTTATGGGAAATGAAAATCGATGAAGAAAATTGCGATTAAGTGATGGGTTCCCGTTTATGAATCACTCGCTTGTTATCTACCCCTTGTCATATAGGGATATGCAAACTATAGTCAATGGTAGACAGCTATTTTTGACCGGAGATAGGATCTCCTCGACCGGAAATAGGATTTCCTACTGCAAGAAGTTTTAAAAGATCAAAAATCAAAAGGTAGCTACCATTTTTATCTCTTGTTGGGCAAAACCACTGTTAAAGTGGATATAGGAAACGGTCGTTAACGTCAAAAATCTAACAAAAATCACACCTTATAGGATACATAAGTGAATAAAATAAATAGATATGTATATACTTTTAGGGGTACGTTACTCAAAGGAAATAACTTGATCCTTAAAGGATATATTCCGTCTATCTGTCCGTCAAGACCCTACTCGGGAATGCGTGGAGATGTCGAATTCAAATTATAACCACAAACTCCCTCCTACATTCCCTTATTCCAACCGTTTATGTCGCAATAAGAGAGAGTAGAATTCAAGGGAATTACGTATAGTGCACTAATATCGTCGATCTAGAATATATCGCGAGCAGGCGGAGCACTTAGCGGAATTGCATACATTTGCGGTGCTGATTGGAATGCTTACGGGCGATAATGATTTCCATCCCGTAAAGCAAAGGAATGAAACAAAATTGGGTCTCATTCGTTTTTGTACATCCTAATTAAAGCTTGTACATCTTTGATTTATTAAAATTAAGGATGTTCTTCTATTTACAGAAACATATGTATAATATTTAGAAAAATCAAAAGTTATAAGCTTAGTTTAGGATGTATGAAAACAAATGAGACCACATTTGTGTCAATCCATAAAGGTTTGCGGGCTGGAAAACGTTGCCACCAAGCATGTTATTTATTTATTTATTTAAAGACTTTATCGCACAAATCATAGTGAATAAAGGTGGACTTAATGCTAAAAGCATTCTCTGACAATCAAACTTTTAGTTCATGCAGAGAGATGGCAATGGGTGCAGCGAAAAGAAATTTAGAGAAAAAAAAAGTAACAATTTACTAATATTTATAGTAACAAATAAACCTACTTGAATTACTGCAACAACATATTTTATATTCTATAAATATACTTAAACTTACACAACATAAATACGATATATAAAAATAAACATAAATAATACACATAGTAAAAAAATGCAATTATCTATTATTTAAGAAATTGACGGACTTTCCTCTTGAATTATACCTTCGACTCGGCCCTCCTGACATCCAAAGGAAGAAAGTTCCACAGTCGTGTTACCGTGACTGAAAATGACTTGGAGACGTACGTGGAGCGGTGTGCCAGCGACCAGCGTGCCCAGCCGGAGATTGTCGGAGGAACGGAGAGACCGATCGTGAGTTTGGCATAAAAACGGGAACATACTTTTACTTTTTAAACGTAGGTAGTTCTAACTTAGTTATAACCCATTACTTCTTACATAGCTTTAGAAGCGTGAGTCTAACTGACTGGTTTTTAAATCCCTGGCAACTTTTTTGACCGTGCCAGACTATCTATGACCGTGCCAGGCAAAAAATATTGGCTTGATAACTTTTATGACACCTTGCTCATTAGATCATGTCATACCATGCACGGAACGTGTTGGAACCGGTAAAATACGTTCTCGCCCTCGCTCCGTATAGGAAGAGCGTATCGTGTGGTTTTTCGTGCCTGACACGTTCATAACACGGTCATGCCCCGGTCGTGGTATGGAATGGTGCACTGGGTAATATAGTACTATAATAATAAATAATACCCTTATGAAATTACTAAAGAAATCAGTAAGACAGACTTTGCAATATTAGCGCTAAATTGGCTTTATCTTAGTCGCGAAAACAATGATTGTAGGTAAACATCGTAGTAGACATTCTGATATACAATAAATCAAAACAAACTATAACTGAACGTAAAAGAAATCCGAAAATTTAATTATTTAAATGACTTCAATTTGGCTAGTTTCCGTTTAGCCATTTCATTGTATGCCAGTGTTTCATGAACTACCTAGGTGTCTAAGACCCCTTATACACTGCGACTTTTCACATAAATGCAGTCGCGTGTTTTAAAAACGCGCTTCAGCATCCCGACTCACGCAATGAACAGACTTAATTTAGCATCGCTGCAGTCGCGCGTTAGCATCGATGCAAAAGTGCGAATCGATGCTAACGCACGTTAGCATCGTGCCTGCATCGGTGTTAAAAGTAGCACAGTGTGTAAAGGTTGACCTCTTTCGACTGCATCGATACTAACGCGCGTTAGCATCGCGACTGCATCGCTGCTAAAAGTTGCATTGTGTAAAAGGGCCTTCCCACACGTACCACAACTATTGAATATGAATAGGACCATTCATACGTACCACATTTTGCAGTAGTATTTGGCTTCTTGTGCGATACCGACGACATTGCAGAGACATCGCAACCACAACGCAACCACCAGTGACACCGAGAACAAATGACCGAGAAAGAAAAGATAACCACATCGAAATTGACGGAAACATAACGCAACTACAAAAAGCCAAGTACCAGCTTGAAGCACTTGACTCGGTGGAACCCAGAGCCAATAGATTAATAGGTGACGACAAACTGGTGGATGAAAAGCTCCATAGCTTAGCCCATCGCCGCAAGGTTGCCAGCTTAGCTGTATTCTACAGGCTTTACTTTGGCGAGTGTGCGAAGGAGCTCCATGAGCTCATCCCACCAGCCCCCTTTTTCCATCGTACGTCTAGACGTACCGCGGGATACTATCCCTAGTCGATGTGCCGCTGTTTCGAACTAAGCGCTTCTCATCAACATTTATAATGCGCACGGCAAAGGAGTGGAACTCGCTGCCCGCGTCGGTGTTTCCTAGAGATTACAATCCGAATCTTTTCAAAGTTCAAGTGAACAGGCTTCTTCTGGGCAAGCTCGTTTTATCTTCGACTTCGTCTTAGTCGCACTAGGCTTGGGCTGGAGTCAAGAACGAACCCATACTAAATAAATAAAAATAAGAAACTGCAGCGACACTATTGACACTTACCACTGCTCGACCACATTTTGACGCTGCGATGTGGTGTGGTTGTGGTTCATGTGGAAAGGCCCTAATTGGATGGCTGCGACTAGAGTTGTAAGTCCAATGTATCCTACCAGAGTATGCAGTAGCATTCCGGTAGACTACTGTAGACTTCGGAATCCTTCCATAAGGTGCGGTAGCTTTCGTAGATTTTATTTGATTGTATCTGGGATTATACTTGTGAAAAATAAATGTTCTTGAATCTGAATTTGAAGTAAATCTTGGTACAAAATAGGAACAAATTGTCAAAGAAAATAATAATAAAAAGGAAGTAAAAGAGGATTTTCTTTCAACTTTAAGACGATTGCAAGACTTAATATGTCACTTGGTACTTTATCTTACAAATTCCTTAATAAAAAATATCTAAGAAAACTACGTCATATGCCGTAGTATTCCGTATCTTACCGAAACGATTCGTGCGTTTTGGTAGGCTACGGTAGACTTACAACACTAGCTGCGACTCATCTATTGCGACGGCGTCACTCATTTTAGTTTAGATAGAGATTTTATCTAAACGTCAGAAACAAATTGATTGAATGCACTTAATTTAGGATTTAGCTCTATCATTACAAGTTTCCACGGTCTTGTTTCGAAGGTGCATTGATTTTTATGGAAGAACAAAAGGAAAATGGAGTTTTATTTTTGCTGCAACAATATGTTAAGAGTAAGTTCTGGAGCGTATTACCATACGATTGACGAGGGGGACCTGAGATAAGGCGGAGACAGGGCTTCAACATTTCAAACATGAGAGAGAGAACGTATTGAATTTTAGCTTATGTTGACAAATAACATTGTCTAATTTTGGTAATTTCTTTTCAATCAAAAATAACGCCTTTACAATAAGGCATTACAAGAGCGTTTGGACCGGTTAGCCAGAAGTTGCAGGTTCGAGTCCCACCCGTGCGCAATTTTGGTTTCTTATTTCATCTTTATTAATAAATATGAAACTGTGCGTGTACCAAACATTCTAAACCCTTACGTCTGTATAATGATGAAATACCAATAAAAGAAGCTTTTGACGGAAATCTAAAATACGCATTACATCTTAATAACATATTTTCATCTCCCAGGTCATACGACTTTTTGATTACTCTACTAAGCTTAATCAAATATGCACCAGACAACACGTGTCTGGTTTCGTAGTAAAGAATTTTCTTCGTGTTACGAAGTACCGGACAACGATCACAGCGGCCGTATACCATAAATACTGAAATACATGTAACATGCATGACTTAGGTGCAAATGTTTGTGCTTATCACTCAAACATTTGCCCCTTGCGGGATTCGACTCAGTGACCGCTGGTTCAGTAGTCAGGACCTCTACCCACTGTCATGACATGTCGTGTACACTTGTTTCTCGATGTTTATAGCGTTAAAAAGAGGACGGTAGACTGATGCCTAGTTTACTCGATCTGGGAGTCGAATTCGTTACACAAAAATATTACCTATCAAATCCCATAACAATGTAATGGACCCTTGGAGGTACGAGAATTCGGAATTTTCTTGAGAAAAGGGCATAATACTGACGGAATAAACACTAACTGAAAACGTTTGATAATATAAATTGCACTTGTAAAAAGCAACTGTGTTAGGCAACGAATCGAACACTGAGTCGTACGTTATCCGGAGCGCAAGCATTCCACTCGGCCACTGTCGTTTATTAAGTTTGAACAGTGACGAAGACTGTACAAACTGTGTGTAACTGCTTCTGTGGCGCAGCGGTAAGATGGTCGCACTTTTAAGCGACGGCTGCGCCAGAGGTACCGGGTGCGACCCCCGAGTCGGGCCAAAAATATATTACCTGAGTGTTTCTGTGCAGAAATTCTTAGGGTAGCCCGGAGTTTGGAAGTTGGTGGTGTTTCACCCCCGTGCCTCGGAAAAGCACGTAAAGCCGTTGGTCCTGCGCCTGATCTCTCTCCGGTCGTGTCAGATTGCTGTCCCATCGGACTATGAGAGTGAAAGGAATAGAGAGTGCACCTGTGTTTGCGCACACACTTGTGCACTATAATATGTCCCGCGCAGTCGGTTAGTCCTTGCGACTGACTGGCCACCGTAATCGAAATCGGCTAGGGGGACTATACAGTGATAAATTATTATAAAAATCAAAATAAATTATGTCATAAGAATGTTGAATTTTTGGAAATAATACTGAAAAATAAACTTACTAGATACAAATTATGAGTTCTAATCATCTACACATTTTCCTTTATTATTACGTAAAGCATTACATTGTTTTCGATCAAGACCGTTCATTAGTCATTCAGTCGTTCATCGTCGCCGCTATGTGCGATCGGAAGCGGACGTGTCCGTTGCACAACAGAATATTTATTTTATTCGTGACTAGTTCAGCCCGACTGCGCGCTCAGTAAACAATGGGTTCACAACAACTCGTTGCTAACGAATTGTTGGCGTTCATTCAACATGCCATCGATACCATGGACGAGGTCAGCATCATGCAGATCTGCAAATCCAATTTCAAGCAAGAAGAGATTTGCAGTGGCAAGGCGCTGCTGTTCCAGACGCTCGGGAAGAGTGCCCAGATGCCGTCTCGTCGGAGAGATGGAGGTGAAAGAAGTGTGCAGGACATAATAACCCTGCTGAAGGAGACCGATCCCGACGAAGTGCCTTCGTTCGTGGCAAAGGAGCTGCACAAGCTGCCCCCTGTCACATTCGACCATGTAGATGTCACTAGGCTGTTAAAGGACATCACGTTCCTAAAAGCGAGTCTGGTTGAAGTGCACGCAAAGCTGGAGGCCTCAGAGAACACCATAAGTGACTTGCGTGCCAAAGTGTCGCTATTAAGCAACACTGCCCCAGTAAGTAGGTCACCTGATGCCTACAATGTCATTACACGTCGCGAGACGCCGAATGCATCGCTCAGCAGTTTCAGTTCGGCGCGAAATGATGCGTCAACCGTCGCGGTCACTGACATCGTCGGCGCTACTGCGCGCCCCGCCGCCCCGCCCGCAGCACCGCGGGAAACATCACGCGTGTTGACGTCAACCCCGTCACGTGCATATGCTGCAGCTGCCGCTGGGAAGAGCAGTATCACGGCTGTTCCAATGACGCTGGCATCACAGGCCGATAAATGTGATAACGAGGGCTTCACTAAGGTTGAGAGGAAGAAAAGAAAGCCCTCCACTCGTAATCAATGCGGCACCGCACCGACTGGACCCAACCACCTGCTTCGGCCCGCAGTACCAGTGACGCTGCTCTACGTGTCCCGGGTCCATTACTCCACAAAGGTCGAGGAGATTGTAGAGTACATAGGAGTGAAGACCAAATACTTACTGAGGGTCGAACGGTTGGAGTCTCGTCACAACACGAATTTCAATTCGTTTGTCGTGAGAGTTCCGACCGAACAGCTGTCGACCTTCATGAAAGCAGAGATTTGGCCGAAGGGTGTTCTGTATCGTCGGTTTCGAGGACGGTTACCGGACACCAAGTTGCGCAATACTACGCCGGCAAAATAGTGTTTTATTTTCATATTATTTCTGTTATGTTATATGTATGTTAGTCTGTAAGGTATTTATTCTATGGGCCTAATTGCTTTTGTAATTATTTGTAGCCTGATTATAAATAAACTAATAATAATTAGGCATAGGTCGTAAATTCGCTATGTCTCAGTGACAATGGGTCGTGTTTACGAGCCAAGTTACGGCTCATTTCTGTAAGAGGAGAATGGCTTAATAATAAACATTATCGTAAACATATACACACCAAGCTCATGAGAATATCATAATACATATCACCTTTATTCGCCTATAGTTAATATTCGAGATTTTTTCAAAAAAAAAGCTTTTCTATTAAATAATTTTACACAATATCTACGGTGAGTCGTTATTACCACGTATAGAGAAGCTATGCCGGGCAAAAAATTAGTCGCAAATTCGACGACAAGAAGATTATGACGTATTCCTTGAAATTTGAATATGAAACTATTTGTATGTGTTGATGACATGTGGCGTCAAATCACGTCGCACGAGACTTGTCCGTGGTGTCAATTCCATACGCTAGCAATACTAGTTTAATGTATTCCTACGTAGAGTTGTAAATTCAATGTAGCCTACCAAAATATGCAGTAGCATTTCGGTAGACTACGGTAGTAGTATAACTCAAATTATCATCTCTGAGTATGATGTCACTGACCAAAACAACCTATGTATGTAGATACCTCCACCCCAATTTATGGGGTCATCACAAAGCCTGCTGCAGCCTAATGAATAATAAATCCGTCAAACGTTGTTAAACCAGGCTTAATAACTAGCGTTAAATGTGTTAATTTATGACCTTTTACTGGTGGTATATTGCTATTGCCTGCGCGGGGCGGGCAGAATTTCATTTTAAACGTCCAAATAAACGTATATTAAACAACGTGTAACGCTTATTGCGCAAAACTTTAAAATAGTTTGATAGGATTAAAGAGTAAAAACAATTAAAGCAGTTTTTGATATGGGTCACATTTTTCAAAAACTCTTGATTATAATGCTGCCCTGTCTATATAAGACAAGCCATCACGTACGCAAAACCGTCAAAATATGTAAAGCAATTGTGAGTTCTTTATGAGCATAGATAGTTGTCCAGTGTGCCAAAAATGCCAGGATGTTGTGTTAAAATAAAACAATCCGTAGCTAGTAGTAAGAGTGTATATTGATAATTTAAAGTTAACTTAGCCTATACAAAATACGTACGACTAATATCACCGCAAGGCAATTGTGTGCAGCGCCATCTAGTGAACGTAGATGTAACTACGTTAATGCGACTGCGGAACTTGAAAAGGTAAATAAACGCGCATTGTTTATACAAAATCTGACAAAAGTAATAATAATAATACTCGCAGCACGGCGCAGTTGCCCGGTGATATACCTTCTACATACCTACCGACTTCTGTCTCAACCGAGCATGGTCCGCAGTGCCAGAAATGATCAGAAGTGTCAGTAAAACTAAAACACAACATAAAACCTTAAATAGATTTTTTTTTCTACATTAGGTCAATCGAATTAAAAATTATTTGGGGTGTCTGAGGTTTTGCGCATTTAACATTGCACGTTGTATAGTTTGCCTAAAGGTTTGTCTGATATTTCTACGAATAAGTTTACATTCGTTTGACACTTTGATCCACTTTCTGCCTGTTACTAAAATTCTAGTTATCACAATACTAGCGGCCGCCCGCGGCTTTCTTCGATCCCATAGGTCGTAGCGTAATGTTTAAAGCCTTCAGTCATGGACCTATTCCTTCAACCTTCCCCGATTAATAAGTAAGCTATCTAGCTGTCGTGGGTTTTAAAAAAAATTATGCCTTTTTAGAGTTAAAGTAGCGCTATTGCATTTTCTACGGCTTTTGTATGGCTAATCTCATGCCGTAATCAATAAACTCTTAACGGCCGCTGTAGAACTTCTTATAGCGCTCGTGTGCTAGTTGGGAGTGAAAGTAAGTATTAATTAAGTAGGTAGTACCAGGAGCACCAATGATATCCACGTTTTCCATCTAAGTTCAAAATGGAAGTTGTTCTTTGATTTTCGATTATCCACTCCGGGACCTAGTTGCGATTGGGCCAGATTCTAGTGACTTAAACTAAAATGAAAGTTTCTCTTTCTCCTTAAATTTAATCTTATTTGTTTTATTTTTTATTTTTATAGTGTACCTACTAACACTAGACCTAAGTAATCTACTTTGTGACTAACAATTTACGGATCCAGATGTCCGAAATAAATGTTTATTTATTAAAACCACTAAAAAGAGACAAACTACAATGATTTAGTAGCTGTCAGTAGCTCGGTTTTTTTTTAAATGAAAATGTTTATTCATCCGACAGCGAGAATCTATTTAAGTGTAAGTAAAAAAAAAAAAAACTAATCAACTAGTGTTAGTATTTAATATGTAAAAGCATTGAGTTATATCAAATACCTGGGCGCGTATTGCGATGCAGCTTTGAAAGGTAAGCGGCTCAGCTTAACTGTCAAATTTGTATTGCGATTTCGCATGATATTTATTATATTATAACAACATAAATATTAATATCATTATCATCGTAATAGTATTATAATATTATCAATATGATAATATTAGTTTACACTGAGTGCAAATTGAGCTGGAAATTGAACGGCTAAACTTGGACCGCAATACGCCCCCTGATCAGTGGACAGTGCCCTCTCCACTGTTGGCAATGACCTTCAGGAAACTGTTGCGACAGCCACATACTTTCCACAAAAGGGAGCCGGCTTTTTGGCGTAGTATGGCCGGGAAATTCTTGACTCCTGCGCACGCGAACATATTACAGGCACTGCAGTAAAGCCGCCGCTCCAGTACGGCGTATAGCTGTACAGTTTTACGTTTATAAATAATTGTACTCTGTCTCTTTTCATTTATTTCAGTATGTCCTGTATGTCCTCCGACCTCCGTGGTGTAGTGGCTAAGCAAGCTGGTTGCAAGCCGTCGCCGCTCCGAGGTCCCGGGATCGATTCCCGGTCGGGTCAATATAGAAATAAAAATTATCTATATTGTCTCGGGTCTGGGTGTTGTGGTACCACCGTTGTGTCTGATTTCCATAACACAAGTGCATTAGCTACTTACTTTGGGATCAGAGCAATGTATGTGATTGGTCTCCAATACTCAATACAATACTTTAGTATAAGTCGGTGTATCACAATAGAATCAGACCCATTGGATTGCTATTTGAAAGTTGCAGAGTCTTGTGCCTTCGTCGACTCCCTGAGAGCTCTTTTATGGGCCCATTGTCTCAGTCTGCTGCCCATTCAATTTACAATGGTTTCAATTTGTTTTTTATTGCAATCACAACATCCTAAATCGTACTGTTATAAGATTTCACAAGAACGTCATTTTCATCGCTTTATTCACTTGTTTGAAATTTATTCCGTACTTTTATGACGTTCCTGAAAAAAAAACGATTGTAACGCCTAAGCCAAGCCGATGTCTACCCGATTCTAACGCAATACCAACCCAACGCTAAGCTTGCCAAGCCAGCCAAGCTAGCCGAGCAGTTGCTTGTAAGCCACGTTCCCACACTACAACTTCCGCCAGCCATATTTGTGATGGAGGGAACAAGCCTATATAAGCGCCGGACGGCTCAGTCAAGCCCTCTTGTACGCCGCCAGCCACTGAATAAGCTGACACTTTGCTAGTTTGTATTTGCCATTATTGATTTTCATATTAATACATCTGTTTGCTTTAAGTTGTTGAGTATTTTTTTTTATTTATGCCACATGTTTCACAATGTTTGTACCAAGTCATGTTCAGGTCAACATGTGAAATGGTTAAAAATAACAGCATTATTTTAAGCGAAAATTATTGAATTAATGTTTATTTACAAGCTATTTGATCGCTGAAAAGCTGAACTTACCATAGAATTTCAACACCAAAATGTACACATTTGCGCAAATAAATCCACTATTTATTGCTTTTAAAATCAACGTAACATCAATGCAAAATGTTTTTTTTAATAATATGTTGAGGTGCTGATTTATCTTTGACTCCTCACCAAGATAAATCCTTAACCAGTCTATCAAGTGACTCAACTTAAATTCACTAACCTAACAAAAACACTTGGGACCTAAACTCGTAACGATTTACGACGTCGACGTCACTTCAGTCTTGTGTAACAGTTACGGATGCCAAAGTGATTTTGTTAGAATGGTTGGTCGCTTTGGTAAGACCATTCGGGATATTTGATTTTGTAACTATTTAAGTTTCGGTATCCCAAGAGTTATAAAATTGTTTATGACGACTTATACTGAGCGGGGAGATTTTTGGCACGGTGGGGGCTTTGTGTTTGTTTATTCTTGCTATTTCTCGTAATATTTTATTCCTATGTGTGTGTCATATAAATAAAAAGTCTATTCCAAGAAAATTAAAATAAACAACACTCCACCAAGTACTCTCATATATACGAAATACATACTGCATTTTCACATACAAAAGTATAAAAATTTTGGCTGTATGATAAGTATTTAAGAAACACACTGTGAGAGCTGTGGATATTGTTGTATTGATAAAAATTAATAATAAAAGGACATAAATTATGCCTATCTTTATCATAGTTCAGCATACTTAATGTAGATAGCCAGACATTTGGCCAAGATCTTATCTTATCTCAAGTGACAATGCGGCCTAAGATGGACCATGTATGACTAGTAACAACAACCTATTTACTCTCTTCTTGAAAATGTCTAAATTATATTTGCAGTTGGGTGCGTGTTCTTCATCCATACTTGTGAGATGTGACCAATTACTGTGCACTAGTATTACTATTGTATAACCATTAGCAGACAGTCTGTCAGTAAGGCTGGCTTAACTCTTCACTTAACAAGCTAACAGGGGTTAACACACCCTGAGCTTTGTTACCTGTTAACTTAACAGGTAACAAAGCTCAGGGTGCTGGTACCCTCGGCTCAGTTATATTGGCTTCATTTTTTTAGCTTTCCTAATGACACTAAACTTGAAAAGAATCCGGTTAACGTCGGATCCGTCATCGCCGTCACGGAGGATGCCGTTAATCCCGGTGTCGACGGTACGCGATAACGACGGCGATCGCAGATTTATCGCGCGATACATCACGCTGAGTAACGGCCGTTATGAAACGATGACCTGCTTTGAGGATGTCATACAAAAAATAAGGCGTTTTAATAGGACGTGGTTTGTGTTTTAAATGATAACTTAACATGCGGTTGAAGTCTGACGCAAAATTTTGACATTATTTTTTTTTGTTATTGGACATCAATCAGATAAATTGCTCTGATCCCAAAGTAAGTAGCTGTTTGCACTTGTGTTATGGAAATCAGATACAACGGTGGTACCACAACACTGTGACCCGAGACAATATAGAAAATTCTGATTTCTATATTGACCCGACCGGGAATCAAACCCGGGACCTCGGAGCGGCGACGCCTTGAATCTAGCGTCCTTAGCCACTATACCACGGAGGTCGTCATTTTGCGTCGAGAATTCAAATTTTCTGTTTCATCAAATATATTTTTTTACTTATGTAGCTATTATGAATATTAAACAATCAATGTTATTTTTGAGCTTCATTGAAAAATTATTTCCAAGCAATAAATACATGAAAACACAAATTTTGTCTCAGCCTTGTATACGCGAAATGTTTTGCTTCAGACTACACCCGCTGATGGAAAATGGGCTGAGTTTTATCTGAGTTGCAGGAGCTTCTCCAATTCATTTACTAAGTCCCGTTTTGATATTGTCCCGGATGATACAATGCAAAAAGGAAAATTTTAACGTTTAGTTTTAATCTCGTAGTTTAACATGTAACGACGAAGACCGACCCAATGCGAGTGTGCTGTGATCAATCTGAAGACAGAATTAGATTATTTTTTTACTACAACAACAGGAATTATCAGGTGCGATTATTAAATTGACCTATGTGTGTAAGACATAGCCTTGAGATTCATTAAGGTCAAATGGCAATCGGCAGGGCTTAAAGCGCGAAGAACTGATGGCCGTTGGGTCAGAAGAGTTCTAGAATGGAGATCTGTGGAAGTTCATTAGCCACATTCACTTTTTTGTTTGTAATGACGGTATTCTTCATGACTTTTATGCAAGGTGAAATATCGTAGAAATCACAATGAACAATGTATTAGTTTCACTGAATAACGTTTATTGTATATGTAGAACACTGTACAGTATTTAGGTAACTTAGACGAAGGATTAATATAACAAAAGCAAATAAATATCTAACGCGCACGACTGCAGTTGAAGACGAAGTGCCTCGGCCGGCGAGTGACGTCACAGCGATGCGCCGTAGGTACGGGTGCGCGACTCCACGAGCGGAGCGGAAAGCGGCGGCGGCGTGGTGATAATATAGGGACATATTTGGATAAATCCGCTACATTATTCCCCCTGCCCAGACCGTTACTACGGTCGATAGAAATTAGTGAATTGTACTCTTCTGCCGCTGCGAGTTGTTTTAACCTTCTCCTCGGTAGTGTCTGATAAAAGTGTGGGCGAAGCCGAAGTGTTTTGGAATTGTGGCGGGTTTTCCATGTTTTGTATGTGGTATGCTGGTTTCAGGCGATCTATAGTCACGTTGGTCGACTTGCCACGTATGTCTATTGTAAAATATTTGTCATTGCGCTGTAAAACTTTGTAGGGACCGGCATACGGTGGCTGCAGAGGTTTGCGGACAAAATCTTGACGCAAAAATACATGGGTGGTGTCTTTTAACGTTTTCGGTACATAAAATGGTCCATTTCTGTGCCATGAAGTTGGCTTGGGACTCAGTTTTGCCATGTGACTGCGAAGGCGGGTCGAAAACTGGGTGTGGTCTTCAACGAGATGGTCATCAGTAGGAGCAAAAAATTGACCAGGTAATCGCAGGGGCTCTCCGTATACTAACTCCGCTGGAGATGCTTGAATGTCGTCTTTCCAAGCATTTCGAATGCCAAGTAAGACCAAAGGTAAGGTTTCGTTCCACTTCTCATTGCTGTTACACATCAGGGCTGCTTTAAGCTGTCGATGAAAGCGTTCAATTATACCGTTTGCAGCAGGGTGATATGAATTCGTGCTTAAGTGACGTGCGCCGACTAAAGCAGTGAGAGCTTTGAAGAGATGACATTGAAATTGACGACCTCTGTCTGTAGTTACCCGAAGTGGGCAGCCAAACCTGGCTATCCAACCAGTCACGAGTGCAGCCGCGCAGGTTTCCGCCGTGATGTCTGTGAGAGGTATTGCTTCAGGCCATCTTGTGTATCTATCGATGACGGTGAGGCAGTACCTGTAATCATTAGATAATGGTAAAGGTCCTATGATGTCAAGGTGAATATGAGCGAACCTTGTTGAAGGCGGAAGGAATGAGGAAATAGGTGAGGTAGTGTGACGGGATATTTTACTTTTTTGGCATTGCAAGCAATGCCTTGACCACTCTCTACACTCTTTACGGATCCCTGGCCACACAAAGTTTTGAGTGACCAGTCGCACGGTAGCTGATATTCCTGGGTGATGAACATTATGCATCATTTCATAGACCTGTTTCCGGAACTCTGGTGTGATATATGGTCGAGATGTATGTGTCGAAGTATCGCAGTATACTAAGGTACCATCCAAGGCTGGTTTCTTTTCCAATTTGAGCGTAGACCCATGACGTATTAGCTCTTGCAGCTCTGGATCAAGTTCCTGAGATCGTGCAAGGGCTTTGTAGTCCAGAGTAAGAGTTACTTCATCCACACGTGATAAACAGTCAGCGACAACGTTTTCTAGGCCAGGTAGGTATCTTATGTCTGAAGTAAATTGTGATATAAAGTCCAAATATCTGAATTGCCTAGGGGTGCAATTTTCTTTACTCAGCGAGAATGCATAAGTAAGTGGCTTATGATCTGTCAGCACTGAGAATGTCCTTGCTTCGACCATATGGCGGAAATACTTTATGGACTCGTAGACTGCCAAGAGTTCGCGGTCATATGGACTGTACTTAGTCTGAGTTGTCGAAAGCTTGCGTGAAAAAAACGCCAATGGTTGCCAGTGTTGACCGTTTTTCTGTTGCAGAACTCCACCTATAGCAGTAAGAGATGCGTCCGTAGTGATTGAGAGTTCCGCCGTTGGATCTGGATGTGCCAGTATTGCTGCATTGGCTAAAGATGCTTTACATTCCTCAAACGCTTTTAGAAGTTCAGTGGTCATTTCCACAGGTTGCGATCCTTTATTTTTCGGACCAGTTAAGACAGCGTTTAATGGTGCTTGAAGTCGGGCAGCGTTAGGGATAAACCGCCGATAAAAGTTAAGCATCCCCAGAAAACGGCGTAATGATTTGACCGTTTTGGGTGGAGGAAACTCTTGTACTGCTTGTACTTTAGCACTTATTGGTCTGGCTCCATCTGCATTGACTCGATACCCCAGGAAATCAACTTCTGTCTTACCAAAGGTACACTTGGCTGTGTTTATCAAGATCCCATATTTCTTGAGTCGATCAAACAGCATACGCAGGTGGGTCTTGTGCTCAGATTCTGACCTTGAACTGACGAGGATATCATCAATGTACCCGTAGACAAAATCAAGCCCTAGAAGGACTTCATCAATGAACCGCTGAAAGGTCTGTGCCGCATTTCTGAGTCCGAATGGCATGTAGGGAAACTCATATAGTCCAAACGGTGTAGTTAAGGCGGTTTTCTGGATATCATCGGGGTTTACAGCCAGCTGGTTGTACGCTTTAACCAAGTCGATCGTTGAAAATACTGAGCATCCTGAGAGTTGGTAAGAAAAGTCTTGGATGTGTCGAACTGGGTATCTGTCCGGAACTGTCCTGGCGTTAAGAGCTCTATAGTCGCCGCACGGCCTCCAACCATCATCTTTTTTCTTAACGAGATGTAAGGCTGATGACCATGGGCTCTCTGAAGGTCTTATGACCCCACTGGCTACCATAGCTTCGAACTCCTTTTTAGCAGCTTTGAGACGGACAGGGTCTAGTCGGCGAGGTTTACTAGCGACTGGTGGGCCTGGTGTTGTTCGAATAAAGTGCATGGTTTGATGTTTAGGCACACTATTTATTCCAGCTGGTTTTGTAATCTCTGGGTATTCACGCAAAATGTCATGATAGTCGGTGTCACCAGTAGTAACCTTCACTGAAGAAACGTCTTCGTGTCTTCTGCATTCCATGGCGGCAACGGAAAGTGTGGTGAGTCCATCAATCAAGCGCTGCATTCTGCAGTCGACAAGTAGATTATGGAAACTTAGAAAATCAACGCCTATGATGGGTTTCGTGACATCAGCGATCGTAAATGTCCATACAAAGTTTCGTCTGAGACCCAAATCGAGTTGTAGTTGTATAGGTCCGTAGGTGTTGATTACAGAACTGTTTGCAGCAACGAGTTCATATTTTGTCTTGGAGCAGGGCGTCTTGACAGCTGACCGTGGGAAAACACACAAGTCGGAACCAGTGTCCACCAGGAACTGTGCTTTCGAGACGCGGTCAGTTACGAATAGACGGCCTGTTGATGAAGGGCAGTCGTTGGCCGCTACTTCCGACCGCCCTGCGTGTTTTCCGACTGGAAATTACATGGTTGCTTGCATTTCTTAGCTTTCTCACCATAAGTGTAATGATAGAAACAGTGCGGGTGATTTGGCGGAGGCTGCCGGGGCCTAGAACGGCTACGTGCGCGGTCATACCTGTTGTTGTTCTGAGAGCGCGAGCGTCCTCTTTGATTTACATTCGTCGTAAGTGCTGCTACTTGCTTCCTAAGTTGACTTATTTCTTGGACCAGCTCACCGTAACTAGACGATGCTGCCGGTGAGGAGTGCATGGCAGATGAAGTTGAAGCTACTTGAGGTCCAGATGGAGCAATCTCGTATACTTTGTCTGCAAGGTCCGCTAACTTCTCTAAGGGCAGATCAGTCTGGGAAGCTATAATAGTCTGCACATTCTGAGGCAATCTACTCGACCATAAGGTAGTTAAAAAATCTTTGGGTACTGAAGGACCAGCTAAACCTTCTAAGTGGCGTAAGAATTGGGAAGGTCTGCGGTCGCCGAGTTCTTCGTGCATTAGTAATTGCTTGACGCGTTTCTCCTGTGACGCAGACAACCGCTTAATCAATTCCGATTTCATTTTATCGTATTTATTATTTGCAGGTGGATTTGTTATAACATCTTTTACTTCTCTAGCATACTGTAAGTCCAAATTAGCGACCAGAAAACTGAATTTAGTCTCATCGACAGTGATTTTAGAAAGCACAAACTGATGCTCCAGTTGTGCAAACCACAAAGCGGGTTCTTCGGGCCAAAATGGCGGTACTCGTACGCTTACTCGCTGTACTTCCTGCCTTTCGGGGTTTGCACCCTCTTGTAGGTCCGGCATCATAAAAAAATCGCTCGCCGCTTATACTCAGACCACAGCCTTATATGCAATCGTCACCGATTGTTCGGTATAGTAGGTATCCACCAAGATTACAGTAATTATTACTTTCTGCTACTCACAGTTGTTCTTCCGTGTTCAATCCACCACAATAAGTGGTTTGTAGGGGTCACCAACTAATGTGGAAGTTCATTAGCCACATTCACTTTTTTGTTTGTAATGACGGTATTCTTCATGACTTTTATGCAAGGTGAAATATCGTAGAAATCACAATGAACAATGTATTAGTTTCACTGAATAACGTTTATTGTATATGTAGAACACTGTACAGTATTTAGGTAACTTAGACGAAGGATTAATATAACAAAAGCAAATAAATATCTAACGCGCACGACTGCAGTTGAAGACGAAGTGCCTCGGCCGGCGAGTGACGTCACAGCGATGCGCCGTAGGTACGGGTGCGCGACTCCACGAGCGGAGCGGAAAGCGGCGGCGGCATGGTGATAATATAGGGACATATTTGGATAAATCCGCTACAGATCCTTTGACTAGAGACGCAGTGATATCCACCTACAAGATGGACAGACGACGGTGTAAAGATCGCGGGATCAAACTGGATGCAGACCGCTAGTGATCGGTCACTGTGGAAAGCCGTGGGGAAGGCCTATGTTCAGCACGTCCTTTGGCCGATAATGATGATGATAATGTGTTTATGTAATAATAATGTTTTATTATATGATTTTAACAAACCATACTTTCAATTTATGAGAATTTTTGGCTTGTCTGATACCTGCAAGTACCACAAGCCACGTAGTCTATAACTCCCGATCTAAGCCATGATTTATGGCGCAATATAGCCTGTCCACATCCACCTTTATTGCAAAACATTTCGCGGCTTTGACGTCGAATACCGTGTGATGGATCGCGTTAGTTATTAAATATTATACCTCTTCTTTTAAGGGCACTGACCTCAAAAGTTATCTCTCCTACAACTAAACTAAAATTGCAACGCTAGCACAAATTTTTAACAAAGTAATTTTACACACTTTAGTTAAGTTTTAAATTATTAAAGAATAGCACTACAACTTAGATCTAAATACAAATAACTCACAAGCTACATAGCGAATATACTGAGATCTTTTTACAAATAATAGTTAATAAACTTAAATATAAAGCTGAAGAGTTTGATTGTTTGAAAGCGCTAATCTCGGGAACTACTGGACCGATTTGAAAAAATATTTTTGTGCTGTATAGCTTATAAAACAAGTAAGGCTTAAGGATACAAAATACTACGCTACGACAGGAGGGGAAGGAGCATAGACGTCGCCAGTTATAACTCGTATCTACGTTCAGTAATTTATGCATCGGAGCAGCTCTAACTAATAGGGCTTGACCCACTACGTTAAGGAACACTCCAAGTTTCGCTAGGCTGACCAGATGGTGCTGCCATAATTGGGAACGACAAATAATTGCAATCGTAACCAACTTAAACAATTACTGCTCATTAGGAACGCTGCTACTAAAACTACGAGTGCTCTGAGACTGATGAATGTTTAAAAACTTAAGTTTATTGTGTAAGTGCTTTTGTAACTTAATTTGGTAAGTGGATTTAATGCCTAATTGAATAATTTTCTGAAGTCAAGAAGATTAGTTAAATTGTTTGCGAATACTCTTTGCAGGTCATTTTTAACTTATAAGTAAAAAATAATGGTTTTTCCGGGGTCACCAATTTAATAGAGGTAAAATACGCCAAGAACATGTTACTTAATTTAAAAAATTGCCGTGGGCATTCCATCATGTTCACGGAACAAGTATAATTCAATTCAATTCAAATTTTTATTTCAGACATTAGTCCATACATTTGAAATAGAAAATAGAAAATATAGCCAGCAATTAACACTTAATACACCACAGAACGAATAAAAACAAAATAAAATAAAATAACAGCACTAAAATACACTTTTACTTCACATGCAGCCGAACCCACTGCCTCATGTAGGGACAATCTACACGCCCAGCTATAACGCGCAGGATGCTATTGGAACTCCCACGGATACGGCTCAGCATCGAGGCTGCTCTCTTCCGGAGGATAGCATGAAAGCCATCAGTATGGGCTTCGGCGAACATAGCCGATGCACTGCAGCACCGTGGCAGCCCCAACAGCACCCTGAATGCGTTGTTGTATTGCACACGCAAGGCGTTGATGGCCTTCTGCGTGTAGCTGACCCACAGGTTGCACGTGTAAAAAGACTGACAGAAAGCCTTAAAAAGTATCACCTTAACGGGTTCTGTACATCGTGCGAACCTGCGAGCCAGCATATTGCATCTTACCGCCAACGCCCTGCGCTCCCTCTCAATGTCCTCATTATCAGAGAGGTCTTCAGTAACCCAGTGACCCAGATACTTAAACCGCGACACCTGCTTAAGAGCAAGACCACCAACACAAACCTGAGGTACTGTTGTGATCTTATGACCACGGGTCTTAAACATTAGTAGTTCGCTCTTTTTCGCATTGTATCTGAGTCCGTGGGCACCGGCATACTCCTCACATATCTTCAGGAGCTTCCGAATTGCACTTACCGAGGGAGCCAGCAGGACCATATCGTCCGCATAACTTAGATTATTTATCTGTTTCCCATCTATGGAGCATCCGATTCCGGTACCGCTGAGTTCCTCGATAAGCCCATTCATGTACAGATTAAACAATCTCGGCGAGGTTAACCCCCCCTGCCTCACCCCGCACTTCAATCTGTACACGTCGGATACCTCTCCGGCCCATCGTACCACATTTGTTTGATGTTTGTACCAATAGTCAAAAATATCGACTATTTCACTGGGGAGACTAGTATCAGTCCTCATTTTGTCCCATAGTAACTCATAGGACACCAGATCGAAGGCCTTCGATAGGTCCAAGAAACACGCATAGACCGGGGTCTTCCTATCAGTATAGTACCGGACGGTATGCTTTAAGCTCAATATGGCAGTCTCTGTGGACAATTCAGACCTAAATCCGAATTGTGCATCATTTAATTTTAAATGGCTGTTCAAGACACGATCGAGCAAACCGTCCAGCACCTTGGCTACTATTGCGGCCAACGAAATAGGCCTATAGTTACTTTTATCACAAGGGTCTCCAGTCTTATTTTTAACTATTGGGACAACCACTGTCTTCATGCACTAATTGGGCAAATATGCATGTCGAACACAAAAAGTTAACAACATAGAGAGGACCCTGGGCAAATGAACACCCGCATGCTGCAGATGCTCAATACTAAGTCCGTCGTGACCTGGAGACTTTCCCCGTTTCATTTGTTTGATAACATTAGCTACTTCTTTTGAGGTGAATCTAGTTGGTAGTTTGGACTCGACGGGCCTAGAAGGAGACGATCGCAACACGCGGGTTAGGGATATCGGTTCTACGTGAAAGTGATCCTTGAATAAGTTGGCAATATCCCGGGGCGCGTCAACACCACCGACACTAAGAGGAACAGGCTGTCTTGGACTTAGTTTCCTAGTAGAAGCCAGAACGTCTTAAAGTTGCTATTCGCGTGATGTGATGCCAAAACATCCATCTTTAGCTTCTCTTCATTATTCTGGCACCACCTAAGTTTAGCCTTAAATGCACGCCTAGACTCCGCCATTTTCTCGTAAATAATACCACTCTTTGGACTGCCATGTTGCCTCCAAGCCCGAAAGTGATACCGCGCCTCGGTATGGACGGCTTGAACGTGCTTATTCCAACCGACTACCCCGCGTTTCTTTTTGCCTCGGGCTTGATGTTTTGAAGTGGCTTCGGCTGCTTTACTTAGAACATTAATGATAACATGATACAGTTTGTCAATAATTAATGTATGATCAGGGTTTTTACACACACTGTCACAACAAAAAGACAGTTCAGGCGGAAAATCAACCTTCTTCAGGCCCTGATGACAGAGACTTTTATATTTTTTAATCTGTGAAATATCTCTTTCCCCCCAGACAATTCTATTGCTCTCACTTACAGATTCTTTAGTATGTATACTAAGAGGAATAAAGGAACACAAGTCAACATTAACCTCGAGAGGTAGGTGATCCGACCACACACAATCATAATGCACCTTCACATCTACCAGCGACGGCCATGCATCCTCCGTTACCACGCAATGATCTAACCAACTAGTACTGCCATGCGCGTCACTGTTAAATGTGAAAGTCCCCGAGTCTAAACCCAATTTATTTTCATCTGCACAAATCCAATTTTGCTCATTACAGAATTTTGAAAGTTCAGTCCCAAACAAATCACTATTCTTAGCATTAAAGTCTCCCAAAATGTACACAGAAGCCAGATTAGAACTATCTATTATTGCACTTATTTCACTGAGGCAGTTCGTAAAGTCGATGAGGTTTTCGCTACAACACACTGGCATGTAAACTGTTATTACCAAAAAAGAGCGATGACTCACACTCACTTTTATTGCCGCGAGGCGCACGTTTGTACATGGGATCACTGACACTGACTCGAACGCACTCTTTCGCCACAATAACGCCACGCCTCCATAGGGTCTGCCTCGTACAATACCCGAAGATGTATCCATAGCTGATGTACCCGTACAACCAAAGTTTGCATCTATAGTACTGAGGACTGGCAGGTCATGCTGAAAAAGCCATGTTTCCTGCAGGGCCACTATGTCAGCTCTCCCGCACAGCTCTCTTATATAATCAACGGAACGTGTGAGCGATTTGCAATTAAAAGTTATAAAACTACTTGTGGAAAGTCGCTTTGTCTGATGTCGCTTCATTTAATTTATTCTTTTTCCTGTAACTGAAGTCTATGTATCGCCTGAAAGCAATACCTTCTGGCCATATACAGTCCTCCATAAACAATGCAATTTTTGATTTAGGTACAAAGATCTTATACGCATCGTAATCTTTTTGTTGCTTCATTTCAATCTTTTCCAGTGTGACCGTCACGTCGGTTTTCTCTTTTATATAGCATATTATGTCCCCTGGCGTAGTACATTTGTCAACATTGTTTATAAACAACGGTACCTTGAGATCCGCTGCCTTAAACTTACAATCAGATGTAGTAGTGGCTATCCCCTTTTTACCAATAAATTTGTTTTTGTATCGTTTTTTCTGTACCTCAATCCACTCATTACTTACAATTTGTTTCTTCCAACTTCCCGCTGAACGCGCTATTTCCGCAAACGAAAGCGTAGATACACTATTATTTTTAATTGCGTCTCCCTCAATAACGTCCGTAACCACGGTGGGCCTCACAGTGTCAGGTGCAGCGCTCGGGGGCTGTTCGGGCATGCTCGTGCGCACTCGGGTCGAAACCACGGTACTGGCCTCCACGCGCTTATCTGCCGGTGGCGTCACCGATCGAGCAGTGAGGGTGACAGCGCATGTCTCCACGTCCTTGCCCTGCGCGTTAGAACAGGATGGGCGATCACAGCTGACTTGAGCGATAACAACATTCGAGCTAACGGTTTTTTGTTCCTCCTCCGGTAAAATTAAGTGCGGTAGGCCGATAGGGCCGCTATCGTAATCAAAACTTGCTAAGCCAGCACCTCTCTTAATATTAATATTTCGATAACGAGGTGGTTCAGTCACTGGTGCGATCCATTCTCTGGTGCGATCCATTCCCCTCGCGAGTTTAATAATGTTGTATCATCATACCTTGTCTTAAGTAAATCCTCCTTCATTTGCGATAACTGTTCGACCGTAACAAAAGTGTTTTTTATTATTTGTACTTCGTTTTGTAGTTTCAAAAGGTCTTTCAGTAGTCTGGTTACGTCTACATGATCAAACGTTATGGGAGGTAGTTTATTTAAATCGCGAGCTACAAAAGTTGGAATTGACTCTGGTTCTTCAGTCTTAAACACTCCAATGACATCAAACAAATCTTTTTCACGTTTTCCATCCTTGATTTTACGTTTAACTTTCCGTGTTTGTGCTTTGGGGATAAGTATTCAACTTTATTTTTCTGTTTCGGCGAAATGGAACGTTCGCGTGGAGAAAATACACAGAATATTTTACGTGAAAAAATATATAAGAAATGGCAAAGAAGCAAATCACGATTTCCACACGTCACAAATTAGGTCCGCACACGAGCGGGTGAAGAAATTGAGAGAATCCGATGCGATTATACGGAAAGGAGCAAGCGAAGCCAGCGGGCCGGAAATCGGCCGGGGTGGATTGATTTCATTACTAAACCAATATCGATAGCTAGGAACACCTTTCTTGAACGGATGGCGTGTTATGCCTTCAGTTTGTGATGTAAAAAAAAATGAAATTAGAACCGAAGTAATAGGCGTTCGAAAAATCGACGAAACATTTCGAGTAAAGGTAGTCCTTGAGCTTCGTTTGGCTCGGTTTTTGACCTTGCACTTTGGCTTCGTTTGGCTCGGATTTTGGCTGGGCCCAGATTGGCGGGATAGTTTGACAGCTGTCATATCTTTACAAGCAAGCAATTTTATCAATGATAAAGCCAGTGTTTACAGTATCTTAACTAATGGGCATTTTATTTATCGTCGATAGCCATTTACATAAAAAAATATCGTCATTAAAGATATTGTGAACTTCTGACAGTGATCCATAAAACCAGTAATTTATTTGAACTGCACATTATAACTACCGTAATTTAGAAATAACAGAAAGGGTAACAGCATGCGTTCTTAGGAAATTGCACATTTCAGCTCTTTCTGAATGCAGTCGTAGATTTTATTTGTGATTTAATCTGAACATCTCATTCCCGATGTGATCGAAATGAAATTGGCGCGATTAAATTGGAGAGAGACAGGGAAAGAGCGCAGCTTAATGATATTAGATTCGCATAAGAGGCAATTTGTTTGATGCAGATTTATTTGTGTACATAACCATTTATTAGCACGTCCTGTGCATTACAAATGATTTGGTGATATGAGCGAAAATTGGAGTATCATTAGGATAGCATTAGCATAGCTTTATTATTGAGTAGAAATAAACATGTATAAAAAGAACAATCAAAGAACGTAAGTATGCTTGATTATTGGCTGTGTGCGAAGTAGGTAGGTAGTGAGGGAACCCGAATCGATGACAGCGCTTGCTGTGACGAAAAAAACAACGTTGGAGGATGTCCGTCACCATTTCTCTAGCAAATCCGTGATTCATAATATTGACTTAAAGTTATTCATTTTTTTATACGTCACATAATGTTAAGCAATGAGTAAAATCGACACTACTGACTAACGAAATGAAATCTAATATATAAAATTCTCGTGTCACAGTTTACGTTGCCATACTCCTCCGAAACGGCTTGACCGATTTTGATGAATTTTTTGTGCTTATCCGGTATCTATGAGAATCGGCCAACATCCATTTTTCATTCCCCTAAATTTTAGGGGTATGAATTTTTATTTTATTTTTTAGGCAAAATTTTTAATTTCTATTTTTTTATGATACAACATACAAAAATACATACAATCCTCAATTGTCACCCTTCTACGATCAACCCTTATTTTTTAATAGCCATTTTAGTGATTAAAGGGCGAAACAAAATTCGCTGGGAATGCTTAACTTTTAAAATTACGGGACTCGGCGGGACGGGGCTGAGGCGGGACGGGGCTGGGGGCGAAACAAAGTTCGCTGGGTCCGCTAGTATAATATATTATTTCATTGAAATACCTTTGGTTTTATAACTTTTCGTAATGACAGCCAGCCATTTTTCATTTCAACGTTCTCTTATAATTTGTGACGCTGTCGCACGATCCCAATAGCTGTAATCTATAAGCTCTAAAATAACTTGGTTCCATCTTATAATGAAAAATGTATGAAATTCGCATACTTTTATGTTCTTAATAAGGTCTTTTTCCAATCTTTCAAGCATTCCATATTAAGCACAATTTTCAGTGATGAATCACTATTAAAACTATTCGGTTCCACGAAGTGCCGTCGCGGTAACTTAGTCGGGTTAACTAAAGTTTGCTGCGAGTAATAGCTGTCGGAACAGGTTGCGAGACATCATCAATTATTCAGTTCAGAGTAAACTTCCGTGGGGATATAATGTTAGGTAATTACTAATCAGACAAAGTGGTGAAGACGTCGGATAAGTGCGTTATCATTCACGTGACAGCTACACGCGTAGCCTAGAAGCTAATGTACTATGTATAGTCAGCGTGATATCAACTGAGTCGTCTCAGTGTCATGTCTATCTCGCCTTCACTTAGCAATAAAGTGGCGCGCAGCATATTTCTATCTCTATTAGCATAATTGCCTCACGACTCAAGTTGTTTAGCTAAGACTCTAGTGGTTGCTAGCGAATGGACTATGTAAGTAAGTAAACCGTGGCCTATTGTAGGCCGTAGGAAGAATTAGTCAACTACAGAAGTCGGTATGCCAATAGCTAATACATTTCCCATCCTTTCTAACAAATACGTAAGTGTTTTTTATATTCTAGCTATTCGGTTTGGTATCGCTCTAGTAGAACCGTGTCAGTCAGAGATGTGTTTCAGCTGTAAATTAAATAGAAATGAGTCCAAAAAACGACTAGTTTTTTTTTAAAAATCTATCAGTTGATTATACAATCTTACGAACTACATGACTGTAGTGCTCTTATTTTCCTTCCAGACACGGAAGTCTCGACATAGTTCCCTGTAAAACAACTAGGTGGCGCTCGAAAAACGCTAAGACAACATTGGTGTTTCCGTGTATTTATTGATTGAGTTTTTTTAAAGTAAGCTTATAAATACAAAAACAATATGATGTATTAAAGATATACAGCTGCGTAAGTTAAAAGGATAAATAATGCATGAATAATAAAAAAAAAACTACGCAAAATGTACGTACGTATGTTTGTACATAATGTTTCTACGAAAAAAATATTACATTTCTTCAGACTTCGGCTGCAGTAATTTTTATTCGATAAAGATGCTGTATAGATTGCAAATTGCACTGTCCAGCCTAAATTTTTATGAGCTACATCAAAGCTCGCGTTTTAGCACGTAGCCCTGATTACCTGGGGCTTTGCTGGTTTGGCTTAACTAGCTTGATTAATCATTCACTATTCTAGGGATATTAGAAAGAAAGAAAAGAAAGAAAATGCATTTATTTGACTCAAATAAAATTAAATCAATTATATTAATAATACAAAAACAGGCGACTTGAGTCAAAAAGGCACCCGCTCAGCATAAGTCGTGGCAGCGGGACGCATACCACGACGCTGATTTTCAGCGGGTGCCTTAGTGGGTGGTAATAATTTGAAATATCACAAAATTAACAATAAAATATAAGTAACACAACATTTGATTATAAATAATATTATCGATGTGTATTAAATAATATAAAATATAAAATAAAATAAAAAAGTTTGGTTTGGCTTTATTGCGGCGGCCATAGACAATGTTTTTATAATCTGTGGCGGTCGGCCATCATGCGCATTCCGACGACATACGAGTGAAACCGATAATAATGCCACGCCACCCAGCCACGTACAAGAATAGCAAACACGTTTTGTCGGACACGTTGGCATTAATTGATAGCAGTAATTGTGTTGTGTTAATGGCTACCAAATATTACACTAAAGAAATGATCGTATCATCCGGAACTGGTCAATGCAAAAGACTGCGATAGACTCCACGCGTCACTGCCATGCACGATAACTATGCGTGCATACGCGGACAGTTAAATTACGAAGAAGAACCCTGAACCCACGGCATGTAATTACCTGTGTCTGGGTTTGCGACCCCCTAGTTTGACGCGCATACCCCGTTGGTAAGTTAACCTGTGCTTTTCGTCTTCACATTGATTATGTAGTAAGTGATTGATTGATACGTTGATTTTACTTTCAGGGCGCGCAACGGCGGGGGCAGCGAGTTCCAACACCGTGTCGCAGCGAATTTGAAGGAGCCGCGGAATGCAACTGTGCGATGTCTTGGGGTCAGGAACACGCTAGCACACTCCCTCCTTCCATGCCCATTCCCACCCCGTGCCCATGTCAAGTTCTCATGTAAGTAGCGTGGTCTCTTTGTCTTAATGACTTCAAACATTAGGCTTGCCAAGTGCAGTTTCCTACGAGCCTCCATTCGCAGCATGCTCGCAGCACTAATGTATGGAGAGACGTGAGTTCGAGGCGGGATATGATAGCAGAAGCGCACGCACGCATTTTGCACTCGCTGAATAAGCTTTTCCGACCTCTCCAGCAGACAGGGACCATACACCGTATCGCAATAATTAAGCTTTGATAGTACAAGTGACTCGCAGAGTGCTTTTCTGATTGCCTCGCTCAGATATGGTCTTATTTTGTATAATAGCTTGAGTCGATAAAAACAGTTTCTCGTGCTTTCTGCGATATGACTTTCAAATCTTAAATTACTATCAAAAAGCAGGCCCAGGTTTCTTGCTCTGTCAACCCTTTCCACTGGATCTCCATTTATGGTTATATTTATTGTATTCATGTGTAATTTTTGGATGTTTTTAGGTGTTCCTATTATTAAAAATTTGGACTTTTTTGGGTTTAGCATGAGGCAGTTACTGTTACTCCACTTGCTTATCCTCTCCAGCTCATTGTTTACTGTCGTCACTGCGCTTCTACACTGCTCAGGGTCAAATGAGTAGTACAATTGCAGATCATCTGCATAAAGATGGTAGCTACAGCCAGTGATGCAATTAATGATGTCAGCACTGTATTACATGATTATTCTACCTAGGGTTATTTCCTGGAAGGCTAATAAAAAAAAACTGTTAGCAAAAATACGTTATTATTCCGGCCGATTCAGAACCCTTCGGTTACGATTGGATAACTCTCACATATTTATAAAATTATCATCATCATCATCATCATTATCAGCCAAAGGACGTCCACTGCTGAACATAGGCCTCCCCCACGGATTTCCACAGCGACCGATCACTAGCGGTCTGCATCCAGTTTGATCCTGCGATCTTTATAAGGTCGTCTGTCCATCTTGTTGGTGGACGTCCCACGCTGCGTCTCTGGTCGAAGGGTCTCCAATCTAGAACTTTCCTGCCCCAACGGCCATCAGTTCTTCGCGCTATGTGCCCTGCCCATTGCCACTTGAGCTTACTGATTCTCAAGGCTATGTCCGTTACCTTAGTTCTTCTACGTATCTCCTCATTTCTGATTCGATCCCGTAGAGAAACACCCAGCATAGCCCTTTCCATCGCTCGTTGTGTGATTTTGAGCTTCATTATAAGGCCCATAGTAAGAGACCATGTTTCGGATCCGTATGTCATCACTGGTAACACACACTGGTTGAAGACTTTCGTCTTCAGACACTGAGGTAGATGAGATGAGAAGACACTCTTGCGCAATTTCCCGAACGCTGCCCAGCCGAGTTGGATTCGTCGATTGACCTCTTTCTCGAAGTTGGACCTACCCAATTGGATCACTTGTCCCAGGTAGACGTACTCGTCGACAACTTCGAGAGTTGAGTTCCCAACGGATACTGGAGTGGGTACGACAAGGGAGTTCGACATAATTTTCGTCTTTTCCATGTTCATTTTAAGACCCACTTGTTGGGATACTCGGTCAAGGTCTTCGAGCATAGTGCCAAGATCGTCCAGCGTCTTTGCCACAACAACTATATCATCGGCAAATCGGAGGTGTGTGATGTATTCGCCATTAACATTGATGCCGATTCCTTCCCATTCCAGAAGTTTGAAGGCGTCTTCCAATGCCGCTGTGAACAGTTTCGGAGATATGACATCTCCCTGTCTCACACCTCTCCGCAATGGAATCGCCTTCGTGTTCTGCTCCTGTACTCGGACCGACATGGTGGCGTTATTGTAAAGGCACCTTAACACCTCTATATACCTATAGTCTATGTGGCACCGCTGCAGAGATTGAAGGACCGCCCAAGTTTCGATCGAATCAAAGGCCTTCTCATAGTCCACAAACGCTAAGCATAGAGGCATATTATACTCCTCAGACTTCTGTATAATTTGCCTAAGCGTATGAATGTGGTCTATGGTACTATAGCCTTTTCGGAAACCGGCTTGTTCGGGAGGCTGGAAGTCATCAAACCTACGTGCGAGACGATTCGTGATAACCCTTGAAAACAGCTTGTAGACATGGCTCAGGAGTGAGATGGGTCTGTAGTTCTTCAATAAGGTTTTGTCTCCTTTTTTGAAGAACAACACCACCACACTCCTGTTCCATGCCGCAGGCGTGATGCCCTCTAGCAGCACGGAATTAAAGAGTCTCTGAAGGACTTTAAGTACCGGTGTTCCACCCGCCTTCAGAAGCTCTGCTGTGATTCCGTCCTCGCCAGGTGCCTTGTTGTTTTTGAGCTGTTTAAGGGCCATCCTAATCTCGTAGAGGCTGATGTCCGGGATGTCTTCGGTGTAGTGACGGGTCAGGATAGCTCGTGGGTCTCTGGCCGAGCTATCAACGGGTTTGGCTACTGAGGTGTACAACTGCCCATAGAACTTTTCGATCTCCCTCAAAACCTCTGCTTTCGTCGACGCTACACTGCCGTCCTCCGTCTTAAGCTTCGTCAACAGGCTCTGCCCAATAAACATGTCCCTTGCAAACACTTTGGAGCCTTGGTTCCGCTCTATCGTTTCTTTAACACTATTAGTGTTAAAGCAACGAATGTCGTGTCGCAGGGACTTCCATATTTGTCTATTGAGCTGCCTGTAGTTTTCAGCATTAACGGAGGTCTGCAGTGCCATAGATCGACGTTTTGCCATAAGGTCGAGAGTGTGGACCGACAGTTTTTGAGGTCTATTTTACGGCCAGGCCTAAAATACTTAGACCCCACCGTTTGAACAGTTTCCACAAACCCGTTATTAATTTCGTCCACTGTAACGCAATTTTCTAGGCAATCAAAGCGGTTTGACAACTCGAGTTGAAAGCTCTCGGGATTTTGGATATGAGCACGAGTCGGTCGGAGCGTGGACTTCATCAGGCGGGATCTTTCCAATTTGACATTTATATTCAATGTGCCTCGAACCATTCGGTGATCGCTTCCGGTTTTCACCCTGTTGATCACGGAGACATCATTGAATAACCGTCTCTTGGAGGTCATGAAGAAGTCAATCTCGTTTCTCGTGAAGCCATCGGGACTCAACCAAGTCCACTTCCTTTGAGGCGGCTTCTGGAAGAAAGAGTTCATCGCAAAGAGTCCCTCCTTCTCCAGAAAGTCGGCCAGCCTCTGTCCCCTGGCGTTCCTTTGCCCGTATCCAAAAGGTCCCACCTTCAACTCATTCTCGCCTCGCTTGCCTAGTTTCGCGTTGAAGTCCCCCATTACAACAGTATAATAGGTTTTGGCAGTATGTATGGCTCTACTTACGTCCTCATACATTTCCTCCACCTCTTCATCCGGGTGTTTCGAGGTCGGTGCATATACCTGTATGACCTTCAGCGAATACCTCTTGGATATTCTGAGTATAAGGTATATTACCCTGCTCGACACACTCTCGATGGTCTCGATATTGTTGACGAGGGACTTGTGAACGAGGAACCCGACACCACCTTGGGACTTTCGTTGGTTGCCTTCCCGGTAGTAGAGCAGGTTTCCGGACTGTAGAGTTATCATGTCCTCGCCCTCTCTACGGACTTCTGATAGACCCATTATGTCCCAGTGTAACCTGCTCATTTCTTCCTCCAGCTCGAGCAACTTCTCATCTGTCCTCAGTGTACACGTGTTGTACGTTACCAGGGCCAGTTGTCGTGGATTCTTAGCACCCCCTGCCCCGCCGTTACCGTGACCGCTACCAAAGTCAGGAATAGCGGGGCTGCCGGAGACTGGGGGCCTGGTTTTCTGGTGTACTTTCATGTGAGGGGATTTTGCCAATACTCGCCACGCTTGGCAGGCGGGTTGGCGAGCGCAGAGGCGCAGCCCCTTGCAGCTGTGACGCTGCTGCCCGTCACAGTCTAACATTTAGCTGCGCCTTACATTGGATGGTTATACCGCCATCGGTCGGTCGCCAGAGCGACAAAAATTATAGTAACGTGGATTTAGCCGTTGCAACTATTTTATTTTGTATTTTCATTGTACTCGTAACCAAACTGACACATCGACATCTGATCAAAGAGCGACATTTATTTAAAAACAAATAGAAAATCTAGCCTAAACCCCAGCCGAATGGCATATCGAACGTTCTGAATCGCTCTGAGGTTTTATAATAGTTTCTAGGTTATCCTATCGATTTGTTTCAAAAATATATTATATCTTTTTAAATATCCTAACTGTTATATTTAGTTACAATTACCTTAGTTTCGGGAAGAGTTTGTTTACTCGCGACCACATTCGTGTTCACTCTAGAAAACTTTATAATGGCATAGCGAAGTTGCGAGAAATCTTGTCATATTGTACTTACCTTGTAAATAAAACTTCTTGTTTTCTTCTTGGAAAACATAGACAGGAGGAAAAAGGCTGTCGTCGTATGTAATCAACTTTATACCCGTATATTGAAGCGTTTTAGCGTGATTTAATAAAGATTTCCCGTTCGCTACCGTTTCATAATATGCAAAATAAAGTAAAAAGTAAGGGCGGCTCGAGACACTTATTATACGGCAGACGTGTCTTGGTAACGAGGTAAACTTACGTCAATACATATTTATAAGCAACCCTGAGGTATTATTCAAGCACTTGATGGTAGTCGCAAGTTAAACTTATCCTCCGTAAACGGACGTTTTGCGATGTTACTTCAGTTTAGCTACCTAGAGAATGCTCATTTATTTGAAGTTTACACTTTGAATATGAAATGTACAGGATTGACAAAGACACTTTGTCATTTTTCCATTTATTTTGTGTCAAAATTGAAACTTTCAACTAGTATTCTTTGAGCCGCTAAACTGTAAAATACTATTTTATTACTAGCGATCGGACTACTACTAAGCTACTACCCACTAGCGTCTTCAGAATGAAATTAATTTGAAATGAGTTTTGTAATTCAGTAAACATATTTTAAGAATAAGCTGGAAATCAGAAGCGGGTAGTTTTATACATTCTATTGATTTTTGTAATAGAGATAAGATTACAACGCTACGTTTGTAATAACCTTTTCCTCCCATAATCGCCAGCCGTGTATAAGTTTTATTCAAACATTGTTAATAATATATTAAAAGTTTTAAATGTATCCCAAACTTTTGAAATGAGAATAAAGTAAAAATTAATTATAGATGAATTCATTCAAAACAAAAAGTACTAACTATCCATGTTATTAAATATTGATTTCTAAAAACGTAATTGCGTTTTACGAAACAAACAATACAAAACATACCAAATCGAAACAAAACTTTTTGAATAAATATGTGAGGGCTCGGCGATGCGTGAAATTAGTTTTGTTGATGGAAAAATAAAACAAAATGAAATGCACAGAGCGACGAAGGCAAATGATGTTTAATTAAAATCTTTTTGCTTTTATTCAAAAATTCAATCACTTTCACTCAAAAACATGTTCCTTTGGTGCAACTTGTACGCAAACGCAAGAAAATATAAGATGTTTAAATATGTAATAAGGAATGAGCATTAAATGCAAAATAGTTAGTCTTTTTCGTTTATGGTTCGCAAACGAAGAAAAGTTTGGCTCTTGAGAACCGGCTGAAGATGAGTTACTAAATAACTACCAACGTTATAACGAAGAGTTAATGGCCTCGTTACTGAAATAATTATGTTGAGATTCTGCAATCTCGACATGAGTTAGTAAAGGTTGGTAATAAGTTATTTTTCTACTATGATGAGGTGTGTTTATAATCCTTACTAGCCCAGGCTTACCTTCCTACAAAATACACTTTTATGGTAGCTGTGACCTTAACTCAGTTTAAAACCTCTATTTTTAAATTTTATAGGCATAATAATATAACATCTTTTCAAGACATCAAAATTAAAGATTTTCTTAACTCTACCTACATGAGTTAAGAAGAACTCAAAAATAATGAAGCAAATTATATTTAAAAAAAATCTCAAAAAAAAAACTTCATATGCAGTTACCAGTCAACGACACAGTACCGGAGTTAATTACTCGTAGATAAATAAATAATCAATTTCTTAAGAGACTTATAAGGAGTTTAATACACACAATGCTATAATATAATAAATTAATAACTATGCGCGGTACTCGTGGTAAGGACTTTTCTTCCTTGTGTTATTAAGTACCAACGATTATGACGGGGGCGTCTCCCATAAATACATGGCTGAGTTACTTGCTCATCACATAAACATTTACCTCTTGCGAACCTGCAACCGCTGGTTAAGTAGTCAGCACCTCTAACCACTGCACTAAACGTGTCGTCAAAATAATTAAATGTACAATCTGAAAATAATAATTACTAATGTGCAGATAAATTCGCAATTCATATCTGAATAAAAGCCATTAAGTTGAATTGTCTATTTACAAATCATTGTCTCTCCTTGTCTTTAAGAATCGCTAAGCGACAATCTCCGAAAATTTTACCGGTATATTATCTTTCCCAATGAATGTAAAATTACTATTTATTCTGATTTCAGTACAATGTTTGATTCGAGAACTTCAATTTAACTTTGAATAGGTTTTAAAAGACCAAGTCATTAACAACAGGTACAGTTGTTGAGAAAAGTGGATACCATAAGGTACACAGAGTGTTGTTTTGGTCAGCGACGAGCGACTGAGGATTTCTAAACGATACCGAAGAATATGTATTAAAAATTATTTTTTTATGATACAACATACAAAAATACATACAATCCTCAATTGTCACCCTTCTACGATCAACCCTTATTTTTTAATAGCCATTTTAGTGATTAAAGGGCGAAACAAAATTCGCTGGGAATGCTTAACTTTTAAAATTACGGGACTCGGCGGGACGGGGCTGAGGCGGGACGGGGCTGGGGGCGAAACAAAGTTCGCTGGGTCCGCTAGTATAATATATTATTTCATTGAAATACCTTTGGTTTTATAACTTTTCGTAATGACAGCCAGCCATTTTTCATTTCAACGTTCTCTTATAATTTGTGACGCTGTCGCACGATCCCAATAGCTGTAATCTATAAGCTCTAAAATAACTTGGTTCCATCTTATAATGAAAAATGTATGAAATTCGCATACTTTTATGTTCTTAATAAGGTCTTTTTCCAATCTTTCAAGCATTCCATATTAAGCACAATTTTCAGTGATGAATCACTATTAAAACTATTCGGTTCCACGAAGTGCCGTCGCGGTAACTTAGTCGGGTTAACTAAAGTTTGCTGCGAGTAATAGCTGTCGGAACAGGTTGCGAGACATCATCAATTATTCAGTTCAGAGTAAACTTCCGTGGGGATATAATGTTAGGTAATTACTAATCAGACAAAGTGGTGAAGACGTCGGATAAGTGCGTTATCATTCACGTGACAGCTACACGCGTAGCCTAGAAGCTAATGTACTATGTATAGTCAGCGTGATATCAACTGAGTCGTCTCAGTGTCATGTCTATCTCGCCTTCACTTAGCAATAAAGTGGCGCGCAGCATATTTCTATCTCTATTAGCATAATTGCCTCACGACTCAAGTTGTTTAGCTAAGACTCTAGTGGTTGCTAGCGAATGGACTATGTAAGTAAGTAAACCGTGGCCTATTGTAGGCCGTAGGAAGAATTAGTCAACTACAGAAGTCGGTATGCCAATAGCTAATACATTTCCCATCCTTTCTAACAAATACGTAAGTGTTTTTTATATTCTAGCTATTCGGTTTGGTATCGCTCTAGTAGAACCGTGTCAGTCAGAGATGTGTTTCAGCTGTAAATTAAATAGAAATGAGTCCAAAAAACGACTAGTTTTTTTTTAAAAATCTATCAGTTGATTATACAATCTTACGAACTACATGACTGTAGTGCTCTTATTTTCCTTCCAGACACGGAAGTCTCGACATAGTTCCCTGTAAAACAACTAGGTGGCGCTCGAAAAACGCTAAGACAACATTGGTGTTTCCGTGTATTTATTGATTGAGTTTTTTTAAAGTAAGCTTATAAATACAAAAACAATATGATGTATTAAAGATATACAGCTGCGTAAGTTAAAAGGATAAATAATGCATGAATAATAAAAAAAAAACTACGCAAAATGTACGTACGTATGTTTGTACATAATGTTTCTACGAAAAAAATATTACATTTCTTCAGACTTCGGCTGCAGTAATTTTTATTCGATAAAGATGCTGTATAGATTGCAAATTGCACTGTCCAGCCTAAATTTTTATGAGCTACATCAAAGCTCGCGTTTTAGCACGTAGCCCTGATTACCTGGGGCTTTGCTGGTTTGGCTTAACTAGCTTGATTAATCATTCACTATTCTAGGGATATTAGAAAGAAAGAAAAGAAAGAAAATGCATTTATTTGACTCAAATAAAATTAAATCAATTATATTAATAATACAAAAACAGGCGACTTGAGTCAAAAAGGCACCCGCTCAGCATAAGTCGTGGCAGCGGGACGCATACCACGACGCTGATTTTCAGCGGGTGCCTTAGTGGGTGGTAATAATTTGAAATATCACAAAATTAACAATAAAATATAAGTAACACAACATTTGATTATAAATAATATTATCGATGTGTATTAAATAATATAAAATATAAAATAAAATAAAAAAGTTTGGTTTGGCTTTATTGCGGCGGCCATAGACAATGTTTTTATAATCTGTGGCGGTCGGCCATCATGCGCATTCCGACGACATACGAGTGAAACCGATAATAATGCCACGCCACCCAGCCACGTACAAGAATAGCAAACACGTTTTGTCGGACACGTTGGCATTAATTGATAGCAGTAATTGTGTTGTGTTAATGGCTACCAAATATTACACAAAAGAAATGATCGTATCATCCGGAACTGGTCAATGCAAAAGACTGCGATAGACTCCACGCGTCACTGCCATGCACGATAACTATGCGTGCATACGCGGACAGTTAAATTACGAAGAAGAACCCTGAACCCACGGCATGTAATTACCTGTGTCTGGGTTTGCGACCCCCTAGTTTGACGCGCATACCCCGTTGGTAAGTTAACCTGTGCTTTTCGTCTTCACATTGATTATGTAGTAAGTGATTGATTGATACGTTGATTTTACTTTCAGGGCGCGCAACGGCGGGGGCAGCGAGTTCCAACACCGTGTCGCAGCGAATTTGAAGGAGCCGCGGAATGCAACTGTGCGATGTCTTGGGGTCAGGAACACGCTAGCACACTCCCTCCTTCCATGCCCATTCCCACCCCGTGCCCATGTCAAGTTCTCATGTAAGTAGCGTGGTCTCTTTGTCTTAATGACTTCAAACATTAGGCTTGCCAAGTGCAGTTTCCTACGAGCCTCCATTCGCAGCATGCTCGCAGCACTAATGTATGGAGAGACGTGAGTTCGAGGCGGGATATGATAGCAGAAGCGCACGCACGCATTTTGCACTCGCTGAATAAGCTTTTCCGACCTCTCCAGCAGACAGGGACCATACACCGTATCGCAATAATTAAGCTTTGATAGTACAAGTGACTCGCAGAGTGCTTTTCTGATTGCCTCGCTCAGATATGGTCTTATTTTGTATAATAGCTTGAGTCGATAAAAACAGTTTCTCGTGCTTTCTGCGATATGACTTTCAAATCTTAAATTACTATCAAAAAGCAGGCCCAGGTTTCTTGCTCTGTCAACCCTTTCCACTGGATCTCCATTTATGGTTATATTTATTGTATTCATGTGTAATTTTTGGATGTTTTTAGGTGTTCCTATTATTAAAAATTTGGACTTTTTTGGGTTTAGCATGAGGCAGTTACTGTTACTCCACTTGCTTATCCTCTCCAGCTCATTGTTTACTGTCGTCACTGCGCTTCTACACTGCTCAGGGTCAAATGAGTAGTACAATTGCAGATCATCTGCATAAAGATGGTAGCTACAGCCAGTGATGCAATTAATGATGTCAGCACTGTATTACATGATTATTCTACCTAGGGTTATTTCCTGGAAGGCTAATAAAAAAAAACTGTTAGCAAAAATACGTTATTATTCCGGCCGATTCAGAACCCTTCGGTTACGATTGGATAACTCTCACATATTTATAAAATTATAGTAACGTGGATTTAGCCGTTGCAACTATTTTATTTTGTATTTTCATTGTACTCGTAACCAAACTGACACATCGACATCTGATCAAAGAGCGACATTTATTTAAAAACAAATAGAAAATCTAGCCTAAACCCCAGCCGAATGGCATATCGAACGTTCTGAATCGCTCTGAGGTTTTATAATAGTTTCTAGGTTATCCTATCGATTTGTTTCAAAAATATATTATATCTTTTTAAATATCCTAACTGTTTTATTTAGTTACAATTACCTTAGTTTCGGGAAGAGTTTGTTTACTCGCGACCACATTCGTGTTCACTCTAGAAAACTTTATAATGGCATAGCGAAGTTGCGAGAAATCTTGTCATATTGTACTTACCTTGTAAATAAAACTTCTTGTTTTCTTCTTGGAAAACATAGACAGGAGGAAAAAGGCTGTCGTCGTATGTAATCAACTTTATACCCGTATATTGAAGCGTTTTAGCGTGATTTAATAAAGATTTCCCGTTCGCTACCGTTTCATAATATGCAAAATAAAGTAAAAAGTAAGGGCGGCTCGAGACACTTATTATACGGCAGACGTGTCTTGGTAACGAGGTAAACTTACGTCAATACATATTTATAAGCAACCCTGAGGTATTATTCAAGCACTTGATGGTAGTCGCAAGTTAAACTTATCCTCCGTAAACGGACGTTTTGCGATGTTACTTCAGTTTAGCTACCTAGAGAATGCTCATTTATTTGAAGTTTACACTTTGAATATGAAATGTACAGGATTGACAAAGACACTTTGTCATTTTTCCATTTATTTTGTGTCAAAATTGAAACTTTCAACTAGTATTCTTTGAGCCGCTAAACTGTAAAATACTATTTTATTACTAGCGATCGGACTACTACTAAGCTACTACCCACTAGCGTCTTCAGAATGAAATTAATTTGAAATGAGTTTTGTAATTCAGTAAACATATTTTAAGAATAAGCTGGAAATCAGAAGCGGGTAGTTTTATACATTCTATTGATTTTTGTAATAGAGATAAGATTACAACGCTACGTTTGTAATAACCTTTTCCTCCCATAATCGCCAGCCGTGTATAAGTTTTATTCAAACATTGTTAATAATATATTAAAAGTTTTAAATGTATCCCAAACTTTTGAAATGAGAATAAAGTAAAAATTAATTATAGATGAATTCATTCAAAACAAAAAGTACTAACTATCCATGTTATTAAATATTGATTTCTAAAAACGTAATTGCGTTTTACGAAACAAACAATACAAAACATACCAAATCGAAACAAAACTTTTTGAATAAATATGTGAGGGCTCGGCGATGCGTGAAATTAGTTTTGTTGATGGAAAAATAAAACAAAATGAAATGCACAGAGCGACGAAGGCAAATGATGTTTAATTAAAATCTTTTTGCTTTTATTCAAAAATTCAATCACTTTCACTCAAAAACATGTTCCTTTGGTGCAACTTGTACGCAAACGCAAGAAAATATAAGATGTTTAAATATGTAATAAGGAATGAGCATTAAATGCAAAATAGTTAGTCTTTTTCGTTTATGGTTCGCAAACGAAGAAAAGTTTGGCTCTTGAGAACCGGCTGAAGATGAGTTACTAAATAACTACCAACGTTATAACGAAGAGTTAATGGCCTCGTTACTGAAATAATTATGTTGAGATTCTGCAATCTCGACATGAGTTAGTAAAGGTTGGTAATAAGTTATTTTTCTACTATGATGAGGTGTGTTTATAATCCTTACTAGCCCAGGCTTACCTTCCTACAAAATACACTTTTATGGTAGCTGTGACCTTAACTCAGTTTAAAACCTCTATTTTTAAATTTTATAGGCATAATAATATAACATCTTTTCAAGACATCAAAATTAAAGATTTTCTTAACTCTACCTACATGAGTTAAGAAGAACTCAAAAATAATGAAGCAAATTATATTTAAAAAAAATCTCAAAAAAAAAACTTCATATGCAGTTACCAGTCAACGACACAGTACCGGAGTTAATTACTCGTAGATAAATAAATAATCAATTTCTTAAGAGACTTATAAGGAGTTTAATACACACAATGCTATAATATAATAAATTAATAACTATGCGCGGTACTCGTGGTAAGGACTTTTCTTCCTTGTGTTATTAAGTACCAACGATTATGACGGGGGCGTCTCCCATAAATACATGGCTGAGTTACTTGCTCATCACATAAACATTTACCTCTTGCGAACCTGCAACCGCTGGTTAAGTAGTCAGCACCTCTAACCACTGCACTAAACGTGTCGTCAAAATAATTAAATGTACAATCTGAAAATAATAATTACTAATGTGCAGATAAATTCGCAATTCATATCTGAATAAAAGCCATTAAGTTGAATTGTCTATTTACAAATCATTGTCTCTCCTTGTCTTTAAGAATCGCTAAGCGACAATCTCCGAAAATTTTACCGGTATATTATCTTTCCCAATGAATGTAAAATTACTATTTATTCTGATTTCAGTACAATGTTTGATTCGAGAACTTCAATTTAACTTTGAATAGGTTTTAAAAGACCAAGTCATTAACAACAGGTACAGTTGTTGAGAAAAGTGGATACCATAAGGTACACAGAGTGTTGTTTTGGTCAGCGACGAGCGACTGAGGATTTCTAAACGATACCGAAGAATATGTATTAAAAATTATTTTTTTATGATACAACATACAAAAATACATACAATCCTCAATTGTCACCCTTCTACGATCAACCCTTATTTTTTAATAGCCATTTTAGTGATTAAAGGGCGAAACAAAATTCGCTGGGAATGCTTAACTTTTAAAATTACGGGACTCGGCGGGACGGGGCTGAGGCGGGACGGGGCTGGGGGCGAAACAAAGTTCGCTGGGTCCGCTAGTATAATATATTATTTCATTGAAATACCTTTGGTTTTATAACTTTTCGTAATGACAGCCAGCCATTTTTCATTTCAACGTTCTCTTATAATTTGTGACGCTGTCGCACGATCCCAATAGCTGTAATCTATAAGCTCTAAAATAACTTGGTTCCATCTTATAATGAAAAATGTATGAAATTCGCATACTTTTATGTTCTTAATAAGGTCTTTTTCCAATCTTTCAAGCATTCCATATTAAGCACAATTTTCAGTGATGAATCACTATTAAAACTATTCGGTTCCACGAAGTGCCGTCGCGGTAACTTAGTCGGGTTAACTAAAGTTTGCTGCGAGTAATAGCTGTCGGAACAGGTTGCGAGACATCATCAATTATTCAGTTCAGAGTAAACTTCCGTGGGGATATAATGTTAGGTAATTACTAATCAGACAAAGTGGTGAAGACGTCGGATAAGTGCGTTATCATTCACGTGACAGCTACACGCGTAGCCTAGAAGCTAATGTACTATGTATAGTCAGCGTGATATCAACTGAGTCGTCTCAGTGTCATGTCTATCTCGCCTTCACTTAGCAATAAAGTGGCGCGCAGCATATTTCTATCTCTATTAGCATAATTGCCTCACGACTCAAGTTGTTTAGCTAAGACTCTAGTGGTTGCTAGCGAATGGACTATGTAAGTAAGTAAACCGTGGCCTATTGTAGGCCGTAGGAAGAATTAGTCAACTACAGAAGTCGGTATGCCAATAGCTAATACATTTCCCATCCTTTCTAACAAATACGTAAGTGTTTTTTATATTCTAGCTATTCGGTTTGGTATCGCTCTAGTAGAACCGTGTCAGTCAGAGATGTGTTTCAGCTGTAAATTAAATAGAAATGAGTCCAAAAAACGACTAGTTTTTTTTTAAAAATCTATCAGTTGATTATACAATCTTACGAACTACATGACTGTAGTGCTCTTATTTTCCTTCCAGACACGGAAGTCTCGACATAGTTCCCTGTAAAACAACTAGGTGGCGCTCGAAAAACGCTAAGACAACATTGGTGTTTCCGTGTATTTATTGATTGAGTTTTTTTAAAGTAAGCTTATAAATACAGAAACAATATGATGTATTAAAGATATACAGCTGCGTAAGTTAAAAGGATAAATAATGCATGAATAATAAAAAAAAAACTACGCAAAATGTACGTACGTATGTTTGTACATAATGTTTCTACGAAAAAAATATTACATTTCTTCAGACTTCGGCTGCAGTAATTTTTATTCGATAAAGATGCTGTATAGATTGCAAATTGCACTGTCCAGCCTAAATTTTTATGAGCTACATCAAAGCTCGCGTTTTAGCACGTAGCCCTGATTACCTGGGGCTTTGCTGGTTTGGCTTAACTAGCTTGATTAATCATTCACTATTCTAGGGATATTAGAAAGAAAGAAAAGAAAGAAAATGCATTTATTTGACTCAAATAAAATTAAATCAATTATATTAATAATACAAAAACAGGCGACTTGAGTCAAAAAGGCACCCGCTCAGCATAAGTCGTGGCAGCGGGACGCATACCACGACGCTGATTTTCAGCGGGTGCCTTAGTGGGTGGTAATAATTTGAAATATCACAAAATTAACAATAAAATATAAGTAACACAACATTTGATTATAAATAATATTATCGATGTGTATTAAATAATATAAAATATAAAATAAAATAAAAAAGTTTGGTTTGGCTTTATTGCGGCGGCCATAGACAATGTTTTTATAATCTGTGGCGGTCGGCCATCATGCGCATTCCGACGACATACGAGTGAAACCGATAATAATGCCACGCCACCCAGCCACGTACAAGAATAGCAAACACGTTTTGTCGGACACGTTGACATTAATTGATAGCAGTAATTGTGTTGTGTTAATGGCTACCAAATATTACACAAAAGAAATGATCGTATCATCCGGAACTGGTCAATGCAAAAGACTGCGATAGACTCCACGCGTCACTGCCATGCACGATAACTATGCGTGCATACGCGGACAGTTAAATTACGAAGAAAAACCCTGAACCCACGGCATGTAATTACCTGTGTCTGGGTTTGCGACCCCCTAGTTTGACGCGCATACCCCGTTGGTAAGTTAACCTGTGCTTTTCGTCTTCACATTGATTATGTAGTAAGTGATTGATTGATACGTTGATTTTACTTTCAGGGCGCGCAACGGCGGGGGCAGCGAGTTCCAACACCGTGTCGCAGCGAATTTGAAGGAGCCGCGGAATGCAACTGTGCGATGTCTTGGGGTCAGGAACACGCTAGCACACTCCCTCCTTCCATGCCCATTCCCACCCCGTGCCCATGTCAAGTTCTCATGTAAGTAGCGTGGTCTCTTTGTCTTAATGACTTCAAACATTAGGCTTGCCAAGTGCAGTTTCCTACGAGCCTCCATTCGCAGCATGCTCGCAGCACTAATGTATGGAGAGACGTGAGTTCGAGGCGGGATATGATAGCAGAAGCGCACGCACGCATTTTGCACTCGCTGAATAAGCTTTTCCGACCTCTCCAGCAGACAGGGACCATACACCGTATCGCAATAATTAAGCTTTGATAGTACAAGTGACTCGCAGAGTGCTTTTCTGATTGCCTCGCTCAGATATGGTCTTATTTTGTATAATAGCTTGAGTCGATAAAAACAGTTTCTCGTGCTTTCTGCGATATGACTTTCAAATCTTAAATTACTATCAAAAAGCAGGCCCAGGTTTCTTGCTCTGTCAACCCTTTCCACTGGATCTCCATTTATGGTTATATTTATTGTATTCATGTGTAATTTTTGGATGTTTTTAGGTGTTCCTATTATTAAAAATTTGGACTTTTTTGGGTTTAGCATGAGGCAGTTACTGTTACTCCACTTGCTTATCCTCTCCAGCTCATTGTTTACTGTCGTCACTGCGCTTCTACACTGCTCAGGGTCAAATGAGTAGTACAATTGCAGATCATCTGCATAAAGATGGTAGCTACAGCCAGTGATGCAATTAATGATGTCAGCACTGTATTACATGATTATTCTACCTAGGGTTATTTCCTGGAAGGCTAATAAAAAAAAACTGTTAGCAAAAATACGTTATTATTCCGGCCGATTCAGAACCCTTCGGTTACGATTGGATAACTCTCACATATTTATAAAATTATAGTAACGTGGATTTAGCCGTTGCAACTATTTTATTTTGTATTTTCATTGTACTCGTAACCAAACTGACACATCGACATCTGATCAAAGAGCGACATTTATTTAAAAACAAATAGAAAATCTAGCCTAAACCCCAGCCGAATGGCATATCGAACGTTCTGAATCGCTCTGAGGTTTTATAATAGTTTCTAGGTTATCCTATCGATTTGTTTCAAAAATATATTATATCTTTTTAAATATCCTAACCGTTTTATTTAGTTACAATTACCTTAGTTTCGGGAAGAGTTTGTTTACTCGCGACCACATTCGTGTTCACTCTAGAAAACTTTATAATGGCATAGCGAAGTTGAGAGAAATCTTGTCATATTGTACTTACCTTGTAAATAAAACTTCTTGTTTTCTTCTTGGAAAACATAGACAGGAGGAAAAAGGCTGTCGTCGTATGTAATCAACTTTATACCCGTATATTGAAGCGTTTTAGCGTGATTAAATAAAGATTTCCCGTTCGCTACCGTTTCATAATATGCAAAATAAAGTAAAAAGTAAGGGCGGCTCGAGACACTTATTATACGGCAGACGTGTCTTGGTAACGAGGTAAACTTACGTCAATACATATTTATAAGCAACCCTGAGGTATTATTCAAGCACTTGATGGTAGTCGCAAGTTAAACTTATCCTCCGTAAACGGACGTTTTGCGATGTTACTTCAGTTTAGCTACCTAGAGAATGCTCATTTATTTGAAGTTTACACTTTGAATATGAAATGTACAGGATTGACAAAGACACTTTGTCATTTTTCCATTTATTTTGTGTCAAAATTGAAACTTTCAACTAGTATTCTTTGAGCCGCTAAACTGTAAAATACTATTTTATTACTAGCGATCGGACTACTACTAAGCTACTACCCACTAGCGTCTTCAGAATGAAATTAATTTGAAATGAGTTTTGTAATTCAGTAAACATATTTTAAGAATAAGCTGGAAATCAGAAGCGGGTAGTTTTATACATTCTATTGATTTTTGTAATAGAGATAAGATTACAACGCTACGTTTGTAATAACCTTTTCCTCCCATAATCGCCAGCCGTGTATAAGTTTTATTCAAACATTGTTAATAATATATTAAAAGTTTTAAATGTATCCCAAACTTTTGAAATGAGAATAAAGTAAAAATTAATTATAGATGAATTCATTCAAAACAAAAAGTACTAACTATCCATGTTATTAAATATTGATTTCTAAAAACGTAATTGCGTTTTACGAAACAAACAATACAAAACATACCAAATCGAAACAAAACTTTTTGAATAAATATGTGAGGGCTCGGCGATGCGTGAAATTAGTTTTGTTGATGGAAAAATAAAACAAAATGAAATGCACAGAGCGACGAAGGCAAATGATGTTTAATTAAAATCTTTTTGCTTTTATTCAAAAATTCAATCACTTTCACTCAAAAACATGTTCCTTTGGTGCAACTTGTACGCAAACGCAAGAAAATATAAGATGTTTAAATATGTAATAAGGAATGAGCATTAAATGCAAAATAGTTAGTCTTTTTCGTTTATGGTTCGCAAACGAAGAAAAGTTTGGCTCTTGAGAACCGGCTGAAGATGAGTTACTAAATAACTACCAACGTTATAACGAAGAGTTAATGGCCTCGTTACTGAAATAATTATGTTGAGATTCTGCAATCTCGACATGAGTTAGTAAAGGTTGGTAATAAGTTATTTTTCTACTATGATGAGGTGTGTTTATAATCCTTACTAGCCCAGGCTTACCTTCCTACAAAATACACTTTTATGGTAGCTGTGACCTTAACTCAGTTTAAAACCTCTATTTTTAAATTTTATAGGCATAATAATATAACATCTTTTCAAGACATCAAAATTAAAGATTTTCTTAACTCTACCTACATGAGTTAAGAAGAACTCAAAAATAATGAAGCAAATTATATTTAAAAAAAATCTCAAAAAAAAAACTTCATATGCAGTTACCAGTCAACGACACAGTACCGGAGTTAATTACTCGTAGATAAATAAATAATCAATTTCTTAAGAGACTTATAAGGAGTTTAATACACACAATGCTATAATATAATAAATTAATAACTATGCGCGGTACTCGTGGTAAGGACTTTTCTTCCTTGTGTTATTAAGTACCAACGATTATGACGGGGGCGTCTCCCATAAATACATGGCTGAGTTACTTGCTCATCACATAAACATTTACCTCTTGCGAACCTGCAACCGCTGGTTAAGTAGTCAGCACCTCTAACCACTGCACTAAACGTGTCGTCAAAATAATTAAATGTACAATCTGAAAATAATAATTACTAATGTGCAGATAAATTCGCAATTCATATCTGAATAAAAGCCATTAAGTTGAATTGTCTATTTACAAATCATTGTCTCTCCTTGTCTTTAAGAATCGCTAAGCGACAATCTCCGAAAATTTTACCGGTATATTATCTTTCCCAATGAATGTAAAATTACTATTTATTCTGATTTCAGTACAATGTTTGATTCGAGAACTTCAATTTAACTTTGAATAGGTTTTAAAAGACCAAGTCATTAACAACAGGTACAGTTGTTGAGAAAAGTGGATACCATAAGGTACACAGAGTGTTGTTTTGGTCAGCGACGAGCGACTGAGGATTTCTAAACGATACCGAAGAATATGTATTAAAAATTATTTTTTTATGATACAACATACAAAAATACATACAATCCTCAATTGTCACCCTTCTACGATCAACCCTTATTTTTTAATAGCCATTTTAGTGATTAAAGGGCGAAACAAAATTCGCTGGGAATGCTTAACTTTTAAAATTACGGGACTCGGCGGGACGGGGCTGAGGCGGGACGGGGCTGGGGGCGAAACAAAGTTCGCTGGGTCCGCTAGTATAATATATTATTTCATTGAAATACCTTTGGTTTTATAACTTTTCGTAATGACAGCCAGCCATTTTTCATTTCAACGTTCTCTTATAATTTGTGACGCTGTCGCACGATCCCAATAGCTGTAATCTATAAGCTCTAAAATAACTTGGTTCCATCTTATAATGAAAAATGTATGAAATTCGCATACTTTTATGTTCTTAATAAGGTCTTTTTCCAATCTTTCAAGCATTCCATATTAAGCACAATTTTCAGTGATGAATCACTATTAAAACTATTCGGTTCCACGAAGTGCCGTCGCGGTAACTTAGTCGGGTTAACTAAAGTTTGCTGCGAGTAATAGCTGTCGGAACAGGTTGCGAGACATCATCAATTATTCAGTTCAGAGTAAACTTCCGTGGGGATATAATGTTAGGTAATTACTAATCAGACAAAGTGGTGAAGACGTCGGATAAGTGCGTTATCATTCACGTGACAGCTACACGCGTAGCCTAGAAGCTAATGTACTATGTATAGTCAGCGTGATATCAACTGAGTCGTCTCAGTGTCATGTCTATCTCGCCTTCACTTAGCAATAAAGTGGCGCGCAGCATATTTCTATCTCTATTAGCATAATTGCCTCACGACTCAAGTTGTTTAGCTAAGACTCTAGTGGTTGCTAGCGAATGGACTATGTAAGTAAGTAAACCGTGGCCTATTGTAGGCCGTAGGAAGAATTAGTCAACTACAGAAGTCGGTATGCCAATAGCTAATACATTTCCCATCCTTTCTAACAAATACGTAAGTGTTTTTTATATTCTAGCTATTCGGTTTGGTATCGCTCTAGTAGAACCGTGTCAGTCAGAGATGTGTTTCAGCTGTAAATTAAATAGAAATGAGTCCAAAAAACGACTAGTTTTTTTTTAAAAATCTATCAGTTGATTATACAATCTTACGAACTACATGACTGTAGTGCTCTTATTTTCCTTCCAGACACGGAAGTCTCGACATAGTTCCCTGTAAAACAACTAGGTGGCGCTCGAAAAACGCTAAGACAACATTGGTGTTTCCGTGTATTTATTGATTGAGTTTTTTTAAAGTAAGCTTATAAATACAAAAACAATATGATGTATTAAAGATATACAGCTGCGTAAGTTAAAAGGATAAATAATGCATGAATAATAAAAAAAAAACTACGCAAAATGTACGTACGTATGTTTGTACATAATGTTTCTACGAAAAAAATATTACATTTCTTCAGACTTCGGCTGCAGTAATTTTTATTCGATAAAGATGCTGTATAGATTGCAAATTGCACTGTCCAGCCTAAATTTTTATGAGCTACATCAAAGCTCGCGTTTTAGCACGTAGCCCTGATTACCTGGGGCTTTGCTGGTTTGGCTTAACTAGCTTGATTAATCATTCACTATTCTAGGGATATTAGAAAGAAAGAAAAGAAAGAAAATGCATTTATTTGACTCAAATAAAATTAAATCAATTATATTAATAATACAAAAACAGGCGACTTGAGTCAAAAAGGCACCCGCTCAGCATAAGTCGTGGCAGCGGGACGCATACCACGACGCTGATTTTCAGCGGGTGCCTTAGTGGGTGGTAATAATTTGAAATATCACAAAATTAACAATAAAATATAAGTAACACAACATTTGATTATAAATAATATTATCGATGTGTATTAAATAATATAAAATATAAAATAAAATAAAAAAGTTTGGTTTGGCTTTATTGCGGCGGCCATAGACAATGTTTTTATAATCTGTGGCGGTCGGCCATCATGCGCATTCCGACGACATACGAGTGAAACCGATAATAATGCCACGCCACCCAGCCACGTACAAGAATAGCAAACACGTTTTGTCGGACACGTTGGCATTAATTGATAGCAGTAATTGTGTTGTGTTAATGGCTACCAAATATTACACTAAAGAAATGATCGTATCATCCGGAACTGGTCAATGCAAAAGACTGCGATAGACTCCACGCGTCACTGCCATGCACGATAACTATGCGTGCATACGCGGACAGTTAAATTACGAAGAAGAACCCTGAACCCACGGCATGTAATTACCTGTGTCTGGGTTTGCGACCCCCTAGTTTGACGCGCATACCCCGTTGGTAAGTTAACCTGTGCTTTTCGTCTTCACATTGATTATGTAGTAAGTGATTGATTGATACGTTGATTTTACTTTCAGGGCGCGCAACGGCGGGGGCAGCGAGTTCCAACACCGTGTCGCAGCGAATTTGAAGGAGCCGCGGAATGCAACTGTGCGATGTCTTGGGGTCAGGAACACGCTAGCACACTCCCTCCTTCCATGCCCATTCCCACCCCGTGCCCATGTCAAGTTCTCATGTAAGTAGCGTGGTCTCTTTGTCTTAATGACTTCAAACATTAGGCTTGCCAAGTGCAGTTTCCTACGAGCCTCCATTCGCAGCATGCTCGCAGCACTAATGTATGGAGAGACGTGAGTTCGAGGCGGGATATGATAGCAGAAGCGCACGCACGCATTTTGCACTCGCTGAATAAGCTTTTCCGACCTCTCCAGCAGACAGGGACCATACACCGTATCGCAATAATTAAGCTTTGATAGTACAAGTGACTCGCAGAGTGCTTTTCTGATTGCCTCGCTCAGATATGGTCTTATTTTGTATAATAGCTTGAGTCGATAAAAACAGTTTCTCGTGCTTTCTGCGATATGACTTTCAAATCTTAAATTACTATCAAAAAGCAGGCCCAGGTTTCTTGCTCTGTCAACCCTTTCCACTGGATCTCCATTTATGGTTATATTTATTGTATTCATGTGTAATTTTTGGATGTTTTTAGGTGTTCCTATTATTAAAAATTTGGACTTTTTTGGGTTTAGCATGAGGCAGTTACTGTTACTCCACTTGCTTATCCTCTCCAGCTCATTGTTTACTGTCGTCACTGCGCTTCTACACTGCTCAGGGTCAAATGAGTAGTACAATTGCAGATCATCTGCATAAAGATGGTAGCTACAGCCAGTGATGCAATTAATGATGTCAGCACTGTATTACATGATTATTCTACCTAGGGTTATTTCCTGGAAGGCTAATAAAAAAAAACTGTTAGCAAAAATACGTTATTATTCCGGCCGATTCAGAACCCTTCGGTTACGATTGGATAACTCTCACATATTTATAAAATTATAGTAACGTGGATTTAGCCGTTGCAACTATTTTATTTTGTATTTTCATTGTACTCGTAACCAAACTGACACATCGACATCTGATCAAAGAGCGACATTTATTTAAAAACAAATAGAAAATCTAGCCTAAACCCCAGCCGAATGGCATATCGAACGTTCTGAATCGCTCTGAGGTTTTATAATAGTTTCTAGGTTATCCTATCGATTTGTTTCAAAAATATATTATATCTTTTTAAATATCCTAACTGTTTTATTTAGTTACAATTACCTTAGTTTCGGGAAGAGTTTGTTTACTCGCGACCACATTCGTGTTCACTCTAGAAAACTTTATAATGGCATAGCGAAGTTGCGAGAAATCTTGTCATATTGTACTTACCTTGTAAATAAAACTTCTTGTTTTCTTCTTGGAAAACATAGACAGGAGGAAAAAGGCTGTCGTCGTATGTAATCAACTTTATACCCGTATATTGAAGCGTTTTAGCGTGATTTAATAAAGATTTCCCGTTCGCTACCGTTTCATAATATGCAAAATAAAGTAAAAAGTAAGGGCGGCTCGAGACACTTATTATACGGCAGACGTGTCTTGGTAACGAGGTAAACTTACGTCAATACATATTTATAAGCAACCCTGAGGTATTATTCAAGCACTTGATGGTAGTCGCAAGTTAAACTTATCCTCCGTAAACGGACGTTTTGCGATGTTACTTCAGTTTAGCTACCTAGAGAATGCTCATTTATTTGAAGTTTACACTTTGAATATGAAATGTACAGGATTGACAAAGACACTTTGTCATTTTTCCATTTATTTTGTGTCAAAATTGAAACTTTCAACTAGTATTCTTTGAGCCGCTAAACTGTAAAATACTATTTTATTACTAGCGATCGGACTACTACTAAGCTACTACCCACTAGCGTCTTCAGAATGAAATTAATTTGAAATGAGTTTTGTAATTCAGTAAACATATTTTAAGAATAAGCTGGAAATCAGAAGCGGGTAGTTTTATACATTCTATTGATTTTTGTAATAGAGATAAGATTACAACGCTACGTTTGTAATAACCTTTTCCTCCCATAATCGCCAGCCGTGTATAAGTTTTATTCAAACATTGTTAATAATATATTAAAAGTTTTAAATGTATCCCAAACTTTTGAAATGAGAATAAAGTAAAAATTAATTATAGATGAATTCATTCAAAACAAAAAGTACTAACTATCCATGTTATTAAATATTGATTTCTAAAAACGTAATTGCGTTTTACGAAACAAACAATACAAAACATACCAAATCGAAACAAAACTTTTTGAATAAATATGTGAGGGCTCGGCGATGCGTGAAATTAGTTTTGTTGATGGAAAAATAAAACAAAATGAAATGCACAGAGCGACGAAGGCAAATGATGTTTAATTAAAATCTTTTTGCTTTTATTCAAAAATTCAATCACTTTCACTCAAAAACATGTTCCTTTGGTGCAACTTGCACGCAAACGCAAGAAAATATAAGATGTTTAAATATGTAATAAGGAATGAGCATTAAATGCAAAATAGTTAGTCTTTTTCGTTTATGGTTCGCAAACGAAGAAAAGTTTGGCTCTTGAGAACCGGCTGAAGATGAGTTACTAAATAACTACCAACGTTATAACGAAGAGTTAATGGCCTCGTTACTGAAATAATTATGTTGAGATTCTGCAATCTCGACATGAGTTAGTAAAGGTTGGTAATAAGTTATTTTTCTACTATGATGAGGTGTGTTTATAATCCTTACTAGCCCAGGCTTACCTTCCTACAAAATACACTTTTATGGTAGCTGTGACCTTAACTCAGTTTAAAACCTCTATTTTTAAATTTTATAGGCATAATAATATAACATCTTTTCAAGACATCAAAATTAAAGATTTTCTTAACTCTACCTACATGAGTTAAGAAGAACTCAAAAATAATGAAGCAAATTATATTTAAAAAAAATCTCAAAAAAAAAACATCATATGCAGTTACCAGTCAACGACACAGTACCGGAGTTAATTACTCGTAGATAAATAAATAATCAATTTCTTAAGAGACTTATAAGGAGTTTAATACACACAATGCTATAATATAATAAATTAATAACTATGCGCGGTACTCGTGGTAAGGACTTTTCTTCCTTGTGTTATTAAGTACCAACGATTATGACGGGGGCGTCTCCCATAAATACATGGCTGAGTTACTTGCTCATCACATAAACATTTACCTCTTGCGAACCTGCAACCGCTGGTTAAGTAGTCAGCACCTCTAACCACTGCACTAAACGTGTCGTCAAAATAATTAAATGTACAATCTGAAAATAATAATTACTAATGTGCAGATAAATTCGCAATTCATATCTGAATAAAAGCCATTAAGTTGAATTGTCTATTTACAAATCATTGTCTCTCCTTGTCTTTAAGAATCGCTAAGCGACAATCTCCGAAAATTTTACCGGTATATTATCTTTCCCAATGAATGTAAAATTACTATTTATTCTGATTTCAGTACAATGTTTGATTCGAGAACTTCAATTTAACTTTGAATAGGTTTTAAAAGACCAAGTCATTAACAACAGGTACAGTTGTTGAGAAAAGTGGATACCATAAGGTACACAGAGTGTTGTTTTGGTCAGCGACGAGCGACTGAGGATTTCTAAACGATACCGAAGAATATGTATTAAAAATTATTTTTTTATGATACAACATACAAAAATACATACAATCCTCAATTGTCACCCTTCTACGATCAACCCTTATTTTTTAATAGCCATTTTAGTGATTAAAGGGCGAAACAAAATTCGCTGGGAATGCTTAACTTTTAAAATTACGGGACTCGGCGGGACGGGGCTGAGGCGGGACGGGGCTGGGGGCGAAACAAAGTTCGCTGGGTCCGCTAGTATAATATATTATTTCATTGAAATACCTTTGGTTTTATAACTTTTCGTAATGACAGCCAGCCATTTTTCATTTCAACGTTCTCTTATAATTTGTGACGCTGTCGCACGATCCCAATAGCTGTAATCTATAAGCTCTAAAATAACTTGGTTCCATCTTATAATGAAAAATGTATGAAATTCGCATACTTTTATGTTCTTAATAAGGTCTTTTTCCAATCTTTCAAGCATTCCATATTAAGCACAATTTTCAGTGATGAATCACTATTAAAACTATTCGGTTCCACGAAGTGCCGTCGCGGTAACTTAGTCGGGTTAACTAAAGTTTGCTGCGAGTAATAGCTGTCGGAACAGGTTGCGAGACATCATCAATTATTCAGTTCAGAGTAAACTTCCGTGGGGATATAATGTTAGGTAATTACTAATCAGACAAAGTGGTGAAGACGTCGGATAAGTGCGTTATCATTCACGTGACAGCTACACGCGTAGCCTAGAAGCTAATGTACTATGTATAGTCAGCGTGATATCAACTGAGTCGTCTCAGTGTCATGTCTATCTCGCCTTCACTTAGCAATAAAGTGGCGCGCAGCATATTTCTATCTCTATTAGCATAATTGCCTCACGACTCAAGTTGTTTAGCTAAGACTCTAGTGGTTGCTAGCGAATGGACTATGTAAGTAAGTAAACCGTGGCCTATTGTAGGCCGTAGGAAGAATTAGTCAACTACAGAAGTCGGTATGCCAATAGCTAATACATTTCCCATCCTTTCTAACAAATACGTAAGTGTTTTTTATATTCTAGCTATTCGGTTTGGTATCGCTCTAGTAGAACCGTGTCAGTCAGAGATGTGTTTCAGCTGTAAATTAAATAGAAATGAGTCCAAAAAACGACTAGTTTTTTTTTAAAAATCTATCAGTTGATTATACAATCTTACGAACTACATGACTGTAGTGCTCTTATTTTCCTTCCAGACACGGAAGTCTCGACATAGTTCCCTGTAAAACAACTAGGTGGCGCTCGAAAAACGCTAAGACAACATTGGTGTTTCCGTGTATTTATTGATTGAGTTTTTTTAAAGTAAGCTTATAAATACAAAAACAATATGATGTATTAAAGATATACAGCTGCGTAAGTTAAAAGGATAAATAATGCATGAATAATAAAAAAAAAACTACGCAAAATGTACGTACGTATGTTTGTACATAATGTTTCTACGAAAAAAATATTACATTTCTTCAGACTTCGGCTGCAGTAATTTTTATTCGATAAAGATGCTGTATAGATTGCAAATTGCACTGTCCAGCCTAAATTTTTATGAGCTACATCAAAGCTCGCGTTTTAGCACGTAGCCCTGATTACCTGGGGCTTTGCTGGTTTGGCTTAACTAGCTTGATTAATCATTCACTATTCTAGGGATATTAGAAAGAAAGAAAAGAAAGAAAATGCATTTATTTGACTCAAATAAAATTAAATCAATTATATTGATAATACAAAAACAGGCGACTTGAGTCAAAAAGGCACCCGCTCAGCATAAGTCGTGGCAGCGGGACGCATACCACGACGCTGATTTTCAGCGGGTGCCTTAGTGGGTGGTAATAATTTGAAATATCACAAAATTAACAATAAAATATAAGTAACACAACATTTGATTATAAATAATATTATCGATGTGTATTAAATAATATAAAATATAAAATAAAATAAAAAAGTTTGGTTTGGCTTTATTGCGGCGGCCATAGACAATGTTTTTATAATCTGTGGCGGTCGGCCATCATGCGCATTCCGACGACATACGAGTGAAACCGATAATAATGCCACGCCACCCAGCCACGTACAAGAATAGCAAACACGTTTTGTCGGACACGTTGGCATTAATTGATAGCAGTAATTGTGTTGTGTTAATGGCTACCAAATATTACACAAAAGAAATGATCGTATCATCCGGAACTGGTCAATGCAAAAGACTGCGATAGACTCCACGCGTCACTGCCATGCACGATAACTATGCGTGCATACGCGGACAGTTAAATTACGAAGAAGAACCCTGAACCCACGGCATGTAATTACCTGTGTCTGGGTTTGCGACCCCCTAGTTTGACGCGCATACCCCGTTGGTAAGTTAACCTGTGCTTTTCGTCTTCACATTGATTATGTAGTAAGTGATTGATTGATACGTTGATTTTACTTTCAGGGCGCGCAACGGCGGGGGCAGCGAGTTCCAACACCGTGTCGCAGCGAATTTGAAGGAGCCGCGGAATGCAACTGTGCGATGTCTTGGGGTCAGGAACACGCTAGCACACTCCCTCCTTCCATGCCCATTCCCACCCCGTGCCCATGTCAAGTTCTCATGTAAGTAGCGTGGTCTCTTTGTCTTAATGACTTCAAACATTAGGCTTGCCAAGTGCAGTTTCCTACGAGCCTCCATTCGCAGCATGCTCGCAGCACTAATGTATGGAGAGACGTGAGTTCGAGGCGGGATATGATAGCAGAAGCGCACGCACGCATTTTGCACTCGCTGAATAAGCTTTTCCGACCTCTCCAGCAGACAGGGACCATACACCGTATCGCAATAATTAAGCTTTGATAGTACAAGTGACTCGCAGAGTGCTTTTCTGATTGCCTCGCTCAGATATGGTCTTATTTTGTATAATAGCTTGAGTCGATAAAAACAGTTTCTCGTGCTTTCTGCGATATGACTTTCAAATCTTAAATTACTATCAAAAAGCAGGCCCAGGTTTCTTGCTCTGTCAACCCTTTCCACTGGATCTCCATTTATGGTTATATTTATTGTATTCATGTGTAATTTTTGGATGTTTTTAGGTGTTCCTATTATTAAAAATTTGGACTTTTTTGGGTTTAGCATGAGGCAGTTACTGTTACTCCACTTGCTTATCCTCTCCAGCTCATTGTTTACTGTCGTCACTGCGCTTCTACACTGCTCAGGGTCAAATGAGTAGTACAATTGCAGATCATCTGCATAAAGATGGTAGCTACAGCCAGTGATGCAATTAATGATGTCAGCACTGTATTACATGATTATTCTACCTAGGGTTATTTCCTGGAAGGCTAATAAAAAAAAACTGTTAGCAAAAATACGTTATTATTCCGGCCGATTCAGAACCCTTCGGTTACGATTGGATAACTCTCACATATTTATAAAATTATAGTAACGTGGATTTAGCCGTTGCAACTATTTTATTTTGTATTTTCATTGTACTCGTAACCAAACTGACACATCGACATCTGATCAAAGAGCGACATTTATTTAAAAACAAATAGAAAATCTAGCCTAAACCCCAGCCGAATGGCATATCGAACGTTCTGAATCGCTCTGAGGTTTTATAATAGTTTCTAGGTTATCCTATCGATTTGTTTCAAAAATATATTATATCTTTTTAAATATCCTAACCGTTTTATTTAGTTACAATTACCTTAGTTTCGGGAAGAGTTTGTTTACTCGCGACCACATTCGTGTTCACTCTAGAAAACTTTATAATGGCATAGCGAAGTTGAGAGAAATCTTGTCATATTGTACTTACCTTGTAAATAAAACTTCTTGTTTTCTTCTTGGAAAACATAGACAGGAGGAAAAAGGCTGTCGTCGTATGTAATCAACTTTATACCCGTATATTGAAGCGTTTTAGCGTGATTAAATAAAGATTTCCCGTTCGCTACCGTTTCATAATATGCAAAATAAAGTAAAAAGTAAGGGCGGCTCGAGACACTTATTATACGGCAGACGTGTCTTGGTAACGAGGTAAACTTACGTCAATACATATTTATAAGCAACCCTGAGGTATTATTCAAGCACTTGATGGTAGTCGCAAGTTAAACTTATCCTCCGTAAACGGACGTTTTGCGATGTTACTTCAGTTTAGCTACCTAGAGAATGCTCATTTATTTGAAGTTTACACTTTGAATATGAAATGTACAGGATTGACAAAGACACTTTGTCATTTTTCCATTTATTTTGTGTCAAAATTGAAACTTTCAACTAGTATTCTTTGAGCCGCTAAACTGTAAAATACTATTTTATTACTAGCGATCGGACTACTACTAAGCTACTACCCACTAGCGTCTTCAGAATGAAATTAATTTGAAATGAGTTTTGTAATTCAGTAAACATATTTTAAGAATAAGCTGGAAATCAGAAGCGGGTAGTTTTATACATTCTATTGATTTTTGTAATAGAGATAAGATTACAACGCTACGTTTGTAATAACCTTTTCCTCCCATAATCGCCAGCCGTGTATAAGTTTTATTCAAACATTGTTAATAATATATTAAAAGTTTTAAATGTATCCCAAACTTTTGAAATGAGAATAAAGTAAAAATTAATTATAGATGAATTCATTCAAAACAAAAAGTACTAACTATCCATGTTATTAAATATTGATTTCTAAAAACGTAATTGCGTTTTACGAAACAAACAATACAAAACATACCAAATCGAAACAAAACTTTTTGAATAAATATGTGAGGGCTCGGCGATGCGTGAAATTAGTTTTGTTGATGGAAAAATAAAACAAAATGAAATGCACAGAGCGACGAAGGCAAATGATGTTTAATTAAAATCTTTTTGCTTTTATTCAAAAATTCAATCACTTTCACTCAAAAACATGTTCCTTTGGTGCAACTTGTACGCAAACGCAAGAAAATATAAGATGTTTAAATATGTAATAAGGAATGAGCATTAAATGCAAAATAGTTAGTCTTTTTCGTTTATGGTTCGCAAACGAAGAAAAGTTTGGCTCTTGAGAACCGGCTGAAGATGAGTTACTAAATAACTACCAACGTTATAACGAAGAGTTAATGGCCTCGTTACTGAAATAATTATGTTGAGATTCTGCAATCTCGACATGAGTTAGTAAAGGTTGGTAATAAGTTATTTTTCTACTATGATGAGGTGTGTTTATAATCCTTACTAGCCCAGGCTTACCTTCCTACAAAATACACTTTTATGGTAGCTGTGACCTTAACTCAGTTTAAAACCTCTATTTTTAAATTTTATAGGCATAATAATATAACATCTTTTCAAGACATCAAAATTAAAGATTTTCTTAACTCTACCTACATGAGTTAAGAAGAACTCAAAAATAATGAAGCAAATTATATTTAAAAAAAATCTCAAAAAAAAAACTTCATATGCAGTTACCAGTCAACGACACAGTACCGGAGTTAATTACTCGTAGATAAATAAATAATCAATTTCTTAAGAGACTTATAAGGAGTTTAATACACACAATGCTATAATATAATAAATTAATAACTATGCGCGGTACTCGTGGTAAGGACTTTTCTTCCTTGTGTTATTAAGTACCAACGATTATGACGGGGGCGTCTCCCATAAATACATGGCTGAGTTACTTGCTCATCACATAAACATTTACCTCTTGCGAACCTGCAACCGCTGGTTAAGTAGTCAGCACCTCTAACCACTGCACTAAACGTGTCGTCAAAATAATTAAATGTACAATCTGAAAATAATAATTACTAATGTGCAGATAAATTCGCAATTCATATCTGAATAAAAGCCATTAAGTTGAATTGTCTATTTACAAATCATTGTCTCTCCTTGTCTTTAAGAATCGCTAAGCGACAATCTCCGAAAATTTTACCGGTATATTATCTTTCCCAATGAATGTAAAATTACTATTTATTCTGATTTCAGTACAATGTTTGATTCGAGAACTTCAATTTAACTTTGAATAGGTTTTAAAAGACCAAGTCATTAACAACAGGTACAGTTGTTGAGAAAAGTGGATACCATAAGGTACACAGAGTGTTGTTATGGTCAGCGACGAGCGACTGAGGATTTCTAAACGATACCGAAGAATATGTATTAAAAATTTTTTTGAAATGGAAAATAACCTACATAATCAATTTATCAATTCCATAAAGTGATCTAGTCAAATCTACTAACACCAGGTTGCCTCTTTGTAGCTTACTAACAACGGCGTAGTATTTCGTAGATACGCGCGAGGGTGCGAGTTTTCCATTCTTTTTAAAAAAATTAGAATGTTGGGAAGAGGTTTTCTTTTTATTAAACTTGCATATAATTAAATAAAATAAATTTTTTGACCACAACCATAACCCATATTATCATCCTTGAATTGGATGTCCCTGACCAAAACAACATCCTGTATAGACTTTGTGTGTGTAATTATTGAATAATATGCAATTGCGTTATGCAATCCGCTTTTTAGGGGTTGGGTAAACATTTATAATATAATAATAGTCCCCCTAGATAGACGACGTTACTTGTTGTGACTGGCCATCGTAGACGATTTCGACTACGGTGGCCAGTCACAACGACTAACCGACTGCGCGGAACATATTATAGTGCAGGTGTACTCTCTGTTCCTTTCACTTTTATGGGCTGGTGGGACAGCAATCTGACACGACCGGAGCGATATAAGACGATGGACCAACGGATTCACGGACTTTTCCGAGGCACGGGGGTGAAACACCGTAATCTTCCAAACTCCGGACTACCCTAAGAATATCTGAACAAAAAAAACCCAAGTATACATTTTCGGGCCGACCCGGGAACGAACCCGTGACCTCTGGCGCAGCCGTCGCTTTAAAGTGCAACCCTCTTACCGCTGCGCCACCGAGGCAGTTAAGGGTAAACATTATCTAAGTATCGAACACCAGAAGCTGCTTAAATAATAACGTGGAATAGTTTTTTAGAACTGTATAGGCGATTGCGGCGCCTTTTTACCTGATCCAATGGTAGATAACCTAATTGGTTACTGATAATTTTTGAGAATTTAAAATAAACCAGCAAAAAAATGACAAAATTGAAAAAAACCTAAGATATTTGTAGCTCACTGTACTCAGAGCAAAACGTCGGAGCTTATCAGAACATCTTGGGAACAATGGGGGCTCCAAGCAATTAATGATAACATTCCGATTGTTTCGAGCTATCTCCTTAAATTCTAGGCCTTGTCTTGGCTTGTTTGGACAGCCCCACTTGTTTTGATATCTTTCTGTAATACACCAAAGGCTGTATACAATAGTCTAGAAGCTAATTAGTTTGTAGTGATTTCAATTAATTTCAAGCTTGTCATCAAGCCACACAATGTAAAATTAATCGGCGGAGCTAAGTTGAAAACGTGCTCATGAGATAAGTTTCGTCGAAATAACAATAGTTACCGCGTTATTGGCTACTAAGGTAATGATTTAGTAAAAATAAAGTAAGCCTGTAACATCCCACTGCTGGACAAAGCCAACTATAAGGTAGTTTGAGCCATACTCCACCACCCGGGCTCAGTGCGGATTGGTGGAGGGGTGTTTGCAAGACAAGTGACTAACCCTGATGTCAGATGTTATCAAGCCGTCTTTATGGCCTCTGATTAGGTTAACGACTAATATCAACCAATATTAGTCGGAACCAACGGCTTAACGTGCCTTCCAGAGCTAGGAAATGCTCGTGTTATACGTCACTTCTATGGTCGGAATGGTCACCCATCCAAACACGACCGCGCTGTAGGCTCTTCACTTCGGTATCACTACCAAAGCGCTGCTACTACTGCGTTACGAGAACCTCATAGGTAATAATTTACTATATAGATTTAAATCTCATTTGGATAACTTTATGAAGTACATTATTATTATTACTACTCCAAGTATTAAACCTGTAGATAAAACTATCTACTTAATTTCGTCATTTAAAAAGTTATTTAGGTTTATTTATGAAATTTTGTGATAAGATATAACCTCAAACGTATTAAAACTAATTTTAAAATTATCAACTACCACGACTTCGTACGGTTCCAAATGTAACGTGCTTTTTCACTGGAAAATGCAAGTAAGAGCCGATTTACAACGCCAGATAAAACTTTTTATATTCATATTCATTTTCATTGCAAGTCACAAGTGGGTTATGAGATGGTACATGCGTGATATTAGATACAGTACAAGTGACGCCCCGCAAGGGCGCAGCAATCATGAGAGGCAACTATTGCCTATTTACTTAATATAAATTGTAGCATAATATAATACAATACAATTAATTCTTAATAAATGAAAATAACATATCAACAATATTTTGGATCATAGCATTATTAAGTGAATTATATTGAAAATATATACATTTATTTAATAACATTATAACGTTAAATTAAATTACTTACTAATTATTAATTTATCCGACTGAATAAATATAAAACAACCGATTTTAAAATGTCATTTACATAATTTTTTGTTGATATCAAATTAGGCGTTTTGTATTATATTCGACAAATATTCTTCATCTGACGTTGGTGACATCAGGCCTTAGTAGTTTATTCAATTTATTGCTAAAACTTACGCTCGAGTAACTCGATTAAGAAGTTAAAGCTTACATTTAGTTTTCAAACGGAGCGTTATTGCTCTCTGATTAGTCAGTGGTTGTATATTAATTGTCATTAAAATGTTTCACTAAAATAAGTAGATTTGAACTAATTTATGAAGCCCTGAACCAGGCTGACAGGCTTATTTCATTAGATTGGTTTTGAAACTAAAAATTTGAAAAAAGCATTATTGCGGTTCTTATAACGTTGATGGTGGTGGAGCTGATGACCAAACGTGTATATTTACTTCTCAGCTCATAAGTGCGTAATTGAGCAAGCGACACATCATCGTCGTCAGTATTTTCCCTATTTTCAGCGCGCTGCGACGCGTTGCCATCTTCTAAATAGCTCTTATCATCCAAGCTATCATAAGCAATCCCTTGCTAATAGTCTTGATTTTATTCAGGCGACATTGAAGCCATTTTGCCTTCAAAATAAAGCATTTAAGCATAGCGACAAAATCCTCAACGTAAATAGCAACAGGGGTGACTTGTCACCCAGAGGATATTAATAAAACGCATGTCGACGCATGCAACTGAACGGAATCACTACGATTAGAGAAAAGATCGAGCGTTAGAAAGAAAGAAAAACATAACAAACTAGATATTGATACACTTATCGAGTGTTGCGGTGATGCGTCATCCCTGTTGCCTTCCGAAGGTTAATATGTTAGTCATGGAATATAATCATCGATATCAACGCTACCAGTGACAAGAAAACTTTTGTCACCATTTCTCTTGCAATTTTTGTAAAAATTAACGTACCTGTGCATAATATTGTATATATAAAAAAAACGTTACTTTAGATTAACGTAACGTACAGGTGTACACTTAAATTTCAATTTGGCTAAGGCGAAGAAACAAACCTAGCATAGAACGTAAAAATGCCGATACCACCATACCATTTGGCCATACAGAGCTAGGTGACACCAGTTATAATTTGTTATCTCAAAACAAACTATGCTTTACTTTTTATTTTTGCAAGTATAATTTTAGTCTTTACTTTGCATAGTGGAACGTACAGCGAAAATAAAATAACCCATATTATTTTCAGTGAAAAATATTCGACAAACCAACATTTATTTTAATTATCTGAAGGCAGTTTGATTCAATTAAGGAGCACTGCGTTATTATTATTTTCAGAAGCAGGATAATAATAAATTATGCCCTTGGGGATTACCCGGGCCTGCGAAGAAAATGAGACATCAAGTCGAAATATTACCCACAAAATATAGCAGTCCAAAAGATTTTATTATAAAAACACTATCCTCTAAACTAGCATAAAATATAGTAAGAAAGAACAGCGCTTGATTAATAATACTTTACACACTGCGACGCAGTTGCGATGCAGCATCGATGCAGAAGCTGGAAATTGTCAAATTATGTACTGTATTTTGGCGATTGATCGATACTAACGCGCATTAGCATCGATGCCGTCGCGCTTCTGCATCGATGCTATCGTGCGACTGCATCGATGCAAAATAAAGTCTGTGCATTGCGTGAGTCACGATGCTGTAGAGCGTTTTCAAAACGCGGGACTGCATCGATGCTAAAAGTCGTAGGGTGTAAGAGCGCTATATCAACATTCAAGTTTCTCCAGATAAGTGATTTAGAAATGCAACCTTTTTCGTATTCTGTTAATATTTATTATCTCATAATGTTTGTGTTTTGGTTATTAAAATAAAAATGTGCCTTAGAGTTTCCCGCGACTTTGTCCACCGGTTCAAGCGACATTTTTATTTATGCTCGGTACGGGCTTGCTCGTACTTCTCGTAGCATGATGTTATTATATAGCCTTCCTCGATGTATGGACTCTCCTTCTTAAGTAATTTACATTAGTTCATATCAGTTTCATAAGTGCGTTCATCATAACACAAAACCTCTACAGCTTTTGAGTATTTTGTCTAGACATAAGACATCATAGGTTTAAAGTCCTAGTCATATATCAAACGAACAAATATGTTTCAGATTTTCATGAAAGATGAGAACGCATGACTGCCGTCTAATATATTTCTGGCAACATTTCTCACGGGCGCCTGGGAGATTTATTTTATTCGCAAAACCGGGCAAATCCTGTTCAAGTCGGCTCCAACCTGATTCGGCACTCGTCAGTCATTTTTACGTGCGAACGAGTATATATTTATCCCTCGTTTAACGTTATTTCGTTACGCGAACAAATATCTGCTTTTGTTGAAAATATTTCAAATGGCAAAGTAGTCAAATATACACACATACATTAATATTTTTTATACAAACTACAGTTTTCTTCATGAAAGGATTTCCCCAAAGGCTAATGCGAGGCTTTTAATAATTTACTGAATGTTTTGCTTTGTATTGAATTCTATTGTTACGTTTTAACAAAACATATAAAAAGTTTAAATTACATTCATTCATATGTTTGATTGTTACATGTATATAAAGTAAGATATTACTAAGATTAGATTCAAGAACGCTCGCTTCGCTTTCCGTTTTTAAGCTACGAAGGTGCTACTTCTTATCTTTTTAGCTGCCGTGTTCCGAAAAAAAAACAAGAAATGTAGAGGAATTTTATAAGTAGTGGGTTTTTAAAATGTTTCTTTCAGCCCTTAAACCTATTACTAAAAACGAACTAAGTAGATTTAGATTTAACATAATCGTACCAAACTCATATTTTGATAAAAATATTTTTACGAATCGTTGCACGACTCATAAAGTACTAACTAAATAAAGTCAGCGCTTATAATTTCAGTAGCAAAATAACTGATGCTTTACCTGTAAATATGAATTTATATTATATTTCGTTGCTCCAACCGATCTGCCGCGATTGATTATAATAATTTACCTGAAACAATAATAATTAAGTGTTAGCTATGAAGTAAACATAAATATTGGATTACATCGAGAGCATTGTAATGGTGCAGCTGGTATTATTAACCTAGATTAGTTTGTTACAAATAAAATATTATAAATAGATTACATTAAAATTCTTTCAAACTCCACGACCAATTGTTACCTTCCTTCTACTATTCCCTATATCACATAAATGTTTGATGTTATTTCGACAAAATGCTTTTTGTCTTTGTCTTTTTTTGTATCTGTTCTATCATTTCCATATCTGTGTAAATGCATGATATACATCTAATAATTGATGTTCTTTCTTTCTTCAAATTAAATTTCAATTCTTATTCATTCACTCTAGAAGCGGGAAGCCTTTCAGAGTAACGTGTGCCTCCAACAAAAACATCGTAATTGGTTTTATTCATTATACAACTTTATGCCCTTCGGGCGGGGAGGGGGAAGAGTCCCGGAAACGGCAGAGAAAATGTTGTTAACACAATAGGATTTTATCGGGAGCAAACAATCCATATAACAGGCTGAGTTAGGGTGACTATGGACCAATTATTTACACAGACTTCAAAAAACTTAGCCAACTATAATGCAGTTAAATATAACATGAAAAGGGAGTCGTGCTTGCAAAAGGTCCGGTAATTGCGAATTTTTTGTATGTTGTTTATGCCTTAATCAATATTAAATTTAGAGATTTGCAACTTCCAAAGTCCTGTGCGAGCGGCGCTGTAACCAAAAATCCACGAAAAGTTCGGTCTTTTTACAGTTTTCACTCAACGTCTAAGGAAGGGTCTGACCGGTATAGCCAAAATGAATACTTTTTAAAGAAGAGTACGAACATTTACTACCATTAGAATTGAGATGATTGAGTCTTCAAAAAGAGGTTTTCTATCCAAAAAGTATTTTCTTTTTGGAATGTTCACTTACTCACTAAAATACGTATCCCCTCCTCTTACTTTTGAATGAAGCAAGTGATTTTTTTAAAGAAAATACACAACGTAGTACTTTACTAAAACTTTCACAGATTATTTTTGAACCAGATCGAAAAGTAAGTTTTTGAGATATAGCACATTTCCTGCAATTGCAAATATAACTTTGTCCTTCATACAAATACTATGAAAAATTAAGTTATTTTCGCTCTCAATAACATATACGAAGTATTTGGGAAGTGGAAGTAAGTTCAGCCCTAATTAAGATAAAGTTGGCACGGAACCCTCAGTTCGCGAGTTCGACTCGGACTTGGACGTTATTTTTTCTCCTCTTAAAATCAATAGATTGTGTAACCCTACCTTGAGCTGTCGGGGTATCAATTCCTCCGAGCTTCCTATTGTTTTCTCTTTGCGGTCGGAGATCTCGTTAATGGAGCCTTTCGAAGGCTCGATGCCGTTCAAATAAGACATTATTTGGTTGTAATTAATGTGTCTCCCACTTCACTTCACTTTACTTCTGATAATCCCTTTTGGAATGATCAGGGTTAAAGGAAAGGTTAACAGGTTGTTGAGACTTAGGGCTTATTTCACCGTAAAAAATAAACACTAACGAACGAATTATTAAAATGTGGAACGTCATTTTGTATGAAATAGCTAACGGACACTTATTCAGACATTGTGAAACAGGCAGTTAGAATAGCTTTCAATAAGTCAGTAGCTTTTCATATTACGAAAGCAGGCTTATTATTATTAATAATAATTAATAATAAAAATAGTCCCCCTAGCCGATTTTGACCACGGTGGCCGTGACTAAGCGACTGCGTGGTGCAAACAAAGGTGCACTCCTTATTCCTTTCAGTTTCATAGCCCGATGAGACCGCAAGCAGAAACGACCTGATATGTTAATTATTAAATAACAGAAAGAAAATACATGTAAAATATTTTATTTATGACTATGACATTCTTGCGCTAGGTTTTAGAATTTTCAATTGCAACTAAACCATGGTGTTACCGAAAAAAGCTGTAATGTTTATATTGACATATTGTAACGTGTTAACCTGTTACATATATTTCAAATACTGAAACCAGTGTCTTGGCATGCATACCATCTGCTGTCACGAATTATACCGAGCGGTGGACTTCATTAGCACACTTGGGGGCTTTGTTTTTTGTTTTTGTTGGTATTTCTAAGGGTAATGTTATTTTTATGTGTGTGTCAAATAAATAATAATTAATTCTAAATACCGAATAATAGCAACCAGGCTGTTATACTATGAAGCAAAAAGCTACCGTAATTAAGGTTAAGTTAGCAATGGCAAACTTATTCCTTCATGGTAACTTGAACGCTTACTCAAAGTAATCACAACTAAACATTGAATCAAATGCGTTAACAAGTATCAGCATTAATTAACAACTTCAAATATCTGAAACTTCGCTTTCACGGTAATAAAATAAGCATAAACTGTCGTAACGAATGCTTAGGAAATTGACAAGACAGCATCACAGTCAAAATTGCAACAGAAAACTTACTATTCGGTGACACACTGATAGTAAAAAGTCAGAAAATTAAGAATTGTAAATTTGTTACTTAGGTATAAGTTTTTTTAAATATTTATTGTTATTTAATTTGTTTCAAATAATAAATCATTTCAAAAAAAGTAGAACAAAAAAAAGTATATTTCTGTATCCAATAAACATTTAATGTTGATCAAAGACCAATACAAAAGAAAGAAAAAAATCCTAATTAAACTAACAATTCTCTCATATATTTTCATATTGTGTTTAAAATGTGTTCAGGGAACTTGTGATAGAAAACCTTAACATTATTATAAATTACGACGCGTTTGGTGTAGTGGTTAGCGCTGCTGACCATAACGCCGGCCGTCGCGGGTTCAAATCCCACAAGGGGCAAACGTTTGTGTGATGAGCACGAACATTTGTACCTAAGTCATGGGTGTTAATATGATTTAAGTATTAAAGGGAGACACTCCTGTCATATAATCGTTGTCTGGTATTCGTAATATAAGGAAAAATATTCCTTAGTGCGAAACCACGATAATTGGTATTTTGTCTGGTGAATTTTTATTTATGTATTTAATATTATATTTAAAACCCTGTAGCCCTACGAGTCTTCGTTTATATTGTGGCAGTACAAAGTCCCCAACAGCGGCAACTAAATTGTTTACTTACCCCTCTAACGGAGTGATTTGAAAACTGTCAAGCACTTTGAGAATAACACTCCATTTCTTATCGTTTACACAAACAAGTAAATATTTTAATATGTAAGCGCTTTGTTAATGCTAAATAATCTCTTGTTTAACAAAATTGACATAAGTGACCAGTCGTAATCTGTATATATACAGGGTAACTGGTTAAGGCGAACTAAATCCTTTAAGACGTAATAGAGAGATGGCGCCACCGCCACGTAAACATTAGCTCCGTTGAATTAATTCATTAAAATTAGACTAATGTACGTTTTTCGATAAATGAACTATAGTTTGTATTGTCTATGTGTGGAGTGCGCGTGCGAATGTTATTATGAGTTCTGCTGCCGTGAAAAAGTGACTATCATCGTTTGTCGTCGTAAAATTGTTAAGTGTGACAGTTATAACTATTAGCCGCTAAAAGCTATAATCTTGTGAACTTTACCAGTAAAAATATTATGTGCCTAACGTGACAGTGTGACAACATTTTGAGAAACAGTTTTATCCCCATTTATCTGTGATTCTGTGAACATCATCGTGAGGAAGGGCTGTTGTTTTGATTGTACCCACATTGTTTATTTGGTTGGATCACTTGACGCCTCACGCCATCTTTCGGTCAGTTGCGAAACAATTGGGTGCTGAGTGCGTGAATTCACGCAGGTATAATTTGCGACTACTACCGCCATCTATCAGGGAGTAGACGCTTCCGCTTTCTTAGAATTATCAACAGAGAACGCTGTGAGTAATACGAGTATAATGATGATGCCTTCAAACAGCAACATACGGCACTTGCGCCGCTTGCCTACAAACTATTGCATCCCGGAGATTTTTAATGTGTTGTTTATGCTCGAAAAAGTATGACATTATATGTGTTAATGTGAGCGAACAGCGTTTTTATAATACAATGACTGCGGAGCACAAGAGTAACTGGAACTGTCAGGAGTGCAAGAATAAAATGCCTAAAACTGGTAACACGAATACCCCCGTTAAACAAGACGACATTAACATAAACACGCGAAAGCGTGTGAATGTTGGGTTACCACCACCTTCATCGTCTACATTGTCTCGCAGCGCGACTCCACCGCCCCTGGACGGTGGCGCTGCTGATAGGGCAGCAGCATCTAACGAACTCATAGTTGAACTGAGACTGCTACGTGAAGAAATGAGGGCGGCTCGCACAGAAATGCAGGAGTTTCGTAGCACCATAAACAGCCTCACAACTGCGGTAGACGTATGCAATCAACGAATTGACGAGCTTGCGGCAAGGGTGGAGGCTGTGGAACACCGCCGTGGCGAAACTGTCGACACCTCCGCTTTAGAGCAGAAAATCGCGGACCTCAAGCTTGACATGAACGACCGCGACCAAGAACTCTTATGCAATGATTTAGAAATAGCAGGGATACCAGAGGAAAAAAATGAACTTTGTTGTCACATAGCTTTAACTTTAGCACAAAAGCTTGGCGTTACTTTTGACCTAGTTAGTGCAGAGCGTGCTGGCCCCGTGCGACGTTCCCTGGTAGAAGATGCTTCAGTGCTGCGATCGCGCCCCCTGGTCGTCAGACTGGCGCGCCGCGCGCAGCGAGATCAGCTTCTCGCAGCAGCGCGAGTTAGGCGAGACGCGACCACTGCGGGCTTAGGGCTTGGATCGCCTGCCCAGCGATTTTATGTTAATGAGCGTCTTACTCCAACTAACCGGCACCTCTTCTACAAAGCTCGTGGTGAGTCTTCTCGCGCACAGTGGAAATATGTGTGGACGCGTGAAGGAAAAATATTTGCCCGCAAAGAACACGGCGCACCGCGACACCGTCTCCGATCAGACCTAGATATCGCTAGAGTTTTTGGCTAGTGTTTTGTTGGCTCACATTTATTATGTTCTGCGATACCTTGTTTGTGTCCTTTCCAGCCTCTCTATTAAGAATTACAATGTATTTTGTGTGTGTTTTAATAACAAGTATTATAAAGGTATTTTGTTCTTACATAAAAGTTGTAACCCTATTTGGCTAACTTATAGATTTGTTCATGTTTTGTGGTCTCATTCACCTGTTTCAATTGTGTGTCTCAGTTATGGTTGGCGTATAAAACGCGTATTGTCGTTACTTAAAAGTTATAATTTTATATCGATATTTTGTAAAATTTATGTTTTGTTGTTTAAAATAAGGTCTCATTCACCTAATTCAATCGTGTCTTTTAATCGTGTTTGGTGTATAATATGGGTCTATGATAATTATTTAAATATAGTGATTGATTTTTTATTGCAAATAATTTCTGATTGTTTACCTACTGCAAAGTACTTTGTATTATGCAATATTATCGCACACTCTCCACACACACAACAACACAATTCTAAATTCAAAATTTTGTCCGTCCCTTTCGTATACATATATTATTATTTTAATAAATCAGATAAGCGTCATTTAACACTGCTCAGGCAATTTTTACAGCACTGCAAGCATGCACAAATAACTTATGCGTTTGTAATTCAATTCTTGAAATTCAGAAAACTTTCATATGGTTTGCTAAACCCAGGATCACTGGGCACAAAGCATGATGAGTTCCTCGTTGCTATGAACCGGCACAACGTAGATATTATGGCCATCAACGAGACCTGGATAAAAAAGGGGGAGGAGGAGCGAGCACCTACTCATCCTGGTTACCGCTTGCGCTATATCCCGCGGCCACTCACTGTTCGTTCCCGGGGTGGTGGCGTTGGGTTTTACATCAGAAAAAACATCAATGCACGGCTCATTAATGTGCCCTCCACAGCAATCGATCAGATGTGGCTAAGCCTTAACTTAAATGGCGTCAAGTTGGCCATAGGTACAGCATATCGACCACCGTGGTTTGACGCAGACACTTTCATAGAAGCCCTTAGCGAATCCATATCTACTCTTGGTAAATTTGATAAAATACTCCTTATGGGAGATTTCAATATAGATATATTGAAGCCTGACGATGCCAAGACCAAAAAACTGAAGGACTTCCTTACATATTTAAATCTTACACAGTATGTAGATCAGCCGACCCACTTCACTGATCACAGTGCGACGTTAATAGACGTAGTTTGCTCTGACTCACGTGTTTCCAACTTGGTAGTTGACTACATACCTGACCTTAGTCATCATGCCTTTGTTACTTGTAATCTTGACATTAAAGTAGAAAAACCATCTCCCAAATGGATAATATACAGACCATTCAAGGACATTGATTTGGAAAAATTCAACCAGGACTTAGATTTAATTCCTTGGAATGACTGTCATGATTGTAAGGTAGATACTATGCTAAGAAAATTTAATACTTATATACTAAAGTTGTTTGATACGCATGCTCCATTCAAGCGCGTCCGTATTAAATCTTACTCTTACCCATGGATAACCTATAATATCAGAGAAATGATTAAGCTGCGAGACAAAGCACATGCAAGATTCAGATCTACCAGACTAGAAGTACATAAGAACTACTACAAAGATTTAAAAGCAATCGTAAATTCTGCGATTCAAAGTGAGAAGTCTGCCTATTTCAGTCAATATATTATTAATTATTCTAAAAATCCTCGTGCGTTGTGGAAACATATAAAACGTAACATAGTTAATTTTAAAAAGAAAAAAAACGATCTTCCACTTCATATTAATAATCCAGATGCTATTAATGACCACTTTCTAAATGCTCCTGGAAGCAATGATACAGATACTACTGTGATCAATAACCTTAACTCTAGTCTATTTGGACCTTGTGTGTTGTCGCTCCATTCTGTAACAGAGGACGATGTAGGTGACATAATCAGAAATATTAAAACTAATGCAGAAGGAGATGATGGAATCACACTAGATATGATTTTGCTTACATTGCCACGAACATTAAGCATCATTACCGCTATAGTAAACAAATCTATCGAGTCTGGAGTCTTCCCTCATCAATGGAAAACCGCTATTGTTAGACCTGTTCCAAAAACGCAACACCCTAATAAATACAAAGATCTAAGACCCATCAGTATCCTTCCGTTTCTCTCTACGATAGTTGAGAGGGCCGTTTGTACCCAGGTAACAGAATATTTAGAAAAGCAAAGTATCTTACCTTTAAAGCAGTCCGGATTTAGAAAAGGACGTAGCACTGCTACCGCGCTCATGGATGTTGTGGATGATATACTATCAGCGCAGGATATTGGTGAAGGTACTATCCTAGTTCTGCTAGATTATTCGCGTGCCTTTGACACTATAAACCCCACGATCCTTCTTTCGAAGCTACGTTATTATGGTTTTGATACAAGGACACTAAGTTGGTTTGCTAGTTATTTGTCAGATCGAGCACAATATGTTGTAATAAGCGACGATAATGGCATCACATCTAGTTCCAAAACCACACCAGTTGTAATGGGGGTACCGCAGGGATCTATATTGGGTCCTATTCTCTTTATATTGTATACCGCAGATATTATCCAAAACATAGAGAATTGCAAATATCATTTATATGCAGATGACCTCCAGATTTACATTTCTTTCAAACCCGAGGAAACTTCCTCCGCAGTAAATAAGTTGAATGAAGATCTAGATCGTATTGGTCAATGGAGCCATCGTCACAACCTGTTACTAAATCCCACAAATTCTAAGTATATGATTCTGGGTACAGAAGAAGGCATAGCCCGCATCACTTCACAATGCCCTAATGTCTCTGTTATGGGTGATCGCCTAGAAAATGTTCCAAAAGCTCGTAACTTAGGTTTACTCATGGATGGAAGGCTCCGTTTTGAGGAGCATATGCTCGAATTAATGCGTAACTGCTTCTACCGCCTTAAGGTATTATATCGTGTTCGTGACTATATCACAGTGGAAATGCGAATTAAGTTATGCGAATCGCTCATCCTATCAAAACTTAATTACGCCGATACTGTTTTCGGAGGTTGTTTATTGGTACGTACTAAAAAACTCATCCAGCGTATTCAAAACGCTTGCGCTCGATACTGTTTTCCAGTGCCTCGACACTCACATATATTCCCGTTTCTGAACCGCAACAATCTACTGAACATGTCTTCCAGATACACCATGCATTTTGCGTCACTGCTTTTCGGTATCATTAAAAATAAGCAGCCACCTTACCTGTATCACAAATTATTATTTTCTCTGCGTTCAATAAGAATTGCACCACGCCTTATGTGTCCACAGTACAGATCGGCTGCTCCTTGTGGTAGCTTCCGCTATGCTGCCACGAAATGTTGGAACAATCTACCGCCACCGATAAGAAACTCTAAATCTATTGCCTCTTTTAAATACCGCCTCAGAATATTCCTTATCGAGAACCAAAAAGCTACATAAGCAGCCGGCTGTACATTCGCATGCACGCACACGCGGACACATTTGCGCGCGCACACTACACACTACACTATGCACTAAACATATATTTTCTTTTATTTTCATTTTATATATTTTTTTTTAGTTTTATGATAACTAAATTTTATTAGGATAATAATTATAATTAAGATATTAATATTAATAATACAGAAATTGTTACTTTAATGCGGGTCGGTGGTGACCCCTTTCTCAGTCATAGTGGTTTCCACAGAAAACCAGCGCCAATGGCTTGCCATGGCAAAGAGCTGAGTGGAGACCAATTTGGTCACACATTATAATTTTATTTTGTATTTTACTTACTTCCTCAGGTGTTTTATTTTTTTCTATATTATTTCTATGTTTGTATTTTGTGTACCAAATGAAAAAGTTTTCTTTCTTCTTTCTTTCTTTCTAATACTTTACGTTCTTTCTGTCTGATTTGACTACAGAACTCTATATCCCAAACTAAACCGTTCTCAAATTGTCGGCCTTTGATATTCTTTTACAAACAATCCGACTTTTTCCACAAACCGATTTATTGCCTATTGCCCCCTTTTTTTAATTGTACATTAATTTAGTTTGTGTTTTTTTTAAATAGTTAGTTGTTTTTTTTTAAAAAAACTAAAACTGCAAGTAACTGTACCAAATGAGTTGTAGTAGATGGACTAATGTACAAAAAACTTCAGTCAGAAAACAAACTTTTAAGTTAAGTTTGAACCTTTAAGTTTGGAATATGGGGTTTTATATTTAAATCAGTCAGGAACTTATTATGTAACCCTGTATATTAAAGAAAGTCGTGTTAGTTACACTATATATAACTCAAGAACGGCTGAATCGATTTTGCTGAAAATTTGTGGGGATGTATCTTAGATCCAGGAGAAGGACATAGAATACATTTTACCCGTTAAATAGGGCCAGGGCAAAACGGTGGGGAAGTAACTTAGAACTAGGAAAAGGTCAGGGTATTTTTATACAGTTCGACGGGGCCGGGGCCCGCATAATTGTTTTTATAGATCCCTCTTTCCTAGCTTTTGTGTTACACATAGAAAATTATTAAATGTGTAAATTTAGGTACTTTTTTTCATGTTTATAAATTGTTAATACTAATAAATGTTGATTGACTCCGAATATGTTGTTTTTTTAATTACTAGTTGAATATATTTTTACACACATTATGACTAATAAGTGATGAATCAAAGTCACAAGCATTCAAGCGCACGTGGCAGTGAAAATGTTTTTAGAATCAGCGTCTTTCGAGCCTATGTGGCAGTGGAAAAACAATCGCAACAGCGTGTGTCGCTACAGCGGCATTCAAAACTACGTAGGACACCCGAATGTAATATCTTCTCTGTTAACAGTCTTAAGATCAACTGTACGAACATTCAATACTCCAAATGCATTTGTTTTCATATAAATACTCAAATGCATAATTCTTGTTTATAAAGAGTATCAATGCTTTTAGTATATTCTAAACCTAATTTCTTCATCGATAGTAATGATCAAAAATAACTTTCTAGTATTATTTTAGGTTAGTTTGACATCTAAATTTTAATTCAATCAAAATCATTAATTGTAATGTCAATTTTGGAATATAATATAACTAAATATAACAACACCGGAAACAATATAGAAAATTTTGATTTCTATATTGACCCGACCAGGAATCGAACCCGGGACCTCGGAGCGGCAACGCCTTGAAACCAGCGTGCTTAGCCTCTTCACCACGGAGGTCGTCAAAATATGACATTTATATGTAAATGAATTCATATTTAAACTTAGGACATTCAATAAAATTTAATTTATTAGAGTGTAATGTGAGCCTATGGGTGTAATTTACCTGACAAAAAAGATTCAGTTATTTATTTATTATTATTTAATCAATCGGTTTCAATCGGGTGATGACCTGTGATTGCATATTTACGATTGTGTGTATTTTGAAGAAAAACTGTCTCAACCAATGTCATTAATAGACATTCTGATATTTAGTTTAAGTATTTATTCTTCAAAACACGCACAATCGTGAATATTTAACCTCTGTTACCTATATTTTACCATTGCTTACAATGAAGAAATTGGGCCTAAGGCGGAGAATGTTTCTTACTAGTAGTAAGAAACATTCTCCACCTTATTTATTTGGGTAGTAAGTTACTACTCGAATAACAGAAAATAGCAGAAACTAATGGCAATAGAATAAGGTATTTGACAAACACAAAAAACATTTCGTTGAAAAGTAAATTGATTATGTCTCAAAGCAATCGAGCTCGTTTTCGAGTTAGACGGGTTGTTTGTTCCAATCGAATGTTTTTTATTTAATTTTGTCACATATTATCCTAGTAGAGCTGTGTCTTGACTGCGGGCTTAAATACAGCCTGTGGCTTTTAATAGGAGTAAAATTAATCAAGGATTGTACTCTCGAAGCGCTTGTAGGGCCCAAAAGATAAGGGGACATGTTCTAGGTCATAATTGATCGATACTACTTAATTATTGACGTTCATAAGTGGCATTTTGGGTCCTAAATTGAATAAATATTTTTGAAGTTTGATTTTGACAGAGTACACGAAGTTACCTGAACCTAGTCATAGTGCTATAAATTGCTTTAACTCAGATATGCATATAGTAATCACAGGTTTAAATCCTAAATCTTAAATTGTAGTAAATGACAATGTCATTTTTCTACATTTATTAGTTTGATTTATTTTGTTATAAAATAACAACAAATTTAGTTTACATTATAATACGACCTACGCAAGCGGTGAACATCCCTACCACAGATCTACGGATGCGCGCAGAAAGATTTGACTGTCCATATATTAACCACTGCTATATGGTCCATATATGGATAAATACCCTAATTCAATTGAGTGGCCGGTCAAGTTGACTGAATTGAATTGAATTTAACTGAATTCATGTAATTTATTTTTATTCGTTTATAATTTGATTCAATTTAATTTATAGAAGTTTTAATTCAAAATGAATGTATAACTTAATTACTCGTATGTCGAATTAAATAAATAATATAATTAATTGAAACCATTTCAAATTGATAACTGGTTAATAAAATGGCCTTTATTTTTAATTATTGCATTTGTTACAGGTTACAACCTGTTTTAAAAAGGTTGTAAATATGTAAAAATCTAAATTCAGAAAACAAACAATGAAGATTTCAATCCAATATATATTTGTTTCTCGCTCTTAGTTCTTAGTGAAGCGGTTGCAGAGGTTCCGATTCGAAGATTAGTTTTTTATTTCTCGTGGAAAGCAATAAGAGAAAGCCTTATGAATTACTGAGCGCAGCTCGTCAGGGCAATTGATTTTGACGGTTTTGGTTTAATAAAGAATCATATTCTATTTTGTTCTGAAGATTACGCGAGTACCTACTATTCATTGATAAAAACTCTTTACGTGTCTGCCTGTGACCACGGATACTGTAAAGCATTCAAAACGTCAGGAGTTTCATTATCATCATCATTATCAGCGAAAGGACATCCACTGCTCAATATAGGTCACCACCACGGCTTTCCACAGCGACCGATCACAAGCGGTCTACATGTGTCTGCTTGTGACCACGGATGCTGTAAGCAAAGCGTTCGAAACGTCAGGCGTTAAGTTACAAACAAATGTGCGCGAAATAAATCCGTTAAGGACCACTTGCGCACGATGCTTTAACCTAGGATTACGCTAATCCTGGATTAAATCACCGTTCTGTCTTGGTCAGTTTATTTGATGTTAACAGAGACAGAATGAATATTTAATTCAAGGTTAGCGTAATCCTGGGTTAAATCATCGTGTGTAAGTACACCTAAGAGTCGATTCGCCAAAACGAGAAAAAATGTTAACCTTGGAATAAATCGCTCGGTCTCGATCGGTCTGGGTGTTGTGGTACCACCGTTGTGTCTGATTTCCATTTTTTTTATTTATTTTTTTATTTTATTTTAGGGATTACAAACAAATGTGTCACAAGAATTAATTAAAATATATAAACTTATAAACTGTGAGTGGTAACACATCCCACCGCATAATCCACATAGAGTTAAAATGCGTGCTAATTATGGGATAGTCTAAAAATCTATGTAACAATTTATGTCTCAAAAGCTACAAGGTTGGGAAGAAAAATATATTGAGATAGGCATGTAAAAATAAACAAGAGGTATACATATTTGTGCTAGGCTTGCAGAATATCTAAAACAAGTTTTTTAAATTTAGAAGGAGTCTGGGAAAAATCAAGTTCATTAAACTGCCCGTTGAAATCGGAAAGCATTCTATTTAATGGGGCTCGCTTGCCTGCATTAGTTTTACAGACGCTATAACACAAGTGCAATTAGCTACTTACTTTGGGATCAGAACAATGTATGTGATTGGTGTCCAATATTTATAATATTTATTTATTATTTATCGTAATGACGTCTGCTTGCCATATGATTTATCTCAAATTCAAAACTTCTGACTCTGACTACTCGATACTTTCCCGCGACATAATACGACATTGTTAAGTTGACAGGATTTTTACTTTCTCGATAATAATACAGTTCAATCATTCGTTCTGTTATGCGAGTTTATATTGTATTTAATACCTTTTACAATTTTACGTCGATAAACGACTTTGAGTTATTAAGGTGCGCTTACACGAGGGCAATTATTGCTCGGCGACACGAATGGACCGATCTGGAGCAATGAGTGGAGCAATATGGGGCAACATGGAGAAAAATAAATAAATTGCGGCAATTATTTCAGCGATATTGCTTCTAATTGCTCCAGATATTTCATATCGCTCAATGTCGCAGATACGAATTGACGAATATCCAGTGGGCTTGGAAATTCTAGGCAATTTTTGTATGCATCTCATTCGCACTTGTATGTTTTGCGGCTTGCCGTCTTGCTCCCGCGGGGAGAGCGAGAGGTCGGGCTGGAGTAGGATAGCGCGCGAAGTTTTTGATTTTTTGTTTACTTTTTGCCAAAAACGATCGCACCCAGATACGCCTATTCCTTTTCTTTCTTGTTAGTTTGTGATGAATATAAAAAAGCGCTACAAGCCGCCGCAGCAAAAACAATGTCATCCATAGCGAGCGAATACGGAAATGCTCGTGTAGGACAGTATTGCCTTGATGAAGTTGCGCCACTGAAATGCTCGTGTAGGACAGTATTGCCTAGTTGATGAAGTTGCGCCATGTCGCTCAATATTGTATTGCGCAATATTGATTCTTATTGCCGTTGCCGTAAATTGCTCGATGTAGTCGTGACGTCATAGTTGACGAGTATTGACTGGAATTGAGCAATTTTAATTGCCCGTGTAAGCGCACCTTTAGAATATAAAACCGAGGTACAAAATTATTCTTCGTATAGTTACTCGCATGTAAGCTAATGTCTGGTCGAATCCAACCTAAGTGTTTCAATCAATGGGTCTTATTCTACTAGCTGCTTATTTCTTACATTTATACTCCTAATGAAAATATACAACTCTCTTAACTGAAGTGTGTACCATTCTTTCCAAAGATGTAAAGCAATAACATTTTATGGGTAAATTTATTTCGTAAGATCCCAAGTGGTTATTGGACATAAACATGGGATGTATTGTTGTAGGAGCTATCAATTTGATTGCCTTCTGTTTTTTCACCGAAACAAGGCTTAATATAACAGAAATTAAAAAAAAACAACTTCACGAATCGGCAATCACAACCACAATTCCTGGATGTTTCATTGTTCAGATACATCTTTTAAGTTTGTATTTAAATACGTGCCTACCCAAAAATATTTAAAATTATAAATTTTCACATAAATAAACTTATATTCAGAAAATCTGAAAACTCTTTTTCATCATCCAGCTTTTATCACTGTCGATGAGATAATAAGATAACTAAAGTCCATTCCTTTTTGCTTGTCAAATATTGTAAACAATCTTGACATTCCTTTTTACTAAAATTAATCATTTTATTCACTTGAAAGTTATAAAAAGATTGTTTGCGTTAATCGAAAAGCAAAGAATAACGGACTTTAGTAGTTGATTTTCATCTAACGACTTTATCTTGTCACAATGACTTACTTTGATCCTTTACACACAACGACTTTTAGCAGCGATGCAGTCGCGATGCAGTCGCAAAATGTCAACCTTTACACACTGCGCTATTTTCAGCATCGATGCAGTCGCGATGCAGAAGCTGGAACTTGATAAATTATGTACTGAATTTTGGCGACTGCATCGATACTAGCGCGCGTAAGCATCGATGCAGTCGTGCTTCTGCATCGATGCTAATGCGTGACTGTATCGATGCTAAATGAAATGTGTTTATTGCGTGAGTCGCGATGCTGAAGCGCGTTATTACCTCGCGCAACTGCATCGATGCTAAAAGTCGCAGTGTATAAGGGGTGTACCTTGACAACGGTATGACGTTATCGTTAGAGGTACTATGATGTATGAAAGTTATATACGAGTGTGTTTGTTCTTATTATATACGGGTACTGAATTCTATAATTTCTTTAAAACTTACATTTGTATGAAATAGCTTAGTCAAGAATACATCAATAAAAGAAGATACATATGGCGTTAAGTTCACCTTTTGTACAAATTTTGTTTGTGCATTAAAGTATAAATAAATAATAAGATTAAAGACTTACGTATCGCATTGAGTTTTAATTTCCACTGGAAATTATAACAACCTTGTTACACGTGTCTTATTTATTTATTAATTTCTTGACATCAGGGAATACCTAAGGTTACATTAAAACGAGGATACTTAACTGATTACCCAGAGGAATATTAGGATTTTGTTAGAAGCAAACTTCAGTAATTTGCTTCCTTTCGTACTTGTATAGTGGCCAGCACATCAGGTTACCCACTTTTGTTGCAAACTAGCCCTTATTGCAACTGAATAAGATACTATTGTGTTTACCTTGACATGCTGTTGTCTGTACATAAGTTAATTGGAGGCAGCCTCGGTGGGCATTTAATATCTCGAAGTAATTTTCTTCATACAGCTTGATGCAAGTTAGTTAGCTTTTCACGCTTATACCAGGAAACTGAATGAAAGTTATAGCTGTTGATATATTTGATTTTGAGTTAGAAAGTTCAAATATATTCAAAATATATTTGATTATAGTTCTAAATCACAATTTGTAAGTACAAATGTGCAGAATATAATACTTGTGTTGTGCACCCTTACAAAGTTATGTTGATCAATGAATTTTACTGTTTGCGTAACAAATTGTGAAAGTTCCAAAGTTCATGTCATGACTCATCGATGCCCAATTGATTTCGGAACTTTTATATGGAAATTTACGATTTAAATTCCCCATAAATGGTTCAACATTATAATTCAGAACTTTTTGGTTCGTGTTTTTAAGCTCAACATCGAAAAGTACGACTTTTTACGGAGATTTCTGCACAGTTTTAAAAATTCACAAAGTCTTTTTCACGGATTTGACATCTGGCTGGTAGACGCTTCCGTGTTTCGACTATTTTAGAATGGATATACGTGCCGGGTCTCCCTACCCTAGATCCTGGGTCAACCTAGATGTAGAACGAATTTGCATTTCTACGTTGCTGCTTTAAAAATCTTATTTACGTCACGAATCAAGTTTGAAATTCCCGGTTTTCGAGTGCTGTACTTACGCTGAATGCATAATGCATCTTAAATATGATGGCGGAACTAACTTTATAAAATTGACAATTGCATGATTATAACAAATAGTTTGATGCTGAATACTAATATCTAGGCTAACTGACATTTATCTCGAGAATGTTATAGAGAACAGAGCGACAAAGTTATATTGGAAAAGTAAGCCAATATCAGTTCAAAACTATCACTTTTTAGTTATGCAGTATGCCAATATCTACGCTCTATTCGACTCTTACTTTGAATATTTAATCGCATTCATTTATTTGAAATATAAACACATTTTAAAATATTAAAAAAGAAATGCAGTTATATTTACCCAACATCGCGTCAGTTAAAAAAAAACTATAATGTAATTTCTTCTTAAGTGTTAATTATGCGATTTTTTAAAGTTCTTCCTGTAATCTATTTGTGTACATTTACAATTAAAATAAAATAAATATGTAAGCACTTCAATAGCTGGTATATGTCTAAAAATAAAGACACAAGTTTGTGTTCTGTTTCCCTAATGAGATCCTACGGAAAGGTTACTGAACCCTTATGATCATCGATCACATTCAGAAACACTTTGCCAGCGAAATTCAGCGTTTATTCCGTGCCGGTGCGCAATAAAAACTTGTATTTACGTCATTCGTAACATTTTAAAACCAGAAGATGGCTGTAAAAGCAGTGTGGAGTATATTAAAGCTTCAGCTTAATTAAGCCAACGACAACAGATAATAATAATACATTAAATAAAAGTGTGAAAAAACTTATGTAATATAAAAAATCACATGGCAACAGATATTATCTCTTTCGCGGACAGTCAACGCCTGTAGGCGTTATAACCATAAAATTTATATTGTGTTTTGAGTACTGTCCGTAAAACTGTTAAGCTAACGAACTACTTCACAATGTCCTTTAGGTTCCAGTTAGCGTTTTCTATCCAATATCTTAATCCAATATCTTATCAAAAGGAAGTTCTATGTTTGATTGTTCGCTGTTTAGTGATTATTTGTTAATAAGTGAAATAACTTACATATATTGGGAAGTAAATTGCAACATTTTGCGCTATGAATAATGCAGATACCAATGTATGATTAAAAAAGTACATACATAAACGCTTTGTCGATTGCGAGTTAAAAATAATGAGTCTAAGCTAAAAAAAGCAAACGAAGTAAAGTTGACATTTTCAAGATCGCAGCAGATAGTGAAGTAAGTAAATAATGACAGAAAAAGCAAAAATAAACTCCAGCTGTTACTTGGTACTTTAACAGTTTACAGTAATAATTAAATCAAAAATATATAAATGCGCCAGACAACACACCAATTGTCGTGGTTTCGAAGTAAGGAATTATCTTCCTTGTGTTACGAATACCAGACGACGATTATGACAGGGGCGGCTCCCATAAAAACTTAAATACATATTAAACATCCATGACTCAGGTACAAATATTCGTGCTCATCACACAAACATTTGCCCCTTGCAGGATTCGAACCCGCGACGGTCGGCGTAACTGGCAGGAGTTCTAGCCAATACACCAAACGTGTCGTCGTCGTAATTAATATCAGAAACAAACAAAAACAAATCCAGCTGTTACTTGGTACTTTAACAGTTTACAGTAATAATTATTTGCTAGGTATAAATTCAATGTTAATAAAATTTAGTCTGTTTGCTTGTTCTCACTAGACAAGTCTACTTTTCCAAGCTTGACGATCCTTTTTATTAGAATAGTTAGATACGGGATTGCTCCCATGTTCCTTATTATTTATGAGTTTCTGATATTTCGGCATTGTTGCAAGCGCCATGATCACGGAGTTACTGAAGAGAATTTGCGGGTGGGTTGTTATTGGCAGACATATCGGTCTACCCTCCTTCGAAGTCGTTTATTCCGCTCGCCGCCGGTACCATTGTCCACGAACTCACTATTTTCTCGCATCTTTTCTCGACACACAACACTGACAGTATCTGTTCGCGAAACAGCACTATGTTTTTTTACACGGTTTCTACACATACGAACCACTGGATTCCAGACACTTGACAATTTAAACCCGTCCTCGCGATTGAAATTTTTGTATTTAGTTATTTCAATCGCTTCCCTAACCAATCTTGGTATGTAGTGGCGTTCTGTCGAGATGATCTGAGGGTTGTGGAACTCAATCCAGTGATTCGGCCCGGATTCTAATAAATGTTCCGCTATAGCAGATTTATGTCTGTCATTGTTTTTGACTGCTTTTATATGTTCACTCATTCGGCACGCTACGGAACGTTTAGTTTGACCAATATATGAGCTTCCGCAACTGCAGTCAATTTTGTAGACACCAGGTCTTTGTAGTGGGAAACTGTCTTTGGGAGATCGTAAACATTGTGTCACTTTTCTGAATGGAGTGAAGACAGTATTTAATGAATATTTATTTAGAATGTTAGCGACCTTATCTGTTACTCCTCTTATGTATGGCAAAAATACTGGTTGTCTATCTACCCTATCTTTCCTGTGCCTTACTTTGTGTCTAGGTGGAAGTTGTCCTTTATATCCATTACTCTGCAGGACCCGCTGAACATGGTCTAATTCTTGGCTTAGATTTTCGCAATCGCACAAATCATAAACACGGTTCGTCAGCGAAGTCACCACCGAATCAAGATGTCTAGGATGGTGATGTGAGGTTGCGTTTAGATAGCGATCAGTGTGAGTAGATTTTCTATACACAGAGTGACTGAGTGATCCATCACTTCGTACACGGATCTTTACGTCCAGAAACGCTAGACTTCTGTCCTCTTCCACCTCGAAGGTAAAGTTCATTTTAGGGTGAATGCCATTTAAATACGCCAATTGAGACTCCACATCTTGTCTGTTACCCCTTAATATACGTCATCTACATACCTCTTCCATAGTTTTATCTCCGTAGTAGTCGTGGCAAGGGCTTTTTCTTCAAAAAACTCCATCCATATATTCGCGACCACTGGAGCTACGGGACTGCCCATGGCAACTCCATCTATTTGAAGGTAGTATTGACGCCGGTAAACAAAGAAGTTCTTTGATAGGCAATGGTGAGTGCTGCGTATTCCATTGGGATGTCATGTTCTTGCAACTTCACCTTCACCGCTTCCATACACTCCGCTACTGGCACATTTGTGAACAGCGATTCTACGTCAAAACTGACCATCACCTCATTTATCTCCACTGTAGTTTCGTGCAGAATTTCAATAAAGTGGCGGGAATCTCTGACAAAAGACGACGTTCGGCCTACTATTGGTTGCAATACTTTTGCTACGTGCTTAGCTAATTCGTACGTCGGTGAGTCTATTTGACTCACAATTGGTCGCAAGGGCACATTCCGCTTGTGTACTTTAGGTAAACCATATAGTTTAGGAGGCTGGTCAGTTCTAGGTCGTAGTAAGAACTTAAGGATATCGTCGTCTATGACGTCGGCGTTTTGTTTGATAAGTGACCGAGTGCTACGATCAGTTCTCGCCGTTGGGTTAAAATCTATTTTTTTTGTAAGTATTAACATCGCTGAGTAAACTTTGTATCTTATTGTCGTACTCAACAATGTCCATAATAATTTTAAAACATTAGATCCTTTTTATGCCCCTCAAGTGCTCAGAAAAGGTGCGACTGAAAGTAGAAGTGAAAGAAAATGAAGTGAGAAATCCAAAAGTATACTGATGTTATCCTGACGAATAATGTGTAGAGGCGTGTGTGTGATAAACATACCCTACTGTCCGCCGAGTCCGTGTAATTAACTGTTAATTACGTATCAAATCCATAGCCATGCGATTGCAATCCGTTCATATCATGATCAGAGTAACCACTGTCTGGTACCTGTAGTGTCCAAGCAGAGTATTTGTCCCTGTCAAAAGGTAGCATGTGTATACTTCATAACATTCAAAATACATTTCATATTCAAAATTATTATTTAATGGATATGTACATAATGTGACGTCACCGTTAAAAAAAACTTAAATCTATTGGAGAATTACAAAAGTTGTAACAGTAATCAAAAAGTACGATTATTATTGTCAATGATTATTAGTCAACGATTATTAGTGTCAATGCAATGAGAAAGCGATCGAGATACATAATCGCCCCAAGGGAATCCAGCCGTATTTTCTATTTTGGGTGTGTGCTCTCTTTGAAACACGGCTGTCCCTGTGACCTGTATTTGTAGATTGCTGAGATTTATTTAGAAGTTAATTTTATTTATTAAATTTACGTATTTTGGTAAGTACGACATTTACAAAAACAACAGAATAATGTATGTCTGTTGGTACGGTAAGCTTCGTAAAACGCGTATAAACGATGAAATCAAAGTTTAAACGGAACTCTTCATTTCAAAGTTTTCAAAAATTATGATGAAATATAATAACATACAATAAACTCGTATGAATTAAATATTATTAGTGGGAATACTGCTAAAAATATTTAACATTTTCTCTCAAATTTTCGACATGCTTATCAAATTGTCCAATATCTTGTGAGTGTCAAGAGGCGTTGACCCATGTCTCGGCGTTGCCAGGTCGGGGCATTGTTCCCGCGAAATATCTTTGCCATTGTTGGGGGCAGCGGTCAACTTCTGATGAGACGCGTGTGCTCCAAGATGGCGCTTCGAGTTTTCAATTTCTCAAAGGTCAATTGAGTTCGTAAGAAATTACTTTAAAAGAGTGACTGTATGGTTACTGTCTGACATAGTGCATCATCGCCTTGTGCGGAAAAGAAGCTACCCCAGAAATCAAGACATTAATATTGCTTAAAGCTTGGACTCTCTCTTTCCAAAAGTTTGGACGGCGGCGTTTACGTCGGCACAGCTTACAAATATTGTCTTGTATAACGACGTATTATCATTACCGTAATTATTGTTCGTACAGAAATATAAAAAGGCCGTTTTAGACAAGCTAATTGATTGCTTGCCTAAGCATGGTTATTCACCGCTAAGGATCGATTGCACCATATTACTATAATAAAGTTCGCACATTTCTGAAAGAGTGAATAATTGCATAGTAATATTATTATTATATGTATGTATTTTTGCTTTATTTATGCTTATGTAAGTATATATATATATATATATGTCGCAGATTCAATCGGATTTGAATCCGCAGGTTCATCGTTGGTGTCCGCCATGTTGTCCTCGATCAATCAGTGCGCACGTCCGGCGCAGGCGCTGTCCCGAGAGCAAGAGAGCTACTCGATCAAACGCACTACTGACAGATACAAGTTTGACGTTTACGTTGACATTGACAATGACAGCGTCACTGTACGTCACAGATTATACTCTCGTGGTGTTGCCACTTAAATAAATTACTAAATGTACCGTCTACACTACAATCTCCGACACGGCCATTCTGCTAATCAACGCGCTCTCGCGTTGCTTCACCAATGACACTTACTAGCCGACCCGGTAGCAAGCATCGACAGCCAAGAAGGCAAAGTGTAAAACACATCACAAAACATATAAGCTTTGAGCATCATAACAATGCTACCGCAAAGCGTAACGCTCTCAGCATTACCATAATAACACCGCAAAGCGTAAAAGCTTTCAAAATCAACTTAATTACACTGCAAAGCGTAAAAGCTTTCAGCATCAACTGAATAACACCGCAAAGCGTAAAAGCTTTCAGCATCAACTGAATAAAACCGCAAAGCGTAAAAGCTTTCAGCATCAACTTAATAACACCGCAAAGCGTAAAAGCTTTCAGCATCAACTGAATAAAACCGCAAAGCGTAAAAGCTTTCAGCAGTTCAACAGGATAAAGCGATAAGACTTTAAATCCGTCCTTTTAGCAAAGCGTAACAGCTTTCAGCGGTCAATAAAACAGTTAATTAATCATCAAAACCAAACCATGTATTTCAACCAAGATACAATTCACAAAATAAAATAAGATCGACCAAGTTCATCTCTATTATGAAAATAATAATCAGAAAATGACAAATAACTCATGATTAAACCGTTATGTCACAACTTGTGCCCTGCTTATTTACAACCAATCAAAAAAATGTTAACAAAATTAAAACAAAAACTAGAATTGATTATCTTTTTCTGCCTCTACAGGATCCAGACATTCAGACAATTCTGGTAAACTTGCCGGGTATTTACGCAATCGCTCGTGACAAACATACTGACTACGTCCCCCAAGTATTGGCTTAACCACATACCGTTCATTCTGGCAAACTTTTGTGATTTTACATGGACCATTAAACTTTTCACTCAGTTTATTAATTATGCGAGGATTTCTTCGAACTAAAACTAAATCACCTATTGCAAAAGGACGAATTGCCGCTTTATTAGCGTCATAACGTAACTTTTCTTTTATAGCTAGCTCGTCCATCCTGCCTTTCGCTTCCCTCCTTATTTCCGCTAAACCCTGATCATTTTGTACATCGAGACCTGCCGTGAGGTAATTAAGCTTGGGTGGACTCTTGTTAAAACCGATTAGTAGCTGTAGTGGGCTCATTCCCGTACTCTTAGATACTGTGCAGTTGAGAACAAGTTGAACTTCGCCTAATACCGATTTCCAGGATTTCTTTTCGTGATTCTCCGCGATCGTGAAGCAGTTAGTTAACACAGACATTATTCGTTCAACTTGTCCATTGGCTCGGGAGATGCCGCTGGCGACCTCATGAAATTCAATAGACCATTCCCTACAAAGATTTTGAAATTCCTGTCCCGTAAAAGAAGTGCCTTGATCGGATATAATTCGCTTTGGTGTTCCAAATGTGTAAACAAAGTTTCGGAGAGCTTCACAGGCAGATAGCGAAGTTAAATCTTTAACAGCGAATAAGTAACAAAGTTTTGTGAAAGCATCGACTATAACAATAACGTACTCCTTAGAAACTCTCCCGCCGGTCAGTTTTCCACTCGTGTCAATGTGGATTGTGTGGAATGGCTCTGCAATTTTATCTATGGGATGTAAGGCCGATTGTCTTTTGCCCGAAGGGTTCTTATTAATTTTACATGGAAGGCAATGGTCGACGTATGTCCTTACAGACGAAGTCATATTGGGAAACCAAAAATGCTCCCTTATCTTAGTCAGGGTTTTATCCCAGCCGAGGTGTTTTAATTCATCATGAAATCTCTGAATAATTTGCCAACGAAAATTTTTGGGCACAATAACTCTACTAAGTGTTTTTCCGCCTACTTGAAAATTCCGATAAAGCAAGTCGTCTTTAATGGTGTAAGATGATCTAAGATTCGGATCTATAGTGTCATTTTCGATGGATTCTACAATACGCTTGATATCAGAATCCAACTTTTGTTCAGCCTGCAGCCATTCATCATTCAGCCGTAAAACGTTTACCTCCTTGCAACAAATCGGGTTGCGACTAAGGTAGTCTACATGTGGAATACGTTCGCCCTTCCGATATTCTATTTCAAAGTCGAAGGTTTGCATGTACGCCCACCACCTATGCACGCGAGGTAAAAGTTCACGCTTATGGCGTGATGCTTTTAGGGCATTACAGTCTGTAACAACCTTAAATTCTCTGCCAAGCAAGTAGTGCCGAAAATGTTTGAGCGCTTTGAACACTGCAAGAGTTTCTAACTCATAGCTATGGTATCTGCTTTCCGCATCGGTCGTTCTCTGGCTAAAATAACCTACAACTTTTAACTGGTTTTCGTCTTTTTGGAATGAAATCGCCCCATAACCAATGGAACTCGCATCGGTGTGGAGTTCAATTGGTTTACTGGGGTCAAAAATCGTCAATACGGGCGTGGAAGTCAGATACTCTATTACAGTAGCATGGGCTGCTGTATGCTCAGCAGTCCAATGCCATTTGGCGTCCTTTTTCGTAAGAGCGTACAAGGGGGCCATAACCGATGAAAAGTTAGGCACGAACTTTCTGAAGTATCCAGCGAGACCGTTAAATTGCCGCAGCTCTTTTACGCAAGTCGGTAAAGGGGCGTTGGCCAAAGCTTTGACTTTTTCAGGATTTGGTTTGACACTGTTCCCGCCAACAACTTAGCCCAAGTATTCGACTGAAGACTTCAGAAAGGCGCACTTTTTCCAATTTAAAGTAAAACCTGCCTCTGTTAACGCTGATAACACTTGTTCGAGATTTTGAAACGCTTCTTCCTTTGTTTTCGAAAAAACAAGGACATCGTCCATGTAGACCAGCGCTATCTTGTCTTTTAGCCCTTTAAGTGCTTTATTTATTGCCCTTTGGTAGACGGAAGGAGCGTTACAAAGTCCGAACGGCATTTTTAAATATTCCCATACGCCATCCGGGGTAATAAATGCTGTTTTTTCAATGTCGCTCTGAGATGCCATTAAAATCTGGTGAAAACCAGAAGCCATGTCTAAGGTGGAAAAATAACATGCTTGCCCGAGGGCGTCAATTTGTTCCGATATTAGGGGTAATGGGTAACTATCACGCACTGTGTTCGAATTCAGTTCCCTATAGTCAACGCAGAGCCTGTCGGAACCGTCCTTTTTCTTTACCAACAAAGCAGGGCTTGAGAAAGGCGAAGAACTCTCACGCACTATGCCCTTACTCTCAAGATCAGCTATTATTTCACGCATTATAGTTCTTTCGGATGGAGCTAACCGATATGGATGTCGTTGTACAATTTTATCGGGATTTTTAAGTTTAATTTGCATTACACCAGTACTTACTACAGATTTACAGTTTCCGCTAGCAAAATTGTTTTTATGTTTGTCCAATATAGATCGCAACCTATCAATATCACATTGTTCAACCAAATCTGTGTTTATGTTATCAAATTCTGCGTCGTTTTTTTGAATTTTACACGCATTGACACTGACGTCTCGTTCAATCCTAGCACCGTTACTATTGAGGGTAAAAACCAAACCAGGAGTCTTAAATATCTCCCTGCCTAAGATGACATCGTGCGGTAACAAATGCGAGTCAACAATCACAAACGTTACTTCAGCGTGGAGCCCGTCAAATTCAACAACTGTGGTCATTTTTCGGAACGAGAAACATGGTACAGAGCCAATACCTGTGAGGCGAGTGAACGAAATCTCCTTTTTATTCGGTAAATTATCAGCAATTTCCTTTTTTATTAGTGAGCATTCTGAACCACTGTCAATCAAAGCTTGTAGGTTAAATCCACCTACCCGCATTTCAATCAAGGAATCATTGGATGATGAACAAACGTTAACTGATTTCGTTGGTAACCTTGGATCTTTAAATTCTTTTTGTTTTTCATCACGTTGCTTTGTAAAACAAGTAGATTCAGAATGCCCAGGTTTGCGACAGTATGAACATTGCAATAGTTTGACATTAGAATTATCGACAGGAGCCTTAGGTTGGGTGTTAGTTTCGCTTTTACTGTTATTATTACGCATCAACAAGCAGTGACGTTTCAAATGACCTAACTTGTTACAATAGTGACAGCGCCGATCATTAAATTTTTCATTATTTTTAGGCCTTTTACTAAAAAAAGATTCAGGTTCACTTCGCGTCTTATCAAAAGGACGTTTGAGACTTTTAATATTAGGATACGTACTCAAATGTCTATCAAGTGCCACAAAATTGGCCGGAGTATTTTTAAGTAGCTCAGAACGTACCTGGTTGTCCGCTATACCGGAAATCACCACCTCGATTTTGTTGGTTTCTCCCCAGCCGGTCTCCAGTCGGTCTATGAGCGCCAACTTGTTCGTTGAATACTCGATGTAGGTTACTGCCTGGTCACTCTTGTACTCCACCATGTCACGGAACAAGTCGTGAAACCTCTTCGTAGCCGCAAACCGTTGAGTGAGTCGCTCCTTAAGTTCTTCCCAGGTCTTGCATAAAGGATACGAACGCGCCGCCCACTTCTTTGCACGTCCTTGTAAGTGAGTAAACACAGCATTTCTGGTTTCGTAATCGGTCCATGAGTTGTTTTTCTTATGGTTTTCTACCTCCTCACACCACTGAGCCGCGGTAAATTGGCAGTCATCTGGATCAAACGGCGGTAAGTAGATTTCACTCGCTTTTAATTTTCTTGGTTCGATGGTGCCCGTAGATGGAGTCTGGTTAGAACTTTGGAAGCCCGCGATCATATTTTGAAAAAATGTCGCCCAAGTTTCGGGGGTAGGTGCACAATTCAACATCGTCGAACTCTCCGTTGTATTTTCATATCCTGCCGTGAAATATCCTTGGTTTCCAGTAGCTGGCATCGCGGTGGACTCGTGGGATGGATGTGGAAGTGATCCCACCGCTGCTGTCGCAGATTCAATCGGATTTGAATCCGCAGGTTCATCGTTGGTGTCCGCCATGTTGTCCTCGATCAATCAGTGCGCACGTCCGGCGCAGGCGCTGTCCCGAGAGCAAGAGAGCTACTCGATCAAACGCACTACTGACAGATACAAGTTTGACGTTTACGTTGACATTGACAATGACAGCGTCACTGTACGTCACAGATTATACTCTCGTGGTGTTGCCACTTAAATAAATTACTAAATGTACCGTCTACACTACAATCTCCGACATATATATATATATATATATATATATATATATATATATATATATATATATATATATATATATATATATATATATATATATATATATATATATATATATATATATATATAATGTTTATAGTTAAAGTTACTATTTAAATGTAGGTTTATCTATTTATATAATATATTATAATATGAATATTTATTATTATAGGATAATAGGATTATTGTTACTTTGTTACTTTTTTCTTTACTTGTTAACTTAACTGTTAGCCATGTTTTTTTCCGTAAAGCGCTCGACGTAACGTAATGATCCAGATTAAGAAAGACTGTAATCTATAAAGAACATGGCGTGATACAGTTTCGTTTTCTGAACTCTCCAGTTCATTATTTAAGTGTCGTTTATCATTTAAACCACACCGTCACATGCGTAGTTCTGTGACAACACAATCTGTGTCCGGCCGGAATGCAACGAACGCCTCCGTCTTAGACCCCTTACACACTGCGTCTTTTAGCATCTATGCAGTCGCGCGTTTTGAAAACGTGCTTCAGTGTCGCGACTCACGCAATAAACAGATTTAATTTAGCATCGATGCAGTCACGCGTTAGCATCGATGCAGAAGCGCGACTGCATCGATGCTAACGCGCATTAGTACCGATGCAGTCGCCAAAATTCAGTACATAATTTGTCAATTTCCAGCTTCTGCATCGCGACTGTATCGATGCTAACGCGCGTTAGCATCGCGACTACATCGCTACATCGCTGTTGAAAGGCGCAGTGTGTAAAAGGTATTACGGTTATGCCTTTTAAAAAAAGCAATGGTGAGAATAACATGATTTTTACGTACACTAAAAATAGTAGATATATAAAATTAATTGACGATAAAAAATATTTATGTCGGTTTTTTACTAACTCATATCCTAAAAGAGTTGATTTCGTAACTTTCTAAATGAAAAATATAGTAATGAGTATTTAGAATAGAATAGAATAGAATTTCATTTATTTGACACACAAGATACATTACATTAAATAAATTAAAACAAATCAAAACAACTAAAATTAAATTTAAAAAAAAAAACAAAAACAAAGCGCCCATGTGTGCCAAAAAGGTCCCCGCTCAGTGTATATCGTGACAGCAGATGGTAAGCATGCCACGACACTGATTTTCAGCGGGAACCCCTGCTAGGCACTGGGTGTAAACACACACTTGGAGAAAAAAAACAATAATAATAATATAAAAAAAAACAACAACAAAAAATAAAAAAAAGAAGAAGATTACATTACTATCATACTACATACATTCGAATTAAAACATTCATAAATTAATAAATTTACAATTATATTTCATTATTTTATTGCTTTTGTATATATTGTAATAATATTATATATTGTATAACTTATATTTGAATAGAATAAATGAATAATAACCATTTACAGATTAAATATTTATGAAAGTAATAGCGCTTGCAGCGCCCTCATCTCGCCGGTCTCGTGCCGGTCGCGTGGGCGCGCGTTCCTACCCTAACTTTCTGTCATCTGTCAAATAAGTAGACCCGTTCTGCAACCCACACCTACCAAAAAAAAAAGAGTGAAGGAAATTCGCCACGTTGCGCTTTGTTAAAACCACAGCCCAGATTCAAATTCAATATACAGTTTCATTTGCTCAAACATAAAACCAATAATTGGTAACGATCAAAATGATTACTAGACCACTGTGTCTTATGTCTACACTAGGTCTACATTAGGTCTACACAAAAGACAACATCACCCCCTTTTTCCATTATGACAAAGCAGGATAGAAAATTACAACCAAACGAAAAAAAATAGTTTTACCTACGCATAGATGATCTCTCGTGACTGATTCCACCCGCCTTTCTATTGATGGATTAATCCCAGGATCCCGTTGCCATGGTGATGGGATAACGCTACAGTTTGGGATCCTTGCTTTCCCAGGATTATTAATATTTATTTTGCTAGTACGTAACTTATATTAATTAGGAGTGATTTTTGGAGCTCTCTTTTATTAATCTCAAGATACCGGGCGTATTGTTAGGCTTTTGTTTTCTACCTCTATTGTTTGATTTTATGTTTTTTTTTGTTATTGGCAGTCATTATTATGGTAGCATAACTAGAGTATTAAAAACGCAACTTCTTATACGATGATGAAATCAATACTTATAGATATTTTTTTAAATAATTTACCAGAATCCCCTGCTGTCGAAGTTTGTTTAGTTTTAATGAAGTTAATTCACAAAGTAGCATTTATAATCATTGCAATCGACTCATAAGCCCAAAAGCGTTCCAAGTGCAACTTAATTAAACACAACTGCAAATTACTCGTGTATTATATGTATAATAAAATTTCCACTGTCGGTATTCCATGTATTCCATAAAACATTAAATCTACAACACAATATGCATTTAAGTTGAATTCAAATATGAAATTACTACATTAAATTAAAAATAAAATTAATTAATATTTTCAAAACGGCTGCCTTTATTTCCAAATATTACTAAGAACTTTAGTTAAAAACCAGTTTTCAAATAAAAAAAACCTGCGTCCAAATCGTTTCACTCGTCTCAGAGCTACATACAAGCAGACACACAGACAGACATACTCTCACACATAACGCTTCACCTTATAACAGCCCTCTTTTGCATCGGAGGTAAATAAAACAGGTAGAAAATGTATAAATTTTCACACACAAGCACCTTCATCTAAACAAGGGCTCTATTTCTGTACATTTGGCCAATAAAACAAGTAAGTCGACAGCTTTATTTGGCGGTAGTCGCAAAAACAGCCCCGCAAGGGTCATCACGCGGCGATATGTCAACGTCACTTGCCTAGAGCTGTGCAAAGGGAAGACAATACCTAGTTTTAGTACTTGGATTTTAGTGTTTGGGTAAATAAATCTAGGAATTTGTAACAGTTTCAAGTTGGGTTTAATATAAAGGGTTGTTATGAGTTTAAAGGTTACTTTATTACTCATGAAATAAAGAAATAAATATTGGACACCAATCACATAAATTGCTCCAATCCAATCCCACTAAAATAATGACGGAGCTAAATATCTTATTAATTATAATCGTGGTACCTTCATTCGTGTTGTGTAGCCTCGGGACACCCTGTATACTGCATAATTAATAATTAGTGTAATATGCCCTCTATTCCTCGCTAATTAGCTACATTGTATTCCCCTAGCTGTATGATCCACTAAATAGGCAATGTGATATAATTTAAACTGTGTTGGTTAAGTTTTAACATTATTGCTCGTTTAAATATTTCTAATGCAAGACTGAACTAAAGCTTGCATACACTTATTTTGAAGTTTAAGGATTTGAAGTGTGGTTTACGATATTTAAGCAGTGATATCTGTTATATTTATTTTTGATAAGTATGTATAATTGCAACAGTTTAGTAAATGGTAGAATAAATAAAATATAACTTTCGAAGAATAAGTGAACAGTGGAACTATTAACCCTAACATGTATTTTATAAATATAGATATTTTGTAATTGATGGATAATTAATAGAGGGAGGAAACAGTTAATTTATACAGCACCTAATAATTTACAACAAGGGATCGTTGGTAGAAATAACTAAGTTTATGAATAAAGTTGACGTAACAAACTTTGCCGCAACTGTAGGCTCCATATTCAGCTGTTTGAGCTAATTAAAGCCCTATTGTAAGAGAACTTATAAATAATTTTGCGGAAATAAAACTTGTTCTTGGGCGCTGTGAGCCACAAAACGGTGGTAATGAATAATGTTTGTTTGGATCTAAAAATATTTATGAATATTCCTGCGGTTGAAGTCTGAAGCAATTTTTTTTGTCATTTAACGTCAACCATTTCAATTTTCAGATTTTCTGTTTCATCAAATATCATTTTCACTTACGTAGCTACATCTTAAATAAATCTTAAAAATCAATGTTATTTTTAATCCCTCAAGCGTATGTGAACGAGACACAATAAATATTCTATTGTTATGCGGTCTCAGGCGCCGCTCGGGTGTTTAATTGAATAATTCTTCTCAAGAAATAAATACATGAAAACACAAATTTTGTCTTAGCATTGTCTACGCGAAATGTCAAAAATGTTGCAGGTCTTTATTTTATGAGTGAAGTGTATTTTTACGAAGTAGCAATTTTACAGCAAAATCATACAAAGAGGTTAAGACGTCTAAGATTTGAATTTTAAGTTATATTATTTAAGTAAAAAATGTTTTTTTTTGTCTAACATAAAAGAGTTACTTAAAGCCCGTGAGATCCTTCATCTTTTGAAATAATGTCACCTTCGGACGGCATATATTTGTAAAGTCCATGTCTGCTTGACTGTCTGTGTAACGCGTCTCAGGAGCACTTTGCATAATCTGTGCGTGTATCTTACAGATATGATATGAAATAGATGTTTGAAAAATTTAATGTGGTGCCGCGTATTTGAATCAAAATATATTTACAATTAGTTTCGTTAAGCTCCAATGACTCAATTAATTGGTCCACTTTCGTTTCTCAAATCTAGGCGTCAGATTAATATCGCACTTGAAACAATGGAATCTTTGCCATTGCAAGTACAAGGTTTTTAGCTCTTTTGAAGTGATTCGCGTTATCTACATGAGACTTTTATGCATACATGTCTGTAGTTTAAGCAGATGGATATACGCCGTGGGCAGTGTGTCTGGTAACGAATGACAATTTCTATCAGATAAAAGATACAATTTGACGTGGAACACGTGTTCATGAATATTTATTGGATATATACGTGCACGACTAATGCACAAGCTGTTACTCATTTTGGTAAATAAAATTATTTACTTACTGTCATTATGGTAGTTTTCAAAAAATCTACTAAACTCTACACAAATATACTCTGCACAGAAGTGCTCGTAGCGCAGTGGTAGCAGCGCTTTGGTAGTGATACCGAAGTGAAGCAACCTACGGCGCGGTCGTGTTTGGATGGGTGACCATTCCGACCATATAAGTGACGTACACCACGAGCATCTCCGTGCTTCGGAAGGCACGATAAGCCGTTGGTCCCGGCTAATATCGGTTGATATTCGTCATTCAGGCTATTCAGAGGACTTATGGTCGGCTTGATGAAATTTGACAGCAGGGTTAGTCGCTTGCTTTGCAAACGTCCCTCCACCAACCCGCTCTGAGCCCGCGTTGTGGTGTATGGCTCAAGCTACCTCATAGTTAAGGCAAGGCCTTTGCCCAGCTGTGGGATGTTACAGGCTTAGTTTAGTACACAAATAAATACACAAATATTATTTAAAAAATTAAGAAAGTTACGTGATAGTTATTACATTGTCAATGTACTCTACATTTCTATGTCAGTCTCGTTCATTGTTCGTGTCCGCGTCTAAAACGTCCCATCTTCCTTTATCCCGAATTTAATCCTATTACGACCATGCACTCGGGACACGACAATAGAACAATATCCACTCAACAATAGCCCGAAGGAAGTAGCGACGCGTATCGCAAAACCGCGGCGCGCGCGCATTGCGAACGCAAGCAACGGCCGGTCGTAATTTACGCCTCCCGGACAATAATTTTGACACAGAAGTTTAACTACCCTAGGTTTGAATGTAGCTTTGTTAAGTTACTGCTGTGGTTTTATATGCAAATATGTACCTCAGAACGATAAGCTCAACTTCCCCGTTGAGGTATAAACGCCAATTCTATAGTAGAAATTGATGTGCACAGATAGCAAGACATTGCAGCCTATCGACTTTGGTTTAGTGAATTCAGTTTTTTCTTAATGTGTCTCTGCGGGGCGTCACTGCGGAAGTCTAAACTTTGACACATTGAATGCGGTCTGCGGTCCGGTCCATTAACATAGCCCGCATCTGGTAAATTTTGTAGGGACCTGACCGCTGAACGAATCCATAAGACCTCACTTTAAGCATCGATGCAGTCGCGCGTTAGCATCGATGCAGAAGTGCGACTGCATTGATGCTAACGCGCGTTAGTTCCGATGCAGTCGTTAATATACAGTACATAATTTGACAATGTATAGCTTCTGCATCGCGACTGCATCGATGCCAACGCGTGTTAGGATCGCGACTGCATCGATGCTAAAAGTAGCGCAAGCGTGTAAAGGTTGATATTTTGCGACTGCATCAATGCTGCATTGCGACTCCATCGTTGCTGAAAGTAGCAGTGTGTAAGTTGTCGCTAAATATTTTTATGTTGTCATTTTATTTCTCTTTTTTATGTCAGTCTGTAAGTTATTTTACAGGTCTGTATTTCATATTTTGTAGTCTGCAGCCTGAAATTAATAATTTGGAAGTAACCTTAACCAAACACACCGCAACTCGGTTACGTGAACACAGCACAACTCACTTGCGCGGCGCGCGCCGCACCGTAACTCGCAAAAGCAATCAACACTGCTCGTGTGCAATCGCCCTAAACGCGTGAATTGTACGAACAATTCAGTGTGCCCTGGGAATTGGATCCGTGAATAACTGGGTTTATTATTTATGACTTGGTGACAAATAGGGAGCGATACTAAAAAAAGTTAAGCGCGAGTCGTGAGATTAAGTTTGTTAAATTATTTGTTAAAAACTAGCTTTTAAGTACGAAGAAAATAATAAATTTGATGGATTAAAGAAATATTTTTACCGACGTAAAAAAAATGACGTAATCAATTCGACTTGTATGTATGTGATCTCGTCAGAAATGGATAAAATTTTGGTATGTAGATTTAGTATGGCTTTTTACAACGTACGCAAAATTTCGTAGGCGTATGTATCTTTATCTTAAGATTTATCGCTAACGTAAAATATTACTATTAGCAAGATGATTATTTTATAGTTCTACCAGGTATATTTTAACTTAGGGTACAATGTAAGTAATATCGAAAAATACTGAAAAAACTCGCAAAAAGCTTGAAAGTTTCAAACATTCGTCTTCTATTAGAAGAAACAATAATTTTCAGAGTCGGAGCATTATGTTAAGCTTCCGTACACCAGCAATGTCTGTTTGTGACCTTTATTATTTATTATTTATACGTTAAAATCTGTAACATTGTTCTGTTTTTGTTTTTAAGTTCATAATGTATTTCTCTTGCAAGTGAATGTAATTCTTTTAGAGAAATAAATATCTAAAACCAGAAACCAGAACAATCTACACGCATGATGTACCGACTCCAAAATAATTTCTTTCTCCTAATAGATGACGAATGCGTTATTTTAAGCTTTTTAGTCAGCTTTTTGAATGCGGTTCAATTTTTGAAATTATATTAAACCTAATGCAATCTCAATAGAAGATACTAAATTATTATAGTTTTCGAAATTCATTTAAAAAAAAATATTTAGAAAAGTCTGTAAGACCTTTGACAAACAGAAATAATTGATCAAACAATAATATTAGTATCATACATAGGTAGCTCATTAGACGAGAAAACATGTGCCCTTTTGTGAAGCATTCCAAAAATATCTCACAGCTATCGGAAAGTCAATAGACGTATTGCATTGAAAGGCTATCGATCAAATACACAATGTCTGAATCCTTTCTTTGTTAACCCATATGTGCCCTTCAGGACGGAACCCTGAAACATATGTAGATTGAGTGCCCAATAAAAACGTAACAACGCACTTTTTTATTAAGCAATCGGTGACACGTGCTGAATATTTAGAATTCAATGTCGTACGCCTTTACGTTCGTCAGTAACGGCCTTATGGGACCCAAGGGAGACCAGTTTTCCAAGTATTTGCAAAACTACTTGGAGTAATCGCTTGCTCTCACGTGAAAATGGGTCAAAATTTATATAACACTTATTGATCAATAGGATTCCGAGAACTACAAGATATTCTGCCACGAGTATCATTATTTCCATATTTATGCAATAAATAAATAAATAAATATTGGACACCAATCACATACATTGCTCTGATCCCAAAGTAAGCAGCTAATGCACTTGTGTTACGGAACTCAGACACAACGGTGATACCACAACACCCAGACCCGAGACAATATAGAAAATTTTGATTTCTATATTGATCCGACCGGGAATTGAACCCGGGACCTCGGAGCGGCGACGCCTTGAATCCAGCGTGCTTGGCCACTAAACCACAAAGGTAGTCCACCACGAATGTATGTGATTGGTGTCCAATATTTAATCCCTCAAGCGTATGTGAACGAGACACAATAGGTATTCTATTGTTATGCGGTCGCATGCGACCGCTCGGGTGTTGAGGTATTAATTTATGTACCTTATAATTTTGCATCCAAGCTATTTATTAGTACGTAAGTGGGATTTTCCTCATATTTTTATTGCGCTGTAGGAGCGACCGAGCTCTAAATATGCTTTAATTAAAGAGGTCAATTTGAATAAATAAAATAATAATAATAAATAATAATAAATATCCTTTGGACATTCCCACACATCGCCATCTAGTCCCAAAGTAAGCTACTCAAAGCTTGTGTTATGGGTGCCAGACAACGGATATAATACTTAAATACTTTTTGATTGTAAATACATACATGATATACATAGAGAACACCCAGACCAATACAAACAGACATGTTCATGCACACAAATGTTTGTATTGTGCGGGAATCGAACCCGCGACCCGCTGCGTAGTAGGCGATTTCTCGACCGCTACACCAGACGGGCCGTCGAATATTGCTAAGGCACAGATAAATAATTCTCGTACTTATTACAAACCATTTCATCACGTTATTCATATTTTGTCATTGTTTGTAAAAGACCACATAATGTTATATTAACACGACAATAAACATTTTCAATTTCTTCAGTTAGGCTAATTTTCAGTAAGATGCTTTTAAAATTGATTCTGAGATATGTAATATTAATGCCATTGAAGTTACATGAACGTTGCCGATCCGTATCCCGTTGCATAAGTGAGTGCATGCGCGCGCCGCAGGGCTGCATGCATTGCAAACCGCATTTAAAACCCCGTTATGGGCCTCGCTATGAGTACGGGATAAAGTTGTGTGTGGAACATGAAATTGATCTTAGGCAGCTTAAACGCGAATGGAAGTTTGTCTATGACATAGTAATAGCTGCTGCTGACAAGCAACTGACAAGACGCGCCAGGTGTTGATGTGACGTTGTGTATTTTAGTCTGTATACCCTATAACTTATTGAAATCTAGACACGCGGTAGCGTGTCAAGCCAAGTTCATGCAAAAGAACTGGCAACTAAGCATGGTGTTATATTTACACGATCCGTTTCAAGTTTCAGTTTCAAGACTTTTGATCCCTCTACAACTCAAAATCATATTCAACATCAAATTACGAATAATTATTTATATGTATAAAAACAAGAAGAAACTTGAATTTCATTACACCACTGACCAATAGATGCATTAACTTTAAAAAAAAGTAAAAACCGACTTCAAAATCAAAATTCACTAAAAAGTCTTAAATAAACTCTTGACTATTGAAAGGAAAGGAACCCATTTTAGGCAAAAAATTTTTTTTTGGAGTCGGTGCTGTGATATCCTTGATGTGATCCTTGATTGTCAAAGTGATGGCACTGACTCCAAAAAGAAATTGTTTGCCTAAAATGGGTTCCTTTTCAACCTAATTCCAGATGAGTAAGGCATTTCAAATTTAGCATCCTAGATAACTATGCGTAAACGTTGAGATAAATATTAAATTAAAAGAAAGTTTTAAAAAAAGAGAGCGATCCCGCATATAAAAAATAAGTTTTTTAATGAAGCGTCTGAAACCGTTTAGTTATAATAAGTGGATATGTGACTTAGAATAAAGGATGTTACCTTAATCATAAGTGATGTCTAATTAGTACAAGTAAGTAATTCTAAACTTAGTTTAAAATTATCTATTTACAATTAACAGTCATTTTTGTTGTTTGAAATAGAATAACAAACTTGCTTATTTATAATGGTTTTTTGTTCTCCTCAATATTTAGTTCATTTTTTGTGGAACTTGGCACTCATTTCGATCTCCCTACTTTTTCAGCAAAGTTTGTGGTCTTTTACGGACACGTCATTATGCGTGACGTTTTAGCGTCATCTACCCGTCTGTTTATGCAACAGTGGGCCAAGTAGTAGTAGTAGTAATTTCGCAGGGTCTGACAGACGGCACTACCGTGTCGTCGTTGAGCTACCGCTCAATTGGTAGAGCGTTTGGCCCGGTAAGCCAGAAAGTGCTGGTTCAAGTCCCGCCCGTGCGCAAATTTTTGGTTTCTTATTTCATCTCTATGAAGAAATGTTACAAGTGTTATGAGTCAAGTGTTAACGGAATTCGTTGAACTTATTTAAGGCTACTTGCCTTTAATATTTCTTCCCCATACAAAAACGTAAGTAATTAATATCTTTATACCGCGCTGATAACCCTGCGCACGAGGTAATTATAATAATGTATGACCGCCTCGGTAATTACGGGCCGGGACGCGGGCTCTGCGCCATCCCGGGTTTACGTGCAACATTTTAATGACATAACAACATCACATTTAATGCTTCATAACGTAAGTTGGGGAGTTAAATGTTTATTTAAAAAATGCCCCTGTTTCTGAGCTCACAAACTTCGAAGATGCAATTTATTGAATAACATTAACAATCTCTGTTACCATCATAATTAGCTGAAAAGAGTTTGGTAATGTAAGAATATTTGAGGTCGTAATTTGCGAAACCAGAAACTTTTAAAGTAAGTATTTTGAAGGGTCGCTTTATAAGTGTGTCAAACTAAATTAAACTCCGAAACAGATTTCCGCACTAAGGTATATCTACTATTTATAACGAGAAGAATTCCCTACAGCGTGCGCCGAGGCGCTTCAAATCCGATGCCGTTTCCAAAATTTATTGGACTACCCACGGAAAAATATATCGAGTACCGCCCGCTGGGGAGCTTTCATGTCGGGTGTAACAACTGCGCTACAACCTCGGCATCAGGCAGTTTTCGAGAGTTTCTCTAGCTGTTATTCTTATAGGCTAAAAAGTCACTCAAATAAATAAATAATTAAGATAATAAATTAATTTTAAGTATCTAAAAACAGTTTTTTAAATAACCTTTATGGTGCATCCTCACCGCCCGGCGGCGTGTGCCGGCTGCCCTAATTTTCCATTGTATCTGACAGTGAATTGACGTATGCCGCCGGCAATGTCGCCGGACGGTGTGGATTATACTATTTCGTTATAATGCTTTCATATTTCAAACGATTTCATTATTTAAAAAAACTAATCAGCCAATCAACTTCGGTGAGGTTGTCTTTCAGCGCTAACCAACCCGTGGCCAGTTAAATATTGAGAATTATAATAAAAACAACGTCAGTCTATGCTACCTGTCAATCAAATCGTATAATGATGTATCCACACTGCCTGGCGGCGTATATCAATTAACTGTCAGATTCTATGAGAAAAGCTGCAAACGAAAAGGTCATCTTTTTGTCTATGCGAGTAAAAACAGAGCTGTTACTCTAATTATGTACTTGATTTGTAATCCTTGTTACCGTAACTTTTATTTTATCTTTAAGCTAAAATTTAAGATTGCCGAACCGTGCTAGCGTAGGTACAAAGCTGCTAAGTGAAATTCTGTTTTTATGCTGGTGAATATATATTTTTTCTCGCGGGGAATGCGTTACGCATACTCTCCACCCCGGGGGAGGTGGAGGGTTATGTGGGACTCCCGGTATGGTATACCCACTAAACGCCTACGAAGCAAGAGGGCGTGAGGGTCATCCTCACGTTCTCGCTCCGCCGCCTCTTTCTGCGTCATTACATTCTCGCAGAATGAGGCCATTGCCGTCCAGGCTTCTTTACTCCCCAGCATGGAATTGATTACACTTAGGAGTTAGAGGTCCGGCCCGATCACCGCGACTAGTTCAGTGCGCTCGGTCGACCATGCCGGACATGCGGGTATTTTGAAACACCTTGAAAAAACAAGTAAAAAAGCTTACATTAACATTCCTTGTATGCCTAATCAAAATCGTTTTTACAGATATAATAAACGAAAACTGACCCTTAGAAATTCTGTCGATTAGATCAACAACTTAAACTTTACGTGATGCACACGTGGTGATATCAAAGATTAATTTAAAAAAAAAGTCCAGCAATCTGTATCACTGAAAAATTGCGAGACTTAGAATCTTGCTTGACTTGAAACAAAATTGCACTGCTATTCTTCCTTTGCAAAAACTTTGAGTACTTTCAAAAATGCAATATTCTCGACTTTCGATTATGTTCCACGAGGAACGCTCATTTACGTAACATTACTGAAATTGGATGAGAATGTTGCTCAAGTTTGGAGCTGAGGTTGGCGCCGGGCCAGCGCGTGGGCTGCAGGTGCAAAATCCCTTTGCATTTGGAAGCCTTCTAGTGTTCTATTTCCGTTTCATAGTGCATTGAAACTTTATTATATGGTAGATAAACTTATACGGCTTACGAAAAAATGATAATGGCAGATCATTAGGGAAGAAGGTGTTTTCTTATGAGTTACTCAAATAAATTTGTTGCATTACTTCTACTACATGATAAAGTTGTTTTAGTATAAGCTCAAGATAAACCACGGTAATATATATTATTTTCTAAAATAACTTATAATGCATAATTTCTAAGACATACTCGTTTAAGATTTGAGGTCTTCGGTATAAATGTCATGAAGTAAAAATAGTCATTAAAAATAGGTGACTAACATAACTATTAACCACATACATGTAATGTAGAGGACATTACATCAATATCTGGATTTCCAAGCCAGCTGAGCTCACTGCCCACAATGTCCCATCGACCCGGTCAGCCCAATTGAATCCGTTCCGCTTCCGGTCTGCTACGTAGAGCCTCTCCGCCCGACGACCGACTTCCGGGAAACTTGCAGGCCCTCAGATCCTTTTACGCTGTAGCCATACGTTTAAAGGCATTGTTCTTAGTCTTTGATCGCGAATTGTGTAGCGTGAACGTTTAGGACAATTATGTTTCATTTTAGCCTCGGACCATGAATTTTTAATTCTTAGGCAGTGCAAAAACACTTTGCCAATAGGAATACTAATAACACCACATTTGGCAGACACGTACCTAAGTATTAATAATATTTCTAGTCCGCGATTTTTTAAATAATAATCGTGGACTAGAAATATTATTATTAGCGAGTAGCGATTAACATAAGCCAAAGTGCTCGGCTTCCCAAACAAGCCATAACGGTAAGGCTCCGTAAAAACACATAAAACTGCTGATAGGTGGCTGACGTGCGTAGTACCGCCCTAATAATTTTCATTAACCCTGGAGTAATCATTCCTTGAAGGCGCCTTAATGCTGTGCCACGGTATGATACCTATACGATTGTATGGTATCAAAGAAAGAAAAGCTTTATGTTATTTATTTTATTGTTAAAAGACTGCACTGCACTTGACTTCCATGAAACTCCTTAAACTAGCTTATCTGTAACAATAACATCAGCTAAATAGATAACAAATAGTATTTGGTGCGTTTCAACGTTAATGAAGCAAAATACCAAAATTTATGAAACAAGCACACATCAGCTATATGACAGCAAAGTTTAGGTGACTAAGCAATCGATTACACGAGTACCTCTATTATATATTTGGCCGAGTTTTCGTTTCGTTTTCGTCGTCAACCATACTTAAAATCTGTTGCTTTTTTATAGATCTTCTTATAGTTAATATTCTCTTAATATTATATTCGCACTTATATAGATAATATCTAATTTGAGATACCTTCTTATAAATTTCATGGCTTATACAATATTAAGATAAAGACCCACTCAGAAAACCAGATACGAGTAAACCTAGTACCAATTCTCTCCGCTCCCATCACTAGGAGGCACTTAGTAATCCTAGCAATCAAACAGCGTTGGTTCTGCGAAACCACCTGATGATTAAGCCGAGAGAGGTCACTCAGGTACTTTGTTACGATGAATCGTGAGAGGGTCCTCTTAAACTATTTGGGAGTTAGCCAAATAGCCAAGCCATATTGGAAGATAACTTAATTAAACCGGTTCAGTTGATGGCTGTATAAATTAGGTTTGGTACTTCTGGTTTGAACAAAACTTCGTTGTAGCCATTGCTTAGTTGTAAAACAATGGGTAAGTAAGTATATTTTTCTATCATTCATCAAGCGATATCGTAAAAAAATAAACAGGTATTTATTTATTGTTAAATGATACTTTCATCATTTCGACTCCTTATGGAATGTTTTTCATTCAAATCTTTTACATAAAAACTTGTCAGACAAGCGTGAAATAATTATCTTTAACAGCTCTCTTTCATTCAGCCGCAACTCATAAGCTACTTTTACAGCTTCACCATCATCATCATTATCAGCCAGAAGACGTCTACTGCTGAAAACTTATCACAATCGTTGTAGACGTCCCAAGCTACGCTTTTGGTCGAAAGGTCTCCAATCTAGAACTTTTCTGTCCCAACGGCCATCAGTTCTTCGCGCTATGTGCCCTGCCCACTGCCACTTGAGCTTACTGATTCGTAGGGATTTGTCCGTTACCTTAGTTATTCTACATATCTCCTTATTTCTGATTCGATCTCGTAGACAAACATCGAGCATAGCCTTCTCAATCGCCCGTTGTGAGAACTTAGACAGCTTAAATGCTGTTAAAGCAGCGAATGAAACAAGTGTATGAAACAACTAGTACTTATTATAAGGATGATGCAATTCTGAGAGACTACATTGTTCGTCCATCTGTAGGTAGTGGCGATTGCGAGCTGCATTATCTCTCAACTGACACGTGCCGACCGCACACAGATCATCTGTCTATATGCGATCTTGCATCTAATAGCCCGTGAAGTACAGCCAGTGGACCAATCAATCAAAACAATGTTATTGTTAAAGTCCGTTTATTTTTGCTCGTCGAATATAGTAAGCAATCTTGACATTCTTTTTTACCGAAATTATTCATTTTTAATAAGATAAACATACAACTCTCCAACTACATAGGTAATTCATCGTTCAGCACTAAGATGTTTTTAAATCAAATAGTAAAGGAATTTTGTTCACTGGTATTATTTTAAAAGTTAAAAAAGATTGTTTACACTATTGGACTAGCAAAGAAAAACGTACTTTACAAAGAAGTACCTACCGAGATGTCTTTAACTTCAAACGATAATACATTCAGGTAGGAGCCTGCACGCATATGCCTTATCCCTATCTTATTGGCACTAACTAGAGTAAGTAATAGCTACTTCTTTATATAGCGTACTAGTTCTGCTATACAATAATTATATCTTAACTACTATGTATAAATAATTAAAAATGAAATAATCCGCCTTAAAAAAAGCTTAAAATAACGCATTTATTTAGGAAAAACCAATTCATTTGTAGTCGGTGTATGACGAGTGTAGACTGTTGGCGTAGGTACTCAAATGAATTTGTTTCTCCTACGAGATGTCAAATGCGTTATTTTATGCTTACTAGACTAGTTTTTTTAAAAAGACGATTTTTTTAATTATATGATTATTAGTTAAATATACCCATATCTCAAAACTACTGGACCGATTTAGATGAAACTTATACTGTACCATAATTTGAATAATCGAAAATAGTCCCACTATGACTTTTATTTACGAGAAACCCATGGGGACAAACAAACATATTTACACTTACGAAGTATTTCCCACGTGTTAAGAAGCGTTTATAGACTCCAACTCCCTATTATATTATGAAATTCCAACAATATCACATACACACACATTGAATTGATTACCTCTTTTTTTTTAAGTCGGTAAAAAAAAGATAAGTCGATGCAAACAACGTTCCATTGCGGCGCCATCGATGGGCGTAATGTTACGGCCGCGCGGGCGGATAGTAGCTTAAGTTTTGTTGACCCTGTCAATACTATAATACAATCATTTATAGTATAAATAAGCGCATCATTCAAATTTTAGTGAGTACTAAGACATATTTGTTTTTTTTTCTATGGGGAGTTTAGCCATCTCCTTTAAACAAGAAAAGATTTTTCTTAAATTTTACTTACTTAAATTAAGATCATTGGCATTATATATTAAAACTGCAAAAAACAACCAGAAAGAAATCTCAAAAACAATCCGCTTAATGTCTAAAGACACATAGAGACTTTACTTGATTTTTAACAAAAGGAAGAAGAAAGAAGAAAAAATGATCACAGTTTCAAATATATTTGTCGGTTCAATAAGATAGAGTACAAAGCGAGTGTGCATCAAAAATGCATTGTGCCCGCGACTGCGCATCGATCACGGCGACGGGTGGCCACCGCCAGCATAATAATGCGGGTAGTTTTACTTCTCGTTAACTTACCAGTTATGCGCCGAGAAAATGTGGTAATCAATAGTAGCGAACTTGCGAGGGTTTTCTTTTTGTAACTGTAACAATGACGAATCAACATAACTGCAGATAAATGCCTCGATAGTGGTTAGAGGGCCGCACATTAAAGCGATGGCTACGCCTGTGGTCCCGGTTTCGATCCCCGGGTTGGGCCAAATATATGCACCTGTTTTTTTTTGGCTCAGAAATTCTAAGGGTAGCCCGGAGTTTGGAAGTTGGCGGTATTTCACCCCAGTGCCTCGGAAAGCACGTAAAGCCGTTGGTCCTGCTGATCTCTCTCCGGTCGTATCAGATTGCTGTTCTATCGGGCTATGAGAGTGAAAGGAATATAGAGTGTAACTGTGTTTGCGCACATACTTGTGCATTATAATTTGTCCTGCGCAGTCGGTTAGTCGTTGTGACTGGCCACCGTAGTCGAAATCGGCTAGGGGACTGCTATAATTAATGATGAATTGCATTGGTACGGTTGTGCTTATTTATATTCATTGCATATTTTTAATTACTTATTACCCACAAGGTGGTATGATTAGCATTCCTTTGATGCATTTTTTTTGTATTAATTTATGTTTTTTCTCTCCCACAATCGTATCGCATATTCCGTTATTGGCTTTGACCCTGTAATGTGTAGGTACTATTTATGCACCGAATTTTAATCAAAGTTTATTGTAGTTTTTATACCATGACGCATTTTAGCCATCATAGCTTGTACTCCATATGTCGTAGGTAACGTTAGTAGAATTAACTTCATTCACTAGACTCAAATACCGTATTTCAGCAGATAGACACGATTGATTAACTCTGTCTATACGGTTTTGCCATAGATCCCAGTTTACACCCTTGACTGAATGTTAAGAGCAACCCTACAGACACGTGAACTACGGCTATTTCTAGTAATTACTTATTGAATTTCACCGTATGCTTTCAGTACAACACAAACCGAGCGAACGTGTAACAACTTTGCTGTAATCACACTACGTGTTTGCAAAACAAACAAGTTGAATTAAAACATCTATTCGAGTGAATAGAATTAACAGAACTCAATGAAAATTTTACTTGAACAGTAGATTGACGTTATACAGAATATATTTTTCATCTCTCCTGTTCGGAAAATTGAACTTTCTTGCGTAGATATCCGGGTGGAAAATAGCTTTTCCATTCCTAGGGTGGAAAGTAATTTTCACATTCCCCTAATAACCATTTGCCTGGCAATTACTTATGACATTTTTGGTGCGTATTACCAACAACATTTCTTTGTTATACTGTTAACAATGGACGCGCTGTTTTGAAATAAAACTTTAGATCAATTTCACAGAAAACTTTTATTTTGAAGCAATATTTCATTAACATTATTAATTCCTCATGAAACAAGATTTGCACATCATATTCAAAAATATATCATTTTTAAGGCTATCGCTACCAAATTTATTTTGAAACTCTGTCAATGACTTGTTATTAAACTTATATAGATACATGAGACGGTACTCTCCACACAGTGAAGTCCAATCATTTTGTTGATAGAGATTTTCGTTTGTTTTGTGAGCGTCTAACGTATTTATTCTTTCTTAAATCATTGCTCTACACGCATAGGTTTGACTTTTTTATTTTTACGTTTCATGTATCCCCCCCCCCCCTTTAATATCATTATTTTTTATTCTTTGTACGAGAATCGAAAAGCAGTTAACAGGATACATCTTTACTAAGTTTCAACTGTGTGAAACTAATAGTTTCAGAATAAAATGGCTGTGACATACGGACGGACAGACAGACTTGACGAAATTATAAGGGTTACGTTTTAGGCCATTTGGCTACGGAACCCTAAAAACGTGTTTATTATGATTGTTGATTAAAAACAATTCTCTAATCTCTCTCATCGTCTAATTTAAAACAATTATGAAATCACCAATTATAATATTTGGATGGCCGCCATACTAGTGTCATCATGACACTTTTTTTTTCATTTTACATTGTCAAAAAATGACTTTTGTTTGTCTATGGTTTCTTTTTGTTTTGTCTTTTATTGCACAGATTATTAAGCAGGCGGAAGAGATTTGCCATACTGGTACTGTGTTCATTACAAAATCTTGTTACTCACTCCCACCTTAGCTGCCACTCATAGCTCTATCTCATGAGCCAAATATGAATCTGCAATTTGACATAACCTGTGGTAACAAGAATAAGGGTGCGTTATTTCGCTCATTAAGCTTAATTCGCTTAATGTCTTGCCAAAACAATAAAACCCCCATCATCACATCTACAATCACACAGCATTTTTTTTTTCCCTCGCAGTCGAAATGAAACATAGTATGTTTAACTTGGGTGAAAGCACCCATTTTACTCTCGAACTCGAGATGTTTCTGGCGCTCTCACTCCGTTTGAGCGCCAGAAACATCTCGAGTGAAATGGGTGATTTCACTCCTTATATACCATCAATATCTACTATATTGTAATATGTGAAATATTTTGCTCAGTGCCAAGATTTACCATAATTTCATGTTAATCTTCTTAGCTAGTGAGCACTACTCAATGCTATGCTGTGGCTACTGTTAATATTTTTGTTTTTGCATTTATAGAATTTGGTAAGCGGTTATTTACTTAAAATAAAAGATGTGAAGAAAGAAGAAAGATTACTAGCTCAGTCTGCACTGTGGCTTATTTTAAAGTCGTCGTGAAGTCCTGCGAATCGTGTAATTACAGTTTGTACTGTGCGGGTTAAGTTTAGCTCTCGTTACATCGACTGAGCTTGTTTTAATACATTGCACTTAAAATTTGTGGCTTTCTGGGATTTCGTCTGCGAATATGCAGTACTAGCGGTCCCCCGTGACTGCGTCCGCGCGTTTATAGTTTGCTCCCTCCCCTCCCGTCGCAGAGCGGCTTATATCCTTAAAACTTCCCCTTAAATAAGCTATCCAACACAAAAAAAATATTAAAATCGGTCCAGTAGTTCCTGAGATTAGCGCGTTCAACCAAACAATCACATTCTTCAGTTTCATAAATTTAGTATAGATTGAGTATTTCCATAGTTATTCGACATTCATTTTTCGTAACTCAATACATGATAACAAATAATTACAAATGTATTTTAGCTGAATGACTTTGTTTATTGCATCGACATTTACACACCTAACTCTCGGCTAACAAAAGCTTATTTCCCGGCTCTTACTTTTCAAATGCCTTTAACAAGACACCGAAGTCAAACCCTCGAAACAAGCGAAGTTTCCGAAACATAAGAAACGTTACGAAGATCATTTCACCGCTTCGGAAGTCGGGCTTATAAATAATATCTCACAAAATTAGCATCAACCCGGAAAATGTTTTGTGGAGTAATCCTCCGTGGGATTACTTACAACAAAACTTTATACAAAATCTGTACTTGGGCTTACAGAGATGAACGAATATTCCATGTTAGCAATTTCATTGTTTTGCGCACACGTTGAGAATGTGAAACGTTTTATCATTGTTTCTTACTGGCTCTTTACATGGTCAAAACGCGTTTTATTCCGAACAAAGTAGGTGCATAACACAACATTAATAACAATTCAGTGACATGCAAACACCAGTATACATAGTGTTGTTTTGGTGATTGTACAAACAATCCCATCAAAAACAATACTTGTCAAAAAAACCAAGTCTCGCAACTCAGTTGTTCTACGGTAAAAAGTTGTGAGATCCATGTAATACCAAGTCGGTTATTAATTTATTCAGTCTCTACTTAAGCGACTTTCTGTCTTAATACGTCCAGTCTCTAAGACCACAATCGTGGTCCATAACAATTGAAAATCAATTGTGTCTGGAATCTCCGTACTCGAAGCATTAAGTTGTTACGTAATAATTAACAGCATCTTATAGTGACGCATATCAATATTAAAATTCTTTAATGTTTTATGTAAATATATTGAGACTTGGCCATCGCACTAAATAATTGAATTTACATATGCTTTCAGGCGATTGAATTTACACGTGTTTTCAGGCGATGGCCAAGTCTCAATATATTTACATAAAACATTCAAGAATTTTAATATTGATATGCGTCACTATAAGATGCTGTTAATTATTACGTAACAACTTAATGCTTCGAGTACGGAGATTCCAGACACAATTGATTTTCAATTGTTATGGACCACGATCGTGGTCTTAGAGACTGGACGTATTAAGACAGAAAGTCGCTTAAGTAGAGACTGAATAAATTAATAACCGACTTGGTATTACATGGATCTCACAACTTTTTACCGTAGAACAACTGAGTTGCGAGACTTGGTTTTTTTGACAAGTATTGTTTTTGATGGGATCTCATTTCTTTTTGTATTTTGTAGACAGTTCTACTTTTTTCCTTTTCGGTACCTTCTACTTATTGTATATATGTATATCTACCAGCAACGAATTTTTTAAAGCCCTCTCTCTGACTTATGAACTTTTCGCCTCGCGCTAGCACCGCGACAGCTCGCTCGGCGACATTCACCTTTCCACGCGCCCCGCCACTGTCCCCGCCAGGCCCGCGCCCTCGCGCTAGCACCGGGCAGCGCGTAGTACGTAACGGCCCGCGCTCACTCGCTAGCATCGCAGCGCGTGGTATAATAATTAATTTACAACCTTACGCACTCGTAATAAGTACGAATACGCACGTAGGTACGTTTTTTGCATAAAAAAATTAATTTACACGTGTTTTCATGACGGGAATACCCATTTTTTCTCGATTTGGCCGGGGCACTACCATGCGCCTATATTTATATGGGACTAGCTTAAACCCGCGGCTTCGCACACAATAATAATAACTGCCGTAAAACATCGTTACGAATAAAGCCAATATTGAAAAATTTAATTGAAGACTTGGCTGTAAGGGCTTAATTTTCTTTGCGGTCTTTTCTAGATTTTTTAGTTTTTCCTTGATTCATACACCAAACACTACTTATATTCCAAATTTTAAGCTTCTAGGTCTGCTAGAAGTGCCTTAGCATTTTGATGATCGGTGAGTCAGTGAGTGACAAAATTAGGAAATTTGACCTGTTATAATTTTTAAAATACGGTTTCAAATTGAGTGAAATTTGAAATATACCGAGTCTTTACAATGTTGCATGGTTACTGAAAATATCAGTCTTCTAGTTATATCCACAACGTAGTTAAAGGGGGTCGAAAATGGTCTGAATTGCTTCGAGAAAAGGATAGTACGGCCGTGACGCTTTTTTGCTCGACTTGGTGGGGGCACTACCGTGCCCCCAGATATTAAAGCCAAAAAACTATTTAAAAATATATGTTTTTAATGGAAAGACCCCACACAAAATCAATTTATTATTGCGATACTTGTAAGCGAGGTTAAACTACCAACGCCAGGTCGTCTTATCGTAGCTAACTAGCTACGGCGTAGTGTTACGTAGATACGCGCAAGCTACGCGCGAGGGTTCGAATTTACCCATTCGTTTTGAATTTTTAGGAATTTTGAGAAGAGATTTCCTTTTATAAAACCTGCATATAATTGAAAGAAAATATGATTTTAGAATAAGCATAACTCATATTATCATCCCTGAGTTGGATGTGACTGACCAAAACAACACCATTTATAAAGCTTGCGTACAAATTCAGTTTCTCACGGGCTTCCACAAAGGTGATAGGGGTTTATCCGAAGCGGCCAAACCCGGGTAAACCTTGGTCTACTTGCAGCGGGGAGGTGCACTAACGACATCGTAAAGCCTTTACCCAGAGATAGTGGTTACAGGACTGCGCATTTGAGAGCAGCTCACAGACGTAGCTAGGTGCTTATGACTAGGTAGTTTCTAATTAGTAGGACCGTTTAAAGGAGTATGTTGTAAGACACATTGTCCTGAAATCTAATTTGATCTTTTAAACAACATTTGTGGTGCTTCTATATCTAAGAAGAGCCCAGAGTTCTGATCTGCCCCCCGATTCAGAACCATTCGGTTCCGATTCGATAACTTTCACTTAGTAATAAAATTATAATAACATGGATTTATCCGATGCAACATTCATATTTTGTTCTTTCATTGTCTGTTTTCAAACTGACATATCGACATTAATTTATAAATTAATAAAAAAATGGCCGAAACCCAAGCCAAATGGCTTATCGAATAGTTCTAGATCGGCCCACTGATCAGACCGAATGGATCACATAATTTTTCTTAGACTTGTAGACTGAGTTATTAAAAAAATATCCTCCTGAAAATACACCAAAATTAATGTGCACGTTTACATATCTCAGGATCAATCGTTAGTGGATACCAAAAAGCAGAATGAGACATAAAGCAGTAGGTATTTTCCTGAAAGCTAGACCACGCTGAAGCTAAAAATCGGCAAACCTCGGCCATATCTACTATACTATAAGCAGTGGACACCAATTAATTAAACAGCATAACAAGAACACAGTAGGCCTGAAAAACAGCGAAGAATAGAATGTGATTGTATTGAGCCAGCACTTTCCGATGGCATGGAGGTTATGTCTTTTCTTCAGCTGATTAATGATTATCGCCACTTGTGTTTGTTTAAGGCAGGAAGACAAATTCCGTCATCCATCCTACTGTTTTTCATTCTGGTTCCGTATCTTGAGAACTTTTTGTCAGAGTAAGTAACTACATTCTGTAGACTGTATTTTTCACCGTGCTCTAATTTTACGTGGAAATTCATTTAATTGGGACAGTCACACAAATTTTCTTCTATTGTCCGAAATGAAGTTAATGAACAGCTACTTCCTACTTCGTTAGAATGAATATTTTTTTCTATTCTTTAGGTACAGTCAGCAAAAAAGTCACTAAACATTGATGTTCCATATCTCAAATGAACAAACCTTAGAAATATTTCCGGGGGAGCTGGTGGCCCGGTTAAATTGCTGCCCAGTATAGTTTTAAAAACACTTCTGCCAGCAGCGTTATCCATTTGTTAGCCAGCCATACGCAAAAGAAATGTAGGATGAGATTGTTTCCTATAGTATTGGGTAGAGTCGCAACAATTGCTTAAGAACTAGCAGTTCAAATAATATCCGTAATCCATTTAGTTTTTATTGGTAGCCAGCATCGTGGCCATCCGTCACGCACGCAGGCAGTCCCATAAGTAACTCACCTAATTGCTTTACAAATTGACCGCAACTACCACAAAATTGGATATTTTCTATGAAAAGGATGTCGGACAACTTTATTTACTTGTATTGAATAAACGTATTTTGAATACAATGAATACATGTTCAAACAATATTCAATACATGATCCGTATCTCCATTTTTTATATCTTACCAAATGGTAAAGTCATTAAAGTTACTATCATACATTTTTAAGTTTTTTAGTTTGATTTACGATCAAAGAGTACAATTCCTTTTTTACTTATCATAGTATTAATAATAAATAATAAATAATCTTTATTCAACTTACAAGTTTTTACATTATTTGGGTTGGTACGACTTCTTTTAAGTTTATATAAAACTTGTATCAGAAGTGTACCCTCTTCTCTCGGGGGTATTTTCAACACTTGAATTTGAATTCTTACACAATGTTTTGCAAGACTTGCATACTAGGTCTATATTAAAGAAAGAAAATTAACAATGTCATAATTCTCTCATTTGGTAAACTGACTTACAAAACAACAGAAAAAAATATTTATCGTCAAAACCTTTCCAACTGGCTCCGATAAAAACATTAATCATAATTTGTGTTGTTTTTCGGCCAACGACTTATCAAATGAGATACAGAAAATACAAACTTAAAAGGATCCCTAACAAAATAAAGCAAAGTGAGACTTAGAGTGAAAGAAATATCCATTTGGAATAATAAACAGATGTAAAGGAATTGAGAACGACTTGTCGGCTGTTTCTGACGTCTACCACACAAGAGTTCGCTTACTGACACGACAGCCACTTAGATCCTGCAAGTTAAATTTAATTAATTTTACAGGTTACGCATGTTAATTCATTGTTATGTTATAACTTCTTCAACTAGTTAACTTATGGTAAGCGCTTCATAGAATTTTTTCAACAAATAAGTTCTAAATTACCTTACATTCTTACCATAAATCTTCTCATTCCATTTAGCAGGGATAGATATAAAAAAGTTGTTTGTTTATACAGCTATCATCTCGTTACTCTTATCATCAGTGACTAGCGGTCCCCCGCGACTTTGTTCGTGCTTATTTTGTTTGCTTCCTCCCCTCCCGTCGCAATGTGATATTTTATTTTCCTCAATAAATAGCTATCCATAACAAACAGTTTTATACAAATCGGTCCAGTAGTTCCTGAGATTAGCGCGTTCAAACATACAAACAAAGTCTACAGCTTTATAATATAAGCATAGATGTATTTTATTTAGAAACTCCCTGTAAACATAATAAATATCAGAAAATCGTAACTTACACACTCATGTGATACACCTAAAGTCCGGCAAACACGGATGGATGACGGAGCCCACGATTACATCTCGTATTCGAATCGATAAAGGGCAAAGTCAAGTTGTACGCTATAAATGGGACAAATATTTGAAAAGCTTTTACCGAAGAAATCGATAAAAAGAAGCAACGTGCGATTTTCGGGACTGCGACGAATTTTGCTTTATAATATAATACAAGAAGTTAACAATTAAAATGCTTTACGTTAAAGATTTTCCGTGAAACCGGGCACTTTTGCCGTTTTTTTCCATTTTTTAGAACTTACAGTAGCGGGCAAAGTTATATCCCAAACCAGAGATCTTTTCCTGCCCTTAATTTCTCTTAATATTTTAGAGCTGAGCAATGATGACAACCTCTGTCATAAAAATTGTTGCTAACATTCCTCTCACAAATTTTTCGCTTGTTAAGACAAGTATTTGAAGCAGAACACGATCATAAGCAGTTATGCTGTTAGTTATTATCTTTATATACTCGCATGCAACAATTAATGCTCTACACGCTATGAAAATTATCCTGTCTGAGTAGCATTTTCCAGAAATGCGGGGCGCAAAACTTAACAAAGTATTTTTTTTCCCACTTTAGACGAAGTCACTTTGACGGTAGCTGACACCTTCCCGAATGAAGCTAGCTGCAATTGCAATAGTCAGTATTGCTTAAAAGATGTTCTAGATTACGCTAAGCACTGCACATAGTTTCCCTTTGCTATAATAAAATGTCTACAGGCAGATTTGGATAATTTTCGTGTTTGGGCAAAGTTATCTTCCATGGGCAAAGTTTTCCGGTTTCACGGTTTAGCTTTTAGTTGCAAATAGACTTATGATGCCAATGGGATAGCCGGATTAAGCGCGATAGATACACATTATTTGTTAACACTGTCAAATACGAGTACTACAATTACATCATCTGTGGCTAGGAGCTGTTTTCAAAGCTTTAAATGTACTGTCTTCTCATTAGTGGCACTTTAGAAGCACTTTTTGGTTGATAACACTTGCTTCGCATTTCTTGCACCATTATTGGTCCCTGTAACTCTATTCTATGCTGTCTATTCAATGGGCCTGTCGTTCAGTAAACTGTTTTAGAAGTTAATTCCTTAGCTTCACTCGCAGCATTTTGCACAGGTGGCTCCACTCGGAGGAATTGCCGGGCACAGGTGTTTCAGTGACGTCACAGGGATTGCCAACTCGCCTACCCATAGGAGTACTAAGTGAAATGATATATGGGACAGCGTGAACAATCGTCGCAGCCGTCGTACTTAGTTCTTCGCTATAACTGACCGATTTAATACTGATCGATGACTGAACTTATAGATTCTAAATTTCAATTTGAATGCATATGTCCAGGCACTTTTATCTTAAGTTGGAACAGTAGTATGTGTTGTATAAAAGCAGATAATAATGCAGTAAGAATTAGGCAATCGATTCAAAAGTTGCAGCATATACAAAACGTGTATTTAGAAAGGATCATCATTTGAAAATGGGCCATAGCTATACAAAAAGTAATGCTTTTAACATTAATCAAGGCGTTAATTTAGGTATTTTAAGTAGATGATCAGGATTTTTCGCATAACTAAGTCACTGGGACGTCTCACGTAACCTTGGCAAGAAAGCGCTGGATTAGTAAGCCCACTGAAAAGAGTCGTTTAAAGAATTGAGCAATACATTTTAAGGTAAAACGTCAACATTAAGATGGCGTACATTTTTTATCAGCAAGCCTCTCGTTTCTCCGTCGACTCATAAAGTATTTAACATATTTTATGATTTTTGTTTATTTCTTGAACACCTCAGTGCTTTCGGAGATTGCGTATTATTTATTTTATAAGATTGTTGATTCAGTACGCCTATTTATTTATTTTTACAACCGTAAAGGAATAAATAATGATATAACCTCCTGCCGGATTTCAGATAAGGCGACTCAATATTTTCATGAAAGCAATATACATAAACTCGAGTCTGTAGTATTGAAAAAAATTAAGCTCAATGAGACGGTAAACCTTATGTCGATTTATGCTATAGTATACTTATTTCATAACACGCATTGACTTGAGCTTAAAATTTCTAGGCAGCAGCTAAAGTCTGTTTATATTTGCTAGTCGAATATTATAAAAGATCTTGACATTCCTTTTTAACAAATGTTTAATTTGAAAATAAGATTAAGACATAACTCTCTACTCATAGGTAATTCATCGTTGAATAATGTGATCTTTCTAAAAGAAATGCTTAATTAATTATCATCGCTGATAATATTTTAAAAGTTATAAAAAGATTGTTTACATTATTGGACAAGAAATGATAAACGGACTTTATCTAGGTACAGTACCTAGAAACGAAAAACCATTCAGCAGAAAAGACCTGCTACCGATCGAATCAGCGCAAACGATCTCCATTTGAAAGTCCCTTTCGTTTCAAAGTTAAACCCGTTTGAAATCTGGATTTCGTTGAACCGTTCACCATTATTCAGAATGTGACTCTAGCGGTTTTTTTACGCCACCACGCACGCCGTTGTTCGTGGAAAATGGAAACATAAAAGAGGAATTTGAGTTTGATCGCCACACTTAGAAGTTTGCTTCAAATCGAACTGGGCCTCTTATTTACACTGGAATGTGATGCAAGAGACTGTAGCACTGGCATCCATATGTTTATATTGCTGACTACAGAAAATCGGTTTACAAGGTGTCGCTATCTACACGGTCCCTGGTCATCAAATAATTTTTCGTTTCTTTATCGCTTTTTATTTATCTATAAATATTCTCATCTTCATTTTATCACAGTTTTATATTTGGAAAACTTTGTTTGTTAAAGCCATTTGAATATTTATTCTTTTTATAAAAAAAAAAAACTAATCGACGAAATAAATCTTTTAGACTCTTTTTTTTGAAGTTCTTAAGGATGAAAGGTATTGAGTGTATTTGGCTTTACTCTAATACAATTTTTATCAAAACAAAATACAAAATCTCATCGTCTTTTCGGTTAACTTTACTCATACCACTTTAGATTCATATTCCCGGAAAGCCGTTGAGCTGCAAAATATTTGCAAACGGGAATTTCCCAAAGAGTCTGCGAAACAAAATTCATCGAGTGTAGCTCAAGATCAGTGCTCAAATTTCCCTCTTTCCGATATTCCGTGACGAGATAAGGCACGCTGCGGTAGGGATGTCCTATACACAATTCGGCTAACCACTGATAGTCCAGACAAAAGATTAATGTCAGATAATGGGAAAAGCATGATTCATTGAAACAAACAACAGTGAGCACCCATTATCTGAATCGTATGGTTTCTGGCGTATAAACACTTTTCCACAATAATCTTTTTGCATACACGAGACAAAAATAGCTTCACTTGAAACAAAAGACGACGTGAGGTGCAAGCTATATTGACTCTTTGGTGTTTAGGCAATGGAGACCTCGATAGTAAGCGTTTTCTGTTGATATGTCTAACAATCGATAGTGCTGAACGGGGTTATAGCTACTTCATGATGTCTGTAACTACTAACTAACCGACTTTAGGTTTAGAATGATTTTAACACTTTCAGTGTCATATTTTTTATATTCTTAAATTACGTCACGCGTAATGAATGACGTATCCATAAGAGACCAGAAATTTCGCAAGGTCGGACCGACGGCATGGTAGCTCAATTGGAAGAGCGTTTGGTCCGGTTAGCCCGACGTTGCAGGTTCTTGTCCCGTCCGTTAAATTATAAAACTGGGTAAGTGGGAGTCGGACTCGCCTACTGAGGGTTCCGTGCCAACTATAACTGAATTAGGGATCCATTTATTTCTACTAAGCTAAAATACCACAATATTTTGTTAACAGCAAATATACCCAACTTTGTTTTTCATAGTGTTTGTATGAAAAAAAAAGTTATGTTTGCGGTTGTTGAAAATGTGCTATATCTCAAAAACTTCTAGTTTGATCTCGTCCAAACCAATTTTTAACCGACTTCAAAAAAGGAGGAGGTTATCAATTCGACTGTATGTTTTTTTTTATCATCATTTTTTTTTGTATGTATGTTACCTCATATCTCAGTCGTTCGTCAACCGAATCGAAAAATTTTTTCACCTACTTAGAGGGTGTACCTTCTAGTTGGTCCCATTTTTTTCATTTTGGGATCTGATGATGGAATCTTGGTGTAATCGAGGAAAACCCTCAAATTTTAAAGGCACGTATAGTGTTTCTTAACTAGAATCTTAATGTTGACGTGTTATTACGTCTGATAGTCAACATCTTGTGGGGCTGAGCTGATGGAGGAACTCCTTAACGCTTAGGAGTTCAGTAATTATAATGAAAGAACTTATGATAGGTAATTTGTAGCTTCTTAAAAAATAGAATTATAAGGTGCAACTCCCCCCCCCCCTTTTATGTAATCACTAAAAATGAAGAAATAAAATAAACTTTAAAAAAAAGTAAAAACCGACTTCAAAACCAAAATGCACTAAAAAGTCTTAAATAAACTCTTCACCATTAAATGGAAAGGAACCCGTTTTAGGCAAACAATTTCTTTTTGGAGTCGGTGCCATCACTTTGACCATCAAGCATCAACTATCACAGCACCGAATCCAAAAAGAAATTGTTTGCCTAAAACGGGTTCCTTTCCATTTAATGGTGAAGAGTTTATTTTAGACTTTTTAGTGCATTTTGGTTTTGAAGTCGGTTTTTACTTTTTTTTATTATTGAAAGTATTTGTTTAGATCTACACAATACATTTTTTTTTTTTCAAAATTTAAACTCGCTTAGTTTAGAAGTTAAAGGGGGGATGCCCATTTTACCACTTCAGAAGCGTATATCTCGCAAACGTTAGACTTTTAGAGACAATGGTTTTAAGATTTTTTTTAGTTTTAGTTTCATGTATGGGAGCCCGCCCCCCCACCCCTTAAATATCATTATTTTTTATTTTTTGTATAAGAATCGCAAAGCGGTTAATAGTATACATCTTCCCACTAAATTTCAACAGTGTGATGCTTATAGTTACAGAATAAATTGGCTGTGACATACGGACGGACAGACAGACAGACTTTAAGAAACTATAAGGGTTCCGTTTTTTGCCATTTGGCTACGGAACCCTAAAAAGTCATTATTTGTATCCGAGTTCGGCCAAGAAGAAAAGGTTATGATTTTAGCAGTCCATGTATCTATGTAGGTATGTAGGTTTCATACTTTCAGCTATACTACTGGGCGGATTTTGTTGACGGAGTTATCAATCGAATCCTTATGTACCTAAATCCCTTTTTCCTTTCCTGTAGGACCTAAAAAGATTTTGGAAAAAAATCTTTACCAATATTTTCACATCACTAGCATCGCCGTCGCATATTGCACCTCACCGCGTTTGTGTTTTGTTCCGAGATCGTCGTATTTTATGTTCGTGATGGCGACGCGTGATACGTATCGCGATCCGTGATCCGTGATTTGACGTCGCTTGTACGTGCTTACGAAAGTCGACCATTGTGTCTGCTTGAATCACGTTTTGCGAATATTAATAAGAAGCGACGAAAAATGTGTACCTACTTACCTAAAGAGTAGATTTATCATAAGTTACCTGGAACAAAACAAAGATACAATAAAATGGTGCTATACATTATGACTTAAACTGAATTGCGCTTAAATATGTAAAATTGAAGAAGAAGAAAAAGAAGAAAAATAATTTATTGGAATGACATCACAAACACTCACATACACAAAATTACACATAAATCACTAACAAAGAAAGAAACTAAATAATACAAAAAAATAAAAGCGAGAGGAAAAAATACACAATGATGAATGAAAGTAAAAGTTTTTTTTTTAAATATTGGACACCAATCACATACATCGCTCTGATCCCAAAGTAAGTAGCTTATTGCACTTGTGTTATGAAAATCAGACACAACGGTGGTACCACAACACCCAGACCCGAGACAATATAGAAAATGTTGATTTCTATATTGACCCGAACGGGAATCGAATCCGGGATCTCGGAGTGACGCCTTGAAACCAGCGTGCTTAGCCACTACACCGCGGAGGTCGTCAAATGTTGCAGGAGTCTTACGATATGCAAACACTACCCGGTTATTATAAGAATGGATCTGTCAAACATTTCACATTCCTCCCGCTTCTCTGTTCACCCACCCGCGTTCGTCTGTTTCGGGTCAATAAAGTACTTTTTAGGGTTCCGTAGCCGAATGGCGAAAAACGGAACCTTTATAGTTTCGTCAAGTCTGTCTGTCTGTCTGTCCGTCCGTATGTCACATCCACTTTATTATGTAACTATAAGCATCACACTGTTGAAATTTGGTAGGAAAATGTATCCTGTTAACCGCTTTACGATTCTTGTGCAAAAAAATAATAATGATATTAACTAAAAGTTACAATACAGCAACTAAAAGTTTTACATACTAAAGGATTGTTACTATTGAAAGATATGAGCTAAGGTATATTGTAGAACTTATGAGCGCGCGTGTGTGTGAGTGTGTATGTTTGTGTTTGTGTTAGTAAGTTTGTGCATTGCTGCGTTTTTGTGTACATATGTGTGAGTGTGAGGATATATGTACGTGTGTGTATGAATAAGCGAGTGGGTGAGAATTAGTGAGCAACGGATGTAAGAATTGAATGGACAATCAATTGTGAGTATGACATTAGGTTGACAAGGCGCCATGATGTAAGGACAGCGTAAGTAATTAATTAATCACGACAGTAAGCAAATCTTCAGTGGTTTTGTACTATAACCAGGATGAACGAAAATCTTAGCAAGGTCGCGTTAGAAGTAGAAAGCAACATATTATTATGACCTTCGTGGTGTTGTGGCTAAGCACGCTGGGTTTCAAGCCGTCGCCGCTCAAAACTTATAGATATCTTTTTTAGGGTTCCGTAGCCGAATGGTAGAAAACGGAACCCTTATAGTTTCATCAAGTCTGTCTGTCTGTCTGTCTGTCCGTCCGTATGTCACAGCCATTTTATTCTGTAACTATAAGCATTACACTGTAGAAATTTGGTAGGAAGATGTATCCTGTTAACCGCTTACCGATTCTCATACAAAAAAATAAAAATTATAACATTTAAGGGTGAGCTCCCATACATGAAACTAAAACCAAAAAAAAATTTAGTCGAACCTATGCGTGTAGGGTGTCTATGGATAGGTCTTTTAAACGTTTCTATGAAGGTTTCTAAAACCATTTTCTTTCAAAGTCTCACGTTTCATAGCTAGACGCTTCCAAAGTCGTAAAATTGGCGTCCCCCCCCCCATCTAACTTTTAAACCAAGCAAGTGTAAATTTTGAAAAAAAAAAATAATGCAGATCTTAACAAATACTTTCAACGAAAATTGGTTCAGACGGAATCGAACTAGTATTTTTTTAGATATAGCACATTTTCAACAACCGCAAACATAACTTTGTACTTCATACAAATACTATGAAAAACAAAGTTATATTTGCCAACAAAATATTGTGGTATTTTATTAAGTAGAAGTAAGTGGATTCCCTAATTCATAAAGTTGGCACGGAACCCTCAGTGCGCGAATCCGACTCGCACTTGGCCGGTTTTTTTTATATTGTCTCGAGTCTGGCTGTTGTGGTACAACAGATGTGTCTGATTTCCATAACACAAATGCATTAGCTACTTACTTTGGGATCAGAGCAATGTATGTGATTGGTGTCATATATATTTATTTATTTATTGTTCGTAATTTAGTTTCAGTCGGTATTTGACTTTGAGAGGGTACGGATAGTTTATTAACTAATCAACGTTGTAATCTCGAAAACTGATAATAATAACCGGTAATAAGTGGAAAATCCACGGACAGCTAACCCCGCCCTGATCAGGCTAGTTTGTTCAACATCCTGCCAACTTTTAACAGGATTACACTTTATAAAACTGTTGGGTAACAAACACAAAGCGCCTTAAATTCGGTAACCAGTGTTCAGGTTTACTTTAAAAGCTCTTATTTACTTTGTGATTAATTTTGTTGGGCCGCACCCAAGAGAGTTTTGACTGTAACGATCTTTTGCTGGTAAGTTATTGGCGATTAGGCTTAAATCCGACAGTGAGTAAGCAGTTTAATTAAAAACCGCTAGTTGGATATATTTTCATTTTATAAAACAGGCTTTACCTCGAAACCAAAAGTGTTTAAACACAGCTATGTATTATAAATAAATATAAATATTGGACACGAATCACATACATTTCTCTGATCCTAAAGTAAGTAGCTAAAGTAAAGTAATTGCACTTATGTAATGGAAATCAGACAGAACGGTGGTACCACAACACCTCATTTAACACAATTTATATTCGAATTCAACTATGCTAAATTACTTGTGCAAAATCACCACTCCACGGGCATCGGATTAGTACTACTTAATCTACAAACAACAAAGCACTGTATAAGCACGTAAGTACTTCAGAATAACGCTTCAATATTCAACTAAGTATACCCTGAACCAAATCCTGGCTACCTGGTAGCTGCGAAATGACCGGACTAAATAATTACCTAGCCTGCAAACTTGCTCTGGCCGCACTCCGTTACAGCGGCCTGTGTTTACTCCGAGCTCGAAGCTCGAATTGCCTAGTTTATACAGTGGGTAGCTCATTCGAGGAGATATAAACCTCTGTTATACGACTAAGAGTCGATTCGACCGAACGAGAATAATGTTAACCTTAGAATAAATCACTAAATATCCGAGATAAATTTTCCATTCTACCATCTACTGTTCTAGAATATCGCGTTTATACGGAAATAACTCTTATACCCACCGTGTTGCGTGAAATAAGTGCTAATCAAAGTTTATCGTAATTATGTCTGGTTGCCATATGATTTATGTCAGAATGTCAGTATGTTTTGCCATTTTGAAACAAATTCAAAACTTCTGACAACTCGATACTTTCCCACGGTATAATACGACATTGTTTAGTTGAGATTTTTTTTCTTTTACACCATGGTGTAACATTTGCCGGATACTAAAAATATAATTTGTTCTGTAATGCAAGTTTAGTAATTTCTATTTCAATTTTACATCGAAAAACGACTTTGAGTTATTCAAATATAAAATCGGGAATCAACATTATTTACGTTTCCAGAGTCGATTTTAGTCAGATAAGGAATATTCGTTGAAAACAAACCAAAACGCCGAATTCGAAAACGTCTAATTTGTCAGCAATCATTTACGTAAATGACATTTTAAAATCGGTCGTTCTATAGTTATTCGGTAGGGTAAGTCTTATCTGACGCTAGTGATGTGCCGAGTCGTCGTTTTGGTGGATCGAGTTGACTCGAGTCAGTTTATACGGTATTCGATTCCCTCGACTCGAATTCTATGTTTGGTATTCGAATACTGATTCGAGTCCGGCTGGAATCGAGTCAGTATTTCAATTCCGGCTGGACTCGAATCAACCCTCATTACCGAGTCCTTTCTTCCTAATGTTGCGGTTCGCATCGACCTCAAAAGAAACATTGCTCATATCCGATTATGAAGAAACCCACGCTTTATGATTTTAAATATTTATGTATCTAAGTTATTATTTATCCCTTTTCAGTTATTTCGTTTGTGTTCAAAACAAAACTCGTATACTAGACTCGAGTTAGTTGGACTCGCATAAATAGAATCGAGTTAGCAAGTACGAATCGATTCTTCCTGACTCGAGTACCGGAATCAAGTCCGGTGTACTCGAATCAAAATAAATTGGTATTCGAGTTAGCGAGTCCAAAGCAGGAATCAAGTCTGACTCGAGTCAAACCGTACTCGGCACATCGCTATCTGACGCTAGTCAAATCGACTCTAAGTATTGTTCAATGCTACCAAAATTAAAGTGAATGTATTGCTGATGCAACATTTATGTTGATTGACTACCCAAAATGTGGAGATGGATGTTAAACCACTTCTTAGTTTAGTGGAACCACATTTGTATAGAAGTGTTTGTCTATAAATTATGATATGAAAGAAATATTACATTAAAATTAGATGTCAGTGACGTATCCGAATTGCGAATATCCTAAAAAAAATAAAGCATTGTTTTAACGTACAATATTCAGCGTCCATTATAAGGAAAATTAAAGCAAATCTGGCGCGGGCATTAAAGTTACTTAATTAATTGAACTTTACCGCTTCTTCAGGACGAACAGCGGAAATATGAGAGGTGCCAATTGCCTATTGTCGATAACTTCCAAACTGAATTAAATGGCCGAGGGTCCGTTGACAAACTCCGTTACTCGAAGCCTTAAAACTCACAGCTTAAAAGATCAATGCTGAGCCGCCAGTGATTTTCATTTGAATATTTTCCGTTATTATGCAAAAAGTAAAGCACTCTCTGAATTATTATTACATTTGGTTTTTATAATAACAGCTTAACCTTCGGTCTAGAACATAATGAATTAATGCGAGTTATACCTGGTCTACAATGAAGGCGTTTATTTATTTAAAACTTATACGTATGGCGGACTTAATGCCGAAAGCATTATCTACCAATCAACCATGGGAACGTATAAAACAAGACTAAAAAGCAAAGTTTAATGAATCGGTATCTATCATCTTATTATTACTTTATGGAAGTAGCCTGATTGTTTTTGGGTAAGTATAATTAATAAAAGTTTCCGGAGTTACAGTGGGCAATTGAACAAACGTCAGAAAACATTCTGACTATGAAACTTTGCGGATTGTTATTTTGCTTGTCGACAGAATTCCATTACTCTACGAAAGCGTAGAACTTAATTGAAAAAAAAAAAAAAATTAACTACGAAGTCAGAATTTACATATAAATAATTTAAATACAAGACAGGTCCTTTGATTTTAGTACGAGTATATCATTCGGCTGAAGCGGCAGTATTTTAGTTTCTTTCTTGTGCGTCCATGATGGATATAAAAATTCATGACATGAAATAAAAGTTAGGTCTATTTATTCACTCGAGTGCCTATAAGCGACTACATGTTTTAATAATCTTTATTTCATGGAATACGTTTATCTTATGTTATAATTTTCAGGCAAGTACCAGTAATAAGGATATAATATTCCCTTTTCACCTTCCCACTGTTACTAAGAATCAGAATTTGTTTCAATCGTTACAAAGCAGAAGTCCGTCGTAGAAACAAACTACCTACATAGAACTCGTATATTGAATACGATGACAACATTACACGAATTTCATTACTAATATAAACTGCACTCGTAAAAATAGAATATAGAAGAATTTGGCACTAAGCTAAAACGACACTTTATGAGCTTGTTGAAGCGATGATTATAATATGTATGTTGCAATATGTTTATGTACTTTGCTTATACATATAATGATCACTGTTTAGTTAAAGTTACATACTTAAACTAAGCGAGATTTAGTTTATAACAATTTAGTTAATTTGAATTAATATTGTTAAATTAAAAATAAAATAATAAATAAAGCAACTTTGGCTGTGACAGACGAGGAATCGAACCCCGTGTCTTAAGTTATATAGGCATACGCCCGGATAGCGTAGGACACGGGGCTCAATTCCTCGTCTGTCACAGCCAAAGTTGCTTTTTACAAGTGCAATTTATATTATTAAGTTTGTATAGTGACAAAACACTATAAAATCAAAACGGTTTATTCATTCATGTTTTAGATGATGTAATATTTTGTTACAACATATTTTATAATGAGTTATGTAACTGTACTTTAAATGAATTGCTGCCATAAAATGTGATTTTGTCATTTTCACTTAGACCGCTTTCACACTAAGGCGACTTTAGGAGCGCGACGGTTGCGCGACAGCCGCGCTACTAATAACTTCACACATAAATGAAGCCTTCACATAAGAGCGACAGCGCTACTGTCGCGCTGCTGTCGCTGATCGCTCTAATGTAAAGGCGCACTAACTTTTTCAGCCTAGATTTTGATTTCCTACTTTATGACTGAATTACTCTCTTTGTAAGACTTTTGGGTGTAGGTGCTAGTTTCTATTGAAATGTTAAAAAGGTTTCGTCGTCTAGTGTACCTCGATTGAAGTAAACCCAATCGTGTCATTTTGTAAAGTCGTAAAGAGGTGACGGTATCGGGCGTTGACAGACCCAGGTAATTACTGCAGGAATTCTAGATTAATGGTCTGTTCACTCCACTGAATACCTCAAGGTAAATTTTGTAAAACTTTGTTAATAACGTATACTTAACTAACCTAAGCGTTTAAGGTTTATTGTTTAACCTCCATTTTGTTTTATATACTCGTAAGTTTTTCAAACATTTCAAACTTTATTAGAAAATAAAACACGAGTCATTGAATAAAAAGACGGTGCAATCAAACTTAGGTAGGTATTTATTTAGGATATATTTTACTAAACTACTTTTTTGCAAGCACGCAAATAAACATGAAATATAATATGGGAATTAGTGTGTGTCTTGAAAAATCTTCTTGAAATTACCAACACCAAAAATATATATCAGAATAAGATTGAAAATTAAGACGAATATAACCAGAAGTTATACCAAATTACAAACGAATACTTACAATGGAACAACATTAAACAAGCCTCAAAAACCTAAGCCGCAAAAATATACTCGATTTGTTTACTTATGATTTACTTATCCCAACACAAGATTTCTTGGGCAAGAAATGAATATACTGGTACGAAGCGCAGCGACTTCGAATAAAAGATCACGGGAGAGAAAAATATACAGAAGTACAATTTTTTGAACATTCATTAATTTGGGTATTTATAAAAACAGAGTTAATTTTACCATAGAAGGCAGCAATAAAAGAAAGCTAAGGTAATACTCAATTCGCCCCACCGTTCAATTCACACTTCGATAGATGTACCTTAAATTTTACTAACTTAATAATTTCAATTAGTACTTATTTCATTTTAAAGGCAAATTGAAAGAAAAATAATAACGTAAAATGATGTGTTTAACCTTAAATAAAATAAGCTTTACTGACATTATCAATCTTATTATATGAAAATACTCTACTATGAATACGGGAAAGGTTAGCAAGATAAACTCTTATTAATCAACCCAAGTTGAAACAGTCGAAAAGTTAAACAACCGCTTTATATTGCTGTAAAACTGAGCCGCCGGCGATAAAGGGCAGAAGTAATAAAAGAGCATTCATAAATTATCGATATGCTCTAGGACTTATAAAGTTCTAAAATTTTAAAATCGGGGATCTGGTAAAGCGATCGGTTGTTAAGATCAAACTATTAGTGTTTAGCAGCTTCTTTTGGTAGTTATGGAAAGCGACAAGGTAATCATTCAAAATGTGATTAGATTATGTTAATCTTTGGAGTTCATCAAAATTACTTAATTGGTGCATAATCATCATAAATTGCGTTCTTCAATGGCCTGGTCAAGTTTAGACGGTTTATGGTGCAATGTTTAAACATCGCTTTTTTGTGGCTATGTTAACGGCAAAGTCTATCACATGCGCGATAAGAGAAGTTTGCGACCGATGGAGTCACGTTGCTTTGATATTTTCTTCTGTCTCTTGTCGGCAAGTGTCGCGTACTAGGACTTATGACAAAGCTTGTGACCCTCCGCAACACGATTGCGCCACTCTGACCGTGTCTCCACAAGCCTTTCCCAGTTATGGAGGTCAACGTTGAAAGCAGGTTTTTTTAACTTATTGCCACCGAATAATAATATACATTGCCAAACTGCATTGCAGTTTGCTGGCAATCACAGTCTCGCTTACGTATTAAAGGTATATAAATCAGTCAGTCATTTTGGAATAGCTTTGAGATCACAATTAATATATATTTTTTGCCAAATACAATAAAGCACGCTAATGTTGAAATATTTCTTGTTCCAGTGAATTTCACACAATGATCATGATGGTGGTATTTTCAATAGGTACTTATAAAATTGTATACGAATTTATCCCTCTTTAATATAACTCTTATTAACATAGATATATATAGAACATTTTCCGCAGAGTCAGCAACAAGAGCCAGAAAGTAACAGAATAACAATTATTTTAACGTATAATCCGGATTTCAAGTCAAATCGAAAACTACAGGAACGAAAACTTAATCTTATTCAACTCAAGTATTAGTTCGTTAAAAACCTTCCGAACCAAGATTTGCACGTTTTACAAGAAAAACACGTTTTTAAATTAAAATACGCTTTGCGTAACTATGAGTTTCTCCAACCTCGATTCTCATTTAAAGTTTCAATTAAGAGGGCCCTAAGGTTTAGGTTCATAAAGTCTAAAGTATATATTTACTTGTACATTAAGTCAGAGTACAGTGAATTTTAATAATAACAAAGCAACTTTAGTATTTACCTACATCTTACTCAAAAACATTGTACCTCTTATTTGTATATTTGTTTAACCAGTGGTGGATTCCTATGCAATAAGTATTATTATATCTGTATAACCTTTTGGTATTTCGACAATTATTGTACGAAATCTATTTAAATAAATTCAATAGTTTGACGTCATTCAACACAGATTTAGTAGTGAGATCCTTTACGTCACTAAAGTTCAATCTAATTAAGCAATCCTATATAATTTGTCTTCCCCTTGACCGTCGAAACTTCTTCAACGTGTTATCTTATCTCCGCCCTATCGTAATGGGTTTCTTTTATTACGTGAAACGTGATGAGCACAACGTGACTCCGGGAGGAGATATCGCGACACAACACGTGACTCTTTTGAAGGACGCCCCGTTTATCTTTAGCAAGCTCCAAAGATTCAGTGATGTCTAACCTGACTGTATATTTATCCGTCTAGACGTTACACAATACATTTGAGTTAACGCAAAATAGGTTGTTTGTTAGAAAAATAAGTATTAGATTTAATACTAGCGATCCCGGCGAACTTATGAATCTTCTATGTTCTAAGCGGGGCAAAAAAGACAAATCCAATTTATAAAGGAAAGATCATGAAAATCTGATCACTCTAGTCCTCCAGTTGTTAGCGATCTTACTAACGCGATAAATTTTTAGTTTCAAGATGTTCGAATATCCTTTGTTAATAGCAATTGTACCTGTATTTGCGAAAAATACAATCTTTCCAATTTTATAATTAAATACCAATTACAAAGAAAAAATCGTCGGTTAGTTTAGTTTTTTGGACTCAAAATATATTACGTGACACAATAGAAAACCTTTCAGAATCATAAACTATTGCACAGTCATTGAAATCTTGCGAACGCAAAAGTTTCTCATCAAAAGAGCAAATCGAAAGAGCATTAGAAGCAGAGTTATTACCAGCGGTGGACAAGTTCTCAATCCGATTGTGGCAGCTGCCTGAAGCAGGTTTTTTATATCGTTGATAATCACTCGATCTCGCAGGTGCCTCCAGTTTAAAATCCTGTTATGAGGTAACTAGAACAGACTGCTCACACTGTGCAAAATGACGAAATAAATAAGTTTTAGACATTTTTGAAAAAGTAAGGTGGGGTGGTTCAGATTTAAAACTGCCATACAGAAAAGTGTTACTCAATATCAGATTTTTAATAACAAATCAACCTATCAAAATGTTACAATTCTCTTCATATAATGACACAAATAAAGAGCCAAACTAAACTAACATGATTTATAATGTTTTTAACACGCACAGTGTCATATGTTTATATTCTTAAAGATGAAATAAGAAAGCAAAAATGCAATTGGAATTGCGTTTGGTCCGGTTAGCCAGAAGTTGCAGGTTCGTGTCCCGCCCGTGCGCAATTTGTGCTTTCTAATTTCATCTTTAAGAATAAGCTAACATGGTTCAATAAGTGATGATAGAATCAGAATAAATACGTTACTAACATCATGACTATAGTACTTGAATTATATGGAAACATTTTCATGCACTGGAATTGAATGATTAGACACTCCACTTTTTCTTACTAATAGTGATAAATCTAGAAACATGTCTGTTCCCATCGAGCTATGACCGAGTGAGGGATTACCGGATCGCACGACCGGATCCTCTCTGTGGTGAAGTCACTCAAAGAGGGACGCCCAATGATCGAAATTTCACTCCAATCTAATTGTGTCTTTACCAAAAGCAATTTCAATAATTGAAAGATCACGCAAGGAAATTATCAGTTTAAAAGCCACTAAAGTTCGTTTTTCTTAACTTTTCCAATATTTTAAATAATCTCTTCATAGCTTTTATAATAATGTCACTGAATAAATCTAATTTACTCTTTGATTAAAAAGATCTCAGTGTTTAACGATTAATTGCCTATGGACTATTGGACTTTAAATTGTATGCTTATCTTATATTTATATTGATTATTTCGTTAAAAAGGAATGTCAACATTGTTTTAAGTTTTCGACTAGCAAAGAAAAACGGACTTTATCTCGTATATGATGCCACATCTTATGATATCTCGCAATCAGAGCCTGTGTGATAAATCTGTTTTCGTATTATTTTTGTTATAAGATGATGTTTCTGTGCGCTCCTGAATTAAGATATTAACGACAGCATTTTCTAAGTTCATTATACAGTGTGCTGTTTTGGTCAGTGAAATATTTTCTATAAATTATGTGCAAGTTTTATAAATAAAAAACTTTTTACAAAAAAACGAAATTAGTGGGGAGACGCATACCCTCGCGCATATCTACTAAAGACTACGCCGTAGCTAGTAAGCTACGAAGAGGCGACCTGCGGGCCTAAGATGTGCGTGATGATAAATTTCAAACGTCATTTTTACCATATTTAAACAGGTTTTTATCAACTTAAATGTATTCATTTGTTTTGAAAAGCAATTGAAATTGCCTTACAAGTTAAAACAATGTGGGAGAGCATGTCGGTTACGAAATAAAATTATTTTATCAACGCGAATAAACGGTATCAACATGCATGTTAGGCCTACTGGTGTAGGTAGTTTTGACTCTTGATTTTGTGGGTTTGTGCTTTAAAAAAATGTTTTTTTTTTCAGCATGAGCATCGTTTGTACAACCACCCCTTAGTCGCTCAGTCGTCGTTCTGATCAAAACAACACCATGTTTAAACTCCTGGAAAATTTATAAAAGCCACATCTATCTTGAGAAGCAGCAAAGTTTTGTACTAAAACAATCTCAGATCCGATAATTAAGATAAATTGTGGTTTCACTTTGACTTGAAGCCTCCCAAGAATTAATTAGTTCAAGAAATAGTTAAAATTTGTATTAATCTTGGCTGATCGAACCTTGATCTTTACGTTCATGGATTATCGTTGTTAGTGTTATTTTAAAACTTCTAGCGTTTAAGAATTAGGTTGGGGGTGAATAAAAAAATTATACATATTTCTACAATACTTTTGCCTTCCGAGATGAATCGATAAGCAATTTGCGAGGGAAATAATTATATGGACTCCAAGGGGATCGCTTCAGACGGTCCCAGTAGTCGATCCCTACTTGTTTCTGACGCTTTTGTCAAATATCCTATTCATTTTAGGATAATCACCCGATATCAGGATATTCAATTAGATGAGCAATACTAGCCAAGGACTTCAGGAACAAAGAACCCAAAAATAATTTACGTTTCAAATTACCAAAATATTGAACAATAAATTTCTTATTCGCGCGCAAAATAACAAAAATATCAGCTTTCTTTACAAAATTTTTCTTGGCCTTCGTATATTCAAAGTTTATGACAACAACCAAGTTAGTATAGCAAAATTGTTCGGGGTGAAAAACATAGCTATTCCATAAACGAATGCACCAAGTTTTCAACGTAAACATTAATATTATTCTATCAGAACATAATTAATAAACAATAAGGAGAACCTCTAGCTAGACTCATTAGATAATAAATTATGAGTAGCATAAGTGCTAATCTATCTAGCTAATGCGAGTGATATGGACAGTAGTCTCAAGACTTTTAATTTTTTTACTCAGCGGCCGAAGTCTAAAGCACAAAGAATGTCAATTTTGTGACATTTCGCGTAGATAATTTTAATATTCTGATTTTGCTCGTATGCTGCATCAGCCTTTTTATTTACGTACAGTCGACAGCACATCAGGTTACCCACTTTTGTTGCAAACTAGCACTTATTACAACTGCATAAGATACGGCAGTGTTTACCTTGACGTGCTGTTGTCCGTACCTATCTTTAATAAATCGCAAAAAATATTTGTACACGATAAACCAATTTCTCAGCATTTTCAAGCATCACCTGGTTGTTATACAAGGAAACTATCTCGAGATGTCCTGCCTGCCCAGTTTCATATGTTGTCTGTTTTGTAGTTCATGTAGGTAATTATGAAGGAATCAAATGGCGAGGCATGAGACTCCGTTGTAGATTTAAGCGGATATAAGCTGATTGTTAGCGTTCTAAGAATGATCTAGAGAGAAACAGGCGCCAAGACGGATGTTAGCTTGTAAATAAAATTGTAGGTACGACGAGTAACTAGTCTGTGTACTAAAATAATATTCATATGTTGTACAATATCACTAACTTACTTGTGTACTTGCCGCAGTCACAATAACAGGTATCAAGGCGTTGATGTATTTGTCTTATTTTTATTTCAATTTAAAAAACAAATCCACGACCTGTCTTGTGGCTGCCAATAGTAGTACAAATCACAGTATAGTATAGTTTAGAATGACAAAGGCAGATTTTCAGCGAAAATGAAAGGTTATTATGTAATTTGTAATGTCAATAGTTATGTCTTGATGTTCGGAAAACTTCTATCGATAAAGCTACGATAAATAGTGTAACAAGATTGAATAAAACTTTTGCTTTTACCAAATATTTAAGTAATTAGTATTAATAAATTAATATTTAAATAACAGTTTTTATGTATCAATATTCCTAACCTCTGATTTTTGTGTTCATTTCTTCTTCTACGGAATGCTTTAATCTCAAGAGGTCTACGTAATAAAAAACTGATATAATAGTATTTTGATAGATTCGCAATAAAAACATTTATATAAATTCTGAAGTGAAAAGTATAGTTAGCGTAGCTTGGTAAAACTTTAAAAATCAAATAATTTTTTTTGACGTACAAATTTAAAGCGATCTTGTAAATTGCCTAATGTATTTTTAGTAACATAAGTATTTATTGCTGTTATAATATCGGTAGTCGTGACGTCAGAACTTAGTCAAGCACTGGTGGAAACTATGTGATTCTTATTTTACTAAAAATATATGTTAATTATAGTCAAAGCTACAAAATATGCCAAAAACATCAAAGGAAATTCGATAACGCTGTTAGGAAATGTAAGTTTTTAGACGATTTGGCTCACAAATTGTACCATAGAAGTCATTGATAAAATATGAAGCTCAATAGTTAAGGATGCATATTCAAGGTAAAATGTATGTTTTTACAATGATTATTTAGCACGGTGCACTTCACAATCACTTTTTGCACTAGCTATTTTATCGGAAAGTCGTCTGATAAACTTTAAAATTCGTAGATTCATTTATCAATAATCCTGGCGACTGTAATTTGGCGTTTCCACAAATTCCTTTACCTTTTTTACTGCTTACATAAATGGTCTAACTTTCAAACTGTCTCTCGCTGTCAAATCCTTTAGAATTCCACAACCTAGCTCGCACTTTCTAAACCGAAGCTTTTTTCTTTCTGTATTATACCTATGTATAATCATGACACACTTTCTCTTTTATTGCCTCTTTTAAAATTTAATCTTTTGTACTAGGTTTTAGTTTACTCGAAACTCTGACCCAAAAAATTAATGAAGTTTCCTAACATCATTGATTTTTTGGGTTATCAATTAGTGTTATTTATACTAATCCACATAATAACTGCATGTTTCCCAAATAATAAAAAAATGTATGTTGAAGTAAAAAAGAAATTAAAAACGGGAACTCACAATATAATGGGCAATTGAAATCATGTATCGATTCAATAATGTTTTCTTTCAACAATGTAAGAAATTGTGTGAAACATGATCACGAAATTGGAACTTATTTGCTAAAGTAAGGATTACCGTAACTCCCACAGAATTAACTGTAATTTGTGTTTCAAGAATTTATCTGCAGCTATTCAGGTCCCCAGTTTAGAATTATGCACGTACCACCTACTTTCGACCTACACAAATTATAATAATTCATATTAAAATTGTGTTACAAAAGAATCTAAAATTACAAAGTGTAGAATGTCAGACTTCATTAGTCTTATAAACGTACGCTCTTTAATTCTATATATTGTAAGCTTTTAAACATTATTCGTATCGTAGCCAAAATTATTAATATCTAGCTAATGCTTGTGGCAATTTGCCTAATTAATCAATTAACAAAAGAGATACCAACGGTTTTTGTTAATGACTTTTACTTAGAAGCATTTAATGCTTCTATTACCAGAATGATGACCTAGATAAGAGGTAAGTCAATCCTAAACATGCCATAGGCTTAGTAAGGCGATCCAAAACATTTTTTAGAATACAATCCTTACTACAAAATGCTTCGGATCCGCAATCGATTATCGTTTTTCGGAAAAGGCTTGCAGACACTGAGAAGTTTCTCGTTATTATTTTGCTACTTATAATAAATTTATAAACCAACAAAAAAGGCATTCTACGCTTAATCTGACTTATTCAATTTTTTATTCTAGGACAAAGGTTCAATTTACTCTTAAATACCATTCAAAATGATTGGCTCTCTTGACTCTTGGACGCAGTGAGGTGCGGCAGGTGAGAGCTAATGGCATTCATGTTCAATTGTCACTGGCATTTCAATTAAGAGGTGTCGATCCTCAAATTCGCGAACGCCCACAGAATATACACATAATCACAACGTAATTGAGTAAAGGTACAGAAGACTCAGTCCAGTAAACTGATCAGACAGGTGAAAAAACTTTAGAGCATTTAAAAAAATCTATGGGAATAAAGTGTTACTCTTTGACCATATGAGTTCGTTGTTAATAAGTGTAGCATTTGATTACAAAACTTGTTAAATTAAACAGATTCTTTTTTAACAAAAAGTCCGAACTGCGATGTGTCCTCACTGACTTTTATTTTTGAACTGACTGTCATTTACAAACACTATTTATTAAAAGCAAATTTGCAAATGCAAAATACTATTTTTTGACTAGCATACGTTGTTGGACCCTTTCTTACACCCATCTCAGTTCCTTTATATTAGGTCATCTATAACGTGACATTATCCCGAAACCGAATTTCTATAATCGAAATGACTTCACGACGCGGCCACTCGGGGCCCAAGAGCACTCGTCCCGAAGTTACGGTGACTGTTGACGTAAAGGTATGCAGATGAAGAAATTATTCAAGCTATTTCATATAGGAGGTGTTAGAAAAAAAAATGTGGACAAATAAAACATTTTTGAGCATAACTAAGTAGTCTCAACTTTAGTAAATCCTTTACATTACCTCCTGGTCCTTACTTACAAGTCTGAAATATTTGTTCAACTCCATACAAAAAGCAAACATGGCTTTCGGTTATAGATAGGTAAGATAGTTAAAATTATTTATAACTTTTTTTCTTAACAATGATGGTATGTGTTTGATTTCTGTACTTTATTTTTATTAGAACATTTATATTAAATTTAATAATTAAATTATATTACTCGTATAGAGCTGAAGAGTTCGTTTGTTTAAACGCGCTAATCTCAGGGCTGGACCAATTATCACCGCCGTTTACATAATAACAAAATAAATAAATAAATATTGGACAACAATCACATACATTGCTCTGATCCCAAAGTAAGTAGCCAATGCACTTGTGTTATAGAAATCAGTCACAACGGTGGTACCACAACACCCAGACCCGAGACAATATAGAATGGATCGATTTCTACATTGACCCGACCGGGAATCGAACCCGGATCCTCACGAGATGGCGACCCTTCAAACCAGCGTGTTAGCCACTCGACTACGGAGGTCGTCAAATGACCGCTAGTATTAAATAATATATCGGCACAAAAATATTCAAAACAACGACTATTTATTTCTTTTGATCTTCGCGGCCTGATTTTCTTTATCGAAAATAAGTACGTGCCTAACATACTTATTTTTGGGACCGTCACCAGCCTGAAGTATTTCCAGGAATCTTGCTAAATGCTTTATTTGTTTAATTAATTTTTCATGTTTTGAACATCAAAAGAGCACTGTTTCTCGTAGGCGGAATGTAACAAATATTTAAATTGTTTAGCATCTTAGCAGGAACCGTGATGCTTGAGGAATTTTGAGGCAGAATTTGGTGTAACTTTGCATAAATTCTTCGCAAGTAAAACATATTTTTGGCATCATGATTCATTTATGAGTGAACAAGAAACTTTGCTTAGATAACTTTGTGGAAAAATAACGTAAAATGTACCCCCTTCAGAACGGCTTATGATGTATTCAAACAGTAAAAGAGAATAGGAGCTTTAGATATTGATTCAGACGAATTTTTGATTCCTGAGTTCATAAGTGGCGTGTCCTTTTCCTAAATTTGTTTTTTTAGATGTGCCTTTTGCTGAAACATGTTTACTTTAAATAATATGTTTACTAAAAAAAAAGAAATTATACTCATTCATATATTAATATTTCAGTCAGTACCTTAATTTTAGGACTTATTTCATTTAAGGTGACTTTCATTAATGAAGCCAAGCTGTTTTACATATATCTGTCACCGTGATATTGTGAAAACCGTGTGATTACAATCTTACGGTTTACAATTATACTGTAATCTGTAGATTTCTTGCTAAAAGTCACAGTTTGTATGTCCTTCTTTTAAGCCCTGCTATTGAGACATTTGGTATATACGGTCCCAGCGAATTTCGTTACGTCCCGGCCCCGTACCATCCAGGCCCTGTTGTACCTATAGTTATTATCCTAACTAAGGCCAAGACTAATTCTAAAAAGTCCACTTTCTCTCCAGTTATAAGTGATGTAACTTATACTTATTTATCTTATGTACTTTCTAGATGTGTCCAGTAATATAAGCAGGTCAGTTAATATAACTAATGTGCTTCTAATAACATCTATTTAACCACTACCTACACCTAGTAGTATGTTCCTTCGTAGCCCCAACACTATCAATGAACTCAACACCACGGTGTAAAAAATACAAACACGGTCGTTAGTCATCATAACCCCATTAGGTACCTGCGAATGCTAAGCGCTCTGCAGCGGCGCGGCGGCGGCAGTAATCAAAGAATGCCGCACTCATTACTGCATTTTTCGCAACTACCCCCCGCAAGAACGGCTCAAATATACCAAGCAAGAAAAATAATGAGCGTGCAAACGTTTCATTTTGAGGGAAATGCGGTAAATAGACTCAGGGTAAAGAAAATAACGGAATGTTTTTGGGTAAGGAAAATACCCCTTTAATTTTGCAAGGAAGCCTTGAGGCCGACTTTTTTTGATAGTATTAATGGAAGAAATAAAAACTATTACTATTTATATTTTGCTATGCCAGTCACATAGTCTATCACAATACATTTATCTGTCTACTTAAGCTTTAGTGTAAAATAAAATAATTAATTGTCACCTCCAATTCAGGTCATAGTCGTGACCTCTTTTTTTAAAATATTTGTACAGCTACAAGTATTTAAAAAAAGTTAAACGTACATTTTAAGTCTTGAAACCTCATAAGTAAAGAAATCAGGCACCCAAACATATTAGACACACCATCAACAAACCCAAATTGGAAACGAACAACACGAACAAAAGAGATGAAATAAAATTAATCCGCGTCGTGTTGGCACCATTGTTCTTAATCTAGAACTTTTATTGCCAGAACGATGATGCCTGTAATTGAAACAATCTTCCTTGGACGCAGTTTAGGAGAAAAATAAAGGTAACAACACAAGGGTGCGAGAAATTATGGGGATACCGCGAGTGGTTTGCAGAAGGGTTCTTATTAGGACGTTTTATAAATTGAAATTTGACTCATAATATTATTCCTGGGTTAGCAGAAAATTACAATTGGTGTACTGACAACTGATACAGCTAATACACACGAATTGCAGTTAATCAATTATTTTAAGTGTGTGTGTTCTATATTGGAAATCCTTCGACCAAAGACGCAGTGTAGGCCGTTCACTGACAAGATGAACAGACGACCTTGAAAAGATCGCAGGAACAAACTGGATGCTGACCGCTTGTGATCGGTCGCTGTGGATAACCGTGGGAGTTCCATGTTCAGCAGTAGACGTCCTTTGGCTGATAATGATGAGGAAGATGATGTCTTGTGGCATGGGTTAAGGTTAAAGCACATATAACCACCCATTACGGAAATATAAATATAAAGAAATATTCTTCGAATAAAATACATTTTGTCTAATTTGAAAACGTCACTAATTGTCAGTAATCATACGTAGCTGTTATTTTTAAAATATGTCGCCTTATAATTTATCAATGTGATAAGTTTTATCTGACCATTGAAAAATCGGCCCTAAGTACAGCAAACAACCGTCTAGGCCTCTCACCGAGTTCCTAAAACTAGCCCCATTTTAAAGCTTATTGTAATTTTTAGTACGAATTTAACGTCAAAACAGACAAATTATATTTTTTTCATGGTAAGGTGTTACGTGCCCTTTTTTATCACTTGCATGAAAATATATTCGTTCGACAACGAATTAAAAATCTATGGAAATCACGCAAAATATAGTTGTAAGTACTCACGAAATTTTAAATCGCTCCCGTGTGGAATCATACCTATTTACATTCGAAAAGTGAGTGATTGAAAAATAAAGCCCAATACTCATTTTAATAATAGAAAAAAAACTGTATTTTTTTACAGGTAAATAGCCTGTAGAAAAAGGTTCCTAACATTAGGCAAAAAATGAACATACGTTCCTGTCGCTTGCGGGCAGTATTCCGTACGGGCCATTAGATTCCTCGAGCTCATAATGTCGCCTCGCGTCGACGCGTACGGCCACAGCACGGGGAAATAAACCAGGCTGCTAGCCAACATCGTTTATTATAATTCGTTTTTTGATTACTATTATTTTTTAAATGGAAAAAAACCCAAAAAAAACCATTTTTTTATGCGGTACAGCGATCGAGTCAAAACTACCAACACCAGGTAGCCTTATCGTAGCCTTCTAGCTACGGCGTAGTATTTCGTAGATAAGCGCTAACTACGCGCTAGGGTGTGAGTTTTCCCATTCGTTTTGTATTTTTTTTTTTAATGTTGTGAAGAGGTTTTCGTATATAAAACTTGCTCAGAATTTAAAGGAAACATTTTTTTAGAATAAGCATAACTCATATTATCATTCCTGAGTTGGATGTCACTGACCAAAACAACACCCTGTATGTGTAAGAGGGCAAAAAAGTTATGCTGGTGTCATATTTTTTATAAAAAAAATCTAACAATGCATTTAAATATTGAATGAGCACTGCTATTTATTATAAAATCCGCAGCTGAAGCTGTGCTAATGATCTGTAACATTAGTTGTTTTGTACCTAGCATGTGCATAAGTCTCACACAAATAATAAAATTATAATAAATATAAATAAAATAAATTGAAATTTGTAATGAATAATAAGCTTGATTTAGGAATGAAAAAAGGTCCACTATAAAACGAACACAAGAATAATATGCAATTTTCCTTACTTTAAATCATTGCTCGTTATATTACGGTAGCGCAATTACTCATTATATTGGTTGGTTATTTGGCCCAGTTGTTGCCAACTCGACCAAGTATTATCTATCGTGGCAGCACTTATGTTCGAAGTTCACTGCTTAGTCCCGTTGAGTCTATGAATTGCCAGATTCTTTGGAGCGTGATATCTGCTATCTCATCTGGGTGCACGATGTGTCGCCTGAGATGGATACTTCTTTTGCTCATAAGCGGATCGCGTGAGCAGAGGATATGTATGGCCGTTTCATCTTCTATATTGCAGAATCTGCACAGAGTGTCTTCGGTCATGCAATTATTCATAATATTTTTTTTACTTTTTGTCACACTAAAATTATGAAGAACAGGTGCGTAGAATGTGTGAACGTGTTCTCGGCTATGAGCTGGCATAATGGGTAAATCAAAAATAACGTTGATTATTACGGAAGCCACAAATGTGACATCTGATTCTGAGATAAATATGAGATAATCCGACTGGGCTGGTTAAACTACCATTACCTTATGCCATTTGTCCCATTACGCGCGTACATTTGTCGCGGCACGCTTTGCGGAGCAATGAGGTCTGCGTGTTTGTTTTGAGGGATGACTGCGTGGAACTGAACGCTTTCGGCTTTGAGCCGGCACAATGGGAGCGGAGGTACGATTATCGTTACGGAAGCTACAATGTATTGTGTAATGTTTGGTTTTCGCATTATAAAGCATGAATAACGAATAAGATAATTCCGTTACGAAAATATACGTATATCTTTTTGTCAATGTTGGCCACTGATATATATAACATCAAAAATCTGATCAAATTAAAACCCGGTTTCCTACTTTACTGCTTTGCTTATATTTATTAAATTTTATATGCCTACTTGTCGAGCTTTATACAACGTTCGTGGTTACGGATAGACTAAAAGGTTATTTAGTCATTTACAGTTTTGAAAAAAAATAACTGCCATCAGTCCTTAATATAAATAAATTAACATTCTTTTCCACACAGTAGGAGCTAACTGTGTTTTGTGATCTTACAACGAGTGGTCTGGCTTGGGTCTTCGAAAAATACAGATCGTTAATTGTGTTTTAATTGCATATAATGGAATTATTAATTACTGTCAAATAACAAATTACATTACACTTATAGAAATAAATTACATTACCATAAGAAATACCAAAATAAAGGAATTTATAGAAAACAATAACCAAGCCCCAAGTGTGCCAAAAAGATCCCGGCTCAGTATAAGTCATGATAGCAGATGGTAAGCATGCCACGACACTGATTTTTAGCGGGAACCCTTGCTAGGCGCTAGGAGTAAAGATACACTTAAAAAAACAAAAATAAAACGATTACATTATTATCAATTTATGGGAAAACAAAAACAAACACAGACTCAAATGAAATGACTTCATCCATGAGTAGTATTCGCGTAAATTTCAGAAATAAGTATCAAAAATCTGATTCTTGACTTTAGTTAATAATATTTGAAGATGATATTATGATCTACATAAATGTTTTTATTTTAAACGGTGAAATCAATATCCAATAAATACAAACAAATCTGCGGAAAAAGCCGACGGCTCTCAAGCAGACGTCACAGACAGCCTCCACTAATAAATAGCTTATCATTATTATTATTTATTTATTAAGTACACAAACAGAATACAGTCTTAACTTGCTTATAACTAAAAGATCCAAATTACAGACGAAACTGTAGTCCAACAACAGTGTACATAACATGATTTTACAATTCGCAGCGTAGTGTGAAATTTAAAGATTAGAAGACAAAACGAAATAATATTAGAAACAAAACCATAAGAAGAGAATAATTTAACAAATCAACAGTTATTCAGTTATTAAGAGATCGTGAAACCTCATGCTCCACAAAACTAAGCGGGGGTGGTATTCTTATAGCTTTTTTTATCATAAACATCGTTAAGTAATTCGCTTACGTAACGCCTACTGTCCTACAAAATAGCAAAACGTCAGCGAGACGAGGGAACAATCGCTTGCATTTGTAGCGCAATATCCTACTACGAGAGCACTCGACTACGAGCTACGATGCTACGAGCTACGGCTTCGTAGTAGACAGGTGCTTCAAGAGTGCTTAAATATTTGGACTTAGGTTTTGCCTTGAAAAATACGAAAAATATCCAGAAAACCGCATTTTTTTACGTTCGCTAATAAAAAAAAACGTGCACACTCGGGCCCGAGTGGTCGGCACACAGCGTGCTGGTGGCGGGGGTTAACTGCTATTTCAAGTTTAGCATGAAATTATTTTATGCTTGTATGCATTTTAATTTTATATGACCGGTTGAGTATATGCTATGAAAAGTAGTAATGTAGTTGAGTTGTCCCTATAAAAAAAGCATGTTAGAGTGGAAAATTTTTTTTAGTCAAACCTATACGTGTGGTATGGATGGTGTCTATGGATAGGTCTTTTAAAATGACACCGAGGTTTCTAAAACCATTTTCTTTTTAAGTCTAACGTTTCATAGCTAGACGCTCCCAAAGTGGTAAAATGGGCGTCCCCGTCCCCCCCCCCCCCCCCCATCTAACTTCTAAACCAAGCTAGTGTAAATTTTGACAAAAATATATAATGTAAATCTTAACAAATACTTTCAACGAAAATTAGTTCGGATGGGATCGAACGAGAGGTTTTTGAGATAAAGCACATTTTCAACAACCGCAAACATAACTTCGTACTTTATACAATCACTATGAAAAACAAAGTTATATAAGTGATGTTTTACTAAGTGGAAGTAAGTGGATTCCCTAATTCAGTAAAAGTTGGCACGGAACCCTCAGTGCGCGAGTCTGACTCGCACTTAGCCGGTTTTTTGTTTTAGAACGGTTTACGGATAGTACAATAAAACGACAGTCTGTCATGACCAGAGCTCTACGTAAATAACAGATAAAACAGCCTTTAGCCTCCCAAACGAAACGAGGCCTACGTTCCACAACCCGTCCCTAACCAAATTACGGCTAGGAATCCGAGATATCGAAATTTGATCCCACGGATCTGATATCGGGCATAACTAAAGCCTCCGATACGAACCTGCCGCGGCGCTCGCCAAATGGCTGGTCGGCGCAAACACGGATTTGCGTCACCCGCCGGCGCGCTTCAATTTGCATTGGTTTTAAAGCAAACAGAGACAGAACAGTTGAATTCAACATGGATTATTATATAGTACGTATTTTATGTGAGTGTGTTTGTAGTTATTTACTTTGGAAACCATACACACACACATTAGACGTTTCAATAAAAAAAGTTTTGCGAGTGTAAAAAGGAGCCGGTTTATGATTTGCTTAAATTAAAGTTTTATAATAAGAATTGTCTAGTTAGCTAGCACTTTGAATCTGATCTCAAAGTGCATTTTAGCACTTTGGATCACAACTTAGAGGTTTGACTTTATCGGACGCTAGGCTTAAATCGTATAAATATCACAATTTAATTTTATACAATACTGAAGAAACTGCATAATCCTGCTTTAAAGAAAACTCTTTGCTTAATTTATATTGGCGTTGATTACTTAAAATTTAGCGTAACCGCTCCAAAAATAAAGCAGTGTGTCTCCACAGCTGTAACTCGACTTGATCGTCATAGATACGCACCCAAATTGGCTATTGAGCAGACATTCGTCCACCTACCTACACTTCGGATCTGTCACGAGCTCTTCCTCTTTGCGTTATTCAATATACGAGTAGCAGCGTAATTGTAAAAAAAATATTTATGTAACTGACAAACAGGTCCATACTTATAAATAAGCAATATGCACAGTGATGCAAGCTTGAGTGATGTCGTAATAAAATTGACCCAAAAATAAACATTTTTGTCTTCAGCTACAACACTCTGGAGCACTTTTGAGTTATGGGGAAAAAAGGTAGAGAAAAAAATTCAAAAAGCTGGGTTAATATAAAGTGCGCTTGTATAAAGCCGAGGAATCGAACCCCGTGTCTTGGCGTATGCCTATACTACTCGGCCACTGTCTTATTAGCAAGCTGTTGAATTTTGCAAGCGCTTATTTTAACACGTAGGCTGCGTGACATCATCAATGTTGCGAGATTGATGTCACAATATTCGAAGGAAATATTTTTACAAATATTTAAGAATTGGTTAAGATGAAGAAAGCCAATTTATAAATATATTTTTGTTTTTATTGTGTTTTGCCACTATACGTGTAAGTGATGTTGTCAAATATAAATTGCACTTGTTATAAGCAACTTTGGCTATGACAGACGCGGAATCGAACCCCGTGTTGTTTTTTGTCTTTTTTATTTGAAATGGGTTCGCTCTAGTCTCCAGGCTAGACCAGACGTGGCATAGACAGAGACTACGATGGAGCGAGCTCACCCAGAAGTAGCCTGTTCACTCTGGCTTTGAAAATTTCAGAGTTATAATTCATTGGAAACACTGATGCGGGGAGAGAGTTCCACTTTTTTGCTGTGCGCAATATAAAAGCTGTCGGAAAATGTTTAGTTCTAATTAATGGAATGTCAAGTAGGTAAGGGTAATAGCCCGCGGTGCGTCTAGATGAGAAGGGAGCTGGTGGAATGAGCTTATGGATTTCTTGCTTAAAATCAGCCTTTGGAGGGTTAGAGTCATAAAGAGTACTTACGTTCTAATGTCTATAAATCTTGAACTCGGTAAGTACGAGTACTAATGAACAACAGTAACTGGAGAGTAGATTGCAATATCCGGTCATTCGGCGCGTGAAAGCCTTTGCCGCTCATTTCCGGTGGCGCTAATGGCGTTGCTTAGAACACTAGGCTAGGTCTAGCGTTGGACAATGCGCAAGAAACGTTATGTTAGTACGATATAATTATTTATTTATTTAAAGCACTTAATGCACTAACAAAAGGAATATATGGCGGTCTTAATACTAAAAGTATTCTTTACTCGTCAACCATAGGTTTATACAGAAAAATGCTGGCAAACGTATATGACAGGGAATTATATGGATAACTATAGCAATGGAAATATTAAGGAACGAGAACACCTGCCGACAAACTGCGTGCGCAGTTTGGCAGATTTTATATGCTGATATCCTGTTGTTTTATTGAATAAATATTTAAAAAAAAAGTATTTAAGTGTGATAAGAAATGAGACTTTGGGCTGATTCTAGGTCTTACTGTTGCTACAAAATATTGATTGGTCTTTATTTATTGTTTGAAACTAAATAATAGTAATAATAGGTAGCATCTGACTGTCTTACCTAAACATCAATCGTTCCAGGACAACCTTATTTTATAAAAAACACGACTCTAGAATATGCCTTTTTACACTTTTTTCAAGATGAGGGTGTCTTTATATAAATAAAGTTTGTAATCTAAAAGAAATATATACGGGCAATATACCTTGTGTTAATTTTACACTTTCTTGATTTCAAAATTTTGATTTCTTGGTCCCATAGTAAAAGTTGTTCAAAACCGTGAGTAGAGCACTCTGAAAGTTTGATCAAGTGTAAAATTAACACATTGTATAGTGTACCACTCTACAAAACTTGTAAACCACTGTTCAAGGAACTTCATATTATATTAACTGATCCTTACCGGTACATTTGTGTAGTGTGTATGTTTGTTTGTAAATTATAACCCAGGTCTCTTTCATGGAGCCGTCGGTATTCAAAATCGTAATACTGGAAATCCCAAAAGACTTGTACTAAATTCTGCACTCAAAACAGTACTGTAAAAAAAAATATGTCTAAATATGTAAATATAATATAAAATAGGATACCAAAACACATAAAAATATTGCGTCCATTCTTGACAACATTGTATATTTGGTTAATCAATAAGAATTATTACAGTCTTAAGGAGTTTTAAGGATAATATACATATAAATTGTAAAATTTATGTTTCTTATTAATTTTATAATAGATCTTCACATAATATATTTGTGGCGAAATATGCTGGACCTTTATTTAATAGTAATTGTGACCTTATTGTACTATTTTTCAATTAATGTAAATACATTTATCTTGCATTAAAGATAAGCATCTTGCATTCTTCGTATGAGTTTATATTTTATGTTAAAAGGATGGCCTTTCCTAACATCCTCACTTTGAAACAAGCCTTCACCGTTTTATCCAGACGCCATTGGTATTTATTTCCCAGCTTTGATCATTCGATTCGCGATCCGATAACTCTGGGTGCGACCTACAGTTTCACTCACAAAGGTTCTTTTTATTTGATATCGAGAGCTTTGCGATAAAAAGGGCGAATTGTGTTTGTTACCTTCAGAAATAGAAACTGAGGCAAGAGCGATAAATTTGTGTACAGTCACGAGCAATGCAGTACAATCAGGGCTTAAAACACTTGTAACAAGATTCTTAATCGAACGTGCATGTTTGTGTAGTAATGCTCAGGACAGTACATGTACGTGTTAGATCCTTAACACACTGGGACTTTTAGCAACGATGCTAACGCGTGTTAGCAGCGCGACTGCATTGCTGCTAAAAGTCGCAGTGTGTAAAGGGTACCTTACAAAAGACTATAGAGGTACCGTCAAGTATCTGATGTAACTTCATGTACACTTTCTTAACTTATTTTAAAAAAAAACACACAATCAAATACATTGCTATGATCCCAAAGTAAGTAGCCAATGCACTTGTGTTATGGAAATCAGACACAACGGTGGTACCAAAACACGAAGGTCCGAGACAATATGGAATAGTACAGGCTAACTTTACTTTTACTTTTTACATTGACCCGACCGGAAATCGAACCCAATACCTCAGAGCGGCGACGCACAGTGGATCGTCGCCATACTAGCAAAGGGACATAGGCAACTTAAATATACATGTGTCAGTTTTTGACGAACAAGTCATTCCATCGAATACGCCTAATTATAAGCTGTAAAAAACTTATGAAGCATTTTCTTATTGGAACCTTATATTGCGAGTTGTGGCACCAAACGTGATTTCTTAGTATGGGAAATGACATAAAAAATAGTGTATCTTTGGATTTTCTTCGTGTTTCGACTTGTTTTTTTTATATGATATTAAAATATATATTTGCTACATTTTCTCCAAACAAACATGGTGCGCCACACGCACCCCTTGCGAGGTACATGCGTTGGCCTATTTTTTCCTTCTTATGGACAAATTGATTCATAAGTTATTATTTTGACATATTTTAACTCCGAATTTCACTTCAATGGTGACTTACTAATAAATGGTCAGGCCATAGATCATCGGTGCACTGATAACAGATTCCCAGTTTTTTATTTTTATTGTACCCAATCTCTGGAAAAGATTGCTTTTATTAACGATTCGTAATATACATTTGAAGCGACATCTATAAGCAACCACTGTCACTACATTTCAACGCAACACGCTGACTCGGCTCGACGCGACTAGATGGCGCTATAGTCGATGTATGGGAACTGAACCGCGATATTAGAGATTTAGAGCGGACTAACTACATATGTATAAACCAAGACGGTGATCATCGGACCTTGGTTCCCGGCCATAACACCCGGTTGGTAGAAATCGCTTCCCTTTGCCTTTCTAAAACAGTTGCGCCAAATATTAGCCGTTAAGCTAATTAGCTAAGTTTTCGTTACACACGTTGCTTTGTTTCTTTAATGACTTAGCTTTTACTTTAAAAAAAAGGCTTATTTGATAAAGTACGTAAATATGTTGTATTGTAATGGTTTAAAGAAAAATACATTATGCTTTTGCTAAAACATGTCACTGTAATGAAATAAATTAAAATCCTTAAAAGATATCATAAAAACTAACTATATACTTAACTTGCTATAAACTAATCATACACAAATGGCAATTAACATAAATCAATTAAACAGTTTTAAAACACAATACAACAAAATAACAAAAAGCAGCTATATAATAAATAAATTAATCGATCAGATCAACTAAAAAAAAAACAATTCTTAATCACAGAAAATATCATCTTCATATTCTATTTCAGACTCTTCGGAATCACTATCAGGAATTAAATTTGTAATATTACAAAATTCTACCAGGTTTTCTTCCAAAACTAACATTTCATAAACTTCTTAGAACATTTTTTCTTTTCTTTTTGATCGAGTTTTGGTATTATGGTTGTCAGAACAGGATCTGAAGTAAGTAAAAGGTTATGTAGTACATCTTCGTTACAAGAAACACTGCTGTTTTTTCCACCTACCATTGTAGTGAAATTCGGAGTTAAAATATGTCGAAATAATAACTTATCAATCAATTTGTCCATAAGAAGGAAAAAATAGGCCAACGCATGACCTCGCAAGGGGTGCGTGTGCTGCTGTTTTTTCCATCTACCATTGAAGTGAAATTCGGAGTTAAAATATGGCGAAATAATAACTTATGAATCAATTTGTCCATAAGAAGGAAAAAATAGGCCAACGCATGTACCTTGCAAGGGGTGCGTGTGGCGCACCATGTTTGTTTGGAGAAAATGTAGCAAATATATATTTTAATACCATATAAAAAAAACAAGTCGAAACACGAAGAAAATTCAAAGACACACTATTTTTTATGTCATTTCCCATACTAAGAAATCACGTTTGGTGCCATAACTCTCAATATAAGATTCAAATAAGAAAATACTTCATAAGTTTTTTACAGCTTATAATTAGGCGTATACGATGGAATGACTTGTTCGTCAAAAACTGACACATGTATATTTAAGTTGCCTATGTCCCTTTGCTAGTATGGCGTCGATCCACTGTGCGACGCCTTGAAACCCAGCGTGCTAAGCCACTACACCACGGAGGTCATCGAAGAAGAAGACAAAGAGGTATAATTCAATGCTAGTTACTTTGTACTGTTGAAATACTTCAAACTTCACTAGTGATTTTAAATAAGTAGTGTGACCTTCAGCAGTCTTTTTTTTAATATAAAAGATGAGTGATCGTATAATCGTATTAAGGAATTCTACAGTTCAGACAACCAGCCCTAATTGAATACAATTTTTCCCATCCGAAACGAAAAATGTACGAAAAGCGCTCTACCTGATCTCCGATGTCAGCGCCATAGAATATACGACTTCGGATATCCGAAGATTTTCTAGCACCTTTCCAAAGAGTCCTACTGTGCTATATATTTCGACAAACTCCGTCACACTTATTCACCCTGTGTTAATTGGCCTGGCTGGCTGGCTGGTTTAACCATTGATAAATAAGCAGTAACTAACGAATAATTCAAACGTCATTCCATGGAACGTTATTTTGAGTTCAGATCGTATTTTAGGGAAATAGAGTGGACCCGAAATTTTGGTAACGTGCGTGTTAGGCTGAGTTCGGTCTGATGAGCTTAAAGATGCCCTTACTTTCATCTGTTATACTGGGATAAGCGAAAAGGACGGCTGAATTCAAACAGTCAAATTATAACGCTTGTTTGTTGGATAAGTCGAAAATAACATAATTGAACTATTAAACCTTATAGTTTTTACCATATTCTTGGAGTTATTGTTTTATTTGCATACAAAACTATTGGCGTATACTCTGATCAAATGTAAAACAGGGTTTCAATTTATCTTTTTTGACTTATAAAGATTTTTATACAGTTTATTTTCTTACTTACTACAAGTATTGTCACCTTTCAATTCCGTGCGGTGTTCCCGCTTTTTCCGCATTCAAAAGTCTATGACTCCTCTGAGTATTTACGGGGCGAGTACATTTCAGGGGCGGCCGGAGGTTTATGTAGTCTTTTATGGGGTAGATGCAATTCCCAATCGAGAGGAGGAAAATGTAGCAACCCGGTGTAGAATTTCCAATAACATCGGAAAAAATCATGATGATGCTTTTAAATAAACGATTGCTTTGGGATTGAAAAAATGAGGGGTTGGTTTTAAAATATAGCTCTTTGTTTTTGTACATTTTAGAAATCAGATAGATTTTTAAAGTATTGACACGGTCAAACATATTTATATTTTATAGTCAACTTATTTGCTATGAATGAATATATTTTACTAATACAGACTTGTATCACGCAAGCGTAATTTCGTTAGTAAGTAATGACATAAACGTACCACTGAAATATCATAATCGTCTTAGTAATAAGAATATGTTTCTGTTCACGTTGTATAGCGCTCAATTGTAACCTAATGAATATTACATTGGGCCACATATTAACCCTCCACCGCAAGACGCGAATAATTCGGGGCAATCCTATTACGGCTAATTTGATGTGCCATATTTGTTCCTTTAAGGGCCTCACGTCCCAATTGTGTGGTATTTCCTACCTACCTATACTCGAGCAAATATCGATCAACACCAAAATTAACTAATAGGTACATATTATAAAACAAAAAACATTTATCACATGAAACATTTTCAACGTTATCTTATTAGCTAAGCTCTATTTTCAAAGAAACCAAAGGAATAAAAATAATACCATCAGTCACAGAAAAAAAGGTTTTTTTTATAAATAATTAATAGGAACCACAATGGTATCAATTTGTAATAACATTTGAAACATTTCATTTTACAAGCAAACATACGTAGCACCCTTAACAAGTCACTGTGTTCGCCAAAGCTAGGATTTTGTATTGTAGACGTAGTTCCGCGGGTCGAAGTTTACCTTAGTGGAGGTAAACTTTATTAATTTTAGCCATGTTTGCTTTACTAAAAATATTTCTTACTTGTAATAAAATTGGTGCCTTCGCATTCCTTAATTAGAGCTTTCCAAATATTAAGCATCGGTTTTATTTCACTAGGGAAATAAACACAAAATCATAGTTCTTTGAATAAACTTATTAAGCTATTACATTATCAAATATTTTTTTGTAGGCAGAGCTACAATACAGTTATTACAGCATTTGAATAGCTTCAATAGAGTCATTGTGTAAAAAATACTTTATCGACCTCCAAGGCTTAGCAACTAAACATTAGTAGCTAGTATTACGTCAATGTCTCCGTGTCGAGAATAATTTTCAAATTACTTCGATTACAGGTTGATATTACATTCCGATAGACGAAGATTGGAGTTTAACAAAGACTCCAGTTGCCAAGCAGTATGGAGCCTTTGACCTTTGAACAACTGTCTATCTATTCTTATTGTTAAATTAACAATGTAAGGCGAAACTTTTGATGAGTCTTAATTCTACTAGGCGTGGCGTGTTGGACTAGCTCTATACACTTGGAAGTGTTTGATTTAAATAAACAAAATAAACATTGGTGATAGGAGACTGCTGAGGTGGTGAAAATGTTTTAAACGGTTTTGAGAACATGAGATATCTGAACCTGTGTTTTTAAAATTGAGGATCGATCGAGCAATCCCCATTTTGTTAATCTGTTGCAATCAAAATTATGATAATACACATATATCATGTCATGTGGGTGCATGAGATTATAAATTAAATTCATTTGTAAGTAAATAATATATTGAATGCTTATAAATATACATATATATTTAATTCCAAAATGCTTCACAGCTCAATTTTCCAGTTGCAGTTAGCATGACTGAAACGTAACAGTGCGCTCACAAAATTACAACCCTCTTGAAGAAAAAATACCTTAACCAAATGTCAGAATGGTAAAACACACACAATCGTAAATACTCCACCACTGGTAACGACATTTTGCCATGTCTAATGATGAAAAAATTGGTCATAGTCAATATTTTACTCGACAAAAAATCACTGTCCTTATAGCCGCGCTGATGGCTTCCCCGAAGTTTAAGACCCTTTGCACACTGCTACTTTTAGCATCGATGCAGTCGCGATGCTGCAGCTGGACATTTTCAAATTATGTACTCTATATTGGCGACTGCATTAATACTAACGCGCGTTAGCATCGTTGCAGTCGCGCTTTTGCATAGATGCTAACGCGCGACTGCATCGATTCTAAATTGAATATGTTCATTGCGTGAGTCGCGATGCTGTCGCGCGTTTTTAAAACGCGCAACTGCATCGATGCTAAAAGTCGCAGTGTGTTTGTGTGTGTGCTTTTGTTAACTGAATTAAAAAGATGTAAAGACGCCAACGATTTTACATCTACTTACCTTCCGCGGAGATATATAATATATTTTGAATATAAAAGCGCCTATTTGTACACAATGTTCATATAAATCACAAATCACTTACTTCATCATAAGTTTTTTATCACAAACCGAATTTTAATTTTAAGCTTTTTCACAGTTTTTTTGCAGGGGGTTAATTTTTTTTGTATTACAAATCAAAGTGCCAGATGGATGACAGATAAACGCTTAAAGAGCTTTGGGCAATGAGATTACCAGGAGAGCTAAACCTTGAGTAGGAGTAATAAACGAAACACAGTGCAGTTGCACTAATAAGTGCAGCCGTGTAAAGGTCAGTCCCTGCCGCGCTGGCAAAGCGCCGAGAAGGTATTATCCAGTTTCGTGTTCCAAGGGAATACTTCAATATAGCGCCACTCAAACTTTGAGAAACACGATCTAAGCGGACTCGGACGAGACTTGCGCTAAAGTGCGCTTTCACATAAGAGCGACAGCATCGCGTCTCTCTAATGTGAAGACCTTACTGCTGTCATTTTATGTATTAAATTGACAGCAGCGCAACTGCGGCGGATGCCTTGACATTAGCAGCGCGTCAGTCGCGCGTCTGGGTCGGTCCCACTACAACCATTATCCATTTCATTGCTATACGGGGATAATATTACCACTGCAATGGTTAATGGGTATAGTAAGACGGACCCGCGCGGCTTACGCGCCGCGCTGTGGCGCTGCTGCCGCGCTGCCGTGTATAAGTATGAACTCATAGGCAGCGCGACTGTCGCGCGTAAGTCGCGCTGCTGCCGCGCTGCTAAAGTCGCCTAAATGTGAAAGTGCTCTAAGTGCGAAAGCGCTCTAAGAAATTCCGGAACTGGCGGAGTAATGTTAACGTTTAGAAAATTCATGACTTGATTGAAATAAATAGGTCGATTTAATTTTACAAAAGAAACAGTCAAGCATCCAATTACATTATTATTTATGTATACCTATCCATTTTCTGAAAAGTATGCATGGAATGTTAAAAACATAGACTCATATACCTATTTACTTTATTATACTAGACACGCTATTCAGAACACATGTTGTGTTACATTGTCTAAAATGACAAACGCTAATCTCACGGCGCGATTACCTCCCGGGCCCACTGCAGTTGCCTGCAGCCTCTGTAGAATGCAGATTTGTATTTAAAAAGTTAAAAAAAAAACTCACGACGCGGTTTACGCCTGCGGCGGCCGCGGTTCGATTGTGACTCTCGCCTTCGCGATGGGCGCGGGCGAAAAAACGCGTCGTCGAGTGGTTTAGTTGAAATTAGCTTGAAAATCGCAGCGGCGGTGGCTGCGGGGCCGCGAAAACCGGCGGGCTCGTGAGTTCTTAGCGAAAGTATGCACAAATACAGCAATTACCATGGCAACGCTTTGAAAGAGGCTCCATCTGACCATCTGGCCGCAGTGTGTGCCACAATGTTGGTTCTGAACAGCATGTTTAGTGTTAAAGCGGTCATTGTTGAAGACTTTTGGTCATTACAGACATCATGATCATCATCATCATTGTCAGACAAAGGATATTCAATGCTAATCATAGGTCTCCCCCACGGTTTTCTACAGCGACTGATCATAAACGGTCTATATCCAGTTTGATCCTGCGATCTTCACAAGTATGTCTGTCCATCTTGCCGGTGGATCTTACGCCACGTCTTTGGTCGAAGGGTCTTCAATCTAGAACTTTTCTGCCCAACAGAAACTTACTGTTACTATTAATGTACAGTACAATTTCCTAATAGCACGTTTGAATAAGCTATAAAAGCCTTCCTTCAACACCTCATGAGGTCGCTTTTAGTCCAGATTATTTCTTCTTTAGAAGAAGCGCAGTAAAGTTTGGGAACCATCGCCCTGGCACTTAGGGAGATAATGAATGACGTCACTCGTAAGCTCCCTCAGCGAATGCCTTTGGAAATGCAGGTGCAGCGCACAACGTTTATCTGAGGAGAATTCCTAGGAAGCTTTAATGGATTAGAGACTTGATATTCAGGCACTAAACTTATGATGTAGCCCTTAGATGTTTTTAAATTATAAATACGTCGTATGCACTCGAAAATGGCCACACGAAAGGCAGGTAATTGCGCGGAGTGCATTCAGTTGGGCACGCTATCTCTTTATGGCTATACGTCCTGGCAGTCCCATAAATTATTTCTCGTTTTCTGGTTAATATGCCTTCCTGTGTTTTTAGGAGTAGTACTAATTACACTGCAACTATAAGAGACAAGAAAAACGTGAAATTACATTCATAAGTATAGTTTTTTTTTTCATTTAAAAGTATTAAATTTAAAACACGTATTTAGTCTTTCCCATAATTTGGCAATGGCTGATATTAGGCTAAAGAGCGAAATGTTACGCGCTCGCGCCAATGAGCGCTCGGTAGCATTCAGTACGTAACGAATGTTATGTATTTTTTTCTATAAGCACTTAGTGTCGTAATTCACAACTATACGTTCGTACATAGAGTAATCTTTGCGCCACTTTAAAATGCTTTAATGTTGGTGTACCTGTCTATCCTTTTGAACGTCATTGGTGTAGCCTGAGCTATATTATATTCTACCCAAACCATCAAAACTGAAGTTGCATGACAACACGTCTAAAATAACATAAGTGTGGTTAACTTCAAGTGCGCCGACTGAAACTGTTTTCATATCATGTACATACTTTTATACATAGTTAATAAGTGGTTCAAGCTAAGTTAACCGACATCACAAATCAATGTTATAATAGTAAAACGTAAGTGTGTAAAAATGTTAGGATATTGTTTTTTTTACGTTGTTACTCGTACCTATATAGTCAGACGGGCCCTCCCACATGATCCATAAAGGTCCGCCGTTCCCACACGCCATTATCTGCAAACGATGTCATCTAATCAACCCGATCATTCCACAGACTTATTAAGTAACGTGATCGCTTTCGTATTGCAATCGTGTAGGCTTCGATTCACATGGCTGTAACGTTACATTGCTTTTTTGCAAGTAAGTGCCAAAAAACAATACAATCAAACGGTTTTAAATCCGGTAGATTGTAATCTGACGATTTATTGTGAAAAAACTCGATATGATTTAGAATTTACCCTTTTATTGGTACTTACATGTCAAGCTATCACGAAGGATAAACGAGGATTTGCATTGTTCGTCTCGTTTATCCTTCACCTACCCTGACCCACTCAGTTTACTTTATAATTTACGAAGTCCACCATAAATCGACAGATTACAATTTAACGGATTTAAAACCGTTTGATTGTTATCATGTGGTTTTTTATTTATTTATTTATTTAATCATTTATTGCAGGCAACAAAGGCCCCCACACAATAGATACCGATATCGATTAAAAAATATTTATTTTGGCATCAGTATCGTTTGTACAACAACCCCTGAGTGGCTCGTCGCTGACCAAACAACACCCTGTACAGTAGACACGAATCTTAATACATAACCATCGCAATTGTTTTTAGTTACTTGATCCTACATCTGTGGGATGTAACAAGTACGTGCTTAATTGTTTGATTGAAATTAAGGTGGCTTCATACCTACATTCTAACCTAGCACAGATTTAGAACCAGTTTAATAAGCGTACAAATGCATCCCTGATGCCAGTTTATTATTGTATATATAAAAATAATAATTGTTAAACTTTCAACCTAAAATTTCAATCTAAGTAAAGTAATTTTCATTTGATTTCGTCTTCTTTTAATAGACGTTGTTGAACCGTAATGTTATCATTAATAAAACGACACATCAAAAGGTCCCATCATATTTTAATACCTTTTTCACACACCGTCCGAACTTGATCCGTCAACAAGTAATACAGCACATTAAAGGCTCGGTATAATCGTAATACATTTATTCAGTGGGTGAAGTACTTTATAGATACAATATATATACACACTGAGACCCCTAACACACTGTGACCTTTAGCATCGATGCAATCGCGCGTTTTCAAAACGCGCTTCAGCATCGCGACACACAATGAACAGATTTAATTTAGCATCGATGCAGTCGCGCGTTAGCAACGATGCTAACGCGCGACTGCATCTGTAGCTGTATATCTGTTAGCATCGGGACTGTATCGATGCTAAAAGTAGCACAGTGTGTAAAGGTTGACTTTTTCCGACTGCGTTAGTATCGCTAACGCGCGTTAGCATCGCGACTAAGAGAGTGCTAAGAGCCGCAGCGTGTATAGAATCACAGATGAAGCAAATTAATACTGTCTGCACCATGAATACTCAATAAATATCAAGCGCAATTTAAGTACCTATGACTTTGCTTCAGTGCTTTTCGTTTGTGGTTTCGATTGGTATCTAAAAGACTGTTCTTACTGCCACCTACCCGCGTTTGGACAACGTATGTTTCGAATGTTACTTAAGTAAGGCCTTTCTACTTTATTATGTTCTGTGGGCTTAAGGTCAAAGCCCACTAATCAACCCAAGGAGTCACGGTGACAGCACCGTATCAACTCGAGGCGTTCAGTATTCATTCTCAGCCAAAGGACGTCCACTGCTAAACATAGGCCTCCCCCACGGCTTTCCACAGTGACCGATCACTAGCGGTCTGCATCCAATTTGATCCTGCGATCTTTTTAAGGTCGTCTGTCCATCTTGTTGGAGAACGTCCTACGCTGCGTCTTTGGTCGAAGGGTCTCCAATCCAGAACTTTCCTGCCCCAAAGGCCATCAGTTCTTCTCGCTATGTGCCCTGCCCATTGCCACTTGAGCTTATTGATTCTCAAAGCTATAGTTAAAGTTCAGTATTCTTTGTGTGAAACTTCATACTTCAACGCACATCTATCAACTTTTTAACGTCATCACCTAGGATCGAGACCAACTCGGGACCAAAGACAAGATGGACAGACGACCTTGTAAAGATCGCAGGAACAAACTGGATGCTTCGCCTGTGATCGGTAGCTGTGGAAAACCGTAGGGGAAATCTAAGTTCAGCAGTAGACGTCTTTTGGCTGATAATGATAAGGAAGATGATGTTTTGTAGCATGGGTTAGGGTTAATCACATCTGTCCACCCGTTACGGGAACAGCACCGTATCAACTCGAGGCGTTTAGTATTCTTTGTTTGAAACTCCATACTTCAACGCACATCTATAAACTTCGTAACTTCACCACCTCCGATCGAGATCAACTAGGGACCCACTCTCGACCAGCGGTGCATGCGTTGGAACGCGCTTACGGCGCGAGTACGCGAGTTCCGAAGCAAGCGTTTAATAAAACGGAATAAACAACGGATTATGGCCGTCGGCATCGCCGGCTTAGCACTTCGCATGCTTAATATTGCGGGACGTTTTTTTTTGTATCTAAAAGAGGAAATTAAAAGAGGGCGGCGATTTTCGGGGCAATAGATTTTTTTCGTGTGTTTGTTCAATAAAATATTTTGATTGTTTAAAAAAGCCATAAAATCTTAAAGTGTATTTTTGGCAGGACTGTTAGAATAAAAAAAAACTCTGTAGCGTACCAAGAAACTCGGTAGAATGCTAGATGAAATAATAATTTGTCTTGCTGATAAACTCTACACTCACGTAGGCCAACACATTTACATGCTGCATGCTAGATGTGTAATGGCTAAGCACGCTGGGTTTCAAAGCGTTGCCGCTCCAAGGGTTTGATTCCCGTTTGGGTCAATATAGAAATCAGAACTTTCTACATTGTCTGGGGTCTGGGTGTTGTGGTATCTCCATTTGTCTGATTTCCATAACACAAGTGCATTAGCTTACTTTGGGATCAGAGCACTTTGTGATCGGTGTCTAATACTTTGAATTATAAGCTACGTTGAGACGAATGTAGCTTTAATGTATCGAAATCTAACATAGGTAGATCCTTGTCGTTCTGCCGCATACGAATGCGTTGGGGTATAAACATAGTCTGATGGGTTTTAAGGTGTCAAATACCCGATCATTTCCGAACATTGCCATCTACGCATGAGACAAGCTGAGTGGTCTAAGGAAGATACTACTCGTATTGCAACCTACAGCTGCTGCTTTAAAGTCAATTTCGGTTATATTACGATGTTATCAGCTAGCTAGTAAAATCTTTACGTGAGCTTTACCACCGTCCTTGTCAGTTCGCAAACTTAACATTTTTTTTTTTTCAATAAAAATTGAACTACCTTTGAAAACAATAACAATAACGCTAATAGGAAAAACAAACTAATTTGAAGTCGGTGCATAATGTCAACCTTATCGGACAGCAGCAGGCTTCGTACGTTCTCCATTTAGCGTTACTTTAGTCCTTTTAGTGTTTTTTTTTAATAATGGTTGTTATTTTTTTGTCGCTTTTGTTTTAGTTTAAGTTACAATTTACTCGTTTAATATTGAATAGTTATTAAATCTCCTTAGTGTAAATAATACTAAGGTGAAAACCGCATCAAAATCGATCCAGCCAAACGCGAGAAATTCGCGGACAAACATACATACGTACAAACATACAGGTCGGACTGAGAACCTCGTTTTTTAAGCATGTCTAAGTACCAAAAACGAACGTCACGTACTTAAAAGTACGTCAAGGGTCTGTGCATCCCTAAGCTACGCAAACGTTAGTCATAGTTATCGCTGCAAAATCTTCGCTATTCAGGCGATAACTTGCGAACGCTTCGTAAGTAAATCAGAATAATGTGCTTGGTTGCCTGCAGGGTTGCTACATTTCACCAAATGCTGCTTGCAATAATGTGCCTTTTAATCGATTTGAATCAGTATACTTGTCTTGCATTGTCGAAGTTGCAATAAATCGCTCGTTTTTCTTAGAATCTGTTGTAAACAAATTGTTACATTAAAATGACTTATGATGCTGGCTGTACAGTTGTTTCGAAAAACTGTTTCTAAGATTAAGGTACCTCTATTACACCTATGCTAATATTGTAAAACTGAAGAGTTTGTTTGTTTGAACTCGCTATTCTCAGGAAGTAAGAGACCAATTTACAAATTATTTTTGTGTTGGATAGCTTATTTATCGAGAAAGGCTTAGGCTAATTACGATGTGACTTATGGGAGCAAAACAACAATTAAAAAAAAGCAAAAACGGGAGAGTGGGGGGGTTTAAGATTTCGTTGCGTACGCAGCCTAAACCGATTGAGTTACACAAAAATCATGAATGACGGGATTGTTTCCTTTTAAAAGATCTACAATAATGTCTGCTACAGCAATGTCTATCTTATATGGTTTACTCACTACATACTTTTGTATGTTTATAAATATGTGTTCTAATAAAAAGACCCGAAGTTATACTCGTAATATAACAGCAGAACCTATTACAAGCTTTTATTGTGAATTCATAGTGTAAATAATTCATCCTTCTCTACTTAATGCTACTTTAGACCTTAAGGAGATTACTATGAATAACTGAAAGTTTCTATCAACCCTGGAAGGTAGTTGCGGAAGAAATAACGTTGTCTTGATAACACTCACGCTGATAATGAAAATGTGGGGGGAAATTGTGAATGTGTTTAAAAATAATGTAGCTTAAAAGCAAAATTATTAAAGACACTCGTACGCTTTATTCAAAATTCAATCAATAAATATGATTAAATAGGGATGAGACTGCCACATTTATACAATGTCTTTTAACGAATTTGTTACTGACATAAAATGTGGTCATCTATCTGTCCTCGTTTTGATAAACACTATAAATCCAACTTCATTAATATTACCAAAAAATAAAAGAATAAATCACTCAATATAATTTACGTATTCTGTTATATACTCTCTAGATAGACTCAAGCAAGTTTTAATAGATAAAAGAAATGTAATCGGTCGCTGTGAAAAACCGTGGGGGAACCTTTGTTCAGCAGTTGACGTCCTGTAGCTGATAATGATGATGATGATTAATAACGTACAATAAGTCCCAATGAGCTTGGCATTAGCTCCCCACTGAACACATCCCTACCAATAGGCTTCCACTGCATCTGGACCATGAAAACTAGATAAGGATTTAACATATCTTTAAGTAATCAATAACACATTTGGATTAATTATAATATCGGGAATGACAGTCTCTACACAAAGATTGCATGGGTCCGTCCGTCCGTCCTAATCCATGAACCGGAACTTGACTTAATATTAAACGAAATACAATTACAAGATGTTAACATAACAGTACAAATACTTGTTATTACAAGCATCTCAGAGTTCGTCAGTACCATTCTTGTAACTATGAGTAAAACGAATATTCTACGCTTATAAGCGAAAATAAACCTTGGTGTGAGCTAAATGTTCTTACAAATTGTTTTTAATTAATTTGATATATATTTTTAGGATATACCTATTTAAAAAAAAACTTTAAGGCTTCATTATAATAGCACTATGTAATCCCAAGCTTAACGTTATGATAAGATATATACACTGACGTTATTAATTTTAATTAAGTATTTTAACTTAATGTACGCATTACGTACCTGCGATTGAAATGGGTATCGCTTGAAAAACGATTAACTTGAGTTGATTACTACGTGTGAGGGCTCGTATAAACTCCTGGGATACATTTTAACACAATAGCACCTAGTATACAATAGAAGCTTAGACCGTGTGCTTACTTTGACAGGACTTATAACAACGTTAAAAGCATTCAAGGGCAGGTTTCAAGACCAGAGACCTTATTTTTGAATCACTCGCCTTAATATGGCGTGTGATTTTGGAATTTCGAATGAAAATTGGATAAAATCTACACAAATATTTACAAAAAAATAACGTGATTTTCGTTGATTTTCAATCGATTTTCGAACTTAAATCACTCGTAATATTGACGCGATTGATTCAAAAATAGAGCTCCAGTATCTGATATTATATCTAATGCTGAATAAAATCGCGTTCAAGGGCTGTAATTGGTTGTGAGGCAACCGATTATCCAAAATCAATACCTATAAGAAAAAAGAGATACATTATAAATCATTACGACTGATATAACTTATCTAGATAAAACGCCATACTGGACAAAGCTTTATAGTATAAAGCTACATTATTCTCTGTCTGTTATGACTCTCTGTCTGTCTGTGTGTTGGGTAAAAACGGAAAATGATTATCTTTGAAAACGATGCCATGTTACTGTATCTGTTCCTACTGTAATTATACGAAAGAACCCAAATTACCCACTTCTGTGAGCACGGGGTAATTTATTTCGCAATTTGCAAATTGAGATCACACGGGACACACGCAGGTGATACAAGTGCTTTAGTAATTCTGTTTTCCCCAAAATGTGGGAGATTTAATTTTATTTACGGGTAGAAAATGTGAAACATACGTTGCGGGTCGAACCAGTTTAAATAAAATAAATGTGACACCAACTTACATGTCGGTTTTTAGGGTTCCCTAGCCGAATGACAATAAAACGCAACCCTTATAGTTTTGTCAAGTCTGTCTGTCTGTCCGTCCATATGTCACAGCCACTTTACTCTGAAACTATTAGTATTACACAGTTGAAACCTAGTAGGTAGATGTATCCCGTGAACCGCTTTACGATTCTCATACAAGAAATAATAAATAATGATATAAAAGGGAGAGCTCCCATACATGAAACTAAAACAAAAAAAAAAGTCAAATTTATGCATGTAGGCTCTAGGGATAGGTCTTTTAAAATGACATCGAGGTTATTACAACATTGAGGTTTTTTAGATTGCAATTTTACGAATTGGTGAGGTATATTTTTCTTCAGCTATCAACATAATATTAAGATCAGGAACTCTCGCTTCCTTCTTGAATTCAGGGGACAAAGAATCGGGAAAATTTGAATAATGAAAATGTTTACCTCCATTAAGCCCAAATAAAAGAATGCGAGTACCCTGCGTCTCGTCTGCTCGAAATTGAGCCATGGAAAAAACTCCTTCCTCAGGTTTTTTCTTGAAAACACACGACGTTAGTTACGCGTATTTTATTCAGATAACAAGAACAAAGCAGAATATTACTTTAATTAAACCAATTTAGAATTTATGAAATAATACGCACAGAGCGTATAAAAAAAGTTTACTGGTTTTATGAAAATATTCCTAGTTATTAAACAATATAGCCGGACTAGCCAGTATTAAAAATCGTGAATATTAAAACAAAAGCTGTGGGAAAATAGGCATTTTGTGAAAGAGATTTGTTAAATCTCAAAGTTAGAAAGTATGCCGCAGTGTTAGAAAGAATGTTGTGGAGGCAATAAACGAAATCAATGTTTAAAATATTTTCATTTCCTCTATGTTTAAATAAGTATTAGAATTATCCTATTTGTTTTCATAGATTACCCTAACACACAAAAGGTAAAGTTTATGGGAAGTAATACTTCAATTCAAAGAAAAAACAGTCATCCTACGAGATTGAAACTGTAAAATTTTTCGAGGCATTGAATTCTTATACAGAAACTACTCTGTGTTTTTCACTTCAATTTGTTGGGGACAAAAATATTTAACGAAGTTTACGAACGCATTGGCTTAATTGTCTGTTCGACAAAATACAAACCTACATTATGCTTTAATTCCTAATCTGATAGTGATTAATTTATGTAGTATTACAAGTAGTTTGACTTTATTTTTATTTTATTTTTTATTATTTTTAGGGAAACATACAGTTATTATGAAATTAATATAAATTACACTTAAAGAGCCTTTTAAGATAGCATAAACTAAGCGTATCCAGGTTATTATTTGAAGCATCCTTAGCACGATTGCAATTATAATATCCTATTTATAAAATAAAAAGAAAAATTACCTACTTGTAGAAATATCAGAAGAGTAAGATAAAAAATCGCAAATAATATTTATTGTATGAAATAATAGAAACAAGCAGTGGAGTGGAAACCACTGTTTCGATGGGAATTCGAAGAACAATACAAACGCGAAAACCTTCAAGAAAATACTTTTTACTATTGAATGAGACATGCGAACGCCTCTGTACAGGAGAAGGGTTAAACTTTTATATTTCAATATATTCTATTTCAATGCAAATTTGTTGGATACAAAGAAATAAAATTCGCAACAATAGAAATATTCAAAAGTGTTTAAAAGAAATAGAATAAAAGAAATGACACCGATTAAAACGTAACTGCAGGAATATATTTAATGCTCTTTAAAGAAAATAAAAATGTTCTTTTATGTTAGTTGGCTGGGAGCCAACTAACATAGAAGAAATAGAAATAGAAAGAAATTCCTACACGAATACGAACCTTCATAAATATCTATCTTGAATTAATTACACTAAATGAATTGTTGTTACAAAACTCAATTGTCACAAAGCCAACGAAGATTACGTTTCAGTAACATGACCGTAATCACAGATAGAAAAAACAAACTGAATAATTACTACGTAGATAGAACTAATACCTACTTTAATTCCTCTGCTTCATTGGTTATAAGTTGACTAACTTACGGGTAGAAGTTCAACTTCTAACGTATTCTTTTACGCTTATTAAAACTTTGAGTAGTCTTTCGTATTATATCTTCTTATTCGATGTATGCAAAGTAGGTTGTTGGGTACGCAATGTTAAAAAAACTACATTTGAGGACGTCTGGCACCATTTTTCTAGCAATTTTATTAAAAAATTAACGTATCCGTGCTTTATAAATTATTAATAATTAAAAAAATATAAACCGGCCAATTTCACTGAGGGTTCCGTGACAACTTTAACTGAATTTGAGAATCCACTTACTTTCACTTAGCTAAAATACCACAATATTTTGTTGACAGCAAATATAACTTTGTTTTTTATAGTATTTGTATGAGGAACAAAGTTAAATTGTGCTATATCTCAAAAATTACTAGTTCGATCCCGTCCAAACTAATTTTCGTTGAAAGTATTTGTTAAGATCTACATCATATGTTTTTTCCACTTTAGAAGAGTCTATCTATCAAACATTAGACTTCAAAAGAAAATGGTTTAAGGAACCTCTATATCATTTTATAAAAATATAGGCCTATTCATAGGCCCCATACGCATAGGTTTTACAAAAACTTTTTTTTTTCAGTTTTAGTTTCATGTATCTCTTAAATATCTTTATTTGTATAAGAATCGTAAAGTGGTTAACAGGATACATCTTATGTGACATACAGACGGACAGACAGACAGACAGGCAGACTTGACCAAACTATAAGGGTTCCGTGTTTTGCCCTAAAAAGGAGTCTGAAGCTTGGGGTCATGGAATAAAATAAATGGATGATACAAAAAACACGTCCTCCAATAGCTTGTGACGCTGTCGTCGCACACGATCCCAATACGTTAATCAAACGGTTATGTTTGTCTTATCTCTATTTCTACTAACATTCGCATTTTTGTCTCTAATTAATCAAAAGTTATTATGCTAGTGCAAAAAAAAAGAAATTGGAAAATGTCGCTTTGACAATTTAATTACAAAGCATTCACGAGCAGGAAACGAATTTTAAAATATAGGTGCACATGTTTAAATTTTCCTAAAATATTCAGGACCTGGATTAGGTTAAGTTCTTCAAGATAGAAGCCAAAAAAAGCAAGGGCACCAAATAAATTAAGACTTATAGATGCCAAATTCTCCTACCTCCGATAGCACCGCTTGTTGTAAATTTATATCCTCGTGTTATGTTGAAGATTTAGGTCTTATTCCAAAAGTAAGTAAGTAATCAATGCAAAACATCCAAAAATTACCATAGTACCAGGCTTAGGTACCGCACTAAAATTTAAACCGACAAAATTAAAAACAATGGCATGATGATGATGGCATCTAATAAATATTATCTACGTATACTTACTTTTCTAATTGGTCGGGTTATTTTAGTACTATTTTACGTAATATATTTTTAGTTCACAAGTATTTTGTGCACAACTTATAAGTGCAATAAAGAATATATATAATTTAGGTATTAAACTTGAACAATCAAATTTACACTCTGATTTTTAATTAGATAGACCAAAATGACAGTGTCAATCGCATTTTTCCTTTTTTAATGTTGCAAGCGTTGTGCAATAGAGTTATAAAAATTCAAATATATGCGATTAATTGAATTTATGACATTAGTTTTCAAATTACGTGATCTTACTAATTAGGAAAAATAAGCATGGAAAACGTTACATAGAGCTTGACTCAAGCTATTACGTAGAACAGTTTTTTCAATTAGTTATTTATCTATTTTGAGCTGTTTACTAATTGTTATAAATAAATTGTTAAAAATAATGATGATATTAATAGGTTCACGTGATTTTAGAAAAAAAAATGCATTATTTTTGTAACATCACATCATTCATGCCATAATGCTTCTGCGAACACTAATGCAAACTACAAACATTTTGCTATTTTATAATCACTTAAAAACAATGATTGATTATAAATTGAACTTTTCGATTATTTAGGAACAACACTATTTTTGAAATACGATAAATCAGACACCCAACAAATGTGATTTTGGTTTATCTTATTAAAAATTTGAGTATAGTAACCATTTCGTTCACACTATTTACAAAGGAACATTATGCATCTGGTCAAGATTGTATCTACTACCCAAAACTTAAACATAGGGTTGTCCTGTAAGCACTTACTGAAGGTAAACAAGACAAAATTAATGATATACGGGCATGTCGGTAATTAAAAGTTATAATTGCCAAGCCCAACTTACTTATTGCCTCACACAACTAATATTATATGTGAGGGAAGTTAAGTTTACCTTGGTCTACGAAGTTTGAAACCACTCTCTAGAGAGAACCTTCGAAGAAGTCAGAGAATTGCGCTAAACAGTAGTTTTATGGTGGCTGAAAGTTGAATAGAAGGTATTTACGTACATAAAAGTTTTCCACGAACCCACCACACTTCGGCTTAGTTTTTTTAATAATTTGCGCCGCGATAGTTTATAAATGTCTTGACGCTGATGTCTTGGCCAGCAGCCAATGGCTGATGTCTTGGCTATTGTGGGGCAAATACAGGTGATGCTTTTATCAAACGGTGCGGTTACAAGATAGGTATTTACTGTTGCAAACTTTGCTGTATTTAAGACAAATATTTGTGTCATACATCATATTGGTGCAACCCTTACAGTTTTCGCAGAGTAGGACAAAATAGCTCGAAAATTACAGATTTTTTCCATACGTTAACATGTATCGTCATATCTTAACTATTAAAATACAAATCTTTATGAAATATAGCTAACAATTTATTCCAATGCCTTAACTACATTTTTGTTAAGTTTCATCAAAAATATCAGCAGTTTTTGCGTGAAGGCGTAACAAACATTCATCTATACATCCATCTTCACAAACTTTCACGTTAATAAAAATACAGTAGGATTATGTAAGATAATGTAACAAAAGTTATTCTATGAATGTTCTGGAATAAACAGCAGATAAGTATTAATAATACGCTTGTTTATAATTTATCTTACACCTATACTTGGCTCATCATTCGAACAGTATAGAGGTACAATATTAAAATCGAATAATCAAATAATTATAGTATTAAACTCGTTATTTCCATTATTACCACCAGTTTCCATGTTTTTTTCCAGGCAAGCGGTCTGATTCATCTGCTTACCGGTGGACGTCCTACCCCACGCTTTTGATCAAAAGATCTTTAATCTCAACCTTTAATCTCATTAGTCATCAATTCTTAGCGCTACGTGGCTTGCCTATATACCTTACCTAGGTAGTAATCCGTATGACGTACCTGTAACCTGTCTATAATGATGAATGACGATATGTTATAGATTTAATTCATCACTATACATACCATCTTTATAAATAGTATATTATTCAAAGTGGTTAATTGTTGCAAGTTATAAATTAACTCAATCTCTCTTTACATTTTTTTTACTGTTATAATCAGAAATTATTTTCCTAAAATAACCTTTTAATTCTCCAAATGCCTTTTGACTAGGTTTTGACATCATCAAAACTTAGAATGCTAGCACCTACATACGTTTTTTTACAAAACGATAGTGATGAATGTTAGTTTTAATAGCAGGTTCCTTTCAATGTTTCAAAACGAATGTGATTGAGTCGGATCGGTCAACATAAAAACAACCTCAAAGACATATAAATTGGATTCAGGAAGCAGTGGATTTTCACCGGTGGATGTAAAAAGATTTTTGTGTTTTATATCTTTTACCAAGCTACAACAACTACACCTACACCCGGGGGATTTTTGTTTGGCTTCGCACTGATGACTTTCTAATAATTTATTCATCTGTTACTAAAGCGCATAAAATACATGCGTTAAAAGTTTATGAGTAAATTGTGAATGGAGAAATAGACAAAAACAGCGGAAGTCTTAAGGTATTCCAATTTATTAATGAAGTGTTAACATGAAAAATCATAAACTGTCAAACAGGTTTAATGTGTTAACGAAAACATTCACATTATGTGCGTGATGTCATGCGTTAAAATATGTTCAATTACGGTTAACCTGTGCATGAATATGGCATGAAAATGACATACGGATCCGAAACATGTAGGCCTAACATGCAGGCCTCGATACAGTTTTTCGCGTCGATAAAATAATTTTATTCCCTACACAACGTGTTTTTTCACATATTTTCCACTTGTGTAGGAATTCTTATTGCTTTTGAAAACAAATAAACACATAAAAGTAAGTAAAAACCTTTTAAAATATGTCTAAAATGACGTTTGAAATTTATCGATTGCCGCGATAAATGATAAATAGACGCGCATCGTAGGCCCAACGATCTCTAACTATGGGCCTCATAAAGAAGCTCAAAATCACACAACGAGCGATGGAAAGGGCTATGCTGGGTGTTTCTCTACGTGATCGAATGAGGTGTTTCTCTACGTGAAAATGAGGAAATACGTAGAAGAACTAAGGTAGGTAACGGACATAGCTTTGAGAATCAGTAAGCTCAAGTGGCAATGGGCAGGGCACATAGCGCGAAGAACTGATGGCCGTTGGGGCAGGAAAGTTCTAGATTGGAGACCCTTCGACCAAAGACGCAGCGTAGGACGTCCACCAACAAGATGGACAAACGACCTTAACTGGTCCCATGCCACAGCACGCACTGGTGCGTTATAACAATTAAATTTCTATTGTGTCTCAAGTGTGGCAGCAAATGGGTTAAAAAGATCGCAGGATCAAACTGGATGCAGACCGTTAGTAATCGGTCGCTATGGAAAGCCGTGGGGGAGGCCTATGTTCAGCAGTGGACGTTCTTTGGCTGAAAATGATTAAAAAAAATGAATGATGTGCATGAATTGCTGTCTTGATTTACGAGTATTTGTCATCAGAGAGAACCAAAAAACACCATTTTTTTGCATCTGCCACAATTAAGTTTTTTACACAATGTTTCGTTAATTTAAACGTAATTACTATCGTCAGAAGCTAGAAACAAGTGTCTTAATATTCTAGGCATAATAAGTCTAAGAGTTATAGGAATTCTTCTCCATAATTAGTGGTTATGAAGTTGTTCACAACTTCGCTCCTTTCGGCATAGCTCAAGATCTCCTCAGAAATTCAAAGGATTATGAACTTAGTAAGAATTTTGGCATTAAATTCTTTTGCGTAAGTAGGCCTTTTGTGCCTTGTCTAGGAGGCATAGTTCTGCTTTAATATACCTTAATAATAAGTAACTTTGATCTCGATTTTCTATATTATTTGTTAAGATAGATCCATGGGTTTTACTCATATATCGCCATGTTGAAAAAACATAGGGCGAACTGAAAGTTTTTGAAACATGTAATACTGAATTATGTAGGAGACAGTAATTGTTTTTGTTGTACAGTTAAGTATTCTTAATTTCATTCTGTATACCACCAATTAAGGTGGAACCAATCAATAAAGCTGAAGGCCTACTCTACTTTAGGGTGTGTGAGGAAATAGTGTTTTCAAACGTCAACGTTTTCAAATATCAACTTTGGGGTATATTGAGGGTAGCCCTTTATGATTATTTTGTTTTTTTGGAAATAATCAAAACTCACAAGGTGTCTGGTTGGTACTTTCATATATCTTTCATAGACAAAAACTCATTTACTTGCTTGGCGAGGTGAACCGCGGCGTGTTGTCGTGGTTAAGGAGGCTTAATCAATGAAAATAGTTTACATATACCGCGTTTTCTTAAAGGAAATTGATCAATCATCCTTTTTCATGACAGTGTCGTCTATTTCTAAACACCTATGCGTTTACGGTATCCATAGATAGATCTCTGAAAATGACATTGAGGTTCCTAAAACCATTTTTTCCATAAGTCTAATATTTAGAAGATAAACGCTTCCAAAGTGGTTAAATGGTCGTGGCGTCGTCGTCGTCCCCTCCCCTCCCTCTGACTTTAGAACGGAGCAAGTAAAAATTTTGAACGCGGTCGAACTAGTAGTATTTGAGCACATTTTCAACACCCACAAATATATATTTTTCCTGCATACAAACACTATAAAAACTAAGTTATTTTTGCTGTTCACAAAATATTGTGGCTAAGTAAAAGTAAGTGGACCCCTAATTCAGTTAAAGTTGCCACAGATCTCTCAATACACGAGTTCACCTCGCACTTAGCTGTTTTTTTCTGCATCTACAGCTTCATCAAAAAGTTCGTAATCGGAATTATTAAAAAAATATCATCAGAAACTCTTCTTTATAGCCAATTCTAAAAACTTTTAGTGCAACCCTCGTATGATATCTGCTTGGCTTTTCTTACACATGCTGTTCACTAACCTATTTCTCGAGTTATCTGTTACCCAACATCATTTTTAATGATATGATCTACCCTTGGGTTAAACTGTTTGGTCAGGCATTCCCGGGAAATCGAATTGTAGGCAGCGGGTGTGAAGGCAAGTCCCGACGGTAGCTCAAGTCCTATTCTGTGAGATGAAGCATTTTCAGCTCTAGCTGTCACGCTTAATTGCACTGTCATGCTGCAATGAATTACAAGAACAGGTAGCGTTTAATATACAATTATCGTTGAAAGAAGACCACTAACTTCTTGTGGGCTTGACTATAGCTCAGATATACGAGCAGTGTCATGGTTCTTCAGAGATTTTGAGTTTGTATATGTCTCTTTTTAATATGGAAAACCATGTTTTCCTTTGGTTTAGAATGTTTTGACTCTTAATGTCAAATGTTATTTTCATAAAGATGAAATAAGAAACCAAAAATTTTGCACGGGTGCGACTCGAACCAGCAACTTTGTGGCTAAGCGGACCAAGCGCTCTTCCACTTGAGCTACCGTGCCGTCAATCCGACCGGGCGAAATTTCTGGTCTCGTATGAATACCCACGTCATTACGTGTGACGCCTGCGCTGTCTACCCCAACTGTTTTACAACAGCAGTGGGCCAAGTAGTTATTTATTACAGAATAAATTCAGCTTGGAAATTATAACGCTTCGCTACCCAATGGTTTAGAATGTCTTTAACATTAGGTAAGCCAGAAAATCACTGGTCGAGTCCCGCCCGTGCGCATTTATGGTCTCTTATGTCGTCATCTTTATGAATATTTTGCTTATCAAAAAGTTCAAAATAAATATAAAGGCAACAGTTCTCTCCAGTAAAATATCAAACTCATATGGCCGAACAGAATAGGGACTGTACCTCGGGCCAATTAGGACGCAATGTATCCTTGTCGGGCGGACGTCAGAACATTCGCTGTCAGTTAGTTATCCCAAGGGTGAATGTTTGGCTGAATACCTTCGCTAGTTTTAGATACTGTCAGCAAACGCTATGCTGACTTAATTATTCAAGTTATAATAAAATTTTCGGACAGCGCACCAACAGGTACTTTTCGAAATAATTACAGAGTAGGGATTAATATGTTCTGCAGACTCAAGACACACGTAGGTACTTTGTTTTATTTTTCAGTTTTAAGTGTGGGTAAGAAAAAAATATACAGCAGTGATATCGAAACAAGGTTCAATATGTATGATGGTAGGACGTAATTTATCGAGTTCATTCGATTCTTGATTCTTTTAAACCATATGATGTGCCGAACCAGACACCCTCTGCACTTAATACCGACTTCAAAAAAGGAGGTTATGTGTTCCTCCAGTTGACCTCCAGGAAAAGTTTTCAAATACCAGTGCAGTAACGTATATCAGCAAAAGTATTTACTACCGCGAAGGTTATTCGTTTGGACACAATAATTCACTTGTTTTTTTGAAATTCCGTTTGTAATTTTAAATAGTATGTAGGTGTTAATAAATTCCACTACAAAATATGAATTAGAATGGGCCAAAATCAAATTCTGTAACATCCAATAATTCAAAATGGATTCTCAAAGGATTAACATAGCTATCTAAAGCGGCAACACATAGCCTTCTTGTCGCAAGGAAATGGTTTCGTTTTTGAATAGGTAAATTTTAAGGTAGGTTAATTTAATTCTTTTCTTGAATTAGTGCCTAAAATATAATTTGCACTTGCAAAATTTAACAGGCTTGCCAATTTGTCGGTAGTTGAGTGGTATAGGCATGCGGCCGGAAAGCGTTAGGCACAGGGTTCGATTTCTTGCCTGACACAGTTGCTTTTTGCAAGTGCAATTTGTATAATTACGTTTTATATTAACAAAATACTATAAAAATTAAACCGCTTTCAAATGTCTGACTGAAAAGCTAAAAATATCGCATTTGCCTTCTATTTAGGAGAAATAAATTAATTTGGAGCCGGTGCATGATCTAAAGTTTACGCACATAATGCACTAACTTCAAATGATTTTTCTCCCAAATGCAAATGCGTTATTTTATGCTTATCAGTCGGTTTTCTAAAGGTGGTTAATATATATTTTATTCATGAGTTTTAGTTCTTATTTCCCATATCTCTAAAACAAGTGGACCGATTTTGATGAAATTTACACTGTTCCTTAAGTAAAAATATGACTAACTGAACTAAAACAGAATCATCTCGTAACAACTTCTCGTTTTCTAAAAATCGGTGGACAAACATACGATCATACAAATATACATACACTAACAAAATTTTGCACATGTTTGGAAACCTTAATCGATCAACGTACACAAATAAAATAAAAATACGACACGCAAATAAAATATAACAGCCGTGTGTTGTTAATGATGATGAAATGATAAAAATATCATTATCTGCTATAAAATTATTACAGGGGTTTTATATTTTAAGAAAACACACAACAATACGATTTCTTGATACACTTACATTTTTTAAAAAACATACGCTAGTGATCACATTTTTTTATGTGTTTACTCAAATATTATCAAAACAGTATAAATACAATAAATAAAATTTTCGACAACCTTCTAGTATAAACACTTTCGACTAATAAGAAGGACATTTTAAGTGTTATACTCGTTTAATGACATGTAACTTTTGAATACCTACTAGGTGTTAAGTATTTATGTATACCTATAGTTGCAAAAGTCTATAATTCCAATTTTACTTAACAATGTTTCTGAATTCCGTCATTAAAGCACGTTAAGCCGTTGATCCTGCCTGATATCTCTCCGGTCAGATTGCTGTCCCATCGGGCTATGAGAGTGAAAGAAATAGAGTGTGCACCTGTGTTTGCGCACACACTTGTGCACTTTAATATGTCCCGCGCAGTTGGTTACTCGTTGTGACTGACCACCGTAGTCGAAATCGGCTAGGGGGACTACTACTACTATTATTCTGTCATTACACAGTAAACACATGAAAGTATTGAACGCAAAGTAAACCCATTAGGTGTAAACTAATCTCTATGGCAAATACTTGGAAGCCATCGCGTTTCGCCACTCAACTCCGAATCAATATTACATTTCAGATTGTGATGTGATGTGTGTGATTGATTTAGTAACCCCTACTTTTTATCCGACGGCCTCGTATATTTATGCGAAAATGACATTAAAGGTCTGTGACACGAAGCCAACTACACTTTTACTTTTGGTTAAAATAACTATGAATAGTGCCACCAACTTATCTGAAGCACTACTTAGTAATTCATAAATTAATGAAGACGCCTATTTTTAATGCTTCCGAAAATTTTGGAAATACACAATCAGATATAAATTGTGAAAAGCCTTTCTAGAATATTCTTGGAGCTTGTGACCAACAAGTTCATAATTAAAATTAGTTCGTCAATTACAGAACCTTTGTTTATATTTCAGCCACATAAGCAGATAAAACAGTAAATTACTGTGTCTGTCGCAGCTGAATGTTAGTAATTATATTTTAATTTGTTTTAATTAAAATAAGGCAGTAAGCGGGGGTATTTACAGGCTTATGTGTTTTTGGTCTGCGTTTCCACCAGGTGAGCAGCTCCAGATTTAATTAAATGTATATTTATCATTTAGTTAAAGGTTTAAAACAATTGTATAAACAAGGTTTTCTTTTTGTAATGCGATTGAATGAAAGATATGTAGTTAAACGTGTGCTCACGTAGTCCACACAAGCGGTCAGCCATATCTTCATACTGAAATAAGTTGGTCGAGTCATTCAGTGTTCTTTTTTTTGTTACACCTCTATTTAATTGGAACTTGTAATTTCAGATCATCAAGTTTTGTATTAAAACATTTACTATTATTTTTTTGTGCTCACTCCATCCACACGCTATTGTTTCTCTCATGAACCAACTATAGATTCGCATTCCATCGTTTACATTGTATGAATTGGCTAGAAAGAGGACTATTCAGCATAAAAATAAACCACTTTTACTGTGCGTTCATGAGTAAAATGGATGCCTGGTGCTCACTCCGTCCGCCATTGCTAAATACTTTAATATTTTTTGCTAAGTTAACTTAAAAGAAAGATTGAACATATGATTTTTTTGTGCAAAAATACTATAAAATATTCGGCGGTACACAGTTTAATATTACTTTTTACTTTTATAGATATACAAAACTAAATTTTTGGTTTAAATGACATATAATAGGGTGTCTCCACGTGACAATAATAAGAGGACATGAAGTAAGACTGAAAAATGAGACGGTTTAATCTTCGACCAATTTTCGCGCAATTTGTATACGAAAAAGTTCACCTATCAAATTTTCTTTGTCAAAGAAAAAAAAATTTTAAATTTGTCAGTCACGATTTCTATATAATTAGTTCATACAATGTAAACGATGGAATGCGAATCTGTAGTTGGTTCATAGAGATACAATAGCGTGTGGATGGAGTGAGCACAATAAATTAATAGTAAATGTTTTAATACGCAACTTGACGATCTGAAATTACAGGCTCCAATTAAATAGAGGTGTAACAAAAAAAAGAACACTGAATGACTCGACCAACTTATTTCAGTATGAAGATATGGCTGACCGCTTCTGAGGACTGAGTGAGCACACATTTAACTAAATATCTTTCATTCAATCGCATTACAAAAAGAAAACCTTGTTTCTACAATTGTTTTAAACCTGTAACTAAATGACAAACATACAATTAATAGAATCTGGAGCTGCTCACCTAGTGGAAACGCAGACGTGTTTGTGCCGCATCTCTGATTTCATTAAGTGAAATTATTTAACATAGGAATGCACGGAACGGAACTGCTTCTATTTAAACTATGTTTAACTTTTTCTCTAATATTTTGCAAAGCTAAAATATCGCTGACATTGTCATTACTCTATAATGTCCGCTGTGTAAAAGTAACCACTCTAAATAAAGTAGCATTGAATATTTGTGGAACTTAAAACGTTGAGTTCCGCTGTAGCATAATGGTCTAAAATTGCCTACAAAGGATCCACTTTCATTTAGAACGAGCAAAAAAGGGCAAACAAAAATGGGATGGCGTTAGCAGTTTTTTCTTTGATTTTTAGCGCCGATAATTGAAAATTTACGCACGCCGCACACCAAAAGTCGGAGTGAGCAATTATCGGATTTTAGCGCACAGAAGGCTTCATTGTGGCACCCAAAGACTCTTTTTCTGTCTCGATTACTTGGGCCTAACGTATACGAGTATTAAAAACCTTTCTGTTTTTTGCTAGCGATAGTGGGGTTTAGGTCATATTTATGCGTGAATTTATGATATACTACACTTTCTTTACCTATGTTGCCGCGCTTAGGGTAATTTGAAACTAGATATATTGCGTCAAGGCCGTATTGGAGTTGTATTCGTAGTATAAGATATAATTGTGTTTGCCTAATTGATCAAATTATACGTCTGAATAATGCTGCGAAAATTTATTTTCTTACTGGCGCTAATGATTTAAAGAATTAAGGAACCAACTACTTATCCATTCGTGCTTGATGGATTCAAAAGGCTCAGTTGCGTAATTTATAGTAATATTTAAATGTCGTTACAAGCGGTTAAATGTGCGAATTTTGAAGAAAACATATCCTGACCAAAGGTTATTAAAATAGCCGTTATGACATTTGGTTAAGTTTTTTTTCTGCAAAACACATAATCGTTAAAACATTTAACTATTACTGTCGATCATGCAACTGCGCCTTAGGCTACTCAGTTTAGGGTAGGAGTGCTGGTTTTAATAAGTGACCTAGGTACTTTATTCCCAGTGTTAATGGAAGTAAAACCTAATTTGGGTTAGGGCTTTAAAATTGGAACAGAATGATCTGCTGTCCAGATTTGAACAATGGTCTGGTTTCGGGATAATCTAATGACGTTACACCCTTCAGCGAAATTAATGAGTCGGGATATAGGTCAAACCAGAACCTACATAATACGTCCAGTGCCCTACATAAGGGGTATTGTTTATTTTGGGAAAATTCTGGAAACTAAGAAAAAAACAAGGAATTAATTGTTTGCTTTATTGTGTTCTTTTACGCCGCCTCAATCATTTCTGCTTGACCCAATGGTTGACTGGTAGAGAACGCTGAAAGCATTAAGATCATTTGTACTCTATTTTTGTCAGTGCAATAAAGAATAAAATAATAAAATATAATTTCATGCGAAATCAATGAGTATTATTAGTCAGATTAGCTACTTTGTCCTCGGTGTCCTGAAGTTTGTTGGGTAACTACAGTTTTGTCACAACTGTCAGGGGCTTTTAGTCTATCTTTAGTTTAGTTTAGAATTAGATAGTTATTATAAACTCCTATTCGACCACACATCCAAGTATGAACTCAAGTTTGATTATATTACTTAAATATAGGGTTTTCAATATCACTTCGACATAGGTAAGTAAACCTTGATTAATCTGTGTAAATGTCAATATAAATTGGGTTCTTTGCGTACCAAGCGATTGATACGATTACACTTACTTCCAATGAACAAATTGATGTCGGTTCTTTGCTGAGAAATCAATTAACAACGATTTCCAAATAGGTTTGTTACACGTGTAACCTTCATGTAACCTTACTAAGTTTTAATTTATTTATCGATAGTTATGGTCAAACTTCGTTACCAGCGGTTGCATATTTACGACTGTGTGTGTTTTGAAGAAAAACTACTACTCAAATGTCGGGATGGCTATTTTAATTACCATTGGAAAAGGTATTTTTTCTTCAAAAACACTGACGTAAATATTAAACGACTGGTAACGACATTTTACCATTACTAACGATAAAGAAATTGGGCCTAAGTCGCTTTTGGGTAAGTACAGTAACTTGGAAATGTATGCGCGTTTACATCATAACTTCTGACTTTGTGTGTTCACCTTCACTTCACATTAATCGTTTTAATTTAATGATAAAATCACAAGATAGATGGAAGGATCATTCAATTTTCCCATTACATTTGCATCTTGCAATAATCAAATATTATAACATTTAATCAAAAAATACATAATTTTGTTTTCAATTGTTGTTTAATATACAGGGTGAAATTTTAATCAGAGACCAAATTTTGTGTGAAGACTTCACTGATGAATATGAACAACTTTTACTACGGGAGCAATAGTGAAATCGAGAAAAAAAAACTGTTGTTCCATACAAAAGTTGAATTGGCGCGCGGTTAAAATTTAAGGAACAGCAAATTTATTTTTCTCAATTTCACTATTGCTCACATCAAAGGAAGGGAAGGGAAATCATAGATAGACAGTTTCGTATTTCGCTATAAATAATACTTATATTCTCCTGCCGATTTTTGATTCCGGTAACGGCGGGTCTCAACAGTGAAATGCCAGCTACGCAGGAGATATTATTAGTGTCTGGATGTTTCTTTACTCTCATTAATCCGGTGAGACGGCTCTGACATGACCGATGAGAGATCAGGCGCAGGACCAACGGCTTAACGTGCTTTTCGAGTTACGGGGGTGTCATCACCACCAACTTCCTGAGTCTGAGCTGTTTTCGAGTATTTTCAAGACAGAAAAAGAAACAAATTATGACCCGGTACTTATTGGGTAGCAACCAGCGAGCTAACCGCTACTCCAACGATATTTTTCTATCAAGTGTTTATTAAACCAACAAAAAAGGATGTCAGTAGCGTTTTTTCGTTTCATAGTCCCCAGCGAATCAGAATAGGTAATTCTTGCAATGCAATCACCTAAGCCGTAATTTTTTACTAGGAACTTTATGTCCGCTATGAAAAACGCCCTTCCACCTAACGACAGGAATATTTTTTCGTTCACAAAGAGGATTGCAATGTTTATTCCCATTTCGTGTGTGCGTGGTTTGTGTTTCTGATTAACACAATAAAGAACATTTCTGGAAGACGTTGGTTCTATGTGAAGGAATACCTTTTGGTGGCAGATTCAGATTCAGTTTCATTTATTTACATGAAAACACGGTTGCGCATGTCGAATAGTTGATTTATGTGATTGATTGAGATCCATAGTCTAGTCCAATAATTAAAATGCTTAAACTCTTTTATAACGATAAAATAATTTACAACTACAACCCTAAGATATTTATTGTCGGCTTATAACATGGATTTATTTAGCAATAAATCAACATCCTAATTTTGACCAATGCTAAGGTCCTATCATTTATGAATGAATCGCGTTAAAACGTTCGCGTGCAATACACCTTACACAATGGAACTTTTATTGTTATGATGTCAATTAGACGTTCACTGTCCACAAAAGTGTTAATACGGCGGCTGATTTTGATTGATTAGTGATCCATTTTCGATAAAAAAACGGTTGCAATCAACACAGGAGTGGTTGAAAAAAAAAGCCCTAATTTTATTAGTACACGTCACTATTTGTTGCGTGTTTTTCAATTGATTTTCGATCGAAAATCACTCGGGATGTTAATGAGAGTGATTAAAATACAGTCCAAGTGCGAATCGAACTCGCGCTCTGAGGGTTCCGTGCCAATTTCAACTGAAATAGAAAATCCTCTTACTTCCACTTAGCTAAAATACCACAATATTTTGTTGATAGCAAATATAACTTAGTTTTTCTGAAGTTGAAGTTGTTTGTATGAAGAACAAAGTTATATTTGCGGTTGTTGAAAATGTGTTATATTTCAAAAACTACTAGTTCGATCCCATCCAAACCAATTTGCGTTGAAAGTATTTGTTCTTAACTTTTTACTTTACTTTGTACTTTGTGGATAGAGCTTTAAAGAGCTAGACGCTTCCAAAGTGGTAAAATGGGCGTCCCCCCTGTAACTTCTAAACTAAGCGAGTGTAAATTAAAAAAAATATATATTATGTAGATCTTAACAAACACTTTCAACGAAAATTGGTTTGAGCGAGATCAAATTAGTAGTTTTTGAGATATAGCACATTTTCAACAACCGCAAACATAACTTTGTTCTTCATACAAACAGTATGAAAACCGAAGTTATATTTGCTGTCAGTAAAATATTGTGGAATTTTGGCTAAGTGGAAGTAAGTGGATCTCTAATTCAGTTAAAGTTGGCCGGAACCCTTAGTGTGCGAGTCCGAATCGCACTTGGCCGGGTTTTTTTTCTAAATGATCCATTTCGGGTACTTCATCAGGCAAAGGTTGTGTGTCATGAATTATATCACACTCGAAAACCCGGCGATATTATAATGCCAATTACAAAGTCCTATAGAGCCGGCCCTGAACAAAACAGGACTGTATGCCAGGGCGCGAGTCGTTAACATTCATTTTATGACCGGGACAACGGGTAAGCATTTCGTATCGAGATAAAGCGATGGCGTCATTATCACTCAATGATACACGGTCAATGGTTCTAAAAATTTCCGATTGTGAAGCCCCTTACGGGTTTCGTATTTTACTCATTATGTGTATAATGTTAAATGGAAAGCGTAATTTAGGGCCTTTTTAACCGACTTCAAAAAAGAAGGAGGTTATCAATTCGACTGTATGTTTTTTTTTTGTATGTATGTTACCTCATATCTCATTCGTTTGTCGACCGAATCGAAAAAAAATTTCACCTACTTAAAGGGTGTACCTTCTAGTTGGTCCCATTTTTTCCATGAGCTCCATGAGCTCATCCCACCAGCCCCCTTTTTCCATCGTACGTCTAGGCGTACCGCGGAATACCATCCTTACCTTGTCGATGTGCCGCTGTTTCGAACTAAGCGCTTCTCATCAACATTTATAATGCGCACGGCAAAGGAGTGGAACTCGCTGCCCGCGTCGGTTTTTCCTATGGATTACAATCCAAATCTTTTCAAAGTTCGAGTGAACAGGCTTCTTCTGGGCGAGCTCGTTTTATCTTCGACTTCGTCTTAGTCGCACTAGGCTTGGGCTGGAGTCAAGAGCGAACCCATACTAAATAAAAATAAAAAAGCTGCAGCGACACTATTCTCACTGACCACTGCTCGACCACATTTTGACGCCGCGATGTGGTGGTGTTGTGGTTCGTGTGGGAAAGCCCTGATTGGATGGCTGCGACTAGAGTTGTAAGTCCAATGTATCCTACCAAAGTATGCAGTAGCATTTCGGTAGACTATTGTAGACTTCTCTACAATCCTTCCATAAGGTGCGGTAGCTTTTGTAGATTTCATTTAATTGTATCACGAATTATACTTGTGAGAAATAAATGTTCTTGAATCTGAATTTAAAGTAAATCATCGTGAAAAAAAAATTGGAAATAATTGACACAGAAACAAATAATAAAAATGAAGTAAAAGAGGATTTTTTTTTCAACTTTAAGACTATTGCAAGACTTGGTATGTCACATTTGGTAGTTTATCTTACAAATTCCTTAATAAAAAATATCTAAGAAAACTACGTCATATGCCGTAGTATTCCGTATCTTACCGAAACGATTCGTGCGTTTTGGTAGGCTACAGTAGACTTACAACACTATCTGCGACTCATCTATTGCGACGGCGTCACTCATTTTAGTTTAGATAGAGATTTTATCTAAACGTCAGAAACAAATTGATTGAATGCACTAAATTTAGGATTTAGCTCTATCATTACAAGTTTCCACTGTCTTGTTTCGAAGGTGCATTTATTTTTATGAAAGAACAAAAGGAAAATGGAGTTTTATTGTTGCTGCAACAATATGTTAAGAGTAAGTTCTGGAGCGTATTACCATACGATTGACGAGGGTACCTGAGATAAGGCTGAGAAAGGGCTCCAACATTTCAGACATGAGAGAGACAACGTATTGAGTTTTAGCTTATGTTGACAAATAACATTGCCTAATTTTTTTCAACGCCTTAACAATAAGGCATTGTAAGAGCGTTTGGCCAAGTTATCGGTTAGAAGTTGTAGGTTTGAGTCCCACGCGTACGCAATTTTTGGTTTCTTATTTCATCTTTATGAATGAAAATGAATGAATGAAATATGAAACTGTGCGTGTTACAAACATTAAAAACCATTACATCTGTGTTATGATAAAATACCAATAAAAGAAGCTTTTGACTGAAATCTAAAATACGCATTCCATCATAGTAACATTTTTTCATCTCCCAGGCCATACGAATTTTTGATTACTCTACTAAACTTAATCAAATATGCACCAGACAACACACCAATTGTCTGGTTTCGTAGTAAAGAATTTTCGTCCTGGTGTCACGAAGTACCGGACAACGATCACAGCGGCCGTCTTCCATTAATACTGAAATACATATAACATCCATGACTTAGGTGCAAATGTTCGTGCTCATCACTCAAACATTTGCCCCTTGCGGGATTCGACTCAGCGACCGCTGGTTCAGTAGTCAGGACCTCTACCCACAGTCATGACATGTCGTGTACACTTGTTTCTCGATGTTTATAGCGTAAAAAAGAGGACGGTCGACAGACGCCTAGCTTACTCGATCCGGGAATCGAACTCGTTACAAAATAATATTGCCAATTCAGATCCCATAACAATGTAATGGACTCTTGGAGATACGAGAATCCGGAATTTTCTTGAAAAAAACCGGCTAAGTGCGACTCGGACTCGCCCACTGAGGGTTCCGTGCCAACTTTAACTGAATTAGGGATCCACTTACTTTCACTAAGCTAAAATACCGCAATATTTTGTTGACAGCAAATATAACTTTGTTTTTCATAGTGATTGACAAGTGGCAAGGAACCTTGTGATATACGGAGCGTACGCATTTCACACGGCCGCAGACGTTTATTAAGTTTGTACACTGACGAAATACTATAAAAAGAAAATTAAATTAAGATTTATACATTAGGATACTGAAATCTTTGAAAAGAATATTTAAACATAAACCCACCAGAAACAAATTCTGAGTTCTAATCACTAACACATTTTCTTTTATTCTTACGTAAAGTAAGTTAATTAAAGCAGTAAACTGTTTCCGATCAAGACCGTTCATTTGGCATAAAGTCCGTTTTTCTTGGCTAGTCGAATAATGTAAACAACCTTTTTATGACTTTTGAAATAATGTCAGTGAATAAACTTAATTTACTATTTGTTTTAACAAGATCTCAGTGTAATACAATGATTGACCTATGTAGTCGGTATTTTTTGTGTTGTTCTTATTCTAAAATGAATTGTTTTGGTAGAAAGGAATGTGAAGATTGTTTACAAGCAAAAAGAAACAGACTGTAGGTCGTAAATTCGCTATGTCACAGTGACAATGGGTCGTGTTTACGAGGTTAGTTACGGCTCATTTCCGTAAGAGGAGAATAATGGCTTAATAATAAACATAATCGTAAACATATTCACACTAAGCTCATGAGAATATCATAATGTACATTACCTTATTAGCAATATTCGCCTATAGTTGATATTCGAGATTTTGTCAAAAAAAGTTATTGGGTTAAATATTTTTACACTATTTCTACAGTGCCTACTACTATGCCAAGCAAAATGTAAGTCGCAAATACGACGACAAGATATGACGTATTTCTTTAAATTTGAATTTTGCATATTAAACTATTTGTATGAGTTGATGACAAGTGGCGTCAAATCATGTCGCACGAGACTTGTTCGTGGTGCTGAACTGCTGACACCATGCGTACCGAGTACCACCGAGCGTATGAAACTGATTCCATACGCTATTAATAGTAGTTCAATGTAGCCTACTAAAGTATGCAGTAACATTTCGGTAGACTACGGTGGTAGTATAACTCAAATTATGCTACGATGGGCAGGCGGCGTTACAAGACTCGATAAAGTCCCGAACAGGTACATCCGTGGACCTTCAAAGTAGCCAATGGTCATGAAAAAATGCGAGAAAGCCGGTTGCGCTGGTTCGGGCTTGTAATGCGCAGAGCCGAAGAACACATGACCCGGCAAGTTCTGGCCATAGAGGAAGGCAAGAGAGGCAGAGAACGCCCACCGACTACCTGGGCGCGAATCGTCCAAAAGGACATGTTGACGGCGTAAAAGTATCAGGAGAGCTGACCCCAAATAGGGAAAGAGCCAGGGGATTGATTGATTGATACTGGTGGTGTATTGCTATTGCCTGCGCGGGGCGGGTAGAATTTCATATTAAACGTCCAATTAAATGTATATTAAATAACGTGTAACGCTTATTGCGCAAAACTTTAAAATAGTTTGATAGGATTAACGAGTATAACCAATAAAACCAGTTTTTAATATGGGTCACATTTTTCGAAATATCTTGATTATAATGTTGCCCTGTTTATATAGGACAAGCCATCACTTACGCAAACTTTTTGACGGTCAAAATATGTAAAGCAATTGTGAGTTCTTTATGAGCATAGATAGTGATCAGTGTCCCAAAAATGCTAGGATGTTGTATTAAAATAAAACAATCCGTAGCTAGTAGTAAGAGTGTGTATTAATAATTTAAAGTTTACTTAGCCTATACAAAATACGTACGACTAATATCACCGCAAGGCAATTGTGTGCAGCGCCATCTAGTGAACGTAGATGTAACTACGTTAATGCGACTGCGGAACTTGAAAAGGTAAATAAACGCGCATTGTTTATACAAAATCTGACAAAAGTAATAATAATAATACTCGCAGCACGGCGCAGTTGCCCGGTGTTGTACCTACTACATACCTACCGACTCCTGTCTCAACAGAGCGTGGTCCGCAGTGCCAGAAATGATCAGAAGTGTCAGTAAAACTAAAACACAACATAGAACCTTAAATAGATTTTTTTTTTCTAAATTAGGTCAATCGAATTAAAAATTATTTGGGGTGTCTGAGGTTTTGCGCATTTAACATTGCACGTTGTATAGTTTGCCTAAAGGTTTGTCTGATATTTCTACGAATAAGTTTACATTCGTTTGACACTTTGATCCACTTTCTGCCTGTTACTAAAATTCTAGTTATCATAATACTAGCGGCCACCCGCGGCTTTCTTCGATCCCATAGGTCGTAGCGTAATGTTTAAAGCCTTCAGTCATGAACCTATTCCTTCAACCTTCCCCGATTAATAAGTAAGCTATCTAGCTGTCGTGGGTTTTTAAAAAAAATATGCCTTTTTAGATTTAAAGTAGCGCTATTGCATTTTCTACGGCTTTTGTATGGCTAATCTCATGCCGTAATCAATAAACTCTTAACGGCCGCTGTAGAACTTCTTATAGCGCTCGTGTGCTAGTTGGGAGTGAAAGTGAAGTATTAATTAAGTAGGTAGTACCAGGAGCACCAATTATATCCACGTTTTCCATCTAAGTTCAAAATGGAAGTTGTTCTTTGATTTTCGATTACCCACTCCGGGACCTAGTTGCGATTGGGCCAGATTCTAGTGACTTAAAATAAAATAAAAGTTTCTCCTTCTCCTTAAACTTAATCTTACTTGTTTTAATTTTTATAGTGTACCTACTAACACTAGACCAAAGTTACCTACTCAGTTACTTACAATTTATGGTACCAGGTGACCGAAATAAATGTTTATTTATTAAAACCACTAAAAAGTGTCAAACTACAATGATTTAATAGCTGTTAGTCGCTCGTTTTTTTAAAAAAAAATGAAAATGTTTATTCATCGGACAGCGAGAATCTATTTAATTGTAAGTAAAAAAAAACTAATCAACTAGTGTTAGTACTTAATATCTAAAAGCATTGAGTTATATCTGACACAAATACCTGGGCGCGTATTGCGATGCAGCTTTGAAAGGCAAGCGGCTCATCTTAACTGTCAAATTTGTATTGCGATTTCGCATGATATTTATAATATATAATATTATAACAACATAAATATTAATATACTTATCATCGTAGTAGTATTATAATATTATCATATTGATAATATTAGTTAACACTGAGTGGAAATTGAGCTGCCTGGAAATTGAACGGCTAAAGATGGATCGCAATACGCCCCCAGAGCTGGAATTGTGTAAAGCAATCGTATTCATTTGACAGTTCATAACGTACGGTTTGATCTGTCAAACCCTTTGTTCTTTACCGTTTGACAGATCATACCGTACGTTTCGAACTGTCAAATGAGTACGATTGCTTTACACAATCGCACCCCTGATCAGTGGACAGTTCCCACCCCACTGTTGGCGATGACCTTCAGAAAACTGTTTCGACTGCCACATACTTTCCACAAAAGAGAGCCGGCTTTTTTGCGCAGTATGGCCGGGAAAATGTCATCTCCTGCGCACGCGAACATACTACAGACACTGCAGTAAGGCCGCGGCCCCATCTCTATTCTCTACAGTCCGACGTCGTACACCGTGCCATGGTACGGCGTATAGCTGTATAGTTTTACATCTATAAATAATTGTAGTCTGTCTAAAGAGACATTTATTTCAGTTTTAGTCGGCGTATCAGTAGAATCAGACCCGTTGGATTGCTATTTGAAAGTTGCCGAGTCGGATGTGCCTTCGTCGACTCACTGAGAGCCCTTTAAGGGGCCCATTGTCTCAGTCTGCTCCCCATTGTTCGGGAAATCGTTCAGAGTTTAGGTTTCAAGTGTTTTGTTAGGTTAGTGAATTTAAGTTGAGTCACTCGGTAGACTGGTAAAGGATTAATTTTTGTGAGGAGTCAAAGATGAATCAGTACCTCAACATATTATATAAAAAAAACATTTTTCATTAATAAATAATAAAATTGGACACCAATCACATACATTGCTCACATACATTAACCCCTCATCACCTTCTTATCTTAAGGATATGTTCTCCTTTTTATGTCAATCACATGATCGTGCTCTCCGTTCTTCTGAAGATCTCCGGCTAGGCATACCGGCTCATCGTTCCTCCTATCAATCCAAGTCGTTTACAGTGACGGCTACGCGGCTGTGGAATACGCTCCCTCTTGAGATCAGGAAGTCAGAGACGAAACTGTGTTTCAAAAACAAACTGCGAAGGTTTCTGTTTCAATGATTGCGAAATATTTAAAATATGTATGTATGTATATTTTTAGTTATGTATGCATTTGGTAGTTATGTATCTAAACTCTTTTATACTGTATATTTAGTTTATGTATCTTATGGTATGTATATAATATTATAATTTTACTCAATAGTATTTGTTGCAATTTTAATATCTATTTACAATATTCTCCTGCACCCATAACAATCTCTCTGCATGATCTGAAGGTATGACTGGGAGAGAATGCTATTAGCATTAAGTCCACCTTTTGTACACTTTTATTTGTGCAATAAAGTTTTTAAATAAAATAAATAAAAATTGCTCTGATCCCAAAGTAAGTAGCCAATGCACTTGTGTTATGGAAATCAGACACAACGGTGGTACCACAACACCCAGACCCGAGACAATATAGAAAAGATCGTTTTCTACATTGACCCGACCGGGAATCGAACCCGGAACCTCACGAGATGGCGACGCTTGAAACCAGCGTGCTAGCCACTCGACAACGGAGGTCGTCAAATGATGTTACGTAAAACAAATAAATAATGGATTTATTTACGCAAATATGTACATTTTGGTGTTGAAATACAATGGTAAGTTCAGCTTTTTCAGCGATCATATAGCTTGTAAATAAACATTTATTCAATATTTTTCGCTTAAAATACTGCTGTTAGTTTTGACTATTTCACACGTTGTCCTGAACATGGCTTGGTACAAACATTGTGAAACATGTGGCATAAATAAAAAAAAATACTTAACAATTTAACATAAAGACTCAGATTTATTAATATGAAAATCAATGATACAATAATGGGTACTCACACTAGCAAAGTTTCAGCTTATTCAGTGGCTGGCGGCGTACAAGAGGTCTTGACTGAGCTGTCCGGCGATTATATAGGCTTGTTTCCTCCATCACAAATATGGCTGGCGGAAGTTGTGGCGTGGAAGGTGGCTTACAAGCGGCTGCTCGGCTAGCTTGGCTGTCTTGGCAAGCTTAGCGTTGGGTTTGTATTGCGTTAGCATCGGGTACACATCGGCTTGGCTGAGGCGTGGCGGGCTTCGCGTTACAATTATTTATTTTCAGAAACGTAAAATAAGTACGAGTCAGAAGTTCAAACAAGTGAATAAAGCGATGTAACTGACATGCTTGTATTTTTTTTGACAAGACGATTTAGGATGTTTGTGATTGTAACATCAATTGAATTGGAACCATTGTAAAAGTTATTATTTAAATGTATATTACCTGTTTATCTTAATTGTTTAATGGGGCTGTGAACTATACCGACAAAACAATCATCGTGATTTTGACTGTGTTTTCATGTTTTAAATATAAAACATTTTTGTTTGATTTTCGATTTGTAGAAATCATAGAATGGAGGTCATCTTATTTGGATTAATATAATCATTTTATCGAGGTCGTGTCGTAATCTTGAAATGTAACAGGCAAAAGTGGCAGCCTTGGAGCGAATCGCGCCATTTCACCGGCACGTCCCCGGCTGATCGGTTACGTATCGGAACTGTGATCCGAACGGATTTACGACGTCGCCGTCACTTCACTCTTGTGTAACAGCTACGGATGCCAAAGTGACTTTGTCAGAATGGTTGGTCGCTTTGGGAAGACCATTCGGGATATTTGATTTTGTAACTATTTAAGTTTCGGTATCCCAAGAGTTATAAAATTGTGTATGATGTCTATGAGGACTAATACTTAACGGGGAGGTTTTTGGCACAATGGGGGCTTTGTGTTTGATTATTCTTGCTATTTCTCGTAATAGTTATGTATTTTCTTTCTATGTGTGTGTCATATGAATTATAATTAAATTCTATTCCAAGAGAATAAAAAAAAAACAATTTCCCACCAAGTAACTTCATATATACGAAATGCATACTGCATTTTCACATACAAAAGTAGAAAATTTTTGGCTGTATGATAAAACACAAACTGTGAGAGTTGTGGATATTGTTGCAATAATAAAATAAATAAATAAAAGGACAGCAATTATGCCTGTCCTTATCATAGTTCAGCTTTCTTAATGTAGATAGCCAGACATTTGGCCAAGATCTCACCTGATCGCTGAGGTTTGGCTAGTAACAACAACCTATTTACTCTTTTAATTTTTTTTTAAAATTTGCTTAACTCTTCACTTAACAAGCTAACAGGGCCTACGGGCTAACAGGGAACAAGGCTCAGGGTGCTGGTACCCTCGGCTCAGTTACATTGGCTTCATTTTTTCAGCTTTCCTAATGTCATTGAACTTGAAAAGAATCCGGTTAACAGGTCGGATCCGTCATCGCCGTCACGGAGGATCTCGTTAATCCCGATGTCGACGAGACGCGATAACGACGGCGATCGCAGATTTATCGCGCGATACGTCACGCTGAGTAACGGCCGTTATGAAACGTTGACCCAACTTTGAGGATGTTATACAAAAAATGAGGCATTTTAATAGGACTTGGTTTGTGTTATAAATGGTAAGTTAACCTGCGGTTGAAGTCTGACGCAAAATTTTGTATTTTTAAAAAAATATATTAGACACCAATCACATACATTGCTCTGATCCCAAAGTAAGTAGCTATTGTTATGAGAATCAGACACAACGGTGGTACCACAACACCCAGACCCGACACAATATAGAAAATTTTGATTTCTATATTGACCCGACCGGGAATCGAACCCGGGACCTCGATTCGGTGACGCCTTGAAACAATCGTGCTTAGCCACTACACCACGGAGGTCGTCATTTTGCGTGGACTATTTCAATTTTCTGTTTCATCAAATTTCATTTTTACTTAAGTAGCTATAATAAATCTTAACCCTTTACTTCGCATGTGCGCTATAGGGCACGTAAATTTTTCATATGAATTTCCGCATGTGCCCTTTCGGGTACGGGTGTATTCATAGAGAATTCTCACAAAGCATAATTTTATTGTCTATGTGAGTTTTTTTAAATTAAAGCTAACTTCGTAAACGATCATTTTAAAACGTCACATGACTATCGGTCATATAATTTTCAAACAGTATCCGTCAAGATGTCGAGACGTCAAGAACGGAGCACGCGCATCAAGGTAAAATAATTATATTTTTTAAATTATTCCATTTTTGATACAATAAATAGCAGGCATTTATTTTCAAATAAACATTGCACAATTATATTAGTTTTTTTCACGAGATTTTGTATTACTTTGTCGTCAATTTAGCTTTAAAGTTAAGTGTACCCTGTAGGGCACGCTGCTCACTTCGATGAAAAGTGATCACGTGCGCTGTAGGGCACATTGCGAACTACGCTTTGTTTAATTCGTGTGACTTATAGTTCACTTGCTAACTTCATAGATATCATTTCTTGAACTCTATTATGAAAATAGGGTTATTCTTACAATCAGTTTTATCTCTTTTTCAAATTAATGTATCTAAAATATAAAATTGTAAGTAAATAAAAGTAATGAAGACGATTTAAACCTAAATATATATTTTTACTTTGTCGTAGCGTATCATGGAGGCCATAATTCCCAATAAAGACTCTGACACCGACTCTGATTTAACCGATAATGAAAACTGTATTACAGATGGAAAAAAACATGATGAATCAATATTGTCCGATACAGATGAAATTCCCAACTCACCAAAATATACACAGTTTACTGTAAAGCCCTGTCATTTATCAGCAAATATGATAAAAAATACGTTTTCACCCTGCAGCTCAGTACCGACACCCGCTGCTTATGAGACTATCCAGTTGCCATCAGTGAGTAATTACAGTGACAATGCATTACGAACGGACATTGATAAGCAGACCGCGAATTACGATAGCGAAGAAAATTTCCAAAACTCTCCATCTCTAATACCTGACCTTGACAATTTATCACCTCTGCTCCAGGATGAAAAACCCATTGACGAAAATAGTGCTGATATTATAAACAATATTCTGCCACAAGATACAAAGGAAGTAAGTCCATGCCCATCTGGTGCTAGTGATCTTGAAATTAATAGTGATCTTGAAATTAACATCAAACCCAGAAGTTCGAAGTGAAAAATTAAAAGATCTATTGGAATAGTATCAAAAAAACAGCGAATAACATCTCCTAAACCTACAAAATCTAACAAAAAACAATGTAAACAACAGAAAATTAATGAAACTATAAAAAATATATCAACCAATAAAAGACTTAACCTTAACAAAAAAATTGAACTATCTATCATATCAACAATAAAACGCAAAACAGTAAAACAAATAACAACAAATAAAGTTCCAGCGAGTAATTCCAATAAAAACAAATCAAATCATAATTCATCAATAACAGCAAAAAAATATAATTGGAAAACAGATCCCTACTTGTACGAAGTTCATAACATCAAAGAAGATGTGTTTACACAACCAGAGTGTATTAAGTCACCAGTTACATATTTTAAAATGTTCTTCGGTGACCAAATTATTCAAAAAATAAGAGAACAGAGCACTTTATACGCTTTTCAAAAAGATACAAAAATGCTTGAACTAACAAATCAAGATATTCAAGATTTTTTAGCTATAGAAATTTGGATGGGTATTATACAATGTCCTGCATACAGAGATTATTGGTTTGCTAAAACAAGAATAGAGCAAATAGCCGGAATCATGAACTTGAAAAAATATGAGACGATTAGACGATACTTACACTTTAACGATAATGAAAATGAAAACGAGAGTACTGATAGATATTTCAAAATACGACCACTAGTTGAAGGTATAAGAGAGAATTGTAAAAACATTGAAGAGGAAAGTCGCATGTCGATCGATGAAATGATGATACCCTATAAGGGAAAGAAGGCTGGAAATCTCCGACAATACGTAAAACCTAAACCAAAAAAATGGGGATATAAATTGTTTGTACGAGCTGGAGTATCCGGTTTTGTGTATGATTTTATATTGTACGGAGGAGAAAGCACATTTCAAGGCGTTTCATTCAATAATCAAGAAAAAAACATGGGTCTAGGTGCCAAAGTCATTATAACATTGTGTCGTACTATGCAGAATCCGAGTATGTCAGTCGTTTATTTTGACAATTTTTTCTCAAGCATTGAACTAATGTCGTACCTACGCGATGAATTAGGTATTTTATCGATTGGCACATTCAGATCAAAAAGACTGCGAGGGTGTGATTTGATGTCCGATAAAGTGATGAAAAAACAACCAAGAGGATGGTTTGATAGTCGAGTTTGCGATGATCATAAAATAGTTATGGTCAAGTGGCTGGACAACAAGCCTGTAGTGATCGGAAGCACATATGTAGGGCTCGAGCCTGTGGGGACATGTAACAGATATAGCAAGGAAGCCAAATCGTACACCGAGATACCCTGCCCCAAAATAATACAAGAATATAATAAACATATGGGAGGGGTGGATCTTTCCGACATGTTAATTGCTATATACCGAACATATTACAAAACGCACAAGTGGTACATGGCAATTTTTTCACAGCTACTTGATTTATCGATCAACAATGCTTGGCTCTTGTATAGAAGAGAATATAATTTATTGAACGATGATCAAAAACACATGCCATTAAAAGAATTCAGGCTACAAATCGCAGAAGGGTTGCAAGCACCAAAACCATCTCCAGCAGGAATAAATCTACAGGATATTATATATTCTTCTAACAGAAATACAACAATGAGGCCTAAAGAGCGACCTGCTGAAGAAATAAGGTATGATGGAATCAATCACTTTCCCCACGTCACCACTAAAGGTCGCTGCAGGGAATGTGTTTCGGGGAAAACTATTTTTATATGTACCAAATGTAACATGCGTCTGTGCATAAAAAGTGACAGAAACTGTTTTGTAAAATTCCACACTAGGAATTAAAACTGAATTGACATTCCTTTTATAAAGTTTAATTTAGTTTTTTTTTTTGTTTACTGATGTTTATATTTGATACATAAAAGTAGTTTCTTTTTTACATACAGACTATTCAGCAGTACAAAGTATTGAAAAGGTATTTTAAGGTTGTTTAGAAGCAGGTTTTAAGGTTGTTGTTTGCCAAAAAATAAGTTGATTAACTTTAGATCTTTATAATGATGTTGATCTCATAATGAGTCTCTTTTATTTAATTTTCTAGAGTTTTTGTTTAAAAAAATACACTTATGTTTTTGTAATATTTTTGATCTCATAATATTATTGTCTTTAATTAATAAAACTGTTTTTCCTTAATTTTTATTAGTTTTTGTAAGTTTTCCAACCAAATCTTTAAAAAAATGGTTTTAAATAAAGATGTCTTTGATTTTAAAACAAAGGGTTTTATTTTTTGCATTTTAACGGATAAATATATCCCTGATAGAAGCATTGACCAAGCTGCAGAATGACCCGGATACGCTATTATATGGTAAAAGGTGTTTTAAGGGAAGTGATCGACGTGCCTTATAGGGCACTACTGATTTCTCTAAAACCATAATAATAATAATATTCAAAATATTTTTTTAGACAATTCCTAAGTGCCATGAAGTCATTTATAGCAAAAACAATTGAGGATTTAAGATTTTTTACTTTGGTCATTTACCTAAGATTTTTCTGCTCGGCGTTTTGCGAAGTTGAGGGTTAAACAATCTATGTAATTTTTGAGCTTCATTGAAAAATTATTTCCAAGCAATAAATACATGAAAACACCAATTTTGTCTCAACGTTGTCTACGCGAAATGTCAAAAATATTGCTTCATACTACACCCGCTGATGGAAAATGGGCTGAGTTTTATCTGAGTTGCAGATGCTACTCCAATTCATTTACTAAGCTCCGTTTTGCGAAAGTGAAGGATACTAAAATTTAAAAAGGACAATTTTAACGTTTAGTTTTAAGTAGTTTAGCATGATACAACGGACCCAATGCGAGTGTGCTGTGATCAATCTGAAGACAATTAGATTCTTTCCTCCTCCAATAATAGGAATTATCAGGTGCGATTATGAAATTGAGCTATGTGTGTAAGACATATCCTTGAGAACCAGTAAGCTCAAGTGGTTAAGAGCAGGGCACATAGCGCGAAGTACTGATGGCCGGAAAGTTCTAGATTGGAGACCCTTTGACCAGAGACGAGATAGACCGATGACCGTGTAAAGATTGCGGGATCAAATTGGATGCAGACCGCTAGTGATCGGTCGCTGTGGAAAGGGAGGGAGGCCTATGTTCAGCAGTGGACGTCGTTTGGCTGATAATGATGATGATGGTGATGTGTGTATGTAATAATAATATTTTATGAAGTATATAAGTATATACCATCACTATATGGGATTTTCGGGCTGGACCTGCAAGTAGCACAAGCCACGTAGTCTATAACTCCCGATCTAAGCCATGATTTATGGCGCAATATAGTCTGTCCACAATCCACCTTTATTTCAAAACATTTCGCGGCTTTGACGTCGAAAAATGTGTGATAGATCGCGTTAATTATTAAATATTATACCTCTACTGTTAGGACACTGACCTCAAAAGTTATCTCTCCTACAACTAGACTGCTAGCTAGCACAAACTTGCAGCTGCACACTAGCTAGCACAAACTTTTTACAAAGTCATTTTACACACTTTATTTAAAGTTGCAGATTATTAAAAAAATAGTACTACAAATTTTCTTAATTACACCATCAGAAGAGCTCTTGCCACCATTAATGTTCCTTCCACGTTGGAACCACGTGGTTTGATCCGTGACGATGGCAAGAGACCCGATGCCCTAACGCTTATTCCCTGGGAACGGGGTCGGGCCTTAGTTTGGGATGAAACTTGTGTCAATACTTTGGCATACATTCCCATCTCAGAGAATCAGCCCTAAAAGCTGGAGCCGCAGCGGAGTTGGCTGAAAACGCCAAGCGTCGCAAGTACGTCTCACTTGCAAGTGATTATGTGTTTGCGCCGTTTGGCGTTGAAACCTTCGGGCCATGGGAACCCTCTGCTAAATTACTGTTTAGTAAAATTGCGCTAAAATTAAATTCTGTAACAGCTAATAATAAAGCTGGCTGGTTCCTAGCTCAAAGGATAAGCATAGCTATCCAACGCGGCAACGCAGCCAGCATCATAGCCTCCTTGTCTTAAGGAAATGGTTTCGTTTTTGAATAGGTAGACTTTGTTATTTTTTATGTTGCATGTCTTAGTTTAATTTTTCTTGTTTGTTATTAATAAAGTAACTACTATAAATTTATTAAATGCAAATAAGTCACAAGCTACATATGCACTGAGATTTTTTAAAAGAATAGTTTGTTTGTTTGAAAGCGCTAATCTCGGGAACTACTGGACCGATTTGAAAAATATTTTTGTGCTTGATAGCTTAATTAGCGAGGAAGGCTTGAGGCTACAAAATACTAATCTGTGATGGGAGGGGAAGGAGCAAACTTAAAACGCGCGGACGAAATCGCGGAGGACCGCTAGTAAGTTATAAAAAAAAATGTTTACACTATTCGCCATACCATTAATACTGACTTTAGGTTGGGCTTTTAAGCCCTTGACATTCTCAGTAGCTCCTAATTACTTACTAATTGCATAGACGTCGTCAGTTATAACTCTTATCTACGTTCAGTAATTTATGCATCGGGGCAGCTCAAACTAATAAGGCTTGACCCACTGCGTTAAGGACCACTCCTAGTATCGTTAGGGGTTAACCAGATGGTACTACTAATAATTGGAAACGACAAATAATTGCAATCGTAACAAACTTATATAATTACTGCTCATTAGGATCGCTGCTACTAAAACTACGAGCTGAGACTAATGAATATTTAAAATCTTAAGTTTATTTTGTAAGTGCTTTTGTTGCTAAGTTTGGTAAGTGGATTTAATGCTTAATTGAATAATTTTGTGAAGTCAAGAAGATTAGTAAAATTGTTTGCTACTACTCTTGAAGGTCAGTTATAACTTATGAGTAAAAAGTAATGTTGTCTTCAGGGCCGCCAATTTAATAGAGGTAAAATACGCTAAGAACATTTTACTTAATTTAAAAAAAAAACCGCAGGCATTCCATCATGTTTACGGAACAAGTGTAAGTATTAAACTTTATATTTTTGTTTCGTCGAGATGAAACGTTCGGGTGGAGAAAATACACAGGCTATTTCACGTGAAAAAATATATATAAGAAATGGCAAAGAAGCGAATCAGGATTTCCACACGTCGAAAATTAGGTCCCCCCCCACACGAGCGGGTGACAAAATTGAGAGAATCCGATGCGATTATACCGAAAGGAGCAAGCGAAGCCAGCGGGCCGGAAATATCGGCTGGAGTGGATTGATTTCATTACTAAACCAATATCGATAGCTAGGAACACCTTTTTTGAACGGATGGCACGTCATGCCTTCAGTTTGTGAAGTAAGAAAAAAAAGAATTAGGACCGAAGCTATAGGCGTTCGAAAAATCGACGAAATACTTCGAGCAAAACTAGTGTGCCATAGCGTTTCGCTTGGTTCGGTTTTTGCCGGGCCTACTCCCGTGGGCACAGATTGGCGGGGTAGTTTGACAGCTGTCATTTCTGTACAGCCAAATTATTTTTTAAAGACTTGCATAATATAGCCAGTGCTTACATCATCTTAATTAATGGGTAATTAATTTAACGTCGTTAGCCAATAATATAAAAAATGACGTCATTAAGGATATTGTGAACTCCTTACACTGCTCCATAATAGTACATTATGATACATGAGTGCTAAGTTGACCATTATATACAAGGCGATACTGTGTGCGCACGAGCGAAAGCGAGTGCGCCTTAAGAAAAGCCGCGTATATAATGGTCACAGGCACACGCGTATCATACGACGTTTTTCAACACACTTGCGAGGAAAAAACAAGACTCTTCATTTACTAAGTTTTTAATTATTAAAACAGTAAAAATACATTTCACTCGATTTTGATGGCAAAGACTTTCGCACGCGATTTTCGCCTTGCTACGTATGTCCGGCGGAGTTAATAATAGGTTTTCTTCATTTTCTTCACTTGAAGTAGACATTTTCATTAATATTAAACTTCATAATTAATCCAAACTTCGTCACAGCCGACACCGACAATTATTAATTACGAAAAATGGCGCGTTGTTTTTTTTTCTTGCCGCGATACCGATGCGCGCGCAAGGCTTAGGCGCGAACTAGATCGGCCAAAAGCCAAGATTAAAAATGTAATAATTCGTGTTTAAAACACAAATCACAGGAAATGTTAAATGAATTTGAGCTATTTTTTAGTAATAAATCTGGATTTACCATTTATTGAAATAAATATATACATACTGTTATTTTTCGCAAAAATACTGTTTGTTGCTAAAATAAAAGTATTGTATAACCCGACTAAATTAAATCGCTTCTTCTTCTTACTTACGACTTGGTACTAGGGTACAAATGTAAATTGGTCGGGTTAATAAACTGAAAGGACTAGTGCAATAATATAATGAAAAAGCACGCGTGTTTAATATCTATGATTATGAGCCAAAAATCGGTGGAATAAAAACGTCGTTTTGAGCAAGTGTGTTGAAAAACCAGTAATTTATTTTTACTGCACATTATAAGTACTATAATGAAAAAATAACAGAAAGGGTAACAGCATGCCTTTTTAGGATATCGCCCGTTTCAGCTCATTCTGAATGCAGTTGAGATTTTATTTGTGATTTAATCTGAACATTTCATTCCCGATGTGATCGAAATAAAATTGGCGCGATTGCGAGAGGCAGGGAATGAGCGCAGCGAAATGTTAATAGTTAGATTCGCATAATAGGCAATTCGTTTGATGCAGATTTATTTGTGTGCATTGCTATTTAGTAGCGTGTCGTGTGCATTACAAATGATTTGGTGATATTAGCGAAAATTGGAGCATCATTAGGACAAAATTGAGTAAAAATAAATATGTGTAAAAAGAGCAATCAAAGAACGTATGCTTGATTATTTGCTGTGTGCGAAGTAGGTGGTATTGAGGGAACCCGAATCAGACAGCGCTCGCTGTGACCGAAAAAATCAACATTGGAGGACGGCTGTCACCATTTCTTTAGCAAATCCGTGCATTATATGTTATTACTAAGTAAAGTGATTCATAATATTGACTAGTATTAGTTATTCATTTTTATACATCACATAATGTTAGGCAATGAGTAAAATCGACACTACTGATTAACGAAATGAAATAAAATATATTATACCATTGAAATACCTTTGGTTTTATAACTTTTCGTCATGACAGCCAGTCATTTTTCATTTCAACGTTCTCTTATAATTTGTGACGCTGTCGCACGATCTCAATAGCTGTAATCTATAAGCTCTAAAATAACTTGGTTCCATTTTATAATGAAAAATGTATGAAATTTGCATACTTTTCTGTTGTTCATAATCCATAATATGCACAATTTCACGTGTTGAATCACTATTAAAACTATTCGGTGCCGCAAAAGTGCCGTCGCGGTAACTAAGTCGGGTTAACTAAAGTTTGCTGTGAGTAATAGCTGTCGGAACAGGTTGCGAGACGTCAAAAAATATTCAGTTCAGAGTAAATTTCCGTGGAGATATAATGTTAAGTAACTACTAATTAGACACAGTGGTGAAGATGTCGGCAAAGTGCGATAACATCCACGTGACAGCTACACGCGTAGCCTAGAAGCTAATGTACTATAGTCAGCGTGCTATCAACTGAGTCGTCTCAGTGTCTCGTCTATCTCGCCTTCACTAAGCGATAAAGTGGCGCGCAGCATATTTCTATCTCTATTAGCATAATTGCCTCACGACCCAAGTTGTTTAGCTAAGACTCTAGAGGTTGCTAGCGAATGGACTATGTAAGTAAGTAAACCGTGGGTTATCGTAGGCCGTAGCAAGAGTTAGTCAATTACAGAAGTCGGTATGCCAATAGCTAATACATCTCCCATCCTTTCCAACGAATACGTTAGTGTTTTTGATGTTCTAGCTATTCGGTTTGGTATTGCTCTATTAAAACCGTGGTAGTCACAGTTGTGTTTCAGCTGTAAATAAGTTTTTTTTTTAATCTACCAGTTGATTATACAATCTTACGGGCTACATGACAGTAGTGCTCTTGATTTCCTTCCAGAAATGGAAGTCTCGACATACTCGCTCGAAAAACGCTAAGACAATATTGGTGTTTCCGTGTATTTATTGATTGAGTTTTTTAAAAGTAAGCTTATAAATACAAAAATAATATGATGTATTAAAGATATACAGCTGCGTAAGTTAAAAGGATAAATGACGAAGCAAAAATAAAAAAATCTACGCAAAATGTACGTACGTATGTACAATATGTTTCTACGAAAAAAATATTACATTTCTTCAGACTTCGGCTGCAGTAATTTTTATTCGATAAAGATGCTGTATAGATTGCAAATTGCACTGTCCAACTTAGATTTTATGAGCTACATCAAAGCTCGCGTTTTAGCACGTAGCCCTGGTTACCTGGGGCTTTGCTGGTTTAGCGGCTTAACTAGCTTGATTAATCATTTACTATTCTAGGGATATTACATGGTTATTCTACCTAGGGTTAGTTCCTGGAAGGCTAAGAAAAAAAATCTGTTAGCAAAAATACGTTATTAATCAAGCCGATTTAGAACCCTTTGGTTACGATTGGATAACTCTCACACATTTATAAAATTATAATAACGTGGTATTAGCCGTTGCAACTATTTTATTTTGTTTTTTCATTATACTCATAACCGAACTGACACATCGACATCTGATCAAGCTACGACATTTATTTAAAAAAAAAATTGAAAATCTAGCCTGAACCCCAGCCGAATGGCATATCGAACGTTCGGAATCGCTCTGAGGTTTTATAATCGTTTCTAGGTTATCCTATCGATTTGTTTCAAAAATATATTATATCATGTTAATTAACCTAACAGTTTTTTTTATTTGAAGAGTTTGTTTACTCGCGACTACATTCGTGTTCACTCTAGAAAACTTTATAATGGCATAGCGAAGTTGCGAGAAATCTTGTCATATTGTACTTACCCTGTAAATAAAACTTCTTATTTTCTCTTTGGAAACAAAGACAGGAGGGAAAAGGCTGTCGTCGACTGCTTTCGTATGTAATCAACTTTATACCCGTATATTGAAGCGTTTTAGCGTGATTTAATAAAGATTCCCCGTTCGCTACTGTTTCATAATATGCAAAGTAAAGTAAAAAATAAGGTCGGCTCGAGACACTCATTATATGGCAGACGTGTCGTCGTAATGAGGTAAACTTACGTCAATACATATTTATAAGCAACCCTGAGGTATTATTCAAACACTTGATGTTAGTCGCAAGTTAAACTTATCCTCCGTAAACGGACGTTTTGCGATGTTACTTCAGTTTAGCTACCTAGAGAATGCTCATTTATTTGAAGTTTACACTTTGAATATAACATGTACAGGATTGACAAAGACACTTTGTCATTGTTCCATTTATTTTGTGTCAAAATTGAAACTTTCAATTAGTATTCTTTGAGCCGCTAAACTGTAAAATACTATTTTATTACTAGCGATCGGACTACTACTAAACTACTACCTACTAGCGTCTTCAGAATGAAATTAATTTGAAATGAGTTTTTAACCGACTTCAAAAAAGGAGGAGATTATCAATTCGACTGTATGTTTTTTTTTTTTTTTGTATGTTTGTTACCTCATATCTCAGTCGTTTGTCGGCCGATTCGAAAAATTTTTTCGCTTACTTAAAGGGTATACCTTCTAGTTGGTCCCATTTTTTTCAATTTGGGATCTGATGATGGGATCTTGGTGTAATCGAGGGAAACCCTCAAATTTTAAAGGCACGTATAGTGTTTTTTTACTTGAATCTTAATGTTGACATGTTATTACGTCTAATAGTCAACATTTTGTAGGGCTGAGCTGATGGTGGAACTCCTTAACGCTTAGGAGTTCAGTAACTATAATGAAAGAACTTATAATAGGTAGTTTGTAGCTTCTTAAAAAACAGAGTCATAAGGTGCCCCTCCCCCCCATTCTCCTGTAATCTCTAAAAATGAAGAAATAAAATTAACTTTAAAAAAGTAAAAACCGACTTCAAAACCAAAATGCACTTAAAAGTCTTAAATAAACTCTTGACTATTGAAAGGAAAGGAACCCATTTTAGGCAACCAATTTCTTTTTGGAGTCGGTGCCATCACTTTGACCATCAAGCATCAACTATCACAGCACCGACTCCAAAAAGAAATTGGTTGCCTAAAATGGGTTCCTTTCCTTTCAATAGTCAAGAGTTTATTTAAGACTTTTAAGTGCATTTTGGTTTTGAAGTCGGTTTTTACTTTTTTAAAGTTAATGTAATTCGGTAAACATATTTTAAGAATAAGCTGTAAGTCAGAAGCAGGTAGTTTTGTACATTCTATTGATTTTTGTAATAGAGATAATATTACAATGCTACGTATGTTATAACTTTTTCCTCCCATGATTGCCAGCTGTGTATAAGTTTTATTCAAACATTGTTAATAATATATTAAAAGTTTTAAATGTATCCCAAACTTTTGAAATGAGAATTAATTATAGATGAATTCATTCAAAACAAAAAGTACTTACTATCCATGTTATTAAGTATTGATTTTTAAAAACGTAATTGCGTTTTACGAAACAAACAATACAAAACATCCCAAATCGAAACAAAACTTTTTGAATAATATGTGAGGGCTCGGCGATGCGTAGAATTAGTTTTGTTGATGGAAAAATAAAACAAAATAAAATGCACAGAGCGACGAAGGCAAAGCATTTTAAATTAATGTCTTTTTGCTTTTATTTAAAAATTCTATCAATTTCACTCAAAAACATATTCATTTGGTACAACTTATACGCAAACGCTAGAAACTATAAGATGTTTTAAATATGTAACAAGGAATGAGCGTTAAATGCAAAATAATTAGTCTCTTTCGTTTATGGTTCGCAAACGAAGAAAGGTTTGGCTCGTGAGAACCGGCTGAAGGAGAGTCAGTAAATAACTACCAACGTTATAACGAAGAATTAATGACCTCGTTACTGGAATAATCATGCCGAGATTCTGCAATCTTACGAGTTAGTAAAGGTAAGTAATAACCTATTTTTCTACTATGATAAGGTGTGTTTATAATCCTTACTAGCCCAGGCTTACCTTCCTACAAAATACACTTTTACGGTAGCTGTGACCTTAACTCAGTTCAAAACCTCTATCTTTTAAATTTAATAGGCATAATAAAATAACAAAAAGATTAACATCTTTTCAAGACATCAAAATTAAAGTTTTTTTAACTCTACCTACATGAGTTAAGAAGAACTCAAAAAGAATGAAGCAAATTATACATTTTTTTAAATACCCAAATAAAAATTATTGAACTTCGAATGCAGTTACCAGTCTACGACACAGTACCGAAGTTAATCACTCGTAGATAAAAAAATAATCAATTTCTTAAGAGACTTATAAGGAGTTTCATACACACAATGCATATAATAAACTAATAACTATGTGCCAGACAACACACCAATTGTCTGGTTTCGTAGTAAGGACTTTTCTTCCTTGTGTTATCTAGTACCAGACAACGATGATGACGGGGGCGTCTCCCATAAATACATGGCTGAGTTACGTGCTCATCACACAAACATTTACTTCTTGCCGGATTCGAACCCACAACCGCTGGTTAAGTAGTCAGCACCTCTAACCACTGCACCAAACGTGTCGTCAAAATTATTAAAAGTACAAGATGAAAATAATAATTACTAATGTGCAGATAAATTTGCAATTCACATCTGAATAAAAACCATTTAGTTGGATTGTCTATTTACGAATCATTTATCATCTCTCCTTGTTTTTAAGAATCGCTAAGCGATAGTCTCCGGAAATGTTACTGGTGAATTGTCTTTCCCAATGAATGTAAAATTTATATTTATTGTAATTTCAGTAGTGTTTGATTCGACGGCTTCAGCTTAACTTTAAATAGGTTTTAAAAGACCAACTCATTAACAAAAGGTACAGTTGTTGAGAAAAGTGAATACTATAAAGTATACAGGTGTTGTTTTGGTCAACGACGAGCGACTGTGGGGTGTTATACAAACTATACTGATGCCAAAAAATATATTTTTTTAAATTACAAAAAAAAACCCACAAAATCAATTTATTAATACGATACAGCGATCGAGTTAAACCTATCAACGCCGGGTTCTTCGTATAGCTTACTAGCTACGGCGTAGTATTTCATAGATCCGTGTTAGCTACGCGCGAGGGTGCGAGTTTCCCCATTCGTTTTGAAACTTTTTAGAATGTTGTGAAGAGGTTTTCTTTTAAAAACTTGCATATAATTTAACTCTTTCACGGACAGTGACCGCCTATAGGCGGAATAACAATAAAATTTCTATTGTGTCTAAAAATATTTTTAGAACTAGCATTACTCATATTATTATCCCTGGATTGGATATCACTGACCAAAACAACACACTATATAGATTGTGTGTGTGTGTGTGTGTATGTAATTATTCAATGATAGGCAGATACGTTATGCAATCCGTTTTTTGGGGATTGGGTTAAGATTTAAATATAATAGAATAATTGTTCCAATCGTGGCCAGTCACAACTACTAACCAACTGCGCGGTACATATTATAGTGCGAAATTGCGCAAACGCAGGTGCACTCTCTATTCCTTTGACTTAATCAGACTGATAGCAATCCGACTTTAACTGCTTGTACGAGGCACGGGGTTAAACACCGCCATCTCCGAAACTCAGGCCTTTAGAATTTCTGCACAGAAAAACCCAGGTTTTAGACTCGACCTGGGGATCGAACCCGGAACCTTTGGCGCAGCCGTCGCTTTAAAGTGCAACCCTCTTGCCGCTTCGCCACCGAGGCAGTTGAGGGTAATCATTATCTAACTATCAAACACCAGAAGCTGCTAAAAATCATAATGTGGAATAGTTTTTAGAATTGTATAGGCGATTTCGCCGCCATTTTACCTAATCCATCACTTGACTGGTAAATAAGCTACTCGTAATTGGTGGCTGATAATTATTGAGAAAATAAACAAAAAACCAGCAAAGATATATATATATATATTAAAAAACTAAGATATTTCGTAGCTGTACTCAGAGCTAAACGTCGGAGCTTATCAGAACATCTTGGGAACAATGGGGGCTCCAAGCAATTAATGATAACATTCCGATTGTTTCGAGCTATCTCCTTAAATGCTAGGCCTTGTCTTGGCTTGTTTGGACAGCCCCACTTGTTTTGATATCTCGCTGTAATATACCAAAGGCTGTATACAATAGAGCTAGAAGCTAATTAGTTTGTAGTGATTTCAATTTATTTCATGCTTGTCTTGATGCCACACAATGTAAAATTAATCGGCGGAGCTAAGTTGAAAACGTGCTCATGAGATTAGTTTCGTCGAAATGACTATAGTTATTCGCGTTATTGGCTACTAAGGTAATGATTTAGTAAAAATAAAGTAAGGCTGTAACATCCCACTGCTGGAAAAAGCCAGCTATGAGGTAGTTCGAGCCATACTCCACCACACGGGCTCAGTGCGGATTGGTAGAAGGGTGTTTGCAAGGCGTGACTAACTCTGATATCAGATTTTATCATGCCGTCCTTATGGCCTCTGACTAGGCTAAACGACTAATATCAACCGAAATTAGCCGGGACCAACGGCTTAACGTGCCTTCCGGAGCTAGGAGATGCTCGTGTTATACGGTACTTATATAGTCGGAAAATTTTGTAATAAGATAAAACCTCAAACGCGTTAAAGCTAATTTTAAAATCATCAACTACCACGACTTCGTACGGTTCCAAATGTAACGCGATTTTTCACTGGAAATGCAAGAAAGAGCCGATTTACAACGCCAGGTAAGACTTATCATATTCATTTTCATTGCAAGTCACAAGTGGGTATGAGATGGTACATGCGTGATATTAGATACAGTACAAGTGACGCCCTGCAAGGGCACAGCAAACATGAGAGGCAACTATTGCCAATTTACTAAATATGCATTGTAGCAAAATATAATACAATACAATTAATTCTTAATGCTTCAACACCCGAGCGGTTGCAGGCAACCGCATAACAATAGAATTTGCATTGTGTCTCGTTCACATACGCTTGAGGGATTAATAAATGAAAATTAGATATCAACAATATTTTGGATCAAAGCATTATTATATTAAAAATAAATACATTTATTTAAATACGTTATTGCGTTGAATTAAATTACTTGCTAATTATTAATTTATCCGACTGAATAAATATGAAACGACTGATTTTAAAATGTCATTTGCATAAATTGTTGCTGACATCAAATTAGGCGTTATGTATTTTATATATATTCGACAAATATTCTTTATCTGACGTTGGTAAAATCAATCCTAAGTAGTTTATTCAATTTATTGCTAAAACTTACGCTCCAGTAACTCGATTAAAAAGTTTAACACTCGGGACCAACAAACATTTTCAGAACTCGTATTACATTACGGTTAGTGTCACCACTAAGAGATGTTAGACACAAATGCTCGTATACAAACCAAACTGGATGACTAAAACGCGGTGGGAATATGCTTTCATTTAGTTCTCAAACGGAGCGGTTGCGTTATTGCTCTCTGATTGGTCAGTGATTATATATTAATCGTAATTAAAATGTTTGACTAAAATAAGTAGATTTGAGCTAATTTATGAAGCCCTGAACCAGGCGGACAGGCTTATTTCATTAGATTGGATTTGAAACTCAAATTTGAATAAAGCATTATTGAAAAGTATTTCGGGTACAAAAACCCTTTTCAATCTTAGAGATTGATCTTAATGTCTTGAAATACTGTTTTCGTAATAAATTTGATACATAGCATAGGTTTCAGATTCACATTAACTTTGCTTTAATATAATTTATTCTGTATTACATCATCCCATGAATGTTTTCAATGTCTTTGTAAGTAAATAAAGATTTGATTTAATTTAATTTGATTGATTTGATGTAACTTCAGTATCATGTGTGAGAAATAAGACTTTAAACTTGCCTTGTGCGGTGCGATTCTTATAACGTAGATGGTGGTGGAGCTGATGACCAAACGTGTAATTTTACTTCTCAGCACATAAGTGCATAATTGAGCGCGACATCATCGTCGTCAGTATTTTCCCTATTTGAAATCAGATCCTCCTTCTCCGAATGCACCGAAATGTTATCTTCATATTAAAAGGCGTTGCCATCTTCCAAATATCTCTCATCAACCAAGCTATCATCAGCAATCCCTTGCTAATAGTCTTGATTTTTATCAGCCGACATTTAAGCTATTTTGCCTTTGAAATGAAGCTTTTAAGCATACGAAAAAAATCCTCAACGTAAACATCAACAGGGTGACTCGTCACCCCAGAGATCTTAAAAAAAAGACAACAACTTACCGCAATACGTCGACGCATGCAACTGAACGAAATCACTCCGATTAGAGAAAAGATCGAGCGTTAGAAAAAAAGAAAAACATTAAAAACTAGATATTGATACATTTCTCGAGTGTTGGGCTGATGTGTCACCCCTGTTGCCTTCCGAAGGTTAAATAATCATGGAATATAATAATCGATATCAACGCTACCGGTGACAAGAAAACTTTTGTCACCATTTGTCTTGCAATTTTTGTAAAAAAATAACGTACCCGTGCTTAAATTTTAAACATAAAAAATCGGTACTTTAGATTAACGTTACGACAGTGAACGGTCACCATATAATATGGTGGTTAGCTGTGAATATGTTTAATAAGCAGCCGCCGACCAAACAGCGGCAGGAATACCAGAATGTAGTGGGAAGTCAACTGGGATGGGCTTCTCTATTAAAAGCTAAACTATTCAGTGACGATTCTGTGACATCTCGAGTTGTCATTGCCATTATGTTAGCGTTACTCAAGTGTTGGGGTTGATTTTCATATAATATTAGCGTTTTAGCTCGAAATTACAACATCTCAAAATGACAACCGGGCGCAAAATGTCAATTTCCCAGAAAATTTACTTTCAAAATTTCAAATTCTCATAAAGATTGAGATAGACAGTTCTGGTGTGCAATCAAGACGTTGTGTAAGTTATATATTTGTGAGAATGCTCAAGCTAAACATTGGTGCGCTGCTAAGAGCATAAAGTGCTCTTAATTTCATGTAGCATATTAAATTTTACTAGTTCAAACAAAATATCAGACTCGCTTAACCTAGCAATAAATAAATAAAAGTTCAATTCAGGCAGAACTCAATACACAATAATTTCTGCTTAGCCGAAAGGTATGACTGGTAGAGAACGCTATATGGCGTTAAGTCCACCTTTTGTACAGAATTTTATTATTATGCAAAGTATAAATAGAAACTCACACATTTGGTGTTTTATATTTACACTTAAAATTTAACTTGTCTGAGGCAGAGAATCAAACCTAGCAAAGAACGGAAGAATGCCGATACCACTTTACTATTCGGCCACCCAGACCTAGGTGACGCCAGTTATAATTTGTTATCTCGAAACAAACGCTGCTTTACCTACTTCAAATTTTTCAAGTATAATTTTTGTCTTTACTTTGCAAAGTGGAACGTTACAACGAAAATAAAACAACCCATATTATTTTTAGTGAAAAGTATTGTACAAACCAACATTTATTTCAATTATCTGAAGGCAATTTGATTCAATTAAGAAGCACTGCGTTATTATTATTTTCAGAAGCAGGATAATAATTAATTATGCCCTTGGGGATTACCCAGAACCCAGGCCTACGAAGACAATGAGGCATTCAGTCGAAATATTACTAATAAAATATCTCAGTCTAATAGATTATGTTGTGAACACTATTACAAGCATAAAATAAAATAAAAAAGTACAACACTTGGTTAAAAAAGAGGGTCATATCAACATTAAAATTTCCTCGGATAATTGATTTACAAATGCTACTTTTATTGTAACATGATGTTATAATAAAGCCTTCCTTGATCTATGAACTCTCCTCCCAAAATAATTTACACTAGTTAATACCAGTTTCATAAGCGCGTTCATCCTAACACAAAACTTCTACAGATTTTTAGTGTTTTGTCTAGACATAATACATCTCAGGTATTCAGGTAGGTCCTATATCAAACACGAACAAATATGTTACAGATTTTGATGAAAGATGAACGCATGACTGCCGTCTAATATATTTCAGGCAACATTTCTCACGCCCTGGGAGATTTATTTTGTTCGCAAAACCGGGCAAATCCGGTTCAAGTCGGCTCCAACCTGATTCGGAACTCGTCAGTCATTTTTACGTGCGAACGAGTATGTATTTATCCCTCGTTTAACGTTATTTCGTTACGCGAACAAATATCTGCTTTTGTTGAAAATATGTCAAATGGCAAAGTAGTCAAATATACACACATATTTTTTTTAGTACAAACCACAATTTTCGTCATGAAAGGATTTTCCCGAAGGCTAATTTATTTTCAGTGCGAGGCTTTTACTAATTTACTGAATGTTCTACTTTGTATTGAATTTGATTGTTTTGTTTTAGCAATAACATAAAAAGTTTAAATCAAATTCATTCACATGTTTGATTGTTACATGTATAAGTAACAATCAAACATAATAAGTAAGTTGTTACTATGATGGGGCCAATTCTCGTGAAGTAGTACTTTTTCCGTGTGGTAATTCGTATACGAAGTTCACAATTCTATTGTAAAAGTTCGAGTGATACATAAAACTGCTATTCTCATGCACCGATAGAACATTTCACGTTCGAATTTCATAACAACGTTCTACTTATGACTTTACTAATATACTTTATTTTGGCGTTTTTAAAAACGCCAAAATAAAGTATATTTAAGTCCGTCTAAAAAAAATATTTTTGGTGAAACTAGACAATGAATCTATTTGTTTGTTTAATGTGATAGACATATTCACAAAACTATACATATTGTCAAAAAATATAATAACGGTAGATCAATTATTAAAATTTCATTATTCATGCATAGCATGAAATGAAACGCAGCGACGCGCCATATTACCTTACTCTATGGCCCTAAATGACAATGTGTGTGTGTGTGTGTGTCGAAGTTGTTGCAAATATCGATTTTTCAGTGACTGTTATGGATAAATATTTGTTTTCTCAACTTTCGCCTAAAATAAGAATAAGTAAAAATTACGATGCTAAATACAAACAAAAACTTGATATTTTCTAAGCTTGGTATGACGCTGTTTGTTTAATGATATGTTTATATATTTATTTACTTAACTACAAGAAAGAGGAATACAATAATTATATAGTAGTAATAGGTTCTGTTAACTAACATCACAGATATTAGTGCACCTTCTTAATGTGGAGCCTGGATAAAGTTTTTAATATCCTTTGTAGATAAGTAGTGTTCTTACAAAACGAACTATTTTTATTTACAGATAGTCTGGATTATGTTGTAGCAGAGAGAAAATTTAATTGCAAATCTAATGCGTTATAAGACTGGTTAAAATACATGAAAATACTTGAATACCGTAATTCTCTAGTATCTAGGTAAGTACCTAATCAACTAGACACATAAGTTTTATTGTCATAATTTATAAATCAAACCATCAGATTTCCCATTTATAACCTAAATCTATGTGTGTTATAGTATTGCCTATAGTACCTTACCTTAGTTACCTTATTATAAACAGATAGTACATTAGCAATCTGTCTGTTCTATGAGTGCTTGAATGTGTTCAAACATATTTTATGGATTCCACATACAAGTATCTACAATAATCATTATTATCCCAGATAATAGATACTGAGCTAAAAAAATTGATGGTGTTCAAGTTATTTTTTTATGTTTGTAGTAGGTAACTTTCTGTGATATTTAAGTTGGTTATTGTTTTTTACAGAAGCGAGCAGTAGAACAAGTTATAATAATCAAAAATGAAGGAGCGCCAGTTGAAGGGATTTTAAATACTCCTGGGAACACAACTGTATGCATTCACAACAAAATAAATGATTCGTTAGAAATGTAAGCGCATTGGATTAAATGATGGAAACTTTCTTGATTAATATGACCAATGGCTTTAAATAGTTTTTTTAACACTAACATTATTGCTTCTTCAATATTTTGTGTTTTGACTGATGTATGAAGAAAATAAAACCTCTTGCTAATTTTGTATTTTTTATTTGTATGAAATTTATTTATTTATACTGTTTCATCTTCCCTAGTCATTGACATTAGGAAATTTGAATTCAGGATTGTTTTCAATACATATGGGCAATCCATGATCATGATCTTGAAACAGAGTCAAAATATAAAACCAGGGTCTGAGAATGATGCTACAGTTGACCAAAGGCACTCCGTAATAAAACAACAAAACCAAATCGAGTTGAGCTCGTAAGATTCAACTTGTCAAGTACGTTGTCTCTAGATAGTATCCAGGGTAAGATAGCTCTTAACATAATATTAAGTCCTATCGAGGTCACCGCTGCCTAACCACCTTAAGAGCTGAAATCGCTTGCACCTTGTGTCGACTTTTGTTTGAACCGACGCCTGTTTTGTGTCTTGTGGGCAAGCTATTTTCCTTTAAAAGTGGTAAGTCGGGAGTGACCACGGCCTAGGCATGCCGGACAAACGGAGATCCTGTTTTTTGTAAGTCAATTTATATACTCGAAACTTTTCTAAATCGTTGAAGTACTCTTCTGAAAACCGCATCAAAATCAGTTTAGCCAAACATGATACAATAGAGGGCAAAAAAATCATTAGGTATATATTGGACACACAGAAAATCTAATTTATTTGAAGTCGGCTAAAAATCATTCAAATTCAATGTAAATTTTCTCAATTTTAGGTTAGGTTATCATTTTACCCGATTAGAACCTCAATAGTTCGTATACGAATTTCGAAATCTATTGGTCTCCAGCAATCGAAATGTTCGTGTGACGTTCCATCGAATTAGTTCGATTGTGAAGGTCTGAGAATACACAAGCCTTGGTTCCTTCGAAAAAAATTCGAGTGGTGAACTTTTTACGTGTGTGAACTTTTTCGATCATGCGAGAATCGGCCTCCAGATTCAAGAACGCTCCCTTTGCTTTCCGTTTTAAGCTACGAATATTGAATCCTGCTACGAAAAGTCGTAGCAATCTTTTTAGCTGCCGAGTTACGAAAAAAGAACAAGAAATGTCAAGGGATTTTATATGCTGTGGGTTTATAAAATGTTTCTTTTAGTTCTTAAGCATGTAACTAAAAACGAACTAAGTAGATTTAGATTTAACATACTCGTAGCTAACTCATATTTTAATAAAAATATTTTTACCAAACGTGGGCGGCAAATATTGCACGACTCATAATTTTGTTTCTTAGCAGTTTAGAACTAAATAAAGTCAGCGTTCATAACTTGAGTGGCAAAATAACTGACACTTTACCTGTAAATGTGAATTCATATTATAATTCGTTGCTTCAGCCGTTCTGTCGAGATTGATTATAACACTTTACCTGAAACAATAATAATCAAGTGTTAGCTATGAAAAATACATAAATCTATATTATACAAAAGAAAGGCGAGCTAGTTACACTATTTATAACTGAGAACGGCTGAACCGATTTGGCTGCAAATTCGTCGGAAGGTAGCTTTGAACTAGGAGACGGACATATAATACTTTTATCCCTTTAGACGGGGCTGGGGCTGTGGTGGAACGGGGGGTGAAACAGTGTTCGCTGGGACCGGTTAGCTTTAAAAATGACGGGGCTGAGTGGGACGGGGCTGGGGCGGGCCAAGGCTTGGGGCGAAACAAAGATCACTGGGTCCGCTAGTATTCAATAAGAATAGAGCAGTATACATTGGCAACTGTTATTGTTAGCCTAAATTAGTAGGTACAGTCGACAACATATCAGGTTACCCACTTTTGTTGCAAACTAGCCCTTATTACAACGGCATAAGAGTCCGCAGTGTTTACCTTGACGTGCTGTCGTCCATACGTTACAAATAATATATGTGTATATATTTGATGGATTACATCAAAAATCTGTCAAACTCCACTACCAATTGATACCTTTCTCCTACTATTCCCAAAGTACTTATCACAAAATATTTATACCTACAAACCTATATAACATAAATGCTTGATGTTATCTCCACAAAATGCTTATTTTTTGTGCCTGGTCTATCATTTCCATATCTGTGTAAATGCATGATATGCATTTCTTAATTGATGTTCTTTCTTTCTTTAAATTACATTTCAAACCTTATTCATTCACCCTAGAAGCGAAAAGCCTTTCAGAGTAACGTGTGCCTCCAACAAAAACATCGTAATTGGTTTTATTCATTATACAACTTTATTCCCTTCGGGAGGGGAGGGGGAAGAGTACCGGAAGAGAAACGGAAGAGAAAATGTTGTTAACGCAATGGGATGTTATCGGGAGCAAACAATCCTTATAACAGGCTCAGTTAGGGTGACTATCGACCATTTATTTACACAGACTACAAAAAACTTAGCAACTTTAATGCAGTTAAATTAGACATGAAAAGGGAGTCGTACTTGCAAAAGGTCCGGTAATTATGCTTTTTTTTGTATGTTGTTAAGGCCTAAACCAATATAAAATTACTAGATTTGCAACTTCCAAAGTAATGTGCGAGCGGTGTTGTAACCAAAAATCTAAAGTTTTTACTCGATGTTTAAGGAAGGGTCTGACCGGTATAGCAAAAATGAATACTTTTTGCAATTGAGATAATTGAGTAATCGAAAGTAGGCTTTCTTTCCAAAAAGTATATTTTTTATTGTTCACTTATTTTGTAAAATATCGTTTAAAATACGTATCCCCCTCTTACTTCTGAACGAAGCAAGTGAAAATTTTGAAAAAAATACACAATGACACACTTTACTAACACTTTCAAAGATTTTTATAGAACCAGATTGAATTTTTTTTTTGATATACAGCACATTTTCTACAATTGCAAATATAACTTTGCCCTTCATACAAAAACTATGATAAACAATTTATTTTCACTGTCAACAATATATTGTGGTATGTTGTCCAAGTGGAAGTAAGTGGAGCCCTTAATAAGTTAAAGTTGGCACCGAACCCTCACTGTGCGAGTCCTCCTCGCACTGGGCCGTTATTTTTTCTCCTCTTAAAATCAATAGATTGTGTAACCCTACCCTGAGCTGTCAGGGTATCAATTCCTACGAGCTTCCTATTGTTTTCTCCTTGCGGTCGGAGATCTCGTTAATGGAGCCTTTCGAAGGCTCGATGCCGCTCAAATAAGACATCATTCGGCTGTAATTAATGTGTTTCCCACTTTACTTCACTTCACTTCTGATAATCCCTTTTGGAATGATCAGGGTTAAAGAAAAGATAAACAGGTTGTAGAGACTAAGGGCTTATTTCACCATCGAAGAATAAACACTAACCAAGGAATTATTAAAATGTATAACGTTATTTTGTATGAGGGCTAACGGACTTATTGTCAACGGTCGCCCGCTGACTCATGTCTCAGTTGAGCCTGGCAGTGCTGAGTCAATAACGCCAAATCACTTTCTCATGGGTTCATCTAGCAACTTACGTACAGCAGGAGTTTTTGATGACTCTGACTTGTTTCTGAGAAAGCAATGGCGGCAAGCGCAGAGGCTAACCGACATGTACTGGCAACGTTGTCTCAAAAAGTACTTGCCAACTCTTGTCCCCAGAACCAAGTGGCACCAGAAGCCTTGAAGCAGAACCCTTTGAAGGAAGGTGATCTTGTTTTCGTTGCGGAACCAAACTGGCCTAGAAATACTTGACCTCGAGGCATAATAGATAAAGTGTTTCCAGGCAAGGACGGTCGAGTACGGGTCGTGGAAGTGCGAACTTCACGAGGTGTCTTGCGTAGATCCGCGGCGCGCGTCGCCCCTATTCTTTAAGTTTAGAGTGCTGACCCAGCACTGGGGTGGGGAGTGTTGACAGTGGCTTATCTTTGAATTGTATTGATCTTTATTTTGAAGTTAAAATGAAACTACTAGCTAGTAAGTAATATTTGTGTACCTAAAATGTGCAAAAATGTTATTGATCGCGGTACGCCGCGAGCCCTCGGGCAGTCTGTAAGCATCACAGGGCGCGAGCGCATGTCGCTTTCCGGAACTGTATTTTCACGTGTTTCCCGAAATAAATGTCTAAAGTGTGCTTTCATCTTTTAATCAGCTACCTATAGTCTACAGGACTCTTATTCAGACATTGTGAAAAACGCCGTTAGAACAGCTTTCCATAAGTTACTAGCACTATTTATATTAAACAGGCTTATTATTATGTTAATTATAAAAATACCTACCTAAGTCATGGATGTTAAATGTCTTTAAGTATTTATGGGAGACACCCCTGTCATATAATCGTTGTCTGGTATTCGTTATACAAGGAAGAACATTCCTCAGTGCGAAACCACGATAATTGGTGTTTTGTCTGGCGCATATTTATTAATATTTAACAAACCCTGTGGTCTTACGAGTATTCATTTACATTGTGTCAGTACAGAGTCCCTAACAGCGGCAACTAAATTATTTACTTAACCCACAAACGGAGTGATTCGAAAACTGTCGAGGCACTCTGAGCACTTTGAGAATAACACTCCATTTCTCATCGTTTACATAAACTAGTAAATATTTTAAGAGCTTTGTTAATACTCACAAAATTTCTTAATTCACAAATTTGTCATAAGTAAACAGTCATGATAAATAATAATAATAAAAATACGAAGAATAAACATACAATAGCTTTATATTGAATTTAAAAAAAGTTCTGTGAACAAATGGTTTTGATTATTTTGAAGGATAATAATATTTCAAAAAATAGAAAACAATCAATTTAAATGTTTTATACCTTACCAATACAAAACGATACTTCTCGAACTATACCTATAGTAATAACATCGTAAAGTGTGTCACAACCGCATATTAGGAACGGCACTTTAGTTACCAGTGGTGCTCCCATACTATCGATAGTTTAACTATCGGCAGTTTTCTGTCTTAAATAAGAGTTCCTACTTAAATACGACTCATTGCCTGTAAAGCTTTTAAAGTCAAATCAATAGAATGAAATATCTTCTCTGTAAACAGTCTTAAAATCAACCGTACGAACATCCACTACTCCAGATGCATTTGTTTTCATATAAATACTTAAATGCATTATGCTTTTTTATGAAGAGTATCAATGCTTTTTTTAAGTACATTCTAAGGCCTAATTTCTTCATCGATAGTTATGATCAAAAATAACTTTCTAGTATTATTTTAGGTTAGTTTGTCATGTAAATTTTAATTAAATCGAAATCATATATTACTTCTTATAATAATTAAATGTGCATTTTGGAATAAAATGATATTGGTATGTTAATGAATTCATATTTAAACTAAGGACATTCAATTTAATTTAATTAACTATTTAAGTGTAATGTGAGCCTATGGGTGTAATTTACCTAACAAAACTATTAATTTATTTATTATTATTATTTAATGGTAAAACGTCGTTACCAGAAGTTGAATATTTAGCAGTGTGTGTATTTTAAAGAGAAACTATCTTAACCAATGTCATTAATAGCCATTCTGACATTTAGTTCAGGTATTAATTCTTCGAAACACACACACAATCGTGAATATTTAACCTCCGGTAGCAATATTTTACCATTGCTTACGAAGAAATCGGGCATCAGTCGGACAATGTTTCTTACCCGAATAACAGAAAATAGTAGAAACTAATGGCAATATAATAAGGTATTCGACAAACACAAAAACATATCGTTGGAAAATAAATTGATTATGTCTCAAAGCAATCGAGCTCGTTTTCGATGTAGACGGGTTGTTTGTTCCAATAGAATGTTTTTTATTTAATTTTCCCACATCCAATCCTAAGAGAGCTGTGACTTGACTGTAAGCGGGCTTGAATACAGCCTGTGGCTTTTAATAGGAGTAATAGAGATATTATTGATTAATATTATTGATTGTACTCTCGAAGCGCTTGTAGGGCCCAAAAGATAAGAGGACATGTTCTAGCCCCGTAAAGGCCATAATTGATCGATACTTATTAATTACTGACGTTCATAATTGGCATTTTATGTCCTAAATTGAATAAATATTTTTTAACTTTGATTTTGACAGAGTACACGAAGTTACCTGAACCTAGTCATAGTGCTATAAATTGCTTTAACTCAGATATGTATATAGTAATCACAAGTTTAAATCCGAAATCAATGTAGGTATATCGGAAACACTCACTTATTGTAGTAATGACAATGTTATTTTCCTACATTTATTAGTTCGATTTATTTTGTTTGAAAATAACAATAAATTTAGTTTACATTATAATACGACCTACGAAAGCGGTGCACATCCCTGCCACAGATTTACAGTTGCGCTCAGAAAGATTAGACTGTCCATATATTAACCACTGCTGTATGTTTCATATATGGATAAATACCCAAATACAATTGAGTGGCCGGTTAAGTTGACTGAATTGAATTGAATTTAACTTGATTCATGTTATTTATTTTTATTCGTTTACATTTTGATTCAATTAAATTTATACATGTTATAATTCAAAATGTATGTTTGATTAAATTATTTCGAATTAAATAAATAATATAATTAATTGAAACCATTTCAAATTGATAACTGGTTAATAAAATGGCCTTTATTTTTAATTATTGCATTTGTTACAGGTTACAACCTGTTTTAAAAAGGTTGTAAATATGTAAAAATCTAAATTCAGAAAACAAACAATGAAGATTTCAATCCAATATATATATGTTTCTCGCTCTTAGTGAAGTGGTTTCAGAGGCTCCGATTCGAAGATTAGTTTTCTATTTCCCGTGGAAAGCAATAAGAGAAAGCCTCATGAATTACTGAGCGCAGCTCGTCTGGGCAATGGATTTTGACGGTTTTTGCTTAATAAAGGATCATATTCTATTTGGTTCTGAAGATTACGCGAATACCTACTATTCATTGATTAAAAACACTACGTGTCTGCCTGTGACCACGGATGCTGTAAAGCATTCGAAACGTCAGGCGTTTCATTATCAGCCAAAGGACGTCCACTGCTGAATATAGGCCACCTCCACGGTTTTCCACAGCGACCGAACACAAGTGGTCTGCATAACACACTTTACGTGTCTGCTTGTGACCACGGATGCTGTAAGCAAAGCGTTCGAAACGTCAGGCGTTAAGTTACAAATAAATGTGCGCGAAATAAATCCCTTAAGACAACTTGCGCATGATGATTTAACCTAGGATTACGCTAATCCTGGATTAAATCATCGTTCTGTCTTGGTCAGTTTATTTGACGTTGACAGATATGGAATAAAGATTTAATTGACAACATTTCAAAATTTTTGTATACACATTTTTATTATTTTCCTGACAGAACTTCTAAAATGAAGGCACCCATATTTTTTCATTTTTATTTCTTTCCATTATTTTTCCTCATAACTCTCCATTCTAAAAGAGCGTAACTACATGTGGTTGGATGTCTCGAAGTCATGTCTTTGCTATATTCCCTTTAAAAAAAACTGACGTTAATAGTGTTGTAGTCTGTCTCAATTGTAGAATTAAGATGTCGATATCGATATTAATTGTATATCCATTAAGTATTTCATTTTACTTTATTATGTAACATTATCTGATTTAAGTTATGCGAACAGTAAATAAACAAAGCTTACGTAGCATCCTTCCTTATTTATTATTATTATGATGTCTGAAAAATACTTAATTATTTTCTCATACCTACAAATGTCAATCATATTTCGAATGAGGAATTATGATGATTATTTCGTATCTGAACATAAAAAATAAGTTGAATGCAGCAAAATGTTTTTTTTTTAAAAATAATCTTCAATTTAGAATATCGTAGTTTATCGATAATATCCAATACAGCACCGGAAACAACAACAACACTAAATATCAAAGTGACAGGTGACAGCAATGTCATACGTTCAAAACCTTTTTTTTTCGCATGGAATGTCATTGCAAAGGCGTAACCTGTGAAATGCCAACTTCCATGTTCTTTTCAGTCTTTTTTATGAATCTTTAACAATAAAGCGCGAAAAAATCTTTTTGTCGTGTTTAGAATCGCTTAGTCTTGAAATGGTTTTCGGATTTTCATACCTTTAAGAAAATGAAATGTTGTCAATTCAGGGTTAGCATAATTCTTTTTTCTTAAGTTAGATTTTCACATCACACACACCACACCGCGCGAGCACACACACACACACACACACACACACACACACACACACACACACACACACACACACACACACACACACACACACACACACACACATACACACACACACACACACACACACTATTCATTTAGGTATAATAACAATATGTGCATATTCCTCCGTAACTGTTTTTAACTTCAGTGTCACCTGCACATACATTATCTTCTTCGGCTAAGCTAAGTTATATACTACTGTACTGTGTAAAATATCTTCTCTGTTTTTGAAGAGGTAGAGCGAGGCTATCCCTACACAAGTATCGCTTAGATAACTTTATGGGAAGCCCCTGCAAAATATTTGTAAAAGATATTAAGAATTAAAAGCATTTTATTTTATTTATTTATTCTGGGTTAAATCATAGTGTGCAAGTGCACGTAAGACCCTTTACACACTGCGACTTTAGCATAGATGCTAACGCGCGTTAGCATCGATGCAGTCGCAAAATGTCAACCTTTACACACTGCGCTACTTTTAGCATCGATACACTCGCGATGCAGAAGCTGGAAATTGACAAATTATGTACTGAATTTTGGCGACTGCATCCCTACTAACGCGAGTTAGAATGAATGTAGTCGCGCTTCTGCATCGATGCGAAATGAAATCAGTTTATTGCGTGAGGCGCGATGCTGAAACGCGTTTTCAAAACGCGCCACTGCATCGATGCTAAAAGTCGCAGTGTGTAAGGGGTCTTGAACCCACCGTGTTGCATAATATAAACTCGAGGAACAAAATTATCCTTTGTATAGTTACTAGTTGAGCGCATGTAAGCTAATGTTTGGTCGAATCCAACCTAAGTGTTTTAATTAATGGGTCTTATTCTACTAGCTGCTCGTTTCTTACATTTATACTACTAATAAAATTATACAACTCTCTTTACTGAAGTGTGTACCATTCTTTCCAAAGATGAAGAGCAATAACATTTTACGGGTAACTTTATTTCGTAAGATCCCAAGTGGTTATTGGACATAAACATGGGATGTATTGTTGTAGGAGCTATAAATTTGATTGCCTCCTGTTTTTACACCGAAATAAGGCTTAATATAATGGAAATTAAAAAAGAAAACGATTTCACGAATCGGCAATCACAATTTCAATTCCTGGATGTTTCATTGTTAAGATACATGTTTTTAGTTAGTATTTAAATAAGTGCCTACCATATTCAGATTAACTTAAAACTCTTTTTCAGCATCCAGCTTTTATCACTGTCGATGAGATAATAAGATAACTAAAGTCCATTCCTTTTTGCTTGTCAAATATTGTAAACAATCTTGACATTCCTTTTTACTAAACTTAATCATTTTTAAATAAGATAAAGACAAAACTCACTAACTACATGGGTAATTTCATCATCATGCACTGAGATCTTTTCAAATTAAATAGTAATTACATTTTATTCACTGATATTATTTAAAAAGTCATAAAGAGGTTGTTTGCGTTAATCGAAAAGCAAAGAAAAACGCACTTTAATAGTTGATTTTCGACTAAGATACTAACGCGCGTAAGAATCGATGCAGTCGCGCTTGTGCATCGATGCTAACGCGTAACTGCATCGATGCTAAATTAAATCTGTTTATTGCGTGAGTCGCAATGCTAAAGCGCGTTATCAAAACGCGCGACTGCATCAAAGCTAAAAGTCGCAGTGTCTAAGGGGTACTACTTTGACAACGGTATGACGAAATCCATAGAGGTTCTTACTATGAGGTATAAAAGTTATATACGAGTATGTTTGTTCTTATTAAAAACGGGGTCCTTCTAAATTCTAGAATTTCTCTAAAACTAACATTTGTATGAAATAGCTTAGTCAAGATTACATCAATAAAAGAAGATACATACGGCGTTAAGTTCACCTGTTGTACAAATTTTGTTTGTGCATTAAAGTATAAATAAATAATAAGATTAAAGACTTACGTATCGCATTCAGTTTTAATTTCCACTGGAAATTATAACAACCTTGTTACACGTGTCTTATTTATTTATTAATTCCTTGACATCAGGGAATACCTAAGGTTAGGTACATTAAAACGAGGATACTTAACTAATTACCCAGAGGAATATTAGGATTTTGTTAGAAGAAAACTTCAGTAATTTGCTTCCGTTCGTACTTGTACAGTGGCAAGCACATCAGGTTACCCACTTTTGTTGCAAACTAGCCCTTATTGCAACTGAATAAGATACCATTGTGTTTACCCTGACATGCTGTTGTCTGTACATAGGTTAATTGGAGGCAGCCTCGGTGTGCGTTTAATATCTCGAAGCAATTTTCTTCAAACAGCTTGATGCAAGTCTCAGGAGATTCACCATCTACTCGAATGTATAACAATACTTTAATAGTTACAATTAAGCATATCTGTCTGTTACCTTTTGACGCTTCTACCAGGAAACCGAATGAAAGTTATAGCTGTTGATATATTTGACTTTGAGTTTGAACTTACAAATGTGCAGAATATATTACTTGTGTTGTGCACCCCTACAAATTTATATTGATCAATGAATTTTACTGTTTGCGTAACAAATTGTGAAAGTTAAAAAAACATGTCATAACTTATCGATGCCCAATTGATTATTGGAACTTTTATATGAAAATTCAGCTTTTAAATTCCCCATAAATGGTTCAACATTACAATTCAGAACTTTTTAGTTCGTGGTTTTGAAGATCAACATCGAAATATACAACTTTTTACGGAGATTTCTGCAGTTTTAAAAATTCACATAGTCATTTTCACGGATTTGACATCTGGGTGGTTGACGCTTCCGTGTTTCGAGTATTTTTGAATGGATATACGTGCCGAGTCTCCCTACCTTAGATCCTGGGTCAATCTAGATGTAGAATGAATTTGCATTTCTCCGTTGCTGCTTTAATGCTTCAACACCCGAGCGGTTGCAGGCAACCGCATAACAATAGAATTTGCATTGTGTCTCGTTCACATACGCTTGAGGGATTAAAAATCTTATTTACGTAACGAATCAAGTTGAGAATTCCCTGTTTTCGAGTGCTGTATTTACTCTGAATGATGCATCTAAAATATGATAGCTAACCTAACTTTATAAAATATTCCCTGTTTTCGAGTGCTGTACTTACTCTGAATGATGCATCTAAAATATGATAGCTAACCTAACTTTATAAAATTTAAATATGATGGCTGGAATTATTTAATAAAATTGACAAATGCATGCTTAGTACAGCTAGTTTGATACTGAATACTAATATCGAGGCTAACTAACATTTATCTCAGGAATGTTATCGAGAACATAGCGACAAAGTTATATTGGAAAAGTAAGCCAATACCAGTTCAAAACTATTACTTTTTAGTTATCGGGTATGCCAATATCTACTCCCTATTTGCCTCTTGTGTTTCAGTAGACATCTTTTTAACCAATATTTAATCGTATTCATATTTTTGTGATATAAAAAAAATATTAAAAATAAAAAAAGGAATGCAGTTAATTAAACTAATTGTGGTAGTTAAAAAAACTATAGTGTCATAACGTCTCAAGTGTTAATTATGCGATTTTATAAAGTTCTTGTTGTTTGTGTACAAATACAAATGAAACAAATATGTTGGCGCTACAGCAGCTGATATATTTCTAAAAATAAAGACACAAGCTTATGTTCTGTTTCCCTAATGAGATCCCACGGAAAGGTTACTGAACCCTAATGCTCATCGATCATATTCAGAAACACTTTTGTCAGCGAAATTCGGCGTTTATTCCGTGCCGGTGCGCAATAAATACTCGTATTCCCATCATTCGGAACACTTTAAAACGAAAAGATGGCTGAAACAGCAGTGTGGTGATTATTAAGACTTTAGCATAATAAACCAACGTTAACAGATAATAATACATTAAAAAAAAGAAGAAATGACGTAGGTAATTTAAAAGATCATATGACAGCAGATAATAACTCTTTCGCGGACAGTGAACGCCTATAAGCGTGATACCAATACATTTTCTATTGTGTATGTAGTACTGTCCGTATAAATGTTAGGCTAACAAACCACTTTACAATGTCCTTGTAGGTTGCGGTTGGCGTTATCCGTTTAATAGCTTAAACGAAAGGAAGTTCCATGTTTGAATTGATCGTTGTTTAGTGATTATTTGTTATTAGGTGAAATGCCCCCTAAATCTTCTATATGTATATTAGTTAATAATTTTATTTTTTGACATTGGTAATATGTCAAGAAATACCATGCAACCTGACTGGATTCTCGCTAACACAGAAAAAGTATAACTCCAGGTATATTTCACAAACTTCGCAACAGGATTCTTATAGGGTTTCCCCGAGGGAATACCCATATCTGCTAGTGTAACTCTACAATCACGTACGGATTTTACTGGGAATCCTATATTTAGTGTGGGGTGTAAAGATAATAAATTCATTTTGCGCTATGAATAATGCTGATACCAATATATGATTAAAAAGGTACATACATAAACGCTTTCTCGATTGCGAATTAAAAATAATGAGTCTAAGCTAAAAAAACCGGCCAAGTGCGAGTCGGACTCGCACACTGAGGGTTCCGTGACAACTTTAACTGAATTAGGGAATCCACTTACTTCTACTTAGTAAAATACCACAATATTTTGTTGACTGCAAATATAACTTTGTTTTTCATAGTGTTTGTATGAAGTACAAAGTTATGTTTGCGGTTGTTGAAAACATGCTATATCTCAAAAACTACTCGTTCGATCTCGTCCAAACCAATTTTCATTGAAAGTATTTGTTAAGATCTATATTATATATTTTTTTCAAAATTTACACTCTCTTGGTATAGAAATTGGATGGGGGGGGGGGGACGCCCATTTTACCACTTTGGAAGCGGATAGCTATTAAACGTTAGACTTTTAAGAAAATGGTTTTAAAAACCTCAATATCATTTTAAAAGACCTATCCATAGACACCCCACACGCATAGGTTTGACTAAAAATATATTTTTTGGTTTTAGTTTCATGTATAGGAGCCCCCCTTAAATGTCATTATTTTTTAATTTTTTTGTATAAGAATCGGTAAGCGGTTAACATGATACATCTTCCCACCAAATTTCATTAGTGTAATGCTTATGGTTTTAATGACAGATTAAAACGGCTGTGACATACGGACGGACAGACAGACAGACAGACAGACAGACAGACAGACTTGACGAAACTATAAGGGTTCCGTTTTTGCCATTCGGCTACGGAACCCTAAAAATGGTTAAAGCATGCGAAAGAAAGTTCATATTTTCAAGATGAGTGATAGTAAAGTAAGTAATTAATGACAGAAAAAAGCGAAAACGAACTCCAGCTGTTACTTTGTACTTTTACAGTTTACAGTAATAGTTAAATAAATATGCGCCAGACAAAACACCAATTGTCGAGGTTTCGAAGTAAAGAATTTTCTCCCTTGTGTTACGAATACCAGACAATGATTATGACGGGGCGTCTCCCATAAAAAACTTAAATACATATTAAACATCCATGACTCAGGTACTAATATCCATGCTTATCACATAAACATTTGCCCCTTGCGGGATTCGAACCCGCGACAGCCGGCGTTATAGTCAGGAGCTCTAACCAATACACCAAACGCGTCGTCGTATAATTATTTGCTAGGTATAAATTCAATTTTAATGAAATTTAGTCTACTTGCTGGTTGTCACAAAACAAGTCCACTTTTCCGAAAGCTTGACGATCTTAAAATTATTCGAAATAAGAAGTTAAAGAAAATGAAGTGAAGTGAAGAAATCCAAAAGAGTACTGTTGTTATCCTGAAGAAAAATGTGCGGAGACGTGTGTGTGACACAAACATAGCCTACTGTCCGCCGAGTCTGTGTAATTAACTGGTGATTACGCATCAAAGCCATAGCCTTGCGATTGCAATCCGTGTATGGCATGGTCAAAGTAACAGCTGTACATTGCCTGTATAGTGTCCAAGCAGATTATTTGTTCCTGTCAGAAGCTTGGCAGTGTTTACTTCATTACCTTAAAAATATAATTCGGATTCAGATGATTATTTAATGGATTTGTACATAATTTGACGTCATAGTTTCAAATATCTTAATACTGTTGAAGAATCTCAAAAATTCTTACAGTAATCAAAAAGTACGTCAACGATTGGTAGTTTCAATGCAATGGGAAAGCGATCGAGAATTACATAATCACCCTAAGAGAATCCAGCCGTATTTACTATTTTGGGTGTGTGCTCTCTTTGAAACACGTTTTTTGTCCCTGTGACCGGTATTTGTAGATTGCTGAGATTTATTTAAAAGTAAATTTTTTTTTTTAAATTAACGTTTACGACATTTACAGAACCAAGAGTATGATGTATGTCTGTTGGTACGGTAAGCTTCGTAAAACGCGTATAAACGATGAAATCAAAGCTTAAAGATATCATCATTTCAAAGTTTATGATGAAAGTTAGTTTGCAGTGTTATCGAAATAATAATGTATACAATAACCTCGTATCAATTAAATATTATAAGTGGGAAAACTGCTAAAAACATTTAAGATTTTCGATCAAATTTTCAACATCCTTATCAAATTGTCCAATATCTTGTAAGTGTCAAGAGGCGTTGACCCATGTCTCGGTGTTGCCAGGTCGGGGCATTGTTCCCGCGAAATATCTTTGCCATTGTTGGGGGCAGCGGTCAACTTCTGATGAGACGCGTATGCTCCAAGATGGCGCTTTGAGTTTTTAATTTATGGCAGATTGAGTTCGTAAGCAATAACTATAAAAGTTTGACTGTAGGGTCTGACATAGTGCATCATCAGCTAGTGCTGAGAAGAAGCTACCATAGAATTCTAGACGTAAATATTACCTAATGTTTTTATAGATATTTAACTGCGCCACCGCGCAGCGGTAAAAAGGTCGCATTTTAAAGCGATGACTATGCCAGAGGTCCCAGGTTCGATCCCCGGGTCGAGCCAAAAGCATGTACCTGTGTTTTTTAGATCAGAATTTTATAGGGTAGCCCGGAGTTTGGAAGCTGGCGGTGTTTCACCCTCGTGCCTCGGAAAAGCACGTAAAGCCGTTGGTCCTGCGCATATTTCTCTCCGGTCGTGTGTGATTGCTGTCCCATCGGGATATGAGAGTGAAAGGAATAGAGAGTGCACCTGTGTTTGCGCACACACTTGTGCACTATAATATGTCCCGCGCAGTAGGTTAGTTGTTGCGACTGGTCACCGTAGTCGAAATCGGCTTGGGGGACTATTACCATAGATATTGCCTGAAGTTTGGACTGTCTTTCCAAAAGTTTGAACGGAGGCGTTTTGCGTCGGCGCGGCGTACGATTGTTGTCTTATATAAAGTATTGTCATTTCCGTAATTATTGTTCATACTAAAATGTGAAATAGCCGTTTTAGGCAAGCTAATTAATAGCTTGCCTGAAACATGGTTACTAACCACGAAGGCTCCATTGCACCATATTACTTCATCCTTCCTATAACTCAGGTATTCGACGTTACGTCATGATACAGGTTAAGAAAGACTGTGCAACCATTATTAAAGGACATGGCATGATACAATTTCGTTCTTTCAACTCCAGTTGTTTATTGAACTGTCGTTTATTATTTAAACCACACCGTCATATGCATAAGTCTGCGACAACACAATCTGCGTCCGACCGGAATGCAACGAAGAGTCGTAATTTACGAGAGACCGCCGGCCTCCGTCTTAGAGACCCCTTACACACTGCGACTTTTAGCATCTATGCAGTCGCGCGTTTTCAAAACGTGCTTCAGTATCGCGACTCACGTAATAAACTGATTTAATTTAGCATCGATGCTAACGCGCGTTAGTACCGACGCAGTCGCCAAATATTAACACATAATTTGTCAATTTCCAGCTTCTGCATCGCGACTGTATCGCTGCTAACGCGCGTTAGCGTCGCGACTGCATCGCTGCTAACACTCACAGTGTGTAAAGGGTTTTACGGTTATGGCTTTTTAAAAAAGCAATGGTGAGAATTTCATGATTTTTACAAACACTAAAAATAGAAAATATAAAACTGAGATACTTGACGATGAAAAATATTTGATATCTTAAGAGAGTTGATTACGTAACTTTCTATACTACTTTTATCCCTCAAGCGTATGTGAACGAGACACAATGCAAATTCTATTGTTATGCGGTTGCCTGCAACCGCTCGGGTGTTGAAGCATTAATGACAACAGTAATGACTATTTCATTTGCTCAAACATGAAACCAATAATAATTGGTTTCGATCAAAATGACACAGTACGAGACCTAATACACAAATCACACCATCACCCCCTTTTTGCAGTATGACAAAGCAGGATAGAAAATTACGACCATACGAAAAAAATATTAGTTTTACCTACTCATAGATGATCTCTCGTGACTGATTCCACCCGCCTTTCTATTGATGGATTAATCCCAGGGACCCGTTGCCATGGTGACGGGATAACGCTACAGTTTGCGATCCCGACTTTACCAAGATTATTAATATTAATTTTGCTGGTACGTAACTTATATTAATTAGGAGTGATTTTTGGAGCTCTCTTTTATTAATCTCAAGATACCAAGCGTATTGTTACGAGTAGGCTTTTGTTTTCTACCTCTATTGTTTGATTATATGTTTATTTTATTTTTGTTTTTGTCAGTATGTAAGATATGGTAACATAGCAAGAGTATTTAAAAACACAACTTCTTACATTATGATGAGATCAATACTTATAGATATTTTGTATTAATTTATCAAAATCTCCTACTGTTGAATTTTGTTTAGTTTTAATGAGTTTAATTTTCAAAGTAGCATTTATAATTCATTTTAATCGACTCATAAGCAAAAGTGCAACTTAATTAACCACAACTGCAAATTACTCCTGTATTATATACTAAATTTTCCACTGTCTGTATTCCATCTATTCCATCAAAAATATATCTACTACAAATTCAAAAATGAAATTACTACATGAAATTAAAAAAAAAACGCTGCAATGAAATAAATCTCATTTTTTTTATAGATATTGACGTAAAGCGTAATATCTTCGAGACAGCTGCTTTGATTTCCAACATAAATAACTAAGAACTATATTTAATGAAATAAAAAACTGCATCCAAATCGGTTCAACCGTCTAAGAGCTACACACAAGTAGACACACAAACACACAGATAGACATACTAACACAAATAACGGTTCACCTTTTAACACCCCTCTTTTGCGTCGGGGTATATAAAACAGATAGAAAATGTATTAATTTTTACACATAAGCAACTTCATCTAAACAAGGGCTCTATTTCTGTACATTTGGCCAATAAAACAAGTAAGTTGACAGCTTTATTTGGCGGTAGTCGCAAAAACAGCCCCGCTAGGGTCATCACGCGGCGATTTGTCAACGTCACTTGCCTAGAGCTGGGCAAAGGAAAGACAATACCTAGTTTTAGTACTTGGGTTTTAGTGTTTGGATACATAAATCTAGGAAGGTGTTACAGTTTCAAGTTGGGTTTAGTATTAAGGGTTGTTGTGAGTTTAAAGGTTACTTTCTTAGTCATGAAATAAATAAATGAATATTGGACACCAATCACATACATTGCTCCGATCAAGGAGCTACTGCGCTTGTGTTATGGAAATCAGATACAACGGTGGTACCAAAACTCCCAGACCCAAGACAATGTAGAAAATTATAATTTCTACATTGACCCGACCGGGAATCGAACCCGGGACCACGGAGCGGTGATGCCTTGAAACCCAGCGTGCTTAGCCACTACACCACGGAGGTCGTAAAAATGAAATGTTCTAGGAAAAGATAAATGTGTAATATTACAAAGTGAAAGTCTACATTCCAAAATTTATTATTAAAACGCAGTTTGACTAACTTTCCCACTAAAATAATGACGGAGCCAAATATCTTATTAATTATAATCGTGGTACCTTCATTCATGTTGTATAGCCTCGGGACATAATAGTGTATACTGTAGCATAATTAATAATTAGTGTAATATGCCCTCCGTTCCTCACTAATTAGCTACATTGTATTCCCCGAGCTATATGATCCACGAAATAGGCAATGTGATATAATTTAAACTGTGTTGGTTAAGTTTTACCATTATTGCTCGTTTAAATATTTATAATGCAAGGCTGAACTAAAGCTTGCATACACTTATTATTAAGTTTAAGTATTTGAAGAGTGCTTAACGATATTTAAACAGTGATATCTGTTTTTTTTAAGTATGTATAGTTGCAACCGCTTAGTAAACGGTAGAATAAATAAAATATAACTATCAAAGAATAAGTGAACACTGGAACTATTAACCTAAACATGTATTCTATGAGTATAGATATTTAGAAATTCACTGATAATTAAATGAGGGAGGAAACAGTTAATTCATATAGTACCTAATGATTTACAACAAGGGATCGCTAGGAGAAATAACTAAGTTTATGAATAAAGTTGACGTAACAAGCTTTGCCGCAACTGTAGGCTCTATTTTCAGCTGTTTAAGCTAAATTCAGCCCTGTTGTAAGAGAACTTATGACTAATTTGGCGGAAATCAATTTTATTCTTAAGTGCTGTAAGCCACAAAACGGTGGTAATGAATAATGTTTGTTTGGATCTAAAAATATTTATAAATATTCCTGCGGTTAAAGTCTGAAGCAATTTTTTTTGTCATTTTACGGCGACCTTTCAATTTTCACATTTTCTATTTCATCAATTATCATTTTCACTTACGTTAGCTTAGCTAGCTTAGCTATATCTTAAATAAATCTTAAAAATCGATGTTATTTTTTTTGCTTAATTGAATAATTCTTGTCAAGAAATAAATACATGAAAACGCAAATTTTGTCTCTGCGTTGTGTATGCGAAATGTCAAAAATGTTGCTTCTACACCCGCAGGTCTTTATTTTATAAGTGAAGTGTGTTTCTACAAAGTAGCATTGTTACAGCAAAGTCATATAAAGAGGTTAGGACGTCTAAGATTTGAATTTAGTTATATTATTTAAGTAAAAAATGTTTATTTTTTGTCTTACATAAAAGAGTTACTTTGATGGTAAAGAGTTATACTTAAGATAGAGGCGTAACAAATTGAGTTGTAAAAGTTTTGATCTCCATCATATTTGCAGATTTGCCTAAAGCTCGTTCATCTTTTGAAATAATGTCACCTTCGGACGGCATATATGTATTTGTAAAGCTGTGGGGCACTTTGCATAATCTGTGCGTGTATCTTACAGATGTGATATGAAATAGATGTTTGACGAAAAATTTAAAGGCTTTTTTTTCTCAATTCTTCACTTTCTTTACTTCACTTATTCACTGTACAAATGATATTGTACAAAGGTGAACTAGAAGGTGGTGCCGCGTATTTGAATCAAAATATAGTTACAATTAGTTTAGACAAACGATGATTTTTGTTAACCGTTAAGCTCCAATTACTAAATTTGGCGCGAATACAATGAATTGGTCCACTTTTGTTTCTCAAATCTTGGCATCAGATTAATATCGCACTTGTAACAATGGAATCTTTGCCATTGCAAGTACAAGCTTTGGCTCTTTTGAAGTGAGTCGCGTTATCTAAATGAGACATTTATGCATACATGTCTGTAGTTTAAGCAGATGGGTATACGCCGTGGGTAGTGTGTCCTGTAACGAATGACAATTTCTATTAAATAAAAGATACAATTTGACTTGAAACACATCATGAATATTTATTGGATATATTCGTGCACGACTAATGCACAAGCTGTTACTCATTTTGGTAAATACAAATATTTCTACACTCTTTCTCACACTAATAACTCTACACAAATAAATACATCAATATCATTTTATAAATTGAGAAAGTTACTTTAAAGAAAAAAAGAAAATTAAGAGATGCAACATAAAAAAATAACTTATATCTAACTATTCAAAAACGAAACCATTTCCTTGCGGCAAGGAGGCTATGATGCTGGCTGCGTTGCCGTGTTGGATAGCTATGCTAATTCTTTGAGCTAGAAACCAGCCAGCTTTATTATTGGCCGTTACGGAATTTAATTTTGGCGCATTTTTTCTAAACTGCAATTAACAGAGGGTCCCCACGGACCAAACGTATCAACGCCAAACGGCGCAAACACATAATCACTTGCAAGTGAGACGTACGAGTGCGACGATTGGCGTTTTCAGCCAACTCCGCTGCTGCACCAGCTTTAAGGGCTGATTCTCTGAGATGAGAGGGGGCTAAAGTATCGACACTAACACTTAAAGTTACTTGATATTTATTACATTGTCAATGTACTCTACATTCCTATGTCTGTCTTGTACATTGTTCGCGTCCGCGCCTAAAACGTCCCATCTCCCTTTCATCCCGAATTTAATTAAGACCATGCACTCTGGACACGACATAGAACAATATCCACTCAACAATAGCCCGATGGAAGTAACGACGTGTATCGCAAAACCGCGGCGCGCGAGCATCGCAATCACAATCAACGGCCGGTCGTTATCCACGCCTCCCGGACAATAATTTCTACACAGAAATGAAACTCCCTAGGTTTGAATGTAGCTTTATTAAGTTACTGCTGTGAAGTTGTATGCGGCAAAGAGCATATGTACCTCAAAACGATAAGGTCAACTTCCCCGTTGAGGTATAAACGACAATGCTATAGTAGTAATTGCTGTGCACAGATAGCAAGACATTGCAGCCTATCGACTTTGGGTCACTGAATTTAGAAATATATTTTTTTCGTCGGGTGTCTCTGCGGGGCATCTCTGCTGCTTGAAAATGCGGTCGGCGGTACGGTCAATGAACATAGCCCGCATCAGGTCAATATTGTATGGACCTGACCGCTGAACGTATCCAGCGTGATAAGTCCTTAAGACCCCTTAGATACTGCGACTTTTAGCATCGATGGAGTCGTGCGGTAACATCGATGTAGAAGCGCCTGCATTGATGCTAACGCGCGTTAGTACCGATGCAGTCATTAATATACACTACATAATTTGACAATGTCTAGCTTCTGCATCGCAACTGCATCGATGCTAACGCGCGTTAGGATCGCGACTGCCAGATGCTAAACGTAGCGCAAGCGTGTAAAGGTTGACATTTTGCGACTGCATCAATGCTGCATCGAGACTCCATCGTTGCTAAAAGTAGCAGTGTGTAAGGGGTCGGTATGTGTCGCTAAGTATTTTTTATGTTTTAATTTTATATCTTTTTTGTATGTCAGTTTGTAAGGTATTTTACAGGTCTGTATTTCATATTTTGTAGTCTGTAACCTGAAATTAATAATTTGGAAGTAACCTTAACCAAACACACCGCAACTCAGTCACGTAAACAGAAACACAACACAACTCAGTTACGTGAACACAACACAACTCACTTACGCGGTGCGCGCCACACCGTAACTCGCAATAGCAATCGACACTGCTCGTGGGCAATCGCCCTAAACGCGTGAATTGTACGAACAATTCAGTGTTCCCTAGGAATTGGATCCGTGAATAACTGGGTTTATTATTTACGACTTGGTGACAAATTGGGAGCGATACTAAAAAAAAGTCAAGCGCGAGTCGTGTAATTTGTATGTTTGTTGAATAATGTTAATAAAAACTTGCATTTAAGTACGAACAAAAGGATAAATCTGATGGATTAACGTAATATTTAATGTAGCTCAATGCAATGTCTTAATTAGACGATAGTTAACTATTATTACTTTCAAACCCTTAGTTAAATTCATACTTAAAATGAGTAATACTTAAAAAAAGTCTAACAAACTTCCATAAATAGAGCTGATTGATCATATAATAGTAGTATCATATGTCGTCTTACTCTTTATTTTAAACCTTTAATGTTAATTAATTCTTTTTCGGGCGAAAAAGTTAATTCATTTTCTTTGCATGCATTGCATGCTGCATGCATTGCAAACCGCATTTAACCCCGATACGGGCCTCGCTATGAGTACGGGATACAGTTGTGTGTGGAACATGAAATTGATCTAACGCAGCTTAAACGCGGATGGAAGTTTATCGATGACATAGTAATGGCAGCGGCTGACAAGCAACTGAGATAACACGCCAAGTGTTGATGTGATGTTGTGTACGACGGTAGAATTCTAGTTCAAGCAAAAGAACGGGCGACTCAGCGCCGTGTTATATTTGCACGAACCATTTCGAGGGACTTTTGATCCCTCTAAAACTCAAAACATATTCAACAGAAACACATCAAATAACGTATATTTATTTATATCTATAAAAGCAAGAAGAATCTTAAATTTCATTAGACTAGCTCAAACGGTTACAAGGACATGAAGGTCTCGAAGTCACCAATTTTCCACTAACTGACCAATAGATCAAAAACCTAACCTAATTCCAGATAAGTAAGGGATTTCAAATTTGGCATATAGCTAGATAATTATGTACTACGTACGTAGAGAACTACCCCGCATAGAAAAAATGAGTTTTTAATGTAGCGTCTAAAACCATTTAGTAATAATAAATGAGGAGACAAATAATTGTATGACATTTAAATAAGTTTTTGCATGCCAAATTTTGGTAAAACATGTGAACCTGTGATATTAAATAAGATCTTATAATGTACTTTTCGCAAATAAATATTTGACTTTGACTTTGTGCATATGTGACTTTATGAAGGATGTTATTTTCATCGTAAGTGATATCTAATGAGTACTTTAGTTTAAAATGACCTATTTACAATTAAAATATTTTTTTGTAGTTTGAAATATAATTGCAAACTTGTATATTTATAATGGTTATTTTGTTCTCCTCAATATTTAGTTATATTGCTGACGACCCGTCTGGTGTAGTGGTCGAGAAATCGCCTACTACGCAGCGGGTGCAGGTTCGATCCCCGCACAATACAAACATTTGTGTGCATGAACATGTCTGTTTGTATTGGTCTGGGTGTTTTCTATGTATATCATGTATGTATTTACAAACAAAAAGTATTTAAGTATTATATCCGTTGTCTGGCACCCATAACACAAGCTTTGAGTAGCTTAGTTTGGGACTAGATGGCGATGTGTGGGAATGTCAAAAAAGAAAGAAAAAAAAAGAAAGATATTGCTGAAATTCGCCTTCTAACACAGTTTTTATTAGATCATAAGTCATTATATAACATGGTAATGAGAGTGGCGAATAAAATACTGTGTCATCGAATAAACTTCATTACAAGTATAAGGTTACTCAGATGAGTAGCATGCAAACATTCGCACCTCAGGCTTTTACAGAGCTTTAATTTCAATTCTATTAGTTCCGTAACTTAAATAAAATATGTACATAATAGTAACAGGTCTTTCAGTTCAGATTTATGGCCAAAAAATATCAACGGTATAAATTAGCAACCCTATGACATTTACCCAGCTGTGTGTATGTTTCGTCAAATTGACTTACTTTGCCAGACGTAGTATATGGCCGGACAGCGTTGCTATCTGTGTCCGTTCCCGTGAAAGCGCTCCGCTATCCTTCACGCTTGCTTAGCCGTTAGCTTGCCAAAGTGAATGAGGTAGCTACTACACGTGTGTGGCTTCTATCTACCTACACAGTGCGGTACACACAAGGATCGACGATAAAATAAGATGTTTATTTTGTTCAAATATAAATGAGTAGAATGAGAATAATTCGAAGGATTTCAGCGATCAGCAATTAAGTACATGAGAATGTACGGACAAAAACGCGTCAAGGTAAACACTGCGGTATCTTATGCAGTTGTAATAAGGGCTAGTTTGCAACAAAAGTAGGTAACCTAATGTGCTGGCCATTGTACAAAACCATTGCTTCAAGCAAGCAGTAATATTGTAACATGACTGCTTCGTTGGTGTAGTGATTAGTTCGCAAGGTTACTTACTACCCAAGAAGTCCCGGATTCGAATCTCAGGTTGTGCCGAAAGTGAGTTTTTCTGTCTTGAAAATATTCGGAAACAGATCGGAGCCAGGAAGTTGGTGGTGATAACATTCCTGTGCCCCGGAAATAACGTTAAGCCGTTGGTCCTGCGCCTAATCTCTCATCGGTCATGTCGGAGCCGCCTCACTGAAGTATAAGGAACATCCAGGCACTAATAATATCTCTTGCGTACCTGGGCGCGTATTGCGAATCATTTTTGATAGGTAAGCGGCTCAGCTTTACTGTCAAATAAGCAATTATAATTGCGATTTCGGTCGCTGTGAAAAGCCGTGGGGGAGGCCTATGTTCAGCAGTGGACGTCCTTTGGCTGATAATGATGATGATGATGATGATTGCGATTTCGCATGATATTTATTATCTTGGTATTATAAAACAACATAAATATTCGTACCATTGTAGTTTACCCCAGGCCAATTTCCGTTGAGACCTCTGCCGCCATTACCGAAAATCGGTGAGAATAATATTTATATTAAAACAAGGTAAATAATGTGGACCATCATAGTGGTTAATCATCTTAAAAATTAAAGCTAAAATAAAAATTGTTTGATGATATTGACTAAAAATGTTAGAAGTTTCATAATAGTGTTAATGGTATTTGTTGTACTTATTTAAGACTACTTACCTGTAATATTTCTTCCTCATACAAAACGTAAATAAATAATATCTTTCCACTGCGCTGATAACACTGAGCACGAGGTAATTATCAAAATATGTGGCCGCCGCGGTAATTACTGGCCCGGGACGCGGGGTCTGCGCAATCCCGGGTTTACGTGCAACATTTTAATGACATAACCACATCACATTTAATGCTTCATAACGTAGGTTGGGGAGTTAAATGTTTATTTAAATATTGCCCCCGTTTCAGGGCTCGCATACTTCGGGGATGCAATTTATTACATAACTTTAACAATTTGTTACCATCATAAATGGCTGAAAAGAGAGCTAATGTAAGAAAATTTAAGGTTATAATTTGGGAAACCAGAAACTATTTAAAAAGTATATGAAGGGTTGCTTTATTAGTGTGTCATTCAAAGTAAAACTCCGATACAGATTTCCGCACTAAGGTATATCTACTATTTACAACGAGAAGAATTCCCTACAGCGCGCGCCGAGGCGCTTCAAATCCGAATGCCGTTTCCAAAATTTATTGAAGTACCCACGGAAAAATGTATTGAGTACCGCTCGCTGGGGAGCTTTAACGTCAGGTGTAACAACTGCGTTACAACCTCGGAATTAGGCAGTTTACACAGAGGCCTGCACTATGATCTGTGACTGACAATTTTTGGAGTTTCTCTAGCTGATATTCTTATAGGCTAAACAGTCACTCTAATAAATAAATATAATAATTAAAGGTATCTAGATCACAGTTTTTGAGTGACCATTATGGTGTATCCTCATCAACTGGCGGCGTGTGCCGGCGGCCATGCCGCTCATGCCTCAACGGCTGCCGCTAACTGTCCAAAGTATCTGACAGTTCATTGACGTCGCTAGCCGGCAATGTCGCCAGGCGGTGTGGATTACACCATTTTGTAAAAATGCTTTCATATTTTGAACGAATTAATTATTTTAAAAAACACATCAGTATATCATATCATATTTAGTCCCTTGATTTCTAATCCTTGTTACGGTACTTTTCTTTCATCTTTAAGCTAAACTTTAAGATTGCCGAACCGTGCTTGCGTAGGTACGCAGCTAATTAGTGAAATTCTGTTTTTAATCTGGTGAATAAATACGTCAAAAAGATACGGCTCCAAACCCAGGATAATAATTGACAAAATTTGCGTAGGCTTTCACTTACGGATGGCTTCATAAATTAAATATACCTAACTCTGTCAGTTGATATTAGTCACACGAACTTGACATTAAACGGATTCGATTCACTAGTTCGGTTAGGGTTTCAGGTATTTGGAGAATAAACTTGAGAATATAAAACTAAATTGAAAAAAAAAGTTTCGTCTGTTAGATTCGAAATTGATATTTATAAACTGTATTTGTCGAAAAATGGACGGAAACTTTTTATCAAAAAAAGTTTAAACAGCCGTATATATGATTGCCACATTCATTTTAAGGGTTTAAAAAGCTTTGATTAAATACATTCTTAAGGAAAAAAGAAATATATTTTCTTTATTTATTTGTATACATAGTAAGATACCATTTTTACCATAGAAAAAGAGAAAAAGTCTTCCCTTTACAACACTATGATTTAAAAAATGATACTTAAATCTTATTCGTCAATCAAGTCGATAAATAGAGTCCGTTGGAGTCACTGAGGTAACGTTGGTATCATACGAGCCAGCGGGTGTAATGAAAATAATTGTCGAGTCTGCGGCGCGCTTATCATGTGCTGAAACATTTCACAAATACAACAAAATATTACAAACGGGTTCGTTTTATAGTCAATCAAAAAATACAGAGTAATCAGTTTATATTCTGTGTTTTCCCGTAGCAACCTAAGTATTCAGTGCTTAAAAAAATATAACACACATTTCCTAAAAAGTTAATTTACATATCTATTATATACAGGTTCGTGTCCAAATACAGAGCCTCCAAAAGGCTCTACTTTAAAAGTCTGCGTTTATTTTCGGATAGCCATTCTTTTCACTTGCAAGGTCAAGCTAGTATGAGTAACTAGGACTGCTGGATTCGAATAAAATATCGTTTGACAGAATAAGGTCTGGACTCCGTTGAGGGCTATCCATAAATTTCACGTCACGCCGCGTCTCACAACTGGGTCACCAGCTGGAAGATGACCCTTAGAAATGCTGTCAAATAGATCAGCTACCTAAACTTTATGTGATGCATTGGTGATATCAAAGATTAATCAAGAAAGTCTAGAAATGTGTATCACTGAAAATTAACTTTTTTTAAAAGTAAAAACCGACTTCAAAACCAAAATGGACTAAAAAGTCTTAAATAAACTCTTGATTATTAAGGGAACCTATTTTAGGCAAACAATTATATTTTGGACATTAAGATTCTAGTAAAGAAACACTATACGTGCCTTTAAAATTTGAGGGTTTCCCTCGATTACACCAAGATCCCATCATCAGATGCTAAATTGGAAAAAATGTAACTAACTAGAAGGTATACCCTCAAAGTAGTCGAAAAAATTTTTCTGATCGGTCGACGAACGACTGATATATGAGGTAACAAGATACAGAAAAAAATGCAGTCGAATTGAAAACCTTCTCCTTTTTTGAAGTCGGTTAAAAAATGGCGAGACTTAAAATCATGCTTGATTTAAAACAAAATTTCACCGCTATTCTTCCATTTGAGAAACTTTTACAAAAAGTTTGAGTACTTTCAAGAATGCAATATTCTTGACTTTCGATTATGTTCTACGAGGAACGTTCATTTATGTAACATTACTGAAATTGGATGAAAATGTTGCTCAAGTTTGAGCTGAGGAGCCGGGTCAGCGCGTAGGTTGCTGGTGCAAAATCCCTTTGCATTTGGAAGCCTTTAAGTGTTCTATTTCCGTTTAATAGTGCGCCGTAACTTTATTATATGGTAGATGACAACTTATACGGCTTACGATAAAACGATAACGGCAGATCATCAGGAAAAAGGTGTTTTCTTATGTGTCGAACTAGCTCATTGATCATCCATTAGCTACGGGAAAGAAAATCAGTTACAAAAATAAATTTGTTGCATTACTTCTACCACATGATAAAGTTGTTTTAGTATCAGCTCAAGATAAACCACAGTAATATATTATTTTCTAGAATAAATTATAATGCATAGTTTCTAAGACATACTCGCATAACATTTGAGTTCTTCGGTATAAATTTCATGAAGTAAAAATAGGCATTTAAAATAGGTGACTGACATAACTATTAACCACATACATGTAATGTAGAGGACATTATATCAATGTCTGGATTCCCAAGCCAGCCGAGCTCACTGCCCACAATGTCCCATCGACCCGGTCCGCCCAATTGAGTCCGTTCCGCTTCCGGTCTGCTGCGTAGAGCTTCTCCGCCCGACGACCGACTTCCGGGGAGCTTGCAGGCCCTTCAGAGCCTTTTACGCTGTTGCCATACACTTAAAGGCATTGTTCTTTATCTTTGATCGCGAATTGTAACGTGGACGTTTAAAACACACATATATTTCATATTTTTCATTTTAGCCTTCGTCCTTGGATTTTTACACCAACTAATAAATAAATCTTAGGAAGTGCAAAAACACTTTGCCAATAAATAGGAATATCAATAGCACCACATTTGGTAGACAAGTACCTAATTAATGACAATATTTCTAGTCCTTCCTTATAAAATGATTCATACTTTATGCAATGAAGATACAAGATCGTCAAAGGCTCTACTCGAAAGAAAAACTATCTGATTTTTTTAAATCTCATTGCTTAAAATAAATAAATATAAATATTGGACACCAATCACATGTATTGCTCTGATCCCAAAGTAAGTAGCTAATGCACTTGTGTTGGAAATCAGACACGACGGTGATACCCAACACCCAGACCCGAGACCATTTAAAAAAATATGATTTCTACATTGACTCGACCTGGAATCGAACCCGGGACCTCGGAGCAACGACGCCTTGAAACCCAACGTACTTAGCCACTACACCAAAGAGGTCATCGCTTATTTTATACATCCACTGTTTCAACATTTTTAGTGTCTGGGATGTTGTAATTCCAAAAGTTCAAACTTTCTTTCAGAGTATGAGAGTAGCGATTAACATAAGCCAAAGTGCTCGGCTTCCCAAACAAGCCTTAACGGTAAGGCTCCGTAGATACAGATGAAACTGTTGATAGGTGCTGACGTGCGTAGTACCGCCCTAATCATTTTCATTAACCCTGAGGTAATCATTCCTTGAAGGCGTCTTAGTGGTGTGCCACGGTATGATATCCATACGATTGTATGGTATTAAAGAAACAAAAACTTTAACTTATTTATTTTATTGTTAGAAGAAGGCACTTGACATCCATAAAACTCCTTAAACTGACATGTCTGTAACAATAACATCTGCTAATTAGATTACAAATAGTATTTGGTGCTTTTCAACGTTAATGAAGCAAAATACCATAATTTATGAAACAAACACACAGCAGCTTTATAGCATCAAAGTTAAGGAGACTAAACAATCGATTATATCATATTTTTTGGCTCAGTCTATGTCGTCAACAAAACTTAAAATCTATTCATTATTTTTTATTCATTGCTCTATTTTAACTTAGGTAGCTAATATCTAATTTGAGATACCTTCTTATAAATTTCATGGCTTATACTTATTAGATAAAAGATCTATCTCATAAGAAATACAAGTTTCACTTAAAATGAGATAAAATAAATTAAAAAGAAAACTAAATATATTTGCCGCCAGTTCCCACTTGAATATGATGCTTAAGCTTCTTTTTAAAGGACTTCAAAGACTTACAATTTCTTATGTCAGGTGGCAGATTGTTATAAAGCTTTGCTCCCTCGAACAAAATGGTCTTCCTTCCATAACCAGTCCTAGGATAACCTATATTTAGGTATTTTTATTCCGAAGGCGAGTGCGATAACTTTTTATAGTTTTATATTAGATTTTACGGCATTGTTGACAATTTTATAAACTAAGAAGCAAGTATTGTAGGTAAGTGGTATCAATGACTTATGTTAAATAAAAAACAAAAAAAGGAAGATAAAAAGCTTCTCAGAAAACCAAATATGAGTAAACCTGGTACCTATTCTCTCCGCTCCTATCACTAGGCGATCTGGGGCGGCACTAAGTAATCCTAGCAATCAAACAGCGTCGGTTCTGCGAAACCACCTGGTGATTTAGCCGAGAGAGGTCACTTAAGTACTTCGTTACGATGGATCATGAGAGGGTCCTCTTAAACTATTTGGAAGTTAGCCTCTTGAACTATCTCTCGAAATACTACAATATATTGAAAGATATCTTAATTAAACCGATTTAGTAGATGGCTGTACACATATAAATTAGGTTTGGTACTTCTGCTACGAACAAAACTTCGTTGTAACCATTGCTAAATTGTATAATAATGGGTTAGTATTTCTTTCTATCACTCATCAAGCGATATTGTGAAAAATAAACAGGTATTTGTTTATTCTTAAATGCTAATCGTTTCATTTCAAACGCTTTAGAAATGTGTATTCATTCAATTCTGTTATATAAAAACCTGTCAGACAAGCGTGATTTTTTAAAAATCTTTATGCGCTCTTTTACATTCAGTCGCAACAAACAAGCTACTTTGACAGCTTAAAAGCTATAGGGTAGTAAACTATAGATAAACAATAGCAGATTTTCAGGGAAACTAAAATGTTATGTGACATGTGTCACGAGCATGGCAATAGTGATATATTGAAGATTGTACAAGTTTTTATCAATAAAGCTACGATAAACATATAACAATATCGAAGAGAATTCCGATTTTAACAAATATTCTTTTTATTATTTGTTCAAAATTTGTTAAAATGTATCAACATTCCTAACCTTGTTTTTATATTTATTTCTTTTTCTACAGAATGCTTTAATCTAAGGAGATCTACGTACTGACATAGCAGTCTTTTGATAGATTTGTAATAAAAACATGAATATTAATAAATAAATAACTATTGAGGTAAAAATTAACGCAAGCTTGGTAAAATATTCTAAACCAAATAAACAGAATAATGTTTACGCCATCAGATTTAAAACAGTCTTCTTAATTTAAACATATTGAGTACATAACAGAAGAATTTATCAACATCATATCGATAGTCGTGAAATCATCACTTAGTCAAGCACTAGTGTAAACTATGAGTATATTTTTTTAACTAAAATTATCTGCAAATAATAATGAAAACTACAGAGCAAGCACTATAAAAACAATCATTGAACAAAAGCCTATTTATCGGAAACTTGTGTATTAAACAAAAATAATTCGTAAATTAATTGATATTTTTTCAGTAAACCGGGCGACGGTAATTTAACGTTTCCACAAAATACATAAGTTCTTTCAAAAACGGTTTCGCTGTCAAATCCTATAAAATTTTACAAGATAGCTCACTCTTTTTAAAACGAAGCTGGTTTTGTACCGTCTATGGTTAAAGCAGCGAATGAAACAAGCTTGTATCACATCAAACGAGCTTGCATAAGACTTTGCCGAGTAGAAAACTGAATGATCCACCCACTAGTACTTATTATAAGGATGATGCAATTCTGAGAGACTACAATGTTCGTCCATCTGTAGGTAGTGGCGATTGCGAGCTGCGTTATCTCTCAACTGACACGTGCCGACCGCACACAGATCATCTGTCTATATGCGATCTTGCATCTAATAGCCCGTGAAGTACAGCCAGTTGAATAATCAATTAAAACAATTTTATTGTTAAAGTCCGTTACTTTTTGCTTGTCGAATATAGTTAACAATCTTGACATTCCTTTTTACTAAACAACTCCCCAACTACATAGGTAATTCATCGTTCAGCACTAATATCTTTTTAAATCAAATTGTATAGGAATTTTATAAAAAGATTGTTAACACTATTGGACTAGCAAGGAAAAACGGACTTCACAATAAAGTACCTACCGAGGTGTCTTTAACTACAAACGACAATATATTCAGATTGGAGCCTGCACGCATACGCCTTCTATCTTTTGGGCACATACTATGGGTAAGTAATATCTAGTACTATATGTGTATATTATAGTATACTACTTCTGCTATAAAGTATATTGACTACGGCTAGGGCTAGTAAGTTTTGGCATTCCGATTCACGAATTGGGTAGAATTTTGTGTTTACTTTAGTAACACAATTATGTTAAGTTATGGTTAAGATTGAAACAACTATCACAGACTTTCATCAGAAAAGTAAAAGTGATGGCCTAAAACAAACCCAGAGGCGACAAGAACTTTTTGTACGCAGTTCGATTAGGTTTCCAATGTATGGACGACAGCACGTCAAGGTAAACACTGCGGTATCTTATTTAGTTTTAATAAGGACCAGTTTGCAACAACAAAAGTAGATAACCTGATGTGCTGGCGACTGTTCAATAAAAATATTTATGTGTTTAGTTTCTCCATAAATAGCGGGATATTATAATTATGAAATACTAAGCGAGACTCCGCAAAGTTGTCGGTGCGAATGGATTTTATTTCGTTCCTGCAAGCCCTAGCGAGATATTTCATAGTATAAAGCCTTCTTCAATGAAGACTAACGCAAAAAAATTCTTTCAAATGGGACCAGGAGTTCCTGAGTAACCAAAGAAACACACTCTTCAGCTTCATAAAAGCGTAAGTGCAGAAAATAATATTATATTTATAAGGATCATATTACAATAAAAAAAAAGAAAAAACACCATCAAAAGTGGAGGAATAATTGTTTGAAAGTTCTAAAAGTACGCAAAAAAAAATATACGAGATATTTTTTTTTGCGTACTTTTAGAACTTTCTAACTACGAAAATTCGGGTAACATATATAGGGTATATTTGGATAGTCCTGGATGTAAGGCCTCCAAAAAATTTTTTTGGACGTCCCTGTTTTGGTCACCCTGTAGGTAACATACTCAATTATTATCAATTTCCAACACTATCACATTGAATTGATCACCTCTTTTTTTGAAGTCGGTAAAAAGAAAATGATAAGTCGATGCAAACAACGTTCTATTGCGGCGCCGTCGATGGGCGTAATGTACGGGCGCGCATAGTAGCTTATATCTTGTTGACCCTGTCATTACCACAATCGTTTTTACAATTTTTAAGCACATAATGGGATAGCCATCACCTTTAAATGTGAAAAGCCTTTTATTGTGTTATACTTACTACGTTTAAGATCTCTGACCCCTTACACACTGCGACTTTTAGCAGCGATGCAGCATCGATGCAGTCGCAAAATATCAACCTTTACACACTGCGTTTCTAGCATCGATGTAGTCGCGATGCAGAAGCTAAAAAATGTCAAATTATGTACTGTATTTTGGCAACTACATCGATGCTAACGCGAGTTAGCGTCGATGCAGTCGCGCTTCTGCATCGATGCTAAAAGTCTCAGTGTGTTAGGAGTTATTTCTTTGATATTTATCATTATATGTTAAGAGACTGACTTGATTTTGAACAAAAGGACTTGAAGTTCATTTAAGTCTCAAATTAATATTTCACAAGTGTCTGTTCTTCGTTTCCTACACTCACAGATACACCGATTTCCCTGTAGAGTCAATACGTCTGTTTTGTTTCTGTCCTGATTAATATTCCTCTCTGTGGCCTATTGGTATTGCCTGCGCCTTTTATTTTACTGACCGTTTCGACTTCATATGGGAGTTTTATATTAAGCCTCGACGTTTTGATAGGTTACGGTCGAGACAGGTATTGGAAAGGCTACGTGATGAGGAATGTATGAGAATCTAGTAACAGCCAAATTTCGAGACTAATTCACTTGCAAGAGGCAGGGTAATTCTTTCGAGTATCGAACGGGAACTGTTCCTCTAGATTTTGTGCTAAGTTACGTGCAAGTAAAATTCGTTTTAATGGCCAGTTTGGTTTGTTTAATCTTGCATACTATTTGACCATTTCATTACATAAGTGATAGGTGTAGAAACAAACTTTTAAACCCAGATGGTAAAGCAATTTGAGGGCAGCTTAAAATAAAGTTAAGTAACTTGTACTGTAGTAATATTTTTACTTATAAACCAAATATAGAGCAGACTATCTTTTATATTATTATTATATATAAGTAGATGTTTTGGTGGGCTTTCACATGATGATTTAACCTAGCACTACCCTAATCCGGGATTAAGTCTCAATTTGGCCAACGTCATATAAGGAATATTCTTTGATTGTCAGCAATCAGCATTAGTTTAATTCTGGTTCTAAATTTTCATTCTGTCTCTGTCAATGTAAAATAAAATGACCGGAAGAGAATGATGGTTTAATCCAGGATTGGCATTATCCTAGGTCAAAGGATCAATGCGCAATTAGGCTAGTCATTTAGGTAACATTGTTTTTACAAATAACGTTTTCTAACAAACCCTAAACTTCACGCCACATGAATTTTGTTGTAGCCAACCGGACGTTAGTTCAGCTGTATGCGTTCCGTTTTGCGTTCTAGTTAAATTGCGCAGAAAACACGCGAGTTGCAGACTGACCCGACCGACAGGCCAGCACACGACATCCTGAAACTTTCGTGACGGATGACACGAGCAGTGGAATTTAAAGCCGTAAACCTGAATTTCAGGGTATATAGTCCAAATCCATCAGAACGTAAATATATCTAGCTTTGTCGAATAGTAAATACCGCACAAAAATAAAAATTAGAACTGGTGTTTATTATGAAAGCATACTACTTACTACTACTACTACTTAGCTTTAAGTTCGTCATTGATTGTTTTATATCCTACTAGCGGCCTCAGCGAACATCTTTTCGTCCCGGCCCAGTCCCGTCCTAGCCCCGGCTCCATCAAACGAGTTAAAAAGTATCCTGTGCCCTTTTCCTGCTTCTAAGCTACATTCCCACCAATTTTAATCAATATCGGTTCAGATGTTCTTGAGTTATAAAGAGTGTAACTATCACGAATTTCTTTTATATGTATAGATTATGTTCTTATATAAACATCAGGACTTCCATTCTGAAGGATTTTCGCTTCTTCTTGATCATTTAAATGGTTCGCTTTTCGCGTAAAAAGAGAAGACGTTATTTTATTCTCATAAAATGTTTACAGTTTCAAATATATTTCTCGGTTCAATAAGATAGAGTACAAAGCGAGTGTGCATCAAAAATGCATTGTGCCCGCGACTGCGCATCGATCACGGCGACGAGTGGCCACCGCCAGCATAATAATGCGGGTAGTTTTACTTCTCGTGCTAACTCACCGGTTATGCCGAGAAAACGTGAGAATCAATAGTAGCGAACTTGCGAGAGTTTTCTTTTGATAAATGTAACAACGATAAATCGACATAAATGCCTCGGTGGCGCAGCGGTAAGAGGGCCACACTTTAAAGCGATGGCTACGCCTGAGGTCCCGGGTTGGGCAAAAAATATGTACCTGTGTTTTTCGGTTCAGAAATTCTAAGAGTAGCCCGAAGTTTGGAAGTTGGCGGTGTTTCACCCCAGTGCCTCGGAAAGCACGTAAAGCCATTCGTCCCGCGCCTGTAGGCCTAGCATACACGCCTTGATACCGCAATCGCATCGATAAAATAATTTTATTTCCCTAGCAACATGTTTCTCCTCATTGATGTCACTTGTCCGGCAATCCTAATTGCTTTTAAAAACAAATAAATAAATTTAAGTTAGTAAAAACCTTTTTAAATATGAGAAAGCACCTGTGTTTGCGCACACACTTGTGCTATAATATGTCCCGCGCAGTCGGTTAGTCGTTGTGATTGGCCACCGTAGTCAAAATCGGCTAGGGGACTACTATTATTAATGATGAATAATGCATTGGTACGGTTGTGCTTATATATATTCATTGCATGTTTTTAATGACTTATCGCCCACAAGGTGGTGTGATAAGCATTCCATTGATGCAAATTTATTATTATTTTGATTATTTTTGTATCCATTTAAGTTTTTTCTCTCCTACAATCGTATCACATATTCCGTAATCGGCTTTGACCCTTATTTTCAACTGTATAATGGAATGTGTAGGTACTATTTATGCACCGAATTTAAATGAAAGTTTATTGCAGTTTGTATACCATGATGCATCTTAGCAATCATAGTTTGTACTCCATATATCGTAGGTAACGTTAGTAGAATTAACTTCATTCACTAGACTCAAATACCGTATTTCAGCAGATAGACACGATTGATTAACTCTGTCGATACGGTATTGCTTAGCTATAGATCCCAGTTTACACCCTTGACTGAATGTTAAGAGCTACCCTACAAACGCGTGAACTACGGCTATCTCTAGTAATTACTTATTGAAATTCACCGTATGCTTTCAGTACAACACAAACCGAGCGAACGTGTAACAACTTTGCTGTAATCACACTACGTGTTTGCAAAACAAACAAGTTGGATTAAAACATGTATTCGAGTGAATAGAATTAACAGAACACAGTCAAAATTTTACTTGAACAGCAGTTTGACGTTATAGAAAATATACTTTTTTTTGTAATGGGTCACAATATTTTGCTCAGCGCCAAAAACCACCTTATTTTAATCTTCTTAGCTAGAGAACCATACTCAATGTCATGCTATGCAACTGATATTATTTATTGTTGGATAATGATGCGTAAAAGGTTGCAATTAATAATCAATATAGTATACTTAACTAGACCTTAATAAGATAAATTGTAACCTAACAAAAATGCATCCTAAACAAAATATCTATAACTCAACTACGAACAATATCGTTGGAGCTTGGAGCAAGACAGTGAAGCAATGTTTCTTTTGACGATACGTTTGGTGTATTGGTTAAAGCTCCTGACTGTTACGCCGGCCGTCGCGGGTTCGAATCCCGAAAGGGGCAAATGTTTGTGTGATGAGCACGAACATTTGTACCTGTTTCATGAATGTTTAATATGTATTTAAGTTTTAATGGGAGACGCCCCCGTCATAATCGTTGTCTGGTATTTGTAACACAACGAAGAAAATTCCTTACTTCAAAATTACGACAATTGGTGTGTTGTCTGGAGCATTTTTACTATATTAATTTATTATTACATTTATTATTTATTTATTATTCTTCGATTTATAGTAGGACGTAGTAAATTTACTTAAAAAAAGATTACTTTTGGCTTCGTCTGTACTGTGGCTTATTTTAAAGTCGTGGTGCAGTCCTGCAAATCGTGTAATTACAGTTTGTACTGTTACATTTAGCTCTCGTTACATCGACTGAGCTTGTTTTAATGCAGTACACTTAACATTTGTGGCTTTCTGGGATTCCGTCTGCGAATATGTAGTACTAGCGGTCCCCTGCGACTGCGTCCGCGCGTTTTGTGTTTGCCCCTCCCATTGCAGCGTTATGGTTTATGGCCTGAAGCCTTTCTCTTAAATAAACTATCCAACACAAAAAGATGAATACTAATCGGCTTAGTAGTTCCTGAGATTAGCGCGTTCAAACAAACCAACTCTTCAGCTTTAAAATATTAGTAAATAAATATTATTATTTTTTTCAGGCAAATCCCATAAAGAGTGTTAGTAACAATTATATCTTATAAACTATGTAAGTTCATTGGAATTCAATATTAAAATAAATAAATTAATTAAAAATAAGTTATCCTAGTGTATTTGGTTAGGTGGTAGCGTGTCCAGTAGTATCATATTAAATCAAGTTTATTTCTCAACACAAACAAACACATCCGTACACAGAATCAATTTCGAACTATTTCAATTTATATTGTTTGTAACTGATGCTTTCGCTGGGTACTAATTACCTGTGTTACGTATTAGTATAGATTTATTACTTTTATAGTTATCGATTTTTATCTTTCATGACAACCAATAATTCAAAATCAGTTATAGCTGAATGGCTTTGTTTATCGCATCGAAATTTACACACCAAACTCTCACCTAACACAAGCTTATTTCCCGGCTCTTACTTTTCAAATGCCTTTAACAAGACACCGGAGTCAAACCCTCGAAACAAGCGAAGTTTCCGAAACATAAGAAACGTTACGAAGATCATTTCACCGCTTCGGAAGTCGGGCTTATGAATAATATCTCACAAAATTAGCATCAACACGGAGAAAATGTTTTGTGGAGTAATCCTCCGTGGGATTACTTACAACAAAACTTTATACCAAATCTGTACTTGGGCTTACAGAGATGCAAGAATATCCCATGTTAGCATTTTCATTGTTTTGCGCATATACGTTTAGAATCGTTTTATCATTGTTCCTTACTGACTCTTTACATGGTCAAAACGCGTTTATTTCGAACAAATTAGGTGCATAACACAACATTAATAACAATGGCGACATGCAAACAACAGTATACATGGTGTTGTTTTGATAAAATATATTTTTTTTTAAGGAAAGACCCCACAAAATCAATTTATTATTGCGATACTAGTAAGCGAGGTAAAACTACCAACGCCAGGTCGCCTCATCGTAGCTAACTAGCTACGGCGTAGTGTTACGTAGATACGCGCGAGCTACGCGCGAAGGTTCGAATTTCCCCATTCGTTTTAAATTTTTTAGAACTTTGAGAAGAGGTTTCCGTTTACAAAACTTGCATATAATTTAGAGAAAATATGTTTTAAGAATAAGCATAACTCATATTATCATCCCTGAGTTGGATGTCACTGACCAAAACAACACCATTTATAAAGCCTGCGTACAAATTCCGTTTCTCACGGGCTTCCACAAAGGTAATAAGGGTTTATCCGAATCAGCCAAACCCGGGTAAACCTTGGCCTACTTAAATAAAATATCCTTAAATATCCTTTGGACATTCCCACACATCGCCATCTAGTCCCAAAGTAAGCTATTCAAAGCTTGTGTTATGGGCGCCAGACAACGGATATAATACTTAAATACTTTTTGTTTGTAAATACATACATGATATACAAAGAAAACACCCAGACCAATACAAACAGACATGTTCATGCACACAAATGTTTGTATTGTGCGGGGATCGAACCCGCAACCCACTGCGTAGTAGGCGAATTCTCGCCACTACACCAGACGGGTCGTCACTTGCAGCGGGGAGGTGCACTAACGACATCGTAAAGCCGTTAGCCAGAGGTAGTGGTTATAAGACTGCGTATTTAAGAGCAGCACATAGTCGTAGCTGAATGCTTATTACTAGGTAGTTTATATTTAGTGGAACCGCTTAACTCCTTTAAGTTGTTGTCCTGTTAGTTGTAAGGCACATTATCCTTTTCCTGAATTTGAACTTTATCAATAACTAGCGGTCCCCCACGACTTCGTCCGCGCGTTTTAAGTTTGCTTCCTCTTCTCCCGTCGCAGCGTGATGTTTTATGACCTAAAGCCTTCTTCGATAAATAAGCTATCCATCACCATAATATTTTTTCAAATTGATCCTGTAGTTCCTGAGATTAGCGCGTTCAAACAAACAAACTCTTCAGCTTTATAATAATAGTATTGATTGTAGTGATTATTTATCTACGAACATCCCAGACTTTTAGAACTTTTCGGTTACGATTCGATAACTTTGACTTAGTTATAAAATTATAATAACGTGGATTTATCTGATGCACATTTTTAATTAGTTATTTTATTATGTTATTTTCGAACTGACATACCAACATCCGATCTAACTACAACATTAATTTATAAATGAATAGAAAATCTGCCGAAATCCAAGCCTTATAGCTTATCGAATGGTTCTGAATCGGCCCACTGATCAGACCGAATGGATCACATAATTTTTCTTAGACTTGTAGACTGAGTTATTTAAAAAAAACCTCCTAAAAATACAGTAAAATTAATGTGCATCTGCACGTTTAGATAAGATAGATCAATCGTAAGTGGATGACAATAAGCAGAATGAGACATAAAGCAGTAGGTATTTTCCTGAAAGCTAGACCACGCTGAAGCAAAAAATCGGCAAAAACTCGGCCATATCTACTATACTCTAAGCAGTTGACACCAATTAATTAAGCAGCATAACAAAAACACAGCAGGCCTGAAAAACAGCGAAGAAAAGAATGTGATTGTATTGAGCCGGCACTTTCCGATAGCATGGAGGTTTTGTGTTTTCTTCGGCTGATTAATGATTATCGCCACTTCTGCTTGTTTAAGGCAGGAAGACAAATTCCGTCATCCATCCAACTGTTTTTCATTCTGGTGCCGTTTGTTGAGAACTTTTTGTCAGAGTAAGTAACTACGTTCTGTAGACTGTATTATTCACCGTGCTCTAATTCAATTAATTGGGACAGTCACACAAATTTTCTTCTATTGTCCGAAATTGAGTTAATAAACAGCTACTTCCAACTTCGTTAGAATGAATATTTTTTTCTATTCTTTAGGTAAAGTCAGCAAAAAAGTCGCTAAACATTGATGTTCCATATCTCAAATTAACAAATTGGTCAGTACCTTAGAAATATTTTGCAAACAAACATTTTTTATTTAAATGAAAACATAAGTTTTCAATGATTCATGCTTCTGATTGTAGATATTAAAAAAAAAAAACTGCAATAGAAACGCAGCCAAAGTGGAAATAACTGTAATAATTCTCATCATCCAATTTAAGAGCTAGGCTCTTGTTGGTGGAGTTTTTTCCATTCCTCTCTGCTTTCCGCCTTTCTCTTAACCTCATGATACGACCCGGTATTTATCTTTTCCTTTATTTGCTGCATGTAGCTTATTCTTGGTCTTCCACGTAATAATTCTATGAGTATTAAAATAAAATATCAAAGTAGTCAGACATTTTGCTACAATCTCACTTGGTAATATAATTGATATCGTAATCGCCTATTCGTTGCCTTTAACCGACTCCGATTCAAAATATTTGAATCATACCGCCTGTCTGCCCGTACCTGCCCGAACCATTCGGTTACGGATTGGTTTACGATGCTAATAGAATTATAATAACGTGGATTTATCGGATGCAACTTTTTTATTATATTTGTTACCGAACTGACATATTGACATCTGATCAAACTGCAATATTTATATAAAAATGGATAGAAAGTCTAGCCGAAATCCAAGCCGAATGGCTTGTCGAACGTTCTGAATCGCCCTGCTGGTCGGTGATCGAATACTCCAGTCTCTAGGTATCGTCTGTAAGCCCGTACTGAAGATCTGCTGATACGTAGTCTCCGAGCGACCTTACGCTGCGAATGCCTGATCGAAGTAGAGCTACAGCTTAAGCTGCTTCCTAAGGTATCCTATTCATTATTGAACAAAGAAAAAATAGCACAAATATACGCGTGTTAACTAAAGGATTTTAAACAACTAAATAAATTATAAGAAATATTCAACTACCCTTACTGTATAATGCTAATAGCGAACTCAAGTCGAAAAGGAGCAAAATTTGTATTTCATGTTTGTTGCTTGATTGTTATGTGATTTACGGTACTTTAGCATAAATTTGTGGTCATGATAACTAACATGAAACGATTATTTGAAGGTATAACTTTGATAGTTGTAAATTTTATATTTTTTGAGATAATCGAATCCGGGATCCCGGGGAGTTGGTGGCCCGGTTTATTAGCTGTCCAGAGTAGTATTTAAAAACACTTCTGCCAGCAGCGTTATTACTTTTTCAGCTAGCCATACGCAAAAGAAATGTAGGACAAGATCATTTCAGATCAGATGGTATTGGTTAGAGTCGCCAGCAATTTCTTAGGAACTAGCAGTTCAAGGATAATCCGTAATCCATTTAGTATTAAGTGGCAGCCAGCATTGTGGCCATCCGTCACGCAAGCAGTTTCATGAGTAACTCACTTAATTGCCTCACAAATTGACCGTAACAACCACAAAATTGGATATTTCCAATGAAAAGTATGTCAAGCAACTTTATTTACTTGTATTTAATAAACGTGTTTTGAACACAATATATTATTAGTCATATGTTTTCATACTCATGAATCTTCTTTATAGTTTTGTTTTTATTTCTTACCAAATGTTAACGACATTCCTGTAACTATCATACATTTTCAAGTTTTCAGCTTGATTTACGATCAAAGACTGCGATCCCTTTTTTAATTATCATAATTCTCTTATTTGGTAAACTGAATAACAAAACAACAGAAAAAATATTTATCACCAAAACCTTTCCAACTGGCTCCGATAAAAACATTTATCATAATTTGTGTTGCTTTTCGACCAACGACTTATCAAATGAGATACAGAAAATACAAACTTAAAAGGATCCCTAACAATAAAAAGCAAAAAGAGACTTAGAGCGAAAGAAATATCCATTTGGAATAATAAACAGATGTAACGGAATTGAGAACGACTTGTCGGCTGTTTCTGACGTCTACCACACAAGAGTTCGCTTACTGACATGACAGCCACTTACATCTTGCAAGTTAAATTTAATTTTACATATAACGCATGTTAATTCATTGTTATTTTATAACTTCTTCAACTAGTTTTAACTTATGGTAAGCGCTTCATAGATTTTTTTTAACAAACAATACAAGTTCTAAATTACCTTACATTCTTAACATAAATCTTCTTATTCCATTTAGCAGGGGAAGCTATAAAAAAGTTGTTTGTTTATACAGCTATCATCTCGTTACTTTTATCATCAGTGACTAGCGGTCCCCCACGACTTTGTTCGTGCTTATTGTGTTTGCTCCCTCCCCTCCCGTCGCAGTGTGATATTTTATTTTCCTCAATAAATAGCCATCCATAACAAACAGTTTTTTTACAAATCGGTCCAGTAGTTCCTGAGACTAGCGCGTTCAACAAATAAACAAACTCTTCAGTTTTATTATATAAGTATGAATATATATTATACAAAAACTCCCTGTAAACATAATAAATATCAGAAGATCATAATTTACACACCCATGTGATATATCTAAAGCCCGGGGAACACGGATGGATGACGGAGCCTACGATAACATCTCGTAGCCGAGTCGACAAAGGGCAAAGTCAAGTTGTACGCTATAAATGGGACAAATATTTGAAAAGCTTTTACCGAAGAAAATGATAAAAGGAAGCAACGCGCGGTTTTCGGGACTGCGACGAACTTTGTTTTATAATATAACACACAAGAAGAAGTTAACAATTAAAATGCTTTCCGTTAAAGATTTTCCGTGAAACCGGGCATCGTTTCCTGTTTTTTTGCACTACTTACTGCACAAAGTTTCCATTTGCTATAATAAAATATCTACAGGCAGATTTGGTTAATTATCGTTATTGGGCAAAGTTATCTTCCATGGGCAAAAAATGGGATATCCAGATTAAGCGCGATGGATACACATTATTTGTCAACACTGTCAAATACGCGTACTACATTACATGGGGCTAAGATATTACATCATCTGTGGCTAAGAGCTTTCTTTAAAGCTTTAAATGTACTGTCTTCTCGTTAGTGGCACGTTTTGGTTGATAACACTTGCTTCGCATTTCTTGCACCATTATTGGTCTCTGTATATCTGGCTGTCTATTCAATGGGCCTGTCGTTCAGTAAACTGTTTTTAGAAGTTTATTCCTTAGCTTCACTCGCAACATTTTGCACAGGTGGCTCCACTCGGCGGAATTGCCGAGCACAGGTGTTTCAGTGACATCACAGGGATTGCCTACTCGGCTACCTATAGGAGTACTAAGGGAAATGATATATGGGACAGTATAAACAATCGTCGCAGTTTACTTTGTTTTTTGCTATAACTGACCGATACAATACTGAACGCTGACCGAACCAATTGATTCTAAATTTAAATTTGAATGCACATTTCTGGGCACTTTTAGCTTAAGTTGGAAGAGTAGTATGTTTTGTTTAAAAGCAGATATTAATGGGGTAAGGGTTAGGCTATCGATTCATAATTTGCAGCATATACATAACGTGTATTTAGAAGTGATCATCATTTGAATATGGACCATAGCTATACAAAAAAATTTGTTTAACCTAAATCAAGGCGCCAATTTTAGGTATTTTAAGTACTTGATCAGGATTTTTCGCATAACTAAGTCACTGGGACGTCTCTCGTAACCTTGGCAAGCAAGCGCTGGATTAGTAAGCCCACTTAAAAGAGTCGTTTAAAGAATTGAGCAATACATTTTCGAGTATAACGTCAACATTAAGATGGCGTACATTTTTTATCAGCAAGCCTCTCGTTTATCCGTCGACTCATAAAGTACGGGTGTCTGGCGGCAGATTTATATTTTAAAAATCGAATATTTCGAAAAGTAATAAACTTTGCGGGGGGAGGGTGGTGTCATTAGAACCACTGATCGTGCGAATTTCTCAGTCACGATGTCGCAGTGGTCGGGTGAGCATCGTGCGTTCGCTATCGATGCGTTTTTCAAGAGCCACGATTCTTTCGTACTTACTCGCCGACAGTTTTGTTCACAATTCAATTTTCGACGGATAAGCGATGGACCGAGTGTGAATTTAATTCGTTCGTGGGTGGAGAGGTTCCGCGCAACTGCTTCGGCCATGAATACACCACGGCCAGGGCCTAGTCGATCGTCAAGGACCCCGGAAAACATCGCACTGGTGGAACGGAGTTTACGTGAAAATGCACGACTTTCAATACGGAAAAGGGCAGCTTCACTGGGACTTCCAAGAGCGATTGTTCATGAAATTTTGAAAAAGGATATGAAGTTCCATCCTTTTAAAATTCAAATCATTCAAGAATTAGAAGAAAATGACTTTGTGTTACGCAATTTTTTTTGTGAAACCGTGTTGGAGCACTTTCGCACTGCAAATTCAATTTTTTGAAGCGACGAGGCTCATTTCTAAACGGACACTTTAACAAGCGAAACTACCGTTACTGAGCTCCAAGAACTCGCAATCCTCGATTGAAACACTAAAAACCATTACATTGCCCAAGGGTAACTTTGGTTTGGTTTGGTGCGCTTTATCTGCGAGTGGGATAATTGGGCCTTTTTTTTTAAAATGCACGGGGCCACGCGACGAATATCAATGGTGAGAATTATCGACACATGATTACGAATTTCTTTTTGCCGAACCTGCGAGCTCATCCATCGTTCTCATCACACACGTGGTTTCAACAGGATGGTGCGACTGCACACACGGCCAGAGCATCGATGGATTTGCTGCGCGAAATTTTCCCTCAAAAACTGATTAGTCGCTTTGGGGATATCCCGTGGCCACCAAGGTCCCCCGACCTAATCCAAATTGATTTTTTTTGTGGGGCTACCTCAAAGCGAGAGTCTACACTAACAAACCGCGAACTGTTTTGGACTTAAAAGAAAACATTCGGCGAGAAATCGGCGCAATTGAACCGAGTTTATTGCAGCGTGTGGCGCGGAATACGAGGCTCCGTTTTGAACAGTGTGTGCAACAAGATGGGAGACATTTGGATGACATCATCTTTAAAAAATGAAATCCGCATTATTACTCTGTATTTTAACACTTTTATTAAAACTAAACGTAAAAAAGTTCTTTTGTTATTTTATTTAAAAAACCTAAATCTGCCACCAGACACCCGTTATTTAGCATATTTTATGATTTTGTTTATTTCTTGAACACCTCAGTGCTTTCGGAGATTGCGTATTATTTATTATACAAGATTGTTGATTCAGTACGCCTATTTATTTATTTTAGAACCGTTAATTTTATTAAATAATGATATAACCTCCTGCCGAATTTCAGATAAGGCAACTAAATATTTTCATGAAAGCAATATTCGTGAACTCGAGTCTGTAGTATTGGAAAAAATTAAGCTCAGTGAGACGGCAAACCTTATGTCGATTTATTCTATAGTATAGTTATTACATAACACTCATTGACTTGAGCTGAAATTTCTAGGCAGCAGCTAAAGTCTGTTTATATTTGCTAGTCGAATATTATAAAAGATCTTGACATTCCTTTTTAACAAAATGTTTAATTTGAAAATAAGATTAAGATATAACTCTCTACTTACATAGATAATTCATCGTTGAATACTGTGATCTTTTTAAATCAAATGCTTAAAAAATATTTATCGCTGATTATATTTATGAAATTTTAAAAAGATTGTTTACATTATTGGACAAGAAAAGATAAACGGACTTTACCAAGGTACAGTACCTGGAAACGAAAAACCATTCAGCAGAAAAGACCTGCCACCGATCGAATCAGCGCCAACATTTGAAAGTCCCTTTCGAATTTCGTTTCAAAGTCAAAACCCGTTTGAAACCTTGATTTCGTTGAACCGTTCACCTTTATTCAGAATGTGTCTCTAGCTGTTTTTTACGCTACCACGCCAGCCGTTGTTCGTGGAAAATGGAAACATAAAAGAGGAATTTGAGTTTGGTCGCCACCCGCTTGCTTCGAATCGAACTGGTCGGGCCTTTTATTTACACTGTAGTCAGCAGAGTGTAACACTGGCATTCATATTTTTTGTATCTTTCGCTTTATCGCTTTTTAAGGTTCCGTAGTCGAATGGCAAAAATCGAAACCCTTTACTTTCAAGTCTGTCTGTCTGTCTGTCCATGTGTATGTTACAGACACTTTTTTCTGAAACTATTAGCATCACACAGTTGAAACTTGGTAGGTAGGTGTATTTTCTTAACCGCTATCTGATTGAAATACACAAAGTATTACTAGTAATATTTTTTTTCCTTAAGCCAATGCGTATGGGGTTGCTATAAATAGGTATTTAGGAATGATATTGAGGTTCATGAAACATTTTTTTCTTAAAGTCTAACATTAAGGAGATAGACGCTTTCAAAGTAGTAAAAAACGCCCCCCCCCCCCCCACTAACTTTGAACTAAAAAGGTGAAAATTTAAAAAAAAATGTGGATATCACCAAATACTTTCAACAAAATTGGTTTGAACGAGATCGACGAACCGTTGGTTTTTGAGAAATAGCACATTTTCATCAACCGTAAATATAACTTTGTCCTTCATACAAACACTATGAAAAACAAAGTTGTTTTTGCTGTCAAAAATATTGAGATATTTTCGCTAATTGGAAGTAAGGTGACTCTGAATTTAGTTTTAAGGGTGGCACGGAACACTCAGTACGCGGGTCCGTCTTGCACTTGGCCGGTTTTTATTTATCAAAATATATTTTCATCTATATTTGGTTATAGTCTCGTATTTGGAAATGGTGGTTTGTTAAAGCCATTTGAATATTCGTTCTTTTTATGCAAAAAAAAACTAATCGACTAAATTAATCATTTTTTCGAAGTTCTTAAGGATAAAAGGTATTGAGTGTATTTGTCTTTGCTCTAATACAATTGCTATCAAAACAAAATACAAAATCTCATCGTATTTTCGGTCAACTTTACTTATACCACTTTAGATTTATATTCCCGGAAAGCTGTCGAGCAGCAAAATATTTGCAAACGGGAATTTCCCAAGGAGTCTGCGAAACAAAATTTATCGAGTATAGCTCAAGATCAGTGCTCAAATTTCCCTGTTTCCGATATTCCGTGACGAGATAAGGCACGCTGTGGTAGGGATGTCCTGTATACAATTCGGCTAACCACTGATTGTCCGAAAAATAGATAAATGTCAGATAATGAGAAAAGCTTAATTCATTGAGACACAACAGCGAGCACTCATTATTTGAATTGTATGGCTTCTGGCGTAAAAACACATTTCTACAATAATATTCTTGCACACACGAGACAAAAAATAGCATCACTTCAAACAAAAGACGACGTGAGGTGCAAGCTATATTGGCTCTTAGGTGGTTAGGTGGCGGAGACCTCGATAGTAAGCGTTTCCTGTTGATATGTCTAAGAATCGATAGTGCTAAACAGGGTTCATGATGACTAACCTAAAGTCAGTGTAACTGACTTTAGGTTTAGAATGATTTTAACACTTACAGTGTCATATTTTTTATATTCTTAAATTACGTCACGCGTAATGAATGACGCATCCATAAGAGACCAGAAATCTCGCAAGGTCGGACCGTCGGCATGGTAGCTCAATTGGAAGAGTGTTTGGCCCGGTTAGCCAGAAGTTGCAGGTTCTTGTCCCGCCCTTGCGTCCGAATACATCTTGCGGCTGACTGAAAGACTGTGAATGATGATGATGATGATCTAGGTATAAACGAAATACTAATTATATTTAAAACACATTATCCAGTTTAAAAGGACCTTTTTTCACCCGAGTACGGCTAAGCCAAAAGAAAAGGTTATGATTTAGCAGTCCATGTATCTGTGTAGGTATGTAGGTGCCATACTTTCAGCTAAACTACTGAACGGTTTTTGTTGAAAGAGTTATCAATTGAATCCTTATGTTACTAAAGCCCTTTTTTTTCGAGTTCTGTAGGACCTAAAAAGATTTTGAAAAAAAACTTTACCAATATTTTCACATCACTAGTATCGCCGTCGGATATTGCATCTCACCGCGTTTGTGTTTGTTCCGAGCTCGTCGTATTTTGTGTTCGTGATGGCGACGCGTGATACGTATCGCGATCCGTGATCCGTGATTTGACGTCGCTTGTACGTGCTTACGAAAGTCGATCATTGTGTCTGCTTGAATCACGTTTTGCGAATATTAATAAGAAGCGACGAAAAATGTGTACCTACTTACCGAGAGAGTAGATTTATCATAAGTTACCTGGAACAAAACAAAGATACATTAAAATGGTGCTATACATTATGACTTAAACTGAATTGCGCTTAAATATGTAAAATTAAAGAAGAAGAAAAAGAAGAAAAAATATCTATTGGAATGACATCACAAACACTCACATACACAAAATTACACATAAATCACTAACAAAGAAAGAAACTAAATAATACAAAAAATTAAAAGCGAAAGAAAAAAATACACAATGATGAATGAAAGTAATTTTTTTTTTAATATTGGACACCAATCACATACATTGCTCTGATCGCAAAGTAAGTACCTAGCTTATTGCACTTGTGTTATGAAAATCAGACACAACGGTGGTACCACAACACCCAGACCCGAGACAATATAGAAAATGTTGATTTCTATATTGACCCGAACGGGAATCGAATCCAGGATCTCGGAGTGACGCCTTGCGGCCAGACGATCAAACCAGCGTGCTTAGCCACTACACCGCGGAGGTCGTCAAATGTTGCAGAAGTCTTACGATATGCAAACACTACCCGGTTATTATAAGAATGGATCTGTCATACATTTCACATTCCTCCCGCTTCTCTGTTCACCCACCCGCGTTCGTCTGTTTCGGGTCAATAAAGTACTTTTTAGGGTTCCGTAGCCGAATGGCGAAAAACGGAACCTTTATAGTTTCGTCAAGTCTGTCTGTCTGTCTGTCCGTCCGTATGTCACATCCACTTTAATCTGTAACTATAAGCATCACACTGTTGAAATTTGGTAGGAAAATGTATCCTGTTAACCGCTTTACCATTCTTGTGCAAAAAAAAAATGATATTAAAGGGGGCGGCTCCCATACATGAAACTAAAATCGAAAAATTTTAGTAGGTAAGTAGATTTCATAGAAACCTGTGACACAGGTCACCAGCCCCCCCCCCCCCCCCCCCCCCCCTCTTCCACGGACATACGTAAGATTTATCCAGTTAGAGAGAATATAGCAACTAAAAGTTTTATATACTAAAGGATTGTTACTATTGAAAGATATGAGCTAAGGTATATTGTAGAACTTATGAGCGCGCGTGTGTGTGAGCGTGTATGTTTGTGTTTGTGTTAGTAAGTTTGTGCATTGCTGCGTTTTTGTGTACATATGTGTGAGTGTGAGGATATATGTACGTGTGTGTATGAATAAGCGAGTGGGTGAGAATTAGTGAGCAACGGATGTAAGAATTGAAAGGACAATCAATTGTGAGTATGACATTAGGTTGACAAGGCGCCATGATGGAAGGACAGCGTAAGTAATTAATTAATCACGACAGTAAGGAAATCTTCAGTGGTTTTGTACTATAACCAGGATGAACGAAAATCTTAGCAAGGTCGCGTTAGAAGTAGATAGCAACATATTATTATGACCTTCGTGGTGTTGTGGCTAAGCACGCTGGGTTTCAAGCCGTCGCCGCTCAATACTTATAGATATCTTTTTTAGGGTTCCGTAGCCGAATGGTAGAAAACGGAACCCTTATAGTTTCATCAAGTCTGTCTGTCTGTCTGTCCGTCCGTATGTCACAGCCATTTTATTCTGTAACTATAAGCATTACACTGTAGAAATTTGGTAGGAAGATGTATCCTGTTAACCGCTTACCGATTCTCATACAAAAAATAAAAAATAATAACATTTAAGGGGGGGCTCCCATACATGAAACAAAAACCAAAAAAAAATTTTAGTCAAACCTATGCGTGTAGGGTGTCTATGGATAGGTCTTTTAAAATGACATGAAGGTTTCTAAAACCATTTTCTTTCAAAGTCTAACGTTTCATAGCTAGACGTTTCCAAAGTCGTAAAATGGGCGTCCCCCCCCCCCCCCCCATCTAACTTCTAAACCAAGCAAGTGTAAATTTTGAAAAAAATATGTAATGCAGATCTTAACAAATACTTTCAACGAAAATTGGTTCAGACGGAATCGAACTAGTAGTTTTTTAGATATAGCACATTTTCAACAACCGCAAACATAACTTTGTACTTCATACAAATACTATGAAAAACAAAGTTACATTTGCAGTCAACAAAATATTGTGGTATTTTATTAAGTAGAAGTTAGTGGATTCCCTAATTCATAAAGTTGGCACGGAACTCTCAGTGCGCGAATCCGACTCGCACTTGGCCGGTTTTTTTTATATTGTCTCGAGTCTGGCTGTTGTGGTACAACCGATGTGTCTGATTTCCATAACACAAATGCATTAGCTACTTACTTTGGGATCAGAGCAATGTATGTGATTGGTGTCATATATATTTATTTATTTATTGTTCGTAATTTAATTTCAGTCGGTATTTGAATTTGAGAGGGTGCGGATAGTTTATTAACTAATCAACATTGTAATCTCGGAAACTGATAATATTAACTGGTAATAAGTGGAAAATCCACGGACCGCTAACCCCCGGCCCGATCAGGCTAGTTTGTCTAACATCCTGCCAACTTTTAACAGGATTACACTTCATAAAACTATTGGATAACAAACACAAAGCGCCTAAAATGCGGTAACCAGTGTTTAGGTCTACTTTAAAAGCTCTTATTTACTTTGTGATTAATTTTGTTGGGCCGCACCCAAGAGAGTTTTAACTGTAACGATCTTCTGCTGGTAAGTTATTGGTGATTAGGCTTAAATCCGACAGTGAGTAAGTGGGTTACTTAAAAAAATTTCGCTATTTAGATATATTTTCATTTCATAAAACACTTCCAGGCTTTACCTCGAAGGCAACAGTGTTTAAACACAGTTATGTATTATAAATAAATATAAACATTGGACACCAATCGCATACATTTCGCTGATCCTAAAGTAAGTTGCACTTATGTTATGGAAATCAGACAGAACGGTGGTACCACAACACCTCATTTAACACAATTTCTGTTTTAATTCAACTAGGCTAAATTACTTGCGCAAAATCACCACTCCACGTGCATCGGATTAGTTTTACTTAATCTACACACAACATAGTACCGTATAAGCACGTATGTACTTCAGAATAACGCTTCAATATTCAACTAAGTATACCCTGAACCAAATCCTGGCTGCCTGGTAGCTGCAAAATGACCGGGCTAAATAATTACCTAGACTGCAAACTTGCTCTGGCCGCACTCCGTTACAGTGGCCTGTGTTTACTCCGAGCTCGAAGCTCGAATTGCCTAGTTTATATAGTGGGCACCTCATTCGAGGAGATAAACTTCTGTTATACGACTAAGAGTCGATTCGAACGAGAATAAATATTAACCTTAAAATTAATCGCTAAATAATAATAATAAATATTCTTTATTGCACAAGTAAGGACACAAGAAACAATAACAATACAGGCAAATCATTTGTACAATATTGGCGGTCTTATCGCTGGAAGCGATCTCTTCCAGACAACCATTGGGTAGAGGAAACAACGTTTATCAGTGCGGTAGAAACAGTGTACAAAAATATAGCTGGAATTTAATATCCGAGATTATATCAATTTTCCATTTTACCATCTACTGTTCTTAGTCCATTGAATGAGTCCCTCCAAGGGGGGTCTAGAGTGCGTGAGTTAGTAACGTAAGATGTTTCTTCGGAAACATGTTAAGAGTCCCTAGGTAATAAACATACTAAAACCCCGGGACACTAGGAGGAGCCCCGGAGTGGGGGGAGGGGGGGAAAGGGTCCATTTTTTCATTTTTCGCTTAAATCTCCAAAACGGTACATGTTAGAGAAAAACTTTCAAGGAAAAGTTGAAAGGCCATAAAATTATCTACAAGTTGTACCTAAATCATTTTTTTCTATTAGCAGCCGTTTTCGAGCTACATCCCATGAAAGGTGAAAAATTCGAAAACATAAGCAAACTTTAGCTTAAGCTTAACGAGGGCGGACCCCTTCCCATGCTACGTGTGAAACTTCATCGAAAAAATCCGAACAACGGATAATGTTGGGACATTGATGTCATATCATATGAGAGGCACTAGAAGAAAAAAAATAAAAAGTTCAAGTATCGTAACTACCCTAATAAAATTCAATTCCTCCTAAACGCCTCCATGGTGGAATCTGTTTTTTTTGCATGCATTCAATGACCTAATTATGAGCAATCTATCGGTACTGGTCACAAGTTGCACTCTTGAGCTTTTTGGAAGAAAAAAATAAAAAAGATCAAGTTCAGTAACTCAAACTACCCTAACATATATTTTGACAATCGATTCCTTCTAAAGGCTTCCATGGAGGAATGTGTTTATTTTACCAATTATAGACCTAATTAAGAGCAATCTATCAGTACCGGTCACAAGTTGCACTTTTGAGGTTTTTGGAAGAAAAAAAAATAAAAAGGTCAAGTTGCGTAATTACCCTAACATAATACTTTGACAATCAATTCCTCCTAAAGGCTTCCATGGAGGAATGTGTTTTTTTTTACCAATGATAGACCTAATTAAGAGCAATCTATTAGTACCAATCACAAGTTGCACTTTTGAGCTTTTTGGAAGAAAACAAATAAAAAGTTCAAGTATCGTAACTACCCTAATAAAATTCAATTCCTCCTAAAGGCTTCCATGGTGGAATCTGTTTTTTTTATCAATGATAGACCTAATCATGAGCAATCTATCTGTACCGGTCACAAGTTGCACTTTTGAGTTTTTTGGAAGAAAAAAATAAAAAGATCAAGTTCAGTAACTCTAACTACCCTAATATAATATTTTGACAATCGATTCCTCCTTAAGGCTTCCATGGAGGAATGTGTTTATTTTACCAATTATAGACCTAATTAAGAGCAATCTATCAGTACCGGTCACAAGTTGCACATTTGAGTTTTTTGGAAGAAAGAAATATTTTTTGATCGATTGATGTGATAAACATGGGTATGTAGTATGGGGAAATTGTTTGAGCCAAAATCATTTTTTACTGCGTGTAACTCAGAAATGGTAGGATATAGGAAAAAATGATTTAGGTACAACTTGTAGATAATTTTATGGCCTTTCAACTTTTCCTTGAAAGTTTTTCTCTAACATGTGCCGTTTTTGAGATTGAAGCGAAAAATGAAAAAATGGACCCTTTCCCCCCTCCCCCCACTCCGGGGCTCCTCCTAGTGTCCCGGGGTTTTAGTATGTTTATTACCTAGGGACTCTTGACATGTTTCCGAAGAAACATCTTACGTTACTAACTCACGCACTCTAGAACTTTTTATTCAATGGACTATCTAGAATATCGCGTTTATACGGAAGTAACTCTTATACTCACCGTGTTGCGTGAAATAGGTAAGTGCTAATCGAAGTTTATCGTAATGACGTCTGCTTGCCATATGATTTATGTCATTATGTCAGAATGTCAGTATGTTTTGCCATCTTGAATCAATCAAATTCAAAACTCCTGACAACTCGATACTTTCCAACGGCATAATACGACATTGTTTAGTTGACAGGATTTTTACTTTCACACTATAAAGCATTGATGTAGCATAGATTTGCAGGATAATAAAACCATTCAATTATTCGTTGTTATGCAAGTTTAGTAATTTCTATTTCAATTTTACAACGAAAAACGACTGTGAGTTATTCAAATATAAAATCGGGGATCGACATTATTTACGTTTCAAGAGTCCAATTTTACCTACGTCAGATAAGGAATATTCGTCGAAAACAAACCAAAACGCCGAATTCGAAAACGTCACCTATTTGTCATCAATCACTTACGTAAATGGCATTTTAAAATCGGTCGTTCTATAGTTATTCGATAGGGTAAGTTAAGACTTACCCTATCGAATAACTATAGAACGCCTGTAGAATTACCTGACGCTGGTCAAATCGACTCTAAGTATTGTTCAATGCTACCAAAATTAAAGTGAATGTATTGTTGATGCAATATTTATGTTGATTAACTACCCAAAATGTGGAGATGGATGTTAAACCACTTCTTAGTTTAGTGGAACCACATTTGTATTGAAGTGTTTGTCTATAAATTATGATATGAAAGAAATATTACATTAAAATTAGATGTCAGTGACAAGTACCCGTAGGTATCCGAATTGCGAATATTCTAAAAAAAATAAAGCATTGTTTTAACGTAGAATATTCAGCGTCCATTATAAGGAAAATTAAAGCAAATCTGGAGCGGGCATTAAAGTTAATTGAACTTTACTACTTCTTCAGGGCGAACAGCGGAAATATGAGAGGTGCCAATTGCCTATTGTCGATAACTTCCAAACTGAATTAAATGGTCGAGGGTCCGTTGACAAACTCCGTTACTCGAAGCCTTAAAACTCACAGCTTAAAAGATCAATGCTGAGCCGCCAGTGATTTTCATTTGAATATTTTCCGTTTATATGCAAAAAGTTAAGCACTCTCTGAATTATTATTACATTGGGTTTTTATAATAACAGCTATTAACCTTCGGTCTAGAACATAATGCGAGTTATACCTACACTGAAGGCATTTATTAATTTAAAACTTCAACGTATGGTGGACTTAATGCCGAAAGCATAATCTACCAATCAACCATGGGACCGTATAAAACAAGACTAAAAAGCAAAGTTTAATGAATCGGTACGTACCTTACATCTTATTATAACTAACTTTGTGGAAATATCCTGATGGTTTCTGGTTAAGTATAATTAATAAAAGTTTCGGAGTTACAGCGGGCAAATGAACAAACGTCAGAAAACATTCTGAATGTGAAACTTTGCGGATTGTTATTTTGCTTGTCGAGAGAATTCTATTACTCTGCAAAAGCCGAGAACTTATTTAATTATTATAACTACGTAGTCAGAAGTTACATATAAAGAATTAAAATACAAGATAGGTCCTTTGGTTTAAGTTTATCATTCGATGCTGTAGCGGCAGTATGCGAGTTCCTAGTACGTCCAAAATATGATGGATATTAAAATTTATGAATTGACATAAAAACAATAAGTTGGAACCAATTATTCACTCAAGTGCTTAAATACTACATGTTTTAATTATCTTTATTTTACGGAATACGTCTATCTTATGTTCATTTTTAGCCCAGTACCAGAATTGTGTTTCAATCGTTGCAAGGCAGAAGTCCCTCGTACAAACAAAGAACCTACATAGAACTCGTATGTTGAATACAATGAAAGCATTAGAAGGTACTTACATTCATCATCAAATCAAATCAAATATTGCATTCATTGTTTGAGTGCGCACAACTCATTTAGGTATATAATAACAATAAAGGTGCACATTTCTCTGTAACTGTTTTAACTTTAGTGCCTATACATACATAATTTTCTTTCTTTAAATTGTTCCAATTCGTTATTTTCATACCTTTTTTAGATGATATAATTTTTGTTACAACTCAATTTATGATGAAGTATGTATTTTAAATTAATTGCTGCCATAAATTGCGATTTTGACATTTTCACTAGGAGCGCTATCAGCGCTGCTGTCTCTCTAATGTGAAGCGCACTAGCTTTGTCAGCCTAGATTTTTATTTCCTTTCTTTATGACTGAATAACATTCTTTGTAAGGGATTTGAGTATCCATAGTTGCTAGTTTCTATTGAACGTCTAGTGTAAACCGAGTGAAGTAAACCCAATCGTGTCATTTTGTAAGGTCGTAAAGAGGTGACGGTATCGGGCGGTGACAGACCCAGGTAATTACTGCAGTAAGTCTAGATTTTTGGTCTGTTCACTCCACTAAATACCTTAAGGTAGAATTTTGAAAAACTTTGTTAACAACGTATACCTAACTTACCTAAGCGTTTAAGGTTTAATGTTTAACCTCCATCCAAATACTCGTCAGTATTGGAAACAATACTGCTTTCAAACTTAATTAAAAAAAAACACGAGGCAAGGCTACAATCCCTCCATAGCAAGTGGACAGATTCGCAACTGGACAGATTCTCAACTGAACAGATTCTCAGATGGACGGATTAGCAACTGGACATGACATGTACAGTCCATAACATAACGACAAAAACCTGTACAGTCGTTTGTGTAATATTATTTGAACCAATATCATGCATTTTATTTTATTTTATCTAAGCTGGTGACATAGTATAAAAAAGGGAAGTAAGTTATCTTTATACAAACGCACCGAATGCGGCTTGTACGTGTGCGCCGTAGTATCTATGCGTCACCGCACGCACACTTGAACAAAATCTTGGCCAGTTTCTCAGTGCGCCAGACGGGGCTAACACCACACGAAGTACGCGCGTCACGGCTTTTCGGCACCAAAATGGGTGATAATTGCAGGAGAACGTATTGCTATGTGTTTGGGTGTCTTAATAATTTATATATATTGCACAATTTGTAAAATGTATCTATCCAGATGTTATCGTCAAAGGATGTTATTATCATTTTCAACGTGCCGAGTGGAAAAAATTAAAAGAATTAAAGTCTACCACAAATGATCGGAATTTGACACAATTGTGTACTCACCTAGCACTTTTGCCCAGGACATTAATACCTGAAGGCTTTTTGTCAATTAATGAAATCGCTACAGATGATGACCAGTGTAAACCTTTTTTAAATCATTTCACAAATTATTGGATGAGGCAAATACGACTGAGCAGTCGTCTTGCTACGGATAAAATTTTCGGACAACAATAATGCTGTAGAAGGCTGGCACCGTCGCATGAATGCCAAAATACCAAAAATCATTCCTTTTTTGTTTCAACAGTTAATAAACAAACAATCGAAGATAGTTGTTACTAAAATAAGTAGACGTTCTTATCACTGTAAAGAAACAAAACGTCGGTCAGAGCAAATTCGGATTAATAAACAGACACAAAATATACTTATTATCGGATTGCGTTTATAACAAATTTTCAGTAATGACGTGCTTAGAGCGCCTAAGATCGCTATCTCGAAAATGAATTTCTCCCGGTACTTGGAAGTTTCTTTTATTACTTAAATTCTTTTATTTTTCTCAAATAAAGTTTTTCAGTCTTTTTAGTATATTTCATTGTTCACGACTGTAGTCTGTCCAGTTGCTAATCTGTTCACCTGAGAATCTGTCCAGTCGAGAATCTGTCCAGCTGCGAATCTGTCCACTTGCTATGGAGGGGCTACAATTACTATTAAAAAAATACGACGGTGCAATCGAACTTAAGTATTTATTAAGTAATAATATAATGTGTCCTTAAAAAATCTGATATTAAACCAATACCAAAAATATATCTCAGAATAAGATTGAAAATAACGTCAAATGACTACCAGAAGTAATACCAAATTACAAAAGAAAAGTTCCAATGATGTAATCTTTTTAACATGCCTCTGTTTGCCTTATGATTTACCTAAGCCAACACAAGATTTCTTAAGCTAAGAAATGAATATTCTGGAATGAAGCGCCAAAATTTTAATAAAAGCAGAAGATCATTTTTTTGGACATTCATTAATTTGGGTATTTAATAACACAGAGTTAACTTTACCTAGAAGACATCAATAAAAGAAATCTAATGTAATACTCAATTCGCCTCACCGTTCAATTCACACTTATAGATAGATGTACCTTAAATTTTATAAACTTAATAATATCAATTAGTATTCAAAGGCAAGTTGAAAGAAAAATAATAACGTGAAGTGATGTGTTTAACCTGAAATAAAATGAGCCTTACTGACCCTATCAATCTTATTAAATGAAAATACTCTACTATGAATACGGAAAAGGTTGCAAGAAAAACTTTTATTAATTAAACCAAGTTGAAACAGTCGAAAAGTTAAACAACCGCTTTATATTGCTGTAAAACTGAGCCGCCGGCGATAAAGGGCAGAAGTAATAAAAGAGCATTCATAAATTATCGATATGAACTTAAATAGTTCTAAAATTTTAATATTTGGGGGGGAATCTGGTAAAGCTATCGGTTGTTAAGACCAAACTAGTAGTGTTTCGTAGCTTCTTTTGCTAATTATGGAATATGAACGAAAACTTAAACTTATTCAACTCAAGTATTAGTTCCTTGAAAGCCTTTCGAACCAAGATTTGTGCAGGAAAAATATGTTTCTTTGAGTAACTATGAGTTTCTCCAACCTCGATTCTCATTTGAAGTTTCAATTGAGAGTAACTTACGGTTTAGGTTTTTAAAATCTAAAGTACATATTTACATGTAGATGAAATCACATTTTAGTTAATTTTAATATCAACAAAGCAGCTTGAGTATTTTTACCTACATCTTACTCAAAAACATTGTATATTAATTTGTATATTTGTATATTACCAGTTACAGACTCCCATGCAATAAGTTTTATTATACCTGTATAACCTTTTGTTATTTCGACAATTATTGTACGAAACCTATTTAAATAAACTCAATAATTTGACGTCATTCAACACAAATTTAGTAGTGAGATCCTTTACGTCACTAAAGTTCAATCTAATTAAGCAATTCTATATAATTTGTCTTCCCCTTGTCCGTCGAAACTTCTTCAACTTATCTTATCTCCGCCCTATCGTAATGGGTTTCTTTTATTACGTGAAACGTGATGAGCACAACGTGACTCCGGGAGGAGATATCGCGACACAACACGTGACTCTTTAGAAGGACGCCCCATTTATCTTTAGGAAGCTCCAAAGATTCAGTGATGTCTAACCTGACTCTATATTTATCCGTCTAGACAATACATTTGAAATTACGCAAAATAGTTTGTTTGTTGGAAAAATATGTATTATATTTAATACTAGCGATCCCGGCGAACTTATGAACCTTCAATGTCCTAAGCGGGGCAAAAATGACAAATCCAATTTATAAAAGAAACATGATCAAAATCTGATCACTAGTTCTCTAGTTGTTAGCGATGTTACTAACGCGATAAATTTTTAGTGTCATGATGTTCGAATATCCTTTGTTTATGGCTATTGTACCTGTATTTGCGAAATATACAATCTTTCCATTTTTTTAATTAAATACCAATAGCGAAGAGAAAATCGTCGGTTATTTTAGTTTTCTTTTTGACTCGCAAATTATATTACGTGACACAATAGCAAGCCGTTTGAATCATAAATTATTGCACATTCATTAAAATCTTGCAAACGCAAAAGTTTCTCATCAATAGAGCAAATCGAAAGAGCATTTGGAGCAGAGTTATTACCAGCGGTGGACAAGTTCTCAATCCGATTGTGGCAGCTGCCTGAAGCAGGTCTTTTATATTGCTGATAATCACTCGATCTCGCAGGTGCCTCCAGTTTAAAATCCTGTTATTAGGTAAGTAGAACAGACTGCTCACAATGTGCAAAAAATTACGAAATAATAAAATAAATAAGTTTTAGACATATTTGAAAAATTAGATGGGGTGGTTCAGATTCAAAACTGCAATACAGAAAAGGGCCAAACTAAACTATCAATTCAAACTATCAACTCAACAAATCAAAATTTAGAATGTTTTAACATTTACAGTGTCATATGTTTATATTCTTACAGATGAAATAAGAAAGCAAAAATGCAATTGGAAGTGCGTTTGGACCGGTTAGCCAGAAGTTACAGGTTCGTGTCCTGCCCGTGCGCAATTTGTGCTTTCTAATTTCATCTTTAAGAATAAGCTAACATGGTTTATAATATGTGATAATAGAATCAGAATACATACGTAACTACCATCATGTCTATAGTACGTGCATTGGTAATTAAGGATGACTATAGTTGAATTATATGGAAACATTTTCATGCACTGGAATTGAATGATTAGACACTCCACTTTTTCTTACTATATGATAAATATTTTTTATTTATTAATTAATTAACCAATACAAAACAGCAGCACAATAAAAATACAATACAAACTAAGCTATAATATTAAGCTAGATGCCATTCCAAAACATGTGTCCACAGCTTGGTTAGTTATATTACATGTATATTAAATTAAATCCAACAACATGTCTGTTCCCATCGAGCTATGATTGAGTGAGGGATTACCGGATCGCACGACCGGATCTTCTCCGTGGTGACGTCACTCAAAGAGGGACGCCCAATGATCGAAATTGCACTTTAATCGAATTGTGTCTTTACCAAAAGCAATTTCAATAATTGAAAGATCTGTCGCCAAAGGTCCTTTGATAACTCAAACGACACACGCAAGAAAATTATCTGTTTAAAAATCACTAAAGTTCGTTTTTCTTAACTTTTCCAATATTTTAAATAATCTCTTCATAGATTTTATAATAATGTCACTGAATAAATCTAATTTACTCTTTGATTCAATAGATCTCAGTGTTTAACAATTAATTGCCTATGTAGGACTTTAAATTTTATGCTTATCTTATATTTATATTGATCATCGTTTCATTTTCGTATTATTTTTGTTATGAGATGGAGTTTCTGTGCGCTCCTGACTTTACGTAGATACAGCGTTTCCTATACGACATACGACAGCATTTCCTAAGTTAAACAGGGTGTTGTTTTGGTCAGTGAAATATTTTCTTTAAATTATATGCAAGTTTTATAAATAAAAAACTTTTTACAAAAAAACGAAATTAGTGGGATAACGCATTCGCGCGTATCTACGAAAGACTACGCCGTAGCTAGTAAGCTACGAAGAGGCGATCTGCGGGCCTAAGATGCGCGCCTGATGATAAATTTCAAACGTCATTTTTACCATATTTAAACAGGTTTTTATCAATTTTAATGTATTCATTTGTTTTGAAAAGCAATTGAAATTGACTTACAAGTTAAAACAATGTGGAAAAGCATGTTGGTTACGAAATAAAATTATTTTATCAACGCGAATAAACGGTATCAACATGCATGTTAGACCTGCTGGTGTGGTGTAGGTAGTTTTGACTCTTGATTTTGTGGGTTTGTGCCATAAAAAAATGTTTTTCTTTCAGCATGAGCATCGTTTGTACAACCACCCCTTAGTCGCTCAGACGTCGTCCCGACCAAAACAACACTGAGTATAAAGTCCAGGAAAATTTATGATAGTCATATCTTTCTTGAGAAGCATCAGAATTTTGTACCAAAACAATCTCAGAGCCGATAATTAAGATAAATTTTGGTTTCACTTTGACTTGAAGCCTCCCACGAATTAATTAGTTCAAGAAATAGTTTAAGTTTGTATTAATCTCGGCTGATTGAACCTTACTTCCATGGATTATCGTTATCAGTGTTACTTTTAAAACTTGTAGCGTTTAAGAATTAGGCTGGGAGTAAGTAGAAAAATAATACATAATATTTCAACAACATTTTTACCTTCCGAGACGAATCGATAAGCAATTTGCGAAGGAAATAATTATATGGACTCCCTCTAAGAGGATCGCTTAGACAATCCCAGGAGTCGATCTATACCTGCCTCTGACGTTATTGTCAAATATCCTATTCACTTTAGGATAATCACCCGATATCAGGATATTAAATTAGATGAGCAATACTAGCCAAGGACTTTTAGGACAAAAAACCCAAAAATAATTTTCGTTTGAAATGACCAAAATATTGAACAATATAAAATATTTGAAGGAAAATAAATCCCTTATTCGCGCGCTTAATAACAAAAATATCAGCTTTCTTTACAAAATTATTCTTGGCTTTCGTATATTCAAAGCTTATGACAACAACCAAGTTAGTATAGCAAACTTGCTCGGGCTGAAAATTCCATAAATGAATGCACCAAGTTTTCAACGTAAACATTTAACTTTATTCTATCAGAACATAATAAATAAACAATTAGGGAAACTCTAGCTAGACGCATTAGATAATAAATTATGATTAGCATAAGCGCTATCCTATCTAGCCAATGCGAGTAATATGGACAGTAGTCTCAAGACTTTATATTCAGCGGCCGAAGTCTGAAGCACAAGGAATGTATTTTTTTTTGACATTTCGCGTAGATAATTTCAATATTCTGATTTTACTCGTATGCTGCATTAGCCTTTTAACTTACGCACCTAAACTTTAATAAATCGCAAATAATATTTGTATTTTTTTATGCTTAATTCAAAAATTCTTCTCAATCGATAAATAAACGAAAAATAATTTTCTCAGCATTTTCAAGCGTCACCTAGGGGGGCAATTCTCGTGCAATTCGTGTACGAAAAATTTTCAGGGTCACGATTTCTATGTATTTATATTTTATTCGTGCGATAGTTTTTTGACGTGTAGATATTTTACTTGATTTTTAAGGTAAAACGGTTAAACTAGCAATAGAATTACCACACGATAAAGGTTAGGCGAAGAATCGGCCTCCTGGTTGTTCTACAAGGAAACTATCTCGAAGCGTCCGTACCTGTCCAGTTTCATAAGTTGTCTGTTTTTAAAATGAAAACAAAAGTAAGAATCAATGTAGTTCATGTTATTATGAAGGAATCAAATGGCGAGGCATGAGACTCCGTCGTAGATTTAAGCGGATATAATCTGATTGTTCTTAGAAAGAATGATCTAGAGAGAAACAGGAGCCAAGACGGATGTTAGCTTGAAAATAAAATTTTAGGTACGACGTCTAACTAGTCTGTGTACAAAAATAATGTTCATATGTTGTACAATATCACTAACTTACTTGTGTACTTACCGCAGTCACAATAACAGGCATCAAGGCGTTGAAATATTTGTATTACTTTTATTTTAATCCACGACCTGTCTTGTGACTGCCAATAGTAAAATAAATCACAGTATAGTATAGTAAAGTATAGTTTAGAATGACAAAGGCGGATTTTCAGCGAAACCAAAAGGTTATTATGTAATTTGTAATGTCAATAGTGATGTATTGATGGTGGGACAACTTCTATCGATAAAGCTACGATAAATAGAATAAGAACATTAAATAAAACTTTTGCTTTTACCAAATATTTTATTTATTAATAATTATAAATTAATATTTAAATAACAGTTTATATAAACAACATTCCTAACCTCTGATTTTTGTGTTTATTTCTTCATCTACGGAATGCTTTAATTTTAAGAGATTTTCGTAATAAAAAACTGATATAATAGTATTCTAATGCTTTAGAATGTTTTAACACTCACAGTGTCATATTTTATATTCATAAAGATGAAAATAAGAAACCAAAAATTTGCGCACGGGCGGGACTTGAACCAGCAACCTTTTGGCAAACCGGGCCAAACGCTCTTACCAATTGAGCTACCGTGCTGTCAGTCCGACCCTGCGAAATTTGTGGTTTCTTATGAAAACGTCAATTGCGTGACGCTTAGCGCCATCTAGCCGTCTGTTTATGAAACAGATGGTCCAAGCAGTTATTCTTTACAGAATAAATTCAACTTGGAAATTGATGTCGCTTCGCTATCTAATGCTTTAGAATGTTTTAACACTCACAGTGTCATATTTTATATTCATAAAGATGAAAATAAGAAACCAAAAATTTGCGCACGGGCGGGACTTGAACCAGCAACCTTTTGGCAAACCGGGCCAAACGCTCTTACCAATTGAGCTACCGTGCTGTCAGTCCGACCCTGCGAAATTTGTGGTTTCTTATGAAAACGTCAATTGCGTGACGCTTAGCGCCATCTAGCCGTCTGTTTATGAAACAGATGGCCCAAGCAGTTATTCTTTACAGAATAAATTCAACTTGGAAATTGATGTCGCTTCGCTATCTAATGCTTTAGAATGTTTTAACACTCACAGTGTCATATTTTATATTCATAAAGATGAAAATAAGAAACCAAAAATTTGCGCACGGGCGGGACTTGAACCAGCAACCTTTTGGTAAACCGGGCCAAACGCTCTTACCAATTGAGCTACCGTGCTGTCAGTCCGACCCTGCGAAATTTGTGGTTTCTTATGAAAACGTCAATTGCGTGACGCTTAGCGCCATCTAGCCGTCTGTTTATGAAACAGATGGCCCAAGCAGTTATTCTTTACAGAATAAATTCAACTTGGAAATTGATGTCGCTTCGCTATCTAATGCTTTAGAATGTTTTAACACTCACAGTGTCATATTTTATATTCATAAAGATGAAAATAAGAAACCAAAAATTTGCGCACGGGCGGGACTTGAACCAGCAACCTTTTGGCAAACCGGGCCAAACGCTCTTACCAATTGAGCTACCGTGCTGTCAGTCCGACCCTGCGAAATTTGTGGTTTCTTATGAAAACGTCAATTGCGTGACGCTTAGCGCCATCTAGCCGTCTGTTTATGAAACAGATGGCCCAAGCAGTTATTCTTTACAGAATAAATTCAACTTGGAAATTGATGTCGCTTCGCTATCTAATGCTTTAGAATGTTTTAACACTCACAGTGTCATATTTTATATTCATAAAGATGAAAATAAGAAACCAAAAATTTGCGCACGGGCGGGACTTGAACCAGCAACCTTTTGGCAAACCGGGCCAAACGCTCTTACCAATTGAGCTACCGTGCTGTCAGTCCGACCCTGCGAAATTTGTGGTTTCTTATGAAAACGTCAATTGCGTGACGCTTAGCGCCATCTAGCCGTCTGTTTATGAAACAGATGGCCCAAGCAGTTATTCTTTACAGAATAAATTCAACTTGGAAATTGATGTCGCTTCGCTATCTAATGCTTTAGAATGTTTTAACACTCACAGTGTCATATTTTATATTCATAAAGATGAAAATAAGAAACCAAAAATTTGCGCACGGGCGGGACTTGAACCAGCAACCTTTTGGCAAACCGGGCCAAACGCTCTTACCAATTGAGCTACCGTGCTGTCAGTCCGACCCTGCGAAATTTGTGGTTTCTTATGAAAACGTCAATTGCGTGACGCTTAGCGCCATCTAGCCGTCTGTTTATGAAACAGATGGCCCAAGCAGTTATTCTTTACAGAATAAATTCAACTTGGAAATTGATGTCGCTTCGCTATCTAATGCTTTAGAATGTTTTAACACTCACAGTGTCATATTTTATATTCATAAAGATGAAAATAAGAAACCAAAAATTTGCGCACGGGCGGGACTTGAACCAGCAACCTTTTGGCAAACCGGGCCAAACGCTCTTACCAATTGAGCTACCGTGCTGTCAGTCCGACCCTGCGAAATTTGTGGTTTCTTATGAAAACGTCAATTGCGTGACGCTTAGCGCCATCTAGCCGTCTGTTTATGAAACAGATGGCCCAAGCAGTTATTCTTTACAGAATAAATTCAACTTGGAAATTGATGTCGCTTCGCTATCTAATGCTTTAGAATGTTTTAACACTCACAGTGTCATATTTTATATTCATAAAGATGAAAATAAGAAACCAAAAATTTGCGCACGGGCGGGACTTGAACCAGCAACCTTTTGGCAAACCGGGCCAAACGCTCTTACCAATTGAGCTACCGTGCTGTCAGTCCGACCCTGCGAAATTTGTGGTTTCTTATGAAAACGTCAATTGCGTGACGCTTAGCGCCATCTAGCCGTCTGTTTATGAAACAGATGGCCCAAGCAGTTATTCTTTACAGAATAAATTCAACTTGGAAATTGATGTCGCTTCGCTATCTAATGCTTTAGAATGTTTTAACACTCACAGTGTCATATTTTATATTCATAAAGATGAAAATAAGAAACCAAAAATTTGCGCACGGGCGGGACTTGAACCAGCAACCTTTTGGCAAACCGGGCCAAACGCTCTTACCAATTGAGCTACCGTGCTGTCAGTCCGACCCTGCGAAATTTGTGGTTTCTTATGAAAACGTCAATTGCGTGACGCTTAGCGCCATCTAGCCGTCTGTTTATGAAACAGATGGCCCAAGCAGTTATTCTTTACAGAATAAATTCAACTTGGAAATTGATGTCGCTTCGCTATCTAATGCTTTAGAATGTTTTAACACTCACAGTGTCATATTTTATATTCATAAAGATGAAAATAAGAAACCAAAAATTTGCGCACGGGCGGGACTTGAACCAGCAACCTTTTGGCAAACCGGGCCAAACGCTCTTACCAATTGAGCTACCGTGCTGTCAGTCCGACCCTGCGAAATTTGTGGTTTCTTATGAAAACGTCAATTGCGTGACGCTTAGCGCCATCTAGCCGTCTGTTTATGAAACAGATGGCCCAAGCAGTTATTCTTTACAGAATAAATTCAACTTGGAAATTGATGTCGCTTCGCTATCTAATGCTTTAGAATGTTTTAACACTCACAGTGTCATATTTTATATTCATAAAGATGAAAATAAGAAACCAAAAATTTGCGCACGGGCGGGACTTGAACCAGCAACCTTTTGGCAAACCGGGCCAAACGCTCTTACCAATTGAGCTACCGTGCTGTCAGTCCGACCCTGCGAAATTTGTGGTTTCTTATGAAAACGTCAATTGCGTGACGCTTAGCGCCATCTAGCCATCTGTTTCATAAACAGACGGCTAGATGGCGCTAAGCGTCACGCAATTGACGTTTTCATAAGAAACCACAAATTTCGCAGGGTCGGACTGACAGCACGGTAGCTCAATTGGTAAGAGCGTTTGGCCCGGTTTGCCAAAAGGTTGCTGGTTCAAGTCCCGCCCGTGCGCAAATTTTTGGTTTCTTATTTTCATCTTTATGAATATAAAATATGACACTGTGAGTGTTAAAACATTCTAAAGCATTAGATAGCGAAGCGACATCAATTTCCAAGTTGAATTTATTCTGTAAAGAATAACTGCTTGGGCCATCTGTTTCATAAACAGACGGCTAGATGGCGCTAAGCGTCACGCAATTGACGTTTTCATAAGAAACCACAAATTTCGCAGGGTCGGACTGACAGCACGGTAGCTCAATTGGTAAGAGCGTTTGGCCCGGTTTGCCAAAAGGTTGCTGGTTCAAGTCCCGCCCGTGCGCAAATTTTTGGTTTCTTATTTTCATCTTTATGAATATAAAATATGACACTGTGAGTGTTAAAACATTCTAAAGCATTAGATAGCGAAGCGACATCAATTTCCAAGTTGAATTTATTCTGTAAAGAATAACTGCTTGGGCCATCTGTTTCATAAACAGACGGCTAGATGGCGCTAAGCGTCACGCAATTGACGTTTTCATAAGAAACCACAAATTTCGCAGGGTCGGACTGACAGCACGGTAGCTCAATTGGTAAGAGCGTTTGGCCCGGTTTGCCAAAAGGTTGCTGGTTCAAGTCCCGCCCGTGCGCAAATTTTTGGTTTCTTATTTTCATCTTTATGAATATAAAATATGACACTGTGAGTGTTAAAACATTCTAAAGCATTAGATAGCGAAGCGACATCAATTTCCAAGTTGAATTTATTCTGTAAAGAATAACTGCTTGGGCCATCTGTTTCATAAACAGACGGCTAGATGGCGCTAAGCGTCACGCAATTGACGTTTTCATAAGAAACCACAAATTTCGCAGGGTCGGACTGACAGCACGGTAGCTCAATTGGTAAGAGCGTTTGGCCCGGTTTGCCAAAAGGTTGCTGGTTCAAGTCCCGCCCGTGCGCAAATTTTTGGTTTCTTATTTTCATCTTTATGAATATAAAATATGACACTGTGAGTGTTAAAACATTCTAAAGCATTAGATAGCGAAGCGACATCAATTTCCAAGTTGAATTTATTCTGTAAAGAATAACTGCTTGGGCCATCTGTTTCATAAACAGACGGCTAGATGGCGCTAAGCGTCACGCAATTGACGTTTTCATAAGAAACCACAAATTTCGCAGGGTCGGACTGACAGCACGGTAGCTCAATTGGTAAGAGCGTTTGGCCCGGTTTGCCAAAAGGTTGCTGGTTCAAGTCCCGCCCGTGCGCAAATTTTTGGTTTCTTATTTTCATCTTTATGAATATAAAATATGACACTGTGAGTGTTAAAACATTCTAAAGCATTAGATAGCGAAGCGACATCAATTTCCAAGTTGAATTTATTCTGTAAAGAATAACTGCTTGGGCCATCTGTTTCATAAACAGACGGCTAGATGGCGCTAAGCGTCACGCAATTGACGTTTTCATAAGAAACCACAAATTTCGCAGGGTCGGACTGACAGCACGGTAGCTCAATTGGTAAGAGCGTTTGGCCCGGTTTGCCAAAAGGTTGCTGGTTCAAGTCCCGCCCGTGCGCAAATTTTTGGTTTCTTATTTTCATCTTTATGAATATAAAATATGACACTGTGAGTGTTAAAACATTCTAAAGCATTAGATAGCGAAGCGACATCAATTTCCAAGTTGAATTTATTCTGTAAAGAATAACTGCTTGGGCCATCTGTTTCATAAACAGACGGCTAGATGGCGCTAAGCGTCACGCAATTGACGTTTTCATAAGAAACCACAAATTTCGCAGGGTCGGACTGACAGCACGGTAGCTCAATTGGTAAGAGCGTTTGGCCCGGTTTGCCAAAAGGTTGCTGGTTCAAGTCCCGCCCGTGCGCAAATTTTTGGTTTCTTATTTTCATCTTTATGAATATAAAATATGACACTGTGAGTGTTAAAACATTCTAAAGCATTAGATAGCGAAGCGACATCAATTTCCAAGTTGAATTTATTCTGTAAAGAATAACTGCTTGGGCCATCTGTTTCATAAACAGACGGCTAGATGGCGCTAAGCGTCACGCAATTGACGTTTTCATAAGAAACCACAAATTTCGCAGGGTCGGACTGACAGCACGGTAGCTCAATTGGTAAGAGCGTTTGGCCCGGTTTGCCAAAAGGTTGCTGGTTCAAGTCCCGCCCGTGCGCAAATTTTTGGTTTCTTATTTTCATCTTTATGAATATAAAATATGACACTGTGAGTGTTAAAACATTCTAAAGCATTAGATAGCGAAGCGACATCAATTTCCAAGTTGAATTTATTCTGTAAAGAATAACTGCTTGGGCCATCTGTTTCATAAACAGACGGCTAGATGGCGCTAAGCGTCACGCAATTGACGTTTTCATAAGAAACCACAAATTTCGCAGGGTCGGACTGACAGCACGGTAGCTCAATTGGTAAGAGCGTTTGGCCCGGTTTGCCAAAAGGTTGCTGGTTCAAGTCCCGCCCGTGCGCAAATTTTTGGTTTCTTATTTTCATCTTTATGAATATAAAATATGACACTGTGAGTGTTAAAACATTCTAAAGCATTAGATAGCGAAGCGACATCAATTTCCAAGTTGAATTTATTCTGTAAAGAATAACTGCTTGGGCCATCTGTTTCATAAACAGACGGCTAGATGGCGCTAAGCGTCACGCAATTGACGTTTTCATAAGAAACCACAAATTTCGCAGGGTCGGACTGACAGCACGGTAGCTCAATTGGTAAGAGCGTTTGGCCCGGTTTGCCAAAAGGTTGCTGGTTCAAGTCCCGCCCGTGCGCAAATTTTTGGTTTCTTATTTTCATCTTTATAATAGTATTCTGATAGATTTGTAATAAAAATATGAATATAAATTCTGAAGTGAAAAGTATAGTAAGCTTGGTAAAACTTTAACAATCAAATAAATTTAATATTTTTTGTCGTACAAATTTAAAGCAATCTTGTAAATTTCCTTAATGTATTTTTAGTAACACAAGTATTTATTTATAATATCGGTAGTCGTGACGTCAGAACTTTGTCAAGCACTGGTGTAAACTACATGATTCGTATTTTACTAAAAATATACGTAAATTATAGTTCAAGCTACAAAAGATGCCAAAAACATCAAAGAAATTCGATAACGCTGTTGGGAAATGGTAATTTTTAGACGATTTTGCTCACAAAATGGTTTAGCATAGAGGTCATTGATTAAATATGAAACTCAAAAGTTAGACAAATATGCATATTCAAAGGAAAACTTGTATTTTTTAAAATGATTAATTTAGCACTGTGCACTTGACAATCACTTTTTGCACGAGCCATTTTATCGGAAACTCGTCTGATAAACTTTAAAATTAGTGGATTCATATCATTTTTCAACAAGCCTGGCGACTGTAATTTGGCATTTTCACAAATTACTTAACTTTTTTTACTGCTTACAAAAATGGTCTAACTGTCAAACGGTCTTTCGCTGTCAAATCCTTTAGAATTTCACGCTTCGAGCTAGCTCGCTCTTTCTAAACCGAAGATTTATTCTTTCTATATGATACCCAAATGATATATCTATGTATAATTATGTCACATTACTTCTTTTCTTCCCTCTTTTAAAATTCAATCTCTTGTAGGTTTGCGCGAAATGTAATTAATATTACAAATTAGTCAGAGGAAATTTAATAGATTTTTTATAATATAATAGGATAATCAATGAGTGTTATTTATTTTAATCACACGATAACTGTATGTTTCTCAAATAATAATAAAAAATGTATGTTGAGGTAAAAATGAAATTAAAAACGGGAACTTACAATATAATGGGCTATTGAAATATACTTACTAAGAATTTTTATACCGATTCAATTATGTTTCCTTTCAACTACGTACGAAATTATGTGAAACATGATCACGATACTTAAACTTATTTGCTAATTCAGGCCCTTAAATTAGAACCAAGCACGTACCACCTACTTTTCACCTACACAATGTATAACAATTCATATTAAAATTGTGTTACAAAAGAATCTAAAATTACAGAGTGTAGGCTGTCAGACTTCATTAATCTTATAAACCTACTCTCTTTAATTCTATATGCAGTAAGCTTTTGTTCATTATTCAGTGTTGAATCCAAAACAAATTTAATATCTAGCTGCTGCCTGTGGCAATTTGCTTACTTAATCAATTAGTATCAATTAACTTAGAGGTACTTAATGTTTCTATTAACAGAATCATGATCGAGATAAGAGTTAAGTCAATTCAAAACATGCCATAGGCTTAGCAGGTAGATCCAAAACATTTTACTGTATATAATAGTTATCAGTTTTTGGAGTAGGCTTGCAGACCCTGAGAAGTTTCTAAATTTATAAACCAAAGAAAAAGGCATGCTACGCTTAATCTGACTTATTTAATTTTTCATTTAAGGACAAAGGTTCAATTCAATCTCAACCACCATTCAAAATGATTGGCTCCAGCACTCTTGGACGCAGTGAGGTGCGGCAGGTGAGAGCTAACGGCATTCATGTTCAATTGTCACTGGCATTTCAATTAAGAGGTGTCGATCCTCAAATTCGCGAACGCCAACAGAATATGCACATAATAACAAAGTAATTGAAGTAGGTACAGAAGACTCAGTCCAGTAAACAGATCAGACAGGTAAAATTTCTTTAGAGCATTTTAAAAACTTTATGGGACTAAAGTGTCACTCTTTGACCATATGAGTTCGTTGTTAATAAGTGTAGCATTTGATTACAAAACTTGTTAAATTGATCAGTTTTTTTTTAAGTCATAACTTGATGTGACTTCACTGATTTTTATTTTTTTACTGATTGTCACTTACCTACCACACTGCTATTGCAAACACTATCTATAAAAACCAAATTTGCAAATTCAAAATGCAATTTTTTTACTAGCATATGTTGTTGGACCCTTCTTACACCCCTCTCAGTCCCTTTTTATTATTTCATCTATAACGTGCCATTATCCCGAAAACGAATTTCCATAATCGAAATGACTTCACGACACGGCCACTCGGGGCTCAAGAGCCCTCGTCCCGAAGGTACGGTGACTGTTGACGTAAAGGTATGCAGTTGAAGGAATTACTCAAGCTATTTCATATAGGAGGTAAAATAAATAAATAAATAAATATCCTTTGGACATTCCCACACATCGCCATCTAGCCCCAAAGTAAGCTACTCAAAGCTTGTGTTATGGGTGCCAGACAACGGATATAATACTTAAATACTTTTTTTTGTAAATACATACATGATATACATAGAAAACACCCAGACCAATATAAACAGACATGTTCATGCACACAAATGTTTGTATTGTGCGGGGATCGAACCCGCACCCGCTGCGTAGTAGGCGATTTCTCGACCACTACACCAGACAGGTCGTCTATATAGGAGTCGTCATATATGAGGTGTTATCACAAAAAAAAAAAATGTGGACAAATAAAATATTTTCAAGCTTTACTAAGTAGTCTAAACTTTAGTAAATCCTATACATTACCTCCTGATACTCAATGTCACGTGCATTAGCTTGCAAGCCTCAAATATTTATTCAACTCAATACAAAAAGAAAACGTGGCTTTCGGTTATAGATAGGTAAGATAGTTGAAATTATTTATAACTTTTTTACTTAATAATGATGGTAGGTGTTTGATGTCTCTGCTATATTTTCATTAGAATATTTATATTAAATTTATTAATTAAATTATATAACTCGTATAGAATTAAAGAGTTCGTTTGTTTAAACGCGCTAATCTTAGGGCTGGACCAATTATCGCCGCCGTTTACAGAACAACAAAATAAATAAATATTGGACACCAATCACATACATTGCTCTAATCCCAAAGTAAGTAGCCAATGCACTTGTGTTATGGAAATCAGACACAGCGGTAGTACCACAACACCCAGCCCCGAGACAATATAGAAAAGACTGTTTTCTACATTGACCCGACAGGGGATCGAACCCGAAACTTCACGAGATGGCGACGCTTGAAACCAACTACGGAGGTCGTCAAATGACAGTTATTATTAAATATATCGGCACAAAAATATTCAAAACAACGACTTTATTAATTTCTTTTGATCTTCGCGATCTGATTTTCGTTATCGAAAATAAGTACGTGCCTAACATACTTATTTTTGGGAACAGCACCAAACTGAAGTATTTCCTGGAATCTTGCTAAATGCTTAATTTGTTTTATTAATTTTTCATGTTTTCAACATCAAAAGAGCACCGCTTCTCGTAGGCGGAATATTACAAATATTTAAATTGTTTGCAGCCTCTTAGCAGGAATCGTGATGCTTTAGGAATTTTGAGGCATAATTTGGTGGAACTTTGCATAAATTCTTCGCAAGTAAAACATATTTTTGGCGCACATTCATTTATGAGTGAATAAGAATCTTTGCTTAGATAACTCTGACTTTGTGGAAACATTACGAAAAATGTACCCCCCTTCAGAACGGCGGCAGAGGACAGGAGCTTTAGTTATTGATTCAGACAGATTTTATGATTCCTGAATTTATAAGTGGTGTGTCCTGGACCTAAATGGAAGAAAAATATTACGTATTTTTTTTAGATATACCTTTTGCTGAAACATGTACTTTAAATAATATTTACTAAAAAAAATGAAAGTATCATTCATTTATTAATATTTCAGTCAGTACCTTATCTTTAGGACTTATTTCATTAAGACGACATTCATTAATGGTGCCAAGATGGTTTTCATATATGTATCACCGTTATATTGTGAAAACCGCGTGATTACAATCGTACGGTTTTAAATCCGATAGACTGTATATCTGACTGGCTGATCTGTAGATTTATTGTGAAATGTACCGAACGTCATACTGTATAAAGTTAACTGTAATGACAAATTACTGGGCAAGTTGGTGGGTCAGGGTAGGTGAGGGATAAACAAGGTGAGAAAAGCGAATCCCCGCTTATCCTTTCTGTTATGTTGACATGTAAGTATCAATAAAACAAAAAAATCTAAACCATGTCAAGATTGTTCACAATAAATCGACAGATTACGATTTTACAGATTAAAAACCGTTAAGATTATAATCGTGAGGTTTTAACAAAATTACGGAGAGTTTTTAATTACGGTGAGAAACAAAATTAGAGTGACGCATATCAATATTAAAATTCTTTGATGTTTTATATAAATTTATTGAGACTTGGCCATCGCACTAAATAATTAAATTTACATGTGTTTTCAGGCGATTGAATTTACACGTGTTTTCAGGCAATGGCCAAGTCTCAATATATTTATATAAAACATTAAAGAATTTTAATATTGATATGCGTCACTATAAGATGCTGTTAATTATTACGTAACAACTTAATACTTCGAGTACGGAAATTCCAGACACAATTGATTTTCAATTGTTATGGGCCACGATCGTGGTCTTAGAGACTGGATGTATTAAGACAGAAAGTAGCTTAAGTCGAGACTGAAATTAATAACCGACTTGGTATTACATGGATCTCACAACTTTTTACCGCACAACAACTGAGTTGCGAGACTTGGTTTATATGACAAGTATTGTTTTTGATGGGATCTCATTTCTTTTTGTATTTTGTAGACAGTTCTACTTTTTTTCCTTTTCGGTACCTTCCCGAACAACGTCCAAATAGTAAGCAAATAATATCAGTAAACCAATGAGAGTAGCCTTTAGTCGTCAAACTAATATAGCAATCGAAATTATCAATGAAAATCGCAAACTTATAGGTAAGAATTCTGGGCACAACCAAACAGCATTGGCTCGCTCGCGCGTATGAGCGCGGCTGCTGCTCGCTCGGCGACATTCACCTTTCCGCGCGCCCCGCCACTGTGCCCGCCCCGCGCCCTCACGCTAGCACCGCGCAGCGCGTAGTAACGGCCCGCGCTCACTCGCTCGCTAGCATCGCAGCGCGTGGTATAATAATTAATTTACAACCTTACGCACTCGTAATAAGTACGAATACGCACGTAGGTACGTTTTTTACATGAAATAATTTAATTTACCCATTTTTTGCTCGATTTGGAAGGAGCACTACTAAGCGCCTATATTTATATGGGACTAGCTTAAACCCGTGGCTTCGCACGCAATAATAATAACTGCCGTAAAACATCGTTACGAATAAAGCCAATATTGAAAAATTTAACTGAAGACTTGGCTCTATGGGCTTAATTTTCTTTGCGGTCTTTTCTAGATTTTTAGTTTTTCCTTGATTCATACACCAAACACTGATTATATTCCAAATTTGAAGCTTCTAGGTCTGCTAGAAGTGCCTTAGAATTCTGATGATCAGTGGGTGAGTCAGTGAGTGACAAAATTAAGAAATTTGACCCGTTATAATTCTTAAAATACTGGTTCAAATTGAATGAAATTTGAAATATACCGTGTCTTTACAATGCCTGCATGGTTACTGAAAATTTCAGTCTTCTAGTTTTATCCACAATGAAGTTACAGGGGGTCGAAAATTCAGACCGAATTGCTTCGAGAAAAGGATGGTACGGCCGTGACGCTTTTTTGCTCGACTTGGTGACTGCCGTGCCCCCAGATTCACTTTCCTAACGAAGCCTTGTCAGTACCGAAACTCTTAATACTGTACTGTTTGGCTTGAAAAAAGGTGTACCTGAATGAAAGCAGTCACCGTCATGAAATTAAATTGCGCCCTCGTTCCAATTTTCTTCCTAAACAAAAGACCATGGCACAAAGGGGCATATTAATGTTGTTGGCTTCTCAGTGCAGGGACCCCTATTTGATTACTATTGTTTTAGTGTTTACAATGAAAACAAACAAAAAAACGATCCGGTGACGGCTATTCGGTTTTCGCGTTGGGCACTCTTTCAGGAAGGGAATGGGAGCAAGAAACTCAAACGGTGTAAGAAACACAAAAACGGTCGTTAGTCATAACCCCATTAGGTACTCGCGAATGCTAAGCGCTCTGTAGCGGCGCGGCGGCGGCAGTAATCAAAGAATGCCGCACTCATTACTGCATTTTTTGCAACTTCCCCCCGCAAGAACGGCTCAAATATACCCGTAATATATAAGAAAAATAATGAGCGTGCAAACGTTTCATTTTGAGGGAAATGCGGTAAATAGACTCAGGGTAAAGAAAATAACGGAATGTTTTTGGGTAAGGAAAATACCCCTTTAATTTTGCAAGGAAGCCTTGAGGGCGACTTTTTTTGATAGTATTAATGGAAGAAATAAAAACTATTACTATGTATATTTTGCTATGCCAGTCACATAGTCTATCACAATACATTTATCTGTCTAGTTAAGCTTTAGTGTAAAATAAAATAAGTAATTGTCACCTCCATTCAGGTCAAAGTCGTGACCTCTTTTTTAAATATTTGTACAGCTACAAGTATTTAAAAAAAGTAAAACGTACATTTTAAGTCTTGAAACCTCATAAGTAAAGAAATCAGGCACCGAAACATATTAGGCACGCCATCAACAAACCCAAATTGGAAACGAACAACACGAACAAAAGAGATCAAAGAAAATTAATCCGCGTCGTGTTGGCACCATTGTTCTTAATCTAGAACTTTTATTGCCAGAACGATGAGGCCTGTAATTGAAACAATCTTCCTTGGACGCAGTTTAGGAGAAAAATAAAGGTAACAAGGGTGCGAGAAATTATGGGGATACCGCGAGTGGTTTGCAGAAGGGTTCTTATTAGGACGTTTTATAAATTGAAATTTGACTCATAATATTATTCCTGGGTTAGCAGAAAATTACAATTTGTGTACTGACAACTGACACAGCTAATACACACGAATTGCAGTTAATCAATTATTTTTAACCGACTTCAAAAAAGGAGGAGGTTATCAATTCGACTGTATGTTTTTTTTTATTTATTTTTTTGTATGTATGTTACCTCATATCTCAGTCGTTTGTCGACCGAATCGAAAAAATTTTTCACCTCCTTAGAGGGTGTACTTTCTAGTTGGTCCCATTTTTTCCATTTTGGGACCTGATGATGGGATCTTGGTGTAATTGAGGGAAACCCTCAAATTTAAAAGGCACGTATAGTGTTTCTTTACTAGAATCTTAATGTTGACGTGTTGTTACGTCTGATAGTCAATATCTTGTGGGGCTGAGCTGATGGTGGAACTCCTTAATGCTTAGGAGTTCAGTAATTTTAATGACAGAACTTATGATAGGTAATTTGTAGCTTCTTAAAAAATAGAATCATAAGGTGCAACTCCCCCCCCTCCCCCTCTTATGTAATCACTAAAAATGAAGAAATAAAATAAACTTTAAAAAAAAGTAAAAACCGACTTCAAAACCAAAATGCACTAAAAAGTTTTAAATAAACTCTTCACCATTGGAAGGAAAGGAATCCGTTTTAGGCAAACAATTTATTTTTGGAGTCGGTGCCATCACTTTGACCATCAAGCATCAACTATCACAGCACCGACTCCAAAAATAAATTGTTTGCCTAAAACGGATTCCTTTCCTTCCAATGGTGAAGAGTTTATTTAAGACTTTTTAGTGCATTTTGGTTTTGAAGTCGGTTTTTACTTTTTAAGTGTGTGTGTTCTATATTGGAAACCCTTTGACCACAGACGCAGTGTAGGCCGTTCACTGACAAGATGAACAGACGACCTTGAAAAGATAGCAGGAACAAACTGGATGCTGACCGCTTGTGATCGGTCGCTGCGGATAACCGTGGGAGTTCCATGTTCAGCAGTAGACGTCCTTTGGCTGATAATGATGAGGAAGATGATGTCTTGTGGCATGGGTTAAGGTTAAAGCACATCTATCCACCCATTACAGAAATATAAATATAAAGAAATATTCTTTGAACAAAATACATTTTGTCTAATTTGAAAACGTCACTAATTGTCAGTAATCATACGTAGCTGTTATTTTTAAAATCTGTCGCCTTATAATTTATCAATGTGATAAGTTTTATCTGACCATTGAAAAATCGGCCCTAAGTACAGCAAACAACCGTCTAGGCACGGTTATGTTATCTAAACAGTATTCCAACTCCATACAAATGGACGAAACGCAAGCTATACCTACGCGCCTCGACTTCGGCACGCGTTCGGCATGCAGACAGTCGCGACTGTGCCACAATGACGAACGGACGGTGCGTTGGTTTTTTAACAATAGTCGCGCGATTTCTTTCTCGAAAAATAAGTTTAAGTACATTTTATTAAGACGAATAGGATATATTGTGCTGATTTGATTTTTAATAAAGCTTTATATGAGAATGCGGATTTTTTATAATTTAAAATTTAATAATTGAGCATTCCATACGTCTAAGTCGTTGCGCAAATATTTTTCGGTAGCAAATTTATAAGATCGATTTGTCAGTTAAACATAAAAATGTTTTTAATTAAATCTAACAAGCAAAAAACAACACCCACTTTTTATTGATTACTTCCTATTTAAGCCACAAAATATATTATTTGTTTATATAAAAAAGTATATTTACGATCACAAAACTAAATGTAAACACTAAAGTAGGCAATTGTAAAATGCTGGAGGCGGGCAGGCAGCCCTATCGCACGTATAGGTACCGCGCGGCTGTAGGTATTTATTTTAAAGAGTCGGCCGAGTTACAATACTGTAGATAACATTACCGTGGTCTAGGCCTCTCACCGAGTTCCCAAAACTAGCCCGATTTTAAGCTTATTGTAATTTTTAGTACGAATTTAACGTCAAAACAGACAAATTATATTTTTTTCATGGTAAGGTGTTACGTGCCCTTTTTTATCACTTGCATGAAAATATATAGTATATAGTGATATTCGTTCGACAAAGAATTAAAAATCTATGGAAATCACGCAAAATATAGTTGTTAGTACTCACGAAGTTTTAAATCGCTCCCGTGTGGAATCATACTAATTTACATTCGAAAAGTGAGTGATTAAAAAATAAAGCCCAATACTCATTTTAATAATAGAAAAAAAACTGTATTTTTTTACAGGTAAATAGCCTGTAGAAAAAGGTTCCTAACATTAGGCAAAATATGAACATACGTTCCTGTCGCTTGCGGGCAGTATTCCGTACGGGCCATTAGATTCCTTGAGCTCATAATGTCGCCTCGCGTCGACGCGTACGGCCACAGCACGGGGAAATAAGCCAGGCTGTTAGCGAATAAATGTTTTATAATTCGGTAATTTATTGCACTATATATAAAAGTCATACTTTTGTCATGTTTATTTTTTTTAATTGGAATTCAATGTCAATGCATTCAAATGCATTCGAATATTTATGCATAGCTATAGAGCTATACATAAATATTTGAATGCATTTGCATGCATGTATTGCTAAAATTTATTTAAAAAACACAACTGTAGTAGGAGGCTAATGGCCTGTTATACAGGTAATTTTGTACATAGCATATGCATCAGTCTAACACAAACAATATAAATTATTTTTTTTGCAAATTAATGCTAAGTTTACGTGTATTTTGAGTTTTGAGTAATAATAGTCCCCCTAGCCGATTTCGACTATGGTGGCCAGTCACAACGACTAACCAACTGTGCGGGACATATTATAGTGCACAAGTGTGTGCGCAAATACAGGTGCACTCTCTATTTCCTTTCACTCTCATAGCCTGACGGGACAGCAAACTAACAAAGACCGGAGAGAGATCAGGCGTAGGACCAACGGCTTTACGTGCTTTTCCGAGGCATGGGGGTGAAAAACCGCCAAATTCGAAACTCCAGGCTACCCAAAGAATTTTCAAGCAGAAAATCTCAGGTATATATTTTTTACCCGGCCCGGGAATCGAACCCGGGACCTCTGGCGCAGCCGTCGCTTCAAAGTGCGACCATCTTACCGCTGTGCCACCGAGGCAGTTAATGTTAAAAATAAATAAAAATAAACTTGTTTTAGGAATGAAAATTTGCTCGTTTTCACTGCAACAAATGTGTAATTACGGCAGCGCAATTACTCGTAATAATATTTTGGACTTATTTACACAATAAAATATAATAAATAGGTGCGTAAAAAGGACCGTGCTCTCGGCTATGAGCTGGCACAATTGTTTAAATCAAGTAGTCAATCAAGAACGATGATTGTTACGGAAACCATAAATCTGATGTCTGATACTGAGAAATAAGCCGACTGAGCTGGTTAAACTACCATTACCTTATGCAATTTGTCCCATTACGCGCGATCATTTGTCGCGGCACGCTTTGCGGAGCAATGAGGTCTGCGTGTTTGTTTTGAGGGATGACTGCGTGGAACGGAACGCTTTCGGCTTTGAGCCGGCACAATGGGAGCGGAGGTACGATTATCATTACGGAAGCCACAATGTATTGTGTAATGTTTGGTTTTCGCATCATAAAGCGTGAATAACAAATTAGATAACTCCGTTACTAAAATATACGTGTATCTTTTTTTCAATGTTGGCCACTGATATAATTAACATAAAAATCTGATTGATTTAAAACCCAATTTACCATATTATTGCTTTGCTAATATTTATTAAATTATATATGCCTACTTGTCGAGCACTTTACAACGTTCGTATAACAGATAGACTTAAAATTATTTGTCATTTACAGAGTTTTGAAAAAAAAACTACCATCACTCCATAATATTAAAAATTAACATTCCTTTCCACGCAGAAGGAGCTAACTGTGTCTTGTGATCTTGCAATGAGTGATTTGGCTTAGATTTTCGAAAGAACCAGATCGTAAATTTTGTTTCCATTAAATATTATGGAATTATTATTTATTGTCAAATAATAAATTACATTACACTTATAGACATAAATAACATTACCATTAGAAAAACAAAAATAAAGAAATTAATAGAAAACTAGCGGACCCAGCGCACTTTGTTTCGCCCTCAGCCCCGTTCCGCCCCAGCCCCGTCCCGCCGAGTACCGTAATTTTAAAAGTTAAACATTGGCAGCGAATTTTGTTTTGCCCTTAAATTACTAAAATGGCTATTGAAAAATAAGGGTTGATCGTAGAAGGGTGAAAATTGAGGATTGTATGTATTTTTGTATGTTGTATCATAAAAAAAAGAAATAAAAAATGTTGTCTAAAAAATTAAAAAATAAATTAGGGGATGGTCTACCCTTAACATTTAGGGGGATGAAAAATAGATGTTGGCCGATTCTTATAGATACCGGATAAGCACAAAAAATTTCATCAAAATCGGTCAAGCCGTTTCGGAGGAGTATGGCAACGAAAACTGTGACACGAGAATTTTATATATTAGACTAAAACCAAGCCCACAAGTGTGCCAAAAAGACCCCGGCTCAGTATAAATCGTGATAGCAGATTGATGACACTGATTTTTAGCGGGAACCCTTGCTAGGCTCTAGGAGTAAATACACACTTAAAACAAAAAAAAAACGATTACATTATTATCAATTTATAGGAAAACAAAAACAAATGAAATTACTTTACCCATGAGTAGTATTCGCGTAAACTTCAGAAATAAGTATTAAAAACCTGATTTTTGACTTTAGTTAATAATACTTGAAGATAATATTATCATCTTTTAAACAGTGATATAAATATCCTATAAATATATACAAATCTGCGGAAAAAGCCGACGGTTATCAAGCAGACGTCACAGAGAGCCTCCACTAATAAATAGCTTATCATAAACATTTTTAAGTAATTCGCTTACGTAACGCCTGTCCTACAAAATAATAAAACGTCTGCGAGACGAGGGAACAATCGCGCGCATTTGTCGCTACAAATACGAGCGATTGTCCAATATCCTACTACGAGAGCACTCGATTACGAGCTACGAGGCTACGAGCTACGGCTTCGTAGTAGACAGGTGCTTCAAGAGTGCTTAAATATTAGACATTAGGTTTGCCTTAAAATACGAAAAATATCCAAAAAATCGTAACTTTTACGCGTAATTCAATAAGTATATTTAATATAACTCGCTATTATTATTCAAAAAGTCATGCACACGGGCCCGAGTGGTCGGCACACCGTCCTGGTGGCGGGGCGGCAATTTCAAGTTTAGTATGAAGTTATTTTATGCTTGTATGTAATTTAATTTTATATGACCGGTTGAGTATATGCTATCAAAAGCAAAAATGTAGTTTAAATGTGTCTATAAAAAAGCACGTCAGAGTGGTATCTTAAAATGTTTGCATAAATTAACAACTGATTACTTAAAACCCTGTAAACCTGTCAACGATGTAAATCTAGAGATAGAGATAGATTTTTCCACCCCTGCTTCTGAGTGATCAGGATTTTCAGCTTTATGAAGAAAACTGGCTACAGTAAGTGAAAAATTTAGTGGAATATCTAGCTACTGTCGAAAAACAAAATAAAAATGCTCTCCTAGAATTTCCGATAGAGTGGCTAATGTTAAAAGGATATGAAAGTACTCAGAAGGTATTGCAGTCCACAAGCAAAACTTATCAAAAGGGTTCCCGCAGAATATCAGTATCGTGACATGCCTCGTGCTGTCACGAATTATGCTGAGTGGGGACCTTTTTGACACATAGGTACCTATTATTTATATATTTTATATATCTATTAAAACTGATGCTTATATGTAATAATATTTATAATAACCGTGTTTTTTTTTTGTTTTGTTTTGTATATGATTGTAACTTATGTGTCACATAAAATAATTTCTATTCTATTCTATTCTATAAGCATATGTACAATATTTGTTTCCACTCTTAAAATACGATGAGATGGCATCCGCTTTGCGTAAGCATATAGCATAAGCGAGTTAGCACTCGAATGTAACTTTAACACAATATACATAATTTTGGTAAAAAAAATCTTAAGCACGGTTGAACAATTTCAATTATACATTAAAGTTAGATAATGCAAGTAAACTTGTACACCATTATTTCAAAAAATTTAGTATCAGGCTTGCGACCATACTAAGGTTATTGTCGATCAATTTATTTAAAAATAATGTCGTATTGACTGCATTCAATAATGGATGTGTACTTTTTCAAATTATAATATTTAATATTAATATAATAATATTTGACAACATCACATACATTGCTCCGATCCCAAGCTAAGGAGCTAAAGCACTTGTGTTATGGAAAATCAAAAACAACGGTAGTATCACAACACCCAGACCCGAGACGATATAGAAAAGATCGTTTTCTACATTGACCCGACTGGGAATCGAACCCGGAACTTTACGAGATGACGACGCTTGAAACCAGCGTGCTTGCCACTCGACCACGAAGGTCGTCTTGGTTGATTGGGTAATCTTGTCTTGATTGAAACCGGGTGATATTTTATTTGTTAAAGGGGGCTAAGGGTTAGTATAGGTAGTATAGTACGATAAACCGACAGCCGGTCTTGACCAGAGCTCTACGTAACTAACAGATAAAACAGCCTTCAGCCTCTTAAACGAAACGAGGCCTACGTTCCACAACCCGTCCTTAACGAAATTACGGATAGGAATCCGAGATATCGAAATTTGATCCCACGGATACAATATCGGGCATAACTAAAGCTCCGATACGAACGTGCCGCGGCGCTCGCCAAATTTCAAATTTTCATTGGCGTTAAATACTAAAAATTTAGCGTAACCGCTCCAAAAATAAAGCAGTATGTTTCCACAGCTGTAACTCGACTTGATCGTCATAGATACGCACCCAAATTGGCTATTGAGCAGACATTCGTCCACCTACCTACACTTCAGATCTGTCACGAGCTCTTCCTCTTTACGTTATTCAATATACGTGTAGCAGCGTAATTGTAAAAAATATTTATGTAACTGACAAACAGGTCCATACTTATAAATAAGTAATATGCACAGTGATGCAAGCTTGAGTGATGTCGTAATGGGTTAATATAAAGTGCACTTGTATAAAGCCGAGGAATCGAACCCCGTGTCTTGGCGTATGCCTGTACTACTCGGCCACTGTGTCATTAGCAAGCTGTTGAATTTTGCAAGCGCTTACTTTAACGCGTAGGCTGCGTGACATCATCAATGTTGCGAGATTGATGTCACAATATTCGAAGGAAATATTTTTACAAATATTTAAGAATTGGTTAAGATGATGAAAGCCAATTTATAAATACATTTTTGCTTTTATTGTGTTTTGCCACTATACATGTATGTGATGTTGTCAAATATAAATTGCACTTGTTATAAGCAACTTTGGCTATGACGGACGAGGAATCGAACCCCGTGTTGTTTTTTGTCTTTTTTATTTGAAATGGGTTCGCTCTAGTCTCCAGGCTAGACCAGACGTGGCATAGACAGAGACTACGATGGAGCGAGCTCACCCAGAAGTAGCCTGTTCACTCTGGCTTTGAAAATTTCAGAGTTATAATCCATTGGAAACACTGATGCGGGGAGAGAGTTCCACTTTTTTGCTGTGCGCAATATAAAAGCTGTCGGAAAGTGTTTAGTTCTAATTAATGGAATGTCAAGTAGGTAAGGGTAGTAGCCCGCGGTGCGTCTAGATGAGAAGGGAGCTGGTGGAATGAGCTTATGGATTTCTTGCTTAAAAGCAGCCTTTGGAGGGTTAGAGTCATAATGAGTACTTACGTTCTAATGTCTATAAATCTTTAACTCGGTAAGTACGAGTACTAATGAACAGCAGTAACTGGAGAGTAGATTGCAATATCCGGTCATTCGGCGCGTAAAAGCCTTTGCCGCTCATTTCCGGTGACGCTAATGGCGTTGCTTAGAATACTAGGCTAGGTCTAGCGTTGGACAATGCGCAAGAAACGTTATGTTAGTACGATATAATTATTTATTTATTTAAAGCACTTAATGCACTAACAAAAGGAATATATGGCGGTCTTAATACTAAAAGTATTCTTTACTAGTCAACTATAGGTTTATACAGAAAAATGCTGGCAAACGTATATGACAGGGAATTATATGGATAACTATAGCAATGGAAATATTTAAAGAAAGTTTTATGTGTTTTTATTAATAGTTTATATATCTTTAAGGAACTTGTATATTTAAGGAACGAGAACACCTGCCGACATACTGCGTGCGCAGTTTGGCAGATTTTATATGCTTTTATCCTGTTGTTTTATTGAATAAATAAATTTAAAAAAAAGTATTTAAGTGTGATGAGAAATGAGACTGTGGGCTGATTCTAGGTCCTACTGTTGCTACAAAATATTGATTGGTCTTTATTTATTGTTTGAAACTAAATAATAATAATAATAATAGGTAGCATTTGACTGTCTTACCTAAACATCAATCGTTCCAGGACAACCTTATTTTATAAAAAACACGACTCTGGAATATGCCTTTTTACACTTTTTTCAAGATGAGGGTGTCTTTATATAAATAAAGTTTGTAATCTAAAAGAAATATATACGGGAAATATACCTTGTGTTAATTTTACACTTTCTTGATTTCAAAATTTTGATTTCTTGGTCCCATAGTAAAAGTTGTTCAAAACCGTGAGTAGAGCACTCTGAAAGTTTGATCAAGTGTAAAATTAACACATTGTATAGTGTACCGCTCTACAAAACTTGTAAACCACTGTTCAAGGAACTTCATATTATATTAACCGATCCTAATCTGTACATTTGTATAGTGTGTATGTTTGTTTGTAAAAGATAACCCAGGTCTCTTTCATGGAGCCGTCGGTATACAAAATCGTAATACTGGAAATCCCTAAAGACTTGTACTAAATTCTGCACCCAAAAACAGTACTGTATAAAAAAATCTGTCTAAATATGTAAATAAAGTATAAAATAGGATACCAAAACACATAAAAATATTGAGTCCATTCTTGACAACATTGTATATTTGGTTAATCAATAAGAATTATTACAGTCTTATGGAGTTTTAAGGATATATATTTATAAAAATTGAAAAAAATATGTTTCTTATTAATTTTATAATAGATTTTCACATAATATATTTGTGGCGAAATATGCTGGACCTTAATTTAATAGTAATTGTGACCTTATTGTACCATTTTTCAATTAATGTGAATACATTTATCTTGCATTAAAGATAAGCATCTTGCATCTTTCAAATTTGTAACAGCTTTCGTATGAGTTTATATTTTATTTTAAAAGGATGGCCTTTCTTAACATCCTCACTTTGAAACAAGCCGTTTTATCCAGACGCCATTGGTATTTATTTTCCAGCTTTGATCATTCGATTCGCGATCCGATAACTCTGGGTGCGACCTACAGTTTCACTCACAAAGGCTCTTTTCATCCGATATCGAGAGCTTTGCGATAAAAAGGGCGACTTGTGTTTGTTACCTTCAGGAATAGAAACTGAAGCAAGAGCGATAAATTTGTGTACAGTCACGAGCAATGCAGTACAATTAGGGCTTAATGCACTTGTAACAAGGTTCTTAATCGAACGTGCATGTTTGTATAGTAATGTTCAGGCTGTACATGTACGTGTTAGATCTGACGACCCGTCTGGTATAGTGGTCGAGAAATCGCCTCCTACGCAGCGGTTTGCGGGTTCGATCCCCGCACAATACAAACATTTGTGTGCATGAACATGTCTGTTTGTATTGGTCTGGGTGTTTTCTATGTATATTATGTATCTATTTACAAACAAAAAGTATTTAAGTATTATATCCGTTGTCTGGCAGCCATAACACAAGCTTTGAGTAGCTTACTTTGGGACTAGATGGCGATGTGTGGGAATGTCCAAAAGGATATTTGATGGATATATTTATCCCTTACACACTGGGACTTTTAGCATCGATGCTAACGCGCGTTAGCAGCGCGACTGCATTGCTGCTAAAAGTCGCAATGTGTAAAGGGCACCTTACAAAAGACTATAGAGGTACCGTCAAGTATCTGATGTAACTTCATGTAAACTTTCTTAACTTATTTTAAAAAAAAACACACAATCAAATACATTGCTCTGATCCCAAAGTAAGTAGCCAATGCACTTGTGTTATGGAAATCACACACAACGGTGGTACCAAAACACGAAGGCCCGAGACAATATGGGATGTTATAGGCTAACTTTACTTTTACTTTTTACATTGACCCGACCGGAAATCGAACCCAATACCTCGGAGCGGCGACGCCTTGAAACCCAGCGTGCTAAGCCACTACACCACGGAGGTCATCGAAGAAGAAGACAAAGAGGTATAATTCAATGCTAGTTACTTTGTACTGTTGAAATACTTCAAACTTCACTAGTCATTTTAAATAAGTAGTGTGACCTTCAGCAGTCTTTTTTTTTATGTTGCATGACTTAGTTTTCTTTTTTTCTTATTTAAATAAATTTTATTAACTTTGGCAGTTGAAGTCAACGATGTTCTATTGAATTTACAATAATTGGAAATATAATTTAAAAACTAAAAACTGTGACTAAAGTTGTATTTCTATACGTGTTTGGAACGTTTTATTTACACAGATCCATTCTATTTATTGTTTGTCGTTTTTACGCGTATTTGAATACAATTTTTCCCATCCTTTTGTACGAAAAGCGCTCTACCTGATCTCCGATGTCAGCGCCATAGAATATACGACTTCGGATATCCGAAGCTTTTCTAGCACCTTTCCAAAGAGTCCTACTGTGCTATATATTTCGAAAAACTCCGTCACACTTATTCGCCCTGTGTTAACGCATGTTAAGGGCTGGTTTAACCATTGATAAATAAGCAGTAACTAACGAATAATTCAAATGTGGAACGTCATTCCATGGAACGTTATTTAGAGTTCAGACATCGTAAAACAGATCGTATTTTAGGGAAATAGAGTGGACCCGAAATTTTAGGTAACGTGCGTGTTAGGCTGAGTTCGGTCTGATGAGCTTTACGCTTAATGATGCCCTTACTTTCATCTGTTATACTGGGATAAGCGAAAAGGACGGCTGAATTCAAACAGTCAAATTATAACGCTTGTTTGTTGGATAAGTCGAAAATAACATAATTGAACTATTAAACCTTATAGTTTTTACCATTATCTTGGAGTTATTGTTTTATTTGCATACAAAACTATTGGCGTATACTCTGATCAAATGTAAAACAGGGTTTCAATTGATCTTTTTTGAGTTATAAAGATTTATATACAGTTTATTTTCTTATTTACTACAAGTATTGTCACCCTTAAATTCCGTGCGGTGTTCCCGCTTTTTCCGCATTCATTAGTCTATGACTCCTCCGAGTATTTACGGGGCGAGTACATTTCAGGGGCGGCCGGAGGTTTATGTAGGCCTTTAAGGGGTAGACGCAATTCGCAGTCGAGAGGAGAAAAATGTAGCAACCCGGTATAGAATTTCCAATAACGTCGGGAAAAATCATGATAGTCATTTGTGCATGCTTTTAAATAAACGATTGCTTTGGAATTGAAAAAACTGAGGGGTTGGTTTTGAAATATAGCTCTTTGTTTTTGTACATTTTGGAAATCAGATAGATTTTTACATTAACATTAATTAAAAGTTTTGACAGGCAAACATATTTATATTTTATATTAAACTCATTTGCTATGAATGAATGTATTTTAATAATACAGAACTGTGTAATGCAAGCGTAATTTTGTAAGTAAGTAATAACGTAAACGTACCACTGAAATATCATAATTGTCTTAGTAATAAGAATATGTAACTGTTCACCTTGTATAGCGCTCAGTTGTAACCAAATGAATATTACATTGGGCCACATATTAACCTATTACGGCTAATTTGATTTGCCATATTTGTTCTTTTAAGGGCCTCACGTACTACGTTGCGCTGGAATTCCTACCTACCTATACTCTAGCAAATATAGTTTCAATAAACACCAAAATGAACATCTAAAATAAAACAAAAATCATTTATACCACGAAACATTTTCAGCGTTGTCATATTTGCTAAGCCCTATTTTTTAAACAAACCAAAGGTACATATAAACATAATACCATCAGTCTTCTTATTTATTAACTTTGGTAAAATAAGCAATAAGTACCTAAATGGCGTCAATTTGTGAAAAGAATTGAAACATTTCGTATTACATTCAAACATACGTAGCACCCTTAACATTCACTGTGTTCGCCAAAGCTAGGATTCTGTATTGTAGACGTAGTTCCGTGGGTCGAAGTTTACCTTTGTGAAGGTAAACTTTATTCATTTTAACCATGGTTGCTTTACCCAAAACTTTTCTTACACGTTATAAAATTGGTACCTTCGCATTTCTTATTTTCAAGAGCATACCAAAAATTAAGCATCTGTTTAATTTCACTAGGTAAATAAACACAAAATCATAGTTCTTTAAATAAACTTATAGCATAATATGTTTATACAAAGAACTATTTTGTGTGTGTTTATATTATCAATCATTTTTTGTAGGCAGAGCTACAATACAGTTATTACAGCGTTTGAATAGCTTCGATAGAGTCATTGTGTAAAAAATACTTTATCGACCTCCAAGGCTTAGCAACTGAACATTAGTAGCTAGTATTACGTCAATGTCTCCGGGTCGAGAATAATTTTCAAATTACTTCGTTGACAGGTTGATATTACATTCCGATAGACGAAGATTGCGGTTAACAAAGACTCCAGTTGCCAAGCAGTGTAGAGCCTTCGACTACGACCTTTGAACAACTGTCTTTCTATACTTATTGTTAAATTAACAATGTGAGACGAAACTTTTGATGAGGCTTAAGTCTACTCTGCGTGATGAACTAGCTCTGTAAACTTGGGAGTGTTTTGATTTAAATAAACAAAAAAAACATTGGTGATGGGAGACTACTGAGGTGGTGCAAATGTTTTAAACAGTTTTTAGAACATGAAATATCTGAACCTGTGTATTAAAAATTGAGAATCGATCGAGCAATCCCCATTTTTTAATCTGTTGCAAAATAATGATAATATTTCGTGTCATGTGATTGCATGAGATTTTAAATTATATTCATTTGTAAGTATTGAATGTTTATACATAAACATATAACTTTAATTCCAAAATACTTCACAGCTAAACTTTCCAATTGCGGTTAGCATGACTGAAACGTAACTGTGCGCTCACAAGCAAGTTACAACCCTCTTGAAGAAAAAATACCTTAACCAAATGTCAGAATGGTAAAACACACACAATCGTAAAAACTCAACTACTGGTAACGACATTTTGCCATTACTAATGATGAAAAAATTGGGCCTAAGTCAATATTTTACTCGACAACAAATTACTGTCCTCATAGCCGCGCTGATGCACACTGCGACTTTTAGCATCGATGCAGTCGCGATGCAGAAGCTGGACATTGTCAAATTATGTACTCTTTATTGGTAACTGCATTGATACTAACGCGCTTTTGCATAGATGCTAACGCGCGACTGCATCGATTCTAAGTTGAATATGTTCATTGCGTGACAGCATTGCGACCAATGCTGTCGCGCGCTTTTAAAACGCGCGACTGCATCTGTGCTAAAAGTCGCAGTGTGTAAGGGCTTTTGTTAACTGAATTAAAAAGAAGTAAAGACGCCAACAATTTTACATGTGCTGACCTACCGCGGAGATATAAAATATATTTTGAATATAAAAGCGCCTATTTGTACACAATGTTCATATAAATCACAAATCACTAACTTCATCATAAGTTTTTTATCACAAACCGAAATTTAATTTTGAGCTTTTTGTCTGTTTTTTGCAGGGGGTTAATTTTTATGCATTGCAATTCAAAGTGCAAGACGGATGACAGATAAACGCGAAAGGGGCTTTGGGCAATGGAATTACCAGGAGAGCTAACCCTTGAGTTGAAGTAATAAACGAAACACAGTGCAGTTGCACTAATAAGCGCAGCCGTTTAAGGTCAGTCCCCGCCGCGCTGGCAGAGCGCCGAGAAGGTATTATCCAGTTTCGTGTTCCAAGAGAATGCTTCAATATAGCGCCTCTCGAACTTTGAGAAACACGATCTAAGCGGGCTCAGACGAGACTTTAAGTGCGCTTTCACATTAGAGCGACAGCAGCACGACTCGCTAATGTGAAGGGCTTACTGCTGTATTTTATGTATGCAATTGACAGCAGCGCAACTGCCGCGCAACCGTCGCGCTGCTAAAGTCGCCTAAGTGTGAAAGCGCTCTAAGAAATTCCGGAACTAACGAGAAAAATTTTGACGTTTAGAAAATCCATGGTTTGATTGAAGTAAATAGGTGGACTTAATTTAACAAAAGAAACAGTCAAGCATCCAATTTTATTATTATATTTGTACCCACTTCAAGTCTTAAATGTTTGGTCCCGAAAAGTATGCATGGAATGTTAAAACCATAGATAGACTCATATACCTATGTATTTTGTTATACTAGACACGCTATTCAGAACACATGTTGTCTTGTGTCACATTGTCTAAAATGACAAACGCTAAGATCACACGGCGCGAGCACATTACCTCCGGCGCCCGCCGCGGTTGCGGGCCCGCAGCCTCTGTAGAATGTAGGTTTGTATGTAAAAAGTTAAAACTCACGCGGCGGCCGCGGTTTGATTGGGACTCTCGCCGTCGCGACGGGCGCGGGCATAAAACGGGTTATTCCCAGTAGCCCCCACCAGCATCGCCCCCACTGGAGGCAACTGGGAATTTGTAAAAAGATTTGTCCCAGCTGTCACCAGTTCCATACATAGCTTTTAATCATATTCGAAGCTAAAGACATAAGGGATCATAAATCGTCCCTTTTAGAGGATTTTTAAACATTTCTGTTGTCTGCGAGGATCAAAATACAGTGGACTTACCATACACCACCATTTGAAGGACGGCACGGGTTGCAACTGCGACATATTTTTTTACAAATTCCCAGTTGTCCCCAGTGGAGGTTACTGGGAATAAACTGGGAAAAACCGCGTCATCGACCGGTTTAGTAGAAATTAGCTTGAAAATCGCAGCGTGGGCGGCTGCGGGGCCACGAAAACTGGCGGGCTCGTGAGTTCTTAGAGAAAGTATGCACAAATACAGCAATTACCATGGCAACGCTTTGTAAGAGGCTCCATCTGGCCATCTGGCTTCAGTGTGTGCCACGAAATTTATTCTGAACAGCCTGTCTGGTGTTCTAGCGGTCATTGGTGAAAACAAAGACTTTTGGCTATCAGTTGCTATGTATAGACATCACCATCATTATCAGCCAAAGTACATCCAATGCTGAAAATGGTCTCCAACACGGTTTTCCACAGCGATCATAAGCAGTCTATATCCAGTTGGATCCTGCGATCTTCATAAGTTCATCTGTCCATCTTGTCGGTGGACGCCTTACGCCACGTCTTTGTCGAAGGGTCTTCAATCTAGAACTATTCTAATTAATGGAATCAGGCGTTACTTTGCGGAAATCCATTATTAAGTTGAAATTTATGAAATTATTTTGCTTTAAATTTCCGCTAAGCGACGCCGGCGCAGGCAACTAACAACACAAACCGTCACCGCGTTTAGTATTAGTCGTCCGTGCTCCGCCGAGGCGACAACATCTCCTGAGGATGCCACGTGTAGTGGCGAAACGCGTCGAGGTATTTTGCACGTTGGTGTTGGGTACTAATAATTGCATCAGCTGTGCCGCATGCGTATTGAGGGAGAGCGGGTGGTGCATCCTGCATTTGCCTGAACTAATACTAAACGCGGTGACGGTTTGTGTTGTTAGTTGCCTGCGCCGGCGTCGCTTAGCGGAAATTTAAAGCAAAATTTTTTCATAAATTTCAACTTAGAACTATTCTGCCCAACAGAAACTTACAATTACTATTTATGTTCAGTACTATTTCCTAATAGCCAGTTTGAAATAGCAATGAAAGCCTTCCTTGAACACCTCATGAGACCGCGTTTGGTCCAGATTATTTCTTTTTTAGTTGAAGCGCAGTCAAGTTTGGGAACCATCGCCCTGATACTTAGGGAGGTAATGAATGACGTCACGTCTTAGCTCCCTCAGCGAATGCCTTAGGAAATGCAGGCGCAGCGCACAACTGTTTACGTTTATCTGAAGATAATTCCTAGGAAGCTTTAATGGACTGGAGACTTAACACAAATTAATGATGTAGCCTGAGCTATATTCGACCCAAGGCATCAGAGCTTGCATGACTATGCGTCTCAAATAACATAAGTGTGGCTAATTTGAAGTGCGCCGACTGAAACATTTTTATGTCACATACATACATGTTATAATTAGTTAATAAGTGGTTGAAGCTAAGTTAATCGTCATCACAAATTTATGTTATAATAGTTAAAAGTCAGTAAAAATTTTAAAACATTATTATTTTTTCCACGCTATCTAATCGTCAACGTTCAATTACTAGTCATGTTATGTTGATTTAACTTGCCTCGTCTCGGCTCACGGCCGAAATATAGTATGAAACTCCATTACGGGATAGTCGGTACTGTGGCACAATTCGTCACTTTAAGTCATCATTACATGACACGAAATTGTGTGTTGCCGATCAGATAGCGTGAAAAAAATATCGCGTAATTATTAGTGCAATAATCTTTAGTAAAGATGGGCAATACTAAAAAAAAAACATAATAAAGAAGGTATAATCGGTAATGTGGTACAATTTGCCCTCACGGTGCATGCGATTATAAATTATTATCATTTAATTGCCTCACAGAAAGCGTGAAAAGCAGAATATTCACCTCGGGCATAAAGGTGTCTTTGTCTAGGGCAAACTTAAATCCCTCGCTACACTCAGGATTTTCGATTACCTCCCTCGCTGCGCTCGGGAGTAAACCCCATAATGCCTTTGCTTCGCTCGGGCCTCAAATCTACAATCCTCAGGCTTCGCTCAAAAATAATTTAAGGTGGAACCCGCGCCGGAAGACATCACTTTACGCTCTGGGTGAATAATCTACTATTATGATGTTACTCGTACCTATAAAGTTAAAATTTACATAAGTTGATAAAACCTAGCCTGTGTTGCCAAACAGACAACTTCCGCAAATTCCAAAAGCAATTAAAACGTTCCCGATGCTTTCAAATACTGCAGCTGCTCATTATCATCGGACACGTCCAGTGCCAATCAGACGGGCCCTTATCTGCAAACACACGCCATTATCTGCAAACGATGTCATCTAATCAACCCGAACGTCCCACAGGCCTATTAAGTAACGTGATCGCTTACGTATTGCAATTCTGTCACGTAACAGTGCCTTCATGCAAGTAAGTGCCAAAAAAAACTATTTGCGCTTGTCGGATAGCGGCTAGTCGGATACATCTCACTGTAATATTGTGAAAATCGCGAGATTATAATCAAACGGTTTTAAATCCGGTAGATTGTAACCTGACAATTTATTGTGAACATGCTCAATATTGTTTAGAATTTACGCTTTTATTGGTACTTACATGTCAACATAACTCGAAGGATGAACGAGGATTTGCTTTGTTCATCCTGTTCATCCTTCATCTACCCTGACCCACCACTTTGCCCACTGATTCGCCGTTTAGTTTACTTTATAATTTATGAATAATTTATTCTGTTTTCATGGAAGTCGACAGCTGTTCGGTCGGAACCCTCACCACAAACGAATTGAAATTAGTATTATGGCGAGATACCAACCGTTCGACCCTCAGTGAGTGTTTAGTCTAAATTGTGAATGTACTCTACAATCTCCTCGACCTTTAGAAAGTAATGAATATTTTACAAAATAACAGCGACATACACACAAGTTGACAGCCACGAGCTAATGGTATTATGGAACTGTGCCAAGTGTAGTCATTATTTGTATTCGACAATTAAAGCTATGACAAACATACGGCTCGAATATAAACCTTGATGCTTCCAGAAGTTTTTTTTTGTCTATAAAGGGCGTTGGTTTGGTTAGTGACTCCCAACTGAGAGATGATAAAATGAGTAATGCTTATTCTTAAAATATGTATTTTCTTTAAATTGTATTTAAGTTTTGTACAGGAAAACCTTATCACAACATTTAAAAAAAAACAAAACGAATGGGAAAACTCGCACCCTCACGTAGCTCGTAGCTCGCGTGTTTCTACGAAATACTACGCCGTAGCTAGTAAGCTACGAAGGGGCGACCTGGTGTTGGTAGTTTTCACTCGTTTGCTAGTCTGCAATGTTTTTTTTTGAGATTTTTCGATTAAAAAATATTTATTTTTTATGTTGGCATCAGTATCGTTTGTACACCACCCCTGAGTTGCTCCTCGCTGACCAAAACAACACCCTGTATAGTAGACATGAATTGTAATACATAACCATCGCAATTGTTTTTAGTTACTTGATCCTACATCTGTGGGATGTAACAAGTACGTGCTTAATTGAAAAAATGTGTTTATTGAAATTAAGGTGCCTATATCCTATTATAGCATAGATTTTGACCATGATTGCATAAGCGGACAAATGCAGGGATACCAGAGTTTATAATTGTATCTAAAAAAAATAGGATTATTAAGTTTTCAACCTAAAATTTCAATCTAAATATAGTAGATTATTATACAAGGGGAGAAAGTGACCCATTTCACTCGAGAAGTTCTTGGCTTCGAGAGTGAAATGGGTGCTTTCACCCGAGTTATACATTCTATTTTTTATTTCGACTGTGAGGAAAAATAAATAAGTTTATTTAGATATTATGTTGTTTGGCGAGAGATGAAATCTCAAGATTTTACATCACATATCAGTTTGTTTACTGTCGTTATACATAAAACACAAGATTAGAAGGACAGTAAAGGTACGGAAGACAACAGAGTACTACATAAAACGCGGACGATATCAAATATTTCAAATCATTGTTAAAAATATCTACCGTTTTTTTCTCACAGTCAATAATAATAGGAGAAGACGCAACCTTGCAAAGTTAATTAATTGTCTTGTCACCAAAACTACCACGATTATGTCAAATTCCAGGTTCAATTTAGCCTCATGAGATAGCGCTATGAATGACAGCTAAAGGTGGGAGTGAGTAAGAAGATTAATGAACAACAAAAATGGCGGCAAGTCGCCTCCGCCTGTATAATAATCTATGCAATAATTGACCAAACTAAAAAAAATATCGTCGAAGACAAACAAAATGTGACAATTTAAAATGAAAAAAAAAGTGACACTATGTATGGCGGGCAACCGAAATATATTTTTGGATTTTAAATTGTAAAAAATGAGACCAATTTGTACATTTTTCAAATCAGTGACCATAATAAACACGCTTTTAATGTTTAGCTACTATTTAAAATATGAAAAGCTTGTTAATTTTAATAATATAATGTGACTCAATTACCTTTAGCTCCATGTCTGATCGTAGCCATTAAAACTAAATTACTTTCCACCCTAGGGATGGAAAAGCTATTTTCCACCCGTCTATCTTCACATGAAAGTTCAATTTACCGAACAGAAGAAATGAAAAAGTTATTTCATTTGATTTCGTTTTTTTAAATGGAGGTTGTTGAACCGTATTGTCCTCATTAATAAAACGAAACATCAAAAGGTCCTATCATATTTTAATACCTTTTTCACACACTGTCCGAACTTGATCCCTCAACAAGTAATTACTGACATAAAATGTGATGCACATGTTTCTAGTCATCTATCTGTCCGCGTTTTGATAAAGACTATAAAGCCAACTTCATTAATATTACCAAAAATAAAACAATAACTCACTCAATATAATTTACGTATTCTGTTATATACTCTCTAGCTAGACTCAAGCAAGTTTAATTATGGTTATCAAATAGATAAAGTAAATGTTATCGGTCGCTGTGGTAAGGCATGGGGAAGCTCTTTGTTCAACAGTGGGCGTCATTAAGCTGATAATGATGAGATGATGATGAATAACGCACAATAAGTCACAATGAGCCTGGCATTAGATCCCCTCTGAACACACCTACAATTTGGCTTCCACTGCATCTGGGCCATGACGACTAGCTGATAGGGATATAACATCATTTCACCCTTGACGGTAATTATCAAAAAAAACTACATTTAGATAAATTATAATATCGGTAATGACAGTCTCCACACATAGATTGCGTGGGTGTGTGGGTTCGGTGTCGCACGTGCCTTGTAAATACGTGACTATACAGAATCCTATATGAAACACGACTAATCGATGATCCAGAACTTAGCTTGATTTAATATTAAATAAAAATACAATTTGTTAACATAAAGGAGAAAGTACAAGCATTCTTTGAGTTTGGCAGTACAATTTTTGTAACTACAAGTGGAATAAATATTCTACCCTTATAAGTGAAAATAAACCTTGTGAGTAGGTAACTAAAATTGAAAATAAGTCAAGAAAAATATTTGGAGCTAAATTTTCTTACAAGTAGGTTTACAAAAACATATTTTTACGATAAAACTTATTGAAAAATCACAATAGTACCTAGTATACAATAGAAACCAAGAGCGTGTGCTTGTTTTGACAGGACGTATAACAACGTTAAAAGCATTCAAGGGCCGGTTCCAAGACCTTATTTTTGAATCACTCGCCTCAATATGGCGTGTGATTTACATTGATAAATGTTTTATTTAAAACCTTTTTTGTTTTAGATAAAATCCACACACGATTGACTACAAAGAATATAATTCAATTTTAACAGTACTTGCGTCAATATTTCTCGTGATTTTCGTTGATTTTCAATCGATTTTCGAACTTTAATCACTCGTAATATTGACGCGATTGATTCAAAAATAGAGCTCCAGTATCTGATATAATATCTAATGCTGAATAAACGGCCGATTCTATCGCTTTCAAGCGCTGTAATTGGTTGTGAGGCAACCGGTAATCCAAAATCAATACCTATAAGAAAAATGGGATACATTTTCATTACGACTGACACTTTTTTTTTCTATGGAGAGTCGATTTTTATTGGCATATTTCAACCCATGTTTCTAGCGAAAAGCTGTTCAGTTACTAAATCTGAGCTCCCTTTAGTATTAACGGGTTATTTTAAAACACTTTGTATACCCAATTGGATAAAGTTTAATCCTATAAAGCTAGATAGTTAAATGAATGAGTCTTGACTCTCGGTCTGTCGTGTTACTGTACCTTGGCCTACTGTAATTATACGAAAGGACCCAAATTACCCACTCCTGTGAGCACGGGGTAATTTATTTCGCAATTTGCGAATTGAGATCACACGGGACACACGCAGATGATACAAGTGCTTTAGTAATTCTATTTTTCCAGAAATGTGGGAGATTTTATTTTATTTACGGGTAGAAAACGTGAAACATACGTTGCGGGTCGACTCAGTTTAAATAAAATAAATGAGACACCTACTTACATGTCGGTTTTCAGAGTTCCCTAGCCGAATGACAATAAAACGCAACCCTTATAGTTTTGTCAAGTCTGTCTGTCTGTCTGTCTGTCCGTCCATATGGCACAGCCACTTTATTCTGAATCTATTAGTAATACATAGTTGAACCTAGTAGGTAGATGTATTCTGTTAACCGCTTTACGATTTTCATACAAAAAATAACAATTAATGATATTTAAGGGAGAGCTCCAAGCTCCAGCTTCTTACATGAAACTAAAACCTATTTTTTTGTCAAATTTATGCGTCTATGGATAGATCTTTTAAAATGACATCGAGGTTATTAAAACATTGAGGTTTTTTAGATTGCAATTTTGCGAATTAGTGAGGTATATTTTTCTTCAGCTATCAACATAATATTAAAATCAGCAACTCTCGCTTCCTTTTCGAATTCAGGGGACAGAGAATCGGGAAAATTAGAATAATGAAAATGTTTACCTCCATTAAGCCCAAATAAAGGAATGCGAGTACCCCGCGTCTCGTCTGCTCAAAATTGAGCCATGGAAAAATACTCCTTCTCCCAGGATTTTTCTTAGAAACACACAAAGTAAGGTACGCGTATTTTATTCAGATTACAAGACCAAAGCAGAATATTACTTTAATTAAACCAAGTTAAAATTTATGAAATAATACGCACAGAGCGTATTAAAAAATACTGGTTTTATGAAAGTATTTCCAGTTATTAAACAATGTAGCCGGACTAGCCAGTATTAAAAATCGTGAATATTAAAACAAAAGCTGTGGTAAGTTAGACATTTTGTGAAAGAGATTTGTTAAATCTCAAAGTTCGGAAGTATGCTACGGTGTTAGGAAGAATGTTGTGGAGGCAATAAACGAAATCAATATTCATAGCATTTTCATTTTGTTCATGTTTAAAGAAGAATTAGAATTAACATTTTTGTTTTCATAGATTACCCTAAAACACAATGTATAGGTAATGTTTATGGGGTGCAATGCTTCAATTTAAAGAGTAACATTCATCTTACGAGATTTAGAAACTGTTTAATTTTTCGAGGCATTTCAATAAAAACTACTCCTGTGTTTAAACTTCAATTTGTTGGGGATGTAAATATTAAACGAAGTTAACTAACGTATTGGGTTAACTGACAACATTTCACATATTTTGTATGCACATTTTATTATTTTTCTGAAAGAACATCAAAAATGAAGGCACTCATATTTTTTCATTTTCACATCTGTTTAGTATTTTCTCTAATAAAAATTGATTAAAAACTCTCCAAGTACATGAGGTTGGATGTTGCGAGGTCACGTATCTGCTACATTCGATTAAAAAAAACTGACGTTTATAGTGTTGTGATCTGTATCAATTTCAGAAAAAAGATGTCGATATCAATGGTATATCCATTAAGTATTTAATTTTACTTCATTGTGTAACATTGCCTGATTTAAGTAATGTAAACAGTTACCAAACAAAGTTTACGTAGCGTCCTTATTTATTTAATAATATTATGATTTCTGAATATTACTCAAATATTTTCTCATAACTCAACATCAATCATATTTTAAATGAAGAAATATAATAATTATTTCGTATCTGAATTAACCTGTGAAATGCCAACTTCCATATTCTTTTCAGTCTTTTTCGTTTAACTCTAAAAATAAAGCGCAAAAAAATCGGATTTTTCATACCTTTACAAAAATGAAATGTTGTCGATTGTCTGTTCGGCGAAATACAAATCTACATTATGGATAAATACCTTATGTAATAGTAATTAATTTATATATTATTACAAGCAGTTTGAGTTTTTTCTTTTTAGATGGCATTAACTAAGCGTACCCAGGTTATTTGAAGCATCCTTACCGCGATTTCAATTACAATATCTTATCAATAAAATAAAATAAAATAATAACTATTTGTAGAAATATCAGAAAAGTAAGATAAAAAAATCGCGAATATTATTATTGTTTAAAATAAGAGAACCAAGCAGTTGAGTGGAAACCACGTTTTCGATGGCAATTCCAAGAACAATACAAACGCGAAATCCTTCAAGAAAATCGTGTACATTTTACAATTGAATGAGACATGCGAACGCCTCTGTACAGGAGTAGGATTAAACTTATATATTTTAATGAACATTCGTTCGATACAAAGAAATAACAATTCGCAACAATAGAAATATTCAAAAAGTGTTTAAAAGAAATAGAATAAAAGAAATGGCACCGATTAAAATGTAACTGCAAGAATATATTTTATGCTATATAAAGAAAATTAAAAATGTTCTTCTATGTTGGTTGGCTCCTAAATTCCTACGCGAGCCTTCAAAATTATCATTCTCAAATTAATTACACTCACACTTACAGTTCTCAAATGAATTGAAAAACTAATTATAATCACAAAGATGAAATAAGAAACCAAAAATTTGCGCACGGGCGGGACTCGAACCAGCAACCTCCTGGCTAACCGGGCCAAACGCTCTACCAATTGAGCTACCGTGCTGTCGGTCCAAACCAAAAATTTGCGCACGGGCATTCTGTAAAGAATAACTACTTCGGTCACTGTTGTATAGACAGACGTTAGATGGCGCTAAACGTCACGCATAATGACGTATCCATAAGAGACCACAAATTTTGCAAGGGCGGACCGACAGCACGGTAGCTCAATTTTTAGAGCGTTTGGCCCGGTTATCCAAGAGGTTTCTGGTTCGAGTCCCGCCTGTGCGTAAATATATGGTTTCTTATTTCATTTTTGTGAATATAAAACATGACACTGTGAGTGTCAAAAACATTCAAAACCATTCTAAACCAACTAATTATAAGGCAAAAATGTAAATTTCTTCAAATGCAAATAAATACATTTACATTTCCATCATCATTGTCTATAACGACATGGCATCTATCATATTTATTTACTAGGTGATGCTTAGCTCGGGTTGAAACACTCATTTTGTTGTTACAAAACTCAATTGTCACAAAGCTTACCAAGATTACGTTTACTTTATTTATGTTTACGAAACTAAATAACTATGACGTAGATAGAATAAATACTTAATTCCTCTGCTCCATTGGTTATAAGTTGACTAACTTATGGGTAGAAGCTTAACTTTGAATGTATTCAGTTACGCTTATTAAAACTTTGAGTAGACTTTCTTATCTTCTTATTCGTTGTGTGTAAAGCAGGTTGTAGGGGAACCCGAATCGATGAGAACGCTCGCATTGTAAAAAAAACAACGTTGGAGGACGTCTGGCACCATTTTTCTAGCATTTTTATTACAAAATTAACGTATCCGTGATTTATATATAATAACTTAAAAATAAACACCAGCCAAGTGCACTGAGGGTTCCGTGCCAACTTTAACTGAATTTGAGAATCCACTTACTTCCACTTAGTTAAAATACCACAATATTTTGTTGACAGCAAATATAACTTTGTTATTCATAATGTTTGTATGAAGAACAAAATTATGTTTGCGGTTGTTGAAAATGTGCTATATCTCAAAAACTACTAGTTCGATCCCGTCCAAACCAAATTTTCGTTGTATTTGTTAAGATCTACATCATATATTGTTTCCACTTTAGAAGAGTCTATCTATCAAACGTTAAACTTCAATAGAAAATGGTTTTAGGGACCTCTATGTCGTTTTAAAAAACCTATCCATAGATTCCCCATACGCATGGTTTTGTAATTTTTTTTCTGTTTTAGTTTCATGTATCCCTTAAATATCATTATTTGTTGTAGAACCGTAAAGCGGTTAACAGTATACATCTTCCCACAAAATTTCAACAGTGTGATGCTTATTGTTACATAATAAACTGGCTGTGACATAAGGACGGATAGACAGACAGACAGGAAACAGACACCAAAAAAGGAAGGGCAACAATTAAATTAAGCCTTAGATGCTTAATTCTCCTTCATTCGATTGGAATGCTTTTGTAAATGTATATCCTCTTGTTATGTTGAAGCTTTTGGTCTTATTCCAAAAGTAGGTAAGTAATGAATGCGAAACATCCTAAAACATACCATTAAATCGACTAAATTGAAAACCATGTCTTAATGATGGCATTCAATAAAAATTACACTTACTTTTCTAATAAGTCAGGTAATTTTTAATATTTTTTTTTATATTGTATTGTAATTGTAACAATACATGATTCATGCCAAAGATTTTTTTTCAAAGCATTTTTGCTTTGAAAAAAAGCGAACTACAAATATTTTGCTATTCTATAATCACTTAAAAATAACGATTAAATTTAATTTGAACTTTTTATTTATTTAGGAACAACACTATTTTTGAATAACGATAAATTAGACACCCAACAAATGTCATTTTGGTCTATCTTATTAAATCTGAGTCTAATAACCATTTTCTTTACTCTATTTACAAAGGAACATTATGCATCTAGTCAAGATTGTATCTACTACCCTCAACTTAAACATGGGGTAGTCCTGTCCGCACATTACTGAAGGTAAACAAGACAAAATTAATGATATACGGGCATGTCGGTAATTTAAGTTATAATTGCCAAGCCCAACTTACTTATTGCCTCACACAACTAATATCATATGTGAGGGAAGTTAAGTTTACCTTGGCCTACGAAGTTTGAAACCACTCTCTAGAGAGAACCTTCGAAGAAGTCAGAGAATTGCGCTAAACAGTAGTTTTATGGTGGGTGAAACTTGTATAAAGTATTTACGTACGGACAACAGCATGTCAAGGTAAACACTATGGTATCTTATATAGTTGTAATAAGGGCTAGTTTGCAACAAAAGTGGGTAACCTGATGTGCTGGCGACTCTACATTAAAGTTTTCTAAGAACCCACCACGCTTCGTCTAAATTTTTTATAATTTGCGCCGCGATAGTTTATAAATGTCTTGACGCAGGTATTGTTATAGTGACTTATGACAAATAAAGTATTTATTTAGAGAAGGATTAAGAAAAAAATGCATTACTTTAAATCCATAATAAAGGTTATAGTGATCAAACCTTAAAAAAACAAACAACTAACAAAAATATATTCATTCAGCACAAACCTAACAGTTAACCTCCTTCACTAGGTAAAACCTGTATCGTAGGAAATTAATTCCAGTGTCATAGATTGGACTGCTTTACAAAAAAAAATGGCGCAAAAGCAATAAAAAAAAAATAGAAAACTACAATGCAATAATAAGTCTTAAATAAACCCTTCACTCTTTAAAGGCAAGGACTCCAATTAAAGCGAACAATTTATTTTTGATAGATTAATCTTGTTAATGACTAAAGCAATGGTACCGAGGCCAAAAATAAATTGTTCGCATAAAATTAACTTTAAAAAAAGTAAAAACCGACTTCAAAACCAAAATGCATAAAACAATCTGAAATAAACTCTTAACCATTGAGAGGAAAGGAATCCAATTTAGGCAAACAATTTCTGTATGGAGTTTTTTAATAATTAATTTTAGAAGGTGCCTCGGGGTTGTTATAATCTAGATTTAGTAAGTAATCAGACAGAATGACTTTACAGATCCCAGAAATCAGTGGATGTATATTTATAATTTTATTTATTATTTAGGAAAGCAAGCAAGAAAATCATGTTGTCTTTGCGCGTACACTGTGTTACATAGTTTTGCTAGACAAAGATTATCCTTCCTTCGCTTAGCGTTGTACACCTTCCCATCGAGTGGTATTTGTGAGTGTTTTTCCAGCAAATTGGAAAGTATGTACAACTGTCTCACAGTAAGTAAGTGTGCGTCTGAGTAGAGTAGTGCAGAGAAGTTTAGGTAATGCTTGAAAAACATGACCTTCAGAAGAGATCTCTGAGCCCAAGCCTCAAGCTGTATAAGGAGAGGAAGACTGTAGCACGCACCACCCTTGGTGTCAATGCAGTAGTTCAGTAGAGATTACGCAAGCACAATGTAATCTTTTCTAAGAAGATCTCTGTCACCCACACGTCTCAGCCTTATGAACACATAAATGACCTTCTTACAAGGTCATTTATGGAAAATAATTTATATAAACTTAATATATTAACTTAATGTGTCTAAACACATTTATAAAAAAATATGTTTAGACACATTAAGTTAATTTATAACTTGCACCAAATCACCATTATAGAGATGGTATACATAGCGGTGAATTAAATCTATAACATACCGTCATTCTTTATTATAGGGAAGCTACGTAGCGCGAAGATCTTTTGATCAAAAGCGCGGGGCAGGACGTCCACTGGTAAGCAGATGAATCAGATCGCTTGCCTAGAAATTAGTCATGGTTTATATCGTTCAGTTGATTATGATGAAAATATTGAGTTTAATACTAAATGTTCGATTTCAATATTGTACCTTTATACTGTACGAATGATGAGCCAAGGATAGGTGTTAGATGAATTATAGACAAGCGTATAATTAATACTAATCTGCTGTTTTTTCCAGAACATCTATAAATTAACTTTTGTCACATTATCTTACATAATCCTAAAATTATTTTTATAAACGTGAAAGTTTGTGAAGATGGACGTTTGTTAATTGTGAACAGAGAAATAGACAGACACAGTAGAGGACTTAAATAAGAATTTATAACATGAAAAATCATAAACTGCCAAACAGGTTTAATGTATAAACAAAATATTACTAATTTATAACTTTAGATGGTTTGCTTAATATCATGTGTTAAAATATGATTGACATGAATTGCCGTCTTGGTTTATATATCATCATAGAGAACCACAAGATACCTTTTTTTGCATCTGTCACGATTGAGTAAGATTTTTACACAATGTTCCATTAATTTAAACGTAGTTAGGTACTATCGTCAGAATCTATCGTCTGTATCTACTAGGTATAATAAGTCTGAGAGTTATAGGAATTCTCCTCCATAACTGGTGGTTTTAAAGTAGTTCAAAACTTTGCTCCTTTCGGCATAGCTCAAGATCTCCTCAGAAATTCGAAGGATTATGAACTTAGTAAGAATTTTGTCATTAAATTCTCTTGCGTAAGTAGGCCTTTTGTGTCTTGTCTAGGAGGCATAGTTCTGCTTTAATATCTCTACGTTAATAATAAGTGACTTTGATCTCGATTTTCTATATTATTTATTAAGATAGATCCGTGAGGGTTACTAATATATTGCCATGTTGAAAATACATGGGGCGCACTGTTTTTTTTTGGAACATGTAATACAAACCGACAATTATTGTTTTTTTGTACAGTTCAGTAGTCTTAATTCCATTCTTCATACCACTAATTAAGGTGGAACCACTCAATAAAGCTGAAGGCCTACTCTACTTTAGGGTGTGTGTGTGTGTGGTTCCACCTTAGTAGTCCACCTCAGGGGTTTCAATCGTAGCTATATCAGTTATATAGAGGGTATCCCTTTATGATTATTTTGAATTTTTGGAAATAATCAATCATCGTTTTTTAAGTCAGTGTCGTCTATGTCCCAACACAACAGAAAATGACATTCAGGTTCCCAAAACCATTTATTCCATAAAGTCGCTTCCAAAGTCTGACTTTAGAACGAAGCAAGTAAAAATTTTGAGCGTGGTTGAACTGGTTCGTATTAAAGCACATTTTCAACAAACGCATTTTGTTTTCCTTCATACAATTCCTTATTAAAACTAAGTAATTTTTGCTGTTAACAAAATATTGTGGTATTTTGGCTAAGTGAAAGTAAGTGGACCCCTAATTCAGTTAAAGTTGGCACAGAACCCTCAATACACGAGTTCGACTCACACTTAGCTGGTTTTTTCTGCGTCTACAGCGTAATAAAAAGTCCCTAATAGGGATTATGAAAAAATAAAATATAATATACATCAGAAACTCTTCTTTAAAGCCAATTCTAAAAAAATTCAGTGCAATCCTCGTATGAAATCTGCTTGGTTTTTCTTACACACGCTGTTCACTTACCTATTTCTCGAGTTATCTGTTACCCAACATCCTTTAAATTTATTCGATCCACTCTTGGGTTAAACTGTTTGGTCGGGCATTCCCGGGAAATCGAATTGTAGGCAGCGGGTGTGAAGGCAAGTCCCGGCGGTAACTCAGGTCCTACTCTGTAAGATTAAACTTTTTAGCTGTAACTGTCACGCTTACTTGCACTGACATGCTGCAATGAGTGACAAGGACAGGTATAGTAACATATACAATTATAGTTGAAAGAAGACCACTAATATCTTATGGGCTTGACTATAGCTCAGATATACAAGCAGCATGGTTCTTTAGAGATTTTGAGTTTGTGTCTCTTTTTAAAAAGAAAAATAATGTTTTGCTTTGGTTTAGAATGTTTTTAACGCTCACAGTGTCATATTTTATATTCATAAAGATGAAATAAGAAAATGAAATTTGCGCACGGGTGGGACTCGAACCAGTAACTTTTTGGCTAACCGAGCCAAGCGCTCTTACAATTGAGCTACCGTCGAAACCGTACCGGCAAAATTTCTGGTCTCGTATGAATACCCATATCATTACGTGTGACGCCTGCGCTGTCTACCCCAACTGTTTTACAACAGCAGTGGGCCAAGTAGTTATTTATTACAGAATAAATTCAGCTTGGAAATTATAACGCTTCGCTACCCAATGGTTTAGAATGTTTTGTTTTGTTGTCTTTAACATTAGGTTAGCCAGAAAATCACTGGTTCGAGTCCCGCCCGTGCGCATTTATGGTCTCTTATGTCGTCATCTTTATGAATATTTTGCTTATCAAAAAGTTCAAAATAAATATAAAGGCAACAGTTCTGTCCAGTAAAATATCAAACTCATATGGCCGAACAGAATAGGGACTGTACCTCGGGCCAATTAGGACGCGATGTATCCTTGTCGGGCGGACGTCAGAACATTCGCTGTCAGTTAGTTATCCCAAGGGTGAATGTTTGGCTGAATACCTTCGCTAGTTTTAGATACTGTCAGCAAACGCTATCCTGACTTAATTATTCAAGTTATAATAAAATTTTCGGACAGTGCACCAACAGGTACTTTTCGAAATAATTACAGAGTAGGGATTAATATGTTCTGCAGACTCAAGACACACGTAGGTACTTTGTTTTATTTTTCAGTTTTAAGTGTGGGTAAGAAAAAAATATACAGCAGTGATATCGAAACAAGGTTCAATATGTATGATGGTAGGACGTAATTTATCGAGTTCATTCGATTCTTGATTCTTTTAAACCATATGATGTGCCGAACCAGACACCCTCTGCACTTAATACCGACTTCAAAAAAGGAGGTTATGTGTTCCTCCAGTTGACCTCCAGAAAAAGTTTTCAAATACCAGTGCAGTAACGTATATCAGCAAAAGTATTTACTACCGCGAAGGTTATTCGTTTGGACACAATAATTCACTTGTTTTTTTTTTTTAATTCCGTTTGTAATTTTAAATAGTATGTAGGTGTTAATAAAATTCCACTACAAAATATGAATTAGAATGGGCCAAAATCAAATTCTGTAACATCCAATAATTCAAAATGGATTCTCAAAGGATTAACATAGCTATCTAAAGCGGCAACACATAGCCTTCTTGTCGCAAGGAAATGGTTTCGTTTTTGAATAGGTAAATTTTAAGGTAGGTTAATTTAATTCTTTTCTTGAATTAGTGCCTAAAATATAATCTGCACTTGCAAAATTTAACAGGCTTACCAATTTGTCGGTAGTTGAGTGGTATAGGCATGCGCCCGGATAACGTTGATAGTTGCTTTTTGCAAGTGCAATTTGTATAATTACGTTTTATATTGACAAAATACTATAAAAATTAAACCGCCTTCAAATGACTGACTAAAAAGCTAAAAATATCGCATTTGCCTTCTATTTAGGAGAAATAAATTAATTTGGAGCCGGTGCATGATCTCAAGTTTACGCACATTATGCACTAACTTCTAATGTTTTTTTTTTCTCCCAAATGCAAATGCGTTATTTTAAGCTTTTCAGACAGTATTTTTAAGGTGGTTAATATATATTTTATTCATGAGTTTTAGTTTTTATTACCCATTTCTCAAAAACAAGTGGACTAAAATAGAAATATTTGTGTAACTTAATACGGTGAGTTTCGCTGAATTATAATGGTCTAAAATTGCCTACAAAGGATCCACTTTCATTAGGAACGAGCGAAAAAAGGGCAAATAAAAATGGGATGGCGTTAGCAGTTTTTTTCTTTGGTTTTCAGCGCCGATAATTGAAAATTTACGCACGCCGCACACCAAAAGTCGGAGTGAGCAATTATCGGATTTTAGCGGAGAGAAGGCTTCATTGTGGCACCAAATGACTCTTTTTCTGTCTCGATTACTTGGGGCTAACGTATATTAATAACTTTTTCAACACACTTGCTCATAACGACGTTTTTATTCCACCGATTTTTGGCTCATAATCATAGATATTAAACACGCGTGCTTTTTCATTATATTATTGCACTAGTGCTTTTAGTTTATTAACCCGACCAATTTACATTTGTACCCTAGTACCAAGTCGTAAGTAAGAAGAAGAAGCGATTTAATTTAGTCGGGTTATACAATACTTTTATTTTAGCAACAAATAGTATTTATGCGAAAAATAACAGTATCTACATATTTATTTCAATAAATGGTAAATCCAGATTTATTGCTAAAAAATTGCTCAAATTCATTTAACGTTTTCTGTGATTTGTGTTTTAAACCCGAATTATTAGATTTTTAATCTTGGCTTTTGGCCGATCTAGTTCGCGCCTAAGCCTTGCGCGCGCATCGGTATCGCGGCAAGAAAAAAAAACAACGCGCCATTTTTCGTAAATAATAATTGTCGGCTGTGACGAAGTTTGGATTAATTATGAAGTTTAATATTTATGAAAATATCTACTTCAAGTGAAGAAAATGAAGAAAACCTATTATTAACTCCGCCGGACATACGTAACAAGGCGAAAAACGCGTGCGAAAGTCTTTGCCATCAAAATCGAGTGAAATGTATTATTACTGTTTTAATAATTAAAAACCTAGTAAATGAAGAGTCTTGTTTTTCCTCGCAAGTGTGTTGAAAAACGTCGTATGAAACACGTGTGCTTGTGACCATTATATACGCGGCTTTCTAATGGCGCACTCGCTTTCGCTCGTGCGCACACAATATCGCCTTGTATATAATGGTCAACTTAGCACACTTGTATCATAATGTACTATTCTGTTTTCTGCTAGCACTTTTGGGGTTTAGGTCATAATAAGGCGTGAATTTATGGTATACTACATTTTCTTTACCTATGTTGAAGCGCTTAGGTTAATTTGAAACTAAATTGCGTAAAAGCCGTATTACATTTGTATTTGTAGTAAAACATAAAAATGTGTTTGCTTGTTTGATCTAATTATATGGCAGGTTAATAAGGCTGCGAAATATTATTTTCTTTTTAGCGTTAAAGATCTTAAAGAATAATGGAACGAACTCCATTCGTCTTTTACGGTTTCAAAGGGCTCAGTCGCGTTAAGTTTTTTTTCTTCAAAACACATACAATCGTAAAAACATTTAACTATTACTCTCGATCATGCAACTGCGCCTTATACTACCTACTCAGTTTAGGGTAGGAGTGCTGGTTTTCACAGGTGACCTATTTTATTCCCAGTGTTGATGGAATTAAAACCTAATTTGTGTTAGGGCTTTAAAATTGGGACAGAATGATGTGCTGTCCAGATTTGAACAATGGTCTGGTTTCGGGATAATCTAATGACGTTACGCCCTTCAGCGAAATTAATGAGCCGGGATATAGGTCAAACCAGAACCTACATTATACGTCCAGTGCCCTGGTACATAAGGGGTATTGTTTATTTTAGGAAAATTCTGGAAACTAAGAAAAATACAAGGAATTTATTGTTTGCTTTTTTATGTTCTTTTACGCCGCCTCAATCATTTGTGCTTGACCCAATGGTTGACTGGTAGAGAACGCTGAAAGCATTAAGATCATTTGTACTCTATTTTTGTCAGTGCAATAAGGAATAAAATAATAAAATATAATTTCATGCGAAATCAATGAGTATTATTAGTCAGATTAGCTACTTTGTCCTCGGTGGTCTGAAGTTTGTTGGGTAACTACAGTTTTGTCACAACTGTCAGGGGCTTTTAGTCTATCTTTAGTTTAGTTTAGAATTAGATAGTTATTATAAACTCCTATTCGACCACACATCCAAGTATGAACTCAAGTTTGATTATATTACTTAAATATAGGGTTTTCAATATCACTTCGACATAGGTAAGTAAACCTTGATTAATCTGTGTAAATGTCAATATAAATTGGGTCCTTTGTGTACGAAGCGATTGATACGATTACGCTTACTTCCAATGAACAAATTGATGTCGGATCTTTGCTGAGAAATCAATTAACAACGATTTCCAAATAGGTTTGTTACACGTGTAACCTTACTAAGTTTTAATTTATTCATCGATAGTTATGGTAAAACTTGAATACCAGCGGTTGCATATACGACTGTGTGTGTTTTGAAGAAAAACTACTATTCAAATGTCGGGATGGCTATTTTAATTACCATTGGTTAAGGTATTTTTTCTTCAAAACACATTGATGTTAATATTTAAAGACTGGTAACGACATTTTATCATTACTAACGATAAAGAAATTGGGCCTAAGAGTCGCTCAACTTTGGGTAAGTACAGTTACTTGGAAATGTATGCGCGTTTACATCATAACTTCTGACTTTGTGTGTTCACCTTCACTTCACATTAATCGTTTTAATTAAATAATAAAATCACTACATAGCTATAAGATAGATGGAAGGATCATTCAATTTTCCCATCACACTTGCATCTTGCAATAATCAAATATTATATCATTTAATCAAAAAAATACATAATTTTGTTTTCAATTGTTGTTTAATATTATTTGTACTATGTTTCATATTGTGCGCCATAGTGGCATGTTATAGAGTCCTGTTTCTTTAGAAATAATATCTGATATAACCTATACCTATAACAAAAGCAATAAATGTTTTTTTATTGATACGAACATTACAAAAAAGCGGTTATGAGTGTATTTCCTGATTAAATAACTTTGATTATTTTTTTACCCCTAAACTACTTACTTGAAAGCTTGACTGTGTAAATCTTTGAATTTACAAATACGGGCACTTAATACTTGCAAAAATTCTAAATCAAAAGAAGCCATTTGGGATCTATTTTGAATCTTATAAGACGTGAACTGCAATAGAACTTAAAATTAAAGAAAGCTTTGAACTACGTACGGTAAATTAACTATTTATAATCTATCGTACATAGTAAAAGCCGAAAAGTTTCTTCTACGACGTATTATACTAAAATGTCGTAGCTTGGCCATAACCAAACTATCATAATTTATCATACAATAAACAAAAGTCATCTCCTAGTATAACGTTCTACAACGTAACGACATCCATCTTGTCTTGCCAACTTCAGAACGCACGCACCTACAGTCCGCAGTTTGTACCTTTGGAATCCGTGGAACTTCGTCAATTCCATTAACTTTGTTCCGTCAACTTTCCCCGGCTTATCTGGAACGATACAGTTGAAATTTTTCAACGCAGGAGATCAATCAATACACAGCTGCACTCTCTGTTCCTTCACTCTCATTAATTCGGTGAGATGGCTCCGTCATGACCGATGAGAGATCAGGCGCAGGAACAACGGCTTAACGTGCTTTCCGAGTCACGGGGGTGTGATCACCACCAACTTCCTGAGTCTGAGCTGTTTCCGAGTATTTTTAAGGCAGAAAAAGAAAAAAATTTCGACCTGGGACTTGTTGGGTAGCAACCAGCGAGCTAACCGCTACTCCAACGATATTTTTCTATCAAGTGTTTATTAAACCAACAAAAAAAGGATGTCAGTAGGGTTTTTTCGTTTCATAGTGCCCAGCGAATCTGAATAGGTAATTCTCGCAATGCACTCACCTAAGCCGTATTTTTTTACTAGGAACTTTATGTGCGCTATGAAAAACGCCCTTCCACCTAACGACAGGAATATTTTTTCGTTCACAAAGAGGATTGCAATGTTTATTCCCATTTCGTGTGTGCGTGGTTTGTGTTTCTGATTAACACAATAAAGAACATTTCTGGAAAACGTTGGTTCTATGTGAAGAAATACTTTTTGGTGGCAGATTCAGATTAAGTTTCATCTAATTACATGAAAACACGTCACGCATGTCGAATAGTTGATTTATGTGATTGTTTGAGATCCATAGTCTAATTACTAATATGGGAAAACCCTTTTCACGATAAAATAATTTACAACTACAACTCAAAGATATTTATTGTCGGCTTATAACATGGATTTATTTTGCAATAAATTAACATCTTAATTTTGAACAATGGTAAGGCCTCATCATTTATGAAGGACTCGCGTTAAAACTTTCGCGTGCAGTACACCAGACACAATGGAACTTTTATTGTTAAGTCTATTAGACGTTCACTGTCCACTAAAGAGTTAATACGGCGTCTAATTTTCATTGATAAGTGATCCGGTGACGGTTGCAATCAACACAGGAGTGATTGAAATAAAGAGGCCCTAATTTTATTAGTACACGTCACTATGTGTTGCGTGACTTTCAATTGATTTTCGATTGAAAATCACTCGGGATGTTGATGCGAGAGATTAAAAAAACCGGCGATTCGAACTCGCGCACTGAGGGTTCCGTGCCAATTTCAACTGAATTAGGAAATCCACTTACTTCCACTTAGCTAAAATACCACAATATTTTGTTGACAGCAATATTTGCTAACTTTGTGTTTCTAAAAAGTGTTTGTATGAATAACAAAGTTAGGTTTGCGGTTGTTGAAAATGTGTTATATCTCAAAAACTACTAGTTCGATCCCGTCCAAACCAATTTTCGTTGAAAGTATTTGTTAAGATGACAAATCAAATCAATTTTATTCATTTCACAACAACACACAAACTTACATAAGTTTAGTTAGGTACATAGTTCATTTTTTTCAGATCTACATTATATATTTTTTCTCTAAATTTACACTCGCTTAGTTTAGAAGTGAAAACGTCCGTCCATATGTCACAGCCATTTTATTCTGAAACTATTACTATTACTTGAAACTTAGTAGGTAGATGTATCCTGTTAAACGCTTTACGATTCTTATATAAAAAAATGATATTTAAGGTTGCTTTAATACATGAAATTAAAACCTTAAAAAAATATTCGTTAAACCTTTGGGTGTCTATGAATAGGTCTTTTAAAATTACATCGAGTTTCCTTAAACCATTTTCTCTAAAAGTCTAACACGCTAGCTAGACGCTTCCAAAGTGGTAAAATGACCTCCCCCCGATCTAACTTTTAAACTAAGCGGGTGTAAATTTTGAAAAAATACATGATGCAGATCTTGACAAAGAATTTCATCGAAAATTCGTTTGCACGACATCGAACAAGTAGTTTTTGAGATAGAGCACTTTTTCCATAACCGCAAACATAACAAATAAGTTTGTTATTCATAAAAAAGTTTAATTTGCTGTCAATAAAATATTGTGGTATTTTGGCTAAGTGAATGTAAGTGGATCTCTAATTCAGTTAAAGTTGGCACGGAACCCTTAGTGAGCGAGACCGCCTCGCACTTGGCCGGTTTTTTTACTTGTATCCATTTCGGGTAACTTCATCAGGTAAAGGTTGTGCGTCATGAATAATATCAAACTCCAAAACCCGGCGACATTAGAATGCCCTTTATAAAGGCCTATAGAGCCGGCCCTGAACAAAACGGGACTGTATGCCAGGGCACGAGTCGTTAACATTCATTTTATGACCGGGACAACGGGTAAACATTTCGTATCGAAATAAAGCGATGGCGTCATTATCACTCAATGATACACGGTCAATGGTTCTAAAAATTTCCCTTGTGAAGACCCTTACGGGTTTCATATTTTACACATAATAATGTTAAATGAAAATAGTAATTAAGGGCCTTTTTAGGGTTCCGTAGCCGAATGGCAAAAAACGGAACCCTTATAGTTTCGTCAAGTCTGTCTGTCTGGCGGTCTGTTTGTCTGTCTGTCTGTCTATCTGTCTGTTTGTCTGTTTTTCTGTCTTTCTGTCCGTCCGTATGTCACAGCCACTTTATTATGTAATTATCAGCATCACACAGTTAACATTTCGTAATAAGATGTATCCTGTTAAGCGCTTCACGATTCTTATACACAAAATAAAAAAATGGTATTTAAGAAGGGGCTCCCATACATGAAACTAAAACATTTTTTTTAGGCAAACCTATACATGTGGGGTGTCTATGGTCTTTTAAGATGACATAGAGGTTCCTTAAACGTTTTTTTTTTCAAAGTCTAACGTTTCATAGCTAGATGCTTCCAAAGTGGTAAAACGAGCGTCCCCCCCATCTAACTTCTAAAGTAAGCAAGTGTAATTTTTGAACAAAAATACATAATGTAGATCTTAACAAGTACTTTCAACGAAAATTGGTTGGGATGAGATCGAACTAGTTTAGTTTAGTTTACCTTAGTAAGTAGTTTTTGAAATATATCACATTTTCAACAACCGCAAACATAACTTTGTTCTTCATACAAACATTATGAATAACAAAGTTATATTTGCAGTCAATAAAATAGTGTGGTATTTTAGCTAAGTGGAAGTAAGTGGATTCCCCTATTCAGATAAAGTTGGCATGTAACCTTCAGTGCGCGAGTCCGACTCGCACTTGGCCGGTTTTTTATGCTTCAATAAGCAACTTCAGAGTGAAAACAAAGTGATGTGTGGCAGAAGTTTTAAAAGCTCCTGCCTAGTTAGATTTTTGATCGTTATACGGTCCCGTCGCCGTTGTAATGCCCTGCCGCCTAACGAAATTCAATCAAAAATTACTTGTACACATCGGGAAACAACAGGTGTCACTTTACACAAGAGACAACTGATTTAAGCGGCGGTGACTTAGACGGTACCTGACAGTTTCGTCTATGCACGTAGGTTATGTCGAGAGGTTTTATGATTTACACTAGCGGTCCCCCGCGACTTTGTACCCACTTTTTGTGTGTACTCTAGCCTAAAGCTTTCTTCAATAAATAAGATTTCCGATACATAAATCTTTTATATTCATAAAGATGTAATAAGAAACCAAAAATTTGAGCACGGGCGGGACTTGAACCAGCAACCTCTTGGCTGACCGGGCCAAATGCTCTTACCAATTGAGCTACCGTGCTGTCAGTCCGACCTCGTGAAATTTGTTGTCTTTTACGAATACGTCATTGCGTGACGCTATAAATGATTAATATTGGTTTCTTATTACACTTTTATGAATATAAAATATGACACTGTGAGTGTTAAAAACATTCTAAACAACAAAAATATTTTTCAAATCCGTCCAGTATTTCCTGAGATTAGAGAGTTCAAACAATCAAACAAACTCTTCAGTTTTATAATATTAAAATAAATTAAACACCATAAAGCTAATTCTCATTTTCTGCATGCACGTTTTACCAAAGAATTTAATTGAAAAATTTAAGCCCTTTATTATTTCGGCACAGGCGAGAGTGGGTAGTCATTATTAAATTCCATTTGAGTTTGTCTCGTGTAAATTTGCCTACAGCAACGCTTTGATTGGATTTTGTATCTGGACAGGTGTTGACTTTGTATAATATTACGTTTCATAATTTGATTATAATTCCTTACTAATAACGGAATTTTACAGAGAGAACTAGTTGGGTCTTTACATTTCACATCCAAAACACTAAAACGATTTTGACCAATTTCAGTTTCAACTAGTCTAGCTTAAAAATTCAAAGTCATGCATACAAATAAGGGCACTATTCGTAATTGAACAAAATACTCTATTTTTAATTAGCTACAGTCTATTGTGGGAAAGTAGCAGGCGATCAGGACACGGTAGGAGCTATTTTTCCGTAATTAATCTCACTCTAACCAACTCACGCGGCTTAATCTGACTTATCACCGGGACAAAGGGTCGGAAATAAATTGCTACTGATGTTTAATAGGTGGACACTTCATTACCTATAGAACAGTGTTTTTCAACCTTTTGATATCGCGACTTCCTTACAAGTTGAGAAAATTTGGCGAGCCCTACTCTTGCTTCATTCGTTTTCGTCAGAGGGGTAGGGGCATCATATTTGTGAATTTTTTGGTTTTTTAAGGTTTGAAAGGGGTGTTAGTTAAGTTTTTTTTGGCTGTTTCAACGCATTCCAAAAGGACGAGTTAGTGTGTGTGCTTAAAACTTTTGGTTACCTATTGGATATTTAAATAAAACAAAGTACAGTTAATAAATAACGCACAAGCGAAGCCATAGCTTAAAATTTTTCTTATTAGTAACGCCTCTACAAGTTACAAAATAACATAATGCGAAAAATTTTCTTGACATTGGAATTTGGAATAAATATGATCACGGGCTGGATACGCTTGGCAACTCTGAGCACCGTTATTAGAAGACCCATCTACTTCAGTTAAATGATGGGTAATAGCAGCAGTTAAGATCCTTTTTATGCGATTGAGAAGCCCTCGCAACTGGATGTGCAACTAGTGATCACCGTAGGTAATACTATAATGTTATAATTCTTTAACTAAGATTATTGTGTACGAATTATACAAGGGAATGTTTTATAAGGATTTATTATGTATGCTTTGTGGCCAGGACTCGTGACGTAAGTAAAATTTCGAAAAGCACAAGTAAAAGTTGTGTGACTGGTTTACTTTTGTACTCAAAACTTTATAAATAATTGTTATTAATAACCTTAGCCTCACAGTAAAAACCGCAAACAAGGATTGATAGGGCACAGAACGTCGCCAGACCTTTCATCAATTTTCCTACCTTATTATTTTATTTACATACTACGTTTTTGTACTTATTAGATATTGGACAAACACTCAGAACAGAGCAAGGTTTAGGTCTTAAGGGGCAATCAAACAGATTTATCTGTATGCTGAGCGCTTGGCCTGGCACATAAGCCCTAAGCGATTAGGATTTCAGTCCCTGAATAGAAATAATTAGACGAAACTCTGAAAGAAGACGTAACAGATGCATTAATCTTATCTATTTACCGAATATCTCTCTTTCTTGATTAAAATATATTAACTATTAATTTTGGTACTTAAGTAGGTTTATATTTTAATAAAACCATTATACAAATTTGATTGTTTGGAGTAGATTCAACGGGGCTATTGTAAAATGTTAAATATAAATTGTATTTACTCAGAAATGGGAGGCGAAAATTTTATTAAATTATGTCTGAGAATTGAGAGTAATCGGTTGGAAAATGAATTGGCTCGAGAGTGATAATACTTTCTAGAAAGCTGCTGTATTTAAACAATATTTAATATTTGAAATAAAAATAATAATAATCACGTATAGTCTTTCACCAACGTCATAGAAAGAGCTGAATTCATAACGATATTTTTTGTGGTCCTACATTAACGCGGATGAAGCCGTGGGGAATCGCTTCTAAATAATAATTAAATTATCAAAGTACCGCAGCTGAGAAATTAGAGGAAATCTCTTTTGATAGCATTTATCGTTATATGATGATAATTTCTTTCAGAAGATAATAGCTGTTCTGGTTTTCCTCTAGTAACGAGTGTTCGTTCACAGCTTAATTAGTCGCATATCGCGCTTGGAGATGCCTCCGATTGTTCAAAGATAATTAGTTCAGGCGTTGTAAGATACATAAACCATTTGAATTATGTACTTTTCTCAGATTTTTGTAACATGTTACTATATGAGTATTATTATAGTCCCCCTAGCCGATTTCGACTACGGTGGCCAGTCACAACGACTAACCAACTGCGCGAGACATATTATAGTGCACAAGTGCGTGCCGCAAACACAGGTGCACTCTCTATTCCTCAGTCTCACTCTTATAGCCCGATGGGACAGCAATCTGACACGACCGGAGAGGGACCAGGCGCAGGATCAACGGATTTACGTGCTTTTCCGAGGCACGGGGGTAAAACACCGCCAATTTCCAAACTCCGGACTACCCTTAGAATTTCTGAACAGGAAAACTCAGGTAAATAATTATTGCCCGACCCGGGGATCGAACCCGGGACCTCTGGCGCAGCCGTCGCTTTAAAGTGCGACCCGGTCGACCCTCTTACCGCTGCGCCACCGAGGCAGTTATATGTTAGTATTAAGTACATTGATACATACTCATGATACACAGGGATTGCCGGGATAGCAAAAAGTTTTGTTAATGTTTTGTTAAATTGTTTGTAAAGTTAAATCCATGAATACAGTTTTTGTTTCATGAAAATAACGTAGCTTATCATTCAGTAAAACTTTATATTAATGGTAAAAATAAATAGTAGTGGTACCAAAGTGAAGCAACCTACGGCGCGGTCGTGTTTGGATGGGTGACCATTCCATATAAGTGACGAAAATCACGAGCATCTCCGTACTTTGGAAGACACGTTAAGCCGTTAGTCCCGGTTTATATTGGTTGATATTAGTCGTTAAGCCTAGTCAGAGATCAACTGACAGCATGGTTAGTCGCTTGCCTTGCAAACACCCCTCCACCAACCCGTCCTGAGCCTGCGTGGTGGAGTATGGCTCAAACTACCCCATAGTTGAGGTAAGGCCTTTGCCCAGCAGTGGGATGTTACAGGCTAACTTTGCTTAGGTAGCATTAAATATCCAAGCTACTAAAATAGTGCCTTTATTGAAAACGTTGACTATGAGGTTTCACGATCGATGCCGATGAAAGCAGATGATTTTGCTCACGGATATTTATTCAGAATACACGGTAGACTTTATCCATGATGCTTTTTAAACCGAATGGAGTAATTATTATTAATGGTGATGGCTGCGTCGGTTTCAATATGCATTACCTCACACAGCTTTGTAGCCGTTGTAAATGTTGAACTCATTATCATGACAGCCAATTCATGTATTTCTTCTTGTGGAGTAATTTGAATAAGGGGATGCAAATTTAATTCAGGCTTTTGTCAGTTATGTATTGAAATATACATTAACGTTAAAATTGCGACGTAATTTGAGCTAGCTGGCTGAAAGAGACGAACTAAATTGATAAAAGATCTTAATGTAATACATGTTAGTATGTAGGATTATTTTTTTTGCTATAATGACTCCATAATATCAACATTTCTGATTGTTAATTTGAATATTTTGAATGTAGATGATGTAGCTTCTATTATAATGTTAAAAGTTTGTTAAAAAATGCAGTAAGAAAATAGCTTTTATATTTTAAACACACATACTTTTGACTAGGACCCCTCATATCAGGGTTGAAATGCTTCTAATTAATTCAAAGCCAAGGATTAGCTAAGGGTAAATGATTTATACGGCGTATTAATGAAAATATTTCAACTAACTCCGATACATTAACTGAAGCAACTCTCAGTATGTATAAACGACGGATGTTTAATTTTGAACAAAATTTGATGTTTCGGTTATGAATCGACAGAAAAAAAGCGATTCTTGTAAAACTACATTTCCAGATAGAGCATGTTTAGTTCCGAATTTTCTCGAATGAAAATCTGTCATTGGTGATTGAAATTAAATATGCGGTATTTTATTAAATTTTCTTCCTATTTTGTGATATAAAAAGTAATATATCGTTTCGTTATTCATCCCAACTAGGACTGTTATAGCAAATATTACTCGTGAATTCTGTACAAATTTGCTCTGTGTACAAAAACTTAAGTATCATTTCATTATACTTTTGAAAGTAAATATTAGTCGCCATCTAGCTCGGACCAGAGAAACTCCTTCCACATTGCTCTAAACTTTCGAGACAAATATTGAACTAATTACATTTTGCGCCTTCGAAGACCTAAAACTTGTTTAAGTTTTACGAAGTTGCTATGAAAGTTTTAACATGCAGAAACAAAAAGGTTTCATCCATTTTGTCTCAACGGTTTAATATAGTTATTGAAAACCAGCTGGATATAATGAATAAAACATTAACGCAGATTACAACGAACAAAAAACATTATGTGAAAACAATGTACACCGTTTATTTATCTCACGAATATAACAAATCCGCCTTAGTCTGTATTTATTTATTAGGTATTTAGTGTTTGTCGCGATTAAATGGTTATATTATAAATTCATGTTATGTCAAATTTGAATCTGATGTTTTGATATGCCAGTTAAGTATGCACTACATAAAACACAGTTTGTCGTTTTAAGGATTTGACGACCTCCGTGGTCGAGTGGCTAGCACGCTGGTTTCAAGCGTCGCCATCTCGTGAGGTTCCGGGTTCGATTCCCGGTCGGGTCAATGTAGAAAACGATCTTTCCTATATTGTCTCGGGTCTGGGTGTTGTGGTACCACCGTTGTTTCCGATTTCACACTTACAAGTGCTTTAGCTACTTAGCTTGGGTTCGGAGCAATGTATGTGATTGGTGTCCAATATTCATGCTACAACGTGCAGGGACTGAACCGTGCCGGAGCCGGGGAAAAAAATTGCTTGTTTCCACAGGCGTGCAATATCTATCCCAGAAATTCAAATAATGCCATCAGACGTGTAATACATGACATAACTAAGTCCTAGGACAGCGCAATACAATAAGAGCTGTTTAACTATGTTTGTGAAAGTTTTTAATGATGTACCTAAAAACCTTAGAACGTTAAATTTAAGAAAGTTTATGATATCGCTACATAAATAGCTAGTAATGGAATGTTTTTTTTAAAATTGTATGCAAAATTTATAAAAGAAAACCTCTTTACAACTTTCTAAAAAACAATACGAACGGGGAAACTCGCACCCTCGCGCGTAGGTCGCGCGTATCTACGAAATACGCCGTAGCTAGTAAGCTACGATGAGGCGACCTGGAGCCCTATTTTTGAATTTTTCGCGTCAGGATGGTGCGGTATATTAATTGATAATGTTTTGATTTCAGAATTAAAAACAGTTGAATTCCATACGACAGTGCTTCAAAAGGATAACTAAATTTCTTGAGCACTTACGTCTGTAGTTTGCGTGATTTTCGATGTATTTTTATTCGATTACAAAATAAAATCACCGTCATATTCAAGCGAGTAATTAAAAAATAGGGTGTTTGAAGTTTAAACTTGCTTACTAGTGTCGCAATGATAAATTGATTTTGTCGGTTTTTATTCATTTAAAAAAAACAGTATCGTTTGTACAACCACCCCTGAACTAAGGTAACGGACATAGCCTTGAGAATTAGTAAGTGGCAATGGGCATGGCACATAGCGCGAAGAACTGATGCCCGTTGGGGCAGGTAAGTTCTAGATTGGAGACCCTTCGACGAAAGACGCAGCATAGGACGTCCACCAACAAGATGGACAGACGACCTTGTAAAGATCGCAGGATCAAACTGGGTACAGACCGCTAGTGATCGATCGCTGTGGAAAGCCGTGCGGGAGGCCTATGTTCAGCAGTGGACGTCCTTTGGCCGGTAGTGATGATGATAAAGATGAACCACCCTGAGCCACTCGTCGCGCGCGGTCCAAAACAACAGCCAGTATAATTGAAACAACCGGTAACACAATAATAATAATAAATACTTTCTCCTGTCACTTTCGCTACACCGTAGGCTCAATAGGCTGCTACGACTATTGCTAAATTTATTGCTACGAGATAACGTAGCAGAGACAAGCACTACCTGCTGATACAAATCGCGACGAGATTCCGTGGCAGTGCGTGCCCTATACACAATTGGGACCGTGTCCAAAAACAGCGCCATAATCTATTGGAGTCGTTGGAGTGTCAAAATGGCTGGATGTTATTACGAAAAGTAATAAGGCCATAGTTATTTCTTGAAATATTGTATTATTCATTTATTCTAATAAATTACGTTAATCTACAGGGACAATTTATACATGTTAGTAAAATATAAGGCTTAGATTCGTAAACCTTGTACTATAATTGCTAGAAAAGTGGTCCGACGGTCAGACGACCTCACACGTTGTTTTTTCTTGGTCACTGCAAGCGCTGTCATCGATTCGGGTTCCGTCACCACCTACTTCATAACCAGCCAATATTAATATCAAAGAGTCGCTTCTTCGGCGGCGATATACATGTCTTCGTATCAGTAGCTTGCATGCCTGTTAGTGGCATGTGCAAGTTTAGCGATTTGCGTTCCTGAACGCCTGTATTCTTACTATTGTATTCACACGCGTCAGTTTTGCAGCACCCCTAATCCCTCACATTGCATATCGGTAAGCGTTTTCCTACACATAGAAGTAGATGGCACGTGTAAGGTGCTGTCATGAATGTGTGCTAGCTACAGGCACGTGTATCTAAATCATGAATGTTTATATCTATTTATGTATTAATAGGAGTCGCCCCGTCATATTTGTTGTCTGGTATTCGTAACACAAGGGAGAGAACTCCTTAGTACGAAACCAAGACAATTGACGTGTTGTCTCGAGCATATTTTGTTTATTATTGTTCCTTTAGGCTTTTTAATGCCAAGGAAGATCTCAAGGAACATACCTAAGAATACTACTAATTTTATTCGTACTTACATAATACATTCATGTAATCTATTGACAGCACATATCAGCAGTCTCTGGTTTACCTGAAAATAATGAAAGAGATACGTAAAAATGATGATTCGCAAAGACTTAATCGGATACTAAAACTCTTAAAAATCACTTATTTATGCAAGTAGATCCACTGTACAGGCTAACAGTGGATCTACTCGCCTTTTACACATCCTATTATGAACCCTTCTACAGCTCCAAGACAATTATGGGCTAGGTAATAAAGAAGCTAATCATTAGAGAAGAAGCTGCGCTGTGCAACAAACCTAGTGACTCGTCAATGCCTTTTTTCAAAAGTATTGCAATGTTTGTGGTGATCATGCAACTCCATACACTATTATATTTAAAAAAATCGTGTACTTTTTAATACACTTTCGTCATTAGAGTTTCTTCATTGACAGTTTTAAGTTTATCAATTGTTAAGTCAACAATGTATTCTGGTAGGTTATTGAAAAATTGCTTAAATGTCCTCATGAAAGAATTAGCAACCTTTCGAAGCCTGAATTGTGGAATGGCAAGACTATTGATAAACTTTTTAAATACCTCATCATTAAGTAAGTAAATCTTAAAACATGCTGAATTTATCTTGCCGATTCAATGAGTAAACATTTTATTTTAGAAACGAACCTGTTATATTATGTGATATTAAATGTTTGTTCATAAATTAATGAATTTAAGAAATTTCATAACGCCATGGTTGGTCGTTTAAATTTAACCGGACGAAGTGTGTGGGCGTGAAACAGAAAGGTTATAAAATGGCGGATTTGTTTAAATCCCACGTTACGCCGTTATTGAAAGACGTTACAAGGGAATCGTGTTGCTCCTTGTATTATATAGAAAGAAAGAAAGAAAGAAAGAAAATGAGTTTATTAATTTAGGACATCACAAACACACACACATTTAAACGAGTTTACAGAACAATAACATACACAATCACACAACGAATTTACAAATTACAAAACAGACGAATACAACCAAAAACAAAAAGAAAAAAAAAAAAACTAAGTAGAAAAAATATTTTGACCCTGTAGTGCGTGCCATAGTGTGCCGTGTGTCGGTGATGTCCAAATCAAGAGGACCTCACTCAGCATAAGCCAGGTACCCGGGAGGCCCTGGCGCTGGTTTTCAGTGGACCCTTGCTGAGTGAGGTACACGGAGAATGGCGCCAACATCACGTCCACACTGAATGATAAACATAAATACAATAGATAAACGAAATTAGAAATACAAATGAGATGAACATATACATATATAACACACAAACATAATAAGTGTGCACAGTAATTGTGGAACGGAACGGCATTGTCAAACGGATGAATATTTGAACCGCAGTCCGCAACTGTCCGCAACCAACAACATCGTTGGGAGGTGAGTCATCGTCATTCCGGGCGCAGGCATTGCGCGCGCATGGCGTACCATCGTCTAACTGTGGAAATCGGTGATGTAGTAATATAGTAATATAGGTATTATAGGTTATTTTTGAAACATATTTATGTGTAGACATTTGGTCACGATCTCATCAGAGGTTAAGCAATTCTCTTTTTTAAGATCTTAGGCAGTTTGTTACCAGGAGGCATACAATCTTCATACGAAAAAATTTTGAAATGGCTGAAACTGAATGCGGGCTGATACTATAAACACTTTAGTTTTTTAGGGTTTCGTAGCCGAATGGCAAAAAACGGTACCGTTAAAGTTTCGTCAAGTCCGTCTGTCTGTCCATCTGGATGTCACAGCCACCTTATTCTGAAACTATTAGCAATACATTCATGAAACTTGGTAGGTAGGTGTATCCTGTTAACCGCTTTACGATTTCCATACAAAAATGAAAATGATGACATTTGACTTTGGACATTTGGCTCTTCCATACGTTAAACGAAAACAAAATATTTTTTGTTTGCTTAAACCTATGCATGTGGGGTGTTAATAGATAGGCATTTAAATAAATACCATCAAGATTCTTAAAATTATTTTATCTGAAAATCAAACGTTTGTAAGATAGACGGTAAAATGGGCTTTCCCAGAGGGGGACCTTTGAATTAAGCTAGTGAAAGTTAAAAATAATAATAAAGATCTATACAAATACTTCAAACAAGAATTTGTTTGAACGAGATCGATCAAGTACTTTTTGAGATATAGCACTATTTTAACAACTGCTCATATAACTTTGTCCTTCATACAAATACTATGAAAAATATAGTTTTTTTTTGCTATAGATATAACAAAGTGAAAGTAAGTGACTGCGATTCCGACTAGCAGTTAACCGGTTTAAGAAAATACGATTCTAATATCGGAACCGATTTCAATCTCGCGTTGATATACCTAGTGCGTTAACTATATTACTTTATTTATACGAGTATAGACTGTAAAGACTAATAGCAAAGGAGTGTATACCCGAGATGGGCAATTAATTTCTTGAGAGAAAAATCTGATAAGTCCCTCGTCCCCTGGGCTCATTCCCGATGTAAATTTTACGGCAAACGACTTCATTACGCGCTGCCCCTAGAATATTCTATTAGCAGAATCGGTTTTGGCGATCCTTTGGCGGATGGAGAAACCTTTTGTTTAAAAATATACAACACTGCTCTTAGTATAAGCTCTCTTAATTGAAATAGAGTTCGACTAATCTGCAGATTTAATTTATTTCTGGTTATTTTCATTCTTTTGAGTACAACTTTTGTTTATGTGGGTTCCAAAGCTTGATATCATTAATACAAAGCTTGCGATTACCTTTTAAATTCAAAGCCACTAATGCTCCGTCAAGATAGCTAGTTTCTCTGTAATCAACAGTAAATAATAAAATTCACTGTCATTTTTATCAAGTTTAACATAAATTACTTGTCGTTTACTATAAATTAGTGCGCACGTCAAACTTAGCTTAGTCCTGGGTTAAGTCATCAATTCGTTGCTGTTAGTTCCTTTTTGGGATGATTTTGACAGAAATAGAACCTCGTTCACATTTTAATCAGATCACAATGATTTCGTTATAACGGAACATGAAACGCTTAAAGTTACTATACTGAACCCGTCACAAAAGTTGTGGAAATCTCTTTAACTACTCTGACATCCAAAGTCAGTTTTTTGGCATCGCGTCGTTTCTTCTAAATTAAAAGGGGTGTTTAACTTGATTGTCCACGACTGTGTCGGCAATGCTCGCCCTGATTTATACAGACCGTCCTCTTAAGTCTTGATTAATTGCGTTTTTGTTTCCGCCTTTTGAACTTAAGGGACAAATTAATTGCTGTTGTTGCCGCTTAGTTTTTAAGTTAACAAATCTGCATTTCTATTGTAAAATAATTGAAAAATAGTATCATGTGTATCTTAGGCTAGCTAGGTAGGAAGTCGGGTAAATAAAAAACATTTTAGCATTCATGGAAAATGCGTCTTTCAAATCCTGTCAGTGGACAACCCACTGGGTAGTTGCTTGGCCATATTGTCCCCAAGGTGACATTAAAGTAGGTGTTTCTTCGTTCAGCCGTGCTTTTAATTTTTAATTCGGCTACAAACTGAATATTATTTTTTAATCTGTGGTGTGGTTTTTACAGCGCAACGTGGCAAATTTCTTTCCCTTTTTTTGGTTAGGTGTGGGTTGCAGAGTGGATCTACTTATTTGACAGATGAATGGACGATTGTTATATTATCTGATAGGGTTGGAAGACACGCCGAGTTGAGGCTGCAAGCGCAATTAGCATGCCTGCTTGTAACCTGAATATTTTATTTGTTAATTTATTAATTTGAGTGTTTGTGGTTTTCTTATTGTTTTTTTTTTCTTCAAGTGTGTGTTTACACCCAGCGCCTAGCAGGAGTTCCCGCTGAAAATCAGTGTCGTGGCATGCTTACCATCTGCTGTCATGACATTGTACTGAGTAGGGACTTGGACCACTTTGGCACATTTGGGGGCTTTGTTTTACATGAATTTGCTTTTTGTTGTTTTTAATTTATTTTTTTATGTTAATGTAAATTATTTCTATGTGTGTGTCAAATTAATAATAATTATATTCTATTCTACTATTGTCCTGGCAATTGGCACTTGAAATTTACTAGAACGGCTTGTATTTTTGTTTCGCTTAATCAACGAGGAAGGACAAAGAAGTGACTTTAAATACTTTGAGACACGCGTTAAAATATTTCCAAATTTTTGCTTAACAATTTAGCTGGAGCAATTTTATCTACCTGCGCGTCCCAAAGGAACAAGTCTGAAAGGAAAGTGTCGAGTCAGCCATTTTAAGAGGCCGTGTTTACGAGTATTCTCTCTCGCCCTTAGTCTGCCAAAGCATTTAAGGTGTATACACATCCGATGCAAAGAGCAGCAAAACTGGACATTAGTTTGCCATACGCTGAATTTAGGGGACTTCTTTCTTTGTAAAGTCCTAGATAAAAAAAAGGACACCAATCACATACATTGCTCTGATCCAAAGTAAGCAGCCAATGCTCTTGTGTTATGGAAATCAGACACAACGATGGTACCACAACACTCAGATCCGATACAATATAGAAAATTATGATTACTGCATTAATCCGATCGGGAATCGAGCCCGGGCCGTCGGAGCGGCGATGCCTTGTAGCCCAGCGTGCTTCGCCACTGCACCACGGAGGTCTTCAAAGAAGATAGTTTGACTTTGTCTTAGGAATTCCCAGCTTTCACTGGTCAGGGGCTAAATTTCAGTGAAACTGTAAATCCTGGCTGTGGGAAACGTCCCTAAACGTAAATCCTTTCAGCTGTGTAACCAAGCCTTTCAAGGTAATGCCTGTGTAAAGAGTCAGCTCATAGAATTAAGTTTTTTAATCCAATCTTTAAAAACAATGTAATGATTTTTTTCTATCTTGGCTAAGTGCTAATATTGTTACAATGCACCGCTATATTTGCCCGTTGTGGGCACTAACTATAGGCGGATTGTTTTATTTGGCGGGCTATTTGTATTTGTAATATTTTTTTTAAATGTTTGAGATCTGGACATATTCCACTCTACCATAACTCTTACTAGACGGCTATAGGGCGAGCGCTTTTTGGAGTTGCTTAAATATTTTCCAATTTGTTCTTCCTTGTTATATTATGTTGTTTAGTTGCTTGGCAGTATTTTTGGCTGAATGTTTATGTTGATTCATACTATTTTTATATGTGAGAACCTATAAGAGGTTTATGACTTAACTATACCATCGCATATCGTCTAAATTAAAAAACCCTGGTTTATATATATATATATATAGCAGAATAGCAGTTTACCATCAGGTAAATTTATTTGGAGTACCATACCGTTTGACGCACATCTCTATGTAAATAAAATAAAGTCTTATTAGTTACACTATTTATAACTCAAGAACGGCTAAACCGATTTAGCTGAAAATTGGTGGTCAGGCAACTTAGAACCAGGAGACGAATGACATTAGACGGGGCTGGGGCTGAGGTGGGATAAGACCGGGGCGAAACGGTGGGGAGGTAGCTTAACACCAGGATACTTTTTATCCCGTTCGACGCGGGACCGTTTGAAATTAAGGGGTTGGACGGGACGAGGCCGGGGCGGGACGGGGCTGGGATCGAAACAAAGTTCGCAAGGTACGCTAGTTTATACATAAATATCAAAAATATTGTTATTGTATCAACTGTCGATGATCATGATATATATATCATCGCTATCGAAATGCTATGTTTTAAATGTCTAAAAATGAAGGTTGCCTTCCATGGTTTAGCCATCTTGGGACTGATATCTTTACTTAATATTATAAAGCTGAAGAATTTGTTTGAAGAAAGACAGAAAGAAATAAAAGCTTTTATTGATTAAGTGTTTTGTAAAAAAGTTTATGATAAGGATAAGGCTTTTTATAGGCGTTTGTTATAACGCGCTTATCTCAGGAAATACTAGACCGGTTTCAAAAGTTTTTTTTGTGAAAAGTTATTTTATAAAACATCACGCTGCGACAGAAGGGGGGGTAGTTAACTCAAAACGCAGACGAAGTCGCGGTGGACCGTTAGTTATTTATAAATATTTTCTTAGTTATTGAAGTGTGAATGTAAATGCATATCGGCATCCAAGGAAGCGCAGTTTTAATTAAATATCTAATGGCTGCGGCGAGCTGGGGCTCTATTTTTGAATCACTCGCTTGTTTTCTACCCCTTTTCATATAGGGATATGCAAACTATAGTCAATGATAGATAGCTATCTTTGACCGGAGATAGGATCTTCTCGACCGGAAATAGGATTTTCTACTGCAAGAAGTTTTAAAAGAACAAAAATAAAAAAGGTAGATACCATTTTTATCTCTTGTAGGGCAAACCCACTGTTCAAATGTATATAGGATCGGCCATAAACGTTGAAAAATCATACCTAATAAAATACACAAGTGAATAAAATAAAAAGATATGTATATAATTTTAGGGGTTCGTTTCACAAAGGAAGTAACTTGATCCTTATAGGATATCTTCCGTCTATCTGTCCGTCAAGACCTTACTCGGAAATGCGTGGATATATCGAATTTAAATTATAACCACAAACTCCCTCCTACATTCCCTTACTAGCGGTCCCCCGCGACTTCGTCCGCGCGTTTTGAGTTTGCTCCCTCCCCTCCCGTCGCAGCGTCATGTTTTATATCCTAAAGCCTTTCTCGATAAATAAGCTATCCAACACAGAAATATTTTTTCAAATCGGTCCAGCAGTTCTTGAGATAAGCGCGTTCAAACAAACAAACTCTTCAGCTTTATAATATACTAGCGGTCCCCCGCGACTTCGTCCGCGCGTTTTTGAGTTTGCTCCCTCCCCTCCCGTCGCAGCGTAATGTTTTATACCCTAAAGCCTTTCTCGATAAATAAGCTATCCAAAACAAAAATATTTTTTCCAATCGGTCTAGCAGTTCCTGAGATAAGCGCGTTCAAACAAACAAACCTTTCAGCTTTATTATTAACGCAAGCGCACGTCGTACTTAAGCTGCGAACATTATTTTGGTGCGGAGTTATGTTAAAACTATGATAGCTCCTAAGATATTTATTGAATTTAAATGATATAAAGGGCAACTTTGTTCTAAATGAAATGCTCGTGATGATAAATGTATTTATTTTGATAAGAATAAATACCTGTGTGTATAATACACCTCTAAAAATAATGCATTATTTTTTTACAAATTTATTAACATAAAAAAGGTTGTAGTAAGTCAACCATAAAAGATAGACATATGCTGTCGCGGACTTTATTATAGAACTCTTAATGCTGAATAATCCTGTCATACATGATTTTTGTGTACCTTAAACGGTTTTCGCAGCGTACGCAGCGGAAGCTCTCAAAAGGAATATCTTTCTCCCGTTTTCGCAACATTTTTCATTGCTGCTGCGGTCTTATGAGTCGTATTTTTATGTTATATAGCCTAAAGCCTTCCTCGATAAATGGACTATCCAACGTTAAAATAATTTTTCAAATCGGGCCAGTAGTTTCTGAGATAAGCGCGTTCAAACAAACAAACAAACAAACAAACAAACTCTTCAGCTTTATAATATTAGTATAGATTAGCGCAAGCGCACGTTGTACTTAAGCTGCGAACATTATTTTGGTGCGGAGTTATGTTATAACTGTGATAGCTCCTAAGATATTTATTGAAATCAAATGATATAAAGGACAATTTGGTTCTAAATGAAATGTTCGTGATGATGAATGTATTTATTTTGATAAGAATAAATACTTGTGTGTATAATACACCTCTAAAAATAATGCATTATTTTTTTACAAATTTATTAACATAAAAAAGGTTGTAGTAAGTCAACCATAAAAGATAGACATATGCTGTCGCGGACTTTATTATAGAACTCTTTATGCTGAACAATCCTGTCATACATGATTTTTGTGTAACTTAAGCGGTTTTCGCAGCGTACGCAGTGGAAGCTCTCAAAAGGAATATCTTTCTCCCGTTTTCGCAACATTTTTCATTGCTTCTGTGGTCTTGTGAGTCGTATCTTTATGTTATATAGCCTAAAGCCTTCCTCGATAAATGGACTATCCAACGTAAAAAAAAATTTCAAATCGGGCCAGTAGTTTTTGAGATTAGCGCGTTCAAACAAACAAACAAACAAACAAACTCTTCAGCTTTATAATATTAGTATAGATTCCAACCGTTTATGTCTCAAAAAGAGAGTAGAATTCAAGGGGATTACGTATAGAGCACTAATATCGTCGATCTAGAATATATCGCGAGCAGGCGGAGGAGGCATTTAGCGGAATTGCATACATTTGCGGTGCTGATTGGGATGCTTACGGGCGATAATGATTTCCATCCCGTAAAGCAAACGAATGAAACAAAATTGGGTCTCATTCGTTTTTGTACATCCTAATTAAAGCTTGTACGTCTTTGATTTATTAAAATTAAGGATGTTCTTATATTTACAGAAACATATGTATAATATTTAAAAAAATCAAAACTTATAAGCTTAGTTTAGGATGTATGAAAACAAATGAGACCACATTTGTGTCAATCCATAAAGGCTTGCGGGCTGGAAAACGTTGCCACCAAGCATGTAAGCATATTTCGACCGCAAATGTATGCAGTTCCGCTTGCACACGATACTCTTATTTTACGTACTTTTTTATTTATTTATTTAAATATTTTATTGCACAAATCATAGTGTATAAAGGTGGACTTAATGCTAAAAGCATTCTCTGACAATCAAACTTTTAGTTCATGCAGAGAGATGGCAATGGGTGCAGCGAAAAGAAATTTAGAGAAAAAAAAGTAACAATTTACTAATATTTATAGTAACAAATAAACCTACTTGAATTACTGCAACAACATATTTTATATTCTATAAATATACTTAAACTTACACAGCATAAATACGATATATAAAAATATACATAAATAATACTCATAATAAAAAAAATGCAATTATCTATTATTTAAGAAATTGACGGACTTTCCTCTTGAATTATACCTTCGACTCAGCCCTCCTGACATCCAAATGAAGAAAGTTCCACAGTCGTGTTGCCGTCACTGAAAATGACTTGGAGACGAACGTGGAGCGGTGTGCCAGCGACCAGCGTGCCCAGCCGGAGATTGTCGGAGGAACAGAGAGACCGATCGTGAGTTTGGCATAAAAACGGGAACATACTTTTACTTTTTAAACGTAGGTAGTTTTAACTTAGTTATAACCCATTACTTCTTACATAGCTTTAGAAGCGTGAGTCTAACTGACTGGTTTTTAAATCCCTGGCAACTTTTTTTTATATATTGAAAACCAACTATATTCATAGTGTATAGTGAGTTTAATAAAACTCACTTCACAATCACATATTGCTAGTGATTTGAAAATAAAGCACCTGATTCTAGACGTTCCATTCCTGTGTAAATTGCGGCTGTGAAACGTTTCAATTTCATTTAAAAATGTTAGGTTTGTGGAAAAACTCGGCGAGAAAAGTACGATTTCATTTGCGGGAAAGAATTGAAACGAGGCCGTCTTAGAGAATGTGGATCAAGTAAATAATGGCTGTAATAAAGTGGTTACTAAGGTTTTTTTCTATGCTATGTTGAAAAAGGCTTACTTTCGTTTCTTTAATAATTTCTGATTGGATGATCTTGGGTAGGCGATAAATATTCAGTCTAATTGTGTAAAAATATATTGAATAAAAAATATATTACTTACTGCAATCGTTAACACGAAGAATTACAATTATTTATGCTAAGTTTCCTTATTTCTTTGACACTGATTGTTGATGAATAATTTAAATCAATATTTTTTATGGTAATTCGAAAAATGAACTTTTTTTTTTCAGAATCGGCCTTTCAACCTATCTGTAAACACCTTGTAGAGTCGGTAAGCCGGATTAATCCTGCCTAAGCGGCGTTATCTTGGAAGGAGGGTCAGCTTGTTTTATTTACGATGCTAATACTATGCAAAATGCTTGTGTAGGTACTTTTAGGGCAAGCAGGAAAAGCCTTGCGGAAAATAAACGTTATTGATGTAAAAGTAAGCAACCAAATAGCAAACATTTTCAAGAAAAGTTCCTCAATATAAATATAATAATATTGTCATTGTTATAGCTTTTGTGTATCTTTTTTTTATTTCCTTATTTATGTTAAACAATTTACATTAAAAAAAAACATATTTCAATACCAATAAAAACATATTTAGATTTATATGTGGTAATGAGAGTCACTACACTACTCGTTACAATTTTAAGACAATATGTAGTTCTTAAGTATTTTTATACATTTAGCACTATTTTCTAAATTACTTATTTGTTCAATAATATTGCTAGGATATTCATTTAAAGTAGATGGCAGGAAATACTCCCACATTCTTTTACTATGAACATTGTTGCATGAAGGTATTATCTATCTGGGTAGATATAATAAGTTACGCAATCCGGTGCTTCTAGTTTTTACTTTAAATGATTTAATTTGATCTAGGTTTTCACACACAATTTGAATTTTTACTTTATCATATATGTTTATTACTTTACAATATTTATATAGGTCTAATTCATTTAGTATATATTTATTTTTTATTTTATTCGGTGTAATAGTTTTGAGTAAGCTTAGTTGTAATTTGTAAATATGTTTTGTATGTTCTGCCATAACTACTTATACCATCTATGACCGTGTCAGGCAAAAAAAAAGGTTCTCCCTTGTTTTGTCGAACAACGTTTGATATAATTTCACTTCACAAATATTTAAAACATCTAATTTCATTTGATATAATTATTCGATTCCTATATTTATTTTATCTAATTTTGATTGACATAATTGTTCATGTAATATAATTTCAATTCATCGAATTTTCACTTTGCCTAATATCACATGACATAATGTTTGCTTGGCCTAATGAGTGCTTAATCTAATTTTTATTTAACCGAAACTTTATAACTGAACTTAAATAATTACAAAGGGGGATGACATCAACAAAGGGGAATTCTGGCGCTCGGCGGCCGCTGCCGCGGCACGCTCGCTTCGCTCGCTCGCCTTCGCGCGTTGTCGGATCACTGTTCTAACCTAACCTAACCTAGATGACACCAACAGAGGGGAGTTCTGGTGCTCGGTGGCGCTCCTTTTTTTTGATAAAATGCAAAATATTAAAGCTTTATTTTACTCAAGTTGCCCTATATGCTGTCTTTAAAATAATAGTGTTAAAAACTTATAATTCAAAAAAAAAAACAATATAGGCGAACTGATCATTATACTAAATAAAAGTATGTAAAATGATAATTATAAAAAATAAGATTAGATAAAACAAAAAATAGATGAAATGATTATTAGGTCGAATGATGATTATGCCTCTTAAATGTTAGCACAAACGTTGTTATATCAAACAAATATTATCTGTTATAAAAAATATGTTAAACAAAATTATGTTAAACAACCATTATGTTAAGAGTGATTAGTAAAAGTGAAATTATATCAAACGTTTTTCGACAAAACAAGGGAGAACCAAAAAAAAATCGTCTTGATAACTTCTCTGACACCTAGCCCATTAGATCATGCCATACCATGCACGGAACGTGTTGGAACCGGTAAAATACGTTCTCGCCCTCGCTACATATAGGAAGAGCGTATCGTGTGGTTTTTCGTGCCTGTCACGTTCATAGCACGGGCATGCCCCGGTCGTGGTATGGAATGGTGCACCGGGAAATACTATGATAAAAACTAATACCCTTATGAAATTACTAAAGAAACCAGTAAGACAGACTTTGCAATATTTGCGGTCAATTGGCTTTATCTTTCGAAAACAATGATTGTAGGTAAACATCGAAGTAGACATTCTGATATACATTAAAACAAAGAAAAACAAACTATAACTGAACGTAAAAGAAATCTGAAAATCTAATTACTTAAATGACTCCAATTTGTCTAGTTTCCGTTCAGCCATTTCATTGTATGCCAGTGTTTCATGCACTACCTAGGCGTCTAAGACCCCTTATACACTGCGACTTTTCACATCGATGTAGTCGCGTGTTTTAAAAACGCGCTTCAGCATCCCGACTCACGCAATGAACGGATTTAATTTAGCATCGTTGCAGTCGCGCGTTAGTATCGATGCAGTCGCCAAAATTCAGTACATAATTTGACAATTTCTAGTCGAGTGAATGCACTAAATTTAAGAAAACTATTTGTATGAGTTGCTGACAAGCGGCGTCAAATCATGTCGCACGAGACTTGTTCGTGGTGTCAGTTCCATACGCTAGCAATAGTAGTTATGTACTCCTACGTAGAGTTGTAAATTCAATGTAGCCTACCAAAGTATGCAGTAGCGTTTCGGTAGGACTACGGTAGTAGTATAACTCAAATTATCATCCCTGAGTAGGATGTCACTGACCAAAACAAAACAACATCCTGTTCCTGTATGTAGATACCTCCACCCCAATTTATGGGGGCATCACGAAGCCTGCTGCAGCCTAATGAATAATAAATCCGTCAAACGTTGTTAAACCAGGCTTAATAACCAGCATCAAATGTGTTAATTTATGACCTTTTACTGGTGGTATATTGCTATTGCCTGCGCGGGGCGGGTAGAATGTCATATTAAACCTCCAATTAAGCGCGTACATTATACAACGAGTAACGGTAAATGCGCAAAACTTGGAAATAGTTTGATTGAGTGCAATAACCACCATAGAATGTGTATGCTTTATATCTATGGTCATCGTAATTTTATTTAAAAAGACGAGAATACCATATAGAAAAGTAGACTATTCAAATTTTAAAAGCTTGTTAATGAATTGTCAAATTTGCTAAACAAAACAAAATAGTTATGTTCTGCTTATTTCAAAAATTGTTTACGATATTGATGTGAGGACTGTTTTGCAAGAAATTGTCATCATCATCATTATCAGCCAAAGGACGTCCACTGCAGAACATAGGCCTCCCCCACGGATTTTCACAGCGACCGATCACTAGCGGTCTGCATCCAGTTTGATCCTGCGATCTTTATAAGGTCGTCTGTCCATCTTGTTCGTGGACGTCCCACGCTGCGTCTCTGGTCGAAGGGTCTCCAATCTAGAACTTTCCTGCCCCAACGGCCATCAGTTCTTCGCGCTATGTGCCCTGCCCATTGCCACTTGAGCTTACTGATTCTCAGGGCTATGTTCGTTACCTTAGTTCTTCTACGTATCTCCTCATTTCTGATTCGATCCCGTAGAGAAACGACCAGCATAGCCCTTTCCATCGCTCGTTGTGTGATTTTGAGCTTCATTATAAGGCCCATAGTAAGAGACCATGTTTCGGATCCGTATGTCATCACTGGTAACACACACTGGTTGAAGACTTTCGTCTTCAGACACTGAGGTAGATGAGATGAGAAGACACTCTTGCGCAATTTCCCGAACGCTGCCCAGCCGAGTTGGATTCGTCGATTGACCTCTTGCTCGAAGTTGGACCTACCCAATTGGATCACTTGTCCAAGGAAAATCAACTACTTACAAGAAATTGTAAGTAGTTGATTTTCCTTGATTTTGTCTGTTGTGTGTTCACCTTTTGTTGTATAACTATTCACTACTAAAAGGAATCCCTGGTAAAGTTCAGTTTGTATTTAATAAAAGCGTACCACTACAAAATAGGCAGTAATTAAAAAATTTACTTATAATAAAAAAACAGATTAAAAAACATCTAGGTTGCCACGATGAATGCTAAGTTGCTCTTATATCGCACTTTACCGAAACATAAAATAATTCAATAATTAAATTTGACCTTTGCTAAATTAAATTTATTTAAAGAAAAATATTTATACTCCAAAAATCAGCTATTTATGAACATTTATATCAAACAATCATTATGCGTCACTTTATCACCACGCATTCACCACGCCTGAGATAGCCCCAGATCAAAATATCGATATCGATAAATAATACATTAGGTGCCTACTACCGCACTATTTTATAGTATGAATAAGTTTCAAAACATTTAACTTGATGCAATTTGGTATGGGAAACGCTGTAACTATGAAATAAGTTTCAATAAACCACTTACCGAACTGCATCTCATCATTTAAATGCCGCGATAAAATAATGTTTCGTGAAGTCTTTTCCTTAGACCTCATCACACATATCTCACTCTGCCTTAATCTATTTATTACAACAAACACAAACGATTTACAAATTAATTACAAGAATATTATTTTGAAGAGTATTTTTCTTTATATTTTCCGGAAAACACCATTTAAACCGTACCGCCTTGACGTTATTTGGCTTTAAATTTGACTTCTGAGCGAGAGGGACGGCAGTGGATGTGAGTAAGATAAAAGTATATGGGTGTGGCCTGTAAAAGGAGCAAAAAATTAAAATAGACTTATGGCCCTTTAAGGATACAGTAATCAATTCTAAATGTTTTTATTTGATAAGAATTTAAAAATAACTTATATTTATTTTCTAGCAAAATAAATCGAACCAGCAATGTATTGAAAACAAATGTGTCCTGTCACAACTTGACGTTGTCACCTACTACAACGAGTTAGCGATTTTAACATACATTGATTATGGATTGTAACTTTGGAAGACTATATCTCTGAGTCAAAGCATTTTAGAGCACTACGACCAGGTCTAGGTAACTATGTATACTCTGTAGAATCATTGATTAAAATTATAACAGGCTACATGCTGTATAAAAAGTAATAGAAATCAAAAGCACTAAGAAACCATTTTATTGCAACTAGTTATTATTAAGTCAAACTAAAGCCACCTAACTGAATATCCAAGTGTAAAACTTCAACTTTAAGAATTACCTTGAAAATACCAATACAATTGCGAGACTCCAGTGTAGTTACAATTTAGTTCAAAATGGAAGTTGTTCTTTGATTTTCGATTACCCACTCCGGGAACTAGTTGCGATTGGAGCAGATTCTAGTGATACATGGACTAAAACTAAAATAATGTTTATCTTTCTCTTCAAAACCACTGAAAAGAAAACAACAATAATTAAGAAGCTATCAGTTGCTCGGAAAAAAAAGTTGATCGGACAACGAGAATCTCAAAAATAGAAAATTTATCAACTAGTGTTAGTATTAAATATCTAAAAGCGATTGAGTTGTCTCACACAAATGCCTGAGCAGTGGACAGATCTCTCCCCACTGTCGACGATAACCTTCAGGAAACTGTTGCGGCTGCCGCGTACTTGCCGCTATAAAGCAGGCTTTTTTGCGCAGTATGACCGGAAAATTATCGACTCCTGCGCATGCGAACATATTACAGGCACTGCAGTAGGTCGCGGCCACATCTCTACAGTACGGCGACGTCCACCGCGCCACAGTACGGCGTAAAGCTGTATAGTTTAACGTTTATAAATAATTGTACTCTGTCTCTTTTCATTTATTTCAGTATAAGTCGATGTATCACTATAGAATCAGACCCATTGAATTGCTTTTCGAAAGTTGCAGAGTCGGATGTGCCTTCATCGACTCCCTGAGAGCCCTTTTAGGGGCCCATTGTCTCAGTCTGCTCCCCATTGTTCGGGAAATCGTTTAGAGTTTAGGTCCCAAGTGTTTTTGTTAGGTTAGTGAATTTAAGTTGAGTCACTTGGTAGACTGGTAAAGGATTCATCTTGGTGAGGAGTCTAATATGAATCAGTCAGTACCATAAACTATTATTATCTATACTAATATTATAAAGCTGAAGAGTTTGTTTGTTTGTTTGTTTGAACCTGCTAATCTCAGAAACAACGGGCCCGATTTGAAAAATTATTTACGTTGGATAGTCCATCTATCGAAGAAGGCTTTAGGCTATATAACATAAAGATACGACTCATAAGACAACAGCAGCAATGAAAAATGTTGCGAAAACGGGAGAAAAATATCCATTTTGAGAGTTTCCGCTGCGTACGCTGCGGAAACCGCTTAAGTTACACAAACATCATGTATGACAGGATTGTTCAGCATCAAGAGTTCTATAATAAAGTCCGCGACAGCATATGTCTATCTTTTATGGTTGACTTACTACAACCTTTTTTATGTTAATAAATTTGTAAAAAAATAATGCATTATTTGTAGAGGTGTATTATACACACAGGTACATTTATTCTTATCAAAATAAATAGATTCATCATCACGAGCATTTCATTTAAAACAAATTTGCCCTTATATCATTTGATTCCAATAAATATCTTAGGAGCTATCACAGTTTTAACATAACTCCGCACCAAAATCATGTTCGCAGCTTTAGTACAACGTGCGCTTGCGCTAATTGTTATGGTTGCTGGCTTCTTAGTTACAATAAAACTGCGTATGTTTTGCGTTAAAATATTTTACTATTTTTATTATAACATTATTTTTGAAGGTGTTTTACACATATTGGTGTTTTACATACACACAGGTATTGATTCTTATCAAAATAAATACATTCATCATCACGAGCATTTCATTTTGAACAAAGTTCACATCATTTGATTTCAATAAATATCTTAGAAGCAATCACAGTTTTGAGATAACTCGACATCAAAATAATACTCGCAGCTTAAGTACTTACAACGCGAGCTTGCGCTAAGTATGGTTGGTGGCTTCTCACTTACATTAAAATGTGTGTTTTGCGTTGAAATATTTTCGTTATACATACCTATTAGTTAGATTAATTTAGTCGGCTCCCTACGGAACGGTTGTCCTGCGCAACTGCTTTTTTGCGATACTTCAAGTGATTTCAGCGCGTAATACATAGTTTTCCTTGCGCTACTGAGGACTACTAAGGACTTGAGCCCATTATTTTGATTGCAGATATTTTCTATTAGGTAGATTCAGTAATACTTTTGGTTAAAATTCTTTCTTCAGATTTATGCAGGTTAAAGTTTTCTTTTCGCCATTGAGTAGGGTTTAATTTCGAATGCATCTATTAATTATTAAGTTTAATAGATTTAGTAGGTAATTACTTTTGTTATTCTTTTTTCTGATTTATGCAGTTATAAGTAACTGCGATAGCTCATCTCAGCATGTAATAAAAGTTTTTCTTGACTTAGTAATAAGTACCATTTAAAGTAGGTGGGAGGTAGGTATTAAATCTAAATGTGTATTTATAATTTGATATTGTAGTAGGTAATTTGATTTGATATTGTTCTTCTTATTCTCTGTAAAGTGATTGATTACATAAGGTTAATGCGTAATTAATAGGTGTTGACTTAATTTATATTTACCAATCTTAATGCAAAAATTGATTTCACTGGGGTATTGTTTTGTTGTATCTCTACAAAGCTTTGACGTTTGGACATTTCTAATGACAAAATTGTTAAGTTTTGTTTATCTTCTCACCATTTTGAAATTACCTACCAAATCTTATTTTTTAATAAAATGTACCTACTGAATTAATAAGTAGAATGCCTAGAAAAAGGACTCAGCTTTCTCGGCAGTCTGCCACGTCTACAACGTCCATCTGTCTCAAACTGAATGCTATTGTTTGAGAATATTGCTGCAACATATTCGCGGTATATCGTATTTGTAAAATAATTAGCCTAAATAATTAAAAAATCTACCCAAAGTCGCTATTCCACGCGGACGAAGTCGCGGGCACAGCTAGTCCAAAAATAATGTTTCATTGATTGAAAAAGGACTCAGCTTTCTCGGCAGTCTGCCACGTCTACAACGTCCATCTGTCTCAAACTGAATGCTATTGTTTGAGAATATTGCTGCAACATATTCGCGGTATATCGTATTTGTAAAATAATTAGCCTAAATAATTAAAAAATCTACCCAAAGTCGCTATTCCACGCGGACGAAGTCGCGGGCACAGCTAGTCCAAAAATAATGTTTCATTGATGTTACGTTGATTTCAAAAGAAACGAAGAATGTATTTTTTTGTGCAATTGTGTTAATTTGGGTGTTAAAATTAAATGGTAAGTTCAGCTTATTCAGCGACCAACTAGCTTGAAATATACATTGATCGAGCGAACCTTTCAAAATTTTTTACTTAAAAATAATGCTGATATTTTCATGTATCACACGTTGACCAATAATAAATATATAAAAAAATACCATAAAAAACCGGCCGAGTGCAAGTCGGACTCGCACACTAAGTTCCGTGCCAACTTTAACTGAATTAGAGATCCACTTACTTCCATTAAGCCAAAATACCACAATATTGAAAATATGCTTTATCTCAAAAACTACTTGTTCGATCTTGTCAAACCAATTTTCGTTGAAAGTCTTTGTCAAGATCTACATCATGATTTTTTTTCGAATTGCGGTGTGGGAACGTGGCTTGCAAGCGGCTGCTTGGCTTGCTTGGCTGGCTTGGCCAGTTCAGCGTTGGATTGGTATTGCGTTGACATCGGGTAGGCATCGGCTTGGCTGAGGCGTAGCGGGCTTCGCATTACAATCGTTTTATTTCAGGAACGTAAAAAAGTACGGGATAAAAGTTCAAAGAAGTGAATAAAGCGATGAAACTGACCGAGTTTGTGAAACCTCATAACAATACGCTTTAGGATGTTGACAAACGAATTGAAAGAATTGTAAAAGTTATTATTTTAATGAATATTACCTGTTTATCTTAATTGTTTAATGGGGCCGTGAACTATACCGACAACACAATCATCGTGATTTTGTCAGTGTTTTCATGTTTTAAATATAAAACATTGTTGTTTTTCTATTTGTTGAAGTCATAGAATGGAGTTCGTCTTATTTGAATTATGACAATCATTATGTCGAGGTCGTGTATCTTGAAATGTAACAGGCAACAGTGACAGCCTTGGAGCGAATCGCGCCATTTTACCGGCACGTCCCCGGCTGATCGGTTACGTTTCGGAACTGTGATTCGAACGGATTTACGACGTCGACGTCACTTCACTCTTGTGTAACAGATACGGTTGCCAAAGTGATTTTGTTAGAATGTTTGGTCGCTTTGGGAAGACCATTCGGGATATTGGATTTTGTAACTATTTAAGTTTCGGTATCCCAAGAGTTATAAAATTGTCTATGACGTCGTATACTGAGCGGGGAGGTTTTTGGCTCAGTGGGAGCATTGTGTTTGTTTATTCTTGCTATTTCTCGTAATATTTTATTCCTATGTGTGTGTCATATAAATAACAAGTCTATTCCAAGAAAATTAAAATAAACAACATTACGCCAAGTACTATCATATATACGAAATACATACTGCATTTTCACATACAAAAGTATAAAATTTTTGGCTGTATGATAAGTATTTAAGAAACAAACTGTGAGAGCTGTGGATATTGTAATAATAATAAAATAAATAGATAAAAGTACAGCAATTATGGCTGTCTCTGTCATAGTTCAGCTTTCTTAATGTAGATAGCCAGACATTTGGCCAAGATCTTACTTGATCTCAAGTGACAATGCGGCCTAAGATGGACCATGTATGACTAGTAACAACAACCTATTTACTCTCTTCTATTTTATTAATGTTTATAAGGATAACCAGGGTTTAAAAGTGAACAGTAAGCTAAAATTACACAATATTTAAACCACTTATTGGTAATCACAAATAGTAATAAATTAAAGAAAATGAACATTTATTTCTTTCTGAAAAAAAATTTTAGGTAGCTTAAGTAGTAAAAAAACTAATTACAATGCTATCTTTATGCAATTGCTAATCAGTGAAAGAAAAAACTTAAAAATGTCTAATTATATTTGCAGTTCAGTGCGTTGGCATATATAGTGCATAATCTCAATCCATACTTGTGAGTTGTGACCAATCACTGTGCACTAGTATTACCATTGTATGACCATTAGCAGACAGTCTATCAGTAAGGCTGGCTTAACTATTCACTTAACAAGCTAACAGGGCCTACGGGCTAACAGGTAACAAAACTCAGAGTGCTGGTACCCTCGGCTCAGTTACATTGGCTTCATTTTCTCAGCATTCCTAGTAACATTGAACTTGAAAAGAATCCGGTTAATAGGTTGGATCCGTCATCACCGTCACGGAGGAGCCCGTTAATCCCGGTGTCGGCGAGACGCGATAACGACGGCGATCGCAGATTTATCGCGCGATACGTCACGCTGAGTAACGGCCGTTATGAAACGTTGATGTTAAACAAATGAGGCATTTTAAAAAGGCGTTGTGTGTTTAAAATGGTAACTTAACCTGCGGTTGAAGTCTGACGCAAATTTTGTCATTTTTTTTAAATATTGGACACCAATCCGAACATTTCTCTGATCCCAAAGTAAATAGCTATTTGCACTTGTGTTATGAAAATCAGACACAACGGTGGTACCACAACACTCAGAGCCGAGACAATATAGAAAATTTTGATTTCTATATTGACCCGACCGGGAATCTAACCCGGGACCACAGAGGTCGTCATTTTGCGTCGACAGTTTCAATTTTCTGTTTCATCAAATATATTTTTTTGATTATGTAGCTAAAAAAACTTAAACAATCAATGTAATTTTTGAGCTTCATTGAAAAATTATTTCCAAGCAATAAATAGATGAAAAAACTAATTTTGTCTCAACGTTGTCTACGCGAAATATCAAAAATATTGCTTCATACTACACCCGCTGATGGAAAATGGGCTGAGTTTTATCTGAGTTGCAGATGCTACTCCAATTCATTTACTAAGCTCCGTTTTGCGAAAGTGAAGGATACTAAAATTTAAAAAGGACAATTTTAACGTTTAGTTTTAAGTAGCTTAGCATGATACAACGGACCCAATGCGAGTGTGCTGTGATCAATCTGAAGACAATTAGATTCTTTCCTCCTCCAATAATAGGAATTATCAGGTGCGATTATGAAATTGAGCTATGTGTGTAAGACATATCCTTGAGAATCAGTAAGCTCAAGTGGTTAAGAGCAGGGCACATAGCGCGAAGTACTGATGGCCGGAAAGTTCTACATTGGAGACCCTTAGACCAGAGACGAGATAGACCGATGACCGTGTAAAGATTGCGGGATCAAATTGGATGCAGACCGCTAGTGATCGGTCGCTGTGGAAAGGGAGGGAGGCCTATGTTCAGCAGTGGACGTCGTTTGGCTGACAATGATGATGATGGTGATGTGTGTATGTAATAATAATATTTATTAAGTGTATTATCTTAAAAACCATACTATCAATGTATGGGATTTTTGGGCTGGTCTGATACCTGCAAGTAGCACAAGCTACGAAGTCTATAACTCTCGATCTAAGCCTTGATTTATGGCGCAATATAGCCTGTCCACAATCCACCTTTATTGCAAAAACATTTCGCGGCTTTGACGTCGAATACCGTGTGAATTGTGATAGATTGCGTAAGTTATTAAATATTATACCTCTTTTTTTTAAGGGCACTGACCTCGAAAGTTATCTCTCCTTCAACTCGACTGATATTGCAACGCTAGCACAAACTTTTTACAAAGTGATTTTACACACTTTAGGCAAGTTTTAAATTATTAAAGAATAGCACTACAATTTAACTAAACACAAATAACTCACAATCTACATAGCTACTGAGATCTTTTTATATATAATTTCTAATAAACTTGAACCTAAATGTAAAACTGAAAAGATTGTTTGTTTGAACACGCTAATCAGGAACTTCTGAAACGATTTAAAAAAATATTTTTGTGTTGAATAGTTTATTTATCAAGGAATGCTTTAAAATACAAAATTACGCTGCGGTGGGAGGGGAGGAAGGAAACATTAAACGCGCGGACGAAGTCTTGGATGACCGCTAGTAAGTTAAAAAAAGATTGTTTACACTATACGCCAAACCATTAAAAACTGACTTTAGGTTGGTCTTCCAAGCACAAGCCCTTGACGTTTCAGTAGCTCCTTATTACTAACAAATTGTATAGACGTCGCCAGTTATAACTCGTATCTACGTTCAGTAATTTATGCATCGGGGCAGCTCAAACTAATAGAGCTTGACCCACTGCGTTAAGGACCACTCCTAGTATCGCTAGGGGCTAACCAGATGGTACTACTAATAATTGTAAACGACAAATAATTGCAATCGTAACCAACTTAAATAATAACTGCTCATTAGGAACGTTACTACTAAAACTACGAGTGCTCTGAGACTGATGAATATTTAAAAAATAAGTTTTTTTGTAAGTGCTTTTGTTGCTTAGTTTGGTAAGTGGATTTAATGCTTAATTGAATAATTTGTGAAGTTCAGAAGATTAGTAAAAGTAATTGCGAATACTCCTTCAAGGTCAGTTTTAACTTATAGGTAAAAAGTAATGTTTTCTTCAGGGTCCAACCAATTTCATAGAGGTAAAATACGCTAAGAACATGTTACTAAATGTGAAAAAAAAAGTGGAGAAAATACACAAGCTATTTCACGTGAAAAAATATATAAGAAATGGCAAAGAAGCAAATCACGATTTCCACACGTCATAAATTATCCCCCCACACGAGCGGGTGACGAAATTGAGAGAATCCGATGCGATTATACGGAAAGGAGCAAGCGAAGCCAGCGGGCCGGAAATCGGCCGGAGTGGATTGATTTCATTACTAAACCAATATCGATAGCTAGGAACACCTTTTTGAACGGATGGCGCGTCATGCTGTCAGTTTGTGATGTAAGAAAAAATAAAATTAGGACAGAAGTTATGCTTCCGCAAAATCGACGAAACACTTCGAGCAGAAGTAGTATGCCCTAGCGTTTTGCTTGCCTAGGTATTTGGCAGGGCCCACTCCCGCGGGCAGAGATTTGCGGAATAGTTTGACAGCTGTCATTTTTGTACACGCTAATTATTGTTTCAGTGACTTGCAGAATAAAGTCAGTGTTTACAGCATCTTAACTAATGGGTATTTAATTTATCATCGTTAACAAAAAAATTTCGTCATTAAGGAATTTGTGAACTCCTACACTGGTCCATAAAACCAGTAATTTATTTGTACTTTACATTATAAGTACTGTAATTAAACAGTAACAGAAAGAGTAACAGCATGCCTTCTTAGGAAATCGCCCGTTTCAGCTCATTCTGAATGCAGTTGAGATTTTATTTGTGATTTAATCTGAACATTTCATTCCCGATGTGATCGAAATGAAATTGGTGCGATTGCGAGAGGCAGGGAATGAGCGCAGCGAAATGTTAATAGATTCGCATAATAGGCAATTTGTTTGATGCAGATTTATTTGTGTGCATTGGCATTCAGTAGCGCGTCGTGTGCATTACAAATGATTTGGTGATATAAGCGAAAATTGGAGCATCATTAGGACAAAATTGAGTAAAAATAAACATGTATAAAAAGAGCAATCAAAGAACGTATGCTTGATTATTCACTGTGTGCAAAGTAGGTGGTAGTGAGGGAACCCGAATCGATGACAGCGCTCGCTGTGACTGAAATCAACGATTGAGGACAGATGTCACCATTTATCTAGCAAATCCGTGCATTATATGTTATTACTAAGTAAAGTGATTCATAATATTGACTTAAAGATTTTTTTTTATACGTCACATAATGTTAAGCAATGAGTAAATCGACACTACTGATTAACGAAATGAAATATATTATTTTATAGATATATTTTTGTTTTATAACTTTTCGTAATGACAGCCAGCCATTTTTTATTTTAACATTCTCTTATAATTTGTGACTCTGTCGCACGATCCCAATAGCTGTAATCTATAAGCTCTAAAATAACTTGGTTCCATTTTATTATGAAAAATGTATGAAATTCGCATACTTTTTAACCGACTTCAAAAAAGGAGGAGGTTATCAATTCGACTGTATGTTTTTTTTTTTTTTGTATGTTTGTTACCTCATATCTCAGTCGTTTGTCGACCAAATCGAAAAAATTTTTCGCCTACTTAGAGGTTATACCTTCTAGTTGGTCCCATTTTTTCCATTTTGGGATCTGATGATGGGATCTTGGTGTAATCGAGCGAAACCCTCAAATTTTTAAGGCACGTATAGTGTTTCTTTACTAGAATCTTAATGTTGACGTGTTGTTACGTCTGATAGTCAACATCTTGTGGGGCTGAGCTGATGGTGAAACTCCTTAACGCTTAGGAGTTCAGTAATTATAATGACGGAACTTATGATAGGTAATTTGTAGCTTCTTACAAAAATAGAATCATAAGGTGCAACTCCCCCCCCCCCCCGTCTTATGTAATCACTAAAAATGAAGAAATAAAATAAACTTTTAAAAAAAAGTAAAAACCGACTTCAAAACCGAAATGCACTAAAAAGTCTTAAATAAACCCTTCACCATTGAAAGGAAAGGAATCCGTTTTAGGCAAACAATTTCTTTTTGGAGTCGGTGCCATCACTTTGACCATTAAGCATCAACTATCACAGCACCGACTCCAAAAAGAAATTGTTTGCCTAAAACGGATTCCTTTCCTTTCAATGGTGAAGGGTTTATTTAAGACTTTTTAGTGCATTTCGGTTTTTATCTTCTTAATAAGGTCCTTTTTCCAATCGGTTAAGCATAGCATTCCATATCATGCACAATTTACCGTGTTGAATCACTATTAAAACTATTCTGTGCCACGAAGTGCCGTCGGAACAGGTTGCGAGACATCATAAATTATTCAGTTCAGAGTAAACTTCCGTGGAGATATAATGTTAGGTAATTACTAATTAGACAGAGTGGTGAAGACGTCAGCTAAGTGCGTTAACATTCACGAGACAGTTACATGCGTAGCCTAGAAGCTAATGTACTATGTATAGTCAGCGTGCTATCAACTGAGTCGTCTCAGTTTCATGTCTATCTCGCCTTCACTTAGCGATAAAGTGGCGCGCAGCATATTTCTATCTCTATTAGCATAATTGCCCCACGACTCAAGTTGTTTAGCTAAGACTCTAGTACTTGCTGGCGAATGGACTATGTTAGTAAGTAAACCGTGGCTTATCATAGGCCGTAGCAAGAGTTAGTCAATTACAGATGTCGGGATGCCAATAGCTAATACATTTCCCACCCTTTCTAACCAATACGTTGTGATTTTGATGTTCTAGCTATTCGGTTTGATATTGCTCTAGTAAAACCGTGTTTGTCAGAGTTGTGATTTAGCTGTGAATTAAATAGAAATGAGTCAAAATAACTACTAGTTGATATTTTATTAAAATCTTTCAACTGATTACACAAATTCCTTTCAGACACGAAAGCCTCGATATAGTTCCCTGTAAAACAACCAGGTGGCGCTCAAAAACGCTAAGACAACATTGGTGTTTCCGTGTATTTATTGATTGAGTTTTTTTAAAGTAAGCTTAAAAATACAACAATAATATGATGTAAGTAGTTAATAATTGGGGCACCTGGATCACTCCGCGATCCAGGTGGCCCCAATTCGAACAGTTTTTTCTACTATTCATCCAAAAAAAATAATAATTAGGTACTATTCAATCCTGAATGCTAAAACTCTATTAAAAATATTTTGTAAGTATGTAATTAACTACTTGAATGATTCTTTGAACGTAAATAAATTCTCAAACATTTTGTTGTTTTGATGTCGTTTAATGAGGGACTCATACCAAATATGTGGTCGGATCGGAAATAAAACACGTTACATAATTCATTCATACATTTATTTTAAAAATTTAAAACTAAATTTTCTTTACACCACTTATTTAAATAGAATACATTTTTTAAAGCACATATCTTTTCATGATATATACAGCTTAAAATATCGAAAGAAGTTGAATATTTACATTGCAAGCGTTCTAAACTAGGACAATGTTTATCTTCTAAATTATGTACATTATAATTATTAAACATTTCTTTTATCCACAATACTTTTTCGCAGCCTTTAGTAAAAATATATTTATTTTTCAGAAAATCACCAACTACGTTTTTATAACTAAAGTAGGGGACGAATCCTTGATTCCAATAAATTCCTCTATTTCTTTCTATCCAAGATGCTTGTATGCGTTCTTTTTTTGTCAAGTTATAAAATGGGAATGGTGGTTTTATCAGAAGAACAAAAATCTTATCATTGCATATGATAGCTATTTCTTTAGGAATGAACTCGTTTTGCTCGCTTTTGAATCCTTGTACATCTACGATCGCGTGGTTAATATTATTCATGATAATTTTCTGACGATACTGCTTAGAGGTTGGTATTCAAAAATACGATCATTAATAATCAGACAGTAAGCAGTTGTGTTTTCTGGTATTAATTCAGAACATTCAATTTCTATCCGAACATCAACTGGACCGGTTTTGAGCGTATCGTTTTGTCTCGAGCAGTCGATTACAAAAAGTGGAGCCTTTTCTTTAAATTGAACCAAATTAAGCAATGGATCAATACTAGCGTTGTAATACGACTGACGAAAGTTAGCATACATTTCATATAATATATTGTATTTATCCTCATCGAATTTCAGATTAAGTGAGTCATACGGAAAATATTGTGAATTCAAAAAAAGCTTAACGTTAGATACTTTACAATGATCAAACACTGACAAACTTTTACTTTTATTTGATTTTCTATCAGTTTGTAGGGCTAAGATTACAAATCTTGGTTTCTCTAATTGAGAGGCGGTTTTGACTGACCATGAATGTTTAGTAGTTTTTGGTAATAATGGATATTCGTACAAATCCCAATTTCTAAACGCAAGCTGTACAGCGCGATTCTTTTCTAAATGTTTGAGTAGCATCAATTTATTGCGATCGGAAACCTTTACATGAGGAACACGCCACTGAATTTTTTGAATGCTTATTTCTATATTATCATCGTTTTGTAAATTTACACAGTTTGTAACAGAGCAACTTCTTTGCAGTATAAGTTCATGTCTACAGTTAATAATTATTTTGTTATAGTCTTCCGCAAATCCTAATACTTTATTTAATGGAATAATGGCGCTAAACTGACCATTTTTTAATTTTGTGCCCTGTAAATTCCACCCCCACACAGCGGCAGCTTTATTTTCACCTTCATTCATAGAAATGTATGATTTAATTGTTGTAGTGATTCCTACATTTTTAATACGATCAATTTCAACACCATTCAATTCATATCGTACATCTTGAAATAAATACAACATTGGGTTGTTAATAAAATTGACATCCTTTTTAACGATTTTTCCTGTTGAATCTTTAGACGTAACATTAGCATAGCCTTCTATGTAAATAGAACTTGCAGAAGGTAACACATATATGTCTTGTTGGTGAATAGGTATTCTAATTTCATCATTATCTTTGAAACTAGTACTATAAGGATTGTAACTATGGATTTCATAGCTTTCAATCGAGTTGTCATGTTGTGGTAGCTCTGTGATTTGCAACATTTTGTAATTTAAATCCAAGATATTGTAGAAACTTTTTGTTTTCTTTAGTTATTTTTTTCTTCTTAATCACACTGGCACGTCTGATCCCTTTCGGCAAAGAAGGTGAAATATTAACTTTATCCTTAATGATAGGATTTTTATTATATATAATCATAATTCTCTTCGAATGATTTTAAATCTTAAATAATGTATTTAAACACAACCGATTAAATTATAAATCAATTACTATCAAATAAGTAAAGCAGTTTCTATCACAGGTGATGATTGAATGTGCATATAATAGTATTGTTAACATTATTTATGAGTAATTGGCGGATACAAAAAATGCTAACATAAAAAAATCATTAATTTTATTTATTTTATATTTCTCTCCCAGAATGATTTTAAAAATTTCAAACATAAATGTCCACAATTAAAGGAATGATTCTTTTGTACATTTTCATAATTGTAATTTATATTTTCTCCTAAATATTTAAGTAATTCTTTTGGAGGTTTCAGATTACCATAGCTATCAAAGTATTCAATGTAGTTATTTAATTTTCCATAGGCTACCCAATGCGTGCCGGAGTTTTTGATTGTATCGAGGTTTATGACACCACATTCAATTGAAAACGGTTTATTTGGTAATTCATCTCTCATAAATACCCCTCGAAAAAAGGGAATATCACATGAATGTTTCATTATATCAATATTTGTTAATGCTCTTTTGGGTAGCCTAGAATTCAGTTTTTTGTTTTAGTGACGTATATTCCGAGTCCCTTTTTGTGCGGCTTTAGGTGTAATCCTTTTCCGATGCATACGGCTTCTATTTGCTTGTTGTGTCTTTCAAGTTCTGATAATTGTTTTCTGGCTGCTTTGATCGCATTTATAGCTTTCGCAACGCCAGCAGCACCTCCCACTAAACTACCAGCAGCAGATAAGCCAGCAAATATCGGTATCAAAGGGAGAAATCCACCAGTTTTTGGAACAGGTATAATTCTTGGCACTTTAATAGACAAATCTGAAGCTAACTCTTGCGCTGTTGCACAAGCTAATTTCATCAAAGCTTTTTTACATTTAGGTTTTATGTTATTTATTTGTTTTTTAGTATGTGAAACGATGGTTTTAAATGTTTTCTTTAAACTTCTACCAGTACGCTTTTTGGATTGTTCATTACACTCAACTTGTTTTTCTGAAGCTAATGCAGCTCGTTTTCTTTTCATTTTAGTAAATTTTAAAGTTATAATTGTAAATTAAATAAAATTGGAGGTAGACTTAATTGTCGTAAGAACGAATATGAAATGAAGAACGCTTGACCAAAAATCTCTTTAAATAAGCACACAATTAAGTGTTGTCAAGGAAAAACTGTGGACCTACTTACAATACATTATTTTTATTTATCCAACTGTTTTCGCTACTTGGGAGGCCAAGCCATTTTACATAAACAAGATTACCTTTCCTTTTTAAAACTTTTTCAACTAAATATACGTCATGGTGTTTAGTTTTTTGAAGTTCTTGTGAATAAAATGCTCCAAGTATTGGACAGGACTTTGAATCTTCTATTAAGTATGTTGTAGGATTTGTTTCTTGCACTTTATATATCTTGAATATTTCTGTAGACCAGTTAGGTGTATAACTCTTATCAAAACAAGCTTTATGTTTGCTAATTCTCACATAGTCACCGGTCCGTAATTTTTTATGTTTTTTTATTTTCCTATCAGCAGCCAGTTGCATGTATCTCCGCAAAATATTTACTTTATTCATATGAGATATTGTCACCGGTGGTTGACCAATAGTTCTATGCACATCATTATTGTACTCGCGTATTTTTCTACTAAGTAATCCATTATTCCATTTATAATTCCCATTTAGGTTAAATTCTTTGTACAATTTATTCTTTAGCGTTCTAATAAATCTTTCAACTATTGAAGCTTTTTTAGTAGAATACGTGGAATAATGATTGATATTGTACTCGTCCATAATTTTTTTAAATTTGTCGTTATAAAATTCTTTTCCATGGTCAGTTTGCAAATTTTTAGGGATCCGACCATTTAGCAATAACTTTTTAAATGCTTTTGACACAAGCTCTTTGTTTTTTTGCTGTAATGCAATACCCCATGCGAATTTTGAAAAACAGTCTATAACCACTAATATAAATTTATAACCAGCATTGACATGTGACATTGTTTGCATATCAATCAAATCTGCTTGCCACAAATCGTCAATATCTTTTATAACCACGCTTCTTCTCGGATAATTAATTCTTGCATTTTTACAGATTTCGTTTACAACGTCTGCTTTGCTCATAATGTTTGTTTAAATTACTTGCGATATCTCTAATAACAGAACTTCTTTCGAGCTTTAGTATTTTATCAGATAAAATTTCGATACTTTTATCGATATTTGCAATTTTTTTCAATAGTTCAACTTTAAATTGATCAGCATTGGTTCTGTCAACGCAAGAAGATTTTTTAAATTCACTCAAAGTTTTCAAAATATCTAAATATTCTTCATCTTTGTGGTTGTATTTAATTGGATAAGTATTAATATGTTGTTTGTCCTTGTTACCGACATTCATTGTCAATGTAATTTTCGAGACTGAATATTGACTTCGTTGTCACAAGCCTTTTATTATTGTATAATACCTGATTCTTTTAGTTCTTCGATTATTGATACAATTTCATTATCATGGTTAGTGTTGCCAGCACTTTGAGAAGCAATCAATAGTTTTAATCTTTCTATCAATTCATTAGGATCATCCCAATATACATAATCCGTATTATTTTTATACTTTTTGCATATTGGTATGTAGCCACCGCTTTTTGTTTCATTTGGTACATACGGATTTTCTATTTTGGCATCGGCTTCATCATGAGCAAACAAAGGTTTGATGATTTTACGATATTTCGCGCCTTTATCACCCTTTATTTGACCATGTGGACTAAAGCCTCGTTTATGTGCGTTTGTTTGATTAAGTATATTTTTATATGTCATTTTATCTCTTTCGTTAATGGCTTTCAGGTTAGGTTTGCTGCGAATCAGAAGTTCTTTTAAGCCTGGAGTTAATTCATAGTCTCGACCATCTATGCTTATTACATAGACTTTTTCCAACTGTGATGCATTATTCTTACTTGAAATTGAGACTTTGCAGTTTCCCATCATCAATTCTTTGTTTGTACTACGTATCCCAAATGGCACATTGATGTTGGTATCATAAATATCAATTACTTCATCCTTATTTAGTGACATTAATGTGGCATCAATATCTTTATCAGAAGTTTTACCATCATCATCAAATTCAAAATATTTTGAATTTTCTAGCGAGTCTGCATGTAGTTTTTTACTAAATTGGCTATAATCTAAAGATGAGTTTGAGTCCTCATCTCTGCTCTTTCTACTCAAATCTATAGAAACATTTAGTGCAGGTTTATCTTTATCGTTTCCTTTGATTATTGTCTCTAAATTATCTGTAATTGGCTTAAATGCCTTCTTAAATCTTAAGTTTTCATCATCTTCTTCATCTTTAATCCGTTTTATTTTATTTTTGATATTATTAACTGATTTAATCAGCTGTTCTTTAATTTCGGCTTCCATAACTGTTGCACGCAACCGTTGTTTACTGATATTTTTTCTCAATTAACATTATTTTATTTTTAAAGGTTTATTTATATAATTCTATGAAATCTAGAAACAAATAAACGTATCAAAGCCTTGTCTATATCTGCCTTTATTCAAGGTGCAATCTTTATTTATCAGTAAAAAGTTGAATCGATCACTCCATATGCTCGAGCAAAGCTTGCTGAACTCTTTCCAAGTCATATCTGTATTGACATGCTCATTGTATATATGTTTTAAGTTAGTGTTATCTTGTCTAAAGATAATCAATAGATTTACATTGTCTCTTATTAGTTGCTTAGGTATTTTTGAGTACGTTTGAGATAAGTAAAAACAATCGATTTGTTTATGTCTTGCCATAGAAAAATAATTGCGAATATTAATTTGCTTTTCACATACGACATCATCGAAAATTATAATGGATTTTTCCAAAGCATCGTTAGGATGAATCACTTCTTCGTTGTCATTAAATACATTAAATTGAGCACTAGGGACCATTTTCATGACTTTATTTAAAAAGCGATATTTTGGTTGGTACGCTGTTTTTGAATAGAGATAAATGTGTTTAAATTTTAAACCATTTTCATGTAACAATAAATTTATCATAACATTAGTTTTGCCGCAGTTAGAAGGACCACATATTATACAGCGGATAGTATTAGGAAAAAGTATACTGTGTTTAATTAACTGATTCCGAGTTTCTACTTTAATGTTCTTTACTTTTAAGGTTTGGGTTTGCTCAACGAACTTCATTATGACTGAAAAGGAACTGAATAATGGCACTCTTTTTATACTTATTAATTTAGTTGAATACATGCCAGTGTGCGTATTATTTCCACATATACAAGGAAAACGAAATAAAGAGAGAGAGAGAGATAGACAGACGCATATTATAAACTTTTTCTGATTATTATTAAAAATAAAATGCTTGATACTTTTGTAAATAAAATTTTATTATACATATTTTACAATGATCTAAAAGAAATACACAATTATATTGAGGATATCTAAACTATCTTAACTTAAACTCACAGGTTATATAGGTATACAATGTTCATTTCACTTAAAGATCTAGTTAATATATCCTTTACATTGTACCATAATGACCCCATGGCAATGTCTCTATTTTATTAGGTAATATTTGTCTTTTATCATCATTGCTATTCAAAACTACTTTATTGACTTCCTGGGAGTAAAGTACATGTTTAATAGATCTAATCATATACATTTTATGTTTGACTACTTCATCTGAATGAAGTGCATTTCTATAGTCAGAAATTTGTAATTGATTCGTTATGGGCTTTGATACACCTTTTGCTTTTTTTATACTAGTTTTAACACTTTTTAAACAGTAAAGCTTCGCTCTTAAGCCAACAAACTCAGTTATCACAGATCCACCAAGTTCATCTTTAAACAATCCGGGCACTCTAGCGTTCATTATAGGTATGCCATATGGATTATCATTATCATAGTTACTCGTATCAAATTTTGATATATTATTTTTAAGATCCTTATAAAAGTCTTCTGTATAAATTTGATAAAGAAGACTGTCAGTGTCTGTATAACATAGTTTAGCATCGGTGTTATATTTTTTTTTTATAAAATCGTAATGAAATCCGTATAAGTGTTGCTTTGCTAAGTCTAATACTGTAAAGCCAATATATATTGGTCTGTCTAATAAAATTTTTTCTGGACTTAAATGAACTGCCACAAAATTTTCAGAAAAGACAGATACTGTTTTTACATTTGGTTTTAATAGTATTTTTTCAGCACCAATTTGCTTATTTGTTTTATTCAAAGAATCGTTCCATGTTGTGACTAATTTAACATTTACTTGCTTACGTTTATTTTCAATAGTTTTTCCAAAAACTGCATTATTTAATAATTTGAAAAAATCCTTTTCAAAGGTAGTAGTAGCACTTTGTCGTAAACGAGTATTTAAATCAATATATTTTCGTAAAAAAATATCCTGTCTGAAGCGAAGGATACGGTGAATTTTCTTCAAAATTAATCCGTTTCTCAAACAATCCTTTAAATGAACAAAATGAATTACATATTGGTATTTATCATACAAAGAAGCAATAAGTTTTTTTGATTTTCCACTTGGCGGCGTAAATTTTTCAGGTGCAAAAGGCAAATCGCTATGGTTATCATGTAAATATTCTGGATATATTATATCTACTTCTAGAATATATCCAAATTCACCATCATTCGGTATTGATAATACATTAAAGCTCTTAAGTTCATCTTCAGATAAAAAAACAAAATCAGATACTGGCATTTGTTGTCTCATTGCATAACCGTAAAGATTGTTACAATCAAGATAAACTAAATAAGAAGTTGGTTTTGATTCGTCAAATTCTGGAGTATATTTATTGTTCGCTTTTGCATTCCTTAGGGAACATTGAGCCAATCCTCCACGTATACCTTTCTCTAGCATTTGATACATATTTACATCATTTATTAGTTCTAATCTAATGCCAGTGTATAAGAGCATTGCATCCCAACTTAAATTAGGTGCAGACACATAATACGCTGGGTCTAGCTTGTAATGCCGTAAACTTGTTTTTCTAAAATGTTCAAATATATCGCATAATAATAAGACATCGCATTTCAAATATAAATCAGTATATTCACCAAGTGTTAGAATATTAAACTCTGACCACACAGTTTGAGCATGTGCGTAATCATCATCAGTAATGTGCTCAGATTTCAAACTATTATAAAAATTCTCTTTCGAAGGCAATTCATTTTCTTCATATTTAGACCATGAATCGATATAATCATATGGATAAATTCCTTTATGTCTTAGCAGATGTGTTTTTTTGTTACCATTAAATTCTTTTGTCAAATTGTGGAATTCATCAGGAGTCAAACTTTTACTTAGATTGTCTAAGCTAGAGCTCAAGAATTGGAAAGAATCTATAAACTTTATTTGCACAGTCTGATGCTTGTCCTCTATTGTTTTTGTAATAGATGTATATTTTTCCTTTGATTTAGGAATAATATGTATAGCTCCTTTATATTTTAAAAGTTCTTTTATGAATAAGTGGCAGTCATATCCTGCTAAGTTATGAAAAACAACAGGTATAAATGAACAAACTCTATACCTTAAATTGCAATGGGAGTGTGCTGCGCCTCTATACTCTGATGTAACATGATCATGATCTTGAACTTTGTCCCCAAATAAAAATTGATTACAAATATGACATTTTGTTGCATTGTCAAAATCATTTTTTTGTTCCAATGTCATAGGTTTCATTTCATTGTTTTGAGACAATATCCTATTTAAATTTTGTATATCTTTGATTAAATATTTAATAAATATTTCGACACAATCAATCCCTCTATAAGTGACATATTTGTTTAAGTTAGAATCATATGAACAGCACACATAATACGCAAAACATGTCGGAACATGTAATTTTAAATTATTCGTATTTTTCTTATCGTCTGTTTCACAATTAATCAGCATACTTTCAAAATCAGCATATATTATAAAATTAATTTTTTGTTTGCGTTCAAAATGTCTGAACTGAATGCAAGTATTTTTTTCAGGCATAATTGTCAATACTTCGGAACAATAGTGTGAGTTAAATTTATCTTTATTTGAGAAAAATTGTAAGCAAGAATCACAAAAGTAAGCCATGCCCTTGTGATGACTTATTTGCTTTCGAACAAGTCGCACAAGATTTTTTATTAAACAATAATGCGCTTTGTTTTGCTGTTCAATGTATAAAAGATTAATGTGCTTTTTCTTCTTTGTTTTTGTCACATACAGAGGTCCTGTTACAATACATTTATTCAAACCATAAACATTTATACTAATATTCGGATTATTTTTTTCAAATAACTTAATATCATCAACTGTGGGTGGAAATGACATTCCCTCTACATTTAAAACTTTTGAATAATGTGGATACGAATTTACTCGACACACATTATTTTTTGATGGAAATAAAGCTGCAATAATGCTCCATACAAAGCAGTGATTATCATTATTCTGAATATTAAGACAACTTTTAGTATGTTTTATTTTATCGGGCAAAGGTATGTAACTTCCACCTCTCATTGGACAATATTTATTTATATTCGTTTCTAAATGACTTACACAATAAAAAGACCAACCAGATTTGCAATGTTGGAATTCTATGATTTTCTCTTTTAATTTCTCAAATGCATCAACATATAGTTCATTCAAATCTGTACTTCTATAAACAACTTTATACTTCGTGTTAAATGACTTGAGCTGCTGCTCATTCGTTTCTGGTAATGTAAAATAAACAAAAAGTTCAAAGTTCATTTTAATACAGTTATGTTTCAATAATAATATTTCGACCATTTTTAATACATCACTTTGTATATCACACAAGAACGCCTCAGGAGTGAGGTACTCGACTTCTTGTTTTGGATTTAAGCGATATGTAACAATTCTATTTTTAAATGCCGTGGCAATTATTTCAATATTTTTAAATTCTGTATTCAATAAACAATTAGATTTATGTATGTTTGTTCTCAAATGATATCTGTATTTATGTTTAGGAAAATTAATTTGACATGTCTGACAATATATCATTGAACTGGTTTGCTCGAAGTTGGTGGTTTGAACTGTAAATAATAAAAACAATAATATTAACATTTTATTAAGTATTTATTAATGCGTGCATTGGTTAACATAATTTTAGATAAACTATAAAATAACAGTACTCTTATTAAAAGTAGAGTAAACAAGGTAAATTATAATATGTCTTATTATTAGAATACATTTATGATTATATAAAGGTTACAAAAGTGTACATTAATAATAGTTGCTCATGAACGTTGGTGGGCAGGTTCTAAACTCTTTTCGAGTAGCTGTTATAAAGTTTGCGAGATGCATCCAAGCGTCTGAGTTATCATCAGTGCGATTTTTGATGGTAATTATGGCTTGTCTCCACCTATTTACCGGTGAGACCCTTTCTATGTCATCACACTTATAAACTTTGAGCTCAACATAGTGCGAACCTGACTTCATAGGATTCGATTGTCTTGCGATTCCATTCGCAAGTCTTCTTGATATATAAGACAATAATTTACCCGGTACAGGTACTGAGGTTGACGCAGCAACTTCTTCATCCTCAGTATCGCTTCCGAATAACTGAGCAGCAGTAATGCGTTCCGTCTTCGTTTTCTTTGAGCTCGACGTAGACGGCGTCGACTTGCTACGCTTTTTCTTCGCCTTCTCACATGGCTCAGGCTGTAGTGCTGTCTCGTCTTCTGATGGAAACAGTTCTTCAGCATTAGATGAATACTTCGACCTGAAACGAATATCGAAATTAATGAGCATAATATTTTTTTTATTATGTCGAAAAGTGGGTAAAATTTACTAAAAATAAAATCTATTTTTATCATTTAGCTTTATTATTGCTAAAATTAACTTGTAATAACAAATAAATAAAATTTCTGTAAATAGTGAATGTTACAAATATTAATGAAGTAAAAAAAATGAGTTGATAATTTGTTAAACCATTTTAATCGATAACGTATTTAAAGTCATACGTTCGATAAAATGCATTATTTATAAAATCATTTGTTTTAAACTGAATGAATTACACATTAAATGCATCACTTTTTGATTGTATGACATATTAGAATAGATTACTTTTAAAAATCTAATAACGCTTTAATTCAAAGTGGTGTATTCAAATCGAGTAAGTATTTGAATTTTACTTAGTTTTTAAAGTATAATAAGTAATACACTTACATTTTAGAACAGATGGATCTCCCCCTTGACCGCAAGCTGGATATCTGGAGACTGTGTTTCTGGTTCATGCTAGATAGTTTATGTACCCAATTTCCACGTGTGTTCTTACCATAAAAGGAAAGCCTCCGCGTGATCAATAAACTTCATTTGGCGCTGATGCCGAATCAGCATATAAGCAATGTTGCATTTAGATCGCTAGGAAGAAATAGATATAGTGGAATACCCTGGTTTTACTTTCACAATTAATTTTACATACTAATATTAGACTCCACCTTCGGTTTACGTCCTGAATTTGGTTTTACCTATAAAACTGGAATCGTCAGTTACAAAACATACCTTGTACGCTTTTCCATACCACTTATAATTGCTATATGTGATGCCAGACCATCATGTAAGACTAGTCGGTAACAAATTTTAGAAAAGTCCGGTAAGTCATCAATGTGTAATTCAATAATAAACAAACATACAAAATTTCACTAAGCAGTAATTTGGTATGTAGTATCATACAACTTGACTCGTAGCGAACAAAGACAGATCAAGTAACTTAAGACGGCAATACATATTTAGAAACAACTAAATATAGACTGAATATTAATTTTTTCGTTTATATTTTGAACTTTATAAAATCAGTTATGATTCCTATATAAAGCACAAAATTATGAGGTACATCGTTTAGTACTTGTCGTGATACAGTCACAGAGAGCTATTCTAATATGTCGGTGAGTTTTACTGTTTATATTTTTTTCTCTTATTTTTTTATTTTAAAATAATTAAACATTTCAATGTTATAATTTTTTTTATTATATATTGTTTTAGGATAGTGAAGATCCCTTCAACTTCATACCTATGGAATCCATAGCTATTCAAAAAAAACCTGGGCAGAAAACTCTCGGTTTAGAAACAACATCTCGCAAAAGAAAAGGAACAGAACAAACAATCTATTCATTCATTAAAAAACCGCACAAGCGCGGTTCGAAAATAGTTAAAATAGAAATTTACGATTCGGATGACATTCCTAAATCTGAAGATTCAATATGCAGTTGCGAAGCGGAAGTTTGCGTTCAACATGTTGTGCAGAGTATAATGTTTGATGATGTATATAACGCTGTCAAAAACGTTATTAATAAAATCCAAGACGAGCTATTTTTACAATCCAGTTCATAGTCAATGTATTGTCCACTTCATAGTTAATGTAACAGATTAGCTATCAAAGCAATGTATTTAAAAAGCTGAAAATGTAATCTATTAAGTTAAAGGAAATAAACAGGAACAATAAAACATTACGTACTTGGTTTTATTTGATCCGACACTCATTTGAATTTATGTAGGAAAGTAATTTTTATTATTTATCTTCTTAGTGAGTATTTAAAAAAATCAACATACAGTAACATTGCCATAAACCGCGTGCTATACCCAAAGATATTATCTACTAAGTAAATTTTGTTTAGCGCAGTTATTAATGTAGCTTATGGTAATAGAATCATTATAAGAAATGTCTGCGATCATTTTCAAATAAATAAACGGAAATAGATGTTTCGATGTAACGTAAACAATATTATATTGATGAAACTATGTTTTAATACTTAACTAAGTCCACAATGGATTAATTTTTCAAGTGCAAGGTGGTCTAAGACTTATAAAAAATAATTCAAAAATACTTACTCATGGTTTCGAAATACATTAAAATAGCATTAGCATTGTAAAGTATCGCTAGCATGAGGTGCAAGTTTTAATAACATAGCGACCGACGGTGAGTACTTATACACGCGCTTGCGCAGCCCGGATCAGATTCGACTTAACGAAATTGACACAGTGAATCGAATTACGAATTATGAATAAAAACTTACCACTTTCAATGTTAAAACAGTACATTAGTATTTTAAAAGTATTTTTAAGTTATTTGAATAGTGAATCATCCTTTTATTCAATTAACCGATTTATCTCGGATCGATTTTTTATATATTTCATAATAATATAAATCAGTCTTCTCAAATAATTTGAATAATACCTAATCCTTTTTGCATGGATAGCAGAAAAACTAATGAAAACCTACCTACGTTCCCTAATTAAAAATATCTACGTTCAAATAATCATTCAAGTAGTTAATTACATACTTACAAAATATTTTTAATAGAGTTTTAGCATTCAGGATTGAATAGTACCTATTTTTTTTTTTGGATGAAAAGTAGAAAAAACTGTTCGAATTGGGGCCACCTGGATCGCGGAGTGATCCAGGTGCCCCAATTATTAACTACTGATGTATTAAAGATATACAGCTGCGTAAGTGAAAAGGATGTAATATGCAGCAAAAAGCAAAAAAAATAAACTTTCTACGCAAAATGTACGTACGTACGTACAAAATGTTTCTACGAAAAAAATATTACATTTCTTCAGACTTCGGCTGCAGTAATTTTTATTCGATAAAGATGCTGTATAGATTGCAAATTGCACTGTCCAGCCTAGATTTTATGAGCTACATCATAGCTCGCGGCTTAACACGTAGCCCTGATTACCTGGGGCTTTGCTGGTTTAGAGGCTTAACTAGCTTGATTAATCATTTACTATTCTAGGGATATTACATGATTATTCTACCTAGGGTTATTTCCTGGTAGGCTAATAAAAAAAATCTGTTAGCAAAAATACGTTATTATTCCGGCCGATTCAGAACCATTCGGTTACGGTTGGACAACACTCACATATTTATAAAATTATAATAGTGTGGATTAATCTGATACTCGTACAACTATTTTATTATGTTTTTTTTATTATATTCGTTTCCGAACTGACATATCGATATATGATCAAACTGCAACATTTATTTAAAAATAAATAGAAAATCTAGCCTTAACCCCAGCCGAATGGCATATCGAAAATTCTGAATCGCTCTGAGGTTTTATAATAGTTTCAAGGTTGTCCTATCGATTTGTTTCAAAAATATATTATAATATCCTTTCAATGAACCTAAATGTTTTATTTAATAACAATTGCCTAAGTCTCGGGAAGAGTTTGTTTACTCGCGACTACACTTGCTTTCACTCTAGAAAACTTTATAATGGCATAGCGAAGTTGCGAGAAATCTTGTCATATTGTACTTACCCTGTAAATAAAACTTATTATTTTCTCCTTGGAAAACAAAGGCAGGAGGAAAAAGGCTGTCGTCGTATGTAATCAACTTTATACCCGTATATTGTAGCGTTTTAGCGTGATTTAATAAAGATTCCCCGTTCGCTACTGTTTCATAATATGCAAAATAAAGTAAAAAGTAAGGGCGGCTCGAGACACTCATTATACGGCAGACGTGTCTTGGTAACGAGGTAAACTTACGTCAATACATATTTATAAGCAACCCTGAGGTATTATTCAAACACTTGATGTTAGTCGCAAGTTAATCTTATCCTTCGTAAACGGACGTTTTGCGATGTTACTTCAGTTTAGATACCTAGAGAATGCTTGTTTGTTTGAAGTTTTCTCTTTAAATTTTTGTGTCAAAATTGAAACTTTCAACTAGTATACTTTGAGCCGCTAAACTGTAAAATACTATTTTATTACTAGTGATCGGACTACTACTAAACTACTACCTACTAGCGTCTTTAGAATGAAATTAATTTGAAATGAGTTTTGTAATTCGGTAAACAAATTTTAAGAATAAGCTGGAAATCAGAAGCAGGTAGTTTTGTACATTCTATTGATTTTTGTAATAGAGATAATATTACAATGCTACGTATGTTATAACCTTTTCCTCCCATAATCGCCAGCTGTGTATAAGTTTTACTTTAAACATTGTTAAAAAAATATTAAAAGTTTTTAATGTATCCCAAACTTTTGAAATGAGAATATAATTAAAATTCATTATAGATGAATTCATTCAAAACAAAAAGTACTAACTATTCATGTTATTGAGTATTGATTTTTAAAAACGTAATTGCGTTTTACGAAACAAACAATACAAAACATCCCAAATCGAAACAAAACTTTTTGAATAATATGTGCTCGGCGATGCGTGGAATTAGTTTTGTTGATGGAAAAATAAAACAAAATAAAATGCACAGAGCGACGAAGGCAAAGCATTTTGAATTAAAATCTTTTTGATTTTATTCAAAAATTCAATTTCACTCAAAAACACATTCATTTGGTACAACTTGTACGCTAACGCAAGAAAATATAAGATGTTTTAAATATGTAACAAGGAATGAGCGTTTAATGCAAAATAATTAGTCTCTTTAGTTTATGGTTCGCAAACGAAGAAAGGTTTGGCTCCAGAGAGAGAGAGAGAGAACCGGCTGAAGAAGAGTCCGTAAATAACTACCAACGTTGTAACGAAGAATTAATACCTTCGAAGCCTATATCTTTTAATTTTTATTGGCATAATAATGAAACATCTTTTTAAGACATCAAAATTAAAGTTTTTCTTAACTCTACCTACATGAGTTAAGATAAACTCAAAAATAATGAAGCAAATTACATTTTTAAATACCTCAAAAAAAACTTCAAATGCAGTTACCAGTTTAACCAGTTGAACAATGTCAAGTTGCTACAATTGTTTGCAATATATTGTTAGTTCTATTTATTTTGTTAGAAAAAAAAAATAATTTATTTTGCATTATGTTTTATATTATTTTTCAAATTGATAACTGGTTGATAAAAGTGAGTATTTTAAATTATTGCACTTATTACAGGTTACAACCTGTTTAAAAAGGTTGTAAATCTGTAAAAATCTTAACTCAGAAAACGAACAATGAAGATTTCAATCCAATATATACGAGTATTTGTTTTTCGCTCATAGTAAAGCGGTTTAAGAGGCTCCGATTCGAAGATTAGTTTTATATTTCCCGTGGAAAGCAATAAGAGAAACCCTCATGAATTACTGAGCGCAGCTCGTCTGGGCAATGGATTTTGACGGTTTTTGTTTAATAAAGGATCATATTCTATTTGGTTCTGAAGATTACGCGAATACCTACTACTCATTGATAAAAATACTTTACGTGTCTGCCTGTGACCACGGATGCTGTAAAGCATTCGAAACGTCAGGCGTTTCATTATCATCATCATTATCAGCCAAAGGACGTCCACTGCTGAATATAGGCCACATCCGCGGCATTCCACAGCGACAGATCACAAGCGGTCTGCTTAACACTTTACGTGTCTGCTTGTGACCACGGATGCTGTAAGCAAAGCGTTCGAAACGTCAGGCGTTAAGTTACAAATAAATGCTGCGAAATAAATCCACTTACGCATGATGATTTAACCTAAGATTACGCTAATCCTGGATTAAATCATCGTTCTGTCTTGGTCAGTTTATTTGACGTTGACAGATATGGAATAAAGATTTAATTGACAACATTTCAAAATTTTTGTATACACATTTTTATTATTTTCCTGACAGAACTTCTAAAATGAAGGCACCCATATGTTTTCATTTTCATTTCTTTCCAGTATTTTCTCTAATAATAATTGTTTAAAAACTCTCCATTCTAAAAGAGCGTAACTACATGTGGTTGGATGTCTCGAAGTCATGTCTTTGCTATATTCCATTTAAAAAAAACTGACGTTAATAGTGTTGTCGTCTGTCTCAATTGTAGAATGAAGATGTCGATATCGATATTAATTGTATATCCATTAAGTATTTAATTTTACTTTATTATGTAACATTATCTGATTTAAGTTATGCGAACAGTAACTAAACAAAGCTTACGTAGCATACTTCTTTCATATTTAAATAAATATTATAATGTCTGAAAATTACTTAATTATTTTCTCATACCTACAAATATCAATTATATTTCGAATGAGGAATTATGATGATTATTTCGTATCTAAACATAAAAAATAAGTTGAATGCAAAATGTTTTTTTTTTATAAATAATCTTCAATTTAGCATATCGTACTTTATCGATAATATCCAATACAGCACCGGAAACAACAACAACACTAAATATCAAAGTGACAGGTGACAGCAATGTCATACGTTCAAATCTTTTTTTTCGCATGGAATGTCATTGCAAAGGCGTAACCTGTGAAATGCCAACTTCCATGTTCTTTTCAGTCTTTTTTATGAATCTTTAACAATAAAGCGCAAAAAAATCTGATAAAATGTTTGTCGTGTTTAGAATCGCTTAGTCTTGAAATGGTTTTCGAATTTTCATACCTTTAAGAAAATGAAATGTTGTCAATTCAGGGTTAGCATAATTCTTTTTTCTTATTGTAAAATATCTTCTCTGTTTTTGAAGAGGTAGAGCGAGGCTATCCCTACACAAGTATCGCTTAGATAACTTTATGGGAAGCCCCTGCAAAATATTTGTAAAAGATATAAAGAAATAAAAGCATTTTATTTTATTTATTTATTATTTATTTATTCTGGGTTAAATCATAGTGTGCAAGTGCACGTAAGACCCTTTACACACTGCGACTTTAGCATAGATGCTATCGCGCGTTAGCATCGATGCAGTCGCAAAATGTCAACCTTTACACACTGCGCTACTTTTAGCATCGATACACTCGCGATGCAGAAGCTGGAAATTGACAAATTATGTAATGAATTTTGGCGACTGCATCCGTACTAACGCGAGTTAGAATGAATGTAGTCGCGCTTCTGCATCGATGCGAAATGAAATTAGTTCATTGCGTGAGTCGCGATGCAGTAACGCGTTTTCAAAACGCGCAACTGCATCGATGCTAAAAGCCGCAGTGTGTAAGGGGCCTTGAACCCACCGTGTTGCATAATATAAACTCGAGGAACAAAATTATCCTTTGTATAGTTACTAGTTGAGCGCATGTAAGCTAATGTTTGGTCGAATCCAACCTAAGTGTTTTAATTAATGGGTCTTATTCTACTAGCTGCTCGTTTCTTACATTTATACTACTAATAAAATTATACAACTCTCTTTACTGAAGTGTGTACCATTCTTTCCAAAGATGAAGAGCAATAACATTTTACGGGTAACTTTATTTCGTAAGATCCCAAGTGGTTATTGGACATAAACATGGGATGTATTGTTGTAGGAGCTATAAATTTGATTGCCTCCTGTTTTTACACCGAAATAAGGCTTAATATAATGGAAATTAAAAAAGAAAACGATTTCACGAATCGGCAATCACAATTTCAATTCCTGGATGTTTCATTGTTAAGATACATGTTTTTAGTTAGTATTTAAATAAGTGCCTACCATATTCAGATTAACTTAAAACTCTTTTTCAGCATCCAGCTTTTATCACTGTCGATGAGATAATAAGATAACTAAAGTCCATTCCTTTTTGCTTGTCAAATATTGTAAACAATCTTGACATTCCTTTTTACTAAACTTAATCATTTTTAAATAAGATAAAGACAAAACTCACTAACTACATGGGTAATTTCATCATCATGCACTGAGATCTTTTCAAATTAAATAGTAATTACATTTTATTCACTGATATTATTTAAAAAGTCATAAAGAGGTTGTTTGCGTTAATCGAAAAGCAAAGAAAAACGCACTTTAATAGTTGATTTTCGACTAAGATACTAACGCGCGTAAGAATCGATGCAGTCGCGCTTCTGCATCGATGCTAACGCGTAACTGCATCGATGCTAAATTAAATCTGTTTATTGCGTGAGTCGCAATGCTAAAGCGCGTTATCAAAACGCGCGACTGCATCAAAGCTAAAAGTCGCAGTGTCTAAGGGGTACTACCTTGACAACGGTATGACGAAATCCATAGAGGTTCTTACTATGAGGTGTAAAAGTTATATACGAGTATGTTTGTTCTTATTAAAAACGGGGTCCTTCTAAATTCTAGAATTTCTCTAAAACTAACATTTGTATGAAATAGCTTAGTCAAGATTACATCAATAAAAGAAGATACATACGGCGTTAAGTTCACCTGTTGTACAAATTTTGTTTGTGCATTAAAGTATAAATAAATAATAAGATTAAAGACTTACGTATCGCATTCAGTTTTAATTTCCACTGGAAATTATAACAACCTTGTTACACGTGTCTTATTTATTTATTAATTCCTTGACATCAGGGAATACCTAAGGTTAGGTACATTAAAACGAGGATACTTAACTGATTACCCAGAGGAATATTAGGATTTTGTTAGAAGAAAACTTCAGTAATTTGCTTCCGTTCGTACTTGTACAGTGGCAAGCACATCAGGTTACCCACTTTTGTTGCAAACTAGCCCTTATTGCAACTGAATAAGATACCATTGTGTTTACCCTGACATGCTGTTGTCTGTACATAGGTTAATTGGAGGCAGCCTCGGTGTGCGTTTAATATCTCGAAGCAATTTTCTTCAAACAGCTTGATGCAAGTCTCAGGAGATTCACCATCTACTCGAATGTATAACAATACTTTAATAGTTACAATTAAGCATATCTGTCTGTTACCTTTTGACGCTTCTACCAGGAAACCGAATGAAAGTTATAGCTGTTGATATATTTGACTTTGAGTTTGAACTTACAAATGTGCAGAATATATTACTTGTGTTGTGCACCCCTACAAATTTATATTGATCAATGAATTTTACTGTTTGCGTAACAAATTGTGAAAGTTAAAAAAATATGTCATAACTTATCGATGCCCAATTGATTATTGGAACTTTTATATGAAAATTCAGCTTTTAAATTCCCCATAAATGGTTCAACATTACAATTCAGAACTTTTTAGTTCGTGGTTTTGAAGATCAACATCGAAATATACAACTTTTTACGGAGATTTCTGCAGTTTTAAAAATTCACATAGTCATTTTCACGGATTTGACATCTGGGTGGTTGACGCTTCCGTGTTTCGAGTATTTTTGAATGGATATACGTGCCGAGTCTCCCTACCTTAGATCCTGGGTCAATCTAGATGTAGAATGAATTTGAATTTCTCCGTTGCTGCTTTAATGCTTCAACACCCAAGCGGTTGCAGGCAACCGCATAACAATAGAATTTGCATTGTGTCTCGTTCACATACGCTTGAGGGATTAAAAATCTTATTTACGTAACGAATCAAGTTGAGAATTCCCTGTTTTCGAGTGCTGTATTTACTCTGAATGATGCATCTAAAATATGATAGCTAACCTAACTTTATAAAATATTCCCTGTTTTCGAGTGCTGTACTTACTCTGAATGATGCATCTAAAATATGATAGCTAACCTAACTTTATAAAATATTCCCTGTTTTCGAGTGCTGTACTTACTCTGAATGATGCATCTAAAATATGATAGCTAACCTAACTTTATAAAATTTAAATATGATGGCTGGAATTATTTAATAAAATTGACAAATGCATGCTTAGTACAGCTAGTTTGATACTGAATACTAATATCGAGGCTAACTAACATTTATCTCAGGAATGTTATCGAGAACATAGCGACAAAGTTATATTGGAAAAGTAAGCCAATACCAGTTCAAAACTATTACTTTTTAGTTATCGGGTATGCCAATATCTACTCCCTATTTGCCTCTTGTGTTACAGTAGACATCTTTTTAACCAATATTTAATCGTATTCATATTTTTGTGATATAAAAAAATATTAAAAATAAAAAAAGGAATGCAGTTAATTAAACTAATTGTGGTAGTTAAAAAAACTATAGTGTCATAACGTCTCAAGTGTTAATTATGCGATTTTATAAAGTTCTTGTTGTTTGTGTACAAATACAAATGAAACAAATATGTTGGCGCTACAGCAGCTGATATATTTCTAAAAATAAAGACACAAGCTTATGTTCTGTTTCCCTAATGAGATCCCACGGAAAGGTTACTGAACCCTAATGCTCATCGATCATATTCAGAAACACTTTTGTCAGCGAAATTCGGCGTTTATTCCGTGCCGGTGCGCAATAAATACTCGTATTCCCATCATTCGGAACACTTTAAAACGAAAAGATGGCTGAAACAGCAGTGTGGTGATTATTAAGACTTTAGCATAATAAACCAACGTTAACAGATAATAAGAAATAATACATTAAAAAAAAGAAGAAATGACGTAGGTAATTTAAAAGATCATATGACAGCAGATAATAACTCTTTCGCGGACAGTGAACGCCTATAAGCGTGATACCAATACATTTTCTATTGTGTATGTAGTACTGTCCGTATAAATGTTAGGCTAACAAACCACTTTACAATGTCCTTGTAGGTTGCGGTTGGCGTTATCCGTTTAATAGCTTAAACGAAAGGAAGTTCCATGTTTGAATTGATCGTTGTTTAGTGATTATTATTAAAAGGTACATACATAAACGCTTTCTCGATTGCGAATTAAAAATAATGAGTCTAAGCTAAAAAAACCGGCCAAGTGCGAGTCGGACTCGCACACTGAGGGTTCCGTGACAACTTTAACTGAATTAGGGAATCCACTTACTTCTACTTAGTAAAATACCACAATATTTTGTTGACTGCAAATATAACTTTGTTTTTCATAGTGTTTGTATGAAGTACAAAGTTATGTTTGCGGTTGTTGAAAACATGCTATATCTCAAAAACTACTCGTTCGATCTCGTCCAAACCAATTTTCATTAAAAGTATTTGTTAAGATCTATATTATATATTTTTTTCAAAATTTACACTCTCTTGGTATAGAAATTGGATGGGGGGGGGGGGACGCCCATTTTACCACTTTGGAAGCGGATAGCTATTAAACGTTAGACTTTTAAAAAAATGGTTTTAAAAACCTCAATATCATTTTAAAAGACCTATCCATAGACACCCCACACGCATAGGTTTGACTAAAAATATATTTTTTGGTTTTAGTTTCATGTATAGGAGCCCCCCTTAAATGTCATTATTTTTTAATTTTTTTGTATAAGAATCGGTAAGCGGTTAACATGATACATCTTCCCACCAAATTTCATTAGTGTAATGCTTATGGTTTTAATGACAGATTAAAACGGCTGTGACATACGGACGGACAGACAGACAGACAGACAGACAGACAGACTTGACGAAACTATAAGGGTTCCGTTTTTGCCATTCGGCTACGGAACCCTAAAAATGGTTAAAGCATGCGAAAGAAAGTTCATATTTTCAAGATGAGTGATAGTAAAGTAAGTAATTAATGACAGAAAAAAGCGAAAACGAACTCCAGCTGTTACTTTGTACTTTTACAGTTTACAGTAATAGTTAAATAAATATGCGCCAGACAAAACACCAATTGTCGAGGTTTCGAAGTAAAGAATTTTCTCCCTTGTGTTACGAATACCAGACAATGATTATGACGGGGCGTCTCCCATAAAAAACTTAAATACATATTAAACATCCATGACTCAGGTACTAATATTCATGCTTATCACATAAACATTTGCCCCTTGCGGGATTCGAACCCGCGACAGCCGGCGTTATAGTCAGGAGCTCTAACCAATACACCAAACGCGTCGTCGTATAATTATTTGCTAGGTATAAATTCAATTTTAATGAAATTTAGTCTACTTGCTGGTTGTCACAAAACAAGTCCACTTTTCCGAAAGCTTGACGATCTTAAAATTATTCGAAATAAGAAGTTAAAGAAAATGAAGTGAAGTGAAGAAATCCAAAAGAGTACTGTTGTTATCCTGAAGAAAAATGTGCGGAGACGTGTGTGTGACACAAACATAGCCTACTGTCCGCCGAGTCTGTGTAATTAACTGGTGATTACGCATCAAAGCCATAGCCTTGCGATTGCAATCCGTGTATGGCATGGTCAAAGTAACAGCTGTACATTGCCTGTATAGTGTCCAAGCAGATTATTTGTTCCTGTCAGAAGCTTGGCAGTGTTTACTTCATTACCTTAAAAATATAATTCGGATTCAGATGATTATTTAATGGATTTGTACATAATTTGACGTCATAGTTTCAAATATCTTAATACTGTTGAAGAATCTCAAAAATTCTTACAGTAATCAAAAAGTACGTCAACGATTGGTAGTTTCAATGCAATGGGAAAGCGATCGAGAATTACATAATCACCCTAAGAGAATCCAGCCGTATTTACTATTTTGGGTGTGTGCTCTCTTTGAAACACGTTTTTTGTCCCTGTGACCGGTATTTGTAGATTGCTGAGATTTATTTAAAAGTAAAATATTTTTTTTAAATTAACGTTTACGACATTTACAGAACCAAGAGTATGATGTATGTCTGTTGGTACGGTAAGCTTCGTAAAACGCGTACAAACGATGAAATCAAAGCTTAAAGATATCATCATTTCAAAGTTTATGATGAAAGTTAGTTTGCAGTGTTATCGAAATAATAATGTATACAATAACCTCGTATCAATTAAATATTATAAGTGGGAAAACTGCTAAAAACATTTAAGATTTTCAATCAAATTTTCAACATCCTTATCAAATTGTCCAATATCTTGTAAGTGTCAAGAGGCGTTGACCCATGTCTCGGTGTTGCCAGGTCGGGGCATTGTTCCCGCGAAATATCTTTGCCATTGTTGGGGGCAGCGGTCAACTTCTGATGAGACGCGTATGCTCCAAGATGGCGCTTTGAGTTTTTAATTTATGGCAGATTGAGTTCGTAAGCAATAACTATAAAAGTTTGACTGTAGGGTCTGACATAGTGCATCATCAGCTAGTGCTGAGAAGAAGCTACCATAGAATTCTAGACGTAAATATTACCTAATGTTTTTATAGATATTTAACTGCGCCACCGCGCAGCGGTAAGAAGGTCGCATTTTAAAGCGATGACTATGCCAGAGGTCCCAGGTTCGATCCCCGGGTCGAGCCAAAAGCATGTACCTGTGTTTTTTAGATCAGAATTTTATAGGGTAGCCCGGAGTTTGGAAGCTGGCGGTGTTTCACCCTCGTGCCTCGGAAAAGCACGTAAAGCCGTTGGTCCTGCGCATATTTCTCTCCGGTCGTGTGTGATTGCTGTCCCATCGGGATATGAGAGTGAAAGGAATAGAGAGTGCACCTGTGTTTGCGCACACACTTGTGCACTATAATATGTCCCGCGCAGTGGGTTAGTTGTTGCGACTGGTCACCGTAGTCGAAATCGGCTTGGGGGACTATTACCATAGATATTGCCTGAAGTTTGGACTGTCTTTCCAAAAGTTTGAACGGAGGCGTTTTGCGTCGGCGCGGCGTACGATTGTTGTCTTGTATAAAGTATTGTCATTTCCGTAATTATTGTTCATACTAAAATGTGAAATAGCCGTTTTAGGCAAGCTAATTAATAGCTTGCCTGAAACATGGTTACTAACCACGAAGGCTCAATTGCACCATATTACTTCATCCTTCCTATAACTCAGGTATTCGACGTTACGTCATGATACAGGTTAAGAAAGACTGTGCAACCATTATTAAAGGACATGGCATGATACAATTTCGTTCTTTCAACTCCAGTTGTTTATTGAACTGTCGTTTATTATTTAAACCACACCGTCATATGCATAAGTCTGCGACAACACAATCTGCGTCCGACCGGAATGCAACGAAGAGTCGTAATTTACGAGAGACCGCCGGCCTCCGTCTTAGAGACCCCTTACACACTGCGACTTTTAGCATCTATGCAGTCGCGCGTTTTCAAAACTTGCTTCAGTATCGCGACTCACGTAATAAACTGATTTAATTTAGCATCGATGCTAACGCGCGTTAGTACCGACGCAGTCGCCAAATATTAACACATAATTTGTCAATTTCCAGCTTCTGCATCGCGACTGTATCGCTGCTAACGCGCGTTAGCGTCGCGACTGCATCGCTGCTAACACTCACAGTGTGTAAAGGGTTTTACGGTTATGGCTTTTTAAAAAAGCAATGGTGAGAATTTCATGATTTTTACAAACACTAAAAATAGAAAATATAAAACTGAGATACTTGACGATGAAAAATATTTGATATCTTAAGAGAGTTGATTACGTAACTTTCTATACTACTTTTATCCCTCAAGCGTATGTGAACGAGACACAATGCAAATTCTATTGTTATGCGGTTGCCTGCAACCGCTCGGGTGTTGAAGCATTAATGACAACAGTAATGACTATTTCATTTGCTCAAACATGAAACCAATAATAATTGGTTTCGATCAAAATGACACAGTACGAGACCTAATACACAAATCACACCATCACCCCCTTTTTGCAGTATGACAAAGCAGGATAGAAAATTACGACCATACGAAAAAAATATTAGTTTTACCTACTCATAGATGATCTCTCGTGACTGATTCCACCCGCCTTTCTATTGATGGATTAATCCCAGGGACCCGTTGCCATGGTGACGGGATAACGCTACAGTTTGCGATCCCGACTTTACCAAGATTATTAATATTAATTTTGCTGGTACGTAACTTATATTAATTAGGAGTGATTTTTGGAGCTCTCTTTTATTAATCTCAAGATACCAAGCGTATTGTTACGAGTAGGCTTTTGTTTTCTACCTCTATTGTTTGATTATATGTTTATTTTATTTTTGTTTTTGTCAGTATGTAAGATATGGTAACATAGCAAGAGTATTTAAAAACACAACTTCTTACATTATGATGAGATCAATACTTATAGATATTTTGTATTAATTTATCAAAATCTCCTACTGTTGAATTTTGTTTAGTTTTAATGAGTTTAATTTTCAAAGTAGCATTTATAATTCATTTTAATCGACTCATAAGCAAAAGTGCAACTTAATTAACCACAACTGCAAATTATTCCTGTATTATATACTAAATTTTCCACTGTCTGTATTCCATCTATTCCATCAAAAATATATCTACTACAAATTCAAAAATGAAATTACTACATGAAATTAAAAAAAAAACGCTGCAATGAAATAAATCTCATTTTTTTTATAGATATTGACGTAAAGCGTAATATCTTCGAGACAGCTGCTTTGATTTCCAACATAAATAACTAAGAACTATATTTAATGAAATAAAAAACTGCATCCAAATCGGTTCACCCGTCTAAGAGCTACACACAAGTAGACACACAAACACACAGATAGACATACTAACACAAATAACGGTTCACCTTTTAACACCCCTCTTTTGCGTCGGGGTATATAAAACAGATAGAAAATGTATTAATTTTCACACATAAGCACCTTCATCTAAACAAGGGCTCTATTTCTGTACATTTGGCCAATAAAACAAGTAAGTCGACAGCTTTATTTGGCGGTAGTCGCAAAAACAGCCCCGCTAGGGTCATCACGCGGCGATTTGTCAACGTCACTTGCCTAGAGCTGGGCAAAGGAAAGACAATACCTAGTTTTAGTACTTGGGTTTTAGTGTTTGGATACATAAATCTAGGAAGGTGTTACAGTTTCAAGTTGGGTTTAGTATTAAGGGTTGTTGTGAGTTTAAAGGTTACTTTCTTAGTCATGAAATAAATAAATGAATATTGGACACCAATCACATACATTGCTCCGATCAAGGAGCTACTGCACTTGTGTTATGGAAATCAGATACAACGGTGGTACCAAAACTCCCAGACCCAAGACAATATAGAAAATTATAATTTCTACATTGACCCGACCCGCAATCGAACCCGGGACCACGGAGCGGTGATGCCTTGAAACCCAGCGTGCTTTGCCACTACACCACGGAGGTCGTAAAAATGAAATGTTATTTTCCTAGAAAAAGACAAATGTGATATATTACAAAGTGAAAGTCTACATTCCTTAATTTATTATTAAAAGGCAGTTGGACTAACTTTTCCAATAAAATAATGACTCTACTGAGCTAATTATCATATTAATAATGATCGTGGTACCTTTATTCGTGTTGTATAGCCTCGGGACACCCTGTATACTGTGGCATAATTAATAATTAGTGTAATATGCCCTCTGTTCTTCGCTAATTAACTACATTGTATTCCCCGAGCTGTATGATCCACTAAATAGGCAATGTGATATAATTCAAACTGTGTTGGTTAAGTTTTACCATTATTGCTCGTTTAAATATTTCTAATGCAAGACTAAACTAAAGCTTGCATACACTTATTATTAAGTTTAAGGATTTGAAGTGTGGTTTATGGTATTTAAACAGTAATATCTGTAATACTTATTTTTTATAAGTATGTATAATTGCAACAGCTTAATAAACGGTAGAAAAAAATAAATTTTAACTTTCGAAGAATATGTGAACACTGGAACTATTAGTCCTAACATGTATTTTATGAATATATATAGATATTTTGAAATTGAGTCATAATTAAATGAGGGAGGAAACAGTTAATTTATACAACACCTAATAATTTACAACAAGGAATCGCTAGTAGAAATAACTAAGTTTATGAAAAAAGTTGACGTAACAAACTTTGCCTTAGGCTATATTTTTAGCTGTTAGAGCTAATTTAGGCCCTATTGTAAAAGAACTTATGAATAATTTTGCATAAATCAAACTTGTTCTTGAGTGCTGTAAGCCACAAAACGGTGGTAATCAATAATGATTGTTTGGATCTTAAAATATGTATTAATGTTTCTGCGGTTGAAATCTGAAGCAAATTTTTTGACATTTCGCATCAACTATTGAAATTTTTAGATTTTCTGTTTCATCAAATATAATTTTCACTTACGTAGCTAAAATCTTAAATACATCTAAAAATTCAATGTTATTTTTTAATCTAAATTGAATAATTCTTCTTGAGCAATAAATACATGAAAACACAAATATTGTCTTAGCGTTGTATAAGCGAAATGTTAAAAATTTTGCTTCTACACCCACAGGTCTTTATTTTATGAGTGGATTATGTAAAGTAGCAATGTTACAGCAAAATCATACAAAGTTTTGAATTTTAAGTTATATTATTTGTTTCGTACCGAAATAGATTTAATTTAATTTCGTTATTCAGTACAATATAACTTGGACGGAACGAATTAGTTTACCTTTGTATATGCGTGGGTTTTTTCAACTAGCAACATTACCGTTCAATCCAAGTGGTCGTGCTGGCAAGTGCATCACCTCAACGGTGTAAAAAAAAAAAAAAAAAAAAACAGTTGAAATATGGTTGATTTTTGAACGAGGTACCGTGCGAATCAGCGGCAACCTTTCCTCCGTGTTTGTGGACTATTTCTGTGATGTGATACAAGCGAATCGATACAACAACAGAAGAAGCAACGAGCAACCAGCTAAGCCTGTGGATTGGAGTTGCGAGGAGTTGTGAACAGCACCTATACGCCGGGCCCGGCAAGCACGCGGCCGCCACCCAGGAACGAAGGTATGTTCTAGTCTAGAAACTCACGCAATCCAACATAATTTTTTTGATCCTTCTCATCGGATCGTTGTTCCTTCCAAGTTGTATTGTGTTTTTTATTGTTTTTTAGCGTACTTACGTACCACGTTTTCATACTCGTGTGACCATCTTTGTAACGCAAAATGGCGCCGACAAAAGGTGATGAAACATCGGAGGAAATATCTTTGGATTCAAATAGTTCGTACATTCAAGATGTTTTTGAGCGAGACATTATCCTAGATGATTTAAAGAGAACCCTACAGTTCGCAACTACCGATACACAAAAGTTTATTTCGCGAACTAAAGATTTATTAGCTCAGCAAAGAAAGTTTAGCAAATTGCAAACTAAGATCGAAAAAACTCTTATCAAGTCTAAATCATTTAACAAAGATGAACAAATCAAAATTAGGAACGACTTTGATGATGCGTATTATGCTATTGTTACACAAGTAGACAAACTTAAACAATTTGAGGAGCGAGGCAGGCGAATGAGTCGTTCCCTTGCTCATAATTCTGAGTTTTCTAATAGTAATGCAAAATTACCAGTGCTACCTTTGCCCAGTTTCGCTGGCAAAAGTTCCGACTGGACTTCCTATTTTGATTTATTCACTTCTCTCGTTCACCACAATACTGCCTACACGGATGCGGAAAAGTTTAGATATTTACTTCTTACATTAAAAGATGAGCCCTTTAATTTAATTAAATCCATTCCAATCACTGATGATAATTATTCAGTAGCAATCGAAATCTTGACTTCGCGTTACCAGAATAAAAGATTAATTGCTTCACATCATCTTGATAAAATCATTAACCTCAAAACTTGTAGTGAGAAATCAATTTATGATCTGCGTAATCTGCTTAACACTTTTCAAGAAAACATTAAACCACTCGAAGTAATGAAGTTCCCTACTCGAGAATGGAGTTTTATATTGTTACATATTCTCTTAAGCAAAATACCAGCGTCCGTGCGTAAACAATTCGAGTTATCATTAAAATCACCATCGGACATTCCCGAAGTAGACATTTTAATTGAATTCCTTGAGCGTGAACTAGTGGCTAACGAGATTTGTTATAATTCTTGCGGTCAGTTAAATAAAACTTTACTCACTAAGGTCAATCCGGCCAATCACGGCGCGGTTCCGGCCATTCAGCGACGTTCATTCGCCGCAAATTTGTCTCAGCCTACGTCAGACTCGTCACATAATATTCTACCTCACAAACAAGGTGATAATACTGAACTTAGTTGTTTGTTATGCAATGCTCAACATACGTTGACAAAATGCACAAAATTCCTTAATCTTTCCGTGAGTGATAGATTCGCAGTTATTCAAAAGAAAAACGTGTGTTTCAATTGTTTGCATCTCGGCCATAACGTGAGCCAATGTAAATCAAACTTTTCATGTAGAAATTGTCAAAAACGCCATCACACATTAATTCATTTCGACGTAAATAAACCTGCCGATCAGAGTAGCGGGAATAGTCTATCTGTCTCGCTCCCACCCCCTGCGGTGAATCATAGTCTTGTTGATTCCCAGTTAGCCATGACCTCGACGCGTAATAATGCATTGGATTGTTGCAATCAAACATCCAATGATTCGAATGTACGAACAAGTACTGTGTTGCTTTCGACTGCACTCGTAGATGTGTATGATAACAATCAGAAGTTATCAACTGTGCGTTGCCTCATTGATTCAGGCAGCCAGGCTACATTTATTTCGGAGGCTTGTGCGCAGCGATTAGGAATTTCACGCAAGCGCGTAAACATACCGCCGGTGTTCGGGATAAATGATAGCAAACCGGTTTATCCTAAAGGTTTAGTGTCGTGTTTTATTTCACCGAGAAATCAATTGCAACCTTTTATTCAAATTGATGCATTGATATTGCCTAAATTGATTGCAACACAGATGCCCACTTGTAAGTTACCATATACAGGGTGGTCACATATAAAAAACATTAATTTAGCGGATCCTAATTTTCATACTCCTCAACCAGTAGAAATACTCTTAGGCGCTGACATTCTTCCTCACATTTTATTGCATAACACGATTACAGGTTTACCAGGTTCGCCGATAGCTATGAATAGTATCTTTGGTTATTTATTGTTGGGTAAACTTGATTTCAATTCTTCTAGTGAGGTTTCACTCCCGATCCAGGTGTGTCACAGCTCCGTTCACGACGAATTTGACCTCCAGCGCTTCTGGGAGCTCGAAACAATTTCAAAACAAAGGTCTCTCACTCCTGATGAGCTTTTGTGTGAAGCTATCTATGAAGACACGCATACGCGTAACGAGTGTGGGCGATATGTGGTCGCCCTTCCTTTCAAACCCGATGCACCGCCCCTCGGCGAGTCTAGGGAGATTGCCGTGTCTAGATTTCGTAAATTAGAGTACAAGCTTGAGCGTAATTCGCAGCTCAAAAACGATTATCACGCATGCCTCCAAGAGTACTTAGAGCTTGGTCACATGGAGCCCGTCGATAGTCAAGCAGTTGCAGAAGGTACTTATTACATTCCGCACCACGCCGTGGTCAAAGAATCTAGTGAAACGACTAAAACAAGAGTAGTCTATGACGCCGGGTCTAAGACTACCAGTGGTCGCTCTCTCAATGATAATTTATTAGTTGGTCCAAAACTTCATTTAGACATTGTTGCCGTGTTACTAAAGTTTCGTATTCATTCAGTCGCTTTTACAGCTGACATTAAACAGATGTATCGTAACATTTTAATTCGCGAGTCCGATAGGGATTTTCAGCGTATCGTATGGCGCACTTCACCCGAAGCTCCCCTACGTGATTATCGGCTGTGTACCGTTACATTTGGAGTCAGTTCTTCTCCCTATCTAGCGCTTCGCACCATACAGCAGCTAGCTCGTGACGAGGCCTCACGCTTCCCGCGCGCGTCGCAAGTCCTCATGAACGACGTGTTTGTTGATGACGTCATAGTAGGTGAATGTGATGAATCACGGGCGCTCGCCTTACAGCGTGAGTTAATCGCCATATGCCAATCAGCTGGCTTCGAACTACACAAGTGGCATAGTAACTCCGCTGCGTTACTTCACGCTTCTCAGCCAACAGTTTCTCATGGTGAGTGGCGCGAACAGGTTCCGTTCGCTAAAATGGAAAATGACTCATCAACAAAGGTTTTAGGTCTACAGTGGGACCCAAATTTTGATACTTTCGGTTTTAGTGTCAAGGTTTCCTCTGAAAAATGTACAAAGAGGTACATTCTTTCGGAAATCGCTCGTATTTATGACCCCTTAGGGCTTTTATCTCCAGTGACCTTGTTTGCGAAACATTTAATTCAATTGTTGTGGATTTCAAATGTGGATTGGGATGAGACCCCACCACAAGATATAATTGATTCGTGGTCGAATTTTATTTCTCAACTTCCATTGCTTTCAGACGTTAGTTTTCCACGTCATATATTTTCTCAGAATTGTAGTGTACAGCTTCACGGCTTTTCCGACGCATCTGAAAAAGCATACGCAGCATGTATCTTCCTTCGGGTTCAAGGTGAGGATGGAAGTGTGCATTCGTCCTTAGTTTGAGCGAAAACTCGTGTTGCACCTACGCGTCGTATATCTGTTCCCCGCCTTGAGTTGATGGGAGCAGTTTTGTTATCACAATTAATTCAAAAGGTTAGGAAAATTTATGGTGACCGTATAAACGAGGACCAAGTTTATGCGTGGTCAGATTCAAGTATAGTATTATCATGGTTGCGTTCCTCTCCACATGAGTGGAAAACATTCGTTTCCAACCGTATTACGGAAATAACAAGTTCAGTCCCTGCGCGTCGCTGGCGGCATGTGCCCTCCGCCGACAACCCTGCGGACGCTGCCTCGCGCGGCATGTTGCCCGCTGCATTTTTATGTCATGATATGTGGTTTCGCGGTCCTCGCTGGTTAAACCAGGAGGAGAGTTGTTGGCCTGTTCCAAAGCCTGTTCTTCCTACCGATGAGGAAAAGCGTAATATCGTGTCTTGTTCGGTTTCGTCCGCTCCTGTCGAGGACGTCGAAATCATTTCGCGTTTCTCTTCACTCGGTAAACTCGTTCGCGTTACGGCTTTGATATTTCGTTTTTATAACAAATGTAAAAAGGTCAACTCTTCATGTACTCAACACGTTACTGTTCCAGAATATGATTTCGCGTTAAACCGGCTTCTTCGAGTCGTTCAACATTCTGTGTTCTATGAAGATATTTTAAAAATAAATAATGGTAAATCACCTTCAAACCAATTAAAGCGTCTTAACCCGTTTGTCGATTCAAATCAACTTTTGCGCGTTGGAGGTCGAATCCATAAATCGCTTTTATCTTTTGAATCGAAGCATCAATTGATTTTACCCAAAAAACATCCATTGACAAATTTAATTATTGACGATGCTCACTTGGTTTTATTGCATGGTGGTGCGCAATGCACACAATACACACTTTTACAAAAGTATTGGATTTTATCTAGTCGTGACATTATCTGTCAACGCGTATATCGGTGTGTTAGGTGTTTTCGTGCGCGGCCTACGCATACGCAGCCGTCGATGGGTGCGCTGCCCGCAGCACGCTTGCGACCAGCAAGACCGTTTGTCAAAACTGCGGTAGATTTCGCGGGTCCTTTTTACGTTCGGGCTAATAAAGTTCGAAATGCAAAGATAGTAAAATGCTATGTATCAGTTTTCGTTTGTTTAAGTGTAAAAGCAATTCATCTGGAAATTGTTTCCGAGCTTTCCACAGAAGCATTTATAGCTACGCTTAGACGCTTTACTTCGCGACGCGGATTGTGTACCGACATTTACTCCGACTGTGGAAAGAATTTCGTGGGATGCGATAGGTATCTCAAGGAATTATATGTTTTTTTGCGAAATGACGCAGTACAGACTACGCTCAATTCCAAGGTATTAGGCCAAGGCATCACTTGGCATTTCCAACCCCCCCATGCCAGCCATTTTGGTGGATTGCATGAAGCGGGAGTTAAGAGTTTTAAACAACATCTTCATCGTGTAATAGGCACGCGAACTTTAACTTATGACGAGATGCATACACTCTTATGTCAGATTGAGGCAATTCTAAATTCACGCCCTCTCTGTCTTTTAAGTACTGATTCAAAGGATCCACTTCCTTTAACTCCATCACATTTTCTCATAGGTGAACCTTTAACTTCACTTCCTGACGTTTCATTAATGGATGAGAATCCCAGCCGTCTGTCGCGATGGCGACTCATTCAGCAGTCCACTCAGCATTTCTGGAAACGATGGAGTCTCGAATACCTACATCATATTCAACAAGCTACAAAGTGGTTAAGCGATCGAGGCTCCCCGATCCGTGAGGGCATGATTGTGGTGTTGTGTGATGATAATGTTCCTCCCTTGCAGTGGAGACTTGCCCGTGTGCACGCTCTACACCCAGGTCTTGATGGGATCTGTCGTGTGGTTACCGTACAAATCGGACGGTCGTTCCTCAAACGCCCGGTCGTAAAGATTTGCCCTCTTCCCCTAGAGTAGAGAGTTACTAAGTAGGCTAGAGTAGTTTTAGTGTATTTTAGTTTTCACTCTACAACTTGGTCAACTTAATTTAGTTATTTATAAACATTTTATTTTAATTTTCTTTGTTAAAAGATACTCGGTACTTTTAAGGTGAGCGGTATGTTTCGTACCGAAATAGATTTAATTTAATTTCGTTATTCAGTACAATATAACTTGGACGGAACGAATTAGTTTACCTTTGTATATGCGTGGGTTTTTTCAACTAGCAACATTACCGTTCAATCCAAGTGGTCGTAATGGCAAGTGCATCACCTCAACGGTGTAAAAAAAAAAAAAAACAGTTGAAATATGGTTGATTTTTGAACGAGGTACCGTGCGAATCAGCGGCAACCTTTCCTCCGTGTTTGTGGACTATTTCTGTGATGTGATACAAGCGAATCGATACAACAACAGAAGAAGCAACGAGCAACCAGCTAAGCCTGTGGATTGGAGTTGCGAGGAGTTGTGAACAGCACCTATACGCCGGGCCCGGCAAGCACGCGGCCGCCACCCAGGAACGAAGGTATGTTCTAGTCTAGAAACTCACGCAATCCAACATTATTCAAGTTTTTTTTTGTGTTACATAAAAAGAGTTATTTGAAAGTTGTATGTGGCCTTTATTAATGCCAATATTCTCACAGATTTTTCTTAATAAAATGATGATAAAGAGTTATACTTAAGATAGAGGCGTAACAAATTGGGTTGTAAAAGTTTTGATCTCCATCATCATCATCATATTTGCAGATTTACCTAAAGTTCATGAATGCCTTCATCTCTTGAAATAATGTCACCTTCTGACGGCATATATTTGTAAAGTCAATGTCTGCTTGACTGTCTGTGTAACGCGTCTCTGGAGCTGTGGGGCACTTTGCATAATCTGTGAGTGTATCTTACAGATATGACATGAAATAGATGTTTGACGAAAAATTTTAATATTTGTTTTTTCTCCTCAGTTCTCCACTTTATTTATTTTAATTATTCATTGCACAAATGATGTTGTACAAAGGTGAACTGGAAGGTGGTGCCGCGTATTTGAATCAAAATATATTTACAATAAGTTTAGACAAACGACGATTTTGGTTAACCGTTAAGCTCCAATGACTCAATTTGGCGCGAATACAATGAATTGGTCCACTTTTTTGTCTCAAATCTTGGCGTCAGATTAATATCGCACTTGTAACAATGGAATCTTTGCCATTGCAAGTACAAGCTTTTGCTCTTTTGAATTGAGTCGAGTTATCTAAATGAGACATTTATGCATACATGTCTGTAGTTTAAGCAGATGGGTATACGCCGTGGGCAGTGTGTCTTGTAACGAATGTCAATTTCTATAAAATATAAGATACAATTTGACGTGGAACACATGTTCATGAAAATTTATTCGATACTAGTGGTTCCCCGCGACTTCGTCCGCGCGCTCTTCGATTTTTTCTCGCCTTTTAAACCTTCCCTAGACCTCCACGAATATTTCAAGACTAAGATGACATAAATCCGTTTAGCCGTTCTCGAGTTTTAGTGAGACTAACGAATAGCAATTCATTTTTAAATATATAGATATACGTGCACGACTAATGCACAAGCTGTTACTCATTTTGGTAAATAAAATTATTTACTTACTGTCATTATGGTAGTTTTCAAAAATTTCTACTAAACTCTACACAAATATTCTCTGCACAGAAGTGCTCATAGCGCAGTGGTAGCAGCGCTTTGGTAGTGATACCGAAGTGAAGCAACCTACGGCGCGGTCGTGTTTGGATGGGTGACCATTCCGACCATATAAGTGACGTACATCACGAGCATCTCCGTGCTTTGGAAGGCACGTTAAGCCGTTGGTCCCGGCTAATATCGGTTGATATTAGTCATTAAGCCTATTCAGATACTTTATGGTCGGCTTGATGAAATCTGACAGCAGGGTTAGTCGCTTGTCTTGCAAACATCCCTCCACCAACCCGCTCTGAGCGCGCGTGGTGGAGTATGGCTCAAGCTACCTCATAGTCGAGGTAAGACATTTGCCCAGCAGTGGGTTGTTACAGGCTAACTTTACTTCACAAATAAATACAGCAATATTGATATAAAAATTGAGAAAGTTACGTACTATCACGTATTAAATTGTCAATGTACTCTACATTCCCATGTCAGTCTCGTTCATTGTTCGCGACCGCGCCTAAAATGTCCCATCTCCCTTTCATCCCGAATTTAATCCTATTACGACCATGCACTCGAGACACGACAATAGAACAATATCCACTCAACAATAGCCCGATGGAAGTAACGACGTGTATCGCAAACCCGCGGCGCGCGAGCATCGCAATCGCAATCAACGGCCGGTCGTTATCCACGCCTCCCGGACAATTCGACTCAGAAGTGTAACTTCCCTAGAATTGTATGTAGCTTTATTAAGTTACTGCTGTGGTTTGTTATGCGGTAAAGGGCATATGTACCTCAGAACGATAAGATCAACTTCCCCATTGAGGTATAAACGCCAATTCTATAGTAGTAATTGCTGTGCACAGATAGCAAGACATTGCAGCCTATCGACTTTGGTTCACTGAATTGATAAATATATTTTTGTTTCTTCAGGTGTCTCTGCAGAGCGCCTCTGCAGAAGTCTTAACTTTGACAATGACAATGGTCTGCGGTTCGGTCAATAAACATAGCCATACATAAAATATTCATATGTTCAATTTTGTATGGACCTCACCGCTGAATGCATCCAGGGTGATAAACCCTTAAGATCTCTAACACACTGCGAATTTTAGCATCGATGCAGTCGCGCGGTAGCATCGATACAGAAGCGCATGTGCATTGATGCTAACGCGCGTTACTTCTGATGCAGTCGTCAATATACACTACATAATTTGACAATGTCTAGCTTCTGCATCGCGACTGCATCGATGCTAAAAGTAGCGCAAGCGTGTGGAGTTTGACATTTTGCGACTGCATCAATGCTGCATCGCGACTCTATTGTTGCGAAAAGTAGCAGTTGTAAGAAGTCGGTATGTGTCGCTAAATATTTTTTATATTGTCATTTTATTTCTCTTTTTCATGTCAGTCAGTAAGATTTTTTACAGGTCTTTATTTCATATTTTGTCGTCTGTAGCCTGAAATTAATAATTTGGAAGTAACCTTAACCAACCACACCGCAACTCGGTTACGTAAACACAACACAACTCACTTGCGCGGCGCGCGCCGCACCGTAACTCGCAAAAGCAATCAACACTGCTCGTGTGCAATCGCCCTAAACGCGTGAATTGTACGAACAATTGGAATTGAATCCGTGAATAACTGGGTTTATTATTTACGACTTGGTGACAAATAGGGAGCTATACTAAAAAAACGTCTAGCGCGAGTCGTGTTATTTGTAAGTTTTTTGAATAATGTCAATAAAAACTTGCATTTAAGTACGAACAAAAGGATAAATCTGATGGATTAACGTAATATTTAATGTAGTAGTAGCTCAATGCAATGTCTTAATAAGACGATAGTAAACTTTTATTACTTTCAAACCCTTAGTTCATACTTAAAATGAGTAATACTTAAAAAAAGTCTAACAAACTTCCATAAATTAGAGCTGATTGATTATACAAAAGTAGTATCATATGTTGTCTTACCCTTAATTTTAAACCTTTAATGTTAATTAATTATTTTTCGGTCGAAAAGGATAATTCATTTTCTTCTTTTCGTTCCCTCTTTTGTAGCATTAGACTAGAAAATGTGTGCCCTTTTGTGAAGCATTCTAAAAATATCTCACATCTATCGGAAAGTAATTTGTCAATTGACGTATCGCATTGAAATGCTGTCAATCAAATACACAATGTCTGAATCCTTTCTTTGTTAAATCATAGGTACCCTTCAGGGAACCCTGAAACATATGTAGATTGGGTGCCCAATAAAAACGTAACAACGCACCTTTTTATTAAGGAATCGGTGACACGTGCTGAATATTTAGAGTTCAATGTCGTACGCTTTTACGTTCGTCAGTAACGGCCTTATGGGACCCAAGGGAGAAAGACCGTCCAAGTATTCGCAAAACTACTTGGAGTAATCGCTTGCTCTCACGTGAAAATTGGGACAAAATTTATATAACACTTATTGATCGATAGGATTCCGGGAACTACGAGATATTCCGCAACGAGGAGCATTATTTCCATATTAATGCAATAAATAAATAAATATTGGACACCAATCATATACGTTGCTCTGATCCGAAAGTAAGCAGCTATTGCATTTGTGTTACGGAAATCAGACACAACGGTGGTACCACAACACCCAGACCCGAGACAATCTGGGAATGGGACTCGACTGGGAATCGAACCCGGGACCTCGGAGCGACGACGCCTTGAAACCAGCGTGCTTAGCCACTAAACCACGAAGGTCGTCCACCACGAATGTATGTGATTGGTATCCAATATTTAATATATATATTATATAATTTTGCATCAAAGCTATTTATTAGTACGGAAGTAGGATTTTCCTCATATTTTTATTGCGCTGTAGGAGCGAGCGAGCTCTAAATATGCCTCGAGTTTTAAAGAGGCCAATTTAGATATTGCTAAGGCACAGATTAATAATTCTCGAACTTATAAGAAATCATTTCATAATATATAAATTGTTATTGATTATAAACGACCACATAATGTTGTATTAACAAGGCAATAAACAGTTTGAATTTCTTTAGGTAGGCTAATATTCAGTAAGGTGCAATACCTTTAAAATGGATTCTGAAATATATTATGTTAATGCCATTGAAGTGACATGAACGTTACTTGTATCCGTGTGCATTTATGTACGCGTGTGGCGTTTTGCCGATCCGTATCCCGTTGCATGAGCGAGTGCATGCGCCGGCCGCAGGGCTGCATGCATTGCAAACCGCATTTAACCCCGATACGGGCCTCGCTATGAGTACGGGATAAAGTTGTGTGTGGAACATGAAATTGATCTTAGGCAGCTTAAACGCGGATGGGAGTTTGTGGATGACATAGTAATGGCAGCGGCTGACAAGCAACTGAGATAACACGCCAAGTGTTGATGTGATGTTGTGTACGACGGTAGAATTCTAGTTCAAGCAAAAGAACGGGCGACTCAGCGCCGTGTTATATTTGCACGAACCATTTCGAGGGACTTTTGATCCCTCTACAACTCAAAACATATTCAACAGAAACACGTCAAATAAAGGTATACGTATATTTATTGATATCTATAAAAACAAGAAGAATCTTGAATTTCATTAGCTTATCTCAAACGGTTACAAGAATATGAAGGTCTCAAAGTCGCAAATTTTCCACTGACTGACCAATAGATCCAAACCCTATTCTAATTCCAGATGAGAAGGGCATTTCAAATTTGGCATCTAGCTTGATAATTATGTGGAAACGTAGAGACAATTTTTTTTAAAAAAGTTAAAAATAAAAAGCGACCCCGCATACAAAAAAGTTTTTTAATGTAGCGTCTGAAACCGTTAAGTTATAAAAAGGGGTTAAGTGACTTTGAATAAAGGATGTACTTTAAATAGTAAGTGATATCTAATTACTACATGTAAATTATTATAAATTTTGTTCAAAATTATAAGTTACTAGCGGTCCCCCGCGACTTCGTCCGCGCGTTTCGAGTTTGCTCCCTTCCCTCCCGTCGCAGCGTCATGTTTTATATCCTAAAGCCTTTCTCGATAAATAAGCTATCCAACACAGAAATATTTTTTCAAATCGGTCCAGCAGTTCCTGAGATAGGCGCGTTCAAACAAACAAACTCTTCAGCTTTATAATATATTAGAGCAAGCGCACGTTGTACTTAAGCTGTGAACATTATTTTGGTGCGGAGTTATGTTAAAACTGTGATAGCTCCTAAGATATTTATTGAAATCAAATGACATACAGGGCAACTTGGTTCTAAATGAAATGCTCGTGATGATGAATGTATTTATTGTGATAAGAATAAATACCTGTGTGTATAATACACCTCTTTAAATAATGTATTATTTTTTTACAAATTTATTAACATAAAAAAGGTTGTAGTAAGTCAACCATAAAAGATAGACATATGCTGTCGCGGACTTTATTATCGAACTCTTAATGCTGAACAAACCTGTCATACATGATTTTTGTGTAACTTAAGCGGTTTCCGCAGCGTATGCAGCGGAAGCTCTCAAAAGGAATATCTTTCTCCCGTTTTCGCAACATTTTTCATTTCTGCTGTGGTCTTATGAGTCGTATCTTTATGTTATATAGCCTAAAGCCTTCCTCGATAAATGGACTATCCAACGTAAAAATAATTTTTCAAATCGGGCTAGTAGTTTTTGAGATTAGCGCGTTCAAACAAACAAACAAACTCTTCAGCTTTATAATATTAGTATAGATTTACAATTAACAGACATGTTTGTTGTTTGAAATAGAATTGCAAACTTGCTTATTCATAATAGTTATTTTGTTCCCCTCATTTATTTGATTTTCTGTAGAACTTGGCACTTATCAAGATCCCCATGCTATTTTCGGCGAAGTCTACAATCAAACACATCATAGCATTGAATTAGGCTGTCATTTTCATCATTTTAATGTATTTGGTGGTATTTAATTGCTGAAATTCTCCATCTAACACAGTTTTATAAGATCATAAGTCATTATATAACATGGTTAGAATGAGAGTGGTGAATAAAGTACTGTGTCATCGAATAAATTTCATTATAAAGTTATTCAGATGAGCAGCATGCAAACATTTGCACCTCAGGCTTTTACTGAGCTTTAATTTCAATTCTATAAGTTCCGTATCTTAAATCAAATATGTTGATAATAATAACAGGTGTTTTAGGTCAGATAAATGGCATCAAAAATATCAATGGTATAAATAAGCAACCCTACGACATTTGGCCAGCTGTGTGCATGTTTCGTCAAATGGACTGACTTTGCCAGACGTAGTATATGGCCGGAGAGCGTTGCTACCTGTGTCCGTTCCCGTGAAAGAGCTCCGAGCTCCACTATCCTTTACGCTTGCTTAGCCGTTAGCTTGCCAAAGTGAACGAGGTAACTACTATACGTGTGTATGTATATCTAACAACAGAGTGTAGTACACACAAGAATCGACCTGAACGACAAAATAAGATGTTTATTTTATTCGAATATAAATATAATGAGAATAGTTTGAACGATTGCAGGACTTCAGCGATCAGAAATTAAGTAAATGAGAATGTACGGACAACAGAACGTCAAGGTAAACACTGCGGTATTTTATGCAGGTGTATTAAGGGCTAATTTACAATAAAAGTGGGTAACCTAATGTACTGGCCACTGGACAAAATCATTGCTTCAATCAAGCAGTAATATTGAAACATATGCCTATCTCGTTGGTTTGTTTGCAAGGTTACTTGCCAAGACGTCCCGGGTTCAAATTTCAGGTTGTGCCGTAATCGGTTTTTGGGTTTTGCTGTCTTGAAAATACTTGGAAACAGCTCGGAGTCAGGAAGTTGGTGGTGATGGCACCTCCGTGCCTCGGAAAGCACATTAAGCCGTTGGTCCTACGCCTTACCTGTTATCGGTCATATCGGAGCCGTCTCACCGAAGTAATGAGAGGAAAGGAACAGAGAGTGCACTTATGTATTACGCAAACATCCAGGAACTAATAACATCTCTTGCGTACCTGGGAGCGTATTGCATTTATGTTGTATGTTTATTTAAAAATTGACCCCGTTTCAGGGCTCGCATACTTCGGGGATGCAATTTATTGCATAACTTTAGCAATCTGTTACCATCATAAATGGCTGAAAAGAGAGCTAATGTAAGAAAATTTGAGGTTATAATTTGGGAAACCAGAAACTATTTCGATAAGTATATGAAGTAATAAAGAAATTTATTAGTGTGTCAATCTAAGTTAAACTCTGATACAGATTTCCGCCCTAAGGCATATCTACTATTTATATCGAGAAAAATTCCCTACAGCGCGCGCCGAGGCGCTTGAAATCCGAATGCCGTTTCCAAAATTTATTGAACTATCCACGAAAAAATGTATCGAGTACCGCCCGCTGGGGAGCTTTTCAGGGGTATCAACTGCGTTACAACCTCGGAATTAGGCAGTTTACGCAGAGGCCTACACTATAAACAGTGACTGTCAAGTTTTCGAGAGTTTCTCTAGCTGTTATTCTTATAGGCTAAAAAGTCGCTCTTATAAATAAATAAATAAATAATTAAAATAATAAAAAAAATAGATATCTACAGGGTGGCCAAAAAGTCGTGGATCAAACGAAACAGGGAGATAAAGGAGGTAATTTCCAACAAAAAATCTTTCTCCAGCATGGCCATAACTTCATTGCACGAAAAGATATGAATTATTTTAGTTTTTTCAATGAAACTACCGAGTTTTTTTACAATTTAATCCGTAAAAAAATAAATTGATTAAAAACAATAAAACAAAAGGTGTTGTATTATGAGTCGATAATGTATCAATACTACAAAAATTGTATTGCAGCTCTTGGTATCAAATTTAACGAGCAATGATTTTTTTTCCGTAAATTTTGAAGAGTTACAAAAAATTACTTCTGACTTTAAGAGCACCCTTTGAAAAAAAAATGTATTACGGAAAAGTGACCCTGTATAAAAAAAACTTGCTGGTTTAATGTTGATTCAAATGAGGTACAACACTTTACTATTAGATCTTTAGTTTTGGTTTTATGATTGTTTTTTCATATCAAGGTGGAAATTTCATTAAATTAGCCTTATTTTAACTTTTGTTAGTTTATCATAAACTGCTAGTTTTTTGTACGTTGGAACGCTAGAACTGTTCTCTTCTTGTCACAATTAGGGTTTATGAAATGGACAGACACTGTTTCACACTAAATTTAATCGTTTGTCAAAAAGTATCTACGTTCAGGTAACGATTTATCTTTTCTGGGAAACAAAAGGTTCATGACAACTCTGTGAAAACAGCCGATACAAAGAAATTGTGTCTCTCTTTCACACTAACCATTTAATCCTTTGTCTAAAAAGGTCAGAACGCCTGTCTTAGTTCAGGTAGTATAATGGCGGGCGGAGCCGAGTGGGAGAGGTGGAAGCGCGTGAGTTTCTTTGTTTGTTTAGTGTCGCACTCACTTTCTGCCAGTGACTACGCACACGTATTATTTTGCACGGTATTTTTTGGTGAACCGCTCTTCATTTTTGGACTTGTGATTGAGTGCCTACCTGTGACTTACGCTTCGTTTTTGGACTTGTGATTGATTGCCTACCTGTGACCTACGCTTCGTTTTTGGACTGGTGATAGATTGCCTACCTGTGACCTGCGCTGTGTGAATCGGATTTTGTAATCGCTGCGGATTGGCTAGATAACCAAAAGATGGCTGCTGCGAGGAGAGCCTACACCCAACGGGAGTATGCAGAAATGCATTACCTCTATGGCTTTTGCGACGGCAATGCTCGGGCTGCTGCCAGAGAATATCGACAACGCTACCCTAACCGAGACCGTTTCCCGGACTACAGAGTCTTTATGCGCGTGCATAATGCGTACATGGCGGGAACCTTACTCGGGGAGCATGCTGCGAGAACAGGTAGACCAGTAGTACGATTTGACAATGAAGAGCAAATACTGAGACAGCTAAGATTGGACCCTGGTATTAGCCAACGCCAAATATCAAGAAATCTCGGGATCCCACGATCGACAGTGCAGCTTATTATTATAAGAAATCAATATCATGCTTACCATGTGCAAAGGGTGCAAGCTTTACTGCCAGCTGACTATGAACCTAGAGTGAGTTTTTGCAGAGAGATGCTTAGAAGACACAGAGAGGATCCGCAGTTCTTCAACAAAGTGTTATGGACTGATGAGTCAAATTTTAGAAGAATGGGAATTTTTAACATCCACAATTTACACTACTACGCCAGAGTGAACCCACGTATCATCAGAAATGATCGATTCCAGCATCTGTTTGGCATAAACATGTGGGCTGGAATGAAGCAGCTTGTGGTTCATGAAATGCCACCAAGGCTGAATGGTACTGAGTATTTGAATTTTTTACAAAATAATTTGAACCAAATACTGAACGAAGCTGGGATTCCTGAAGATAGAGTGGCAGAAATGTGGCTGCAACAAGACGGCGCCCCGCCTCATTACGCAAGAGCAGTTCGAGGACATTTGAACGAGCGCTTCCCTAACCGGTGGATTGGTCGAGGCGGACCTATTGCATGGCCGCCCCGGTCGCCCGACCTTAATCCCATAGACTTTTTTGTTTGGGGCTATTTTAAAGAAATAGTGTATCAAAGTGAGAATAACACCGAACAAGAACTACGACAAAAGCTCGAGTTTGCTAAGCTACAAATTCTAAATAACAGAGGTGCATTCCGCCGATTACGTGCGAATTTTATTAGGCGGTGCAGATTGTGCATTATGGTCAGAGGTAGGAACTTTGAAAACTTAATGTAAAAATTTGTATTAAATAAAAATTACTAAGTCATAATCGTTCTTTTATTTCATGATGGCTTCAGAAATTACTAACTAGTATGTATGAGGAAAAAATATTTTTTGCTTTAAATTTACACCTTGATATGAAAAGACGACCATAAAACCAAAACTAAAGATCTAATAGTAAAGTGTTGTACCTCATTTGAATCAACATTAAACCAGCAAGTTTTTTTAATACAGGGTCACTTTTCCGTAATACATTTTTTTTTCAAAGGGTGCTCTTAAAGTAAGAAGTAATTTTTTGTAACTCTTCAAAATTTACGGAAAAAAATCATTGCTAGTTAAATTTGATACCAAGAGCTGCAATTCATTTTTTGTAGTATTGATACATTATCGACTCATAATACAACACCTTTTGTTTTATTGTTTTTAATCAATTTATTTTTTTACGGATTAAATTGTAAAAAAACTCGGTAGTTTCATTGAAAAAACTAAAATAATTCATATCTTTTCGTGCAATGAAGTTATGGCCATGCTGGAAAAAGATTTTTTGTTGGAAATTACCTCCTTTATCTCCCTGTTTCGTTTGATCCACGACTTTTTGGCCACCCTGTATAAAACAGTTTTTGAGTAACCATTATGGTGCATCCTCACCGCCCGGCGGCGTGTGCCGGCGGCCATGCCGCTCATGCCGCGGCTGCCTTAATTTTCCATAGTATCTGACAGTTAATTGACGTATGCCGCCGGCAATGTCGTCGGACGGTGTGGATTATACTATTTCGTTATAATGCTTCCATATTTCGAACGATTAAATTATTAAAAAAAAAAACAGCCAATCTACGTCAGTGAGCTTGTCTTTTAGCGCTAACCAACCCGTGTGGCCGGTTAAATATTGAGAATTATAATTAACAAACTTCAGTCTATGCTACCTCTCTATCAAATCATATAATGGAGCGGATGAGCCAGATCCACACCGCCTGGCGGCATTGCCGGCGGTATATATCAATTAACTGTCAGATTTTAGGAAAAAAGCCGCAAACGTCATCTTTCTGTCTATGCGAGTAAAAGCAGGGCTGTTACTTTTATCCTTTGATTTATAATCCTTGTTAACTTAAATTTTCTTTTATCTATTAGTTGAAATTTAAGATTTCCGAACCGAAATTCAGTTTTTAAGCCGGTGAATAAATACGTCAACATTATCAAGGCGACTCAACCCAGTGAACTCGAAACCAGTGTCGGAAGTCTCGACATAGTTCCGTGTAAAACCACCAGGTGGCGCTCGAAAAACGCTGAGACAAAATTGGTGTTTTCGTGTATTTATTGATTGAGAAGAATTTTTGAATGATGCTTAAAAAACTACAAGTATTTTTTAAGATTTATTAAAGATATAGCTACGTAAGTTAAAATGATATTTGATGAATTAGAAAATTTATGATTTTCTGATGAATTTAAATTGTCGACGCGAAATGTCAAAAATGATGCATCAGACTTCGCCCGGCTCTAAACCTAGAATAATTGTCAAAATTTGCGTAGGCTTTCAATTCAGGATGGCTTCATAAATTAAATATACCTCTGTCGGTTGATATTAGTCTCATGAACTTGACATTAAACGGATTCGATTCACTAGTTCGGTTAGGGTATGAGGTACTGTTAAACTTGAGAATATAAAACTCAATGAAATAAAACAGGTGACGTACCTGTTAGATTGGAAATTGATATTTATAAACGGTTTTTGTGGAAAAATGGACGGTAACTTTTAATTAAAAAAGTTTTTAGATAAACATAACAGGATATGTATGAATGTCACATTCATAATAAGAGTTTCATTTGAGAATGATCATTCTTAAGAAAAAAATAAGAAATATATTTACTTTTATTTATTTATTTGTATGCCTAGAAAGATACAATTTACACCATAGAAAAAGACAAGAAAAGCTTTCCTCTATACGAGGGTCAAACTGAAAGTTCTTAGAACTGGCCACTTATAAACAATATTTTTAGCAATCAGAAGCGGAGCTCATTAAAAAAAACAACTTTAATAACCTAAATAATTTATTTGGAACACAAAATTAAACGACAATCGAATAATAACTCAAGCAACCAAAAACATACGAGAAAACCACTTTACAAATCAAAAATTATCACGATCACGAAAATAACAATAAGTAGGTATGACTTACAATAAATCGCGCCGATCACCAAACCACCAACCTCACCGCTCGGAGTCGCTCAGGCAAATGAGCTTGCCGGAGCCACTACCGCCGTATTTATAGGCTTTGGTGGGGGAACCCGCAAAAATAAAATAAGTCATACTGAGGTATGCTAATACGGCCTATCCTGATCGTGCGCCGTCCTCGGCTGCACCCTCAAGAGTAGCTTCAGCAGGAGTTGGAGGTCTCGGAGTCGTCCTCCTCGCTGAGGGCCAGATCCGCCTGAAGTATGTCTTCAGCCGTCCTCTCGCGTATAGCTGGTGGGCCCTCGGGGTCCGCTTGCATGGCAGAAGGACCCGCCTGGCTTTCATCCTCTTCACCCTCGTTACCTGTTAATTAAACAAGGGTTACAACAAGACCATTTAAGGATAATGTGCCTATTCTTTCATTCATCACACACACAAGGCCCTCATTCAATGGTTCACACTTATATATAGTCGCCTACAACTTCCACAATCACATACATGTCTTACACACACTCTTCCATATGTGCTCCATTCAATCTCATACGAGCCAGCTTACTCGTCGTAAACCAACTCAGCACGTTAGCAAGCGTAGCACGTATGAAACATACGTCTGCAGGGTCAATGCCCATACGCATCGAAAGATACGTCTGCAAGGCCGGAGCCCCTACGCATTGAAAAATGCGTCTGCAAGGCCGAAGCCCCTACGCATTGAAAAATGCGTCTGCAAGGCCGAAGCCCATACGCATTGAAAAATGCGTCTGCAAGGCCGAAGCCCCTACGCATAAAATATGCGTCTGCAAGGCCGAAGCCCCTACGCATAAAATATGCGTCTGCAAGGCAGAGGCATCCTTGATGCATACCCAATCTGACACCGTGACAATGTTGATCACGCCGGCTGCCAGTCTCGATAGACGTGGTTGGCTACCACCTCGTCTCACGCACACACACACACGCACCAGTTAGATGTATGACATGTATGCACGTAGAAAAGCTGCAACATACAATTGTTAAACAACAACCATATAAAACTTACTTTCAAAGAACGCAGCACAACTCTCAGGGCACCATTCTCCCTTCCAGGGCACCATATATTGTGCCGCCGCTTGAGTGGTCTTGCCTCGGGCACCACCCAGAAGCTTCAACTCGTAGCGTCCACTGGGTAAGACCTTTACCACACGGTAAGGGCCTCTCATGCCAGGATCCAGCTTTCCCGTGGATTGGGAATACTTGATGACGAACACTTGGTCATCCAGCTTGAAAACACGTGGAGGGTGTCGGCGACGGTTGACGCGAGAGTCTTGCTGTTCTTGGTTTTTCTTGAGTAAGTTCCTGGCTCGGTTTCTGCCCATTTCTCGCAGTGCCTCGTGGTTAGGACTATTGTTCTCAATTGCTACATCTCGTATTAACGCACGAATAACAGGAGTGGTCGCATGTGTGCCAATCAGTAAATACAAAGCGGAAACTTGAGTGGTTTTCTGTTTAGTTACATTTAAAACTAATTGAATTTTACGCAAAGCCTCAGACCAAGTTGTGTGTTTATTATGACTTTCAACCCGAATCAAGTTGAGGACTGTCCGTACATAACGCTCAGCCTGCCCATTAGCATGATGCATTTCTGGCGTTATGTAGTGGATGTCACAACCTAACTCAGATATCCAGTTTGTGAAGCTGGAGGCTTCAAACATGCGGCCTCTGTCGCAGACTATTAATTTCGGCGCACCGAACAATGAAATGGCTTCATTGAAAACACGTTTAAGTTCATCCGTATCTTGACGGTACATAGGGAAAAGTAAGCAGTATTTTGTAAACGAATCTATGATAATGATCACAAACTTATAGCCATTGGATTCAGGTAACGGCCCTAACACATCAGTGTGGACAGTATGGAAAGGTAGGTCTGACTTTTCCCATGATGTTATGGGCTGAAGTGGGGCTCTAGGAACTCGCTTTTTGGAAATGCAGATAAGACAATGCGAGGTGTACTTTTGAACAAATGACCTTAGGCCAGGAAACCAAAAGTGTTTTAGGATGAGATCAAGTGTTTTATCTGCACCGATATGTTCATGCTCATCATGAAAGATGCGCAACAAGCTGAGCCGGTGTCCTTTCGGAACAAAACATAACAGACGCGACTCTTCACCAGTTGGTGAATACCGGTAGTAGAGTATGTCGTTTTGACATACGTAGCGACTTGAGTCCAAAAAGCCGTCGTTCAACTTTTGGATCAAATCCTGTGTTTCACTGTCGGCGTTTTGAGCCATTTGAGCCCAATTCAAGGGTCTGTCAATATGATTGATTTGCATCGCTGGTGGGTTCCTGCTCAAATAGTCTGCATGGCCCATCATGGCACCTTTCCTATATTCAATGGTGAAGTTGAAATCTTGCAGATAAATCCACCAGCGAGCAACTCGTGGGAGAAGATCCTTTTTGCGCTCTGTGGCCTTCAGAGCATTGCAGTCGGTTACAATTTTGAACGTCACGCCGACCAAGTAGTGCCTAAAATGTTGCAATGCCCTGACGACCGCGAGTGTCTCTAACTCGTACGAGTGGTACCTGCATTCCGCGCCTTGGGTGACTTTACTAAAATAGGCTACCACTCGCCTGCTACCATCGGAATGAACCTGCATGAGAACGGCACCATAGCCCGCACTACTCGCGTCCGTATGAAGTTCTACCGGTAGGTTGGGGTCGAAAATTGCAAGTATCGGTTCACTTGTCAACAGCTTTATAAGATATTGCCGGACTTCATCTTGCTCAGTTCCCCATTCAAACTTAACATCTTTTTTCGTGAGGCGCGAGATACATGCAGTTTTTGTCGCGTAGTCTTTAATGTAGCGCCTAAAATACCCAGCTAAGCCTAAGAATTGGCGCACTTGCTTGACATTGGTTGGAATAGGTGTGTTAACCAGGGCCTCAATCTTACCGGGACTCGGCCTAACCTGACCATGACTAATAACGCGACCTAGGTATTCTACTTCGGTGCCGAGAAATGAACACTTTCGAAGGTTGATCGAGAAACCGGCTGTGGTAAGAGTATCTAAAACTTCGCGAAGCAGTTTGATGCCCGATTCCACGGTCATGCTTAGTATCAGGACGTCGTCTATGTACACTAAAACGTGCCCTGCCTCGATCAACTTTCGAAGGGTATTATTGATGATTCGCTGATAAACGGTCGGAGAATTACAAAGACCGAAAGGCATTTTCAGGTACTCATAGTGTGATTCCGGGGTTACAAAGCCTGTTTTATGTATTGAACCCTCATCAATCGGTATTTGATGAAAGCCTGATGCCATATCTAGGCTGGTGAAGAATTTCGAGCATCCAAGGCGATCAATGTGATCCTCGATCAACGGGAGAGGATATCTGTCTTTAACCGTGATGCGGTTGAGTGCTCGAAAGTCAACACACATCCTGTCGGCGCCATCCTTCTTTTTAACCAGGATGATGGGGCTAGCGTACTCTGAGTTCGATTCTCTAATAATATTTTTGTCGAGTAAGTCTTTAACAATCTCGCGAACCTTAAGTTTTTCTTGGTAAGACAAGCGGTAAGGGTGATAAGCTATGGGAACATCGCTGGTTAAATTTATGTGCATTTTGCCCGTATTTACCGTAGTAGTAGCGGTACCTGATATTAAAAATGATGAAAAGTCGTCTATTACGGACATAAGTGCACTAAGCTCGTCACCTTGAAGAGGTGTATTTACTTTAGTAGGCTGTTCAATATCGACAGAGTTAACTTTCGAGACGGAACTAGAGGAGTGAGTCAAGTACTGCCTATCCTTGGTTCTAACAAATGTAACGCCATCCCTATTTAGAACGTCAGTTCCAATAATTATGGGTGTATTCATACATGACGCGGGTACAACGACAAAATCAACATCTAATGCGATTTCTCTAAACTCGACGGTTAGTGTGACACACTCTTTAGCAATAATCTCGTTAGTACTAATTCCCTTTAATACGCAATAAATTTGTCGCCGCGCACAAGAAAAATGTTTAAGGGCATCTGTCGAAATCAATGATACGTTGAGCGCGCCACTATCTATTAAAACATCAACCGGTATGCCCTGTATAACGGCCGTGCATACGTCATTGTTAGCAGTGGAGCTCGAGAGCTCTTTACAGAGGTTAATCTTACGTTGGCTGTTATTTTGGCCCTCTGATCGGGCTTTAGCAAAGCAATCTTTTTCTTTGTGTCCGATCTTTTTGCAAAAAGTACACGTGACGTTTGAATTCCCGTGGTTCCTAGTCTTTTTAGGGCAATTAACACTGATATGTCCAGTCTGGCCGCAAGAAAAACACTTACTTTCCGACCGATCAACATTCCGTTTCCGTGACGCATTGGGGGGTAGACGGTTATTTTCAAATTTGCTACGGCCAGGCTTGGCATATATAGCTAAAAAGGAAACTAAGTTTTCCGTCGTAAGATTTGCATTCGCGGCTGCCGCCTTCACTTGTGCATCACTTATACCACGGATCACTATTTGTATCATGAGTTCCTCACTAATACCCTTTACTATTCGTAAGCGTAGCAGTGACCGGCGGGCATATTCGGCGTAGGTAGGAAATTTATCCGATGTCGTGTTCATAACCTCAAAAAGTGTCTGAGCGTAGTCTATTTTCCGCGGACAAAGGGACTTAAATTCTCTCACGAAATTAGGCCAGGAGCGATCATTTGTAGTCCAGTCGTTCAACCAAGACCTAGCATCGCCTTTAAGACAATTCGCGACACGAGATAGACACTCTAAATCATCCCACCTGTTCGTTAACCTAGCACGCTCCACCTCATCGCACCAAATCTCGAAATCGTTAATAGCCGGGTCAAAATTCGACACGTAATAATTGTGCGGTTTTGATCGATTGATTGCCAAAAGGGCGTCCGTGAGAACTTGAGTAACCGACGGGGGGTCTTTTTTTGGACTAGGCGTACTGACACGGTTAGGTGGAAACGGGTTGGGTGACATACTCGTATTGCTTTCTTCAATTGCATTTAATCGCGCTATAATTGAACCTAAAGCCTGCTTAACGGAATTACCGCGAACATGAGAACGAGATCTACCGCGAACGCGAGAGCGTGATCTGTCGCGATGCAACCGCGAGCGAGACCTATGACGACGCGACCGCGAACGAGGCTTGTGGTTGGATCGACGCGATCTGCTACGGCTGCGCCTTGCCCTTCGGCGGGGCGTGCCGCCCGAATCCGATCTTTCGCGAGAACGCGACACTCGTGGCATTATCGAAAACAAGTTTTTGGTTGCTTGACTTCAAAGTAACGACTTAATAAAATAAAAACGTTTACCTTCGTAAATAGTCAAATGTGAGCACAGGTGAATCCCACTTCTGATTTTAGCAATCAGAAGCGGAGCTCATTAAAAAAAACAACTTTAATAACCTAAATAATTTATTTGGAACACAAAATTAAACGACAATCGAATAATAACTCAAGCAACCAAAAACATACGAGAAAACCACTTTACAAATCAAAAATTATCACGATCACGAAAATAACAATAAGTAGGTATGACTTACAATAAATCGCGCCGATCACCAAACCACCAACCTCACCGCTCGGAGTCGCTCAGGCAAATGAGCTTGCCGGAGCCACTACCGCCGTATTTATAGGCTTTGGTGGGGGAACCCGCAAAAATAAAATAAGTCATACTGAGGTATGCTAATAATATAATAAAAAAATATTCTAAAATTTGAAAATAGAACTCTTTGCCAATATTACTGAGAATATATTTCATTCATTTGTCATTTGTTTTACGATTTGGCGGCAAATTGAAAATTGTCTGTGTCACGTCAACATGAATTTAACACGAGAAAATTTTCGTGCAATGATTTTTTATGACTTTCGATGTCATTTAAGTCAACAAGAAAGTTATGATAGACTACGATTGGCCTTTCACGATGAAGCTCCATCTCGTTCGACTGTTTACAACTGGTTTAATGAGTTTAAACGTGGTCGCACTAATCTCACTGATGATGTACGTGAGGGACGGCCTTCTACGGCGACGACTGAAAATAACATCTGTGTTGTGCGGCGTATGATAGAGACTGACAAAAGAGTGACCTATCAGCAGATTCGGACAAGCTAAGGCATCGGTATGAGTCAAGTGCACAAAATCCTCCACGAACATTTAGCGGTCAGGAAGTTTTGCGAACGGTGGATACCTCATAATTTGACTAAGGCTCAAAAACTCCATCGTGTGGATTGGTGCCGTAATGAAATGAAATGAAATGAAATGAATGTTTATTTGCGTTTGGAAAAGGGTACATGAGTTGGTTATTATTTCATTTAGTTCAGCTTTTCCAGCCATCTATGAATAGCATGCAAATACATATTTTTTGTTATATCAAAGTGACTATAACTACATTAAATCATTAAATTCAAACAAATTAAAAATAATTATTGGAATGTCAGTGTAAACACATTACAAATTGGAAATAATAATTGTCACATAAAATAATTAAAGTCATAGTTACAAAGAAAAACAAGTCATAATGTCACATCAAATTAAAGTACCTAATCATTTACATTATAAAAACAATGCTCGTTTAGCCACCTATATAGGGCGCCTTTAAATCGGTTAAAGGGCAAGTCTTTTATATTTTGTGGTATTTTGTTAAATATGAGCATACACATCCAGTGGCAGTTCTTACTGAATCGAGCACTCTTTGGAATCAGGTCAGTAACCAGTCTATCTCCATTTCTGGTATTACGCGTGTACACATTTTTAGCTTGTTTGAAATAATACATATTTTGCTTCACAAATTTAGCTATTTCTAGGATGTACAAACATGGGAGGGGCAATATTTTTAAGGACTTAAATAGCGGTTTGCAAGGCTCATCGGGTGCAGTACCACATATGGCCCTTATGCATTTTTTTGAGCAAGGAATGCCTTACTTGCATCAGTGCTATTGCCCCATATAATGAGACCGTATCGCAAAACAGATTCCACATAGGCAAAGTACGCAGTAAGTGCTGTATTTTTTGTCGCTACTTTGTTTAATTTATAGAGTGCGTATGAGAATCTATTAATTTTTTTGCAAACATTTTCAACGTGATTTTTCCAATTTAGTTTTTGATCTATCCATATATCTAAGAATTTTATTGTGTTTGTACTTTTTAATTTTTGTCCTTTAAAATTAATGTCCATTGTCTGGTATAATATGTTATTGAAATTTATAAAATAAGTTTTGTCAAGATTTATAAGTAGATTATTATTTTTAAGCCATTCTATTATTGCTTTTACTGTATTATTAATGTCAATTATATGGTCTCTTAGCGTCAATTTAGTATCAGTTTTTACTATCACAGATATGTCGTCAGCGAATAATATGCATTTATGGTTAGTTACGTCCGGAAGATTGTTGATATAGATCAAAAACAACAGCGGACCCAAAACGCTACCCTGCGGAACTCCGTACTTATTTTCTCTGGGATCTGATTTGTATTCTACGACCATATTATTACTAGTAAGTCTACTTATTTCAACCGACTGCCGCCTACTTTGCAAGTAAGTTTTAAACCAACTTAAAGCAGTGCCTCTAATGCCACAACTATCTAATTTATCTAAAAGCAAACTATGTGATACAAAATCGAAGGCTTTTGACATGTCGAAGAAGAGCGCAGTTGTATAGTTATTGGCATTTAGACATGTAAGAGTTTCATTTACCATATCGAAGACCGCATGTGCCGTAGATTTTCCCTTCTGAAAACCATACTGGCTGTGATTTAGTACATGAAACTTTTCAAAGAATGATATTAGTTTAGAATACATGATTTTTTCATATACTTTTGACAAAATCGGCACCAGCGCTATTGGCCTGTAATTGTCCAAAACAGTTTTTTTATCTTTTTTAAACAATGGTTTTATCAAAGAAAATTTTAACCTGTCAGGAAAAGTACCAGAGACCATTGATAGGTTTATAAGAAATGCCAACACGCTGCCTATTTCTTTATTACATGCCTTAATTACTTTAGTGCAGACACCGTCATATCCTTCTGAGTTGCTGTTATTTAAGGTCATAATTACTTTATTAATGTCATTTTCGTCAATAGGGTTGAGATAAATAGAATTATTATTAATTGGATTGGATTTGTCATGTAATATATTATTTTTTATGTCTTTGTTTGTCAATTCAATAAAATAATTATTAAAAGTATTTGCAATTTGAGTAGGACAAGTAATTATATCACTGTCACATTCAATACAATCAATGTAATTATTATATTGCGGCTTGATATTAATTTCATCTTGTATTACCTTCCATGTGGCTTTACAAGTATTTCTACTTTTAAGCACGTATTTATTATTAGTATTTTTTTTAGAAGATGTTATGCATTTTTTTAGTATTCTCGAGTAGGCTTTATATTTGTGTTTGTTTTGACAAGTTTTCTTTTTATAGTAGTTTTGCCTTAGGATTCTGTTTTGTGCGCAGCTTTTCCTTATTCCTTTAGATATCCAATGTAGATTTGATTTTGTGGGTAATCTAACTTTTAAAAATGGAAAGCAAAGTTTGTAAATGAGGCATAACGAGTCATGAAAATTGTTAAATCCAGCATTAGGTTCAGTTTCGTTGTAAACATCAGAAAAGGAAAGGCATGCCAAATGTTTTTTAAACTTCTCTATATTTTCAGCAGAGTAGTCTCTCCTGTAAGTGTGTATCGTTTTTGGAGGTATAAGCTTTGGTTTACTACTAAAGACGAGAATTTGCGCAGTCTCATGGTCCGACAAACAGAGAGGGAGTGTCATTCCAGTTGCACCTTGAATATTACTAAATATATGGTCAATACACGATAGGTTTCTAGTGGGTTCCGTGATATGCTGAGTAAGATTATAGTCATAGATAAGATCTTTTAAGTTTTTAGTCACATTATTACTTAGTCTTAATATTATTAATATTGATATCTCCCAAAATAATATTTTTTTGCTTTAAATGTTTATGCAAATATTTGCCAAGCACAAACTCCAGTTTATCAAGAAATAATTCCAAGTGCCTTTTTTTTGTAGCTGTTGAAGAACGGTATACACAGACAATAATTATGTTGTGATAGGGTATTTTTATAGAACAGCATTCGAAATGAAAGTTAACTGAAATCTCGTCAAAAGTATTTATTTGTTTGTATGCTATACCTTTTTTCACCATTATGCAGGTTCCTCCCCTTTTTTTGTTTCGTGAATAGTGGGTTGCAAGTTCGTAATTGTGAATATTAATGTTTTTTTCCTCACCGCACTTTACGAAAGTCTCTGAAAAGCACAGCACATCCGGGGACAAATCATGATTAAATTCCGACAGAGTAACTTCTAAAATTTCTTTTTTAGAAACTAAGCCCTGTATATTTTGATGTAGAATTACGAATCTGTTGTTGATATTTTTAGGGACGAAAAAAGTTAAGTGATTTTTTTTCTGGTGTGAATGTGAAATTATTTGGTGTTTCCTTTACTTTGACAGGGAAATAATAAGGAATAGTGCCTTTTTTAGATACCTGCATGTTAGCGCTAGTTTTTGTAATGTAATTGATCTGCTTGTTGTTTATATATTTATTTAATTTTAATCCGTGTTTAATGTAATCGTGGTCATATTTTAAGTAATCTATTTCTATATTCAATTTAGTACATAATTTTAATTTATTTTTTGTCATGTTATGGGTGCTGGAGTTATTCAATAATTTGTTAATATCGATGAAAATACAGTTTTTATAGTTTTTTACAATTAATTGGATTTCAGCATTCAGTTTACGGACATTAAGGAATCTATTTTGTTGAACGCTTAACAAAAATATTTTACAATGCTTTAAATTGTTCAAGGTATTATACATAGCTCAGTCAAAAACAAATATGGGTTTTTGTCATTACATCCTGCAGATAATATAAGAATATCATTACTGTCTAAAGAATCTTGTAAATATTTACAGCTTCGTAGCACTTCCGAACTCGATGCGAAAGGCTTTACTATACCAGAAACGTTGTAGCAGTCATTTTGCGAACCGGATCGTGAAGAGATCAATTTTACAGTCAGACCCCGAGCCTGTTGGTCACCGATTATATGAATAATAGGCTTCCTCGTCTTATTTTGACTAGCAGAGCCATCTAGCGATGCCGCTGGTGTACTTTTATTGATTTGGTGGCAAGGAGTGCTTGAGGCGCCGGCGCTTAGACGTCGACTCGGAGCATCAGTCCTAGGTGGCGCTGGCGTACTATTTGTTTGTTGTGATGTAATGCAATCTTGCTTTTCATCTTCGAGAAAGTCCAAAACAGTGCTATTTAGACTCTTTCTGTTTTTTCTCATCGTAATGTTCTTTTTTGAACTTGTGCTACATATGTCCGATAAAATTTTTGTTTTTTTTTCATGTTTAGATAGCAGCTGTTTTAATTTAGAATTTTCTAATAATATATTTTCTATTTCGGCTTCGGCTATTTCTAGTTTCTCTTTTAGTTCACGATTTTGTATCTCAAGGGTTTCCATTCTATCTTCCATGTTAATCTTCCTTAAATCTGGACAGCTGTTATTTCTACTATTTTGTGATATGGTCATTATATCCGGGTTTTCGTCGTCAGTTAAAATCTCGAAGGAGTTATTGGTGGCAACATTAAAGGAAATATTATCTAAAGTTTTAGAGAAGCATTGATCGCATTTCCACCGTGCTTTATTATCTTTGGTCATTAACAAAAATCTCTGAACTGAGACATTAGCGCATTCGGTATGGTAATCTTGTGTACAGTAGAAACAACGCAAATGGTCACGCTTCAATACTTTTTTATTACATTTTATACATTTAGTCGCCATCACGAAGCTTAATGTATTATTGTATCTTCAGTCAAAATTGGTTTAAGAAATCAAAAGTAGTTGCAGTGTATTCAAACCCAAAATAAAAATGTCGATGCAGGGGCGGCGATGAGATTTGAACCAAGGATCCTTAGAATCACTATAGCAAGTTCGTCGCTGGTTGCTCGAGACTAAGCTGACTTGTATATTGATGACGAATTGAAGGAACGTATGTTTCGTGTAGTACGTTTAAACTGATGATTGGCGGTTAATATGAATCATCGCAATGGAACTTTTGCAGTTTTTGGAGTCACTATCACCCACATTATCCAGTTTATCACTTTTAGTTAATCGTAGAAGGCACTAAGGTATTCTTCATTGATATTTTCTATATTTATGACTGGCCGTAGTCGTTTTTAACACTTATTTTGCTTTCAAATGTTCATACACTGTTTGTAGCTATTTATATTAAGATGTAGTATTTTTTATACGTGGATAATAATGTCACTTGCACTGTAAGTTATTATTTAATTATTTTCACCATTTTGACTCAACTATTTTATGTTTTAATATTTTTAAATGATAAAAATACACAGAGCTGATGTAAACACGACGGCAGCGCCATCTGTCTCGTAAAATGATTGAAAGATTTAACGGAGGTGACTCAAATGCTGTGTTCGACATACTAACAGGTGACGAAAGCTGGAATTACTGTTATGATCCTGAAACCAAAAGACAATCTGCTCAGTGGGTGTTTCCTTTCGAGGAGTTGCCAACTAAAGTGAAGAGAGATCGAAGTGCGGGAAAAAAAATGGTGGCCTCGTTCTTTGGAAGGATAGGTCATTTCGCAACAATTGTGTTAGAGGATCAAAAAACAGTTTCTCCAGAATGGTACACTACCAATTGTTTGCCACTTGTCTTGGAAAAAGTTCGAGAGAAACGACCTCGCAGTAGGATCCTCCTTCACCACGACAACGCCTCGTCGCACACCGCCAAGCGAACGATCGACTATTTGGCGACATCAAACGTTGAATTACTGGGTCACCCGCCGTATAGCCCCGACCTCGCGCCTTGTGATTTTTATTTATTTCCAAAAATTAAAGAAAAACTTAAAGGAAAGCGGTTTATGAATGCTGAAGAAGCGGTGGCTGCGTATCGCGATGCCATTGAAGAGACCCCTAAGGACGAGTGGGCAAAGTGCTTTTCCCAGTGGTTCCATCGCATGCAGCGGTGTATTGACGTCAATGGACAATATTTTGAAAAGATATAATAAAACTAATAACTGGCTAATGTAATCAGTTTTTGATTTTCTAAGAACTTTCAGTTTGACCCTCGTAACACTTTGATTTAAACAATGATACCTAAATCTTATTCGTCAATCAAGTCGATAAATAGAGTCCGTGGGAGTCACTGAAGTAAACTTCGTCATTTCATTTCAACTTTTCAAAGTTCATTAATCAGATAACAGCAACCGCAAAGGGAAAGCAAACTTATGGTTATTAATTTAAATTTGTTTTTGAAAACAATCTCATAAAGACGTAAAATATAGGGTCCACTCTTCTCGTCTCCAGTGTCGGAAGTCTCGACATAGTTCCGTGAAAAACCACCAGGTGGCGCTCGAAAAATGCTGAGACAAAATTAGTGTTTTCGTCTGTTTATTGATTGAGAAGAATTTTTCAATGATGCTTAAAAACTACAAATATTTCTTAAGATTTATTAAAGATGTAACTACGTAAGTTAACATGATATTTGATGAATTAGAAAATTATAAAGTTGAAATTGTCGATGCGAAATGTCAAAAATGATGCATCAGACTTTGCCCGCAGACTGGACCATACGTGGCATGAAAAGCGTGGAGAGAGCTTATCCAGAAGAAGCATGTTTACGTTAGCTTTGAAAACTTTAAGGTTATAATCTATTGGAAACACTGATGCTGATAAAGAATTCCAGATTTTTGCATGAACGGTTAATATTGTACAAGTATACGAGTCTACTTTGTATTGAAAACATGTTTATGAATGTATAATACAAATCAGTCTGTGTAAAGTAAATAATTGGAAGGAATTGCCGAGTTTGCGGCGCACTCATGTGCTTGAACATTTTACAAATTCAACAAAATATTACAAACGGGTTCGTTTAATAGTCAATCAAAAACATACAGAGTAATCAGTTTATATTTTGTGTTTCCCCGTAGCAACCTTAGTATTCAGTGCTTTAAATAATATAACACACATTTCCTAAAAAGTAAATTTACATATCCATTATATACAGGCTCGTGTCCGAATACACAGCCTCCAAAAGCCTTTACTTTAAAAGTCTGAATTTATTTTCAGATAGCCATTCTTTTCATTTGCAAACAAGGTCGAGCTAGCATGAGTAACTAGGACTGCTGGATTCGAATAAAATATCGTTTGACAGAATATGGTCTGGATTTCGTTGACGGCTATCCATAAATTCCATGTCACGCCGCGTCTCACAACTGGGTCAATCGGGAGCAGCATCATGCGTACTTTATTATTTCACTCGGGGCTAAGGGTGACCGAGCTCCTGGCCAGCTGAATCAGCTGATGCGGGTATTTTGAAAGACATTGAAAATACAAGTGAAAAAGCTTGCATTAACATTCCTTGTTTGAGTAATCTCAATCGTTTTTTTACATATATAACCAACGATAACTGACCCTTAGAAATGCTGTTGAGTAGATTAGCAACTTAAAAAAAAAACTCTTTACATTCATTATTTGTTAATAATGCACAAAATGACTTATAAACTATGTTAGGGTGTTCTGAATTAAATTAAATTCTCCTACGAAATTGAATCCTTTTTAATTTGTATAATTTAGTTATTATTTAATTCCATTAAATAAATCCAATTCAATTCAATCCAATTTAATTAAAATTAATTTAATCCAATGTAATTTGTACTTAAACTTTACGTGATGTATTGGTGATATCAAAGATTAATTTAAAAGAATATCAAGCAATCTGTATCACTTGTGGTGACTTGTCCGTCGCCACAAAACTTAACTTGGACCAAGCGGTTACATTTCGAAGAAATCGCTCCGCTTATGGATCTTGGGCCAGCTACCACGGTGTGACGTCAATCGTCTGCGCATGCGCGCTGCCTCCGCGCAGCGCCTGCGCCGCTCTCACACGTCACGCGCTGCATACATTCATCCCGCTCACACAGGCATCGGTCATCACTCACTCACCGCTGCCGAAAAAGATGACTAGTGATTTTAGAAGACATTCATTCTGTTTACGCTTCCCATTGCTTGTGCTGATTTAATTTTACTGCTAATTTGTATGTTATTCTATGTGCTTGTGCTGTTCAATATAATTATTCGTGCTGTGCTAAATACAATCTTCATTCTTCGTGTTCGTACCTTCTATCATCCTATCTGTTGCTTGTTTACCATAACTTCTTATTAGGTTCGAATCCTGATATTGTGGTGGATTTCAAGAAAACCCCACACTTGTGACCCCGACGAAGCAAATTTGAAGATTCCAACTGATAAGGAGTTGTTTGGAGCTAAAAACGGCAATCAAATTTGGTGAGCGATTTTTTGAATTATAACGGCAAAATGGCGAACCAGGGTCAGAATCCACAACTAGTGAACCTTCAACAACAGAACGAGACTAGAGAAGAAGTTTTGAAAGTCAGTGTGAGAGTGCCTCCCTTTTGTCCGGAAGAGCCTGCTCTTTGGTTTGCTCAAGTCGAGTCTCAATTTCTGTTGGCTGGAATCGTCAAAGATGAAACTAAATTTAACTATTTAGTTGCACAGCTAGACCACCAGTATGCCTTAGAGGTCAAAGATATTATTACTAATCCGCCTGTTGTTGATAAATATCTAAAACTCAAAACGGAACTCATAAAACGGCTGTCAGCTTCACAGGAAAAGCGCATCAAGCAGCTTCTGGTGCATGAGGAGCTAGGCGATCGGAAGCCGTCGCAATTTCTACGCCATTTATCCAGTTTGGCCGGTCCATCGGTGTCATCTGATTTTCTCCTCACTCTGTGGTCTAGCAGGCTGCCACAAAACATACAGACTGTCATAGCTACGCAGATGGATCTTGACAAGGATAAACTTGGTGAGTTAGAAGATAAAGTGTATGAGATCGCACCCTCAATTCCTCAGGTGGCTAGTACATCTACAGATAAAGTAACGAACCACAGCGACATGGCACAACAAATTTGCGAGTTGACCAGGCAAGTGGCTTAGCTTACTAGTCGATTGGAGAATGCAGAACGCTCACGGGGGTTCAGACAACGAAGAAATAATCGCTCACGAAGCCGTTCACGTCCCAGGCAGCCACCACCGGATCATCCGCATTGCTTTTATCATTTTACTTACGGAGCTCAAGCAAATAAGTGCAAGCAGCCTTGCAGCTTCCCGTCGGAAAACTCCAAGGGCGGTCGGAAGTAGCGGCCAACGACTGCCCCACCAATGCTACAGGCCGTCTTTTTGTCACGGATCACACATCAAAGATGCAGTTTCTGGTAGATACTGGCTCTGATCTGTGCGTTTTTCCGCGATCTGCCATTAAGGCGCCCTGTGTTAAAACTAAATACGCTCTGACTGCAGCCAACAACTCCACCACACACACGTATGGAACTATACTACTTCACCTTAATCTAGGACTCAGGAGAGATTTTACTTGGAGTTTCATTATTGCTGATGTCTCCAAGCCAATCATTGGAGTTGACTTCCTTATTCACTATAATTTACTCGTGGACTGTAAAAACTAACGGTTGGTGGATGGAACTACAACCCTTTCAGTAGCAGCTATAACTACTAAAACTTTAGAAGATATAGCTTCAATCAAAGCTGTCAAAAAAAAAGCAGCTGTCATGTTACACAGCTGATTTTATTTATAAGTTTTAAAAATGTTTTAAGCTATTAATTCGTACTTGTAAGTTATTAAAAACATAGTGTTTTATCCAATTTCAAACATAAAGTAGTAGTTTTACCTATTTAGAAATCGTACAATACAAATACTAGCACGTAAATATTGGTGCCATAGTGACGTCAATCATAACGGTGAATTCAAAATTGTTATACAAAAAAGTGGACAACGGATACTAAAACCAGGGGAGTATTGTTTTCTTTTGTCTTATTTCTCAGTAACACAATATTTCAAGTAATATTAAATTGTTTGATTAGTGAAAACATACATACATACTAACGAAATAAAGAGGTTAAATTTTCAAAAAACATACCTATCTATTTCGTCACTTTACTCATTTCGTGTGTGTTTACTGTCTGTTTATTGCTGCATACACAACACCAAACACATTACAAACCTCACAATAGTGAGTCACGTCCATCCCCATAACATTTGGCTTGGTTGTAAATCTCCTTGCTTGGAAAACACAAGTGAAGCTTGATGCAACAACTTCATGCCGCAGACAAAAAAATATTAACACCTGACAATACAAACTAACATACTGTCTCAGTATTAATGTTTCTCTTCTTGCTTAACATAGTGTAAGTAAAGCTGATGATAGCAATTTAATGCTGTTGACCACAGTCAGTCAATTTTTACACATATCTAGTTCTGCAGTAGTAAACAAGTAGTGAAATACACTGCAAATTATTTTCTTTGCATTTTAGTACCTAATTAATTATGTGACATAAAACAATAGTTAATTGTATGATAAACCAACTCTTAGTAAATATAACCCAAAACTGTATAATATAATTTAATTTTATAAGATCCTCAACTATTTTTGGCAGTTTTATTTTACTAGCAGTTACATATTTTTATGTTTTCTTAAAACAATACAAACCCTACTTAAATATCTGCAATACACTCCTGTGTTGAATAAATTCCAGGTGAAGCTTAGCCCAAATAACAATGACTACCCGTACTGGAACCATGACCCGCAAGATGTCCTCCAGGGAGACTGAGCTCAAGCTCAAACGGGCACTTGAGGAATTAAAGGAGAAAAAGGACTTCTGTGACCAACTCCTTCAGGAAAGAGATGAAAATGAGGAGGAATACAAGAAAATATTAGATTTAAACTCTAACCTAAAGAAAGAATTAGGGGAACTGCATGCCTGCTTGCATGAAGTCACTGAACACCGTGACCAGCTGCTCCACACCATCAGCACCTTCGACCAGTGCAGTAGTGTCTTTGAGCAGACACTGGTTCGTAATAATGAATTGGAAAGTGAACTGCGGGATGCCAACAGGACAATACTGCATTTGGAAGAGGAAAAAAAGGATCAAGCGCACTTACAAACCTTGAACCTATTTGATGAAATTATTGGTAGCCCTAATGGTCATGCAGCAGTTACTGAGTTAGGTTTAAATTGCAAATTAGATCAGTCTGTAAATATTTGTAATCAAATTAGATTTTCAAGTAGGAATAAAGTAAAAAAATATTTAAAAATTAATAAAATTATAACCAAAACAAAACAGATGGTTAAAAAACAAAAATGTTTTTATAATAATGTAAAGTTAAGAAAGGAACGGTTAGAATTATTAGACAGTTTGGAAATTTATAATAACAAGCTACAGGAAAGTAGAAATAGATATGACATGGACATTAAACAACTGCAGGCCAATATCTCAATGTTACAGGAGTCTTTAAAATCAATGACATCTAAATACAATTCAGCCCAAGACCAAATATCAGAACACATCCTGGCAGCAAACAAACTTTTAGAACTGGGAAATACAGCCTCAGATACTTGCAAATCATTGCCAAATATCACATTGAACTTAGAATTTGACTCCAATAAACAAAGAGGAGTTGGCCAGTTGTTGTGTTCGCAAGAAACATTTTCTATGAGCCCTAAATCACATGAAAACTTAAAAAATGTTAACAATGTTATTGCCTTCTCGGATAGACTAGGAGTTGGTTATGGTCCATTGTTAAGTTTACAATTAAATTGTAATATTGTAAATAATTGTATGCCTGACGCTTCCCTTGACCAAATAGTTCTTCGTCGTTTCCTCATGTCTGAGGGTCGTGACCACTAAAAGCAGCGTTGCGGGTCAGGGCTCTCCAGGCATACCTGTCCTGGGCTCGGTGGATTGCCTCTTGGGTGTTGCACTTAATGGACTGTAAAATGGCATCTGTCCACCGAGTGGGTGCTCTACCTCTACTCCTTCTTCCTTCGACGTGCCCAACCAGTATAAGCATCTCCAGATTTTCCGGCTCCCGACGGGCAAGATGACCGAAGAAAGAAAGAGACCTTTGGAGGCATATTGTAGACAGGCGTGTTTCTATTTTGAGCTCCTGAAGAATAGATACGTTAGTGCGGCGCGCAGTCCACGGGATGCCCAACATTTTACGCCAACACCACATTTCGAACGCATCTATTCTAGATCTTAATCGAGCTTTGAGTGTCCATGTTTCCGATGCATAAAAGAAGATAGAAAAAACTAAAGTACGCATAAGTTTCACTTTCGTGCTGCGATAGATGTTACGGTTTTTCCAGATGTTCTCCAAACGTTTAACTGCTGACTTTGCTATCTGAGCTCGTCGAGCGACTTCCTTTTCGCAATCTCCATCATTTCGAACAAGGGACCCCAGATATACAAACTGTTGCACCGTGTCTAAGTCACGCATCTCGAAAGATCTTTGCAAGGCTTCCGCTCTGTCAACGAACATCAGTTTGGTCTTGCTCCGATTAATCCGCAGTCCGTACTCCATACTTGCGCTTTCAAGTCTTCGTAGCAGTTCGGCGAGCTCTCTTTCGCTTGCACCTATCAGTGTGGTATCATCGGCGAAACGCAAGTTATGTATAAGGTGACCGCCAATCCGAATTCCTCCTCCCCAATCCTCTAGCACTCTCCTCATTATATGCTCTCCTACGAGGTTGAAAAGTTGTGGGGAGAGAATGCAGCCTTGCCGAACTCCGCGTTCCGTTTTAAACGGTTCAGACAATGCGTCTTCCAATCGTACCTTCGATTAACCATCCACATATAAATTTTGGACGAGAGATATAAGGTGTTCAGGTATGCCCATCTCTTTCATAACTTCCCACATTTTTGACCAGTTGATACAGTCGAAGGCTTTGGCGTAGTCAATAAAGCAGAGAGCCAATGGCACGTTGAATTCTCTACACTTTTCTATCAGCTGCCTTATATTGAGAATTTGCTCCCGTGTACCTCTGCCTTTAACGAAACCAGCCTGTTCCTTAGCTATCTGGCTACGGATAAAGTTCTCCAATCTCCTATTGATTATGTGTAAAAGTACTTTACCCGCGTGAGATATCAGGGATATGGTACGATAGTTTTCGCATTTTTGGGTAGATCCTTTCTTGTGTAAGGGTATTATGATGGATTCAGTCCAGTCCTCTGGCCATTGTCCAGTTCTCCAGACTTTAAGACATATTGCGTGCATTAATTTAATGCCTAATGGTCCTAAACGCTTAATTAATTGCGCTGTAATTCCGTCACCACCACTAGCTCTTTGTTTAAGTTTCGTGATTGCAGCCTCGACTTCATGAAGCAATATGTCGGGCTCTCTAACAAGGAAAGTTTGCCTTTCTTCCGAAGCTTCGTCTGTGTTCACCCTGTAAAGCTCTTGGCAGTAACATCTCCATCTTTGTAGCACAAGGTTTTTATCAAGTAAAGGATTCCCTTTTTCGTCTTCGATGGTCCATGACTTTGGTTTATGCGTCTTAGTAAGGAGCTTCACCTTTTCAAACAGATCCTTGGAGTCAGATTTCTGGGAGCTTTTCTCGATATCGCTACAGATAGAGTTGATTTGTGCATTTCTGTCCTGTCTACAAAGACGTTGCACACGCGCACTAAGCTCTGAGTACCGTTGCTGCCCAGGACCTGGATCAGTACCGCGTTCCTTCTGAAGTCTTCTTTCCTCGACAGCAGCCCATGTTTTATCGCTCATCCAGTCAGCTTTTGGCCGCGTTATTGCGCACTCCTTGGTCACAGCCTCAGCCGTTTCGACCACTATTGTTTTCAGTTGGCTCCATGTTGAGTTGGCCGAATCAAATGGATCAAACTCGATTCCGGCTAGTTTAGAGTGTAGAAGGTCTTCAAAAGGCTTTTCAGCACTTAGGGGCAGCTTTAAAGTTTTGATTGGCTTTGTATTCTTAATCACCTTTAGACGGATTTTATATTGAGCTGCAAGTAGTTGGTGGTCCGAACCGCAGTCAGCACCAGGCCTAGTCTTCGTTGATATTATAGATGACCTCCATCTTTTGCCGATCATGTAGTAGTCAATCTGGTTTTTGCATCCTCGACCAAATAGTTAAATGTATTAAAAATAGTGACCTTGACTGTAATTCAATACTAATTATAATGTTAGGAAATAGTCAGAATTTGTCGAAATCCAATATCATAAAGAATTTTACAATTTTGTCAGGACTTAATGTGAAAAGAATTTTATTCTGTGCCTTGCCATTTTGTAGTAATTATACGGCATCAGAAAATAACAGTATTCATTTACTGAATACTTTATTATTTAACTTAATTGTGCGTCATAATGACAAATTTGTGTTTTTTGACACAAATAAATTTATTGACAACAGATTTAGTTTGACAGGCGGCTCCTTACACCTGCCTTATAAATATAAAAAACAAATAGCTACTTTGTTAGCCTTTAACATTAAATGTTTAATTAACAATAACATGACATGTTCTAATAATATTAGTAGTATTACTAATTTTGATATTAATCATTTGACAACCTCTAAGGATTTAAACTAAGAGGTCAGACAAAAGCCAGGCCTATATTCAATATTGTGCATCAGAACATACAAGGCCTGGCCGGCAAAGAACTAGAAGTATCTCTATTTTTACAAGATTTTGATGTTCAAATTATGTGTGTAACGGAACATTGGTTTCTTAAGCATGAACTAATGTTAAGCTATCATCTATTGATTATAAAGTTGGTAGTTCGTTCACTAGAGAGACAACTACTAGAGGAGGGTCACTCATTCTTTTGAAAAATCAATTAAACTATAAAGAGCGTAAAGATATTGTATCACTTACTATTGAACGAACTATTGAACTTGCATGTGTTGAGTTAGACCAATATATTATAATAAGCGTATACAGTCCTCCCAATGCAGATTACGGCCTTTTTGAAGCTACAATGGAAATAGCCTTATCGAAAGTTTCTAAGCAGAGTAAATCTTTGATAATATGCGGTGATTATAATGTAGATATACTTAAAAAAACGCAACAGTCAATGAGTTTTCTTGGTCTCTTTAAGTCTTTTAACTTAGTGAACGTTTTTAATGAACCTACGAGAGTGACTCCTACAACAGCTACGTGCTTAGATAACATTTTCTGTAATATTAAAGTAATTGATAAATCAATTTTACATTGTTTAAGATCCGACCACAGAGGACAAAAAGTCGCGTTTGAACACAGTCCCATCTCAAATGCTGTGGATATTGTATATAGGCCAATCACTGTTAATAGAATAGATAGATTTAAAAGTAAGATTTGCGAAGGTATTCAATCTTTAATTCACAGTAATAGTAACAACGCTGATAAACTTTATGAAGATTTATTCACTTTGATAAAGAACGAATATAATCAAATATTTACAAAAAAAACAGTAAAGTCAAATCAGGTCAAGTTTAAATTTAATGAATGGGCTACAGTTGGTATTTATAAAAGTAGGAATAAATTATACGAACTATATAATATTAAAGAACAGACCCAGGACCCACACATTATAGAATATGTGAAGAACTACTCAAAAATCTTTAAAAAAGTATGTGCACAGGCTAAGTCTAACCATATTCGAAGGATAGTTACCGGTTCCAAGAATAAGGCGAAAGCTACCTGGAACATTATAAACAAAGAAACGTGTAAAAACAAAACAAAAGATCATTCGTTTTCCTTAAAAATTGGAAGTAAGATAGTTAATTCTAATTTAGAGGTTGCAAATGTCTTTGAAAATTTCTTTACTAATATTGCAACATTAACAACCAAAGATCTTGCATCATCTCCAGAACAAGCCCAATCTATTCTTAGATCTAATATTGATGAATGTCATTCTTTACTGAACTTTAGGCATGTATCCTCTGAGGTTATTATAAAAACATTCAATGAACTTAATTTGAAAAAGACTGAGGACTTATGGGGATTATCTGTTTATATAATTAAAACCATTATTGAATTTATAGCTCCACGTTTAGCGATCATATTTAATAAATGTGTCGATGAAGGCAAGTTTCCAAATTTAATGAAATTTAGTAAAATCGTTCCACTTTTTAAATCAGGAGAAAAATGCGACCCCTCCAACTTTCGACCAATATCAATTTTACCCGTGCTTAGCAAAATTTTTGAAAAGATAATTTTTAATCAACTTCTATATCATTTCACAACTAATCAATTATTACATAATAAACAGTTTGGTTTTACAAAAGGTAGAAGTACTGCTGATGCTGGAGTTGCTCTCTTGAAACATGTATTTGATGCATACGACGGTAGGTGTGATGCTATAGGAGTATTTTGTGACCTCTCTAAAGCATTTGTTTGTGTAGACCATGAGACCTTATTGAAAAAACTTCAACACTACGGCGTTTCGATCGATGCGCTAGGTTTATTGAAATCTTATGTTTGTGATAGAACTCAAAAGGTTTATATTAATGGAACTGAGTCTCCTGGAGCACATCTAAAAATGGAAGTGCCCCAAGGATCGATATTGGGACCGTTGTTTCTGATATATATAAATGACTTTCCATACTTTGTCGATGATGTATGTGAAATAGTACTGTTTGCAGATGATACTTCCTTAATTTTTAAGACTCCAAGGGCCAAAGAATCTTTTGACGATGTAAATGGTGCTCTTTCACAGGTGCTTCATTGGTTTACCGTTAATAATTTAGTGCTTAATGCAGGTAAAACCAAATGCATAAAATTTACAATGCCTAATGTCAGACAAGTCCCAACGCAAATCATGGTTAAAGATGAGCCACTAGATACTATACAAAGCTCAACGTTTTTGGGAATAACCGTAGATCATAATCTTCAATGGGGTCCACATATCGAGACCTTGTCAGGGAAACTTAGTTCGGCTGCCTATGCAGTAAGAAAGATAAGGCTTTTGACTGACGTTGAAACGGCAAGGTTAGTTTATTTTAGCTATTTTCATAGTATCATGTCTTATAGTATCTTGTTATGGGGCTCGGCTGCAGATATTGAAACAATATTCATACTGCAAAAGCGAGCTGTACGGGCTATTTACAATCTCAAATCTGACGACTCTTTAAGGGATTTGTTTAAAGAAGTCAAGATACTTACAGTATATTCACAGTTTATTTATGAAAATTTGATTTATGTTCGTAAAAACTTGCACTTATTTCCTAAAAAAAGTGATTTACATGATTTCAATACTAGAAACAAGAATAAACTTGCCGTTCCAAACTTCAGACTTCAGAAGGTTAATCACTCGTTTATTGGAAGATGTATTACTTTCTTTAATAAATTGCCTCAAAATATAATTGAATTACCTTTACATAAATTCAAATCTATTGTTAAACAATGTTTAATGACTAAAGGATATTATAGAATAAATGTTTATATGAACGATAACAATGTATGGTCTAGCTTGTAAGAACATTTAATTGTTATATTTTTAAAAGAGGCATTGACAATAGTGACTGAGTTTGTTGCGCAGCTTCTTCTCAGCACTAGCCCACAATTGTCCCGAAGCTGTGGTAGGGCCAATGTTGGGACGTGTATAAGTGCTAGCAATAGCCTATGTACAAAATAAAGTAATTTTGAATTTTGAATTTTTGAATTTTGTCACTGGTGAGACTGAGCTTCATACAATTCTGCGTGAGTTTCCAGAGATCACCAGACCTGCAGGTATACATGTTCCTCCCAAGCACAGCACAGTACACCACATCAGGACGACGCCTGGACCACCTGTATGTTGTAGACCGCGACGCCTAGACCCAGTCCGTTCTTTGGCTGCAAAGAAAGAATATGAAGATATGCTTGCGTGTGGGACAGTTCGACGCTCAGAGAGTCCCTGGTCTTCTGCCCTGCACCTGGTTAAGAAGAAAGATGATGGATGGAGACCGTGCGGCGACTACCGCGCACTTAACGCCAGGACGATTCCAGATCGGTATCCCATTCGTCATATTCAAGACTTTTCCTACCAGCTTGCGGGTTGCACAATCTTCTCCAGCATTGATTTGGTCAAAGCATACAACCAGATACCAGTAAATCCAGACGACATACCGAAGACTGCTGTCACTACGCCCTTCGGAATGTACGAATTTGTGTACATGCCATTTGGTTTGAGAAATGCCGCTCAGACATTTCAGAGATTCGTTGATGAGATGCTTCTGGGCTTCGATTTCTGCTTCGGGTACTTGGATGACATTTTCATATTCTCACGAAGCCCAGAACTTCATCAGGACCATATACGGCAGCTGTTCCAGCGTCTCAAAGAGTATGGCATACTAATAAACACCTCAAAGTGCAAACTTGGCCAATCTCAGATCAACTTCCTCGGTTATGAAGTTTCTGCTGCAGGCATTAAACCTCTAGAGTCCAAGGTTGAAGCCATACAAAACTACACTGCACCGAAGACCGTCAAGGAAGTACAGCGTTTTTTTAGGAATGGTAAATTTCTACAGACGTTTTATTCCAAGTGCTGCTAAGATTCAAGCGCCACTTACCAATCTTTTAGCAGGCCCACGCGTTAAAGGCTCGCAACCTATCGAGCAGACTCCGGAAATACTGAAGGCATTTGAAGAATGTAAGGCTTCCCTGACCCAAGCTACTGGCTCATCCTGACCATACTGCCGAACTTGCTATAGTCACGGACGCATCAGATTTGGCTATAGGAGCCGTGCTACAGCAACGCAAGGATGATAGCTGGCAACCTTTAGGTTTCTTCTCACAAAAACTTAGCGCTGCTCAGAAAAAGTACAGCCCGTATGACAGAGAGCTGCTTGAAGTGTACGAGGCGATTAAGTACTTTCGACACATGGTCGAAGCTAGAACCTTTTCAGTATTTACTGATCATAAGCCACTCACGTTCGCCTTCTCGCTGAACAGGGACAAGTGTTCACCGAGGCAGTTCCGACACCTCGATTTCATCGCCCAGTTTACCACTGACATCAAATTCATTCCTGGAAGCGACAACGTCGTCGCCGATACCTTATCGAGGATTGAAGAGGTTACCATTTCCATAGACTATCAGTCTCTTGCACGGTCTCAGGAAAACGGTTCAGAGCTGCAGGAACTACTCAAACATGGAACAGCCTTAAAACTACAGAAAATCACTACTGAGATGAGTAATATTCCCATATATTGCGACACTACTCTGCCTAAACTTCGTCCATTCATCACTACTGAGTTCCGTAAGCAAGTCTTTGATTCTGTGCACAACTTACATCATCCCGGAAGAACAGCTACTGTGCGGCTGGTAACACAAAGATTTGTTTGGCCAGGGATCCGCAAGGATTGTAGAGAGTGGACAAGGCAATGCTTTAAGTGCCAAAAATCCAAAGTTTCCCGTCACACCACTTCTCCACTATCCTCTTTCCTTCCACCTTCCTCGAGGTTCTCCCATATACACCTCGATATCGTAGGGCCATTACCTTTGTCTTATGATTACAAGTACTGCCTCACTGTCATCGACAGGTTCACGCGGTGGCCTGAAGCATATCCGCTGAAGGACATCACTGCGGAGACCTGTGCTGCAGCCCTTGTGTCCGGTTGGATCGCCAGGTTCGGCTGTCCTGAGCGGGTGACCACAGACCGTGGCCGCCAGTTTGAGTGTCACCTCTTCCAGGCTCTCACTGTCTTGGTTGGCGCGCGCCACCTTCGCACGACAGCCTACCACCCACAAGCCAACGGCATCGTTGAGCGCCTACACCGCCACCTCAAGGCGGCGATCATGTGCCACGCTCCGGCATCGCAGTGGACCGAAGCACTTCCACTGGTTCTTCTAGGCATGCGCAGTGCCTGGAAGGAAGACCTCCGTGCCTCCCCCGCTGAACTGGTTTACGGCGAGCCTCTTCGTCTGCCCGGTCAATTTTTGAGCCCGAATGACGACTACATGACAGCTGATGCCACTCAGTACGCGACACGTCTTCGTGCGTACATGGCAAAGCTTTCCCCTCGTCCAACCACCTGGCATGTATCTACGTCTTCATTCTTCATTCCACGTAATCTGGAAGCATCTTCCCATGTCTTCGTTCGTCAAGATCGTGTCAGAGGAGCCCTAAAACCGCCCTACGCTGGTCCCTTCAAAGTGCTTAGCCGTCGGCCGAAGTTCTTCACCATAGACATAAACACCAAGAAGGTAAATGTCTCGATCGACAGACTAAAACCAGCCTTTAGACTAAGGACGCCCCTCCAGTTCAAGCTCAGGCGACTAATAAGGACGTCAAGAAGACAGCCAGCGGTCGACAAGTACGACTACCAGATTTTTATCGACCGTAGTCACGGTCTGCCGGGGGGAGTATTGTGGTGACTTGTCCGTCGCCACAAAACTTAACTTGGACCACGCGGTTACATTTCGAAGAAATCGCTCCGCTTATGGATCTTGGGCCAGCTACCACGGTGTGACGTCAATAGTCTGCGCATGCGCGCTGCCTCCGCGCAGCGCCTGCGCCGCTCTCACACGTCACGCGCTGCATACATTCATCCCGCTCACACAGGCATCGGTCATCACTCACTCACCGCTGCCGAAAAAGATGACTAGTGATTTTAAAAGACATTCATTCTGTTTACGCTTCCCATTGCTTGTGCTGATTTAATTTTACTGCTAATTTGTATGTTATTCTATGTGCTTGTGCTGTTCAATATAATTATTCGTGCTGTGCTAAATACAATCTTCATTCTTCGTGTTCGTACCTTCTATTATCCTATCTGTTGCTTGTTTACCATAACTTCTTATTAGGTTCGAATCCTGATATTGTGGTGGATTTCAAGAAAACCCCACACACTGAAAAATTGCGAGACTAAAAATCATGCTTGACTTTAAACAAATTTTCACCGCTAATCTTCAATTTGAAAAGCCTTTGCAAAAACTTTGAGTACTTTCAAGAATGCAATATTCTCGACTTTCAATTATGTTCCACGGGGAACGTTCATTTATGTAACATTACTGAAATTGGATGAAAATGTTGCTCAAGTTGGAGCTGAGGTTGGCGCCGGGCAAGCGCGTGGGCTGCTGGTGCAAAATCCCTTTGCGTTTGAAAGCCTTCAAGTATTCTATTTCCGTGGTAGATGAAAACTTATACGACTTACGAAAAAACGATAACGGCAGATCAATAGGCAAAAAGGTGTTTTCTTATAAATCCAACTAGCTCATTGATCATCCATTAGGTACGGGAAAGAAAAAAAATCAGTTACAAAAATAAATTTGTTGAATTACATACTCGTATAAGATTTGAGGTCATCGGTATAAATTTCATGAAGTAAAAATAGTGTTTAAAAATAGGTGACTAACATAATATATTAACCACATACATGTAATGTAGAGGTCATTACATCAATGTCTGGATTTCCAAGCCAGCCGAGCTCACTGCCCACAATGTCCTATCAACCCGGTCCGCCCAATTGAGTCCGTTCCGCTTCCGGTCTGCTACGTAGAGCCTCTCCGCCCGACGACCGACTTCCTGGGAGCATGCAGGCCCTTCAGAGCCTTTTACGCTGTTGCCATACGTTTAAAGGCATTGTTCTTTGTTTTTGATCAAGAATTGTAACGTGGACGTTTAAGACACTCATATATTATATATTATCATATTTCATATTTTTCATTTTAGCCTTCGACCATGGATTTTTACACCAACTAATAAATAAATCTTAGGAAGTGCAAAAACACTTTGCCACTAAATAGGAATATTAATAGCACCACATTGGTAGACAAGTACCTAATTAGTGACAATATTTCTAGTCCTTTATTATAATATGACTTATACATTATGCAATGAAGATACAAGATCATCAAAGGCTCTACTCGAACAAAAAGTTATCTGCATTTTCGAACCTCATTGCTTAAATTAAATAAATATAAATATTGGGCATAAATCACATTCATTGCTCTGATCCCAAAGTAAGTAGCTAATGCACTTGTGTTATGGAAATCAGACACAACGGTGGTACCACAACTCCCAGACCCGAGACAATTTAGAAAATTATGATTACTACATTCATACTTTCTTTCAGAGTATGAGAGTAGCGATTAATATAAGCCAAAGTGCTCGGCTTCCCAAACAGGCCTTAACGGTAAGGCTCCGTAGATACAGATGAAACTGCTGATAGGTGCTGACGTGCGTAGTACCACCCTAATCATTTTCATTAACCCTGAGGTAATCATTCCTTGAAGGCGTCTTAGTGCTGTGCCACTGTCTGTATGATACCCATCCGATTGTATGGCATCACAGAAAGAATGGCTTTAAGTTATTTATTTTATTGATAAAAGACTGCACTGCACTGGACTTCTATGAAACTCCATAAACTAGCTTATCTGTAACAATAACATCAGCTAAATAGATAACAAATAGTATTTGGTGCGTTTCAACGTTAATGAAGCAAAATACCACAATTTATGAAACAAGCACACATCAGCTATATGACAGCAAAGTTTAGGTGACTAAGCAATCGATTACACGAGTACCTCTATTATATATTTGGCCGAGTTTTCGTTTCGTTTTCGTCGTCAACCATACTTAAAATCTGTTCCTTTTTTATAGATCTTCGTATTATTAATATTATCTTAATATTATATTCGCACTTATATAGATAATATGTAATTTGAGATACCTTCTTATAAATTTCATGGCTTATACAATATTAAGATAAAGACCCACTCAGAAAACCAGATACGAGTAAACCTAGTACCAATTCTCTCCGCTCCCATCACTAGGAGGCACTTAGTAATCCTAGCAATCAAACAGCGTTGGTTCTGCGAAACCACCTGATGATTAAGCCGAGAGAGGTCACTCAGGTACTTTGTTACGATGGATCGTGAGAGGGTCCTCTTAAACTATTTGGGAGTTAGCCAAATAGCCAAGCCATATTGAAAGATAACTTAATTAAACCGGTTCAGTTGATGGCTGTATAAATTAGGTTTGGTACTTCTGGTTTGAACAAAACTTCGTTGTAGCCATTGCTTAGTTGTAAAACAATGGGTAAGTAAGTATATTTTTCTATCACTCATCAAGCGATATCGTAAAAAAATAATCAGGTATTTGTTTATTGTTAAATGCTTCTTTCATCATTTCGACTGCTTTTGGAATATTTATTCATTCAAATCTTTTACATTAAAACTTGTCAGACAAGCGTGAAATAATTATCTTTAATAGCTTTCTTTCAGCCGCAACTCATAAACTACTTTTACAGCTTCACCATCATCATCATAATCAGCCAGAAGACGTCTACTGCTGAAACCTATCACAATCGTTGTAGACGTCTCACGCTACGCTTTTGGTCGAAAGGTCTCCAATCTAGAACTTTTCTGTCCCAACGGCCATCAGTTCTTCGCGCTATGTGCCCTGCCCACTGCCACTTGACCTTACTGATTCGTAGGGATTTGTCCGTTACCTTAGTTATTCTACGTATCTCCTCGTTTCTGATTCGATCTCGTAGACAAACACCGAGCATAGCCTTCTCCATCACCCGTTGTGAGAACTTAGACAGCTTAAAAGCTGTTAAAGCAGTGTATGAAACAACTAGTACTTATTATAAGGATGATGCAATTCTGAGAGACAACATTGTTAGTCCATCTGTAGGTAGTGGCGATTGCGAGCTGCATTATCTCTCAACTGACACGTGCCGACCGCACACAGATCATCCGTCTATATGCGATCTTGCATCTAATAGCCCGTGATGTACAGCCAGTTGAATCAATCAAAACAAAGTTATTGTTAAAGTCCGTTTATTTTTGCTTGTCGAATATAGTAAACAAATTTGACATTCCTTTTTACAGAAATAATTCATTTTAAAATCAGATAAACACACAACTTTCCAACTACATAGGTAATTCATCGTTCAGCAATAAGATCTTTTTAAATTAAATAGTAAAGGTATTTTATTTACTGATATTATTTTAAAAGTTATAATAAAATAGTTTACACTATTGGACTAGCATAGAAAAACGGAGTTTACAGTGAAATACCTACCGAGATGTCTTTAACTACAAACAACAATACATTCAGATTGGAGCCTGCACGCATGCATATGCCTTCTACCTTTTGGGCACATACTATGGGTAAGTAATATCTAGTACTATATGTGTATATTATAGTATACTACTTCTGCTATAAAGTATATTGGCTACGGCTAGGACTAGTAAGTTTTGGCACTACGATTCACGAATTGGGTAGAATATTGTGTTTACTTTAGTAACACAATTATGTTAAGTTATGGTCAAGATTGAAACAACTATCACAGACTTTCATCAGAAAAGTAAAAGTGATGGCCTAAAACAAACCCAGAGTCGACAAGAACTTTTTGTACGCAGTTCGATTAGGTTTCCAATGTATGGACGACAGCACGTCAAGGTAAACACTGCGGTATCTTATTTAGTTTTAATAAAGACCAGTTTGCAACAACAAAAGTAGATAACCTGATGTGCTGGCGACTGTTCAATAAAAATATTTATGTGTTTAGTTTCTCCATAAATAGTGGGATATAATAATTATGAAATACTAAGCGAGACCCCGCAAAGTTGTCGGTGCGAATGGATTTTATTCCGTTCCTCGGGCCGTTGCGAGATATTTCATAGCCTTCTTCAATGAAGACTAACGCAAAAAGATTTTTCAAATCGGACCAGGAGTTCCTTAGTAACTAAAGAAACAAACTCTTCAGCTTCATAAAAGTGTGATTGCAGAAAATAATATTATATTTATAAGGGTCATATTACAATAAAAAAAAGAAATAACACCATAAAAAGTGAAGGAATAATTGTTTGAAAATTCTAAAAGTTAGCAAAAAAATATATATATCTCGTAAACTACGAAAATTCGGGTAACATAGGTATATAGGGTATATTTGGATAGTCCTGGATGTAAGGCCTCCAAAAAAATTTTTTGGACGTCCCTGTTTTGGTCACCCTGTAGATAACATACTCAATTATTATCAATTTCCAACACTATCACATTGATTTGATTACCTGTGTTTTCGAAGTCGGTAAAAAGAAAATGATAAGTCGATGCAAACAACGTTCTGTTGCGGCGCCGTTGATGGGCGTAATGTACGGGCGCGCATAGTAGCTTATATCTTGTTGACCCTGTCATTACCACAATCGTTTTTACAATTTTTAAGCACATAATGGGATAGCCATCGCCTTTAAATGTGAAAAGCCTTTTATTATGTTTTACTTACTACGTTTAAGATCTCTGACCCCTTAAACACTGCGACTTTTCGCAGCGATGCAGCATCGATGCAGTCACAAAATATCACAATGTCAACAATATCAAAATGTCACCTTTATACACTGCGTTTCTAGCATCGATGCAGTCGCGATGCAGAAGCTAAAAAATGTCAAATTATGTACTGTATTTTGGCAACTACATCGATGCTAACGCGCGTTAGCGTCGATGTAGTCTTCGATGCTAAAAGTCTTTGTGTGTGAGGGGTATTTCTTAGATATTTATCATTATATTTTAAAACACCAGAGGGAGCTGTCTCAAACAATCCACTTAATTTCTAAAGACACACAGAGACTTGACTTGATTTTGAACAAAAGGACTTGAAGTTCATTCAAGTCTCAAATTAATATTTCACAAGTGTCTGTTCTACGTTTCCTACAACCACAGATACACCAATTTCCCCGTAGAGTCAATACGTCTGTTTTGTTTCTGTCCTGATTAATATTCCTCTCTGTGGCCTATTGGTATTGCCTGCGCCTTTTATTTTACTGACCGTTTCGACTTTATATGGGAGTTTTATATTAAGCCTCGACGTTTTGATAGGTTACGGTCGAGATAGGTATTGGAAAGGCTACGTGATGAGGAATGTATGGGAATCTAGTAACAGCCAAAATTCGAGACTAATTCACTTGCAAGAGGCAGGGTAACTCTTTCGAGTATCGAACGGGACTGTTCCTCTAGATTTTGTGCTAAGTTACGTGCAAGTAAAATTCGTTTTAATGGCCAGTTTGGTTTGTTTAATCTTGCATACTATGTGACCATTTCGTTACATATGTGATAGGTGTAGAAACAAACTTATAAAACCAGATGGTAAAGCAATTTGAAGGCAGCTTAAAATAAAGTTAAGTAGCTTATACTGTAGTAATATTTTAACTTAGAAACCAAATATAGAGCAGACTATCTTTTATATTATTATTATATTTAGGTAGATGTTTTGGTGGACTTTCACATGATGATTTAACCTAGCACTACCCTAATCCGGGATTAAGTCTCAATTTGGCCAACGTCATATAAGGAATATTCTTTGATTGTCAGCAATCACTGGAAATGACGTTTTACACTTATTCAGCTGGATAATTTTTATCTGGCATTAGTTAAATTCTGGTTCTAAATTCTGTCTCTGTCAATGTAAAATAAAATGACCGGAATAGAATGATGGTTTAATCCAGGATTGTCATTATCCTAGATCAAAGGATCAATGCGCAAGTGAGGCTAGTCATTTAGGTAACATTGTTTTTACAAATAACGTTTTCTAACAAACCCTAAACTTCACGCCACATGAATTTTGTTGTAGCCAACCGGACGTTAGTTCAGCTGTTTGCGTTCCGTTTTGCGTTCAAATTAAATTGCGCAGAAAATATATCTAGCTATGTCGAATAGATAAGAAACGTTAATACCGCTCATACCGATTAGAACTGGAGTTTTTAATGAAAGCATATAGGTATTTAGCTTTAAGTTATTGATTGTTTTATATCCTGTTATGTTCTTATATAAACATCTAGGGGGGGGGGGGGGCAATTTTAGGTAAGACGGTTAAAATCGAATTACCACACGAAAAACGTTTTTGTGCCGCGAGGACAAACATTCAAAAGGATTGTCTCTTCTCCTTGTTTTCGCTTTTCACGTAACAAGAGAAGTGAATACGCAAGTAAGTCGTTATTTTATTCTCATAAAATGTTGACAGTTTCAAATATATTTCTCAGTTCTATCTCAGGTTAGAGGGTCGCACTTTAAAGTGACGGCTGCGCCTGAGGTCCCGAGTTTTATCTCCGGGTTGGGCCAAAAATATGTTTGAAGTCCCTAGTGCCACGGAAAGCACGTAAAGCTGTTGGTCCTGCTGATCTCTCTCCGGTCGTGTCACTTTGCTGTCCCATCGAGCTATAATAGTGAAAGGAATATAGAGTGCAACTGTATTTGCGCACATACCTGTGCATTATACCTATAATTTGTCCCGCGCAATCGGTTAGTCGTTGTGACTGGCCACCGTAGTCGAAATCGGCTAGGGGCTACTACTATTAATGATGAATAATGCATTGGTACGGTTGTGCTTATTTGTATTCATTACATGTTTTAAATTACTTATTACTCACAAGGTCGTATGATAAGCGTTCATTTGATACAAATTTATTATTCTTTTGAATAACTGCCTCGGGTCACACTTTTAAGCGACGGCTGCGCCAGAAGTCCCGGGTACGATCCATGTCCCGCACAGTCGGTTAATCGTTGTGACTGGCCACCGTGGTCGAAAACGGCTAGGGGGACTATTTTTTATTCTTTCGAATTTTCCTGTAGAAATATATGTTTTTGTCTTGCCCACAATCGTATCGCATATTCCGTTATTGGCTTTGACCCTTATTTTCAACCGTACTTATAATGGAATGTGTATTATTTATGCACCAAATTTTTATTAAAGTTAGTTGCAGTTTTTATACCATGACGCATCTAAGCAATCACATTTTTTACTCCATATGTCGTAGGTAACGTTAGTAGCATTAATTTCATTCACTAGACTCAAATACCGTATTTCAGCAGATAGACACGATTGATTAACTCTGTTTATACGGTTTTGCCATAGATCTCAGTTTACACCCTTGACTGAATGTTTAGAGCTACCCTACATACGCGTGAACTACGGATATCTCTAGTAATTACTTATTGAAATCCACCGTATGCTTTCAGTACAACACAAACCGAGCGAACGTGTAACAACTTTGCTGTAATCACACTACGTGTTTGCAAAACAAACAAGTTGAATTAAAACATCATTTTTGGTGCGTATTACCAACAACATTTCTTTGTTATACTGTCAACAATGGACGCGCTGTTTTGAAATAAAACTTTGGATCAATTTCACAGAAAACTTTTATTTTGAAGCAATATTTCATTAACATTATTAATTCCTCATGAAACAAGATTTGAACATCATATTCAAAAATATATCATTTTTAAGGGTATCGCTACCAAATTCATTTTGAAACTCTGTCAATGACTTGTTATTAAACTTATATAGATACATGAGACGGTACTCTCCACACAGTGAAGTCCAATCATTTTGTTGTTAGAGAGTTTCGTTTGTTTTGTGAGCGTCTAACGTATTTATTCTTTCTTAAATCATTGCTCTACACGCATAGGTTTGACTTTTTTATTTTTAAGTTTCATGTATAGCCGCCCCTTTAATATCATTATTTTTTATTCTTTGTACGAGAATCGTAAAGCGTTAGTTATAGCGTAATAGTTTCATATAAAATGGTTGTGACATACGGACGACACAGACAGACTTGACAAAACTACAAGGGTTCCGTTTTAGGCCATTCGGCTGCAGAACCCTAAAAACGTGTTTATTATGATTGTTGATTGAAAGTATATATAGTTGGTCTAATTTAATTTGGTCTAAACAATTATGAAATCACCAATTATAATATTTGGATCCCCGCTATACTAGTGTCATCATGAAACTTTTTTTCATTTTACATTGTCACTTTTTTATTTTTCTTTGTCTTTGTATTTTTTTTTGTTTTGTCTTTTATTGCACAGATCAATAAACAGGCGGAGGCAACTTGCCATAATGGTAGTGTGTTCATTAAAAAATCTTGTTACTCACTCCCACCTTTAGCTGCCATTCATAGCTCTATCTCATGAGCCAAATATGAATCTGCAATTTGACATTACCTGTGGTAGTTTCTGGACAAGAATAAGATTGCGTTATTCCGCTCTATTATTGTTGTTCGTGAGATAAAATCGATCGAGATTTTTTTCAAGGATCTTATGTACTCTGTTGTTTTCCGTGCCGTAACTGTCCTTCGAATCGTGTGTTTTATGTAAAACGACAGTAAACAAACTGATATGTGATGTAAAAACTTGCGGTTTCATCTCTCGCCAAACAATATAATATCTCATCATCGCATCACAATCACACAGCTAAATTTATTGATTTTTCCTTACAATCGAAATGAAAAATAGTATGTTTAACTCGGGTGAAAGCTCACATTTCACTCTCGAATTATTAGCGTTCTCACTCCGTTCGAGCGCCAAAAACATCTCGATTGAAATGGGTCACTTTATCCCCTTGTATAACAATCTACTATTTCCTCACAGTCGAAATGAAAAATAGTATGTTGAACTCGGGTGAAAGCATCTATTTCACTCTCGAATTATTGGCGCTCTAACGGAGTGAGAGCAGAGAAACATCTCAGGTGAAAAGGATCAGTTTGTCCCCTTGTACAACAATCTACTATATCGTTATGTTTGACATAATTTTTGCTCAGCGCCAAGATCTACCATAATTACTAAATGCTATGCTATGCTACTGTTAATATTTTTGTTTTTGCATTCATAGAATTTGGTAAGCGCCTAAAACGTAATATGTTTACTTGAAATAAAAGGTCTGAAAGAAAGAAGAAAGACTACTAGCTCAGTCTGCACAGTGGCTTATTTTAAAATCGTTGCGCAGTCCTGCGTGTCGTGTCATTACAGTTTGTACTGTGCGGGTTAAGTTTAGCTCTCGTTACATCGACTGAGCTTGTTATAATACAGTGCACTTAACATTTGTGGCTTTTTGGGATGTCGTCTGTGAATATGTAGTACTAGCGGTCCCCCGTGACTGCGTCCGCGCGTTTTCAGCTTGCGTCCTCCCCTCCTGTTGCAGAGCAGCTTATATCCTTAAAACTTCCCCTTAAATAAGCTATCCAAAAAGATTTATTAAAAACGGTTCAGTAGTTCCTGAGATTAGCGCGTTAACCAAACAAACAAACTCTTCAGTTTCTTAAATTTAGTATAGATTTATTTATTTCCATAGTTATTCGACATACATTTTTTCGTAACTCACTTAATACGTGATAACAAATAATTGAATATCTATTTTAGCTGAATGGTTTTGTTGATTGTATCGACATTTACACACCTAACTCTCGCCTAACAAAAGCTTATTTCCCGGCTCTTACTTTTCAAATGCCTTTAACAAGACACCGAAGTCAAACCCTCGAAACAAGCAAAGTTTCCGAAACATAAGAAATGTTACGAAGATCATTTCACCGCTTCGGAAGTCGGGCTTATAAATAATATCTCACAAAATTAGCATCAACACGGAGAAAATGTTTTGTGGAGTAATCTTCCGTGGGATTACTTACAACAAAACTTTATACAAAATCTGTACTTGGGCTTACAGAGATGAACGAATATCTCAACATTATTAACAATTTGGCTACATGCAAACACCAGTATACATAGTGTTGTTTTGGTGATTGTACAAACAATACTAAATCCAATATGGAAAGACCCCACACAAAATCAATTTATTATTGCGATACTAGTAAGCTAGGTAAAACTACCAACACCAGGTCGCCTCATCGTAGCTGACTAGTAGTGTTACGTAGATACGCGCAAGCTACGCGCGAGGGTTTGAATTTTCCCATTCGTTTAGAATTCTCTAGAATTTTGCGAAGAGATTTCCTTTTATAAAACTTGCATATAAGTAAGAGAAAATATGTTTTTAGGATAATCATAACTCATATTATCGTCCCAGAGTTGGATGTCACTGACCAAAACAACACCATTTATAAAGCCTGCGTACGAATTCCGTTTCTCACGGGCTTCCACAAAGGTAATAAGGGTTTATCCTAAGTGGCCAAACCCGGGCAAACCTTGGCCTACTTGCAGCGGGGAGGTGCACTAACGACATCGTAAAGCCTTTACCCAGAGTTAGTGGTTACAGGACTGCGCATTTAAGAGCAGCACACAGACGAAGGTGAGTGCTTATAACTAGGTCGTTTATATTTAGTAGAACCGCTTAACTCCTTTAAGTTGTTGTCCTGTTTGTTGTAAGGCACATTGTCCTTTTCCTGAAATTGAATCTTATCAATAAGTAGCGGTCCCCCGCGACTTCCTCTGCGCGTTTGATGTTAACTTCTGCTTCTCCTGCCGCGGCGTGATTTTTTATTGCCTAAAGCCTTGTTCGATAAATAAGCTATCCATCGCAAAAACATTTATTCAAATCTATCCAGTAGTTCTTGAGATTAGCGCCTTCAAACAAACAAACAAACTCTCCAGCTTTATAATATTAGTATTGATTGTGATGCTTCTTTATCTGAGAACATCCCAGAGTTTTAGAACCTTTCGGTAACAATTCGATAACTTTTACTTATTAATAAAATTATAATAACGTGGATTTATCCGATGCAAGATTTTTATTATGTCTGTTTTCAAAATGTCATATCGACATCCGGTAAAACTACGACATTAATTCATTAATTAATAAAAAAACGACCGAAATCCAATTAATTACTGATTCGGCCCACTGATCAAACCGAATGTATCATATAATTTTTTTTAGACTTGTAGACTGAGTTATTAAAAAATATCCTCCTGAAAATACACCAAAATGAATATGCATCTGCACGTTCAGATATCTCAGGATCTATCGTAAATGGACTCCAATAAGCAGAATGAGATATAAAGCGGTAGGTATTTTTTGAAAGTTAGACCACGCTAAAGCAAAAAATAAACTCGGCCATATCTACTATACTCTAAGCAGTTGACAACAATTAATAAGCAGCATAACAAAAACACAGTAGGCCTGAAAAACAGCGAAGAATAGAATGTGATTGTATTGAGCCAGCACTTTCCGATGGCATGGAGGTTTTGTGTTTTCTCCAGGTGATTAATGATTATCGCCACTTCTGTTTGTTTAAGGCAGGAAGACAAATTCCGTCATCCATCCTACTGTTTTTCATTCTGGTTCCGTATCTTGAGAACTTTTTGTCAAAGTAAGTAACTACGTTCTGTAGACTGTATTTTTCACCGTGCTCTAATTTTACGTGGAAATTCATTTAATTGGGACAGTCACACAAATTTTCTTCTCTTGTCCAAAATTGTATTAATGAACAGCTACTTCCTACTTCGTTGGAATGTTATTTTTTTCTTTTCTTTGGGTACGGTAAGAAAAAAGGCTCTAAACATTGATGTTCTATATCTCAAATTAACAAATTGGCCAGTACCTTAGAAATCTCTTGCAAACGATATTTTTTTATTAAAATGGAAAATAAGTTTTCAGTGATTTATGCTTCTGATTTTAGATATTAAAAAAGTAAATACTGCAATAGAAACGCAGCCGAAGTGTAAAGTACTGTTATAATTCTATGAGTATTAAAATAAAATATAAAAATAGTCAGACATTTTGCTACAATCTCACTTGGTAATAATTGATATCGTAATCGCCTATTCGTTGCCTTTAACCGACTCCAATTTAAACATTTGATTGATAACGCCCGTCTGCCCGTACCTGGTCGGTGTTCGAACACTCCAGTCTCTAGGTATCGTCTGTAAACCCTTACTGAAGGTCTGCTGATTAGTAGTCTCCGAACGACCTTACGATGCGAATGCCTGCGTGAAGTAGAGCTACAGCTTAAGCTGCTTCCTAAGGTGTCCTATTTATAATTGAACAAAGAAATTATCAAAAATATACGCGTGTTAAGTAAAGGATTTAAAACAACTAAATAAATTATAAGAAATATTCAACTACCCTCACTGTATAACGCTAATCGCGAACTCAAGCGAAAAGGAGCATAATTTTTATTTCATGTTAATTGCTTGATTGTTTTGTGATTTTACGATACTTTGGCATTATTTTTAATTGAGATAAAATGTTTTTTTGGAGGTATAACTTTAAAAGTTGTATTATTTTTACTTTTTGAGATAATCGAATCTGGGATCCGGGGAGTTGGTGGCCTGGTTTATTTGCTGCCCAGTACAGTTTTAAAAAACACTTTTGCCAGCAGCGTTATTTATTTGTTAGCCAGCCATACGCAAAAGGAATGTAGGACGAGATCGTTTCCTATGGTATTGAATAGAGCCGGAAGCAATTGCTAAAGAACTAGCAGTTCAAATAATATCCGTAATCTATTTAGTTTTTATTGGCAGCCAGCATCGTGACCATCCGTCACGCAGGCAGTCCCATAAGTAACTCACCTAATTGCCTCACAAATTGACCGCAACTACCACAAAATTGGATATTTGCTATGAAAAGGATGTCGGATAACTTTATTCACTTGTATTTAATAAGCGTGTTTTGAATACAATATTTTATTAGTTATATGTTATCATATTCATGAATCTTCTTTATAATTTTGTTTTTATTTCTTACCAAATGTTAACGTCATTATAGTTACTATCACACATTTTCAAGTTTTCAGCTTGATTTAGAATCAAAGACTGCGATCCCTTTTTTACTTATCATAATTCTCATATTTGGTAAACTGAATTACAAAACAACAGAAAAAATATTTATCATCAAAACCTTTCCAATTGGCTCCAATAAAAACATTAATCATAATTTGTGTTGCTTTTCGACCAACGACTTATCAAATGAGATACAGAAAATACAAACTTAAAAGGATCTCTAACAATAAAAAGCAAAAAGACACTTAGAGCGAAAGAAATATCGATTTGGAATAATAAACAGATGTAACGGAATTGAGAACGACTTGTCGGCTGTTTCTGACGTCTACCACACAAGAGTTCGCTTACTGACATGACAACCCTTACATCTCGCAAGTTAAATTTAATTTTACATGTAACGCATGTTAATTCATTGCTATGTTATTATAACTTCTTCAACTAGTTAAGTTATGTTATGCGCTTCATAGAAATGTTTCAAGAAACAATTCAAGTTTTCAATTACCTAACATTCTTTATATAAATCTTCTGATACCATTTAGCAGGGGAAGCTATGAAAAAATTGTTTGTTTATACAGCTATCATCTCGTTATTTTTATCATCAGTGACTAGCGGTCCCCTGCGTTTTTTTTTCGTGTGTTTTGTGTTTGCTGCCTTCCCTCCCGTTGCAGTGTGATATTTATTTTCCTTAATAAATGACCATCCTTAACAAACATATTTTTCCAAATCTGTCCAGTAGTTTTTGAGATTAGCGCGTTCAAAAAAACAAACAAAGTCTACGGCTTTAATATATAAGTATAGATGTATATTATCAAAAACTCCCTGTAAACCTAATAAATATCAGAAGATCATATATTACACACCCATGTGATACACCTAAAGCCCGGGGAAAACGGATGGATGACGGAGCCTACGATAACATCTCGTAGCCGAGTCAATAAAGGGCAAAGTTAAGTTGTACTCTATAAATGGGACAAATATTTGAAAAGCTTTTACCGAAGAAAATGATAAAAGGAAGCAATGCGCGATTTTAGGGACTGCGACGAATTTTGCTTTATAATATAATACAAGAAGTTAACAATTAAAATGCTTTCCGTTAAAGATTTTCCGGGAAACCGGGCATCTTTGCCTGCTTTTTCCATTATTTTGACTTACAGTGGCGGGTAAAGTTGAATCCCAAACCAAACATTGTTGCCTACCCTTAATAACTCGTAACATATTAGACCTGTACCCCTATCACGAATAATTTGCGTCAAAGTATTCGTATAGTAACGTAATCATTTGTATGAGAATCTGAAAGCGCCTCTATCGGAAGTAAAACTAACTAAATTAGGCAGCTCAAATACCTGACATTTATTGTGCGTAAACATTTTCTATAGTGATAAACTGGATTTGCGATCACGAATCTTTCTTTGACGTATAGTATCGTGAGTTGCAACAAGATTACTTGAGATTCTGTGTGTCAAAATTAAGCGAAGAGAAACTAGGTAACTTTTACGGATAAGACCGCCTAAATTGTTTTTTTTTTCTATAATTATCATACAGCTGCATTTGAAGACGGATTCAAGCTCCTGGGATGGGAAAGATTCGGCATCAAAGGCAATAGCAAATACATCTCTCACCTCCGGTTTATTGATAATATACTATTCGTGCAGGCAAAGATGAGATTTTGGAACTACAGTCGAAATCCTTAACCGAGCCTTACAACAATTAAGTGGTTCTAAGAAAGAGGCCTATCAACGAATCCAACGCGGCCGGCTAGGCAGAGGTCGGGAAACTGCGCAAGAGTGTCGTCATGTCTCATTAACCTCAGTGTTTGAAGACGAAAGTCTTCAACGGGTGTGTGTGTACTAGTGAGAACGTACGGATCCGACACATAGTTTCTTACTATATGTGCTCAAAATCTCACATATAACAACAGACAGAGCTTTGGCTTTTGGCGAGAAATAAAGAAACGTGTGGAATAAAGAAAACGTTAGTGGTCATATTTATAATTCTAAAATTAAGACATTGCAGTAGAAATATGAAATTTATTACAATATTTTTTATCTTATACTCCTTATTTTTAACTTTAAAAAAAATCAGGAACAGGGCACTTGTAACAGGTGTATCGATTTTGATCTTGTTGGGTTCGTCTTTGCTCTCAATATGACATATGGAAGTAACGAAAACCGCTGGAACTGCTAGACTCACTTTATTTCTTCTAGCTAGGTAGGCGTATTTCTATACATTGTATTTTGGTCTGTCTTCATTCTGAAAAAATAATATGTATATATTTTATATTGACGTTAATGCTTTTCATTCCAATTGTTAGAAACAGCGTCCTCTTGGAGAGCTGAGGACTTGGATATATCACAATTTCTAGAGAAATAAGATCTAGCTGGAGTTTATCTCGTTATAATAGTCAATGGATAAAAACATTTTCATCACTTATCCTTGTATGACTTTTACATACTTACTATTAAAAAAATCTAATATTGTTACGTTGTACTGCAAACGACTTGGCCTCGTTATTTTAATTTTTTTTCATAATTTTTAACTAAATCTTTTGTAAAACTTTGAAAATTTGTCACAATTTGATGGCATAACGTCAATCTGTCAATTGACAGTCTACTAAACAGTTCAAAAATCTTAAGATTACAGAAAAACATATATCTTCATATTTTAATAGACCAAATTTTTACATTTGCTAACCGTGCCAAATATATTGATCGTAATTTTGTTCCGTTATTGATTTCTCTTAGATTTTACTGGAATATCATGATATATTTCGATAATATTCATAAAAAAGATCGCTTAACTTGTTTCTGGACGTGTCATTCAACGGCCATGTTCACGTTAGTATGACGTCATCTTCGTAAATGCTATCGAGTTTACTACACGACACGAGAGTGCTTCGTGATGCCGACTAACGTTGTACTACGTAAACTCGCTACGATAACGTGACGAATACGTCAAAAGTTCGTGATTGGGGTACTGAGCAATGTTGTCAACTTCTGTCAAAAAAATGATTGACAGCATTGCCTACACACATTTTTCGTTAGTTGAGACTAGTATTTGAAGCAAAACACGATCACAATCAGTTATGCTGTTAGTCGTTATCTTTTAATACTCGCATGCAACAATTAATGCTCTACACGCTATGAAAAATATCCTGTCTGAGTAGCATTTTCGAGAAATGGCGCAAAACTGAAGTAAAATTTTATGCTACTTTCAAAGAAGGTAGCCGACACCTTCCCGAATGGAGCTAGCTGCGATTGCAATAGTCAATGTTGCTTAACAGATGTTCTAGTTTACGCGTAACACTGCACAAAGTTTCCATTTGTCAAAATGTCTACAGGCAGATTTGGTTAATTTTCGTGTTTGGGCGAAGTTATCTTCCATGGGCAAAGTTGTCCGGCTTCACAGTTAAGCTTTTATTGCGAATCGACTTAAGATGCTAATGGGTGTACTGGTTCATAAGATGTGCATGTAAAAGTAGGTAGGAATAAAATGAAAAAACGTCAGTCTCATACAAGTTATCTTGCGTTTCACTACATGGTGACAGCGGTGGGACGAGTTTTTATAGAAACGAAAGTTAATTACACGTAAAAGTTACCGTAGATTTGTTTATCTAATTCACCATCGTTGTGTGTGTAATTGCAACAATGGAACACGCGCGGCCGCCGGCGGAATTAGTCCTTGAAGGCGGGCCGGCCAGTCGTGCCGACATGTGGCGAAAATGGCTGCGTCAATTTCGTGTTTTCTTGAAGGCATCCGGTGTGTCTAAGGAGTCAAGTGATGTACAAGCCAGTTTGCTAATAAACTTAATTGGCTCCGAAGGCTACGACATATATTCTACGTTGAAATTTAGCAACGAAATCGATCGCGAGGACGTTGAAAAAGTGATCGACGCATTCAATGTGTACTTTGGGACGAAAACAAATATCATAATGGTGCGATTTAAATTCTTCACACGTTCCCAAGAAAGTGGCGAGAGCATTGATGAATATGCCACCGCCTTGAAACTACTCAGCCAGCGATGTGAGTTTGGAGAACTGGAGGATAGCTTGGTACGAGACAGGATAGTGTGTGGTGTAGCCGACAGTGCTCTGAGAGATCGATTATTACGGGCAGATGACCTGTCCCTCGATAAAGCAATAAAAATTTGCCAAGCAAATGAAATATCCACCGATGAAAATCGCCAGATAGAAGGCGTAAAAAGTGAGGTAAAAACCTTGGCCGTGGATGGGTTGTGGCGAACTCAGCGCGGGGCCAAGTCATACATGGGTGAAAGAACGCGTGCTAGTGGCGCGGGCAGCGCGGGCGGCGAACAGCGCGCGCACGGGCGCGAGCTGGGGGAGCGGCAGGAGCGGCGGGCGCGGCGGCGCGGCGCGGCCTGCCGGCGGGCCGGCTTGCTCGGCGTGCGGCAGCATGCGTTGTGATAGTGGTGATCATTGTGCGGCCAAAAAAGCTATTTGCTTTCAGTGCGGTAACAGAGGTCATTTTCGAGTGAAGTGTCCTATTAAAAATAAGGTGTGTGAAATAAATGAGGACTGCTACGAGGAGGGTGAGTTGTACTTCATTTCAATGATTGAGTGCGTTGATTCCATTTCGAAAACAACTGGTAGCAAGTGGTTCGAAACCCTATATTTACCCACATGTAATACAAACATTTCTTTTAAGTTGGACACGGGCTCCGATCTAAATGTTATATCTAAACAAAATTTCGAAAAGTTAGGATATTTGTTATCTGATTTAACACGTGATAACGTGAGAGCAAAGTCGTTTTGTGGTAATTACTTGTCAATAATTGGATCCATTAAAATCAAAGAGCTATTTTTAAAATGCTCAAAATCAAAAGAGGATTTCTACATAGGCCTGTTAAACCATAGGTCCACCTCTAGAGACGGTGTAGCGAGTCCAGCCGAACTTTTAATGGGGCGGAGACTCAACACCCGCCTTCCAGTGCACCCTAAAAAACTAAACCCGGCTCGCAACAACCAAGCCGACTATGAAAACTTGCTTCGGCAACAAAGCAAGGGTTGCGAGCGATATAACAGGCGAGCGCGCACGCTCCCGGAGCTGGCGTGTGGTGACGAGGTGGTGGCACTGAACGGCGCGTCGCGGCGCCTTGCGAGAGTCTGCGCGCCGGCCCCGCAGCCGCGCTCGTACCTGGTGGCCGACGGTACTGGTCGAGTGTACCGTAGGAACAGACGCCACCTTATAAAACTCCCAGATTCAAAATCTGACCTGACACCAAACGAAACAATGAGTCGAAATGATTTCAACGAAGAGGAACATTCGAAATCTGATGAATATGGCTCATGCAGCAACACAGATGCCAGCACTGATCACGAAGAATCTAATGAACAAACAGGAACTATTTCTAAAAGGCATGCTGCAACGGAAGCTAGGGAGAGAATTAATAAACTTTTAACTAAAAATAGGTAACCTAACACACATTATATTAACTAAACACAACAGTAGGTATGTCATAATAAGTACCTAAAAGTCTAAGCAAAACGTCACTTAATTCCAGCGCATGTTAATCCTGAACTTGAAATTGTAATATTGCTTCCTCATGTAATATTGTATTGATACAAAATTGTATAAATAATAATAATAATAATAATATCTATGAAGGTACATATTTCCATAATTATTTGATAGAATAATGGTGTTAAATATGTACAGTTATGTTCTATATCTCATAAATTAGTTTAATAACCGAAACTTGTTAATGAAATAAAAGTAATAATATTGTAATGTAATTGATTAAGTGAATAATTAATGTAATGATAAATTCCTACTGTTATTGTGCATCGCATAGCAGAACGCATGTTTTATTACCTTGTTATCTAGTTTGCACGTACCCCGTATGTATGTAGGCATGTACAGTCGCCAGCACGTCGAGCTTCTTGCTTTTTTTGCAAACTGACCCTTGTTACAGCTGTACAAGATACCGAAGTGTTTACCTAGACGTTCCGTACTTATTTGATCTGTTATTAACTTTGCCTTTTGTAAGATGAGAAGATGCATAAATTATGCAATTGCAGTTAATAATTACTATTCTTATAAAATGTTATGCTCGATCTATTATTTTTATTATTTCAAGGGAAAGATGTACTGGTTCATAAGATGTGCATGTAAAAGTAGGTAGGAATAAAATGAATAAACGTCAGTCTCATACAAGTTATCTTGCGTTTCACTACAATGGGATAGCAGGATTAAACGCGATGGATACACATTATTTGTCTACACTATCAAATACAGAGAGGTGCTTGTAGTGCAGTGGTAGCAGCGCTTTGGTAGTGATACCAAAGTGAAGCAACCTACACAGTGGTCGTGTTTGGATGGGTGACCATTCCGACCATATAAGAGACGTATATCACGAGCATCTCTGTGCTTCGGAAAGCACGTTAACCCGTTGGTCACGGCTAATATCGGTTGATATTAGTCGTTAACCCTAGTCAAAAGCCTTATGGGCTTGGCTATTGGGCTTGATAACATCTGACAGCAGGGTTAGTCACTTGCCTTGCAAACACCCCTTTTTTTTCGACTGGGAAATGCTTTACGCATACCCTCTGATCCCGGGGGAGACCAAAGGGTTATGTGGGACTCCCCCACCCGATGCGGGCGGGTATACCCACTAAAAACCAGTCGGTGTCCTCCAGTGCCATATAAGGGGGGCGCTGCGGGTTATCGCCCTTGGTGTGCCCCTGGGCATTCTTCCGCAGGCTTGCAAACACCCCTTCACCAACCCGCACTGAGCCCGCGTGGTGAAGTATGGCTTGAACTACCGCATAGGTGAGGCCTTTGCCCAGCAGTGGGACGTTACAGGCTAACTTAACTTACTTTTTACTGTCAAATACTACAATTGTAGTATGCTTAATTAAGCATGAAGTAACTGCATCATCTGTGCCTAAGAGCTTACTTCAAAGCTTAACAGCGCTTTCACACTAAGGCGACTTAGCAGCGCGACGGTCGCGCAACAACCGCGCTGCTGATAATTTCATACATGAATGACAGCAGTAAGCCTTCACATTAGAGTGACGTCATTGCTGTCGCGCTGTTGTCGCTCTAATGTGAAAGCTGACTTAAATGTTCTGTCTTGTCATTAGTGGCACTTTTGAAGCACTTTTTAGAAGTGATAATACTTGCTTCGTATTTCTTGCACCATCATTGGTACTCTACTTAGTCTATTCAATGAGCCTGTCGTTCAGTAAACTGTTTCAAAAGTTAATTCCTTAGTTTCACTCGCAACATTTTGCACAGGTGGCTCCACTCGGCGGGAATTGCCGGACACAGGTGTTTCAGTGACGTCACATGGATTGCCTACTCGCCTACCTATAGGAGTACTAACTGAAATGATATATGGGACAGTTTGAACACTCGTCGCAGCGTACTCTGTTTTTCGCTTTAACTGACCGATACAATATTAAATGCTGACCGAACCAATTAATTCTAAATTTAAAATTGAATGCACATTTCCGGGAACTTTTAGGTTCAATTGATTGAGTAGTATGTGTTGTTTTAAAGCAGATATTAATGGGGTAAGGATTAGGTTATCGATACATAATTTGTATATCGATGCATATACATAACGTGTAATTAGAAATGATTATCATTTGAATATGGGCCATAGCTATACAAAAAATAATGTTGCAGACTCTAACAATAGAGCCTTTAACATAAATCAAGTCATCAATTTAGGTATTCTAAGTAGTTGATCAGGATTTTTCGCATAACTAAGTCACTGGGACGTCTCTCGTAACCTTGGCAAGAAAGCGTTGGATGAGTAAGCCCACTTAAAAGAGTCGTTTAAGGAATTGAGCAATACATTTTCGGGTAAAACGTCAACATTATGATGGCGTACATTTTTTTATCAGCAAGCATCTCGTTGCTTCGTCGATTCATAAAGTATTTAGCATATTTTATGATTTTTGTTTATTTTAGAACACCTTAGCATTTTCGGAGATTGCGTATTATTTATTACTAGCGGTCCCCCGCGACTTCGTCCGCGCGTTTTGAGTTTGCTCCCTCCCCTCCCGTCGCAGCGTCATGTTTTATATCCTAAAGCCTTTCTCGATAAATAAGCTATCCAACACAGAAATATTTTTTCAAATCGGTCCAGCAGTTCCCGAGATAAGCGCGTTCAAACAAATTAACTCTTCAGCTTTATAATATACTAGCGCAAGCGCACGTTGTAATTAAGCTGCGAACATTATTTTGGTGCCGAGTTATGTTATAACTGTGATAGCTCCTAAGATATTTATTGAAATCAAATGATATACAGTTCAATTTGGTTCTAAATGAAATGCTTGTGATGATGAATGTATTTATTTTGATAAGAATAAATACTTGTGTGTATAATACACCTCTAAAAATAATGTATTATTTTTTTACCAATTTATTAACATAAAAAAGGTTGTAGTAAGTCAACCATAAAAGATAGACATATGCTGTCGCGGACTTTATTATAGAACTCTTTATGCTGAACAATCCTGTCATGCATGATTTTTGTGTAACTTCAGCGGTTTCCGCAGCGTATGCAGCGGAAGCTCTCAAAAGGAATATCTTTCTCCCGTTTTCGCAACATTTTTCATTTCTGCTGTGGTCTTATGAGTCGTATCTTTATGTTATATAGCCTAAAGCCTTCCTCGATAAATGGACTATCCAACGTAAAAAAAATTTTTCAAATCGGGCCAGTAGTTTTTGAGATTAGCGCGTTCAAACAAACAAACAAACAAACTCTTCAGCTTTATAATAATAGTATAGATTAGCGCAAGCGCACGTTGTACTTAAGCTGCGAACATTATTTTGGTGCGGAGTTATGTTAAAACTGTGATAGCTCCTAAGATATTTATTGAAATCAAATGATATAAAGGGCAACTTGGTTCTCAATGAAATGTTCGTGATGATGAATGTATTTATTTTGATAAGAATAAATACCTGCTTGTATAATACACCTATAAAAATAATGCATTATTTTTTCACAAATTTATTTACATAAAAAAGGTTGTAGTAAGTCAACCATAAAAGATAGACATATGCTGTCGCGGACTTTATTATAGAACTCTTCATGCTGAACAATCCTGTCATACATGATTTTTGTGTAACTTAAGCGGTTTCCGCAGCGTATGCAGCGGAAGCTCTCAAAAGGAATATCTTTCTCCCGTTTTCGTAACATTTTTCATTTCTGCTGTGGTCTTATGAAGTGTATCTTTATGTTATACTAGCGGTCCCCCGCGACTTCGTCCGCGCGTTTTGAGTTTGCTCCCTCCCCTCCCGTCGCAGCGTCATGTTTTATATCCTAAAGCCTTTCTCGATAAATAAGCTATCCAACACAGAAATATTTCTTCAATCGGTCTAGCAGTTCCTGAGATAAGCGCGTTCAAACAAACAAACTCTTCAGCTTTGTAATATATTAGCGCAAGCGCACGTTGTATTTAAGCTGCGAACATTATTTTGGTGCGGAGTTATGTTAAAACTGTGATAGCTTCTAAGATATTTATTGAAATCAAATGATATAAAAGACAACTTGGTACTAAATGAAATGCTCGTGATGATGAATGTATTTATTTTGATAAGAATAAATACCTGTGTGTATAATACACCTCTAAAAATAATGCATTATTTTTTTACAAATTTATTAACATAAAAAAGGTTGTAGTAAGTCAACCATAAAAGATAGACATATGCTGTCGCGGACTTTATTATAGAACTCTTCATGCTGAACAATCCTGTCATACATGATTTTTGTGTTACTTAAGCGGTTACCGCAGCGTATGCAGCGGAAGCTCTCAAAAGGAATATCTTTCTCCCGTTTTCGCAACATTTTTCATTTCTACTGTGGTCTTATGAGTCGTATCTTTATGTTATATAGCTTAAAGCCTTCCTCAATAAATGGACTATCCAACGTTAAAATAATTTTTCAAATCGGGCCAGTAGTTTTTGAGATTAGCGCGTTCAAACAAACAAACAAACAAACAAACAAACAAACTCTTCAGCTTTATAATATTAGTATAGATAGCCTTAAGCCTTCCTCGATAAATGGACTATCCAACGTAAAAAAAAGTTTTCAAATCGGGCCAGTAGTTTTTGAGATTAGCGCGTTCAAACAAACAAACAAACAAACTCTTCAGCTTTATAATATTAGTATAGATACAAGATTGTTGATTCAGTACGCTTATTTATTTATTTTTTGAACCGTAAAGGATTAAATAATGATATAACCTCCTGCCGAATTTCAGATAAAGCGACTAAATATTTTCATGAAAGCAATATTCATGAACTCGAGCCTGTAGTATTGGAAAAAATTAAGCTCAGTGAGACGGCAAACCTTATGTCGATTTATTCTATAGTATAGTTATTACCTAACACTCATTGACTTGAGCTGAAATTTCTAGGCAGCATTTAAGTCTGTTTATATTTGCTAGTCGAATATTATAAACAATCTTGACATTCCTTTTTAACGAAATGATTAATTTGAAAAAAAGATGAAGACATAACTCTCTACTCACATAGGTAATTCATCGTTGAATACTGTGATTTTTTTAAAACAAATGCCGAATTAATTATTATCGCTGATAATATTTTAAAAGTTATAAAAATATTGTTTACATTATTGAACATAAAAACGGACTTTACCTAGGTACAGTACCTACAAACGAAAAACCATTCAGCAGAAAAGACCTGCCACCGATCGAATCAGCGCCAACGATCTACATTTGAAAGTCCCTTTCGAATTTCGTTTCAAAGTCAAAACCCGCTTGAAATCAGGATTTCGTTGAACCGTTCACCTTTATTCAGAATGTGACTCTAGCCGTTTTTTTACGCCACCACGTACGCCGTTGTTCGTGGAAAATGGAAACATAAAAGAGAAATTTGAGTTTGATCGCCACACTTAGAAGTTTGCTTCAAATCGAACTGGGCCTCTTATTAACACTGGAATGTGATGCAAGAGAGTGTAGCACTGGCATCCATATGTTTATATTGCTGACTACAGAAAATCGGTTTACAAGGTGTCGCTATCTACACGGTCCCTGGTCATGAAATATTTTTTCGTTTCTTTATCGCTTTTTATTTATCTATAAATATTCTCATCTACATTTTATCACAGTTTTATATTTGGAAAACTTTGTTTGTTAAAGCCATTTGGATATTTATTCTTTTTATAAAAAAATCTAATCGACGAAATAAATCTTTTAGACTCTTTTTTTGAAGTTCTTAAGGATGAAAGGTATTGAGTGTATTTGGCTTTACTCTTATACAATTTTTATCAAAACAAAATACAAAATCTCATCGTCTTTTCGGTTAACTTTACTCATACCACTTTAGATTCGTATTCCCGCAAAGCCGTTGAGCTGCAAAATATTTGCAAACGGGAATTTCCCAAAGAGTCTGCGAAACAAAAATTATCGAGTATAGCTCAAGATCAGTGCTCAAATTTCCCTCTTTCCGATATTCCGTGACGAGATAAGGCACGCTGCGGTAGGGATGTCCTGTACCCAATTCGGCTCATCACTGATAGTCCGAAAAATAGATAATGAGTTAAGCATGAATCATTGTAACAAACGACAGCGAGCACTCATTATCTGAATCGTATGGTTTCTGGCGTATAGACACTTTTCTACAATAACCTTCTTGCATACACGTGACAAAAAATAGCGTCACTTCAAACAAAAGACGACGTGAGGTGCAAGCTATATTGACTCTTTGGTATTTAGGCGGTAGAGACCTCGAAAGTAAGCGTTTTCTGTTGATATGTCTAACAATCGATAGTGCTAAACGGGGTACTAGCTACTTCATGATGACTGTAACTACTAACTAACTGACTTTAGGTTTAGAATGTTTTTAACACTAACAGTGTCGTATTTTTATACTCTTAAATTACGCCAAACGTAATGAATGACGTATCCATAAGAGACCAGAATTTTCGCACGGTCGGACCGACAGCACGGTAGCTCAATTGGTAGAGCGATTGGCCCGGTTAGCCAGAAGTTGCAGGTTCTTGTCCCACCCGTTAAATTCCGATTTGAAAAGACATTGTTTACCCGAGTTCGGCCAAGCTAAAAGAAAAGGTTATGATTTTAGCAGTCCATGTATCTATGTAGGTACATAGGTTCCTTACTTTCATCTAAAATATTGAGTGGATTTTGTTGATGGAGTTATCAATCGAATCCTTATGTACCTGAATACTATTTTTCAAGTCCTGTAGGACCTAAAAATATTGTGAAAAAATCTTTACCGATATTTTGACATCACTAGCAACGCCGTCGAATATTGCATCTTACCGCGTTTGTGTCTTGCTCCGAGCTCGTCGTATTTTGTGTTCGAGATGGTGACGCGTGATACGTATCGCGCTCCGTGATCCGTGATTCAACGTTGTACGTGCTTACGAAAGTCGATCATTGTGTCTGCTTGAATCACGTTATGCGAATATTAATAAGAAGCGACGAAAAATGTGTACAAACTTACCAAAAGAATACATATATCGTTTACCTGGAATAAAACAAAGATACACATTAGGACTTAAATTTCATTGCACAAAAAAATGTAATATTGCAAAAGTCTCTCTCTAGCATTATTTACGTACTTACTAAACGATATGCAAATACTACCCGGTTATTACTCGTATAAGAACAGTCCTGTCTCAATCTTGTCATATTCCTCTCGCTTCCCTGCTCAGCCACCCGCGTTCGTCTGTTTCGGGTTAATAATGGTCATATTTTTACCTTTCTCCCACCGCGCAGTGACAGTTACAGATCTATCTAATATACAAAATGCTCGTGTCACAGTTTCCGTTGCCATACTCCTCCGAAACGGCTTGACCGATTTTGATGAAATTTTTTTTGCTTATCCGGTATCTATGAGAATCGGCCAACATTTATTTTTCATCCCCCTAAATAATAGGGGTTTAAAAACCCCTATTTTTTTTAATTTTTTTTTTGACAAAATTTTTAATTTCTATTTTTTATGATACAACATACAAAAATACATACAATCCTCAATTTTCACCCTTCTACAATCAACCCTTATTTTTTAATAGCCATTTTAGTAATTTAAGGGCGAAACAAAATTCGCTGGGAAAGCTTAACTTTGAAATTACGGGGCTCGGCGGGACGGGGCTGGGGACGAAACAAAGTTCGCTGGGTCCGCTAGTTCTTACTATAAACAGGTTGTACGAATATCTTAAGTAGGTACGCGGTAGAAGTAGATAGTAACATATTATAACGAGCTCCGTTGTAGAGTGGCTAAGCACGCTGGGTTTCAAGCCGACGCCGCTAAAATCCGATCAAAATTTTGAATATTGTCTCGGGTTCAGACCCGAGGCAATATACAAAAGTAGTGTTTTGGTACCATCATTGTGTCTGATTTCCATAGCACAAGTGCATTAGCTACTTACTTTGGGATTAGAGCAATGTATGTGATTGGTGTCCAATATACAGATATTTATTTGTTTAATGATCGAAATTTAATTTCAGTCGGTATTTGACTTTGAGGGGGTGCAGATAGTTTATTAACCAATCAAAATTATAATCTGGAAAACTGATGAAAATAAACCCGTAATCAGTGGACAATCCACTGACCGCTAGCCCCGCCCTGATCAGGATAGTTTGTCTAACATCCTGCCAACTTTTAACAGGATTACACTTCATAAAACTATTGGCTAACAAACACAAAGCGCCTAAAATTCGGTAACCAGTGTTTAGGTCTACTTCACAAGCTCTTATTTACTTTGTGATTAATTTTGGGCCGCACCTAAGAGAGTTTTGACTGTAACGATCTTTTGCTGGTAAGTTATTGGCGATTAGGCTCAAATCCGACAGTGAGTAAGCAGTTTAATTAAAAAAACCGCTAGTTAGATATATTTTCATTTCATAAAATATATCCAAGCTATACCTCGAAGTCAACAGTGTTTAAACACTGTTATGTATTATAAATAAATATATATATTGGACACCAATCACATACATATCTCTGATCCCAAAGTAAGTAGCTAATTGCACTTATGTTATGGAAATCAGACAGAACGGTGGTACTACAACACCTCATTTAACACAATTTACATTCGAATTCAACTATGCTAAATTACTTGTGCAAAATCACCACTCCACGTGCATCGGATTAGTTTTACTTAATCTACACACAACAAAGCACTGTATAAGCACGTAAGTACTTCAGAATAGCGCTTCAACATTCAACTAAGTATACCCTGAACCAAATCCTGGCTACCTGGTAGCTGCGAAATGACCGGGCTAAATAATTACCTCGCCTGCAAACTTGCTCTGGCCGCACTCCGTTACAGTGGCCTGTGTTTACTCGCAGCTCGAAACTCGAATTGCCTAGTTAATATAGTGGGTAGCTCATTCGAGGTGATATAAACCTCTGTTATACGACTAAGAGTCGATTCGACCGAACTAGAATAAATGTTAACCGTAGAATAAATCGCTAAATATCAGAAATTATATCAATTTTCCATTCTACCATCTACTGTTCTAGAATATCGCGTTTATACGGAAGTAACTCTTATACCCACCGTGTTGCGTGAAATAAGTGCTAATCAAAGTTTATCGTAATGATGTCTGGTTGCCATATGATTTATGTCAGAATGTCAGTATGTTTTGCCATTTTGAAACAAATTCAAAACTTCTGACAACTCGTTACTTTCCCATGGTATAATACGACATTGTTTAGTTGAGAATTTTTTTCTTTTACACTATGGTGTAGCGTTTGCCGGATACTAAAAATATAATTTGTTCTGTTATGCAAGTTTAGTAATTTCTATTTCAATTTTACATCGTAAAACGACTTTGAGTTATTCAAATATAAAATAAGGAATCAACATTATTTACGTTTCAAGAGTCGATTTTAGTCAGATAAGGAATATTCGTTGAAAACAAACCAAAACGCCGAATTCGAAAACGTCTAATTTGTCAGCAATCATTTACGTAAATGACATTTTAAAATCAGTCGTTCTATAGTTATTCGGTAGGCAAGTCTTATCTGACGCTGGTCAAATCGACTCTGAGTATTGTTCAATGCTACGAAAATTAAAGTGAATGTATTGCTGATGCAATATTTATGTTGATTGACTACCCAAAATGTGGAGATGGATGTTAAACCACTTCTTAGTTTAGTGGAACCACATTTGTATAGAAGTTTTTGTCTATAAATTATGATATGAAAGAAATATTACATTAAAATTAGATGTCAGTGACAAGTACCCGTAGGTATCCGAATTGGAAATATACTAAAAAAAAAGTATTGTTTTAACGTAGAATATTCAGCGTCTATTATAAGGAAAATAAAGCAAATCTGGAGCGGGCATTAAAGTTACTTAATTAATTGAACTTAACTGCTCCTTCAGGGCAAACAGCGGAAATATGAGAGGTGCCAATTGCCTATTGTCGATAACTTCCAAACTGAATTAAATGGCCGAGGGTCCGTTGACAAACTCCGTTACTCGAAGCCTTAAAACTCACAGCTTAAAATATCAATGCTGAGCTGCCAGTGATTTTTATTTGAATATTTTCCGTTATTATGCAAAAAGTAAAGCACTTTCTGAATTATTATTACATTGGGTTTTTATAATAACAGCTATTTACCTTCGGTCTAGAACATAATGAATTAATGCGAGTTATACCTTGTCTACAATGAAGGCATTTATTAATTTAAAACTTCTACGTATGGCGAACTTAATGCCGAAAGCATTATCTACCAATCAACCATGGGAACGTATAAAACAAGACTAAAAAGCAAAGTTTAATGAATCGGTACCTACCATCTTATTATTACTTTGTGTAAGTATCCTGATTGTTTTTGGGTAAGTATAATTGATAAAAGTTTCCACAGTTACAGCGCGCAAATGAACAAACGTCAGAAAACATTGTGAATGTGAAACTTTGCGGATTGTTATTTTGCTTGTCGAGAGAATTCTATTACTCTGCGAAAGCGTAGAACTTTATTGAAAATTATTTTAACTACGTAGTCAGAAGTTACGTATAAATAATTTAAATACAAGACAGGTCCTTTGATTTAAGTATATCATTCGGTGCTGAAGCGGCAGTATGTCGGTAGCAACGGCAATGAGGTCGAGAATATTCCTTTCTAACCTTCCTACTGTTACTAAGAATCAGAATTGTGTTTCAATCGTTACAAGGCAGAAGTTCCTCGTAGAAACAAAGTACCTACATAGAACTCGTATGTTGAATACAATGAAAACATTAGAAGGTACTTACATTCATCATCAAATCAAATCTAATATTCATTCATTGCATTCCTTGTTTGAGTGCGCACTACTCACTTAGGTATAATAACAATAAAGGTACACATTTCTGTAACTGTTTCAACTTCAGTGCCTGTACATACATTATTTTCTTTTTTCAAATTGTTCAAATACACTTCTAAATTCGTTTTTATATACCTTTTTTAGATGATGTATTTTTTTGTTACAACACAATTTATGATGAAGTATGTATGTATGTATTTTAAATGAATTGCTGCCATAAATTGCGATTTTGACTAGGAGCGCTTTCAGCGCTGCTGTCGCTCTAATGTGAAGCGCACTAGCTTTGTCAGCCTAGATTTTTATTTCCTTTCTTTATGACTGAATAACAATCTTTGTTAAAGATTTGGGTATCCATAGTTGCTAGTTTCTATTGAAACGTCTAGTGTCAACCAAGTGAAGAAACCCAATCGTGTCATTTTGCAAGGTCGTAAAGAGGTGACGGCATCGGGCGGCGACAGACCCAGGTAATTACTGCAGTAAGTCTAGATTTATGGTCTGTTCACTCCACTAAATACCTTAAGGTAGAATTTTGAAAAACTTTGTTAACAACGTATTCCTAACTTACCTAAGCGTTTAAGGTTTAATGTTTAACCTCCATCCAAATACTCGTCAGTATTGGAAACAATACTGCTTTCAAACTTAATTTAAAAAAAACACGAGGCAAGGCTACAATTACTATTAAAAAAATACGACGGTGCAATCGAACTTAAGTATTTATTAAGTAATAATATAATGTGTCCTTAAAAAATCTGATATTAAACCAATACCAAAAATATATCTCAGAATAAGATTGAAAATAACGTCAAATGACTACCAGAAGTAATACCAAATTACAAAAGAAAAGTTCCAATGATGTAATCTTTTTAACATGCCTCTGTTTGCCTTATGATTTACCTAAGCCAACACAAGATTTCTTAAGCTAAGAAATGAATATTCTGGAATGAAGCGCAAAAATTTTAATAAAAGCAGAAGATCATTTTTTTGGACATTCATTAATTTGGGTATTTAATAACACAGAGTTAACTTTACCTAGAAGACATCAATAAAAGAAATCTAATGTAATACTCAATGCGCCTCACCGTTCAATTCACACTTATAGATAGATGTACCTTAAATTTTATAAACTTAATAATATCAATTAGTATTCAAAGGCAAGTTGAAAGAAAAATAATAACGTGAAGTGATGTGTTTAACCTGAAATAAAATGAGCCTTACTGACCCTATCAATCTTATTAAATGAAAATACTCTACTATGAATACGGAAAAGGTTGCAAGAAAAACTTTTATTAATTAAACCAAGTTGAAACAGTCGAAAAGTTAAACAACCGCTTTATATTGCTGTAAAACTGAGCCGCCGGCGATAAAGGGCAGAAGTAATAAAAGAGCATTCATAAATTATCGATATGAACTTAAAAAGTTCTAAGGGGAATCTGGTAAAGCTATCGGTTGTTAAGACCAAACTAGTAGTGTTTCGTAGCTTCTTTTGCTAATTATGGAATATGAACGAAAACTTAAACTTATTCAACTCAAGTATTAGTTCCTTGAAAGCCTTTCGAACCAAGATTTGTGCAGGAAAAATATGTTTCTTTGAGTAACTATGAGTTTCTCCAACCTCGATTCTCATTTAAAGTTTCAATTGAAAGTAACTTACGGTTTAGGTTTTTAAAATCTAAAGTACATATTTACATGTAGATGAAATCACATTTTAGTTAATTTTAATATCAACAAAGCAGCTTGAGTATTTTTACCTACATCTTACTCAAAAACATTGTATATTAATTTGTATATTTGTATATTACCAGTTACAGACTCCCATGCAATAAGTTTTATTATACCTGTATAACCTTTTGTTAATTTAAAATTATTGTACGTAACCTATTTAAATAAACTCAATAGTTTGACGTCATTCAACACAGATTTAGCAGTGAGATCCTTTACGTCACTAAAGTTCAATCTAATTATGCAATCCTATATAATTTGTCTACCCCTTGTCCGTCGAAACTTCTTCAACTTATCTCCGCCCTATCGTAATGGGTTTCTTTTATTACGTGAAACGTGATGAGCACAACGTGACTCCGGGAGGAGATATCGCGACACAACACGTGACTCTTTTGAAGGACGCCCCGTATCCTTTGTTTATGGCATTGTACCTGTATTTGCGAAATATACATCTTTCCAATTTTTTAATTAAATACCAATTACAAAAAAAAAATCGGTTGGTTTATTTTTTTGGACTCGAGTTTTATTCGCAAAATCTATTACGTGACACAATAGCAAGTCGTTCGAATCATAAATTATAGCAAATCCATTAAAATCTTGCGAATGCAAAAGTTTCAAATCAAATAAATAATCAATAGAGCAAATCGAAAGAGCATTAGGAGCAGAGTTATTACCAGCGGTGGACAAGTTCTCAATCCGATTGTGGCAGCTGCCTGAAGCAGGTCTTTTATATCGTTGATAATCACTCGATCTCGCAGGTGCCTCCAGTTTAAAATCATGTTATTAGGTAACTAGAACAGACTGCTCTCACTGTGCAAAAAATGACGAAATAATGAATAAGTTTTACTTCTTTTTTTTGTACCACTCCTCTCACTTATTATTAATATTCCGCCACTAATTAAACTCTCTGCATTACCAGGTGGTTGACTGGTAGAGAATGCCATAAGGCATTAAGTCCGCCAATTGTACATTTTACAGTGCAATAAAGTTTAAATAAATAAATAAATAAGTTTTAGACATATTTAAAAAAGTTAGATGGGGTGGTTCAGATTCAAAATTGCGACACAGAAAAGTGTTACTCAATATCAGTTATTTAATAACAAATCAACCTATCAAAATGTTACAATTCTCTTCATATAATGACACAAACAAAGAGCCAAACTAATCTCACATGATTTAGAATGTCTTTAACACTCATAGTGTCATATGTTTATATTATTAAAGATGAAATAAGAAAAAAAAAAATTCAATTAGAAGAGCGTTTGGCCCAGTTAGCCGGAAGTTGCAGGTTCGTGTCCCGCCCGTGCGCAATTTGTGCTTTCTAATTTCATCTTTCAGAATAAGCTAACATGGTTAAATCTGTGATGATAGAATCAGAATACATACGTTACTAACATCATGACTATAGTACTTGAACTGTATGGATAAATTTTAATGCACTGGAATTGAATAATTAGACACTCCACTTTTCCTTACTAGTAGTGATAAATCTAGCAACATGTCTGAGCTATGACCGAGTGAGGGATTACCGGATCGCACGACTGGATCCTCTCCGTAGTGACGTCACTCAAAGAGGGACGCCCAATAATCGAAATTGCACTCCAATCGCATTGTTTCTTTACCAAAAGCAATTCCAATAATTGAAAGATCTGTCACAAAGTTCGTTTTATCTTAACTTGTCCAATATTGTTAACAATCTCTTAATAGCTTTTATAATAATGTCAGTGAATAAATCTTATTTATTCTTTGATTAAAAATAACTCATAGTTTAACGATTAATTGCCTATGTATGACTTAAAATTTTGTGCTTCTCTTATTTTTAAATTGATCATTTCGTTAAAAAGGAATGTCAACATTGTTTTCAATTTTCGACTAGCAAAGAAAACTGACTTTATCTCGTATATGATGCCACATCTTATAATATATCGCAATCAGAGCTTGTGTGATAAATCTGTTTTCGTATTATTTTTGTTATGACATGATGTTTCTGTGCGCTCCTGACTTTACGTAGATATTAACGACAGCATTTCCTAAGTTCATTATACAGGGTGTTGTTTTGGTCATTGACATATTTTCCTTAAATTATATGCAAGTTTTATAAATAAAAAACTTTTTACAAAAAAAACGAGATTAGTGGGAAAACGCATACCCTCGCGCATATCTACGAAAGACTACGCCGTAGCTGTTAAGCTACGAAGAGGCGATCTGCGGGCCTAAGATGCGCGCCTGATGATCAATTTCAAACGTCATTTTTACCATATTTAAACAGGTTTTTATCAACTTTAATGTATTCATTTGTTTTGAAAAGCAATTAAAATTGCCTTACAAGTTAAAATAATGTGGGAAAGCATGTTGTTTAGGAAAGAAAATTATTTTATCAACGTGAATAAACAGTATCAAGGCGTGCATGTTAGGCCTACTGGTGTAGGTAGTTTTGACTCCTGATTTTGTGGCTTTGTTCCATAAAAAAAATGTTTTTGTTTTGGCATCAGTACCTATCGTTTGTACAACCACCCCTTAGTACGAAACTCCTAATAAACGTTAAAATTCGTAGATTTATTAATATTTTTTCAATAATCTTGGCGACTGTAATTTGGCGATTCCACATTCCACAAATTCCTTCATCTTTTTTAATGCTTAAAAAAATGGTCTAACTGTCAAACGGTCTTTTGCTGTCAAATTCTTTAGAATTTTACAAGTTTACAAGCTAGCTCGCTCTTTTTAAACCGAAGCTTTGTTATACCTATGTATAATTATGATACCTTTTCTAATTTTATCCCTCTTTTGAAATTACACCTTTTGTACTAGGTTTTGGTAAGCTCGAAATGAAATTAATATAAGATATTAGTCACAGGAAACTTCATTGATTTTTTTGTGTTATCAATAAGTGTTATTTATATTAATAACATAATAACTGTTTCCCAAATAATAATAAAAAAATGTATGTTGAGGTAAAAATAAAATTAAAAACGGGATCTCACAATATAATGGGCTATTGAAATATACTTATTAAGAATTTTTATACCGATTCAATTATGTTTTCTTCCAACTATGTAAGAAATTGTGTGAAACATGATCACGAAAATAAAACTCATTTGCTAAAGTAAGGATTACCATAACTCTCACAGAATTAAGTGCAAGTGGTGCTCTAAGAATTTATCTGAAGCAATTCAGGTCCTCAAATTATAACGAAGCATGTACCACCTACTTTCGACCTACACAAATTATAACAATTCGTATTATAATTGTGCTACAAAAGAATCTAAAATTACAAAGTGTAGAATGTCAGACTTTATTAGTCTTATAAACGTACGCTCTTTAATTCTATATATTGTAAGCCTTTATACATTATTTGTATCGTAGCCAAAATTATTAATATCTAGCTAATGCCTGTGGCAATTTGCCTAATTAATCAATTAACAAAAGAGATACCAACGGTTTTTGTTAATGACTTTTACTTAGAAGCATTTAATGCTTCTATTACCAGAATGATGACCTAGATAAGAGGTAAGTCAATCCTAAACATTCCATAGGCTTACTTAGTAAGGCGATCCAAAACAGTTTTAGAATGCAATCCTTACTACAAAATGCTTCGGATCTGCAATCAATTATCGTTTTTCGGAAAAGGCTTGCAGACCCTGAGAAGTTTCTCGTCATTATTTTGCTACTTATAATAAATTTATAAACCAACAAAAAAGGCATGCTACGCTTAATCTGACTTATTCAATGTTTTATTCAAAGACAAAGGTTCAATTTACTCTTAAATACCATTCAAAATGATTGGCTCCAGCACTCTTGGACGCACTGAGGTGCGGCAGGTGAGAGCTAATGGCATTCATGTTTAATTGTCACTGGCATTTCAATTAAGAGGTGTCGATCCTCAAATTCGCGAACGTCCACAGAATATACACATAATCACAACGTAATTGAGTTAAGGTACAGAAGACTCAGTCCAGTAAACTGATCAGACAGGTGAAAAAACTTTCGAGCATTTTAAAAAATCTATGGGAATAAAGTGTTACTCTTTGACCATATGAGTTCGTTGTTGACCGTATAAGTGTAGCATTTGATTACAAAACTTGTTAAGTTAAACAGTTTCTTTTTTACAAAAAGTCCGAACTGCGATGTGACCTCACTGACTTTTATTTTTAAGCTGACTGTCACTTACCTACCACACTGCTTTTCAAACACTATCTATAAAAAGCAAATTTGCAAATGCAAAATACAATTTTTTGACTAGCATACGTTGTTGGACCCTTTCTTACACCCCTCTCAGTCCCTTTATATTATTTCATCTATAACGTGACATTATCCCGAAACCGAATTTCCATAATCGAAATGACTTCACGACGCGGCCACTCGGGGCTCAAGGGCCCTCGTCTCGAAGTTACGGTGACTGTTGACGTAAAGGTATGCAGATGGAGGAATTATTCAAGCTATTTCATGAAGGAGGTGTTATCACAAAAAAAATGTGGAATAATGATATATTTTCAAGCTTAACTAAGTAGTCTTAACTTTTGTAAATCCCACCCATTACCTCCTGGTACTCTTTGACTGTGCATCATCTAACAAGCCTCAAATATTTGTTCAACTCCATACAAAAAAAAACATAGCTTCCGGTTGTAGGTAGGTGATAGTAGGTGTTTGATATCTCTACTTTATTTTCATTAAAATACTTATATAATATATATTAATTAAATTATATTATAAAGCTGAAGAGTTCGTTTGTTTAAACGCGCTTATCTCAGGGCTGAACTAATTTGAAAAATTGATTTTATCACCGCCGTTTACATGACCGCTAGAATTAAATATATCGGCACAAAAATATTCAAAACAACGACTTTATTTATTTCTTTTGATCTTCGCGACCCAATTTTCGCTATCGAAAATAAGTGCGTGCCTAACATTCTTATTTATGGGACCGTCACCAGTCTGAAGTATTTCCGGAATCTTGCTAAATGCTTAATTTGTTTAATTAATTTTTCATGTTTTAAACGTCAAAAGAGCACAATTCCTCGAAGGCGGAATGTAACAAATATTTAAATTGTTTGAAGCCTCTTAGCAGGAATCGTGAAGCTTGAGGAATTTTGAGGCAGAATTTCTTGGAACTTTGCATAAATTCTTCGCAAGTAAAACATATTTTTGGCGCACATCATGATTCATTTATGAGTAAACAAGAAACTTTGCTTAAATAACTTTGTGGAAAAATTATGAATGTATCCACCTTCAGAACGGCTAATGATGTATTCATACAGTAAAAGAGGAGAGCTTTAGTTATTGGTTCAGCCGAATTATTGATTTCTGAATTCTTATGTGGCGTGTCCTAGACCTAAATTGAATAAAAATATATTGTTATTTTTTTAGCTTTGCCTTTTGCTGAAACATGTTTACTTTAAATAATATATTTATTTTAAAAATATGAAAGTATACTCATTCATTTAATAATATTTCAGTCAGTACCTTAACTTTAGGACTTATTTCATTAAGACGACTTTCATTAATGGTGCCAAGATGTTTTACATACTTATATATAACTATATATATCGCCGTTATATAGTGAAAACCGCGTGATTACAATCGTACGGTTTTAAATACGTTAGACTGTAATCTGTAGATTTATTGTGAAATGAACCGAACGCCATTTATTATAACGTTAACTGTAATGACAAATCACTGGGCAAGGTGGTGGGTCAGGGTAAGTGAAGGATAAACAAGGTGACAAAAGCGAATCCCCGCTTATCCTTCCTGTTAGGTTTGACATGTAAGTCAAAGTATCAATAAAAGCAAAAATTCTAAACCATGTCAGGCTTGTTTACAATAAATCGTCATATTATATACATACGGATTTAAAACCGTTAAGATTGTAATCTTTCGGTTTTAAAAAAAATACGGTGACATTAAAATAATATAAATATTGGACACCTATCACATACATTGCTCTGATCCCAAAGTAAGTAGCCAATGCACTTATGTTATGGAAATCAGACACAACGGTGGTACCACAACACCCAGACCCGAGACAATATAGAAAAGATTGTTTTCTACATTGACCCGACCGGGAATCGAACCCGGAACCTCACGAGATGGCGACGCTTGAAACCAGCGTGCTAGCCACTCGACTACGCAGGTCGTCATATATAAATTATTTGATTGAAACATTTGAACAAAAATCTTCGTAACTTTAACGATCCCGTTGCCAAGTAGGTACTACAATACGCTACAACAATAAATACGAAATTGGAAAAGGTGATTCGTCTGTTCCTCACCGAACCTTTTACCTTTTTTTATACGACCGATTTAAAAGCCTCGCAACTTTATTTCCTATCAAATATTTCGTTGGAATAAAGAGAGAGTGCTTTCTAAAACTGTGTAGTCTGACCTCCATTACTAGAAACAACCTTGAATCTATAAGTACGTGTTCCATAGATAAAAAAGGTCTGTGAAGGTGAGGTAAGCGGTCCCGGAGGAGAAACGCGTTCCCGGAATAAAATCCCAACGTAGCGAAAAATCGGGCTCGGAATACCACCCCCCATAGTGCCATATTGTAATTTGAGTTGAAATGTATGCTAGCTATGATTAAACATTGTATTATAATTGTTTCAATATTTTAGCTGGTACGTAATTTAATTTGGTTAGAGTACCTACAGAATAATAGAAAGTTATACAAGGTAATAATTAATATTAATAGCATCACCATTATAATATACATAAGTAATAAGTAACAGTATTGTAAAAATGTGTTAATCAGATATAAAGTGTTGGTATACTTTGAATTTTGAATGAAGCCTATTCTTTAAAAAGGAATAATCTACCAAAAAAATACCTCAGGTATTATGTTCTAACTTAAAGTTTATTAAACTGCGCTCTGAGTTTACCGTTTCTTTTATTGCACTGTTTTATGGACAAATAGATTCACTTTCCCAAAGAAGCCTTGTTAGTACCAAAACTCTTAATACTGTACTGTTTGGCTTGAAAAAATGTATACTTGAATGAAAGCAGTCACCGTCATGAAATTAAATTGCGCCCTGGTTCTAATTTTCTTACTAAACAAAAGACCATGGCACAAAGGGGCATATGAATGTTGTTGGCTTCTCAGTCCAGGGAACCCTGTCAGATTTCTATTATTTTGGTGTTCACGATAAAAACAAACAAAAAACCAACCCGGTGACGGCTATTCAGTTATAAATCGCGTTGGGCACTCTTTGAGGGAGGGACGATTTGACATTACTCGTAGCGCTATAGTGTTGTTTATTAAGCCAAAGTATATCGATAGTTATATTATTGTCAACTAATAAAGCCCCTATACTCTGGCTTCTAAGACCCCTTACACACTGCGACCTTCAGCATCTATATAGCATTAATGCGCGTTTCCAAAACGCTTTGCGACTCACGCCATGAATAGATTTAAGTTGGCATCGATGCAGACACGCGTTAGCATCGATTCAGAAGCGCGACTGCATCGATGCTAATGCGTGTTAGTATCGCTACTATATGGATGCTAAAAGTAGTACAATTGTGACGTTTTGCGACTGCATCGTGACTTCATCTCTGCTAAAAGTCACAGTTTGTATGTCCTTCTTTTAAGTCCTGCTATTGAGACGTTTGGTATATACGGTCCCAGCGAATTTCGTTTCGTCCCGGCCCCGTACCATCCAGGCCCTGTTGTACCTATAGTTATAATCCTAACTAAGGCCAAGACTTATTCTAAAAAGTCCACTTTCTCTCCAGTTATAAGTGATGTAATTTATACGTATTTATCTTATGTACTTATGTAGATGTGTCCAGTAATATAAGCAGGTCAGTTAATATAACTAATGTGCTTCTAATAACATCTATTTAACCACTACCTACACCTAGTAGTATGTTCCTTCGTAGCCCCAACACTATCAATGAACTCAACACCACGGTGTAAGAAACACAAACACGGTCGTTAGTCATCATAACCCCATTAGGTACCCGCGAATGCTAAGCGCTCTGCAGCGGCGCGGCGGCGGCAGTAATCAAAGAATGCCGCACTCATTACTGCATTTTTCGCAACTACCCCTCGCAAGAACGGCTCAAATATACCCGCAAGAAAAATAATGAGCGTGCAAACGTTTCATTTTGAGGGAAATGCGGTAAATAGACTCAGGGTAAAGAAAATAACGGAATGTTTTTGGGTAAGGAAAATACCCCTTTAATTTTGCAAGGAAACCTTGGGGCCGACTTCTTTTGGTAGTATTAACGGAAGAAATAAAAACTATTACTATTTATATTTTGCTATGCCAGTCACATAGTCTATCACAATACATTTATCTGTCTAGCCAAGCTTTAGTGTAAAATAAAATAAGTAATTGTCACCTCCAATTCAGGTCAAAGTCGCGACCTCTTTTTTTTAATATTTGTACAGCTACAAGTATTAAAATAAAGTTAAACGTACATTTTTAAGTCTTGAAACCTCATAAGTAAAGAATACAGGCACCGAAACATATAAGGCACGCTACCAACAAACCCAAATTGGAATCGAACAACACGCACAAAAGAGATCAAAGAAAATTAATCCGCGTCGTCTTGCCACTATTGTTCTTAATCTAGAACTTTTATTGCCAGAACGATGAGGCCTGTAATTGAAACAATCCTCCTTGGTCGCAGTTTATGAGAAAAATAAAGGTAACAACACAAGGGCGCGAGAAATTATGGGGATACTGCGAGTGGTTTGCAGAAGGGTCCTCATTAGAACGTTTTATAAATTGAAATTTGACTCATAAAATTATTCCTAGGTTAGCACAAAATTACATCTTGTGTACTAACAACTGACACAGCAAATACACAGGAATTGCAGTTAATCAATTATTTTAAGTGTGTGTGTTCTATATTGGAAATCCTTCGACCAAAGACGCAGTGTAGGCCGTTCACTGACAAGATGAACAGACGACCTTGAAAAGATCGCAGGAACAAACTGGATGCTGACCCCTTGTGATTGGTCGCTGTGGAAAACCGTGGGAGTTCCATGTTCAGCAGTAGACGTCCTTTGGCTGATAGTGATGAGGAAGATGATGTCTTGTGGCATGGGTTAAGGTTAAAGCACATCTATCCACCCGTTACGGGAACAACACCGTATCAACTCGAGACGTTCAGATTTCTTTGTATGAAACTCCATACTTCAACGCACATCTGTCAAATTCGTAACGTAGTCGTCACCTTGGATTGAGATCAACTCGGGGGCCACTCTCGACAAGCGGCGCATGCGTCGTGACGCGCTTACAGCGAGTCGCCCAAAGGTTATCAATCCCGCCCACCCTGTCAAACGGGCTGTCATTCACAAGAAGAATTGTTATAATTTGTAGCAAACACGATCCCATGCCGAGGCGTTGCTGTTCCCTTAACATAAAGTTAACCCTTAACTTAAAGTTAACCCTTAACGTAAGTTAGTGCTTTCGTATGGTGGACGCCTAGTTGACGCCTGGTTGGTGTTGTTTCCATTACGGGTTGATAAATATGCTTTTACCTTTAAACGGTACCCGTTATAAACATTTCGATTTGTAATTATATATTTGTTTTTATATTGTTTTGTCACTATACAAACTTGATAATATAAATTGCACTTGTAAAAAGCAACTTTGACTGTGACAGACGAGGAAACGAACCCAGTGTCTTACGCTATTTGGACGTATGCCACTCGGCCACCGTCACATTAGCAATCCTGTTGAATTTTGCAAGCGCTTACTTTAACGCGTAGGCTGCGTGACGTCATCAATGTTGCGAGGTTTCTCCCACAATATCCGAAGGAAATATTTTAACAATCGGTTAAGATGATGAAAGCCAATTTATAATTATATTTTTGTTTTTATAGTGTTTTGTCACTTCACAAACATTAAAATATAAATTGCAATTTTTAAAAAAAACTGTGCCTGTGGCAGACGAGGAAAAGAACCCCATGTCTTACGCCATCCGGGCGTATGCCTATACCACTCGGCCACCGTCACATTAGCAATTCTGTTGAATTTTTCAAGCGCTTACTTTAACGCGTAGACTGCGTGACATCATCAATGTTGCGAGATTGCGAGATTGAAATTTTCCTCGTCTGTCACAGCAACAGTTGCTTTTTACAAGTGCAATTTATATTATTTCGATTTGTCCCTGCAAGGTGCAAGCTCGTCTTGGTCATCCAATACGTGTGTGTATGTTTTGTTGCATACATAATCTACAGATTGTTATTGTCATATTAAGCGCTGATTTTTCAATAGTCAGATAAGAAATATTCTTCGAACAAAATACATTTTGTCTTATTTGAAAACCAAACATTAGGCAAAAAATGATCATACGTTCCTGTCGCTCGCGGGCAGTATTCCGTACGGGCCATTAGATTCCTCGAGCTCATAATGTCGCCTCGCGTCGACGCGTACGGCCACAGCACGGGGAAATAAGCCAGGCTGTTAGCCAATACATTTTTTTACAATCATATATAATACATGGTTATACTGGTGTCATGTTTATTTTTTTATCAAATGTAAATCAGTCAATGCATAATAATTGTTACTATTTATAAAAAATCCACAAGTGTAGTAGGAGGCTGTATGACCTGTAATACAGGTAAGTTTGTACCTAGCATATGCATCAGTCTCACACAAACAATATAAATTGAAATTGATGTTTTTGCAAATAAATGCTAAGTTCACGTGTATTTGTTTTGAGTAATAATAGTCCCCCTAGCCGATTTCGACTACGGTGGCCTAGTCACAACGACTAACCAACTGTGCGGGATATATTATAGTGCACAAGTGTGTGCGCAAACACAGGTGCACTCTCTATTTCCTTTCACTCTCATAGCCCGATGGGACAGCAATCTAACACGACCGGAGAGAGATCAGGCGTAGGACTAACGGCTTTACGTGCTCGAACCCGGGACCTCTGGCGCAGCCGTCGCTTCAAAGTGCGACCATCTTACTGCTGCGCCACCGAGGCAGATAGTCATTCCTAAATCAAAGTTAATGAGTAATAAACTTGATTTAGGAATGACAAATTGCTCGTATTCACTACATCACGACCCGTCTGGTGTAGTGGTCGAGAAATCGCCTACTACGCAGCGGGTTGCGGGTTCGATCCCCGCACAATACAAACATTTGTGTGATTGAACATCAATCAATCAATCAAACTCATTTATTTATCCATCACTATAGCACATACATGAATAAAATAATAATTATATATTTATATATATATAAATTATCATTATCTTAAATACTATTATAGTATTAAAGCATGCATACTATATAATCGTGCCATAAATAGTGAGGGAACGGAACCTGCACTAGGATAACCTGAGTTACAGTCTTCCGGCCCCCCCATCTACGGACATGGGCTATTGGTACTTACAACTTTCAAAGCAAACAAGAATTACTAACAACATTGGAATTGAGTTTGCTACATACAGCTCCATTCATGTCAATAAATCTATTCTTGTGCTGAACTGTGCGTGTGGTGTGTCAGGTGCGTGTTTGTATGTGTGCGTGTATGTGTGTGTGCGTTTATGTTTGTGTGTGTGTGTGTGTGTGTGTGTGTGTGTGTGTGTGTGTGTTTTGCGTGTGAGAGAGAGAGAGTGTATGTTGATATGCGTGCTTAAGTGTGTGCGAAAAGAACAACTATATCACCGATTTCAGCATAAGCTCGCATTCAATATAGGTTTTATTTAGTAGAAAATCTGTTACTATGCGCTTGCATTTTTTACGTGTCATAGGGTATAAATTGCTTGCTCTATTAATTTTATTATACAACTGAGGTCCTAAATAGATTGAGTGACGTTTTGCAAAAGGTGAGTTATAAGGTATGTTTCTAAAGACTTTATCGGACCTTCTAACATTTTTTACCATTTTAGGATCAAAAGTGGTTAGAGAGTGGCTGTATAGCAACATGTCTGTTTGTATTGGTCTGGGTATTTTCTATGTATATCATGTATGTATTTACAAACAAAAAGTATTTAAGTATTATATCCGTTGTCTGGCACCCATAACACAAGCTTTGAGTAGCTTACTTTGGGACTGGATGGCGATGTGTGGGAATGTCCAAAAGAAATTTCCTTTTATTATTTATTTATTTTATCAAATGTGTAATTACAGCAGCGCAATTACTCGTCATTATGTTTTTAACTTATTTACACATAAAAACTATGATAAATATGTGCGTATAAGGGACCGTGCTCTCGGCTATGAGCTGGCACAATGGGTAAATCAAGTAGTTAAATTGTAAAGATCGCAGGGACATTGTGTCACTCTCATTAGAACGTACTATCGAATTAGCGTGTACCGAGCTTGAACATTACATAATTTTATCTGTGTATAGCCCCCCCCCGACGCTATTTACCAACTTTTTGAACCAATTATGGAATCAGCGCTAGAAAAGGTTTCAAAATCTAATAAGAAAATAATAGTATGTGGAGATTTTAACTTTGATATTTTAAAGGAATGGAATACCGCCATTCGATTTCTTAGTCTTTTCAAATCTTTTAATTTAAAAAAAATCTCTTTTGTGAACCTACAAGGGTAACTTCCAACACGGCCACTTGCTTAGATAATATTTTTTGTGACAAAAACGCAAGTGTCATTGATAAAAGTATTTTAATTGGCCTCAGTTCTGATCATAGAGGTCAAAAGGTTTTATTTGAACACAATCATACCGTGTCAGTGAATGTAATTCTCAACTGCACTTTAGGTATGTAGGACCTGAAGTAATAATAAAAACATTTCTAGAGTTGAATATGAAAAAAACGGAAGATCTGTGGGGACTATCTGTGCATATTATTAAGTCAATTATTAACATAATAGCCCCTCAACTAGCATTAATTTTTAACAAGTGTATTGATGACATCCAGTTTCCTTGTTTAATGAAGATTAGTAAAGTAATACCGCTTTTCAAAGCGGATGTCAAAAGTGACCCCTCAAACTTCTGACCAATATAGATTCTGCCAGTCTTGAGTATAATCTATGAAAAGATTATATTGAATCAAATTTTAGCACAGTTTCCATCGAACAAGTTATTACATAACAAACAATTCGGTTTTACTAAAGGAAGAAGCACCACGGATGCAGGAGTTACTCTTTTAACACATGTATTTGATGCTTATGATAATAGGCATGATGCTTTAGGGATTTTCTGTGATATATCGAAAGCGTTAGATTGTGTGGATCATGAAACATTACTTAAAAAAATATGTCACAATGGGGCATCATTGAACTCGTTAAACTTATTTAATTCATATCTCTCAGGTAGAATGCACAAAGTATGTATAAACGGAACTGAGTCTTCTGGAGCATCTCTAACAATGGGTGAGCCCCAGGGATCTATATTAGGACCTCTTTTATTTCTAATATATATAAATGACCTCCCGCATTTTGTAGGGAATCTTTATGATATAGTATTGTTTGCAGATGATACTTCACTTATATTTAAAATTCCAAGAGGTGAAGCAAATTTTGACGACGATGTAAATAATACTCTTTCACAAGTATTACATTGGTTTACTGTTAACAATCTCCTTTTTAATGGAAGTAAAACTAAATGTGTAAAGTTTACGATGCCTAATGTCCGACAGGCATCAACTCAGGTTAAGATAAAAGACAAACCGCTTGATACTATTGATTCCACAACATTCTTGGGAATCACTTTAGACTCTAAACTACAATGGGGTCCTCAAAAGAGGCCTTGTCAGGGAAACTAAGCTCAGGTGCTTTTGCTGTAAGGAAGATTAGACGTTTGACTGATGTAGAAACAGCTAGGTTAGTTTATTTTAGTTATTTCCATAGCTTGATGTCCTACGACATTTTACTGTGGGGCGCGGCTGCTGATGTAGGGACAATTTTTGTGTTACAAAAAAGAGTCGTGCGAGCTATTTATAATCTTAAACCTCAAGATTCCTTACGAGAGGTGTTTAAAGAAATTAGAATATTAACTCTAGCCTCTCAGTATATTTACGAAAATTTAATGTATGTACGGAAAAAAATACATTTATTCACGAAAAATAGTGACATACACAAATATAACACTAGAAATAAGGATAAGCTTACTCTTCCACAATTTAGGCTTCAAAAGGTTGGTAATTCTTTCATGGGGAAAGGTATAAAAATTTTCAATAAACTACCAGAACACATTATAAACTTACCGGTAAATAAATTTAAAACTGTTATTAGATAATTATTTAAAAGATAATAATGTATGGACTTGCATGATCACTACAAACATTGTAAACCTTTTGGAAAGAGGCATTGACAATAGTGACTGAGTTTGTTGCGCAGCTTCTTCTCAACACTAGCCCACAATTGTCCCGAAGCTGTGGTAGGTTTTATATTGGGACGTGTAAAAGTGCCCCCTGAGGTGCTATTTGCATAAATAAATGACTTTTATGACTTTATGACTTTTAGTCAATCAAGAACGATGATTGTTACGGAAGCCATAAATCATATCATCATTATGTCTGATACTGAGAAATAATCCGACTGAGCTGGTTAAACTATCATTACCTTTTGCCTTTTGTCCCATTACGCGCGTACATTTGTCGCGGCACGCTTTGTGGAGCAATGAGGTCTGCGTGTTTGTTTTGAGGGATGACTGCGTGGAACGGAACGCTTTCGGCTATGAGCCGGCACAATGGGAGCGGAGGTACGATTATCGTTACGGAAGCCACAATGTATTGTGTAATGTTTGGTTTTCGCATCATAAAACGTGAATAACAAATTAGATAATTCCGTTACGAAAATATACGTGTATCTTTTTGTCAATGTTGGCCACTGATACAATCAAAATTTAAAAAAAAACTGATTGAATTAAAAACTAATTTACTACTTTTTGCTTATATTTATTAAATTTTATGTCCCCACTTGTCGAGCACTTAAAGGTTATTTGTCATTTACAGAATTAAAAAAAAGATTACATTATAATCAATTTATAGAAAAACAAAAAAACACAAACTCAAATGAAATGACTCAATCCATATAGTATTCGCGTTAACTTCAGAAACATGTACCAAAAATCTGATGCTTGAGTTTAGTAAATAATACTTGAAGATGATATTATAATCTACATAAATATATTGTGTTATTTTTATAAACAGTGATATGAAATATCCAATAAATACAAACAAATCTGCGAAAAAAGCCGACGGCTCTCAAGCAGACGTCACAGACAGCCTCCACTAATAAATAGCTTATCATAAACATCGTTAAGTAATTCGCTTACGTAACGCCAGTCCTACAAAATAGCAAAACGTCTACGAGACGAGGGAACAATCGCTTGCATTTGTAGCGCAATATCCTACTACAAGAGCACTCGACTACGAGCTACGAGGCTACGAGCTACGGCTTCGTAGTAGACAGGTGCTTCAAGAGTGCTTAAATATTTGAACTTAGGTTTTGCCTTGAAAAATACGAAAAATATCCAGAAAACCGCATTTTTTACGTTCGCTATTATTATTCAAAAAATAAGTGCACACTCGGGCCCGAGTGGTCGGCACACAGCGTGCTGGTGGCGGGAGTTAACTGCAATTTCAAGTTTTGTATGAAATTATTTTATGCTTGTATGCATTATACGAGGGTCAAACTGAAAGTTCTTAGAAAATCAAAAACTGATTACATTAGCCAGTTATTAGTTTTATTATATCTTTTCAAAATATTGTCCATTGACGTCAATACACCGCTGCATGCGATGGAACCACTGGGAAAAGCACTTTGCCCACTCGTCCTTAGGGGTCTCTTCAATGGCATCGCGATACGCAGCCACCGCTTCTTCAGCATTCATAAACCGCTTTCCTTTAAGTTTTTCTTTAATTTTTGGAAATAAATAAAAATCACAAGGCGCGAGGTCGGGGCTATACGGCGGGTGACCCAGTAATTCAACGTTTGATGTCGCCAAATAGTCGATCGTTCGCTTGGCGGTGTGCGACGAGGCGTTGTCGTGGTGAAGGAGGAACCTACTGCGAGGTCGTTTCTGTCGAACTTTTTCCAAGACAAGTGGCAAACAATTGGTAGTGTACCATTCTGCAGAAACTGTTTTTTGATCCTCTAACACAATTGTTGCGAAATGACCTATCCTTCCAAAGAACGAGGCCACCATTTTTTTTCCCGCACTTCGATCTCTCTTCACTTTAGTTGGCAACTCCTCGAAAGGAAACACCCACTGAGCAGATTGTCTTTTGGTTTCAGGATCATAACAGTAAATCCAGCTTTCGTCACCTGTTAGTATGTCGAACACAGCATTTGAGTCACCTCCGTTAAATCTTTCAATCATTTTACGGCACCAATCCACACGATGGAGTTTTTGAGCCTTAGTCAAATTATGAGGTATCCACCGGGCGCAAAGCTTCCTGACCGCTAAATGTTCGTGGAGGATTTTGTGCACTTGACTCATACTGATGCCTAAGCTTGTCCGAATCTGCTGATAGGTCACTCTTTTGTCAGTCTCTATCATACGCCGCACAACACAGATGTTATTTTCAGTCGTCGCCGTAGAAGGCCGTCCCTCACGTACATCATCAGTGAGATTAGTGCGACCACGTTTAAACTCATTAAACCAGTTGTAAACAGTCGCACGAGATGGGGCTTCATCGTGAAAGGCCAATCGTAGTCTATCATAACTTTCTTGTTGACTTAAATGACATCGAAAGTCATAAAAAATCATTGCACGAAAATTTTCTCGTGTTAAATTCATGTTGACGTGACACAGACAAATTTCAATTTGCCGCCAAATCGTAAAACAAATGACAAATGAATGAAATATATACTCAGTAATATTGACAAAGAGTTCTATTTTCAAATTTTAGATTTTTTTATTTATTATATTGTTTATAAGTGGCCAGTTCTAAGAACTTTCAGTTTGACCCTCGTATACTATCAAAAGTAGTTATGTAGTTTATTTGTGCCTAGAAAAAAGCATGTCATAGTTAGTATCTTAAAATGTTTGCATAAATTAACAACTATTTTTTTGTAAGATTACCTGCAACACGATGTCAATCTAGAGATAGAGATAGATTTTTTCACCCCTGCTTCTGAGTGATCAGGATTTTCAGCTTTATGAAGAAAACTGGCTAAAGTAAGTGAACATTACAGTGGAATATCTAGCTACTGTCAAAAAACAAAATCAAAATGCTCTCCTAGAATTTCCGATAGAGTGGCTAATGTTAAAAGGATATGAAAGTACTCAGAAGGTATTACAGTCCACAAGCATATGAGCAATATTTGTTTCCACTCTCAAAATACGATGAGATGGCATCGGCTTGGCGTAAGCTTATACGAGTTAGCCCTCGAATGTAACTTTAACACAATGTACATAATTTTGATAGAAAAAATCTTAAGCACGGTTGAACAATTTCAATTATACAAAATTCTCAATATAATATTAAAGTTCAATAATGCAAGTAAACTTATACACTATTATTTCTAAAACTTAGTATCAGGCTTGGGACTATACTAAAGTTATTATCGATCAATTTAAAAACAATGTCTTATTGACAGCATTCAATAATGGATGTGTACTTTTTTAAATTGGCCAGGTAATCTTGTCATGATTGAAACCGGGTGATATTTTTTTTATTATCAGGGGCAAAGAGTTAGTATAGTGCGATAAAACGACAGCCTGTCATGACCAGAGCTCTACGTAACTAACAGATAAAACAGCCTTCAGCCTCCCAAACGAAACGAGGCCTACGTTCCACAACCCGTCCCTAAACAAATTACGGATAGGAGTCCGAGATATCGAAATTTGATCCCACGGATCTGATATCGGGCATAACTAAAGCTTCCGATACGAACGTGCCGGGGCGCTCGCCAAATGGCTGGTCGGCGCAAACACGGATTTGCGTCACCCACCGGCGCGATTCAATTTGTATTGGTTTTAAAGCAAACAGAGACATAACAGTTAAATTCAACATGGATTATTATATACTACGTATTTTATGTGAGTGTGTTTGTAGTTATTTACTTTGGAAACCATACACACACGCATTAGACGTTTCAATAAAAAAAAGTTTTGCGAGTGTAAAAAGGAGCCGGTTTATGATTTGCTTACATTAAAGTTTTATAATAAGAATTGTCTAGTTAGCTAGCACTTTGAATCTGATCTCAAAGTGCATTTTAGCACTTTGGGATCACAACTTAGAGGTTTGACTTTATCAGACGCAAGGCTAAAATCGTATAAATATCACAATTTAATTTTATACAATACTGAAAAAACTGCATAATCCTGCTTTAAAGAAAACTCTTTGCTTAATTGACATTGGCGTTGATTACTAAAAATTTAGCGTAACCGCTCCAAAAATAAAGCAGTGTGTTTCCACAGCTGTAACTCGACTTGATCGTCATAGATATGCGCCCAAATTGGCTATTGAGCAGATATTCGTCCACCTACCTACACTTCGGATCTGTCACGAGCTCTTGCTCTTTGAGTTATTCGATAAAGCAGCGTAAGTGTAAAATATTTATGTGACTGACAAACAGGTCCATACGTATGAATAAGCAATATGCACGGTGATCTTTGATGTCGTAATAAAATTGACCCAAAAATACATATTCTAGTCTTCAGCAACAACACTCTGTAGCACTTTTGAGTTAAGGGGAAAAAGTAGGACATAAAAAATCAGAAAGCTGGGTTAATATAAATTGCACTTGTAAAAAGCAACTATGGCTGTGACATACGAGGAATCGAACTCCGTCTCTTACGCTATCCGGGCGTATGCCTAAACTACTCGGCCACCGTCTCATTAGCAAGCTGTTGAATTTTGCAAGCGCTTACTTTAACACGTAGGCTGCTTGACATCATCGATGTTGCGAGTTTGATGTCACAATATCCTAAAGAAATAATTTCACAAATGTTTCACAATTGGTTAATATGAAGAAAGCCAATTCATAAATACATTTTTGTTTTTATAGTGTTTTGTCACTATACAAACTTAATAATATAAATGCACTTGTTAAAAGCAATTTTCGCTATGACAGACGAGGAATCGAAGCCAGTGTTGCTTTGTGTCTTTTTTATATGAAATGGGTCCGTTCTTGTCTCCAGGCTAGACCAGACGTGGCATAGGCAGAGACTACAATGTAGCGAGCTCACCCAGAAGTAGCCTGTTCACTCTAAGTTTGAACATTTTAGGGTTAAAATCTATTAAGTTGAAATTTATAAAATTATTTTAATGACAACACGAACCGTCACCGCGTTTAGTATTAGTTCAGACAAATGCAGGATGCACTTATTAGTACCCAACACTAACGTGCAAAAAACCTCGACGCGTTTCGCCACTACACGTGGCATCCTCAGGAGATGTTGTCGCCTCGGCGGAGCACGGACGGAGTCGTCCGACCGTTTACCTGAACTAATACTAAACGTGGTGACGGTTCGTGTTGTTAGTTGCCTGCGCCGGCGTCGTTTAGCGGTAATTTAAAGCAAAATATTTTTATAATTTTTAACTTAATAAGGGATTTCCGCAAAGTAATGCCTGATTCCATTAATTATTTAAAATCTTTTGGAAACACTGATGCGGGTAAAGAGTTCCACTTTTTTGCCGTGCTCAATATAAAAGTTGGCGAAAAGCGTTTAGTTCTAATCAGTGGAATGTCAAGCAGGTAAGAGTAGTAGCCCACGGTGCGTCTAGATATGAAGGGAGCTGGTGGAATAAGCTCATAGATTTCTTGCTTAAAAGCGAACAGCCTTTAGAGGGATAGAGTCATAAAGAGTACTTACGCTCTAATGTCTATAAACTCGGTAGGTACTAATGAGCAGTAACTGGAGAGTAGATTGCAATATCCGGTCATTCGGCGCGTGAAAGCCTTTGCCGTTGCTTAGAACACTAGGCTAAGTCTAGCGTTGGACAATGTACAAGTAACGTTATGTTAGTACGATATAAATATTTATTTCTTTAAAGCACTTCATGCACTAACAATACCTATATGTACCTTACATATGGCGGTTTTAATGCAAAAAGCATTCTGTACCAGTCAACCATAGGTTTATACAGAAAAAATGCTGGGGAAATTATATGACAGGGAATCATATGGATAACTATTGCAGTGAAAATATTTAAAGAATCTTTTGTGTATTTAATTGTGATGAGAAATGAGACTGTGGGCTGATTCTAGGTGCTAATGTTGCAAACTGAACAAACATTTGGCCAATATGAACATGACCGAAGACGCTCTATGTAGATTCTGTAATACAGAAGAAGAAACGGCCATGCATATTCTCTGCTCATGCGGACCGCTTATGAGCAATAGAAGTATCCATCTCGGGCGGCATATCATGCACCCGGATGAGATAGCAGATATCACGCTCCAAAGAATCTGGAAGTTTATAGACTCAACGGGACTAAGCAGTGAAATTTAAATATAAGGGCGCCACAATAGATCATACCTGGTCGAGATGGCAACATTAGAGCCCAACAACCAATAATAATTAAATAATAATGTTGCCACAAAATATTGTTTGGTCTTCATTTATTGTTCGAAACTAAAATACTAAAAATAAATAATAGCTGGTATCTGACCGTCTTACCTGAATATCTAATCGTTCCAACATAACCTTATTTAATTAAAAAACATGACTCTGGAATATGCCTTTTTGCACTTTTTTCAAGATGAGGGTGTCTTTATATAAATAAAGTTTGTAATCCAAAAGAAATGTTTAAGGGCAATATACAATGTGTTAATTTTACACTTGATCAACCATTTTTATGATGGTTTTAAAAAAAATTCTATGGGACCAACATTGAAATCGAGAAAAAAAACAGCTATTCTATACAAAAACTCATTTCATCTCGGAGAAAATGTATGGAACAGCTGTTTTTTCTCTCGATTTCGAAGTTGGTCCCATAGTAAAAGTTGTTCTAAACCGTGAGTAGAGCACTTCCTGAAAGTTTGATCAAGTGTAAAATTAACACAATAGTGTACCGCTCTAAAAAACTTGTTAACCACTGTTCAAGCAACTTCATATATTAACCGATCCTAACCTGTACATTTGTGTAGTGTGTATGTTTGTTTGTAAAATATAACCCAGGTCTCTTTCTTGGAGCCGTCGGTATACAAAATCGTAATATTGGAAATCCCAAAAGACTTGTACTGAATTCTGCACCCAAAACAGTACTGTATAAAAAAATCTGTCTAAATATGTAAATATAATATAAAATAGGATACCAAAATACATAAAAATATTGAGTCCATTCTTGACAACATTGTATATTTGGTTAATCAATAAGAATTATTACAGTCTTAAGGAGTTTTAAGGATATATATTTTTAAAAATTGAAAAAATTATGTTTCTTATCAATTTTATAATAGATCTTCACATAATATATTTGTGGCGAAATATGCTGGACCTTAATTTAATAGTAATTGTGACCTTATTGTAGCATTTTTCAATTAATGTGAATACATTTATCTTGCATTAAAGATAAGCATCTTGCATCTTTCAAATTTGTAACAGCCTTCGTATGAGTTTATATTTTATGTTAAAATGATGGCCTTTCTTAACATCCTCACTTTGAAACAAGCCTTCACCGTTTTATCCAGACGCCATTGGTATTTATTTCCCAGCTTTGATCATTCGATTCACGATCCGATAACTCTGGGTGCGACCTACAGTTTCACTCACAAAGGCTCTTTTCATCCGATATCGAGAGCTTTGCGAAAAAAAGGGCGAATTGTGTTTGTTACCATCAGGAATAGAAACTGAGGCAAGAGCGATAATTTTGTGTACAGTCACGATCAATGCAGTACAATCAGGGCCTAATGCACTTGTAAGAAGGTTCTTAATCGAACGTGCATGTTTGCATAGTAATGCTCAGGACTGTACAGGCATGTGTTAGACCCCTTACACACTGCGAGTTTTAGCATCGATGCAGTCGCGCATTTTGAAACGCGCTTCAGCATCGCGACTCACGCAATAAACAGATTTAAATTAGCATCGATGCACTCACGCGTTAGTATCGATGAAGCCGCCAAAATTCAATACATAATTTGACAATTTCCATCTTCTGCATCGCGACTGCATCGATGCTAAAAGTAGCGTAGTGTGTTAAGGTTGACATTTTGCGACTGCATGGATGCTAACGCGCGATAGCATCGTGACTGCATCTCTGCTAAAAGTCACAGTGCGTAAAGGGTATGATGTACCTTACAAAAGACTAGACGTAGAGGTACCGTCAGGTGTCTGATATACTTCAAGTACAGTTTCTTTATTTGGTAAGTATTATTTTTAATAAATATTTGACACCAATCACATTCATTGCTCTGATCCTAGAGTAAGTAGCCAATGCACTTGTGTTTGGGAAATCAGACACAACGGTGGTACCAGAGGTACCCAGACCCGTGACAATATGAAAAATGAAAAAATGAAAAATGTTTATTGACAACATAAATATACAAACAGGATTTTACCGGTCCCCATACTAGGCATGCCTGTCCTATGTGGAACAGTGTACGATTTACATGTGATTTTCACAGCACTTGTTAAGCAGAACAAAAACATAAACATTTTTGCATGTTAAACTAATTCAAACGGGTCCAAACTTACAGCGGGCAAATCTAGTGTGTGTGTGTGTGTGTGTGTGTGTGTGTTTATTTTGTGTGGTGTGTGTTAACGAGGCAAGTAATTGACTATTTAACAACTTTAATGATTTTTTCTGCTTCATCATAACACCAACCCAAGAGCAGCTTAGTTACCATCGCTTTGACATTATGTACAGGTTGGTTCCTAAAGTCTAACAGAGCAGACAATTTGTTGTAGATGTGAGGCATCAGAAACCTACAGAAACGCTGTACGAAAGTAGTCCTGGTAGCGGGAACGGGTATCCTGAATAGACGCTTAGTAAGCAATCTCTTGTATTCGTCTGACAATAGGACACTTCTATGAGTATGGAGTACAACTCTTAGAAGAAATAGTTTTCTAACGCTCAAAACTCCCGCCTCCTCATACAAGGCAGCAGTTGGATATGTCATTGGCTTGAATAGAGCAACTTTTAGGACCCCTCTTTGGGCTTTTTCTAGGGACATAAGAGAGGTTTTTGCAGCTCCTCCCCATGCGAGAATACAATAGGTGATCAGAGGTTGACATAAGGCCAGGTAGACACTTCTGAGCGTACTGCCGTCAGCTGATTCTCGCAGGTTTCTCATGACGTGGATGATCTTTCTCACACGTCCAGATTTTAAGGAGATGTGCTGTTTGAAGGAGAGTTTTTCATCCAGTATAACTCCCAGGTATCTTATGTTGTCACTACGTCTGATGTTATCGCACTTATAAGTGGTGTTATCGACTGGGTCGCAAGTTTGTATTACCAGTTTATCTAATTTATCGCTGGGAGCAGAAGCTGACGTCTTACTGAAACAAATAAACTTAGTTTTTTCAGTATTTAAAGTTAGGACATTTTTGTCTAACCATTTTGAGACAAGTCCCATATCAGTGTCAGCACGGAGCCTAACCGATTCCCAGGAAGTCTCACCAAAAATGAGAGCCGTGTCATCGGCGTAGCAGATTATATCAGCGTTTTGAGCTGAGGTTGAGCATAAATCATTTAAATATATGATAAAGAGCGTAGGTCCCAGGATGCTGCCTTGGGGTACACCAAAAGATATTGGATTCATGCTGCTGTAATAGTCTCCAATCCTGACGCATCGACTTCTGCCACTTAGATAGCTGGCAAACCACTCCAATGCGATTCCTCTAATACCATGGGCTTCCAACTTCTTTAAGAGTATCGGCACGGAAACGGTGTCGAAGGCATTTGCGAGATCCAGGAAGACACCGACACAACTACGTCCCTCATCCAAGTGGGTAGAGATTATGTCAGTAGCTAGGTTAACAGCGTCTTCCGTGGATCTCCCTCTTCGAAAGCCGAATTGTCTCTTTGACAGGAGTTTGTTACTCTCTAGGAAAAACGTCAGCCTTTTGTTAATTATACGTTCCAGCAATTTTGAGATGGAGCCAAGAAGAGAGATTGGGCGGTAGTTGCTGGCCTCATTTTTGGCTCCACTTTTGTGAATAGGGGTAACGACAGCCGATTTCCAAGCCTCGGGGAAGCAGCCACTTTCGATGCTTTTATTAAATAGGACAGCAAGCGGTGCTGCTATAGTACAACTTATGGCTTTAAGCGTAGCATTGTTAATTCTGTCAATGCCTGGTGAGCTTTTAGAGTCTAGCTTTTTAATAGTATCTACGACTTCCTTAATGTCTGTGGGAGAAATGAAAAATGAGTTGGGGGGAGAAGGATTTTTACTAACGCAGGCAGCTAGTGATTCTTGGCTTTCATTGAGACGCGAAAGAGTGGTGTTTGCAAGTTTTTGACCAATTAAGCAGAAGTATGAGTTGCATTCATCTAGCGATTTCTGTTTCGACCTGTTTTGTTGATGTAGTAGCTCTTGGGGATTATTTTTGAGTTTTGAATGCATTCTGTGAAATAACTGGTTGATAGATTTCCAGAGTTTACTAGGGCATTTTTTGTTTTTATGTAGCACTCAGATTTTAGATTTCGAAGCAACGAAATGTAAAAGTTACGATATCTGGTGTAGATGAGCTTCTTGGATTTGTCATGCGGGAATTTCCTGTGTTCAGCATACAAAATTATGATTTCTTCATTGACCCGACCGTCAATCGAAACCGGGATCTCGGAGCGGGAACGCCTTGAAACCTAGCGTGCTAAGCCACTACATCACGGAGGTTGTCGAAGAAGAATACAAAGAGGCATCATTCAATGCTAGTAACTTTGTACTGTTGAAATACTTCAAACTTCAGTAGTGATTTTAAATAAGTGGTGTGACTTTCAGCAGTTTCCTTTAAATATAAAATACGAGTTATGTTATAATCGTATTAAGGAATTCTACAGTTCAGACATTCAGCCTTAACTTGGAGGAAAAGTTGCACCCGTCATATACTGCATTGGTAGTACTTGTCTCCAGTGAAAAGAGTTTAGGTTCCTGAATTTGTTCAGTAACATTCGGACAAAAGGAACTTACTACAGTCGCAATATATAAAGGTTTAGCTTTCAATATAAAAAAATGTAATTTCATATACTTTGGCAGTTGAATTCTATAAAGTTCTATTGAATTCACAATTGGATAAATTTATTCTATTGCGTATGATAAAAGGTACTATGACTAAACTTTTTTAGAATTTAGAACGTTTTATTTACACAGATCCGTGCTTTTTATTCTTTGACGCTTTTCCGCGCATTTGAATACAATGTTTCCCATCTTTTTCTACGAAAAGAGTTCTACCTGATATCCGATGTCAGCGCCATAGTATATGCGACTTCGGGTATCCGAAGCTTTTGTAGTAACTTTCCAAGGAGTCCTACTGTATTCCGACAAACTCCGTCACACATTCGACCTGTGTTAACGCATACTTAGGGCCAAGGGCTAGTTTCACCATCGATAAATAAGCAGTAACCAACGTATAATTCAATTATGGAACGCCATTTCAAATTCATAGTGGACCGATAACGCTAATGGAAAATTATTCAGAGTTCAGACAATCTAAAACAGGCTGTATGTTGAGTAAATAGGGTGGACAACTTTAGTAGAAAATGTATATTAATTTACAGTTGTAAGTACAGTTTTGAAAAAATATGTCCAGTCAAAGTATAACGCTTTTTGTTGGATCAGTCAAAATAACATAATTGAAGTATTAAATCTAATTGTTTTTGCAATCATCTTGAAGTTATTGTGTTATTTACATACAAAACTCTCGTCGTAAACTCTGATAAAATGTAAACAAGGGTCTTATTTAATCTTTTTAGCCTTATGTGCCACACATTTATATACAGTTTATTTTTTTACTTACTACAAATATTGTCACCTTTAAATTCCGTGCGGTGTTCCCGCTTTTTCCGCATTCAATAGTCTATGACTCCTCCGAGTATTTACGGGGCGAGTACATTTCAGGGGCGGCCGGAGGTTTATGTAGTCTTTTGAGGGGTAGACGCAATTCCCAATCGAGAGGAGGAAAATGTAGCAACCCGGTATAGAATTTCCAATAACATCGGGAAAAATCTTGATAGTCATTTGTGCATGCTTTTAAATAAACGATTGCTTTGGAATTGAAAAAAATGAGGGGTTGGTTTTGAAATATAGCTCCTTGTTTTTGTACTTTTTGGAAATCAGTTAGATTTTTACATTAACATGAATTAAAATAGCAAAAGTTTTGACGATCAAACATATTTATATTTTATAGTCAACTCATTTGCTATGAATGAATATATTTTAATAATACAGAATTGTGTAACGCAAGCGTAATTTTGTGGGTAAGTAATAAACGTAAACGTACCACTGAAATATCATAATCGTCTTTGTAATAAGAATATGTAACTGCTCACCTTGTATAGCGTTAAATTGTAAACCTAATGAATATTACATTGGGCCACATATTAACCCGCCGCCGCAAGACGCGAATTAATTCGGGGAAATCCTATTACGGCTAATTTGATTTGCCATATTTGCTCCTTTAAGGGCCTCCCGTACCACGTTGCGCGGGACTTTCTACCCACCTATACTCGAGCAAATAGCGTTCAACACCAAAATCAACAACTGCTTAAGGGGCTACCCGGATTTTTAGCGCACTTACTAGCGCCACTTTAGTAAAAAAAACATAACTCGTTAAATAAAAGACCAATCAAAAATCTGGTAGATACGATTGTAGTACAGGTTCTGTAGTTTATTTAGTACGTTTAAATTGTTTCTAAAGTAGTTAACTGTAGTTAGAGTTAGAAAAACTGCTAAATATGGCCACTTTTAGCATTTTTGCTAACTGTAACTGCAGATAACTGTGTTTTATTGAACTTAAACATTGTGTCTAAACCACAATCGTATCTACCAGATTTTTGATTGGTCTTTTATTTAACGAGTTATGATTTTTCTAGTAAAGTGGCGCTAGTGTTCGCGGTAAAAATCCGGGTAGCGCCTTAACATAAAACAAAAAAACATGTATCACATGAAACACTTTCATTGTTATCTTATTTGCTAAGCTCTATTTACAAACAAACCAATGGAATAAAAATAATACCATCAGTCACAGAAAAAAAGGTTTTTGTATAAATACTCAGTAGGTACCACAATGGTATTTATTAATTTATTTTAAGACTATTACACAAATCATAGTGTACAAAGTGGACTTAATGCTAAAAGCATTCTCTGCCAGTCAAACCTTTAGGTCATGCAGAGAGATGGCAATGGGTTTAGCGAAAATAAATTTTGAGAAAAACAACAAAAAAGTAACAATTAACTAATATTTATAGCAACAAATAAACGAACTTTAATTACTGCAAATTATTAAATATTCAATAAATATACTTAAACTTACACAAAATAAATACAATGTTTAAAAATATACAAAAATAATACACATAATAAATAAATATTATTTTGCAATTATCTATTCTTTAAGAAATTGTCGGACTTTCCTCTTGAATGATACCTTCGGCTCGGCCCTCCTGACATCCAAAGGAAGAGAGTTCCACAGTCGTGTTGCCGTGACTGCAAATGACTTGGAGACGTACGTAAAGCGGTGTGCCGGCGTGCCCAGCCGGAGATTGATGGAGGAACGGAAAGACCGGTATCAATTTGTAATAACATTTGAAACATTTCATTTTACAAGCAAACATACGAAGCACCCTTAACAAGTCACTGTGTTCGCCAAAGCTAGGATTTTGTATTGTAGACGTAGTTCCGTGGGTCGAGTTTACCTTTGTGGAGGTAAACTTTATTAATTTTAGCCATGTTTGCTTTACCTAAAACTTTCCTTCTCGTTATAAAATTAGTACCTTACCATTTTTTTATTAGAGCTTTAAAGAGTTCATCAAAAATTAAGCATCTGTTTTATTTTACTAGGTAAATAGAAACAAAATCATACTAAAAATAAACTTACCAAGCTATTATAATATCAAATCTTCTTTTTATAGCCAGAGCTACAGTTATTTCAGCGTTTGAATGGCTTCGATAGAGTCATTGTGTAAAAAATACTTTAACGACTCCAAGGCTTAGCAACTAAACATTAGTAGCTAGTATTACATCAATGTCTCCGGGTCGAGAATAATTTTCAAATTACTTTGATGACAGGTTGATATTACTCGTACATTCCGATAGACGAAGATTGGCGTTTAACAAAGACTCCAGTTGCCAAGCAGTATAGAGCCTTCGACTACGACCTTTGAACAACTATCTATCTATTCTTATTGCTAAATTAACAATGTAAGACAAAACTTTTGATGAGGCTTAAGTCTACTCTGCGTGATGGACTAGCTCTGTAAACTTGGAAGTGTTTGATTTAAATACACAAAAAAAAACATTGGTGATGGGAGACTACTGAGGTGGTGCAAATGTTTTAAACAGTTTTAGAATATGAGATATCTAAACCTGTGTATTAAAAGTTGGGGCACATAGCGATCCCCATTTTTTTAATCTGTTGTAAAAAATACGATAATATTTCATGTCATATGGGTGCACGATAATATTTCATGTCAATGGGTGGGTCATGATTTAAAATGATATTCATTTCTAAGTATTGAGTGTTTATAAATAAACATATAACTTTAATTCCAAAATGCTTCACAGCTAAACTTTCCAACTGCGGTTAGCACGACTGAAACGTCATAGTGCGCTCACAAGCTTCAGCAAGTTACAACCCTCTAGAAGAAATAATACCTCAACCAAATGTCAGCGATTTTGCATAGATGCTTAAAACTTTTGCTGATGCTAAATGCATTTTTAAAACGCGCGACTGCATCGATGTTTAAAGTTAAAGTGTGTAAGGTTAACTGAATTAAAAAGAAGTAAAGACGCCAATGACTTTACATGTGCTGATCCACTGCGGAGATATAAAATATGCGCGCCTATTTCTACACAATGTTCATATAAATCACAAATTACTTACTTCATCATAAGTTTTTTATCAAAAACAGAAATTTAATTTTAAGCTTTTTGTCAGTTTTTGCAGGTGGTTTTATTTTTATACCTTGCAATTCAAAGTGCAAGGCGAATGACAGATAAACGTTTAAAAAGCTTTTGGCAATGAGATTACCAGAGGAGCTAAACCTTGAGTAGGAGTAATAAACGAAACACAGTGCAGTTGCACTAATAAGCGCATCCGTGCAAAGGTCAGTCCCCGCCGAGCTGGCGAAGCGCCGAGGAGGTATTATCCAGTTTCGTGTTCCAAGGGAATGCTTCAATATAGCGCCACTCAAACTTTGAGGAACACGATCTAAGCGGGCTCGGACGAGACTTTAAGTGCACTTTCACATTAGAGCGACAGCAGCACGATTTGCTAATGTGAAGGGCTTACTGCTATATTTTATGTATGAAATTGACAGCAGCGCAACTGCCGCGCAACCGTCGCACTGCTAAAGTCGCCTAAGTGTGAAAGCGCTCTAAGAAATTCCGGAACTAACGAGAAAAATGTTAACGTTTAGAAAATCCATGTCTTGATTGAAGTTAATAGGTCGACTTTATTTTACAACAGAAACAGTCAAGCATCCAATTACATTATTATATTCCACTTCAAGTTTCAAATTCTCTTGAAGATAAATGAATTTTTGGTCCCAAAAAGTATGCATGGAAACTTAAAACCATAGACTCATATAAGTATTTTACTAACGACACGTAGAAGAACTAAGGTAACGGTCATAGCCTTGAGAATCGGTAAGCTCAAGTGGCAGTGGGCCGGGCACATAGCGCGAAGAACTGATGGCCGTTGGGGCAGAAAAGTTCTAGATTAGAGACCCTTCGAGCAAAGACGCAGCGTAGGACGTCCACCGACGATGGACAGACGACCTTATAAAGATCGCAGGATCAAACTGGATACAGACCGCTAGTGATCGTTCGCTGTGGAAAGCCGTGGGGGAGGCCTATGTCCAGCAGTGGACGTCCTTTGGCTGATAATGATAAATAAATATCCTTTGGACATTCCCACACATCGCCATCTAGTCCCAAAGTAAGCTACTCAAAGCTTGTATTATGGGTGCCAGACAACGGATATAATACTTAAATACTTTTTGTTTGTAAAAACATACATGATATACATAGACAACACCCAGACTAATACAAACAGACATGTTCATGCACACAAATGTTTGTATTGTGCGGGGATCGAACCCGCCACCCGCTGCGTAGTAGGCTATTTCTCGACCCCTACACCAGACGGGTCGTCAAATGATGATGATGATGAAGATACTAGACACGCTATTCAGAACACACGTTGTGTCACATTGTCTAAAATGACAAATGCTAATCTAACGGCGCGATTACCTCCCGCACCCGCCGCGGTTGCGGGTCCGCAGCCTCTGTAGAATGCAGATTTGTATGTAAAAAGTTTAAATAAAACTCACGACGCGGTTTAGTTGAAATTAGCTTGAAAATCGTATCGGCGGCAGCTGCTGGACCTCAAAAAGCGTCGGGCTCGTGAGTTCTTAGCGAAAGTATGCACAAATACAGCAATTACCATGGTAACGCTTTGAAAGAGGCTCCATCTGGCCATCTGGCCGCAGTGTGTGCCACAAAGTTTGTTCTGAACAGTCTGTCTAGTGTTATAGCGGTAATTGGTGGAAACAAAGACTTTTGACTATCAGTTGCTATGTACAGTCATCACCATCATTATCAAATCAAAGGACATCCAATGCTGAACTTAGGTCTCCCTCACGGTTTTCCACAGCGACCGATCATAATCAGTCTATATCCAGTTTGATCCTGTGATCTTCACAAGTTCGTCTGTCCATCTTCTCGGTGGATGCCTTACGCCACGTCTTTGGTCGAAGAGTCTTCAATCTAGACTTTTCTGCCCAACAGAAACTTACTGTTACTATTAAGGTACAGTACAATTTCCTAATAGCACGTTTGAATAAGCTATAAAAGCCTTCCTTCAATACCTCATGAGGTCGCTTTTAGTCCAGATTATTTCTTCTATAGAAGAAGCGCAGTAAAGTTTGGAAACCATCGCCCTGGCACTTAGGGAGGTAATGAATGACGTCACGTCTAAGCTCCCTCAGCGAATGCCTTTGGAAATGCAGGCGCAGCGCACAACCGTTATCGTTTATCTGTGGAGAATTCCTAGGAAACTTTAATGGATTGGAGAATTGATATTTAGGCACAAAACTAATGATGTAGTCTGAGCTATATTCGACCCAAACCATCAAAACCAAAATTTCATGACTACACGTCTGAAATAACATAACTGTGGCTAGCTTGAAGTGCGCCGACTGAAACTGTTTTCATGTCACGTATATACATATTATAAATAGTTAATTAGTGGTTTAAGCTAAGTTAATCGGCATCACAAATTTATGGTATAATAGTTAAAAGTCAGTAAAAATGTTAACACATATTATTTTTTCCACGCTATCTAATCGTCAACGTTCAATTACTAGTCATGTAATGTTGACTCAACTTGCCTTGTCTCGGCTCACGGGCCGAAATATAGTATGAAATTCCATTACGGGATAGTCGGTACTGTGGCACAATTCGCCACTTTAAGTCAACATTACATGACACGAAATTGTGTGTTGCCGATAAGGTAGCGTGAAAAAAATATCGCGTTATTATTAGTGCAATAATCTTTAGTAAAGATGGGAAATACTGAAAAAAAAACATTATAAAGAAGGTCAAATCGGTGATGTGGTACAATTTGCCCTCACGGTGCATGCGAATTATGCCACATTATTATTATGTGCTGCATCAACACCCAGCGAAGATGAAATAATAGACATTCGACCACCACGCACATTATTAGTACTGATTATAAGAACAATGATATTTACTCGTACCTGTATGACTTGTTAAGTGCAAAGATCGGTACTGATTTCACAAAAATTAAGCGTAATTTCATAAACTTTATTGAAATATTTTCATGCAACGTGGCGCGCCATTAAATAATATATAACTTATAAATTAACATCATTTAATTGCCTCACAGAAAGCGTGAAAAGCAGAGTATTCACCTCGGGCATTAAGGTGTCTTTGTCTAGGGCAAACTTAAATCCCTTGCTACACTCAGGATTTTTGATTACCTCCCTCGCTGCGCTCGGGAGTAAACCCCGTGATGCCTTTGCTTCGCTCGGGCCCCAAATCTACAATCCTCAGGCTTCGCTTATAATTCAAGGTGGTACCCGCGCCGGAAGACACCACTTTACGCTCTTAGTGAATAATCTACTATTACGATGTTACTCGTACCTATAGAGTTAAAAATTACAAACGTTGATGAAACCTAGCCTGTGTTGCCTAGCAGACAACCTCGAGGGGACGCAAATTCCAAAAGCAATTAAAACGTTCCCGATGCTTTCAAATACTGCAGCTGCTCATTATCATGGACACGTCCAGTGCCAATCAGAGGGCCCTCCCACATGATCCATAAAGGTCCGCCGTTCCCACACGCCATTATCTGCAAACGATGTCATCTAATCAACTCGAACATTCCACAGGCCTATTAAGTAACGTGATCGCTTTCGTATTGCAATCGTGTAGGCTGCGATTCACATGGCTGTAACGTAACAGTGCCTTTATGCAAGTTAGTGCCAAAAAAAAAATTTTCCTATTTACGCTTGTCGGAAAGCGTATACCTCTCACTGTAATATTGTGAAAATCGCGAGATTACCATCAAACGGTTTGAAATCCGAAACTGTAATTTGATTATTTATTGTGAACAAGCTCGATATGGTTTAAAATTCACGCTTTTATTGGTACATACATGTTAAGCTAACACGAAGGATAAACGAGATTTTTCTTTGTTCGTCCCGTTTATCCTTCACCTACCCTGACTAGTGAGTATTATTTGTATGAAACTCCATACTTCAACGCACATCTATCAACTTCTTAACGTCATCACCTCGGATCGAGACCAACTCGGGACCAAAGACAAGATGGACAGACGACGATGCTGACCGCTTGTGATCGGTCGCTGTGGAAAACCGTAGGGCAAATCCATGTTCAGCAGTAGACGTCTTTTGGCTGATAATGATGAGGAAGATAATGTTTTGTAGCATGGGTTAGGGTTTAGCACATCTGTGCACCCGTTACGGGAACAGCACCGTGTCAACTCGAGGCGTTAGTATTCTTGGTTTGAAACTCCATACTTCAACGCACATCACCATCACCACCTCCTATCGAGATCAACTCGGGACCCACCCTCGACCAGCGGCGCATGCGTTGGAACGCACTTACGGCTCGTCGTTCGCCGTTTGACGACTATCCGTCCACCCTGTTAAACGGGCTGTCATTCACAAGAAGAGCTGGCATAAGTTGTAGCAAACACGATCCGAGGCGAGCACTTCTTAATGCAATATCATTGGAGGCGAGGCGTTCGCAATCCGGTGCCGATCTTATCCGAGGCGTTGCTGTTCCCTCTACGTTACGTGCTTTCGTATGGTTGACGCCTGGTTGGTGCTGTTCCCGTGCCGGGTGGGTAGATTTGCTTCAACCTTTATGCGTAAACACCTCGTTGCTATTAGCGCTCCACAGCGACGAGCAGAGAAAATTAACGAAGTTGAGAAGCAAGCGTTTAATAAAACAATTCGAACACGGATTATCGCCGTCGGCATCGCCGGCTTAGCACTTCGCATGCTCAATATTGTGGGAAGATTTTATTTGTATCTAAAAGAGGAAATTCACTGTAACCCGCTATTTTCGGGGCAATAGAACTTTTTCGTGTATTTATTTGATTGCGAGTCCGTAATTTTTTACCTTCAATTTCAAATCAAATGTCTACACGTGAAAAAAACTATGTCACGAGCATAATCGAGACAATAGTAATTCCTGCGGAATCAAAACATCTTTGACGAAGAAAATTCGATAGGTGAACTTTTTTCGTATACGTATACGTCTTATTTCGTATCAAAATATTTTAATTGTTTTAAAGAGCCATAAAATTTTAAGTGTATGTTTGGCAAGAGATTTGAAATAGTGACCTCTGTAGCGTACCAAGAATCTCGATATAATGTTAGATGAAATAAGAGTTTGTCTTGCTAATATATATATATATATATACGTTGTGTAGTGGCTAAGCACGCTGGGTTTCAAGCTTGGACGAATAAACCACTGGACGCGCAATGACGGGCAATTTCGCTTGTGCCCCCTTAGCCACGAAGCGGGCTTTTTGGCCTCACTTACAGATGAAGTCTTGTCAGTACGGTGATAGAGCTCAGTGAGAAACATTGACGGAAAAAATGGGTAAATGTGGCTTATTTTTGTGTAAAAATTATGGCGGCAACACAAAAAATATTCATTTTCATCCGTAAGTGACGTTTTATCCCAAAAAAGCTGATATTATTCATGAAAATATTAAAATGTGTTTTCCAAGAGAAAAGTAACATTGCCATTTAAAAAAGTGGTGGTCAGTTCCTACAAAATCAACAAGATAACGTATACTTTATACGGTAGGATTGTCGTATGTTTATCATTCGTTCTCTTGTCAGTTTAATTTTAATTGTGCTTGACAATTGTCGATAAATCGTATCGATAAACATTTATTAATTTTTAAATATAAATTCTTTTTAAATAAAATGATAAATCTGCAAAATGTTTCACTCGAAAGTAGATTAAGGTAATCTTAAAAATACAACAGTTTGATTTAAAATTTTAAACTTCATATTTTATGACAAATTTCAGATTTCTTGTGGATCCATTTAGAAATATAAAGTGGGTCGAAGGGAGACAAAATGGATCCCCACAAAACCTTACCGAATATGTGGTATCCATTTAACGGCAGTGTGATTTAATGCCAACGCAAAAATCTACTGCTTAATTATCCCATAGGAGGATTTAAATGGTGCTGGGCTGTATGTACTTATGGGCGGTTTCACAATATCTTAGGAAGTTCTAGTTAGTGTTAATTGCCAGACCGTTAATATAAACGTTCTGTGTTTCAGTTGTACATTCGATGGTTTGTGCATTAAACATGTCCGGATAATGTAATTTATTGTTTTAGTGATAAAATTTATATGTCTTTTTACAAAAGATTCGTTCATTCATTCGTTCCGCATATATCGATAAAAAAATATCGACATTTTCATGCACTAAATGTCAAAAATTGACACGACAAGCTCCCCCCGCCCCGCAGAAATTGGCTAATGACGTTTTCATACATTTGCTTTTCCGTTTCATATCCAGTGATTAATTCATCCAAGGTTTCAAGGCGTTGCCGCTCCGAGGTCCCGGGGTTAGTAATTTTAGTTAGTGTTTGTTATTGATAGATGGCGGTTATATTTTTACGACTATTTTTTGTCGGTTTTGTTATTGTTTAAGTTACAATTTACTTGATTGAACTTAAATAGTTACTAAATCTCCTTATTGTTACGTATACTTTAGTGAAAACCGCATCAAAATCGGTTCAGCTGAACGCGAGATATTCGCGGACAAACATACAAACATACATGTCGAACTTAGAAACCTCCTTTTTTAAATCGATTAAAAATTCATTACCAAACCAAACGTCACTAAGGCTACGTCTAAGTACCAAAACCGTTAAGGGTCTGTGCGCCCCTAAGCTACGTAAACGTTAGTCATAGTTATCGCTGCAAAATCTTCGCTATTCAGGCGATAACTTGCGAACGCTTCGTGTGTAAATCAGAGTAATGTGTCTGGCAGGGTTGCCTCATTTGACCTTATGCTGCTCACAATAATTTGCCTTGGTTATATACCTATATATTAATCAATTTGAATCAGTATGCTTGTCTTGCATTGTCAAAGTTGAAATAATTCGCTCGTTAATAGGGTTCCGTAGCCGAATGGCAAAAAAAGGAACCCTTATAGTTTCGTTCTGTCTATTTGTCTGTCTGTTCGTCCGTTTGTCACAGCAACTTTATTCTGAAACGATAACACAGTTGAAACTTAGTAGGTAGATGTATCCCGTTAACCATTTTACAATTCTCATACAAAAAATAAAAAAAAAACAATGATATTTAAGGGGGGGGGGGGGCTCCCATACATGAAATTAAAACACAAAAAGCAAACCTAGGACTGCTGGGTGTCTATGGATAGGTCTTTTAAAATGACATCGAGGTTCCTTCAACCGAAAGTTTCTATCAACCCTGGAAGGTAGTCGCGTAAGAAATACCTATTAGCATTAAGTCCAACTTTTGTACACTTTTATTTGTGCAATAAACTTTTAAATAGAAAAATAAATAAATAAATATAGGGAATGACAGTCTCCCCACAGAGGTTGCGTAGGACCGTGGGCGTTCGGTGTCGCGCGTGCCATGTAATACGTGAATCTACAGAATCTAATATGAAACACAACTGATCGATGAAACAAAACTTATCTTGATTTGCAATTTTAAAGATATACAATTTGATAACATTAAGAAGAAGGTACTCGTTATTAGAAGCATTCTTAGAGTTCGTCAGTACCATTCTTGTAACTATGAGTGAAACGAATATTCTACGCTTATAAGCGAAATTAAACCTTTATGTGAGCTAAATGTTCTTACGAATTGGTTTTGACTAATTTGAAACATATTTTTAGGACATAACTAATTCATAAATTCTCTAAGACTTTTTCTATATTTATAATAGCATTAAGTAATCCCAAGCTTAACGTTATAATAAGATATAAACCCTAACGATATTAATTTCAAATAAGTACTTAAACTTAATGTCCGCATTAGGAACCTACGATTGAAATGGGTATCGCTTGAAAGACGATTAACTTAAGTTGATTTCTACGTGTGAAGGCTCTTATACACTCCTAGGATACATTTTAACACAATAGTACCTAGTATACAATAGAAACCAAGAGCGTGTGCTTGCTTTGACAGGACTTGAAACAACATTAGAAGCATTCAAGGGCCGGTTCCAAGACCAGAGACCTTATTTTTGAGTCACTCGCCTCAATATGACATGTGATTTACATTGATAAATGTTTTATATACGAATAAAAACCAGATAAATCCACACACGAATGATTACAAAAAATATAACTCAATTTTGACAGTACTTGCGTCAATATTTCACGTGATCTATGTTGATTTTCAATCGATTTTCGAACTCTAATCACTTGTAATATTGACGCCATTGATTCAAAAATAGAGCTCCAGTATCTGATATTATACCTAATGCTGAATAAACGCCGATTCTATCGCTTTCAAGGGCTGTAATTGGTTGTTTGGCAACCGGTAATCCAAAATCAATTCCTATGAGATAAATGGGATACATTTTCATTACGACTGATATTTTTTTTTCTATGGAGAGTCGACTTTTTTTGGCATATTTTAACCCATGTTTCTAGAGAAAAGCTGTTGAGTTACTGATTCTGAGCTCCTTTTAGTATTAACGGGTTATTTTGAAACACTTTGTATACCCAATTGGATAAAGTTTAATCCTATAAAGCTAGATAGGTAAATGAATGAGTCTTGACTCTCTGTCTGTCGTGTTACTGTACCTTGACCTACTGTAATTATACGAAAGGACCCAAATTACCCACTCCTGTGAGCACGGGGTAATTTATTTCGCAATTAGCGAATTGAGATCACACGGGATACACGCAGGTGATACAAGTGCTTTAGTAACTCTGTTTTCCACAAAATGTGGGAGATTTTATTTTATTTACGGGTAGAAAACGTGAAACATATGTTGCGGGTTGACTCAATTTAAATAAAATAAATGTTACACAAACTTACATGTCGGTTTTGAGGGTTCTGTAGCCAAATAGCAAAAAACGTAACCTTTATAGTTTTGTCAAGTCTGGCTGTCTGTCTGTCTGTCCACCCGTATGTCACAGCCACTTTATTCTGAAACTATTAGTATTACACAGTTGAAACTTAGTAGGTAGATGTATCCTGTTAACCGCTTTTTGCCTGTAACCGCCGATTCTCATACAAAAAATAAAAAATCATGTTATTTAAGGGAGAGCTCCCATGCATGAAACTAAAACCTTATTTTTTTTGTCAAATTTATGCGTGTCTATGTTGAAATTCATAAAATTATTTTGCTTTAAATTTCCGCGAAGCGACGCCGGTGCAGGCAACTAACTACACGAACCGTCACCGCGTTTAGTATTAGTTCAGGCAAATGCAGGATGCACCACCCGCCCTCCCTCAATACGCATGCGGCACAGCTGATGCAATTAATAGTACCCAACACCAACGTGCAAAAAACCTCGACGCGTTTCGCCACTACACGTGGCATCCTCAGGAGATGTTGTCGCCTCGGCGGAGCACGGACGACTGAACTGTGTCGACTGGCGAACAGGCCTTTTATACTTTCCGTCCACTAATGAGGTGACGTAATCGTTGTCACGGAAATTTGAAAATGAAGTTAATCGGTTGGTAATTGACGGTTATTATTGATAGATTGTTGATTTGAAAATATATTTAGAAGTGGAGAGGCGGTATAACTGACCTGTTCGTTCAACAATGTAAGCGTATTATCTTTATTATGTTTTATTATTTCTAATTGTTCCAAAACGGATAGTTTAAAGCCTTTTTCACAAGTATGAAGGACAGAAAATGTATGATTATCAGGAATACTATGTCCTGAATCTAAAAGATGTTTGGCGAAATGAGACCTCTCAGGATGGTTGTTTCGGTAAGCGGAAATATGTTCTTTAAAACGTGTGTTGAAGCTACGGCCGGTCTGACCTACATAAATGGCGTTACATGCACTACAGTTAAGCCTATAAACACCAGATTTTTGGTGTTTATCAAGCTTATCTTTTCCTTTACAAACTAATCTTAAAGAATTATTAGTTAAAAAAAAAAAGCTACGCGGATATTTTGACGTTTTAATGTTTTAGAAATACGTTCCGACACCTCTCCTAAGTAAATCAAACTAGAATTATACCTGTCTACCCTTTCTTCAGGAACAGAGTATAATAAACTAGTTATGATTTTGTCAGTCTTGTTTTTTATTAAGTTGTCAATAATGCATCTCTTGTATCCGTTTGATATGGCGATATGATACAAAATATTAAGTTCTTTATGGTAATTGTCTTTACTAAGTGGTACAGTGAAAAGACGATGAATATATGAATTGTCTTTCTTGAATTAAGTATTTATTTTCAAAATAATCCATAAAAATATCTGCCATTAATGGACTTAAAGGAGAACCCATTGCTAAGCCCTCCTTTTGTCTGTAATATAGATTGTTGAACCGGAAATAATTTTGTTTCATGCATAATAATGTTAATGATATTAATTTTTTTGCACGTTGGTGTTGGGTACTATTAATTGCATCAGCTGTGCCGCATGCGTATTGAGGGAGGGCGGGTGGTGCATCCTGCATTTGCCTGAACTAATACTAAACGCGGTGACGGTTCGTGTAGTTAGTTGCCTGCACCGGCGTCGCTTCGCGGAAATTTAAAGCAAAATAATTTTATGAATTTCAACTTAATAATGGATTTCCGCAAAGTAACGCCTGATTCCATTAATTAGCGTGTCTATGTATAGGTCTTTTAAAATGACATCGAGGTTATTACTTTTTCAACTTTGAGGTTTTTTAGATTGCAATTTTGAAAACTGGTGAGGTATATTTTTCTTCAGCTATCAACATAATATTAAGATCAGTAACTCTCGCTTCCTTCTCGAATTCAGAGGACAGAGAATCGGGAAAATTTGAATTATGAAAATGTTTACCTCCATTAAGCCCAAATAAAGGAATGCGAGTACCCTGCGTCTCGTCTGCTCGAAATTGAGCCATGGAAAAATACTCCTTCTCCCCGGGATTTTTCTTAGAAACACACGACGTTAGGTACGCGTATTTTATTCAGATTACAAGAAAAAAGCAGAATATTCCTTTAATAAAACCAAGTTAAAATGTATTAAATAATAGCAACAGGGCGTATAAAAAAGGTTTACTGTTTTTATGGAAGTATTTCCAGTTATTAAACAATGTAGCCGGACTAACCGGTATTTAAAATCGTGAATATTAAAACAAAAGCTGTGGTAAGTTAGGCATTTTGTGAAAGAGATTTGCTTAATCTCAAAGTTTGCCTCGGTTTTAGAAAGAATGTTGTGGAGGCAATAAACGAAATCAATATTCAAAACATTTTTATTTTCTCTAGGTTTAAATAAGAATTAGAATTAATCTATTTGTTTTAATAGATTACCCTAAAACACAAAAAAGGTAAAGTTTATGGGAAGTAATACTTCATTTCAAAGAAAAAACAGTCATCCTACGAGATTTAGAAACTGTAAAATTTTTCGAGGCATTGAATACTTATACAGAAACTACTCTGTGTTTTTCACTTCAATTTGTTGGGGATGAAAATATTTCACGAAGTTAACGAACGCATTCGCTTAATTGCCTGTTCAACAAAACACAAACCTACATTATGTTTAAATACCTAAAGTGATAGTAATTAATGCATGTACTCTTTACAAGTGGTTCGAGTTTTTCCTTTTAAGATGGCACAAACAAAGCGTAACCCATTTATTTGAAGCATCCTTAGCGCGATTACAATTATAATATACTAGCGGTCCCCCGCGACTTCGTCCGCGCGTTTTGAGTTTGCTCCCTCCTCTCCCGTCGCAGCGTCATGTTTTATATCCTAAAGCCTTTCTCGATAAATAAGCTATCCAACACAGAAATATTTTTTCAAATCGGTCCAGCAGTTCCTGAGATAAGCGCGTTTAGCTTTATAATATATTAGCGCAAGCGCACGTTGTACTTAAGCTGCGAACATTATTTTGGTGCGGAGTTATGTTAAAACTGTGATAGCTCCTAAGATATTTATTGAAATCAAATGATATAAAGGACAATTTGGTTCTAAATGAAATGCTTGTGATGATGAATGTATTTATTTTGATAAGAATAAATACCTTTTTGTATAATACACCTCTAAAAAAAATTGCATTATTTTTTTACCAATTTATTAACATAAAAAAGGTTGTAGTAAGTCAACCATAAAAGATAGACATATGCTGTCGCGGACTTTATTATAGAACTCTTAATGCTGAACAATCCTGTCATACATGATTTTTATGTAACTTCGGCGGTTTCCGCAGCGTATGCAGCGGAAGCTCTCAAAAGGAATATCTTTCTCCCGTTTTCGCAACATTTTTCATTGCTGCTGTGGTCTTATGAGTTGTATCTTTATGTTATATAGCCTATAGCCTTCCTCGATAAATGGACTATCCAACGTAAAAAAACTTTTTCAAATCGGGCCAGTAGTTTTTGAGATTAGCGCGTTCAAACAAACAAACAAACAAACAAACAAACTCTTCAGCTTTATAATATTAGTATAGATTAACGCAAGCGCACGTTGTACTTAAGCTGCGAACATTTTGGTGAGGAGTTATGTTAAAACTGTGATAGCTCCTAAGATATTTATTGAAATCAAATAATATAAAGGGCAACTTGGTTCTAAATGAAATGCTCGTGATGATGAATGTATTTATTTTGATAAGAATAAATACCTGTGTGTATAATACACCTCTAAAAATAATGCATTATTTTTTTACAAATTTATGAACATAAAAAAGGTTGTAGTAAGTCAACCATAAAAGATAGACATATGCTGTCGCGGACTTTATTATAGAACTCTTAATGCTAAACAATCCTGTCATACATGATTTTTGTGTAACTTAAGCGGTTTCCGCAGCGTATGCAGCGGAAGCTCTCAAAAGGAATATCTTTCTCCCGTTTTCGCAACATTTTTCATTTCTGCTGTGGTCCTATGAGTCGTATCTTTATGTTATATAGCCTAAAGCCTTCCTCGATAAATGGACTATCTAACGTAAAAAAAATTTTTCAAATCGGGCCAGTAGTTTTTGAGATTAGCGCGTTCAAACAAACAAACAAACAAACTCTTCAGCTTTATAATATTAGTATAGATAAATAAAAAAATAAGAGAAAAAAACCTACTTGTAGAAATATCAGAAGAGTAAGATGAAAAAAATCTCGAATAATATTTTATGTATAAAATAATAGAATCATGCAGTGGAGTGGAAACCACGTTTTCAATGGCAATTCCAAGAACAATGCAAACGCGAAAACCTTTAGGAAAATACTTTTTGCTATTGATTGAGACATGCGAACGCCTTTGTACAGTGTCGGAAGTCTCGACATAGTTCCCACCACCAGGTGGTGCTCGAAAAATGCCGTAACAAAATTAGCGTTTTCGTGTATTTATGGATCGAAAAGAATTTTCGAATGAAGCTTAAAAATTACAAATATTTTTTTAAGATTTATTAAACATACAAGCTACATAAGTTTAAATGATATTTAATGAATTAGAAAATCATAAAATTTAAATTGTCTACGCGAAATGTCAAAAATGTTGCATCAGACTTCGCCCGCAGGAGTAGGATTAAAATTTTATATTTCAATATATTCTATTTCAATGCAAATTTGTTGAATACAAAGAAATAACAATTCGCAACAATGGAAATATTCAAAAAGTGTTTAAAAGAAATATAATAAAAGAAATGGCATCGATCAAAACGTAACTGCAGGAATATATTTTATGCTCTATAAAGAAAATTAAAAATGTTCTTCTATGTTAGTTGGCTTCCGAATTCCTACACGAATACAAAGCTTCATAAATATCTATCTTGAATTAATTACACTTAATGAATTAAAAAATTAATTATATGATAAATTGTAAACTCCTTCAAATGCAAATAAATATATTTATATTTCTATCATTATTCGCTATAACGACATGCCATCTAATATATGTATTTACTAGGTGATGCTTAGCACGGGTACTCACATTACATTTTGTTGTTACAAAACTAAATTGTCACAAAGCTTACCAAGATTACGTTTCAGTAACATGACTGTAATCAGAGATAGAATAATTGAAGTAAATAATTACTACGTAGGAGAATCAATTCTGTAATTCCTCTGCTCATTGGTTGTAAGTTGACTAACTTATGGATGAAAGTTTAACTTCTAACGTATTCTATTACGCTTATTAAAACTTTGAGTAGACTTTCTTATCTTCTTATCTCTTAGTAGTTTGTGGGGAATCCGAATCGATGACAGCACTCGCATTTTTTAAAAAAAACAACGTTGAAGGACGTCTGGCACCATTTTTCTAGCAATTTTATTTCAAAACTAACGTATCCGTGCTTTATATATTATTAATCAGTAAAAAAATATAAAATGGCCAAGTACACTGAGGGTTTCGTGCCAACTTTAACTGAATTTGAAAATCCACTTATTTTCACTAGCTTAAATACCCCAATATTTTGTTGACAGCAAATATAACTTTGATTTTTATAGTACTTGTATGAAGAACAAGGTTTTGTTTGCGGTTGTTGAAAATGTGCTATATATCTAAAACTATAAGTTCGATCCCGTCCAAACCCAATTTTCGTTGTAAATATTTGTTAAGATCTACATCATATATTTTGCCACTTCAAAAGAAAATGGTTTTAGGAACAATTTTATGTCATTTTAAAAACCTACTGTTTTGTATTGTTTTTGTAACAATACCTGATTCATGTCATAATGCTTGTGCAAAACACTAATGCAAACTACAAATATTTAACTATTTTATAATCACATTTAAACAATAATTAATTGTAAATTGAACTATGCGATTATGTAGGAACAACACTATTATTGAATAACGATAATTTAGACACGCAACAAATGTCATTTTGGTCTATCTAATTCAAAATCTGAGTATAGTAAACATTTCCTTAACTCTATTTACAAATGTACATTATGCATCTAGTCAAGATTGTATCTTCTACCCTAAACATAAACATAGGGTTGTCCTGTCCGCACTAACTGAAGATACCTAAACAAAACAAAATTAATGATGTACGGGCATGTCGGTAATTATAAGTTATAATCGCCAAGCCCAACTTACTTATTGCCTCACATAACTAATATTATATGTAAGGGAAGTTAAGTTTACCTTGGTCTACGAAGTTTGAAACCACTCTCTAGGGTAAACCTTCGAAGAAGTCAGAGGACTGCGCTAAACTGTAGTTTTGGCTGAAAGTTGAATAGAAGGTATTAACGTACATAAAAGTTTTCCACGAACCCACCACACTTCGTCTTAGTTTTCAATAATTTGCGCCGCGATATTTTATAAATGTCTTGACGCTGATGTCTTGGCTGCTGGCTTGGCTGATGTCTTAGCTATTGTGGGGCAAATACAGGTGATGCTTTTATGAAACGGTGCGGTTACAAGATAGGTATTTACTGTTGCAAACTTTGCTGTATTTAAGACAAATATTTATGTCATACAATCGTATTTGTGTAAATCTTACAGTTTTTGCAGCGTACGAGAAATAGCTTGAAAATTTCAAATTTCTTCCGTACATTAACATCGATCGTCATATCTTCACTATTAAAATACATATCTTTATGAAATATAGCTAATAATTTATTCCGATGCCTTAGCCACATTGTTGTAAAATTACATTAAAATTATCAGCAGCTTTTGCGTGAAGGAGTAACAAACATTCATCTATACATCCATATTCACAAACTTTCACGTTTATAAAAAATATAGTAGGATTATGTAAGATAATGTGAGAAAAGCTAATTTATGGATGTTCTGAAAATAAAAAACAGCAGAAAAGTATTAATCATACGCTTGTTTATTCATCTAACACCTATCCTGAGCATAATGAGCCATTCGTTCAGTATAGAGGTACAATATTGAATATTGATCGAACAATCAAATCATTTTAGTATTAAACTCATTGTTTTCAACACAATCAACCGCACGATATAAGCCACGACCAGTTTCTAGGCAAGCGGTCTGTTTCATCTGCTTACCGGTGGACGTCCTACCCTGCGCTTTTGATCAAAAGATCTTCAATCTCAACCTTTAATCCCAACACTCATCAATTCTTAGCGCTACGTGGCCACGGTAATGTTATCTATACGACGCGACTCTTCGAAATAAATACCTACAGTCGCGCGGTACCTAAACGTGCGATAGGGCTGCCTGCCCGCCTCCAGCATTTTAATTACAATTGCCTCCTTTGTGTTTCCATCAAGTTTTGTGATTTTAAATATACTTTTTTTGTATAAACAAATAAAGTATTCTGTGGATTGAATAGGAAGTATTCAATAAAAATGCGTGTTGTTATTGATTGGTAGATTAAATAAAAATATCATTTTTTATGTTTAAATGACAAATCGGTCATATAAAATTGCTACCGAAAAATATTTGAGCCTTGACCGAGACGTACGAAATACTTTATTATTACATTTTAAAGTATAAAAAATCCGCATTCTAATATAAAGCTTTATTAAATATTCATACAACCATAATAGTACAATATATATCCTATTCGTCATATTAAATTGTGCTTGAACTGATTTTCATTGTTGTTATAGTTATTGTTTTATATTGTTAAAAAAACAACACACCGTCCGCTCGTCACTGTGGCACAGTCGCGACTGCCTGCGTGCCGAACGCGTGCCGAAATCGAGGCGCGTAGGTATAGCTCGCGCTTCGTCCGTTTGTATGAAGTTGGAATACATATATAACATTAACGTAACGTGGCTTGACTATATACTTCACCTAGGTACTAATCTGCATGACGTACCTATCTATAATGATGAATGACGATACCAATGTTTTATAGATTTAATTCACTATGTATAGTACATATCATCTTTATAAATATTTTATTATTAAAAGTAGTTATTTTGCGCAAGTTATAAATTAACTCAATCTCTCTTAACTTTTTTTTTACTGTTATAATCAGAAATTGTTTTCCTAAAAAAACCTTTTAATTCTTTAAATGCCGTTTGAATAGGTTCTTACGTCATCAAAACTTAGAATGCTAGCACCTACATTCGTTTTTTTTTACAAAACGGTAGTGATGAATGTTAGTTTTAATAGCAGGTTCCTTTTAATGTTTCAAAACGAATGTGATTGAGTCGGATCAGTCAACATAAAAACAACCTCAAAACATATAAATTGGATTCAGGAAGCTGTGGATTTTCACCGGTGGCCGGATGTAAAAAGATTTTTCTGTTTTATATCTTTTACCAAGCTACAACAACTACACCTACACCCAGGGGATTTTTGTTATAATTATAATTAGAGACTCGTATTAGCTTCGCACTGGTGTTTTTTAAATAATTTTACTTCATCTATTATTAAAGCGCATGAAAATACATCCGGTAAAAGTTTATGAGTTAATTGTATACAGAGAAATAAACAAAGACAGCCGAATACTTTAGGTGTTCTAATTTATTAATGTATTTGTTTAGGGCCGGCCCTATAGGCCTTTATAAAGGGCAATATAATGTCGCCGGGTTTTGTAGTGTGATATTATTCATGACACACAACCTTTGCCTGATGAAGTACCCGAAATGGATCATTAAAAAAACGCTTAGCGCATAGCGCACACTAAGGGTTCCGTGCCAACTTTAACTAAATTAGAGATCCATTTAGTTCCACTTAGCCAAAATACCACAATATTTTATTGACAGCAAATATAACTTTGTTTTTCATATTGTTTGTATGAAGAACAAAGTTATGGTTTCGGTTGTTGAAAATGTTCTACATCTCAAAAACTACTAATTTGATCTTGTTGTTTATGGTACTTTTACATTGGCAACACTACTCTCGAGTTTCATTTCTTATCTGTGGTTTTCTATTTTTGTCAAATATGGAGTTTCGAGTAAAACGTAATTTATAAATTATGAAGGTTTTCTTTCATTGAAATAACCACTTTAAAATGGTAGCAGAGCGTAGTTTTCTTATGTATTTAGTTGATGAATTTTTTACTAAAGTTTGTAATCCAATAAAATTGTATGAGGATAACTCAGGAGCAGTAGGTATTTCAAATTTCGGAAACTTTACAAAGAACTCTAAACATATTGAGGTTCATTATCATTTTGTACATGAGAATGTTAAGAAAGGAAATATTGAAGTGTTAAAAGTAGAGTCAGAAAATAATATGGCAGATATACTAACCAAAGCATTAGGAAATATAAAGTTTACAAAATTTAGAGACATGTTGAATATTAGAGATTAGAATATTATTAGTTTAGAAAGGAATAGATTGTGTTAGCAAGATGAAGTTAGAACTTTAAATCTAGAAATAGTTAATATTTTTTGTAAAGTGGTGTTGCAATATAAAAGTAAGGACGCGTGTTGTTTATGGTACTTTTACATTGGCAACACTACTCTCGAGTTTCATTTCTTGTCTGTGGTTTTCTATTTTTGACAAATATGGAGTTTCGAGTAAAACGTAATTTATAAATTATGAAGGTTTTCTTTCATTGAAATAACCACTTTAAAAGATCTCGCTCAAACCAATCTTCGTTGAAAGTGTTTGTTAAGATCTAGATTAAATATTTTTTCAAAATTTACATTTTACCACTTTGGAAGCGTAAAGCTCTATCCACAAAGTACAAAGTAAATTACAAAGTTAAGAACAAATACTTTCAACAAAAAATGGTTTGGATTGGATCGAACAAGTAGTTTTTGAAATATAGCACATGTTCAACAACCGCAAACATAACTTTGTTCTTCATACAAACACTTTTTAGAAAAACAAAGTTATACTTGCTATCAGTGCGCGAGTTTGACTCGCCGGTTTTTTTAATCACTCGCATCAACATCCCGAGTGATTTTCGATCGAAAATCAATTGAAAGTCACGCAACACATAGTGACGTGTACTAACAAAATTAGGGCATCTTTATTTCAATCACTCCTGTGTTGATTACATCCGTTTTTATCGAAAATGGATCACTAATTAATGAAAATCAGACGCCGTTTTAACTCTTTCGTGGAAAGTGAACGTCTAATAGACATATCATATATCCTTTATATCCTTTGGACATTCCCACACATCGCCATCTAGCCCCAAAGTAAGCTACTCAAAGCTTGTGTTATGGGTGCCAGACAACGGATATAATACTTAAATACTTTTTTTTTGTAAATACATACATGATATACATGGAAAACACCCAGACCAATACAAACAGACATGTTCATGCACACAAATGTTTGTATTGTGCGGGGATCGAACCCGCACCCGCTGCGTAGTAGGCGATTTCTCGACCACTACACCAGACGGGTCGTCAATACAATAAAAGTTCCATAGTGTCTGGTATACTGCACGCGAAAGTTTTAACGCGAGTCATTCATAAATGATAGGGCCATATTGGTCAAAATTAAGATGTTAATTTATTGCTAAATAAATCCATGTTATAAGCCTACAATAAATATCTTTGGGTTGTAGTTGTAAATTATTTTATCGTTTATAAAAGGGTTTCCCATTTTAATTATTAGACTATGGATCTCAATCAATCACATAAATCAACAATGCGACATGTGCGACCGTGTTTTCATGTAAAAAAACTGTGAAAGCACTCCGGGAGTGCCGGCAGAAGTGAAAACTTGAATATCAACGTTGTGCATTTTTGATTTTTTGGAATAGTTATTATCAATATAAAAGTACTATCATTTTTGTGATAGAATACAATAATAATAATAATAATAATAATAATAATAATAATAATAATAATAATGTAATTAAGAAGCTCCATAATTGGAAAGCGCCAGGTTCTGATAACTTACATAATTTTTGGTACAAAAAGTTTACATATATCCATCAATTCTTGCACAACTACATAAATCAGTTCATTTTAAATCCGCACACAATTCCCGATTATATAACAACAGGAGTGACTCACATGATTTCAAAAGATGCAGAAGACTTATCTAACCCAGCAAAGTATCACCCGATTACATGTCTTCAAACCATATACAAAATTATAACCTCCTGCTTGACAGAAGTCATTTATCAACACGTACATACAAACAATATATTGGCTGAACAACAAAAAGGGTGTAAGAGAGCTAGTCAGGGCTGTAAAGAGCAATTAATTATAGATTCAGTAATGCTACGAAAGGTGCATAAGATTAAAGCCGAACTCCACTCGATGTATATTGATTATAGAAAAGCTTACGATTCCGTTCCTCATTCATGGTTGCAAAAAATTTTAGATATATACAAAATCAATCCACTTATACGGAACTTCCTTCAAACTGCCATGGACAAATGGGAGACAAAACTAAGAGTGGCCGACGCGCAAACTGATCCCATTCAAATCAAGCGAGGCAGGAGACTCTTTAAGTCCACTTTGGTTTTGTCTTGCAGTAAATCCACTTTCCAACACTCTGAACAGCACTGACAAAGGATACCCTATACGACACCATCACACTGACACTGAACAAACACTAACTACCAGAATAAATCATCTGCTATATATGGATGACATTAAACTATACGCAACCTCACATGACGACTTAAACGATTTAGCAAACCTCACCGAAATCTTTTCGAATGACATTTGTATGGACTTCGGTATAGATAAATGTAAAATTAATTCCGTTAAAGCAGGCCACATTTTACATCAACATTATTATGAGCTAGAAAGCGGACAAAAGATAAAGTCACTTGACCAAAATGAAGTGTACAAGTATCTTGGTTACGACCAGGCTAGGCAAATTCAATACAAGGAAACCAAATTAATGTTAATGCAGCAGTTCAAACATTGGCTAAATTCTATTTGTAAATCACAACTATGTTCACGTAATTTGGTAAAAGCAGTAAATTCATATGCAATACCCATTCTAACTTATTCTTTTGGAATTATAAACTGGACACAAACAGACTTACTAAATATTCAAAGAAGTATTAACACCACGATGACGAAATACAGGAAGCATCATCCGCGAGCGTGCGTCCAAAGGCAAACTATACCTCGCTATGAGGGAGGCCGAGGGTTGATAGATGTCGCCAATTTACATAATAAACAGATCACAACACTTCGCACATACTTTCACTTCAAAGCAGAAACATCACTCATACATCACGCAATAGCTCAAACAGACACCAAACTCACTCCTTTAAATCTTGCAGACAGAAACACTCAAAATAACGAAAAGCAATCAGATATTCCTACAAAAATCTGCGAATGGACCCGTAAATCTCTCCACGGAAGACATCGCAAAGACTTATGCCAAAGTAATGTCGACAAGGTGGCGTCGAACGCTTGGCTAAGTCGCGGTGAACTCTTCCCAGAGACTGAGGGATTTATGGTCGCCATTCAGGATCAAACAATAGAAACAAGAAATTATCAAAATCATATCATGAAGACCCGAATACCTACTGATCAATGCAGGAAGTGCAATGGTGGATCTGAGACCATACAACACATAACAGGGGCCTGTAAGGCCATAGTACAAACTGATTACAAGCACCGTCACGACCAAGTTGCGAATATAATCCACCAAAAACTGACACAAAAATACAACCTTATACCCGAAAAACTTACACCATACTATAAATATGTTCCTGAGCCCGTAATTGAAAATCAGCATTACAGACTGTATTTTGATCGAGCCATCCTCACAGACAAAACCACACACTACAATAGACCTGACATCACCCTGCATGACAAAAAGAACCAAACTGCATTCATCATTGACATCTCTATACCTAATTCCCACAACTTACAAAATACTATTTCAGAAAAACTCTCAAAATACATAGATCTCAGAGACGAAATTAAACGTATGTGGCGACTTTCCGAAGTTATCATAGTACCTATAGTTCTTTCAACAACTGGCATCATACCCATACAATTGCACCAATCTCTATCATCTCTTAACCTCTCAAAGTACACTTACATACAACTTCAGAAAGCAGTCATCCTGAATACCTGCCGGATTGTAAGAAAATTTTTATCTACACATTCACACATTACTCCAGACCAATCAGACCATACGCGCTTCAATTACGATCTCCCAAGCATTCCATCACACCCACCATCAAACACATTTATAACTGATCCACCAGCTACTCAAGCTACCGAATCTCCAGTTATTCATCTAACGTAAACCAAAATGTAGAGGCAACACTTGGCTTAGGCCCGTGTTGACTTGAAACACCAGAGCAATCTGAGAAGTAAAAACTAAACAAGCAAAATAATAATAATATTAATAATAATACAATAATAGAATACAATATTTATTTATTGCGCTATCGTACACAAACATTACAATTTATATTATATTAAATTACATTAAAAAGTTTATCTCTCAGAAAAATCAACTTACATCCATAATTTCGCCAACCATCTTACGGTTTTTCGATCAGGTCACGTGTACTGACGCGAGTTTCACATTTTTCCCCCATCCCACAAAAGTGCTCAACGCCGCTAAAGAAGTTTTCACTTCAATAAATGAAACTGAATCTGAATCTGCCACCAAAAGGTATTTCTTCACATAGCACCAACGTTTTCCAGAAATGTTCTTTATTGTGTTAATCAGAAACACAAACCACGCACACACGAAATGGGAATAAACATTGCAATCCTCTTTGTAAACGAAAATATATTCCTGTCGTTAGGTGGAAGGGCGTTTTTCATAGCGGCCATAAAGTTCCTAGTAAAAAAATACGGCTTAGGTGAGTGCATTGCGAGAATTACCTATTCTGATTCGCTGGGGACTATGAAACGAAAAAACGCTACTGACATCCTTTTTTTGTTGGTTTAATAAACACTTGATAGAAAAATATCGTTGGAGTAGCGGTTAGCTCGCTGGATGCTACCCAACAAGTCCCAGGTCGAAATTTGTTTCTTTTTCTGCCTTAAAAATACTCGGAAACAGCTCAGACTCAGGAAGTTGGTGGTGATCACACCCCCGTGACTCGGAAAGCACGTGAAGCCGTTGTTCCTGCGCCTGATCTCTCATCGTTCATGACGGAGCCGTCTCACCGAATTAATGAGAGTGAAGGAACAGAGAGTGCAGCTGTGTATTGATTGTGCACACATCTGGGCACTATAATATCTCCTGCGTACCTGGCCTATATCAGTTGAGACCCGCCATTACCGGAATCAAAAATCGGTAGGAGAATATTAGTATTATTTATAGTGAAATACGAAACTGTCTATCTATGATTTCCCTTCAGTTATATATATCACTTAGTGAAAAAGCACAAAATAAACCTTAACTTTAAAGCGTTTTAAGGTGCGCCCACGCTTTTATAAATCCTTTCAAGAGCTTATTTTGTCACGTCCTTTGCCAACATCAACAACTGATAAGGCTTTCGTCCTTATCCATTCAAGGGGAAATGTTTCCTTGTTACTCCTTAATAAGTAAGTAGTAAAATCTTATACTATTATTATTTGTTTAAATTAAATTTGCCGGTCTAATGTCCGTCCCTTATTTTACCTGAGAACTTAAATATCTCAAAATCGCTAATGAAAAACAACACTTAATAACATCAACTTTTTGACAGATAATTCTGTCGAAAACGAGTAGGAAAACAGTAGTAAAACATTAACAAGTAGGAAACAAAAAAATAGTTAAATAAATATAGCATATTAATCGATAACGAGTATTTATTGCGATTTTCATAAATAAATACAGTGATTTGATTATTAGGGCCATACCGATTATTCGGACATATACCATTATAGACCGATTAGATTTTGTCAATCACTAATGTTCGAGTTTCAATCCATGCATAATTTTAGTTTTTAAAGGCACAGTTTTGGTATACTTTGACAGTAATATCAAAATTTTATTTTATTTACTTTGTAAAATAATATTTCGTTCTTGGTAGGCGAAAGTATGTGTCATGTCAAGAAATGTCTCAACACTCGTCATGAAAAAATTACTATAGTAGGGCCCAAAATAGATGTTCGAGCCCATTATGGTAATGTTTTATTTTTCTTTAATTATGACTTCCATTTTCATTTCTTGTTCTTTTCAGCACTATTCCACAAGTGGAAGCAGTGGTAGGGTTTGGGAAATACCCCTCTTTTATTTTTTCAAATAGTTGGTCTTATATAACTTTGGTGTCAGTCAATATTCTCAAACGGATGCCCAACACAATTATTGTAGGTCGAAAAAGTTTCATGTTCAGTGTCTATTAGAGGAAATTGAAAAATTTCAATTGTATCGTTCCAGATAAGCCAGGGAAAGTTGACGAAACAAAGTTAATAGAATTGAAAAAGTTCCTCGGATTCCAAAGGTACAAACTGCGGACTGTAGGTGCGTGCGTTCTGAAGTTGGGAAGACAAGATGGATGCGCGACCCAACGTTATACTAGGAGATGACTTTTGTTTATTGTATGACGAATTGTGATAGTTTGGTTATGGCCAAGCTACGACATATTAGTATAATACGTCGTAGAAGGAAATCTTCGGCTTTTACTATGTACGATAGATTATAAATAGTTAATTTACCGTACTTAGTTCGAAGCTTTCTTTAATTTTAAGTTCTATTGAAGTTTACGTCTTATAAGATTCAAAATAAATCCCAAATGGCATCTTTTGATTTTGAACTTTTGCAAGTATTATTAAGTGCCCGTATTCGTTAATTCAAAGATTTACATAGTCAAGCTTTCAAGTAAGTAGTTGAGGGGTAAAAAAATAATCAAAGTTATTTAATCAGGAAATACACTCATAACCGCTTGTTTTGTAATGTTTGTATCAATAAAAAAACTGTGAAAGCACTCCGGGAGTGCCGGCAGAAGTGAAAACTTGAATATCAACGTAGTGCATTTTTGATTTTTTGGAATAGTTATTATCAATATAAAAGTACTATCATTTTTGTGATAGAATACAATAATAATAATAATAATAATAATAAATTATTAATTTATGTGATTGATTGAGATCCATAGTCTAATAATTAAAATGGGAAACCCTTTTATAAACGATAAAATAATTTACAACTACAACCCAAAGATATTTATTGTAGGCTTATAACATGGATTTATTTAGCAATAAATTAACATCTTAATTTTGACCAATATGGCCCTATCATTTATGAATGACTCGCGTTAAAACTTTCGCGTGCAGTATACCAGACACTATGGAACTTTTATTGTTATGATATGTCTATTAGACGTTCACTTTCCACGAAAGAGTTAAAACGGCGTCTGATTTTCATTAATTAGTGATCCATTTTCGATAAAAACGGATGTAATCAACACAGGAGTGATTGAAATAAAGATGCCCTAATTTTGTTAGTACACGTCACTATGTGTTGCGTGACTTTCAATTGATTTTCGATCGAAAATCACTCGGGATGTTGATGCGAGTGATTAAAAAAACCGGCGAGTCAAACTCGCGCACTGATAGCAAGTATAACTTTGTTTTTCTAAAAAGTGTTTGTATGAAGAACAAAGTTATGTTTGCGGTTGTTGAACATGTGCTATATTTCAAAAACTACTTGTTCGATCCAATCCAAACCATTTTTTGTTGAAAGTATTTGTTCTTAACTTTGTAATTTACTTTGTACTTTGTGGATAGAGCTTTACGCTTCCAAAGTGGTAAAATGTAAATTTTGAAAAAATATATAATCTAGATCTTAACAAACACTTTCAACGAAGATTGGTTTGAGCGAGATCTTTTAAAGTGGTTATTTCAATGAAAGAAAACCTTCATAATTTATAAATTACGTTTTACTCGAAACTCCATATTTGTCAAAAATAGAAAACCACAGACAAGAAATGAAACTCGAGAGTAGTGTTGCCAATGTAAAAGTACCATAAACAACACGCGTCCTTACTTTTATATTGCAACACCACTTTACAAAAAATATTAACTATTTCTAGATTTAAAGTTCTAACTTCATCTTGCTAACACAATCTATTCCTTTCTAAACTAATAATATTCTAATCTCTAATATTCAACATGTCTCTGAATTTTGTAAACTTTATATTTCCTAATGCTTTGGTTAGTATATCTGCCATATTATTTTCTGACTCTACTTTTAACACTTCAATATTTCCTTTCTTAACATTCTCATGTACTAAATGATAATGAACCTCAATATGTTTAGAGTTCTTTGTAAAGTTTCCAAAATTTGAAATAGCTACTGCTCCTGAGTTATCCTCATACAATTTTATTGGTTTACAAACTTTAGTTAAAAATTCATCAACTAAATACATAAGAAAACTACACTCTGCTACCATTTTAAAGTGGTTATTTCAATGAAAGAAAACCTTCATAATTTATAAATTACGTTTTACTCGAAACTCCATATTTGACAAAAATAGAAAACCACAGACAAGAAATGAAACTCGAGAGTAGTGTTGCCAATGTAAAAGTACCATAAACAACAAGATCAAATTAGTTTTGAGATGTAGAACATTTTCAACAACCGAAACCATAACTTTGTTCTTCATACAAACAATATGAAAAACAAAGTTATATTTGCTGTCAATAAAATATTGTGGTACTTTGGCTAAGTGGAACTAAATGGATCTCTAATTTAGTTAAAGTTGGCACGGAACCCTTAGTGTGCGCTATGCGCTAAGCGTTTTTTTAATGATCCATTTCGGGTACTTCATCAGGCAAAGGTTGTGTGTCATAAATAATATCACACTCCAAAACCCGGCGACATTATAATGCCCTTTATAAAGGCCTATAGGGCCGGCCCTGAACAAAATGGGACTGTATGCCAGGGCGCGAGTCGTTAACATTCATTTTATGACCGGGACAACGGGTAAACATTTCGTATCGAGATAAAGCAATGGCATCATTATCACTCAATGATACACGGTCAATGGTTCTGAAAATTTCCAATTGTGAAACCCCTTACGGGTTTCGTATTTTACACATTATAATGTTAAATGGAAAGTGAAATTTAGGGCCTTTTTTATGTTTCAAAAAGCAACTTCAGAGTGAAAACAAAGTGATGTGTGGCAGATGTTTTAAAAGCTCCTGCCTAGTTAGATTTTTGATCGTTATACGGTCCTATCATGCCCTGCCGCCTAACCAAATTCCATCAAAAATTACTTGTACACACCGGGAAAACACGGTTGTCACTTTAAACAAGAGACCACTGATTTAGGCGCCGGTGACCTCGACGGTACCTAAGAATTTCGTCCATACGCGTAGGACGAAATCAAAAGGTTTTATGTTTTACACTAGCGGTCCCCCGCGACTTCATCCGCGCATTTTAAGTGTACTATAGCCTAAAGCTTTCCTCAATAAATAAGCTATCCACGTTGTAGCAAAGAATTTAATTGAAAATTTAAGGCCTTTATTATTTCGGCACAGGCGAGAGTGGGTAGTCATTATTAAATTCCATTTGAGTTTGTCTCGTGTAAATTTGCCTACAGCAACGCTTTGATTGGATTTTGTATCTGGACAGGTGTTGACTTTGTATAATATTACGTTTCATAATTTGATTATAATTCCTTACTTAAAAACGGAATTTTACAGAGAGAACTAGATAAGGGTCTTTACATTTCACATCGAAAACACTTAATCGATTTTGACCAGTTTCAGTTTCATCTAGTCTAACTTAAAAATTCAAAGTCATGGATAATAAGGACACTATTCGTAATTGAACAAAATACTATTTTTTTTAATTAGCTACAGTCTATTGTGGGAAAGTAGCAGTCGATCAGGACACGGTAGGAGCTATTTTCCTTAATTAATCTCACTCTAACCAACCCACGCGGCTTAATCAAACTTATCACCGGGACAAAGGGTCGGAAATAAATTGCTACTGGTGTCTAATAGGTGGACACTTCATTACCTATATAGAGCAGTGTTTTTCAACCTTTTGATATCGCGACTTCCTTACAAGTTGAGAAATTTTGGCGAGCCCTTCGTTTTCGTCGGAGAGGGAGGAACATCATTTTTTTGTTTTTTTTTTGGTTTTTAACGGTTTGAAAGGGGCGTTAGTTAAGATTTTTTGGTCTGTTGCAACGCATTCTAAAGAGCACCGACGAGTCAGTGCGCAAGCAAAGCGAGCGCTTAAAATTTTTGTTTACCTGTATATATTTAAAAAACAAAGTACAATTAATAAATAAATAACACAAAAGCGAAGCCAGCGCTTAAAGTTTCGCTTAGTAACGTAGTCTACAAGTGACAAAATAACATGGTAAATGCGCGAGTTAAGCAAGCACTTTGTAAAATAACGTTTTTTAGAAGCGACAAAATGATCACTTATTTATAGCATTATTACGGTTGTGAAAGTAAAAAACAAAACACAGATGTTGTAAGGAGACGCAATTCCAAGAAAAAAATGAAGATTTACAACAATATTCGACAGCAAAATACAACACGACGAGGCGAGTGAAGTGAGCGCGAATTTTTTTCTTGACATTAGAATTTGGAATAAATATCTGATCACGGCCTGGATACGTTTGGCGACTTGAGTCGCCTGAGCACCGTTATTAGAAGACCCATCTTCTACTTCAGTTAAATGGTGGGTAATAACAGCACTTAAGACCCTTTTTATGCAGTTGAGAGGTCCTCGCAACTGGATGTGCAACTAGGTGATCACCGTAGAGATACTTTAATAATGTAATAATTCTTTAATAAGATATTTGTGTACGAATTTAAACAAGGAATATTTAATGAGGGTTTATTTTATATGCTTTGTGGCCAGGACTCGTGACGTAAGTAAAATTTCGAAAATCACAAGTAAAAAATTATATGACTGGTTTACTTTTGTACAAAAACTTTATAAATAATGGTTAATAATAACCTTAGCCTAACAGTAAAAACCAAGAATTGATAGAACACAGAACGTCGGCAGGCCTTACAGTAATTTTCCTACCTATTTATTTTATTAACATACTATGTTTTTGTACTCAGTAGAGATTGGACAAACACTCAAAACAGAGCAAGGTTTAGGTCATAAGCGGCAATAAAACGAATTTATCTGTATGCTGAGCGCTTGGCCTGGCACTTAAGCCCTAAGCGATTAGGATTTTAGTCCCTGAATAGAAATAATTAGATAAAACTCTGAAAAAAGACGTAAAAGATGCATCAATCTTAATAGTACATTATGATACAAGTGTGCTAAGTTGACCATTATATACAAGGCGATATTGTGTGCGCACGAGCGAAAGCGAGTGTGCCATAAGAAAGCCGCGTATATTATGGTCACAGGCACACGTGTTTCATACGACGTTTTTCAACACACTTGCGAGAAACAATACTCCAATTATTTACGAAAAAATCACGCCATTTTTCGTTGGTGTTTTTTTTTTACCATTTATGGAAATAAATATGTGCATTCTGTTATTTTTCGCATAAATACTGTTTGTAATAAAAGTTATAACCCGACTAAATTATATCGCTTCTTCTTCCTACTTACTATTTGGTACTAGGGTATAAATGTAAATTGGTCGGGTTAATAAACTAAAGGCACTAGTGCAATAATATACTGAAAAAGCACGCGTGTTTAATATCTAGGATTATGAGCCAAAAATCGGTGGAATAAAGACGGCGTTATGAGCAAGTGTGTTGAAAAATATATTACTAATAATTTTGGTATTTAAGTAGGTTTTTAATTTATTACAACCATTATACAAATTTGAATGTTTGGAGTAGATTCAACGGGGCTACTGTAAAATGTTTAATATAAATTGTATTTACTCAGAAATAGGAGGCGAAAATTTTATTAAATTATGTCTGAGAATTGAGAGTAATCGGTTGGAAAATGAATTGGCTCGAGAGTGTTAATACTCTCTAGAAAGCTGCTGTATTTTAACAATATTCAATATTTGAAATACTCAAAAAAATATCACGTATAGTCTTTCACCTACGTCATAGAAAAAGATTTGACGGAACTTTGTTTGCCCAAAATAATGGTGTATTCACATCAAGGCTGCCGGCATATGCCGTCGGATGATGTGGATATACCATAACGATGTCTTTAAAAAAATGACTTGTTGTCTTGTTTGGCATCATGTTGGCGTTGCGGTGATGTAACACAGCGATGCAACAGTCAGATATCTTTCTCTCGTCCAGGGGGAGTGAGAGATCAGCTATGACATATCTCGACATTTACTGCTATTAAGCAATGTGACTTAGAATTCAAAGACATAAGACATTCAACATGACGATTCAAGATAATATTTATCGTTTGTGACCAACAATCATCCTAATGCAGATTCGGACTAGAGGGAGAAAAAAAGATAGACACTGATGAGATTGATATAATTATAACATTCGCCGTGCGTGACCAATCATCGTGATGCAGATTTGGACTAGGGGAAGGAGGAAGAAAGTATAGACAATGAAGTCAGACTTGAGAACCTACCCACGCTCGTTCTATCCTGTCTTCCTTGTCGGGACGACTATTGGAGACAGAGGAGGAGTCTGTAACACACCTACATTTATGTAAACTTATACATTAGTTTTGCTACCTGACAATAGGTAGCGCTTCTCAATATTAGCCCGCGCTGATTAAGTTTTTAATCAATATCATAAGTAAGCCCATATATCAGTCCCACTACCTGACAATAGATGGCGCTGATCATGTGTAACCCGCGCTGAACATGTTTTTGTACCGTAGGTTAAGTACTCCTGAGCTTTCTATATAAAATCAATCCAATCCAATCCATTCCTTGGGTCTCTAGAAAGCACCTTATTGGTTTTTACCATCTTGGGCATCTAGTCTCTCCAATACCTTAGTGGATATTTTGGGTTCCTAGAACGCACCTTATTGGTTTTTACCATCTTGGGCATCTAGTAATTTCATATTTTTGAATCTGTAAGGCACTGAGCTCGTATCTTTTCGCTGCTCGGTCCGCACCCTATTTTTGTACCTAAAGACTGTGGAATAAACTCCTACCTTCGCACTTTGAACTTTTACTGACGGTGACGTCACGTCGTGCCCTTCCGCCACAGCAGCAATGAAAAATGTTGCGAAAACGGGAGAAAAATATTCCTTTTGAGAGCTTCCCTGCGTACGCTGCGGAAACCGCTTAAGTTACACAAAAATCATGTATGACAGGATTGTTCAACATTAAGAGTTCTATAATAAAGTCCGCGACAGCATATGTCTATCTTTTATGGTTGACTTACTACAACCTTTTTTATGTCAAAAAATTTGTAAAAAAATAATGCATTATTTTTAGAGGTGTATTATACACACAGGTATTTATTCTTATCAAAATAAATACATTTATCATCACGAGCATTTCATTTAGAACAAAGTTTCCCTTTATATCATTTAAATTCAATAAATATCTTAGAAGCTATCACAGTTTTAACATAACTCCGCACCAAAATAATGTTCGCAGCTTAAGTACGACGTGCGCTTGCGCTTATAATTTTATAAAGCTGAAGAGTTTGTTTATTTGAACGTGCTTATCTCAGGAACTGCTGGACCGATTTGAAAAAATATTTCTGTTTTGGATAGCTTATTTATCGAGAAAGGCTTTAGGGTATAAAACATCACGCTGCGACGGGAGGGGAGGGAGCAAACTCAAAACGCGCGGACGAAGTCGCGGGGGACCGCTAGTTCCTTAATAAATTAAAAAAAATGCTTCAGACTTCACCCGCTGGTACGGTAGTCTCGACATATTTCCTTGTATAACCACCGGATGGCGCTCGATAAACGCTGACACAAAATTGGTGTTTGCGTGTATTTATTGTTTGAGAATATTTTTTAATTAAGCTTAATTATTCAAAATATTTAATTATACAGAATTATGAAAGATATAGCTACTTAAGTGAAAAACATATTTGATGCAGCAGAAAACGAGAAAGTTGGAATTGTCTCCGCGAAATGTCAAAAACTTTGCTTCAGACTACGCATGGGTTTCGGAACAACGCCTAATAATTTGAACATTGGTCATGATCGACTACAAATTGTTTTAGAAAAACGCTTCAATACAGCTATTGCCCTCTCCCGGAAGCTATTCTTTAAAGTTGTCTATGTATTATATTGAAACTAATTACATTATAATAATTACGTGTCGTAACTTCAGCTCGCGTCAAAGCCACGAATATCCTTGTTCTGTAATGAAACCTTTGTACAAACAAGGATTTGCGTGTATCCGTGCAGACAGACAGTATGTGGCTATATAACTATGTACACACTGTGATAGGTCAAAGCCCAAAAGTAATCATCAACAAAACGTACGTATAAAAAGAAATTAAAACGTAAGAAACTTAACTATTTCAGAGTAAAGGGTGTTGTTTTGTTCAGTGACATCCAGTCACTGACCGAAACAACACCCTGTAAATTAACCCTGTACATAGATTTTGTTACATACATAATATTTTTAAGACCCACTTGTTGGGAGACTCGGTCTTAAAATGAACATGGAGAAGACGAAAATTATGTCGAGTTATCTTGTTGTACCGTGTCAGTGTCTTAAGACGAAAGTCTTCAACCAGTGTGTGTTACCAGTGATGACATACGGATCCGATACATGGTCTCAAACTATGGGCCTTATAAAGAAGCTCAAAGTCACACAACGAACACAGCTATGCTTGGTGTTTCTCTACCGGATCGAATCAGAAATGAGGAGATACGTAGAAGAACTAAGGTAACGGACATAGCCTTGAGGATCAGTAAGCTTAAGTGGCAGTGGGCAGGGCACATAGCGCGAAGAACTGATGGCCGTTGGGGCAGGAAAGTTCTAGATTGGAGACCCTTCGACCAAAGACGCAGCGTGGGACGTCCACCAACAAGATGGACAGACGACGTTATAAAGATTGCACGATCAAACTGGATGCAGACCGCTAGTAATCGGTCGCTGTGGAAAGCCGTGGGGGAGGCCTATGTTCAGCAGTGGACGTCCTTTGGCTGATAATGATGATGATGATGATGACATTTTTTAACAACAAAGTAGGTAAGTTGGTAGATAAAATGAAACTGCCGTGTCCCATTATTCTCCCTCTTGTACTCTCAATTGATTCTATTAGTTTCCTTTTTTCCTTTACTATGTTTCATCATTTTTATCAGTTTACGACAGTTTCATCAGAGCGATAATAGAGGGGAGGGGAAGAATAAAATAAATGAATATCCTTTGGATATTCCCACACATCGCAATCTAGTCCCAAAGTAAGCTACTTAAAGCTTGTGTTATGGGTGCCAGACAACAGATATAATACTTAAATACTTTTTGTTTGAAAATACATACATATTTTGAATATAGAAAACACCCAGACCAATATTAACAGACATGTTCATGCACACAAATGTTTGTATTGTGCGCGGATCGAACCCGCAACCCGCTGCGTAGTAGGCGATTTCTCGACCACTACAACAGACGGGTCGTCAAATCGTCTAAAAGAAGAAGGAAAAGAGGAAGACAAAGAATAATCATTAAATAAAGCATAAGTTGAATGTTGCTTCGTATCAAGAGGTCAAGAGAATGGCGGAAGAGCGTAAAGAATGGAAAAACTCCACCGACAAGAGCTTAGCTCTTAAATTAGAGGTTGATATTGGTAGATAACATAAGGTTTTCTTTCATAGACATTAACCTCTACCAAAATAAAACAAAATAACATCGTTTCTTATTTCAAAATAGGTTTAATGCTACTAATATTATAGATGAAAAAAGTTGTAAGGATGGATATGTTTATATATGTTTGATACTCCTTCACGAAAAAACCACGAGACGATTATTTATGATTTTTTTCAATAATATAGCTAGTAGTTAGTACATCAGGAAAGCACATCGGGAAAAAAATATAATGATATTTTTTGTGGTCCTACATAAACGCGGGTGAAGACACGGGGAGTCGCTACTAAATAATAATTAAATTATCAAAGGACCGCAGCTGAGAAATTAGAGGAAATCTCTTTTAATAGCATTTATCGTTATATGATGATAATTTCTTTCAGAAGATAGTAGCTGTTCTGGTTTACCTCTAGCAACGAGTGTTCGTTCACAGCTTAATTATTCGCATATCGCGCCTTGCGATGCCTCCGATTGTTCAAAGATAATTTGCGGTGCGTCTGCCTCTAATTGGGGTGACGAACTACGCACTACTCGAACTATTGTTCAGGAGCTGTCAGATACAGAAACCATTTGTTTGTAACTGTATTATGTACTTTTCTAAGATTTTTGTAACATGTTACTATATTAGTATTAAGTACATAGGATACATACACATGACACACAGGGATTAATAATAAATAAATAATAAATATGCGCCAGACTCAAAGTAAGGAATTTTCTTCCTTGTGTTACGAATACTAGACAACGATTATGTCCCTTAAACAAACATCAATGACTCAGGTATAAATGTTCGTGCTCATCACACAAACACCCTTGCGGGATTCGAACCCGCGACAGCCGGTGTAATAGTCAGGAGCTATAACCAATACACCAGACGCGTCGTCCGATTGCCGGGATAGCAAAGCGTTTTGTCATAAATACAGTTTTTAGTTTCATGAAAAATAACGTAGCTTATCTTTCAGTTAACATTTCTATTATTGGTATAAATAAAATAGCACGAAAAATCCACGCTGCTAAAATAGTTTCTTTATATTTTGAAAAGTTGACTATGAAGTTTTCATGATCGATGCCGATGGAAGCAGATGATTTCATTCACGGATATTTATTCAGAATACACGGTAGACTTTATTCATGATGCTTTTTAAAGCGAATGGAGTAATTAATATTAATGGTGATGACTGCTTCGGTTTCAATATGCATTACCTCACACAGCTTTGTAGCCGTTGAACATGTTGAACTCATTATCATGACAGCCAATTCATGTATTTCTTCTTGCGGAGTAATTTGAATAAGGGGATGCAAATTTAATTCAGGCTTTTGTCAGTTATGTATGAAAAATATACATTAACGTTAAAATTGCGACGTTATTTGAGCTAGCTGGCTGAAAGAGACGAACGAAATTGATAAAAGATCTTAATGTGGGTATGTAAGAATATTTGTTTTTGCTATAATGACTCCATAATATCGACATTTCTGATTGGTAATTTGAATATTTTGAAGGTAGCTTCTATTTCGAAAAGTTTGCTAAAAAATGCAGTAAAAAACAGCTTTTATATTTTAAACACATATACTTTTGACTAGGACTCCTCATATCAGGGTTGAAATGCTTCTAATTATTTAAAGCCAAGGTTTAGCCAAGGGTTCATGATTTATACGGCTTATTAATGAAAATATTATAACAAACTCGGATACATTAACTAAAGCAACTCTCAGTATGTATAAACGACGAATGTTTAATTAAAAAAAAAAAGATGTTTCAGTTATGAATCGTTGGATCAAAAGCGGTTCTTGTAAAAAATACATTTCCAGATAGAGCATGTTTAGTTCCAAATTTTCTCGAATAAAAATCTGTCATAGGTGATTTACAGTACATTATGATACAAGTGTGCTGAGTTGAGCATTATATACAAGGCGATATTGTGTGCGCACGAGCGAAAGCGAGTGCGCCATAAGAAAGCCGCGTATATTATGGTCACAGGCACACGCGTATCATACGACGTTTTTCAACACACTTGCGAGGAAAAAACAAGACTCTTCATTTACTAAGTTTTTAATTATTAAAACATTTACTCGTAGTAAAAAAACATTTAACTCGACTTTGATGGCAAAAGACTATCGCACGCGTTTTTCGCCTCGTTACGTATGTCCGCCAGAGTTAATATTAGGTTTCCTTCATTTTCTTTTCTTGAAGTAGATATTTTCGTTATTATTCAACTTTGCAATTAATCCAAACTTCGTCACAGCCGACAATTACCTATTTACGAAAAATGGCGCGTTGTTTTTTTTTTTCTTGCCGCGATACCGATGCGCGTGCAAGGCTAAGGGCGAACTAGATCGGCCAACAGCCAAGATTAAAATTGTAATAATTCGTGTTAAAAACACAAATTACAGAAAAAATAAATGAAAAATCTGGATTTACCATTTATTGAAATAAATACCTATGTAGAATACTGTTATTTTTCGCATAAATAATGTTTGTTGCTAAAATAAAGGTTATAACCCGACTAAATTACATCGTTTCTTCTTCTAACTTACGACTTGGTACTAGGGTACAAACCTAAATTGGTCGGGTTAATAAAGTAAAGGCACTAGTGCAATAATATAACGAAAAAGCACGCGTGTTTAATATCTAGGATTATGTGCCAAAAATCGGTGGAATAAAAACGTCGTTTTGAGCTAGTGTGTTGAAAAATTAAATATGCGGTATTTTATTAAATTTTCTTCATATTTTGAAATACAAAAAGTGATATATCGTTTAGTTATTCATTCCAACTAGGACTGTTATAGCAAATATTAGTCGTGAATCCTGTACAAATTTGCTCTGTGTACAAAAACTTAAGTATCATTTCATTATACTTTTGAAAGTAAATATTAGTCGCAATCTAGCTCGGACCAGAGAAACTCCTTCCACATTGCTCTAAAGTTTCGAGACAAATATTGAACTAATTACATCCAGGCCTTTATTAAGAACTTTTGCGCAATTAGCAAAGTTCAACTTTTTGCGCCTTCGAAGACCTAAAACTTGTTTCAGTTTTACGAAGTTGCTATGAAAGTTTTAACATGCAGAAACAAAAAGGTTTCATCCGTTTTGTCTCAACGGTTTAATATAGTTATTGGAACCCAGCTGTACATGATGAATAAAACATTTACGCAGATTACAACGAACAAAATAATCATTATGTGAAAATAATGTATACCTTTTATCTACCTTATGAATATAACAAATCCGCCTTTAGTCTGTATTTATTTATTAGGTATTTAGTGTTTGTCGCGTTTAAATGGTAATGGTAAAGTAAAGGTTATAATTTTATTAGTTAGCTAATGTAAAACACAGTTTGTTGTTATAAGGATGATTCACGCTACAACAGGTGCAGGGCTGAACCTTGCCGGAGCCGGGAAAAATCCCATAGACATTCCAACGCCGTGACCCGTCCGGGCCCGGGCGGAGCACGTTCAGACATGAATCACTTCATACAAAAATGATTGACAGTGCCCCGGCCACCGGCGCCGGCACGGTGTAGCGTGAATCAGCCTTTATGTTTCTTTGAGTATTGCATCTTTACTAAATATTATAACACTAATAATGACCTACGCATTTTTTTTTGCACGTTGCGGCGCGTATTATCGTCCGATTTTTAAATTATCTCCTCTTCGATGTTTGCATGCTATTTTTTAATAGTTAAATAGGACGAACATATTTTATTTAAGATAATTAGTGTAACCCTATTTATGAGCAAATAAAGTATTCATTAATTCATTCATTCGCTGGATGATGGTGCAGGCGAATTGTGCCAAATTTCCGAGTATTGCGTAATGTATTTTCATACTATGTTCCGGCCCATGAGCCGAGACGAGGCACTTTAAGTTCGTTACATGACACGTCGTTATTGAAAGTTACCGATCAGATAGTGTAAGAAATATTTTTGCTCAAAAAGAAATGCTTAAGGTAATGTTTGGTCGTGCACCGGATGCAACATACCGCATATTATGGTTTAAAAACTATGGTCTACAGACATTAACGTCCCTGCATATGCTTATTTGTGAAGAAAAATATTTGCTTGTTTCCAAAGGCGTGCAATATCTATCTAAGAAATTCAAACAATGCTACAGACTTGTAATACATGACATACCTAAGTCCTAGCACAACGCAATACAATAAGAGCTGTTTAACTTTGTTTGTGCGAGTTTTTAATAAAATGTACCTAAACACCTTCATCATCATCATCATTATCAGCCAAAGGACGTCCACTGCTGAACATAGGCCTCCCCCACGGATTTCCACAGCGACCGATCACTAGCGGTCTGCATCCAGTTTGATCCTGCGATCTTTATAAAGTCGTCTGTCCATCTTGTTGGTGGACGTCCCACGCTGCGTCTCTGGTCGAAGGTTCTCCAATCTAGAACTTTCCTGCCCCAACGGCCATCAGTTCTTCGCGCTATGTGCCCTGCCCATTGCCACTTGAGCTTACTGATTCTCAAGGCTATGTCCGTTACCTTAGTTCTTCTACGTATCTCCTCATTCCTGATTCGATCCCGTAGTGAAACACCCAGCATAGCCCTTTCCATCGCTCGTTGTGTGATTTTGAGCTTCATTATAAGGCCCATAGTAAGAGACCATGTTTCGGGTCCGTATGTCATCACTGGTAACACACACTGGTTGAAGACTTTCGTCTTCAGACACTGAGGTAGATGAGATGAGAAGACACTCTTGCGCAATTTCCCGAACGTTGCCCAGCCGAGTTGGATTCGTCGATTGACCTCTTTCTCGAAGTTGGATCTACCCAATTGGATCACTTGTCCCAGGTAGACGTACTCGTCGACAACTTCGAGAGTTGAGTTCCCAACGGATACTGGAGTGGGTACGACAAGGGAGTTCGACATAATTTTCGTCTTTTCCATGTTCATTTTAAGACCCACTTGTTGGGATACTCGGTCAAGGTCTTCGAGCAAAGTGCCAAGATCGTCCAGCGTCTTTGCCACAACGACTATATCATCGGCAAATCGGAGGTGTGTGATGTATTCGCCATTAACATTGATGCCGATTCCTTCCCATTCCAGAAGTTTGAAGGCGTCTTCCAATGCCGCTGTGAACAGTTTCGGAGATATGACATTTCCCTGTCTCACACCTCTTCGCAATGGAATCGCCTTCGTGTTCTGCTCCTGTACTCGGACCGACATGGTGGCGTTATTGTAAAGGTTCAGTTCAAACACCTTGAATCGTTAGATTTAAGGAGGTTTATGATATTTATGGTTTATGGTTTATTATATCGCTAGATTAATAGCTTGTAATGGAATGTTTTTATAATTTGAAAGATTTTTTTAACCAGAAACATTGGAATGAAATATTATTAGTATAATATGATTACAATGTAATAAATTCAAATGTAAACAAAAATGCATAATACCTATATATGTATTTGTTTGAATATTTGCATGCTATATGTTTATAGTTTAATGGGCCGAACATAAAATGTATTTAAAAAACTGTATATCTACCCCATTTAAGGGCAAATAAATCATTCTTGATTCTTGACATTTACATAAATTATTGCTGACAAATTAGGTGTCGTTTTTAATTTAGGCGATTTGTATTCTATTCGACGAATATCCCTTATCTGACGTTTTTTTTTTGTATTGTTCGAATACGGGAATATTGAGCTCGCGGAGCTATCGGTTATGGAAAAAAGCGACACTTAGGGCCGATTCTTCAATGGTCAGATAAAACTTATCACACTGACAAATTATAAAGCGACAGATTTAAAAAAAAATGATAGTCCCGCATGATTGCTGACAATTAGGTGACGTTTTTAAATTATCCATATTGTATTTGGTTCGATGAATATTTATAATCTGACACTTGAAAAATCTGACCTTTATACAATAGGCGTTAATGTTAACTTCTTCAGTGTATGTACAAACCTGCTGATTTTTGTACATAAGCAGCCCTTTACTTAGCCATTACCGGCGGTAAGTAAGAGAATGTGATTAAGTATAACGATGTTTGCCGATGCCTGAGGTGCCGGTAAATAGGTTAATAGTATGTGCGTTGCTCATTACTCCACTCCCGTGTCATTTATGATAAAGTATCAGGAGCTCCAATCATATAGGTAAATTTTCATTCACAATGATTACACAGGGTGTTGTTTTGGTCAGTGACATCCAACTCAGGGATGATTATATGAGTCATGCTGATTAAAAAACAATATTTTTTTAAAATTGTATGCAAATTTATTAAAGAAAACCTTTTCACAACATTCTAAAAAACAATACGAACGGGGAAACTCGCACCCTCCCGCGTAGCTCGCGCGTATCTACGACATACTACGCCATAGCTAGTAAGCTACGATGAGGCGACCTGGAACCATATTTTTGAATCTTTTGCGTCAGCATGGTGCGTTGTATTAATTGATTATGGTTTATTTTTTTTAGAATTATCAAATCAAATCAAATCAAAAATAATTTATTAAATATAGGACACAAAATGCCACTTATGAACGTCAATAATTAGTGTAATATCAATCAATTTTGGCCCGTATGGGGCAAGAACATGTCTCCTTATCTTTTGGGCCCTACTAGCGCTTCGAGACAAAACACAGACAATTTGGCAAGTGCTGAGAAGAAACGCCGGAACAAACTCAGTCACCACTAGCTGCCTCAAAAATGATACAAATCAAAATAAACAGGTAGGTACATCAGTTTGGTGCAGGCTGGACTGTCCATACATTTTCGTCATTAAGATAGTCTTGAATTTTATAATAGCCCTTCGACATTAGGGTACTTTTGACATGTAACTTAAATTTGTGAATAGGTAGTTCGATGACATTATTAGGTATATTGTTGAAAAATTTAACACAATTTCCCAGGAATGAATTCATTGTTTTGGCTAACCTGAAGTTTGGAATGACAAGTTTGCTTTTATTTCGTGTTTTGCTTTTATTTCGTGTTTAAAAACAGTTGAACTCCACACGACAGTGTTACAGAAAAGGATAACTAAATTCCGTGAGCCGTCCATATTTTGCGTGATTTGTATTTTAATTTGATTTCAAGATAAAATCACTCTTCATATTCAAACGAGTGATTCAAAATAAAGCTTCTGGTGTTTGAAGTTTTGACTTGCTCACTTAAGCCGCAGTGATAAATTGATTTTGATGGATTTTATTTAATAAAAAAAAAGTATCAGTAATGTAACGGACGTAGCCTTGAGAATCAGTAAGCTCAAGTGGCAATGGACAGGGCACATAGCGCAAAGAACTGATGGCCGTTGGGGCAGGAAAGTTCTAGATTGGAGACTCTTCGACGAAAGACGCAGCGTAAGACGTCCACCAACAAGATGGACAGACGACCTTGTAAAGATCGCAGGATCAAACTGGGTGCAGTTCGCTAGTGATCGATCGCTGTGGAAAGCCGTGCGGGAGGCCTATGTTCAGCAGTGGACGTCTTTTGGCTGATAATGATGATGATAAAGATGAATCACCCTGAGCAACTCGTCGCACGTGGTCCAAAACAACAGCCAGTATAGTTGAAACAACCGGTAACACAATAATAAAAAAATAACTTCGTTACCTCTCCTTGCACTTTCGCTACACTACAGGCTCAATAAGCTGCTACGACTATTACTAAATTTATTGCTACGAGATAACGTAGCAGAGTAACGTAACACTTCCAGTTTCCTAAGCAACCATAACTGTGGCCTGTACTGTTACCATGAGTTTACGGCGGTCTTTCTCGCTAGCGACGACGTAATAAAAGTATATGGAAAATTACACAGCGCCTCTAGCGGTCACTGATGGAATTAAAATTTTCCATAAAACCGTCATCGCTAGCAAGCTCATGGTAACGGTACTGAAGAGTTGCTCGTACACGTACCGAGATAACACATGATGCAGTTTTTTAATACATCAACAAATAAATAAATATGCGCTAGCCAACACATCAATTGGTTACGGAATTTTATGACGGCGCCTTCCATAAATACTTAAATACATATAAACATCTATGATCCCGGTACAAATGTTAGTGCTCATCACGCAAACATTTGCCCCTTGCCGGATTCGAACCCGCGTCGGCCGGCGTCATAGTCAAGACCGCTGATTGCTACACCAAACGTGACGTCAAAATACACACACATCGCTGCAGAATTTTAATACTGAGGTACTAAAATTTCACAACGAGAAATACAGAATGTTAGTCATCAAACGTCCAACGAAATGCTCTAAATAACCCATTTACTAACCTAAGGAATTCAACACGTTATATTGGTAAGTTGCGCAGAAAAATATTTCGTTGAAACAAAACCGGCTTCCGTGACAACTTTAATTGAATGAGAGATCCACTTACTTCCACTGAGCCAAAATAATACAATATTTTGTTGACAGCAAATTTAACTTTGTTTAAATTCTTTGTCAAGATCTATGACATGACATGGGGGGGGGGGGGGGCGTTAATCTACATACTAAGTTTCAACTGTGTAATACTAAAGGTTTCAGAAAAAAAGGGCTGTGACATACGGACGGACAGACAGACAGACAGACAGACAGACTTGACGAAACTATAAGGGTTCCGTTTTTGCCTTTCGGCTACGGAACCCTAATAACGTAATAAATTTGTAGTTCGAGCGTGGTTAGTTGAAAAATTTAAGAAGCTAGAAGTAAGGGAGATAAATAATAAATATCCTTTGGACATTCCCACACATCGCCATCTAGCCCCAATGTAAGCTACTCAAAGCTTGTGTTATGGGTGCCAGACAACGGATATAATACTTAAATACTTTTTGTTTGTAAATACAAACATGATAGTAAATTAGTAGGAAATACTTTTTAAGTACATTGCAACTGAAATATTTAACAGAGCAGATGCAAGTAAGGTTAAGGTTTATAGAAAATATTTTATGTAAATTAAATTCCTGTAATATTACTCAGGTGGAGTGTGAGTATAGGTTTAGCGTAGCAGCTACAATATTATATTATTTAATTGTTATTTTGTTCTTTCGAACACCTTGTGTTATTTTGCACATATTTGTTACCTCCAAATAATTTTAAGTTCACTATTGGCACTATAACAGCGAGACTGATACCATAAACAACAGTTACTGAGGAGAACTAAAAGGAATGTTATTGGTACTGGACGTCCTACGGTTGAGTATAATTATGCGTTAATTGTTTAGCTTAAACTGTGGTCTGCGATGACGCGTTTGGTGTAGTGGTTAGCGCTCCTGACTATTACACCGGCTGTCGCGGGTTCGAGTCCCGCAAGGGGCGAATGTTTGTCTAATGGCCACGAACATTGGTACCTAAATCATGAATGTGTATATCTATTTATGTATTAATGGGAGTCGCCCCGTCATATTCGTTGTCTGGTATTCGTAACACAAGGAAGAGAACTCCTTAGTACGAAACCAACACAATTGGCGTGTTGTCTCGAGCATATTTTTTTTTATTATTGTTTCTTCAGGCTTTTTAATGCCAAGGAAGATCTCAAGAAACATACCTAAGAATACTACTAATTTTATTTGTACTTACATAATACATTCATGTAATTTATTAACAGCACATATCAGCAGTCTTTGGGTTACCTGAAAATAATGAAACAGACACGTAAAAATGATGATTCGCGAAGACTTAATCCGATACTTAAACTCATAAAAATCACTTATTAATGCAAGTAGACCCACTGTACGGGCTCACAGTGGATCTACTCGCCTTTAACACATCCTAATAGGAACCCTTCTACAAGTCCAGGACAATTATGGGCTAGTGCTGAGAAGAAGCTGCGCGGCGCAACACACTCAGTGTCTCGTCAATGCCATTTTTCAAAAGTTTTGCAATGTTTGTGGTGATCATGCAAGTCCCTACACTATTAATATTTTAAATGATCATGTACTTTTTAATACCCTTTCGTCATTAGGGTTTCTTTATTGGCAATTTTAAATTTATCAATTGTTCAGGCAACAATGTATTCTGATAGGTTATTGAAAAATTGTATATATGTCCCCATGAAAGAATTACTAACCTTTCGAAGTCTGAATTGTGGAATTGCAAGATTATTGATAAACTAATAAATAACCTCATCATTAAGTAAGTAAATCTTAAAACATGCTGAATTTATCTTGCCGATTCAATGAGTAAACATACTTTTTTAGAAACGAACCTGTACTGTTAAGTGATATTAAATGTTTGTTCATAAATTAATGAATTTAAGAAATTTCATAACGCCATGGTTGGTCGTTTAAATTTAACTGGACGAAGTGTGTGGGCGTGAAACAGAAAGGTTATAAAATGGCGGACGTGTTTAAATCCCACGTTACGCCGTTATTGAAAGACGTTACAAGGGAATCGTGTTGCTTCTTGTATTATATAGGTATTATAGGTTATTTTTGAAACATATTTATGTGTAGACATTTGGTCACGATCTCATCAGAGGTTAAGCAATGCTCTTTTTAAGATCTTAGGCAGTTTGCTACCAGGAGGCATACAATCTTCATACGAAAAAATGTTGAAATAGCTGAAACTGAATGCGGGCTGATACTATAAACACTTTAGTTTTTTAGGATTCCGTAGCTGAATGGCAAAAAACGGTACCGTTAAAGTTTCGTCAAGTCCGTCTGTCTGTCCATCTGGATGTCACAGACACCTTATTCTGAAACTATTAGCATTACATTCATGAAACTTGGTAGGTAGGTGTATCCTGTTAACCGCTTTACGATTCCCATACAAAAATGAAAATGATGACATTTGACTTTGGACATTTGGCTCTTCCATACGTTAAACGAAAACAAAATATTTTTTGTTTGCTTAAACCTATGCATGTGGGGTGTTAATAGATAGGCATTTTAATACCATCAAGATTCCAAAAATTATTTTATCTGAAAATCAAACGTTTGTAAGATAGACGGTAAAATGGGCTTTCCCAGAGGGGGACCTTTGAATTAAGCTAGTGAAAGTTAAAAATAATAATAAAGATCTATAAAAATACTTCAAACAACAATTTGTTTGAACGAGATCGAACAAGTACTTTTTGAGATATAGCACTATTTTAACAACTGCTCATATAACTTTGTCCTTCATACAAATACTATGAAAAATATAGTTTTTTTTGCTATAGATATAACAAAGTGAAAGTAAGTGGACTGCGATTCCGACTAGCAGTTAACCGGTTTAAAAAAATACGATTCTAATATCGGAACCGATTTCAATCTCGCGTTGATATACCTAGTGCGTTAACTATATTACTTTATTTATATAGACTGTAAAGACTAATAGCAAAGGAGTGAATACCCGAGATGGGCAATTAATTTCTTGAGAGAAAAATCTGATAAGTCCCTCGTCCCCTGGTCTCATTTCCGATGTAAATTTTACGGCAAACGACTTCATTACGCGCTGCCCCTAGAATATTCTATTAGCAAAATCGGTTTTGGCGACCCTTTGGCGGATGGAGAAACCTTTTGTTTAAAAATATACAACACTGCTCTTAGTATAAGCTCTCTTAATCGAAATAGAGTTCGACTAATCTGCAGATTTAATTTATTTCTGGTTATTTTCATTCTTTTAAGTACAACTTTTGTTTTGTGCGGGTTCCAAAGCTTGATATCATTAATACAAAGCTTGCGATTAGCTTTTAAATTCAAAGCCACTAATGCTCCGTCACGATAACTAGTTTCACTGTAATCTACAGTAAATAATAAAATACACTGTCATTTTTAGGGTTCCGTAGCCGAATTGCAAAAACGGAAATCTTATGGTTATGGTCCGTCCGTATGCCACAGCCACTTTATTCTGTAACTTTAAGCATCACACTGTTGAAATTTGGTAGGAGGATGTATCCTATTATCCTACGAAAGCTTTATGATTCTTATGCAAAAAAATAATAATAAAGACATTTAAGGGGGGTCCCATACATGAAACCAAAAACGAAAAAAATTTTTTGGTCAAACCTATGAGTGTTGGATACCTATGGATAGATCATTTAAAATGACATAGTTTGATAGATAGACGCTTCCAAAGTAGTAAAATAGGCATCCCGCTCTCTCTTCTTAACTAAGCGAGTGTAAATTTGGAAAAATATATATAATATCGATCTTACGAGTAACAAATACTTTCAACGATAATTGGTTTGATCAGGATCGAACTAGTAGTTTTTGACATATAGTACATTTTTAAAAACCATAAACATAAATTTGTTCTTTATACAAACTCTATGGAAAACAAAGTTTTATTTGCTGTCAACAAAATATTGTGGTATTTTAGCTAAGTGGAAGTAAGTGGATTCCCTAATTCAGTTAAAGTTGGCACGAAACCTTCAGTGCACGAGTCCGATTCGCACTTAGCCGGTTTTATCAAACAGGGTTGTCGTTTACTATAAATCAGTGCGCACGTCAAACTTAGCTTAGTCCTGGGTTAACTTATCATTTTGTTGCTTTTGGTTCCTTTTTGGGATGATTTTGACAGAGATAGATCCTCGTCCACATTTTAAATTCGAGTTAGTCGCTATACCAGAGAAGTGGACATCACAATGGTCTCCTTATATAACGAAACATAACACGCTTAAAAATGTACATATACTGAACCCGACACAAAAGTTGTGGAACTCTCCTTAACTACTCTGACATCCCAAGTCAGTTTTTTGGCGTCGCGTCGTTTCTTCTAAATTAAAAGGGGTGTTTAACTTGATTGTCCACGACTGTGTCGACAATGCTCGCCCTGATTTATACAGACCGTCCTCTTAAGTGTTGATTAATTGCGTTTTTGTTTCCGCCTTTTGAACTTAAGGGAAAAATTAATTACTGTTGTTGCCGCTTGTTTTTTAAGTTAACAAATCTGCATTTCTATTGTAAATAATTGAAAAATAGTATCATGTGTATCTTAGGCAAGCTAGGTAGGAAGTCGGGTAAATAAAAAACTTTTTTACATTCATGGAAAATGCATCTTTTAAATCCTGTCAGTGGACAACGCACTGGGTAGTTGCTTGGCCACATTGTGCCCACTGCCCAGGTGACATTTAAGTAGGCGTTGGCTACAAACTGAATATTATTTTTGGGTGTTGTTTTTACAGCGCAACGTGGCAAATTTCCTTCCCTTCTTTTGGTTAGGTGTGGGTTGCAGAGCGGATCTACTTATTTGACAGATGAATGGACGATTTGTTATATCATCTGATAGGGTTAGAACACACGCCCACGCGACCGGTACAATATCGGCGAGTTGTGGGCGCTGCAAGCGCAATTAGCATGCCTGCTTGTAACCTGAATATTTTATTTGTTAATTTATTAATTTGAGTGTTTGTGGTTTTCTTTTTTTTTCTTCAAGTGTGTGTTTACACCCAGCGCCTAGCAGGCGTTCCCGCTGAAAATCAGTGTCGTGGCATGCTTACCATCTGCTGTCACGATATAAATACTGAGCGAGAACCTTTTTGGCTCACTTAAGGGCTTTGTTTTTGTTTTACATAAATTTGCTTTTTGTTGTTTTTAATTTCTTTTTTTATGTTAAAGTTATTTATTTCTGTGTGTCTGTGTCAAATTTATAATAATTCTATTCTATTCTATTCTATTGTCCTTGCAATTGGCACTTGAAATTTACTAGTAAGGCTTGTATTTTTGTATCGCTTAATCAACGAGGAAGGACAAAGAAGTGACTTTCATTATTTTGAGACACGCGTAATTATATTTCTAAAATATCCGCTTAACAATTTAGCTGAAGCAATTTTGTCTTCCTGCGCGTCCCAAAGGAACAATTCTGAAAGGAAAGCGTCGAGTCAGCCATTTTAAGAGGCCGTGTTTACGAGTATTCTCTCTCGCCATTAGTCTGCCAAAGCATTTAAGGTGTATACACATCCGATGCAAAGAGCAGCAAAACTGGACATTAGTTTGCCATACGCCGAATTTAGGGGACTTATTTCTTTGTAGGGTCCAAGATAAAAAAAAGGACACCAATCACATACATTGCTCTGATCCCAAAGTTAGTAGCCAATGCTCTTGTGTTATGGAAATCAGACACAACGATGGTACCACAACATTCCGATCCGATACAATATAGAAAATTATGATTACTGCATTGGTCCGATCGGGAATCGAGCCCGGGACCTCGGAGTGGCGATGCCTTGTAACCCAGCGTGCTTAGCCACTGCACCACGGAGGTCGTAAAAGAAGATAGTTTGATTTTGTCCGAGGAAATCCCAGCTTTTACTGGTCAGGGTAAGAATATCAGTGAAACTGTAGATCCTGGCAGTACTGAACGTAGTTTTGGGAAATGTTCCTAAGCGTAACTCCTCTTAGCTGTGTAACCAAGCTTTTATATGTACAGTGTACCATAATTGTATACAAGTAATGCCCGTGTAACGAGTCAGCTCATACAATTAAGTTTTTTAATCGAGTCTTTAAAAACAATGCAATGTTTTTTTCTAACTTTATAAGCTGAGTTTGCTAATATTGCAGTTTAACAACAGGTAAATTTATTTGGAGTACCACACCGTTTGACGCACATCTCTATGTAAATAAAAGAAAGTCGTGTTAGTTACACTATTTATAACTCAAGAACGGCTTAACCGATTTGGCTGAAAATTGGTGGGAAGGCAGCTTAGAACCAGGAGTCGATGACGTTAGACGGGGCTGAGGTGGGATGGGACCGGGGCGAAACGGTGGGGAGGTAGCTTAACACCAGGATACTTTTATCCCGTTCGACGCGGCTGGGGCGAAACAATGTTCGCTGGGACCGTTTAAAATTACGGGGCAGGACGGGACGACGCCGGGTCGGGACGAGGCCGGGTCGGGACGGGGCTGGGGTCAAAACAAAGTTCGCTGGGTACGCTGGTTGATACATAAATATCACAAATATTGTTATTTTAGCAACTGTCAATGATAATTATATCATTGCTAACGAAATGCTATGTTTAAAATGTCTAAAAATTAAGGTTGCCTTTCATGGTTCCATCTTGGGACCGATATCTTTACTTAATATTATAAAGCTGAAGAGTTTGTTTGAAGAAAGACAAAAAAAAGCTTTTAGAGATTAGGCGTTTTGTAAAAAAAAAGTTGATTAGGCGTTTTGTAGGCGTTTGTTAAAACGCGCTTATCTCAGAAATTACTGGACCGGTTTAAAAAGTTATTTTTGTGTTGAATGTCGACTACGCAACTTTAACTTTTTACGTTTAACTCATAGCATTTATTTTAGCACTGCTTGAAAGCTACTTAAATGCTATTTTATTTTAATAAGTAAAAACACACAGTTTATAGGACTTTATTTTGCAAAAAAATAGTTTCAGAAATTAATAGCTTAATAAATTCTGTACCGATGATGAATTGGCGACTGGTAATTTAATGAAAGATCAAAAATGGAAAACTTAAATACATGTATCCTCATTGTACTACTGATACTGAATTGCTGATATTCATTTTCACAAAATTTCAATCCAATAAATACATATTAGCTGTTCCCGCGACTTCGTCTGCGTGAAATAGTGACTTTGGGTAGAATTATTAATTATTCAGGCTAATATTTTTACAAACATTTGTACTTGTACGAGTACGCAAAATAATAAGTATTTATATGACAGACAGGCAGAGTTCACATTTATCCCCTTGTATAACAAATCTACTATTTTTAGCTTAATAAGCTGAGTTTGCTAATATAGCAGTTTAACAACAGGTAAATTTATTTGGAGTACTACACCGTTTGACGCACATCTCTATGTAAATAAAAGAAAGTCGTGTTAGTTACACTATTTATTACTCAAGAACGGCTAAACAATTTGGCTAAAAATTAGTGGGGAGGCAGCTTAGAACCAAGAGACGAGTGAAGTTAGACGAGGCCGGGGCTGAGGTGGGACGGGACCGGGGCGAAACGGTGGGGAGGTAGCTTAGAACTAGGATACTTTTATCCCGTTCGACGCGGCTGGGTCAAAACAATGTTCGCTGGGACCGTTTAACTTTTAATATTACGGGGCTGGGCGGGATGAAGACGGGGCGAGACGAAGCCGGGGCGGGACGAAGCCGGGGCGGGATGAAGCCGGGGCAGGACGGGGCTGGGGTCGAAACAAAGTTCGCAGGGTACGCTAGTTTATACATAAATATCACAAATATTGTTATTTTAGCAACTGTCGATGATTATGATATCATCTCTATCGAAATGCTATGTTTTAAATCTCTAAAACTGAAGGTTGCCTTTCATGGTTTGGCCATCTTGGGACCGATATATTTACTTAATATTATAAAGCTGAAGAGTTCGTTTGTTAATAGCGGTTGACCGCTATTTATTTAAAAATATTTTCTTAGTTATTGAAGTGTGAATGTAAATGTATAGCGGCATCCAAGGAAGCGCAGTTTTAATTAAATATCGAATGGCTGCGGCGAGATGGGGCTCTGTTTTTTAAAGGGTATCTATCATAACACAGAATTTTTTGATAACGAATTTCATTTCACAGAAAACTATTCAATGAATGTTAATATCTTTTTTTCTTGTTTAATCGAATAGTTATTTATCGTCGTTTCATAACATCGAATAACAGTTCACCAAAAAAATGTTTCGCAACTGTTTTGTTAAGCAGAATAACGATATACCAAACTAATGTTTCATAGAATTATTAAGTTATAAATAAATAAATAAAAAAAAAATAAAAAAATATTTATTGACCACTAAAAAATAATAATAATACATGTGTTTAAGCTTAGATTATACAGAGAAAAAGCCATAAAGTCTCGCCAGTTACCAAAGGCTCTCAAACTAGGCTTTGCCTGTATCTAGAGAGACCAGATGCAATGTAATATGCTGAAGTATTGGCACTTTAAGATAAGTGAATGGTGTGTGTGTGTGTGTGTGTGTGTGTGTGTGTGTGTGTGTGTGTGTGTGTGTGTGTGTGTGTGTGTGTGTGTGTGTGTGTGTGTGTGTGTGTGTGTGTGTGTGTGTGTGAAAAGATAATAAGTACATATGTTAGGTTAGCTATTGCAGATCAGATATTCAGTTTGTGTGTAACCTAGAGAACAAAGTAACCGTAGAACGCGATTTTTTACTTCGTTTAGAGAACAGTTCTTGAAGTTGCATATCGCTGCCATGTTGTTGTAGGTTGCAACCAGGCAGTATCTGGGAAACCGTTTCGCAAAACTAGTCCTTACAGCGGGCACAGGCAGTCTGTAGATACGGCGACTAACAATGATGTCAAAGTTTTCCAGGTGCGTGGCGAACCTGTGAGTATCTAGAGAAGCAGTTAAGATATACAGCTGCCTCACGCGCAACATCTTCATATCATTATATACGGCATTTGTGGGGTACAAAATTGGTTTTCCCAGCATTACCTTGAAAATACCACGTTGCGCCCTTTCCAGCTCCAGCATGAAAGTTTTTGCAGCACCACCCCAGACTCTCATACAATATGTGATTATCGAATGGCACACAGCATAATAAACGGTTTTCATAGCATCTAAATCCGCGCACCTTCTCAAAATTCGCATAATACCAGTTACTTTTCTTACTTTGTTGGCAACAAAATGAATATGACTTGCGAAGGTAAGGTGCTCATCCAGTAATAGACCAAGGTATTTCAGCTCACTTGCCCGCTGGATCGCGAGGCAATTGCAGACGGTAGGGGTGGCACCTCGGAAGCGGCAAGAATGGATACGCAGATTATATGCCCTGGTTGGACAAGACGCAGCTGTGAAATGAAAACATAAGTATTTAGTTTTTTTAGTATTTAGGGTGAGCAGGTTTTGTTCCAACCACTCATATATGCGTGCTAGGCCACACTCAGCGGCTTCAAAGGCGCTGTCCCAATCGCTACCTCTAAAAAGAATAGCGGTATCATCAGCGTAACAAATAAGTTCGGCTGAGGGTATATCAAGGTCATGTATATTATTAATGTAAATAATAAAGAGAGTCGGCCCAAGTATGCTTCCTTGAGGAACCCCGTAGTTGACTGGGAGTCTGTCACTTGCTAGTCCGTCAATGCGCGTCAGTTGGCTCCTACCAGACAAGTAGCTCCTAAACCACTCCAAAGCTATACCCCGAATTCCCATACATTCTAGTTTCCTCAGAAGTGGGAGTGGGAGTCGAGACCGTATCGAAAGCCTTGGCGAGGTCCAGGAATACTGCAATACAGTTAAGGCTGCCATCAAGATAAGCCGAAACCAGGTTTGTCATTAACATCACAGCATCCTCAGTTGATTTCTTTTGACGGAAACCGAACTGTCTATCAGAAAGTTATCTATGTGATTCCAAGAAGTCAACCAAGCGCTTATTTACTAATTTCTCAAGGAGTTTGGAGAAGGTATTAAGAAGGGAAATTGGTCTATAGTTAGATGGCAGGTCAGCAGACCCTATTATCGATATAACCTTTCATAAAAACTTGTTTCAATGTGTAACGGTTCCCATATATTTTTGCATACGCATGCAAGTAAGAAGGCATGCGCATGCAAGTAAGAAGTCATACATGCATGCATTAATGCATGCTAGTAAGCAAGCAGGCATGCATAAATGCATGCATGCAAGCAAACAGGCATGCATGCAGCAAGCAAGCAGGCATGCAAACAAGCAATATGCATTAGGATTTCCTCGTCTCCGGCGCTGCGGGAATAGCAGCCTCGTCGCCCTTGCGTAACAAGGCGCAGTCACCCACGCTCGCCTACGCAGCTTCGGCTTGCTGGTCGCCTTCGGCAACCAGCCTCAGCCGCTCCGGCTCGCGCGGGTTACAGCGGGCGGAGGCTGCTCTCCCTCCGCGCCTCCGGCTTTTAAATTACACTAGTATCGGGCAGACTAGTACCACGGCGAGGAGACCACGGCGAGTCGGGATTAACGCAGTTTATTTATTAGATCAATATATATTACATATTTATATCAGTTATGCTTTAAATTGTCTAATAATAAAGTATGCAATATAATATAGTAACAAATTCGTTTGAAAATACGGACTTTAGTGAAGTAAAATTCGATGTTTCAAGAATCCTGCATATTGAAACTTACGTGGTAATAAAATTATGGGTAACAAAATAGAAAGCTAACGTTACTTCGATAAAATACGTAATTTATGAAAAGAAGTAACGATGAAGTAAGTTTGTAGATAATAAGCATTCGAGTAAATGAAATTGTGATGTAACAAGATTTTGAAATTTGTTGAATATTATTTTGCAACATCTGCGAATCGTTTTATGGGAAATGAAAATCGATGAAGAAAATTGCGATTAAGTGATGGGTTCCCGTTTATGAATCACTCGCTTGTTATCTACCCCTTGTCATATAGGGATATGCAAACTATAGTCAATGGTAGACAGCTATTTTTGACCGGAGATAGGATCTCCTCGACCGGAAATAGGATTTCCTACTGCAAGAAGTTTTAAAAGATCAAAAATCAAAAGGTAGCTACCATTTTTATCTCTTGTTGGGCAAAACCACTGTTAAAGTGGATATAGGAAACGGTCGTTAACGTCAAAAATCTAACAAAAATCACACCTTATAGGATACATAAGTGAATAAAATAAATAGATATGTATATACTTTTAGGGGTACGTTACTCAAAGGAAATAACTTGATCCTTAAAGGATATATTCCGTCTATCTGTCCGTCAAGACCCTACTCGGGAATGCGTGGAGATATCGAATTCAAATTATAACCACAAATTCCCTCCTACATTCCCTTATTCCAACCGTTTATGTCGCAATAAGAGAGAGTAGAATTCAAGGGAATTACGTATAGTGCACTAATCTCGTCGATCTAGAATATTGAAACCCAAAATATTTATTTATTAAGACTATCGCGAGCAGGCGGAGTATTTGGCGGAATTGCATACATTTGCAGTGCTGATTGGGATGCTTACGGGCGATAATGATTTCCATCCCGTAAAGCAAAGAAATGAAACAAAATTGGGTCTCATTCGTTTTTGTACATCCTAATTAAAGCTTGTACATCTTTGATTTATTAAAATTAAGGATGTTCTTCTATTTACAGAAACATATGTATAATATTTAAAAAAATCAAAAGTTATAAGCTTAGTTTAGGATGTATGAAAACAAATGAGACCACATTTGTGTCAATCCATAAAGGTTTGCGGGCTGGAAAACGTTGCCACCAAGCATGTAATTTATTAATTAATTTAACAACTCGACTGTCCGCGCTGTCAGACTATGATGTGGGAAAACTGTCCAGCGATGTCACGCGACGGTTGCATGATAAAAATCGCGCGACATGTCGCGCGATAAAAACGATTATATAAAGAAAAGTATAGTTGTGATTACGAAAACAAAAATACTGGTAGATAGGTAATAGTTATAAATATATAAAAAGTTGAAAATATAATATACTTACTATACTATTATATATACTATACTTAATAAAGTAAATATATATATATATATATATATATATATATACTTAATACATACTTTTCTAGTGGTGGGCACTGTAGTACCACGGACAGTTTACCGTAAAAAATTAAATGGCACTGTAGTGCCATTGGACTGCATTCTCCGACAATCAAACTTTTAGTTCATGGAGAGAGATGGCAATGGGTGCAGCGAAAAGAAATTTAGAGAGAAAAAGAAAGGAACAATTTACTAATATTTATAGTAACAAATAAACCTACTTGAATTACTGCAACAACATATTTTATATTCTATAAATATACTTAAACTTACACAACATAAATACGATATATAAAAATATACATAAATAATACACATAATAAAAAAAAATGCAATTATCTATTATTTAAGAAATTGACGGACTTTCCTCTTGAATTATACCTTCGACTCGGCCCTCCTGACATCCAAAGGAAGAAAGTTCCACAGTCGTGTTGCCGTGACTGAAAATGACTTGGAGACGTACGTGGAGCGGTGTGCCAGCGACCAGCGTGCCCAGCCGGAGATTGTCGGAGGAACGGAGAGACCGATCGTGAGTTTGGCATAAAAACGGGAACATACTTTTACTTTTTAAACGTAGGTAGTTTTAACTTAGTTATAACCAATTACTTCTTACATAGCTTTAGAAGCGTGAGTCTAACTGACTGGTTTTTAAATCCCTTGTAACTTCTTTTTATATATTGAAAACCAACTATATTAATAGTGTATAGACACAATCACATATTGCTAGTGATATGAAAATAAAGCACCTGATTCTAGACGTTCCATTCCTGTATAAATTGCGGCTGTGTTGACACGTTTCAATTTCATTTAAAAATGTTAGGTTTGTGGAAAAACTCGGCGAGAAAAGTACGATTTCATTTGTGGGAAAGAATAGAAACGAGGCCGTCTTAGAGAATGTAGATCAAGTAAATAATGGTAATAAAGTGGTTACTAAGGTTTTTTTCTATGCAATGTTGAAAATGCTTACTTTCATTTCTTCAATACTTTCTAGTTGGCTGATCGTGATAGGCGATAAATATTCAGTCTAATTATGTAAATATATATATATATATATATATATATATATATATTGCAATCGTTAAAACCAAGAATAACAATTATTTAAGCTAAGTTTCCTTATTTCTTTGACTTCTTTAATAATTTCAATTAATATTTTTTATGGCAATTCGAAAAATAATCATTTTTTTTCAGAATCGGCCTTTCAATCTATCGGTAAACACCTTGTAGAGTCGGTAAGCCGGATTAATCTTGCCTAAGCGGCGTTATCTTGGAAGGAGGGTCAGCTTGTTTTATTTACGATGCTAATACTATGCAAAGTGCTTGTGTAGGTATTTTTAGGGCAAACAGGAAAAGCCTTGCGAAAAGTTAATGTTACTGATGTAAGCAACCAATCAGCAAACATTTTCAAAAAAAGTTCCTCAATATAATTATAATAATATTGTCATTGTTATAGCTTTTCAGTTTCTATGACCGTGCCCGGCAAAAAAAAAAATGTCTTTATAACTTCTATGACACCTTGCCCATTAGATCATACCATACCATACACGGAACGTGTTGGAACCGGTAAAATACGTTCTCGCCCTCACTCCATATAGGAAGAGCGTATCGTGTGGTTTTTCGTTCCTGACACGTTCGTATGAAATGGTACAGTGGGAAATACTATAATAAAAACTAATACCCTTATGAAATTACTAGAGAAATCAGTAAGACAGACTTTGCAATATTTGCGCTAAATTGGCTTTATTTTTGTCGCGTAAACAATGATTGTAGGATTTGTAGGTAAACATCGAAGAAGACATTCTGATATACATTAAATCAAAACAAACTATAACTGAACGTAAAAGAAATCCGATAATCTAATTATTTAAATGACTCCAATTTGGCTAGTTTCCGTTCAGCCACTTCATTGTATGCCAGTGTTTCATGAACTACTTAGGTGTCTAAGACCCCTTATTCACTGCGACTTTTCACATCAATGCACT